>OY740786.1:65135691-66473039 GCA_963514005.1 Raja brachyura
AAGAAGTCTGCCAGCTGTATAAAAGAGCGATCAATTTCCAGCACTTGGTACACAGTCATCAAATCAGATGCTCATCGAATGCTCTTAGTGATTCTGTCCACCTCTCTCTCAAGCAGTGTATTTCTGGTATTCACCACACTCTGATGAAAAAGGTTCCCCTCGGATCCTCTAAATCTTTCCCGCCTTGTCCTAAATCTGTATTCTCTTGGTTTATCTACCTTTAAATTGGGAGAAAGTTTCCTGTGCTCTACCCTCTTAGTTTTGTATTCTTAAGCCATGCCCCCTCTTGACCTTCACCATTGCAGAGCAAACAGACCTAGCCTCTCCTGTCTGTCTGAAGAAGGGTCTCGACTCGAAACGTCGCCTATCTCCTTCGCTCCTTAGATGCTGCTGCACCCGCTAAGTTTTTCCAGCTTTTTGTGTAACCCTCGATTCTCCAGCATCTGCAGTTCCTTCTTTAACTCCTAGCCTCTCCTGTTTGTCTTCCTAACTATTCCATCCCAGACAACACTTGCACCCTCTCCAGCACCATTATCTTTCTATCTTATCTTTTTCCACAAACATTTTGAAATGTACAGAGTTATGGTCACCATCTCTAAGAATTTCCCTCCACTTGACTGGCTACATTCCCTAATATAAGTCCTGTAATTCTGGTAGTGCTGCTGGTAGAGCTGCTGCTTCACAGCGCCAGGGACACAGGTTCGCACCTGACCTTGGGTGCTGTCTGTGTGCTGTTTGCATTTTCTCCCCTGTGTCTGTATGGGTTTCCTCCGGATGCTTCGGTTTCCTCCCACTTTCCAAAAATGTGAGTTTGTACGTTAATTTGCCTCTGTAAAATTGCCCCTGGTGTATAGGGAATGGATGCGAAAGTGGGATAATCTCGAACTAGTGTGAACGGGTGAGCGATGGTCGGCATTAGCATGGTAGGCCAAAGGGCCTGGTTCCATGCTATATTTCTAGACTAATCTTTATTCTTTTTCCCCAGTTCTTGATTCTAAAACAGAACTATTTCTCTGGCTGTACCCTTCATGATTTTAAATATCTCCATCAGTTCCCCTTGCAAGAATAGTTTGACCCGATTAACCACATAACTGAAGTCGCTTATGTCTGTCATCATTTCATTAAATCTTTTTTGTAAATCTACTGCATTGTAGATGAGGCTATTGGGAAATGTCCACGTGCGGTATTAGGGTCTCGACCCGAAGCGTCACCCATTCCTTCTCTCCAGAGATGCTGCCTGTCTCACTGAGTTACTCCCCGTTTTTGTCTATCTTCTGTGCCATATTAATCCTGTTTCACTCATTGATCCTCTGTAATTTCCTTAAAATAAATCTTTCAACTCTGATAACGAATCCATGCAAGCTTCCTTGAATCATGTTTCTAAGTGACGACTAATTCTGTCCATGATTCCTCTTCCTATAACTTCTCCTCACCCACCCCCTGAGGCAGAACTGACTTGTCCGGAGTTGTAGGATTAATCCAAACATCCGATTTCGCAATTTTCCCCAGGCATTAAGTCTGAATCTTTACTGTCTGTAAGATTGTGGCAAGAGTGTGCATTTTTCATTCACTCTGCAACCTGGGAAGTATCAGACACCGCAGGTGATTTATTCACTCTATAAGCAATTAATCATCCTTCATTGCCAGAGAGAGAACATATGGAGACTGGAGGAACAGCACCTCATATTCCACTACAACCCAATTGTATGAACATTGAATTCTCCAATTTGAGGGAACATCCCCCGCCAACATCCCTTTTATTTTCCCCTTTTCTGTCCCCCTTCCCTGATACATATCCATTTCTATCCCCCTTGCCCTTTTACCCCCACCATCCTCTTCCACCTATTTCGTTCCCTCTGGCTTTATATTAGCTCCTCTCCTCATCTGACACCATTTTGTTTCCTTTTCATACCTAGCCTTTATCCACCCATCTGCCTATCCACCCATCTGCCTTTTCACTTGTATCCACCTATTATTGGCCACGTTTTATTCCGCCCCCACCTCTTTTCCAGTTTTCTACCCCACTACAAAAAGGAAGAAAATTCCTGATCCGAAACTTTGCCCATCCATTCCCTCCACAGAAGCTGCCTAGCCCGCTGAGTAACTCTAACACTTTGTTTTATTTTAACCATCCTACTATCTCTCCTTTATTAAAATTCAGCTCATTTAGAATCTCAACTACATCTTCCTTTGAGATTCCTATAGCAACGTCTTTCTAGGCAAGGAATACTGCAAGGTGATCACCGCTACAGCCATGTTCCTTTGAGATTAATTAGATACTACTTCATTGTGATATTATGCACTTCAGCCACTTAAAGCACAGAGTAGGATCAGAATCACTCTGCCAGTGGCTGTTAAGGGAAGGCTCATTCTATGGGAAGGCGCATTCCAGTCAAGTGAAAGCACTTAAACATGTTTGCCGCACATTTTTGGATCTCAGACACTAGACTCTTTTAAATGCAGGAATGCTAAATACATACAATTCTAAGACATCGTGTTTAAGAAAGAACTGCAGATGGTGGTTTATACCGAAGATAGACACACAATGCTGGAGTAACTCAGCGGGTCAAGCATCACCTATGGAGAAAAGGAATATGACATTTCTGGTTGGAACCTTTCTTCAGACTGAAAGATAGAGAAGGCCAGAAAAAAACAGGGCTGGCAACAGATGCTCTCAGGGAGGGTGGATTGCATAATGGCCCATTGTTGGCTGGGGAAGACACAGTATTGGAGTAACTCAGCGGGTCAGGCAGCATCTCTGGAGAGAAGAAGGAATGGGCGACATGAACCATGAGCATAGATGAGTAATGTTGAAGAACATGGATAGATAATGTTTCTGGTCCGGACTCTTCTTTAGACCGGAACTTTAACCAATCTATGTTCTCCAGGAATGCTGCCTGACCTGCTGAGTTACTCCAGAACTTTGTGTCTTTATTTTGTAAAATAGCATCTGCAGTTCCTTGTTCCTACAATTCTCCCTACTGGAGAACAGAAGATGAAGTGAGAATGCAGCTTTTCAAGATTTGCAGGCTTCCCTTTTGTTTTTGGATGCCATTCACTTTTCTTATTTCTTTTTCAGGAGCCAAGTTACAACAACAATATAATTCAACCGGAATATATTTCCCTACCTCATTGTCCAGCTGATGTTTAGACATACACAGAATATTATACAGGTTCATGTGTGATATTCTAGCAGCAATCATTGTGCTTTAATTCTGTGGCAGTCTATTATTCCATCTATATTGAAGCTCAC
Source organism: Raja brachyura (assembly GCA_963514005.1). The sequence continues at coordinate 65,138,945 of OY740786.1, forward strand.
TCGTCAAGCAAAAAAAGTGCATGCTACCTGACAAAAACTTGTCTGCTAACAAAGAATAATCTTGGCTTCACTGCACAACCCACACACCTGAAGGCAGTATGGATATAATACATGTCCTGCTTCCACCCACAATCTAATAGAATGGATTGTACTTGAGTAATGATTCTCTTGAGGGAGCCCTGCTGTTCCCAGCTGAATTGGTCTCTGGATTCATTGCTATGTAATATATGCTCCACAATCTTACAAATGTGTGAGTTCATCCCTAACAACTATATAGTGGGAGGAAGCTATTAGGCATTTTATTAAGCCCCTTTCAAATTATCTGTGATCAATTCATCAGTAAATACCAAAGGATTTCTGCATTCCTAACAGTTTCCGTCTTATCTTCTCTCTTTTGCTGACCTACTTCAGTGTCTACTTGATTATAATGCCAAAGCAAAGACAAATTGACATTCATATTCCAAAGCAATATTTTGTCTCAAAACATGCAAATATCATAAATATATTAACTAATTACTCTTATGGACTTCCTCTGCTAGTCTTCTGTATGATTTTTGCCTGCTCTAGTGTACTGATTTATTGCTGTTTCCATGGCTGGCGGAAGGCTACTAATTTACCACATATGATCCTGCCTTTGAGTTAACCTTTATGATCAGCAAACTATTTGTATTTGAGTTGGTGACTGACAAAATGCCTGGTTTGTCTTCATCGCTGCTGTCTCTTCATTCTTCAGTTTTCGTGAGTCTGAAAGGGAGAATGGCAGAAGGGGAGGAAGATTGGGTTGAAAGCATGTGGGCAAGCAAGAAGTGCATGCTTGTATAGAAAGGAACTGCAGATGCTGGAATATGCTGAAGATAGGCACAAAGTGCTGAAATATTGAGCAGGTGAAGCAGCATCTCTCGAGAAAAAGGAGGGTGACATTTCAGGACGGGATCCTTCCTCAGTCTGAAAGTGCATTCTATCATGATCTGCTTGTAAATGAGAAGAAATGGTATGCTACGGGGGAAATGGGATGCAAAAGTGTAGACAAAGTAAGAGAATAACCTCCATAGTTGATGCTCTTCAAAAGCTGTAACGTGTGTCATTGAATAGTCATAATTGCATGACTGAGTTTGTGATGGAGCATCTAAAAGATAGGTTTTGGTTCTCTGGCTGGGAATTGTGGGTAGGTGAGGTGCAATACGTTCAGCATTATCTCAGTTGGTGAGATGTGACTATTGAAGATGACCAACCCTAACTATGTATTTAACGTCATTGAACTCTTTGTGGTACTGTGTTCGGGTCCTTGTGGCTGCACTCCTTGTATTTACCCACATAACTGTCCCCTACCACCGCAGGAAGGCTGCCTCACATTGTGGACAATGGACAACACTCTTCTTATGTGACTTGTGCTGCATGGGAAAATTACAGAATCTGCTCTTGATGTATTATGTCAAGTCTTCTGTGAAGTTGTACTCTTCTCCAAAATAACTTCCAATACTTAATTTTGCCACAATGTACTTCCCATAGACTGGTTTTAAGTGCTAGCCACTCATAAAACTGGATGAACAATTAACCATCTGCAGTTCCTTGTCTCTCCATTTTACTGCTCCTCTGCAAAATCTCCTCAAAGTATGCCTACTTTGAAGAAGTTCTCCCCACTCCAGGTGTTGTCCGAGACCTTCCCTCACAGCTCATCCTCTCTGATTCCTGCTGCTTGACCATATGCCTTTTCATCTCTAGCCTTTCTCCACCCATCTGCCAATCAACCTCCCTCCCTCCATTTGTATCCACCCATCACATGCCAGGCTTTGTCGCACTCCTACCTCTTTTCCTGTTTCTTGCCCCCCCCCCCCCTCCCTTTCCCCATTCAGTCAGCGAAGAGTCCCGACCTGAAACATCACCAGTGGTCTATGGATGCTGCCTGACCTGCAGAATTGCCCCAGCTCTTTGTGTTTTACTCAAGATTCCAGCATCTGAAGTTCCTTGTGTCCCAAAGCTCATCAACAACATGATTATTGCTGGCTTTGTGCTGAAATCATTATAATTAGTAGGCAGGATGGGTTTGGTATGATGCCTGCTTTGGATTGAACTGTGTGGGTTAATTGCATGTTGTAATGCAGGTGCTTGTTTTCTGCTTGTTTTCCAACTTTGTTAAATGTGGCCCAGATTGATCCAACCCTTTGTTTTGCATGATAGAATATGAATTGCAACTTGTAATGTTCTGGACCAATACCATTAATATTTAGAAACAAAGAACTGCAGATGTTGCTTTATACCAAAGATCGACACTAAGTGCTGGAGTAACTCAGTGGGTCAGGTAGATTGCAAGTGGAGGGAAGTCTCTGCAATTGTTCAGTGCTTTAAGACCACACATTTGGAAGGAGTTGCCAATACAGCCTCATTATCCCAAGAAAACCAAGATAGAGGAAACGCTATCATGTCAACTAACCTAACACTAAGGGTAGGGAAAATGTTAAAAAGCTACAATTAAAGGCTTGGTAACAAAGTTCTAAAGTAATTAAACGATTGAAAGAATGTGCATGAATTTAAGAATGGAAAATGGTATTTGACAAATCTGTTGTTCTTTTTCATCGTTACTTTTTTTGCATATCTTTTGTTTGTTCTATATCTCTCTATATCATCGTCTATATCTCTCATATCCCGTTCCCCTGACTCTCAATCTGGGGAAGGATCTCAACCCGAAATGTCACATATTCCTTTTTACCAGAGATGCTGTCTGACCCGCTGAGGTAGGAAGGAACTGCAGATGCTGGTTTAAGTCAAATATAGACACAAAAAGCTCCTTCCTACGCAAGTAAATGCATGGTATTGAATTTTCAATAAGGGTCAATACGCTTACATATCATGCAAGCAGATCCTGTATGGTTACAACATCTACCCAACCATGTGAGAAATTGCCCACATGAGAGACAAATCCACTTCAACTAATTACTGTGCCAGAACTCAAAGTGCCAGAGTAACTCAGTGGGTCGGGCAGCATCTCTGGAGGTCAAGGATAGACAACATTTCGGATTGGGGCTTTTCTTCATACTGATCAGTCTGCCGCTCCACGTGTCTCCTAATTATTGTGTCATCAATCATCTCTTAATCATCAGCAAAATAGGCAAGGCATAGAAGGAAACAGACCTAATACAGGTAATCCTATTCAACAAACGTGCCTGGCATTGAACATTAATTGGAGAGTGTCCATTCGCCAACCCTTGACCTTCAATGGCATAACCATCGCCAAGTCCTCATTATCAACCTTCTAGGGGTAATATTTAATCAGAAAGTAAACTGTGCGGCACGGTGGTGCAGCGCCAGAGTTGCTCCCTTGTAGCTGCAGAGATCCAGGTTCGATCCTGACTATGATGCTGTCTGTATGGAGTTTGTACATTTTCTCCACAACCTGCATGGGTTTTCTTTGGGTGCTCTGGTTTCCTCCCACACGCAAGACATACAGGTTTGTAGGCTAATCGGCTTGATAAAATTGTAAATTGTCCCTAGTGTAGGATAGTGTTAGTGTGCAGGGATTGCTGGTTGGCGTGGACTCGGTGGGCTGAAGGGCCTATTTCCGCACTGTATCGCTACCCTAAATTTTTTTCTTTTTTTTTCCGCCACACTAAATTAAAACAATACTGAACTAACATCACTAGAGGATGAGGATCCTGCTGTAAATGACTTGCCTACTGATATCCCATCATTGTTCTACACTCTACATTACACAAGTTATAAATAGAAATTTGCCTGAATGAGTGCCAATTCACCAATACACAAAGTTTAATGCTGTCGATGCCAAAGCAGCTCACAAGATTGACACCCATCCACAATCCAGAATATTTATTCCTACCATCACTAAGGCTGTCTAATGCAGCACCTGCACAATGCCAAGGCCATGCTGACAAACTCCTAAATGTACATCCTCCACCACCAAGATAAACAATGGCAGTAGGTATTTGGGATTTGACCACCGGCTGCTTTTCGTCCTTATAACATTGTATCATGACTTGAAGGTACAGTGAATACATAACAGACCATGGAAGGGGGGGGGGGGGGGGGGGGTAATGGTGTGCATTAATGCCGATTATCCACTATAACCAAGTATGGGATTCGTTCCTACCACCAAGCAGTCACTCCATGAAACAAGTTGTTTTCAAATACAAAGTTCGTTTTAACAGTTAAAAAAATATTTTTGTTATTGCTGGCTAAAAATACTAAAGGCTGTTTGTTACATTATGGATGGAAGAGATTGCTTGTCAATTTCAATGTCGTGTTAATTTCAATAGCCTCCACCGAGTAACTAGCAACCTGTATTCTTAAAGTCCCCTATCACTGAAATCTGTTAGAGGTCTGTAATAATGAGGGTTTATTGTATAATCAGTGTTTCTCCATCCTTATTGCCTTTAAATCCAGGAATCCTCGACCAAAAAGCATAATGGGAGTGGTTTCATCAAAAGGAATATTGGTTCAGGAAGTTGGCTTATTACCAATAAATACTGGCCTTGTCAGTAACGCCCACATACCAAAAAGAACATTTGAAAAACAGCCATATTAATCGCAAAACTCAATTTTGTATAATCCTGATTTTGGGTAAATAAATCTTAAACTTGTTTTAGTTGTCAAAGCACTGATTCAATGCAAATTTTTGCAACAGTATTCTCAAATGTTAAAAAGTAGCAAGAATCTATTGTGATTATACATATTTGCAAATATAGGACATCCATTTTTTAAAGTATAAATATGTATTTTTTAAAGAGTTGCCATATTGAATACACCTTGTCTTTTTCCTGCAATTTTCCCCTCAGTTGAACTGGAAAATCAATATGGTGAAGATCAATAAAGAACGAAAATTGTATTTACATATTTACAGCAAATGCTTCTGTACAATGGCCATAGAAGTAACAAATATAAATAATTTTGAGATTTAAATAAATTTAATGAAGATGATTAAAAAAAAGTGATTTATAAATTGCAGTAAACCCATACTGTTAGTTTTGAAAATCTTATGCAACTTAGTCATGGAGTCACAGAGAGAAGCAGCACACAAACAGGCCTTTCGGCCCATCTGGTCAGTTGCCGACCATCAGCCACTCATTTACACGTCCTACTTAACTGCATTTTTAAAATTCTCATAAATTCTCCCCAGATTTTGCTATCTACACAATAAAGGCATTTTAAAGCAGCCAATTAAACTATCAACCTAACCTACCAATCCAGTGATCTTTCATTAGATTGCAGCGATTCTTGTATATCCCTTCGTTGGGGAGGTCAGTATCTATGGATGGGATGATGATGTTGAACACAGAGCTGTAGTCTGAGCAACAGCCTGATTGATCAAGAATCATAGTCATGCAGCTTGAAAACGGGCCCTTCGGCCAAACTTGCCCATCCTACCAAAATACCCCATCTGCACTAGTCTCACCTGCCCACGTATATCCCTCTTAAACCATTGCTATCCATGAACATGTCTGAATAAATGGTGTTATAGTAGCTGCCTCCACTACCTCCTCTGCCAGCTCATTCCATATACCTACCATCCTGTGAGTGAAAATGTTAGCCCTCCGGTTCATATTAAATCTTACCTCTCGCCTTCTAAAATGTTGTATTTTACAGATATTATCCAGTACTCATGGAAAAACAGACATTTTCCTTCTTGAAAAAGACTGTTAAAGACTATTGTAGTTAAATTGAGAGAATATAGTATGTTAGAGAAATGGTAGTTTCAATTATCAAACCAAAGTGTAAACATGTATTTTCTCCAGCCTATATAGAAATGAGTAGAAACATAAACATTTTCTGCGATTTGATTTAGAGACCAAAGTTACAATTTAATGGTAGATAACTTTTTTATAACTCATTTGCATTGCACCACCAGTCGCACTCTTTATTCTCAGCTCCACCTCTCGTAATCTCTCACGCCTCACCCCCATCACACCAACTGGTGATGGAGACTGTGTGAAACTGTCCTATAGAATACACCAGAAAACATTGTTGATTCTCTACCATTTTACTTTCACAAGTCCATCATTTTTAGTCAGTGTACTTCTTTCCACATTCGATAGTTAAGGTTTAGTTTATTGTCACATGTACGGAGGTACAGTGAAAAGCTTTTATTGCGTGCTAACCAGTCAGCGGAGCTACAATGTATGATTACAATCAAGCCATCCATAGTGTACAGATACATGATAAAGGGAATAGCGTTAGTACAAGGTAAAGTCCGATTTAGAGATAGTCCGAGGGTCTCCAATGAGGTAGATTGTGGCTCAGGACTACTCTCTAGTTGTTGGTAGGATGGTTCAGTTGCCTGATAACAACCCCTCTCAAATTTCTTCCCAGTTGTTATCAACTTTAACAATTCAAATGTATTTCTCATACCCATTTGTGCCTAACCAGATCTTTGTTTAGAATAAGAAAGGGTTAAATGATTTTTAAAAAATGATAAAAATCTTTAAAGGATGAATTGTCAGATGAGTTGAGATACATATTGGGATATGGTCTACACACCAAGCTATGAATAACAATGACAGATTTTATGAAGGAGTAATTTATTTCTATTCAACTCGCGCCTTTTCTACCAGTAAAGAAGACACTTCTTCTTCTTTTGTGTGGCGTGCACAGCCTAAAGTTGTAGGACAACTTGTTCTATTTGATCTTCTGTGTGTGCACGTCAAGTTGATTGTATTAGTCAAAACAGGGTGGACCACGTGAAGGTTGCAATCTTCCACCCCAAAGAAGACACGAGGGCAGCGCAGTGGTGCAGTTGGTAGAGGTGTCGCCTTGCAGCACCAGACACCCAGTTTCATTCTGAACTTGGGAGCTGTCTGTGTGGAGTTTGCATCTTCTCCCTGTGACTACGTGTTTTTCCTCCAGGTACTCCGATTTCCTCCCGCATCCCAAAGACGTGTGGGTTTGTAGATTCATTTACCTCTGTAAAATAGTGCCTAGTGGGTGGAGAGTGGATGCAAAAATGTGATAATATAGAACTGGTGTGAACGGGTGATTGATGGTCGACATGGACTCGTGGGCTGAAGTGCCTGATTCCATTTTGTATCTTGAAACAAAACAAAATATTTTTAAATTCTCCATAGGGATCAAACATGAGAAATCGTAGATTCATAGAATCATGCAGCAAGTAGGCCATTCAGCCCATTGAGTTACAAAATTAATAGGATCTCATGTAATTTGACACATTTTAAATGACAGAAAGAACGACAGAATGACAAAAATACTGGAGAAACTCAGCAGGTGAAGCAGCATCTATGGAGCCAAGGAAATAGGCAACGTTTTGGGTTGAAACCCTTCTTCAGACTCAGACGTCAGACTTGTATTTAATAGTTTTCATTACTGCTGGATATTTTAGATACTGAAGTACTTAAGAACAAACAAGTTGTTCCAGGTGGTATAAGCAACAGTGAAATAACAGAGCAAGGCAATCATTTGATGTGGTTTGAAGTGTAAGTATTGACCAGCACACGAGGAGAGTTCTCCACACTAGTACCGTAAAATTCTTTACATTTCCCTCAGAAGGAAGAAACTTATCAGAAAGGTGGGGCCCCTCATCCCACCTCTCAATATTTTAAGTTGTGACAGACTAATTATATACTCAAATCTTTGAAGTCGCAATTGGACTATAACTTTCTGACTTTGTGGCAAAAATGCTTCCACTGAACCAAGGCTGATGCTATCAGTGTTGCAGGTTCACTGTCTTTGTTAGATGGTGATCATAAAAACAGATTATACATACCTTTGAATAAACTAAATTAATGCATTAGCATTTAACACAAATTATTTTCCTCACGTAAATTTTAGATTCAACAATAAAATATTTACCCACTGGTATTTTATTTAAATTAATGTGTACAATGATCAAAAAATGCCAGAAATACTCAGCAGCTAGGGTAGCAACTATGGAGCAAGAAACAGTTAAGGGCCTGTCCCACTTACCCGACCTTTACAGGCGACTGCCGGCACCCGCGATAGGTTGCCAACATTTTCAACATGTTGAAAATTCAGCGGTGACCAGAAAGACGCTACGACTCTTTGGAGACCTCTCATGACCATAGGCGACCTCTCACGACCATACAGGCGACCCCTGGGGACATGTCGCGGGTGACCTCTCACGACCATAGGAGACCTCTCACGACCATACAGCCTGGAACTTCAAAAATGTTGGCGACCTATCACGGGTGCCAGCAGTCGCCTGTAAAGGTCGTGTAAGTGGGACAGGCCTTTAATGTTTCAGGTTGGTCACTTTTGATTTGAATGCAGAAATGTAAGAAATTAAAGTATTTTAAAGTTGTAGGGTTGAGTGGAAAGAATGAAGAGGATGTTTTTGATGGGGTAGTCCCCCAGAGCAGGACAAAACAATGGAACAAGTGATGGTTGAGAGAGGCAAGACAGTCAACAAAGAGGTCTCCTTGTGCTGCTTCTGAGCCTGGCCAAGATGCCATTCACTGGTTGTTGTAGCAGGCCAGGATTCTGCAACAGGTGAACCAGGCAGTCCTTGAAGTGATTGGGAGGTGGTGTGCTACTTCCATTTGTTGGGACAGACAGAAAACCCCTCTCAACACTGCAATTAGATGTGTTGTCTTACTTTAAGCTCATCACAATTAGAGCTTCTCTAAGGTCTCTTGGTATGTGCTGTTTGTGAGATGAGCTTGTGAATTTGTGCTTCAAGTTCATGTCCATCAATATCTTGAACTTTGGTAGAAATGTCCTTTGTTCCTGAGGCTTTGTTTATTGGGTAGAAATGGCCTTTCCATTTGTAGGATTTTATTTTCAGCAGTAGATGGTGATCATCCTTTGACATGATTTTTGCAAATTGTAGTACTTCAGTTGATAAGTCAACCACTGTCAAGGTGGATAAAACCATGTGGGGTTAGCAGGATCCTGATGTTAGAGCAGAGATCAAGAATGATGTTGATCAAGAATTATAGATAGTTTTTGGTTCAAATGCATGATACTTTCCCAAATTAAATGTACTATGGCTAACACACTCGCATATATACTAGGCCATAGAAAATTGGCTGAGAAAAGCTGAAGATTCAGGATAGCTAGTATGTTTAAAAAATAATTCTGTATTTTATGCATTGCTCCAAGATCTGTATATCAGAAAACTATGGAAAGAGATCAACATGAGTATTAGGATGCAGACCATTACAATTGGAATAAATCTCAATCAATAAGCCACTGTGATATTCTCAGGTGAAAATCACACTCAACCTGGTAAATGTTATTCAGCCACCTGGCTGGTAATTTTTTCAACATTTGCAAATTTTCTGCTTTAAACTAAGATTAATTTTTTTGAACGTCTGCATAAGCACTTAATAAATTCAGACTTGCACCTCTTTTGGAATTGCTTTCCATGCAGTGCCAGGTGGTCTTCTAGATTAGATCCACAACTCTTAGTTCCATTGTGCTCTAGACTCTGATCAAAATCTCACTTTATATATCTATTCTGCCTTCCTACCTTGGGAATAAATGTATAGATCACACGTGCACAAGTCGGCGTATTTTGGAGTAATTCACAAAAAGTCCAATGCAACATGCGCTCTGTCTGTACTGGAGCGACTCCCAGTCCAGTTAAGCTGCAGGCCTGCTTCTTCCCGCATTTATCGAACAGAACATTGGATTCATTATCCAAAGCAGGATATACTCTCCTTGTTGTGAAAAAAGTGTGCATTTACATTATACTCTTAATAATAATGTAAATCAATTTTCTATAATTTATGTATTCAATTATCAGTGTTCTATTTTTAAACAACTCGCTTTTAGCAGGAACGATAGACATTTCTTGGTGTTCCCATGGTGTTTTGCTGCTTTTCATTGTCAAAAGAGCTGCAAATGATCGTATGACAAGCATAAACCATGTAAAAGAAATGATCATTTTATTCAGACTGAAAAGTCTCAAAGGGGTTGCTGTGTCTGTAATTGTTTTTCTTTCTCATGACTGAAGTTACCTTGCCTTAAAGGTCAATTTATTTAAAAGGATAAGTATTAAAGCAAAATGTAACACTATGACTTTTCCTGAAATGGTCAAATTGTACCTTTTCGTACACCAGATAATTGCTCACATTTTCAAATTGCTTGTGGATGAGAGGTCATCATTAAAAGTGAAGGACAACAGAATACTGATCTCCTGACATCTTGTGGCATAGAATGTTACTGCAATTTCTGAGGTACTGCATTGGAGCTCCTATCAATTTTGCTTTTAGATGACCTTCATAGTTTGAAGCCTAGCCTATGTAGTGCACCCCAGTGCTAATGTAATGTAGTGTGGCCATATATCCTATTGATATTTCAGTTTCTATGGACATTTTGGATTGAGATGCTTATGACCTAGTATAAAATGTGGCTATAAGGTCTATTGAGGGGCAATGCAAAGTAACCATTGTACTCTATAGTAGGCCTTTTTCGGTCATGACTGACCATGGGTGATGTATCCTAGTTTGCAGGTGAAGTGTGGTCAGATGCAAGCCTGGGCGATGTCATATGGAGGACAGGTTGTTGCCCATGCAGCTCGTCCCCCCTCTCCATGTCGTTGATCGATCTAAAGGAACAGCAGGGCCGTTATAGTTTGGCACCAGTGCCGTCGCAGGAGCTGCCAGAGCGAGTTTGTAAACAACGATGGACTGCCTTGGGGGCTCTGACTCCGGATTTTCTTGAGGTTTACTTCAGGAGTCTTTCCCATGACGATATGGCCACAAGGCAGTGGAGGTTTTAAATCAGAGTTTTCCCTCTCCTAGATGGACTGCCTTCCCAGGCTGACGAGCCCCGTCTGCCCGAGACTCGTGGGGGTGGGAGCGTCTACCTTCCCGTGCAGGTCTATAGCACCTGCCCACTACCCACAGTACATGTAAAAAAAACCCAGAGTATTTCATAGTCATACAACGTAGAAACAGGCCCTTTGGCCCAACGTGCCCACATTGATCAACATGCCCCATCAACACTAGTACCACCTGCCCATTCTTGGCCCATAAACCTCCAAATCTATCCTTTCCATGTACCTGTCCGGGGTGGAAGATTGCAGCCTTCACGTGGTCCTGTTTTGACTAATGCAATTAACTCGACGTGCACAAAAGGAAAGATCAAATAGAACAAGTTGTCCACAACTTTAGGCTGTGCACGCCACACGAAAGAAGAAGAAGAAGATGTACCTGTCCAAATGTCTCTTAACGTTATGACAGTACCTACCTCAACTACCTCCTCTGGCAGCTTGTTCCATATACCCATCATCATTTGTGTTAAAAAAAGATGGCATTCTGGTTCCTAGTAAATCTTTCCCCCCTCAGCTGAAAGCTATGTCCTTGTTCTCAATTCCCCATGCACTGGGCAAAATACTCTGTGCATTTACTTGATCTATTCCTCTCGTACACCTCTATACGATCACCCCTCAACCTCCTGCACGCCAATGAATAAAATCCCAGCCTGCTCAACCTCTCCCTATAACACACATTTATTTTCTTTTTTTATATCATTTATGGCAGGACTTGAGGGCCTGAGCTATATTTCACCAAATGAACATTTGCGTTAGCAGTAAATTATGTTGCAGATTCTTAAATGCCTATTCTAATGACCTCCTGTGTATTTTTCTGCCTTGTATGCACTGTTTTATATCATCTGAAACAAAACTATGAATGGTATGCATCCTCAGGAGACTGTTAAGCTGTCCTTTTTCAAACTAAAATATGTACGAAATATTGTATCATTTATTTGTTTGATAAATTACTAAAAAGCGTATGAGTTTTAACATCGCCTTTTTCTGCTTTGCAAAACATCTAATGCTGTATCTGAGCAGCAGTGCATGACTTTATTTTGACGAGGTAGATGTGCTATTTCTGAGCTTTTGTGAATTACTTCTGTAAGGACGAATGACTCGTTTGTTTGTACATTCTCCCTGTGACCGTGTGCTTTTTCTCCTGATCTTCCTGTTTCCTACCACATTCCAGAGATGTACAAGTTTGTAGGTTAATTGGCCTTGGTGTAAATTGTCCCTAGTGTATAGGATAGTGTTAGTGTATGGGGTGATCAGTGGTCAGCATGGACTCGGATGTTGTACGAGTGCTGTAGGAAGAAAGATTTTCCTTCCAACCTAGGTAAACGTCTACAGCACGTGGACTTTGTACAGTAGTTACCCCTTTATGAATATGACAGAGAAAAATGCTGAGCAAAATTGACTCTGCTCGTATTTCTGCCTCTGCACACTATTTTTGCTGCATATAGCACAGCTAGCACAGATACTTGGTTGCATATAGAGACACAGCAAGGTCCTGACTCGAAACGTCACGTGCCTGATCCACGGAGTAACTCCAGCACTGGTTGTAATAGGAAATTGGCAAATTCTCTACCAAAATTCACTAAATGCATATGCACACAATGCAAATAATGAGTGATCTTTCTCAACATAAATGTTTTACTCCTTTCTATTTATAAGCTTACACTGTCATGAGCTTCTATAGTTTTGTTTCTGGAACACAGGGAGTGTATAGAATTATACTTAATCGCAGCTGTTCACGTAACCTCCTATTCTAATCAACCACTCATATCCTTTTCAAAGTTGATAGAAAATATTTGTTCCAAATTACACTTGGCAAGAAACCCATTTAAACAGACCTATGCAATTAGTAGTTGTTTTTTCCAGATTTCATTATAGAAGGTGGTTTTCTGCGTGGGTCATTGGCAGTAAGAATACAGAGACAACTAGATCAATGGGCATTGTGAAAGAACAGAGGGGACTTACGTATATGATCACACAAAGCCTTAAAAGTGGTAGCATATGTTGAGAGTGATTAGTAAAGCAAAAGAGTTCCTGTGCTTTATAAACGGCATTCAATACAAAAGTTAGGATGTTATGTGGTGTCTGCATAAAAGTCTGTTTAGACTGCAGCTGGAGTATTGCATCCAGTTCTTGTCATTTAACCTTTGGAAGGATGTGAAGCTCCCAGAGAGAATGGAAAAGATTTTAGACTTTAGAGTAACAGTGCGGAAACAGGCTCTTCGGCCTACTGAGTCCGCACCGACCTGTCATCACCCCATACACCAGCACTATCCTACACTCTGGGGACAATTTACAATTTTAATTAAGCCAATTAACCTACAAACACACAGGTCTTTGGAGTGTGGAGCAAACCCATGCACTCACGGAGAACGGACTAACTCCATACAGTCGGGATCGACCCTGGGTGTCTGGCGCTGTAAGGCAGCAGCTCTCTGGCTGCGCCACTGTGCCACCCTTTTCCTGGAATGTTTCCAGGGATGAGTGATTTCAACTACAGGGTTAGACTTTAGAAGCCAGGGTTAATCTTCATGGAGCAAAGAGCGTTGAAAGGATATTTGAAAATGATATAGGGTGTGCAGAGCAAAACTATTTCCATTAACAGATGATTCAAAGAATAGAGGCCACAGAATAAATGTTTTGCCCAAAACATTTGACCTTAAGACATAGGAGCAGACTTAGGCCATTCAGTCCATCTAGTCTACGCCATTATTCGATCATGGCTGATCTATTTTTCCCTCTCAACCACATTCTCCCCATAACCTTCAACGCCCTTACTAATCAAGAACCTACCAGCCTTCGCTTTAAAAATACCTAATGACGGCCTCCACAGCCATTTGTGGCAATGAATTCCACAGATTCACAGCCTTCTAGCTAAAGAAATTCCTCCTCATCTCCATTCTGAAGGTACGTTCTTTTATTCTGAGGCTCTCCTAGTACTGCAAATATCCTGATGGCTTCATAGGATGTTGTGACGTAAGGCTTTACACAGCAGACACAAAGTTTCCTCATTTTATAGACACAAAATGCTGGAGTAACTCAGCAGGTCAGGAGACAGTCTGAAGAAGGGTCTCGACCCGAAACGTCACACATTCCTTCTCTCCAGAGATGCTGCCTGTCTCGCTCAGTTACTCCAGCATTTTGTGTCTATCTTTGATTTAAACCAGCATCTACAGTACTTTACTACACATTCTTCATTTTACAGTTCATTCCTTGCAGGCAGATTGGAACAATGTATTACACTTTCCTTCTATCTACCTTCTAAAAGGAAAGTGGTGCTTGCACTTATTTCTTAAATATTTTAATATATCCCAAATCTGCTCCGAGCTGAAGAAGTACATTTAAGTGTAATATCATAGGAAGCGTGATAATTTGTGCATAGCAAGGTTTCACAGCAAGGTAAAGACTTGATATCTTTCTGCAGTTAGGTAAAGAAGAAATGCTAAAGGATGGAGTTCTCATGCTGCTACGGAAACTTCTTCAACCGAACTGCACAAATGGTGCCAGCACAACAACCTGGTTCTTTGAAGAAGCGTTTCATCCTGAAATGTTGTCTATTTCCTTCGCTCCATAGATGCTGCTGCACCCGTTGAGTTTCTCCAGCACTTTTGTCAACCTGGTTCTCAATGTCAGTAAGACCAAGGAACTGATTGTGGACTATGGAAGAAGGAGGTTGAGGACACATCAACCTGTCTATTTCGATGGGACAATGTTGGAGAGTCAAAATCTTCAAATTCCTAGGTGTGCACATTTCTGAAGATCTTTCCTGGACCCAGCACACTGATGCAATTATAAAGAAACCCCATCAGCGCCTCTACTTCCTGAGAAGATTGCAGAGATTCGGTATGTCAGAGAGGACTCTCATGAACTTCGACAGGCGTACAGTAGAGAGCATATTGACTGGTTGCATCACAGCCTGGTTCGGCAACTTGAACGCCTGGAAGCGAAGAAGACTGCAGAAAGTGGTGAACAATGCCCCGTCCATCACAGGTTCTGACTGCCTCACCATCGAAGGGATTTCCAGAGATCGCTGCCTCATAATGGCACCCAGCATCGTTAGAGACCCACACCACCCTGACTATGCACTCATTTCACTTCTGCCATAGGGAAGAAGATATAGTAGCCTGAAAACTGTAACATCCAGGTCCAAGAATAGTTTCTTCCCTACAGCCATCAGGCTATTAAACACTACAACCTCTAAATAAGCTCTGAACTACTCAAAGACTTGGGGGCTTTGGTTTTGTCTCCTGCACTATTATTGTTTGTTTTTATGTGTGTGTATATTTTAAAAATTCTCATTATATTGTTTACAGAGTACAATGTTTACATATTCGGGTGTGCTGCTGCAAGTAAGAATTTCATTGTTCTGTCTGGGACATAAGGCTGTAAAACACTCTTGACTCTTGTCTTGATGACAGATGAGGTGCTGCTCCCTGGGTTTTGTTGGAATAGCACGTCAAAGAAAGAGAAGTTGGAGGGACTGAGACCGAGCAAGGTCAAAAGGGTCCCCACTTGCACTCTGGCATATCTGTCCTTGACTTCCTATACTGTTACAACCAAATCCAGAATAAGCTCAAGAACAAACTTATCTATCTAGGAACATTGCAGTCGTCGAGACTCTTGAATTCAGCATTTTCAGATAACCAACCTTTTTTTGTGTCAGATGGGCCAATTCTAATTTGATCCCATAAATATATGGTTATTAAATCTTGGACAAACCAAAGACAGCGCATTTCTACCAGTACCGATGACCCCTTTGCAGAATTTTAATACAGCTGTACTTTTCTCCTACTGTTGTGGTCTCCATACAAGACCACGGTCCTGCAGAAGATCTGACGGGACCATGATGATGTTCAATCTTTTTCTTTGCCCGGTCTTATAGAATTTGTGTGTTCTGCATCTATGTGTCTGCGGCGTTATTGCAAGCAAGATTTCCTTTGTAACTGTACCTCATCATACTTGCACCTATGACAATAAATCCGACACAGCAAGAACGGGAAGCACAAACAATCTTGGCGTTTAACAGTCTTAGCAAACTGGAAATCTGACCCAATGTTATCCAAATTTGTAACTCAGTTAGCGGACATCAAGGTTGCATTTAATCCAAACACTCTGTACTTAAGTTTATTGTCACGTATAGAATGAAAAGCTTTTGTTTGCTAACCAATCAGTGGAAAGATAATACATGATTACAATCGAGCCATCCACTGTGTACACATACATTATAAATAGTATATCTTGAGTAACGTTTAGTGCAAGCTATAGTCCGATCAAAGATAGTCCAAGGGTCTCCAATAAAGTTGAAGATAGCTCAGGACTGCTCTCTAGTTGTTGGTGGACATCTCTGTAACTTGATGGGATGAGCTTGGCACCATCCTTGAGGTCTGGTCTGTGCATATGTCTTTCTGTGCCTCTTTTTTTTACAGTTACTGACTCAATGTCTTTATCAAATGTGCTTCTTTAATTACTACTTCACAATTATTGACATTATGAACATCAAGTCTACTAGCCACAGCACCTGTGACCCCGCCCCCTTCCCATCAAAGGATTATCTTGATTAAATTCTTAGCTGAACAGCATTCACCAAATATTTTTGTTGGCACTTTGTTCTTCTATGTTGCCAAGGTCCTGTAAATATTATTAACATTTACCCCTCTTCCAAGTTCCCTTTAGTAATCTGTATTGCATTAAAGCTTAAATGCGAAGCCAAGAATGGGTGGACAAAAATTACATTCTATTTGATCTGTTCAGATATTTTTGCTTTTCCCTCACCTATATTGTTGTTTTTAATTCAAAACAAAACTTCTTGCATGTTAAAAGGACAAAAAAAAATCAAAGATGATATATGGTGATTCTTTGTCTTGGTGATGTAATGTTATTTGCGGTGGCCTGAAGCAGCTAGTTATGTCTATCTGGCAAATGTCTGAAGCTCTAAGAATTTTTTTTTTTTGCCAAAATCGTAATTCACACCTAACTTTTGTGGTTTACTGTAGGTCTGCATGGACTTTTAATAATTTAATTCCTGAATGACTTTAGTCAAATGATTAGCATTTTATATAACTATATTCTAGTTTTGTCGCTCTCTCTCGCTCTCTCTCGCTCTCTCTCGCTCTCCCTCGCTCTTTCCCCCCCCTCTCCCCCCCCCCTCCCCCCTCCCCCCCCCCCTCCCCCCCCTCCCCCCCCTCCCCCCCCCCCCCCCTCCCCCCCATCCCCCCCCCCCTCCCCCCCTTATAATTGGCTTATAATTGATATGTGTAAAATGTCCCAAGTATGTGTAGGACTGTGTTAATGTGCAGGGATCGCTGGTCGGCACGGACTCGGTGGGCTGAAGGGCCTGTTTCCATGCTTTATCACTAACTAAACCATTTGTCAACCATAAAAAGACCCATTTTCACCTATTGTTTCCCGTGCGCCAGACAATTCCTTCGTCTACAGATTTCCCACAGCCCCCACACTATCTACCTGACAATATGAGATAAACTCGGATGTACTCAATATTTAATTGGGAGAAGAAAATTTAATTTAACTTTCTTGAGTTTACACTAAAATATAAATCAATATAAATATAAATCAATATAAAACCTGCACAGTGTTGGTGGCCCAGATTTTTCAGAAATCGTTTGTCAGATTTACAGCTTTGAAACTGCATCGAAGTTGAGATTCTGAACATGCATTAGTTTAACACGGGAAGTCCTAGTATCTGTTTTCAATCTCCTCCACCATTCTTATGGAAAATAAGTGAATTGACAAAGGAATTGGGTATTGACAAACCATCCTCACAGTACAATATCCTAAAAGTGTTCTGTAGTTATAAGAAATGTAACATAAGTGTAATGTTACATAATTAATCCACTTGGGATACATTTTTATAGAGTGCTAAGCTATAATTACTGCTTGGCTAATTCGCTGACCCTAAATTTTTTATGTATGAGAAGTATAATTTTGCCTAGATTAATATTTTAGGCTATCAAGGCTTTTGGAATGAAAAATACATTTGGTATTTCAGGTTCCATCTGAATTTTACATGTTGGTTCCAATCCATATATCTTTCTCCGTAAAATGTTTAAAATATCATGAAATAATTATGCTTTTTTTCCTTCATGGAACGCCATTTGTGAAATTCTTCAGTTTGATTGACTAATCGGCCAGCTTGGGAACATCACTGTTGCTTTGAACTCCTGCCTAAAAGCATCTGAATTCAAAGTTTTAAAGATCAGGAAATCTTTGCAAGCTGCAATTTTTTTTGATGGGAAGATTCAAAAATAAATTTAGAATTATAAAAAATAAATTTTAAAAAAGCTGTTTATCCGATAATACAAACAGTGCCAGAAGTTTTGCCATATGATTTTACAGAATTAGGCTATGGGCTAATAAGTATTTTGTGTGCCTGCATGTGGGAAATTCCAGAAAACAATCTGCATTATCTGTTATGGTTCAAATATATGAAATATGACCAGGCAAAATTGGATTAATGAAATAATTTAAATCTGTTCCTTGAGGCTTTTAGTCTGCCTTCACGTTTCCAAGAACATTTTGAAGTAGCTCCAATGACACTTAAATTTGTGCCCCGTGGTTACTGATTCTCCTGCAAATGTAAGCAGTTTCCCCAACTGCTCTCTCAAAACATTTCATAACTTTCAGCGCCGTTATATCTCTCCATAATCTTCTCTAACCAAACATCTTCTCAAACCTCCCCACTTAACATGTTCCTCATACATTGTATACTCCAAATAGATCTACTCTGCACCTTTTCTAAGGCTTTGACATCCTTCCCAAAGTCTACTTTATAGAAACAGCATGGAAACAGGCCCTTCGGACAACCGAGTCCGTGCTGATCTGCGATCACCCTGTCCACGAACACTTTTCTACACACTAGAGACAATTTACAATTTTACAGAAGAGCAAAACAAGTGTCTGCTGAGTGTTCAAATTCTCGTTTGTGATTGAACATTTAACCAATTAGACCAGGGTAGAGGAATCGAGAGCCAGAGGACATGGGTTTAAGGTGAGGAGGGGGGGGGAAAGATTTAATAGGAGCATGAGGGGTAACTTTTTCACACGAGTGGTGGGTAAATGGAACGACTGCCGGAGGAGGTAGTTGAGGCAGGTACTATCGCAACGTTTAAGAAACAATTAGACGTACATGGATACGACAGGTTTATAGTATGGCCAAAAGTAGGCAGGTGGAACTAGTGTAGCTAGGACATGTTGACCGGTGTGGGCAAGTTGGGCTGAAGGGCCTGCTTCCACACTTTAAGACTCAATGACTCCATGACTTCCTAGAATCTTGTGTTGTGGGCAATTAAACAATTAATAGGGAAGGTAGGAACATTGGAGATTGATTATGTAATTCCATGCTTAATGATTGTAGAGGATGCAATCACGTAAGTGAGAAAGTCATGGATAAAACGTATGTGACCACCTTGGGTCCAAGCAGATGATCCATCTCTGTGTCCATTCACTGCCAACTTCAGAAGTCGGTCGCCAACCCATTTCATTCATTCTCTTTGAAACGGCCGAGCACACAGGTCATTGCAAAGCCTGCAGGTCGGGCAAAATCCATGTATTAGAGTTGCAGACTTGTTTCTAAGAACTAGCCCCAATTTTGGTCAAGCCATTTTGGTTC
This sequence comes from Raja brachyura, assembly GCA_963514005.1. Next base: position 65,158,327 of record OY740786.1, read on the forward strand.
AGCTAAAACATTGGAATCTCCTGGGTAGACACAAAATGCTGGTGCAACTCAGCGGGTGAGGCAGCATCTCTGGAGAGAAGGAATGTACGACGTTTCGGTTCGAGACTCTTCGTCAATCTGTCTTCTTGCGTTTGAGTCAACAGAAGTCCGTAGCAGGGTGATGCCATCCAGTTCGACATCCGTAGGTACCCGCCCTAAAAAGGGCGCATGCTCCGGGTTGCCGCCAAGCTGTGGTGCTGCTGCTGTCTCTGTTTGTTGTCGCTCGCCTGACTGAGGTCAGTTGACAGGGGTCACCATGGGGAGGTCGACAACATGAGCCCCCTTCAGACTGTATTGAAAGTTGACAAAGATGATGTGCTTAAAGCAAAATAAAGTGAATGAAGCTAATTGCTACCCCCTTTTGTCGGCACCAGTGAATTGATGGATAAAAACAGAAAGTGCTGGAGGAACACAGTGGGACAGGCAGCATCTGTGGACGGAATGGACAGATGGTGTTCCAGGTCGGGGCCCTTCTTCAGACTGGTTGTAGTAAGGGGGAGAAAGCGTTTTCTGTTTTTTTTCCTGGGGGCACTGGAAGGAGAATGGATCCATCCCCCTTTGGTCTCTTTCTCCCCACACCCATTTCTACTACTACTATCCTGACCCCCCCCCCCTTTCCTTCCACCCCACGTCCCCTTGCTTGAACCTCCAGCATCTGCAGTTCCAAGTGATAGTTATACAGCACACAGACCCTTCAGCCCTATGCTGACCAAGATGCCCCATCTACACTAGTCCCACCTGCTACGTTTGGCCCATATCCCTCTAAACCTTTCCTATCCATAGTTATCCCGGGTCTTATCAACAATCTTTTACTTACATTGTTTGTTGCTCGAGATTACAGCATCTGAGTCTCATTTCTCAGGGTTAAGTTCTTGCTGAAGAAGGGCCTTGACCCAAAATATCACCTATTCTTTTTGTCCAGAGACGCTGCCTGTCCCGCTGAGTTACTCCAGCATTTTGTCCAACTTCAGTGTAAACCAGCATCCGCAGTTCCTTCCTACACCTTCCAGCATTTTATTGGTAACTTTACAAGTCATGATCCTTAAAGTGCTCATTCAAGTACATCTTAAATACAAATAACGGTTTCTATCTGTACCAAACTAAATCACTACCATGCTTCAGGTGAAAAAAAAGGTTTTCTTTCTTTCCCCTCCAATATTTATTGTAATTTATTTTAAATCTATGCCTTTAAGTGATCAACCAAGGGAAGTAAGTCCTTCCTATTTACTCTACCTAAACCACTGATAACCTTGTACACATCAGTTAATGTACACCTTAATGTACACATTAAGTCTTACCTCAGTCTCCTTTGTTTTAAACAAACAGAAATTGCCTAGGTAGTCTCTCCTTAACTATAATTGAGGAAGGACATTCTTGTTATTGAGGGAGTGCAACGTAGGTTTACAAGGTTAATTCCCAGGATGGCGTGGCTGTCATATGCTGAGAGAATGGAGCAGCTGGGCTTGTACACTCTGAAGTTTAGAAGGATGAGAGGGGATCTCAATGAAACATATAAGGTTGTTAAGGGTTTGGACACGCTAGAGGCAGGAAACATGTTCCAGATGTTGGGTGAGTCCAGAACTAGGGGCCACAGTTTAAGAATAAGGAGTAAGCCATTTAGAACGGAGACGAGGAAACACTTTTTCTCACAGAGAGCGGTGAGTCTGTGAAATTCTCTGCCTCAGAGGGTGGTGGAGGCATGTTCTCTGGATGCGTTCAAGAGAGAGCTAGATAGGGCTATTAAAAATAGATATCAGGGGATATGGGGAGAAAGCAGGAACGCGGTACTGATTGGGGATGATCAGCCATTATCACATTGAATGGTGGTGCTGGCTCGAATGGCCCACTCCTGCACGTATTGTCTATAATTCTTCAGCCCTTCATTATCCTTGTATGTTTGCTCGGCAATCATGTCCTCTGTGTACTGCAGTAAACCTACAGTTATACATTTCTAGCATGGCTTCTATGTCCCGGCTAATAAAAAAAGATATGTATGTTTTCCTAACTACCCAAGCTACATCTCCTGCTACCTTCAGGAATTTATGCAAAAGCATTCCAATCCCTCTGAAGATAGACACAAAGTGCTTAAGTATCTCTGCAGGTCAGGCAGCATCTCTGGAGAAAAAGGATGGATTACGTATTAGGTTGGGACCTTTTTTCAGACACTGAAGTCTCGGAGTCAGAAGTCTCAGAGCCAGACTCGGAGTCCTTTTTCCTTTTTCTCCAGGGATGCTGCTTGACCTGCTGTGTTACTCAAGCATACTGTGTCTATCTTCGGTTTAAACCAGCATCTGCAGTTCCTTTCTACACATTCCAATCCCTCCGTTCTTTTACATTTTATATTCTATTATTTCAAAATACTTAATTGTCTTGTTTACTTTCCCCAAATGTATTATCTTGCACTCATCTCGATAGAATTCAATTTGCCACTTTTGTGTCCAAAAATAGTCTATTTACATCCTCACGTAATCTAGAACTTGTGGGGGAGGTTTTTGAGGAGGTAAAACTAAACTTAAATTTAAATGTTTTGTTACCTTTTGCGATGCTTAGAATGTTCTCACAACTGGCTAGTACGTCAAGCTTGTTTCTGCCACTCTCAGCTGGTTGTTCTACAGCTCATGCTTTACCTGACCAGAAAAGATATGCAGAAAAGGTCCACAAAAATGGTTGTTCTGCCCCAATGACCTTCACCCTGGCGTTTAATTTTCTGATGTGTGTGGCTTTTCACTTGTGCAGTGCCATTTTCATGCTCTGGTGGAATACACTTAAAAGCAGGACTCGAAAGGGACAAATTCACCTATTGTAGAATTGTTTTTTTTTAATTGTATGCTACTGGAAATCCTTGCTGACATTTAATAAACTTTTATAATTTTCCTCTACAAGTTTGAACAGGCTTTTTGGCAATTAAAAATAGCCTTTTGAAATGTACTGTGGAAAAGTAATGTTATTCTCTATCAATAAATTACATTGCTTTAGTGTTGCATCAGATTTTCATAAAGTATCATTCATCATATTTGATTAAATGATTAATGTAAATTAGAGATTAAATTAGAAGGAAAACATTGAAGACTCCCGGGACATGTATTGGACATGAACAAAAGCATCTATTACATGGTTTATCCAAGAACCATAAATTGCATCTTATTAGATTTATTTAATTGACTTTATGAAAGTAAAAGAGTGCATTTTGATAGATGACACTGCTCTGTAACCACTGACTTGTAACTCATTTATTTGGACCAGTGAATGTTTTCAAATGAGTACTTTTATCATGTGCTGTTTTATTTGGTAGGTTTAAGAACCCTTGTTTTATAAATGTTTGGGTTTATGGAACAAATTAAGCTGCTCCAAACATGATCATAGAAATTTCTTTACAAAAAGAGTTGGATTTAACTAGGCAAAATCACAGTGTGCATCCAAGACTTAAAGCAACATTTCATCTTTTTCCAAGGTTTTGTTTACATTGTTAACTCCTTAAACATCCCAGTCTAATATGTTTCGAATGCAATTCTATTAGCGGACAATGAAAATATGTTGGAAGTTTATAGTAACTAATTATATTTTTCAACAAACTAAATTCAAACCTTGTTGCAATATCATGACCAGATGGAAGCAGGAGTGTATTACGGACTTCCACATCTTAATCTTAAACCACTATTCTTAATTATGTTTTGAACTACATAAAAAAGGCATTAAAAAAGACAAACCCTTTCTGTAAAAGGGTTGGTGTTCTTTGAAATCTGTGAAAAATGTCAGTGTCTATTTATTTCAATTGACCTTTTCTACTTGCGTATGGCATGCACAGCCTAAAGTTGTCGGACAACTTGTGCTATTTGATTTGATTTGATTGTGCACGTCAGGTTGATTGCATTAGTCGAAACAGGGCAGACCACGTGAAGGTTGCAATCTCCCACCCCATTTAAATTGATAATTTCTCACAAATAAGCTGCGTTTGTTGCGAAGGAAATGCTTTCATTTATCATTTTACTTGCTCCTACTGTTCATAATATGAAACAGCAACAAGTGAAATATAGTAAGTAGTCTTTGTGATATTTGTCATAAACGAAAACTCAAACTATTGTTTACTACAATTCTCTTAAAAGAAAAAGCCATCGCTTCCCTCCTAAACATTCAAGGGAACCTCTGAATATATATTTCCTACAGATAGTCTGTTACTTTGTTTCCATAATAGCAAATATACTTGACATTCAATTCTACCCCCCAACCCATCAATCTTTATCGAGAGGGCCAATCGTGGGCTGGTGGGACTAGTGCAGATGGGGCATCTTGGTCGGCATAGGCAAGTTGGGCCGAAGGACCTGTTTCCATCTGCAGGAAGGAATTGCAGATGCTGGTTTACACCAATGATAGACACAAAATGCTGGAGTGACTCAGAAGGTCACGCAGCATCTCTGGAAAAAAGGAATATGTGACATTTTGGGCATAGACCTTTCTTCAAACTGAGAGGTATGAGAAGGTTCCAAACAAATCAGAACCGGCACCGATGACAGAGAAAAGGTGGAGTCCACAATGGTCCATTGTCGGCCGTGGAAGAGGTCATAATGAAGGGATATATGGCTGCAAACAGTGGAACTAGTTGGATGACTAGAGTGGGGGAGGGGGAATGTAAAGGTCACTTGAAATTAGAGAAATCAATATTTGTACCTGGGTTATAAACTGCCCAAGCAAAATATGAGGTGCTGTTCCTCCAATTTGTGCGTGCCCTCACTCTGACAGTGGAGGGGCCCCATGTCAGAATGACTCAATGATTGGATAAAGATTTGTTTTGTTCATCGTAGCCTCTACTGCTCGCAGAGCACGATGAATCTCTGAAATGTTCTACCCTCTGCGATTTGTGGAGTGTAGATCATTGGTCCATGTAAAGAGGAATTCGAAGATAAGGAGATCAAAGAACTGAGGGCTGTGAGAAACTAGCGCAGAAGAGGATATGAGGTGTGAGGAGGATGCTTGGAGGCTGCAGGGTGATTTGGATAGGCTGAGTGAATGGGCAGATGCATGGCAGATGCAGTATAATGTGGATAAATGTGAGGTTATCCACTTTGGTGGCAAAAACATGAGGGTAGACTATTATCTGAATGGTGGCAGATTAGGAAAGGGGGAGATGCAACGAGACCTGGGTGTCATGGTACACCAGTCATTGAAAGTAGGCATGCAGGTGCAGCAGGCAGTGAAGAAAGCAAATGGTATGTTAGCATTCATAGCGAAAGGATTTGAGTATAGGAGCATGGAGGTTCTACTGCAGTTGTACAGGGTTTTAGTGAGGCCACACCTGGAGTATTGCGTACAGTTTTGGTCTCCAAATCTGAGGAAAGACATCCTTGCCATAGAAGGGGTACAGAGAAGATTCACCAGACTGATTCCTGGGATGTCAGGACTTTCATATGAGGAAAGATTGGATAGACTCGGCTTGTACTCGATGGAATTTAGAAGATTGAGGGGGGATCTTATAGAAACTTACAAAATTCTTAAGGGGTTGGACAAGCTAGATGCTGGAAGATTGTTCCCGATGTTGGGGGAGTCCAGAACAAGGGGTCACAGTCTAAGGATAAGGGGGAATTCCTTTAGGACTGAAATGAGGAAAACATTCTTTACACAGAGAGTGGTGAGTCTCTGGAATTCTCTGCCACAGAAGGTAGTTGAGGCCAGTTAATTGGCTATATTTAAGAGGGCGTTAGATGTGGCACTTGTGGCTAAAGGGATCAGGGGGTATGGAGAGAAGGCAGGTACGGGATACTGAGTTGGATGATCAGCCATGATCACATTGAATGGCGGTGCAGGCTCGAAGGGCCGAATGGCCTACTCCTGCACCTATTTTCTATGTTTCTATGAGGCAGTGGGCAGATCAGCCATGATCATGTGGAATAGCAGTGCAGGCTTGTTCTGTTCTTCTTATTTTTATGTTGTTGAAGCCGCCCAGAACCAGAAAATTAATATTAATTATATGGTGGAGAGGAATCGAAGCTGTGTTCAGGTTGCTCACCTGGAGATAACAGTGAAGGGATTTTTGCAATCAGGGTGATTTTACCTTGTTAGCTAAGCTGCACAATTTTGCAACAAGGATAATACTTCAAGAGAGATTTCAGGTGGATCACCCATGTTCTTCAACTCGGAGCTAAATGACTTCCTATGGCTTCTAGTTCTGTTATTCTTCTGAGACCCATACACCAACTATTTTTTATCTTGAGAATTATGTAACAAGCATGCTGCTCTCTTGAAGAAGGAAATAGAAAGGCTCCATAACTGATGGGCACCACAGCCAATATCCTATTTCTTGTAAATATTTGACCTTGGTAGATCAGAATCTTTGTCAACAGGCATGTGTAACAACTTGCTTTAGACTGTTGCTTGTTCTTCAAAACTGCTCGAATCTAACACATTAGATTTGGGCTGATTTGGAGGACTCACAAGAAAAATATCTTGGAAGACTTGAACATGCTACTACAGAGACATGTTGGATAATATTCCTGTGAGTTTATTAATAATATTCCTGATTTGAGTTGATCATCTTATGCAATCCGCATGTCAGATGCGGAATCAAACGATGCAATGCCCCTTTGGAGGAGCTTCCAGGAAAATCTATCCATGTTGTTTGGGAGCTAGGATTATCCATTGCCTCCAGGGTCAATTGAGTTTTCATGCCTCATCTATTAAACAAACATCTGATCAAGCCTCTCTACAAAAGCATCACTTCCTCACCTTTACATTCCATTCTCCCTCTCTAGTCCAGTGGGTTTTTTTTTTTGCACATCCTTCTCTATTTCCCTTAATCCCGTTATTGAGAAAATCTTCCTGTTTGAATGTACTGGGAAATAAGTCGATGGTTCCAAGTTTTACATTGAAATAAAGTAGCTACATTTTTTACCTTTGATCTGTCTTTGTTCTTTCGTAATCTCCTGCTCTCATCTACACAATTTACTATGCTGTTTGTAATGTGATTGAATATACAATTCTTTTCTCTTTCATCCATATCATTGGAAGTAGTTAAAAACCCTTACAAGAGGTAAATGGAGACGCAATAGATCAACCAGGAATCAATTACTGAGGAGAACGTGACATATTAATCAGAGCATGATTTTATTACCCAAGCCTCCGCTATCTCCTTCCCAAGAAGTATCGAACATATCGAGACAAAGATTCAAATTTCATCTTATTTGAGCACATTTGGCGATTGCCAATTGCTGGTATTATCAAACTCTCTCATTAGCTTTTTGAAATAATGGTACAATTTATAAAAATAAAAAAAATAAAAAATTATAGCTGGCAATTAACTTTTTTACTGCCTGGTGTTTTGGACTTTATACACTAAGGTCATTATTTTAAATCTAGGATTGCTTTATAAAAACAAAAACGTGCCGTGTAAAGGTGTTGCTATCCACTGTGGCGTATACTTTCCCAATGTAAATTTTTTTTAATATAATATATAAATACATTCTCAAGCAATGGTTTTACTTTTAATTCACTGCATATTTTGCTAAATGCATCATTGTGGTTTTGTAACAAATCTTTAGTGTCTGTCCAGTTTATTGTCTTTAAACAATAGCAGTAAACCACAAAAATGCATTTTGTTTTGTGTTCACTGAAGTAAATGATATTTCAAATTCCGTGGTTTGCATTCTGGGAACCTTTGAAAGCTAATATGATCGCAAAACTTAATAGAAAGACTTAATAGTAAATTAACTTTAAATATATAATTGTAGTTTTCTTAGATTTAATGAAGATATGAAGCTTCAAATAAACTGCTTGTTTTTCAATAAGTGCACAATTTGGTTAACAAACAAACTATGATATTGTTGTTAATGTCCTTTCAAAGAATAATTTATCTGATTTTCAGTTAACTTTTCACATAACACCAGTTAGTTTCTGCCCTGCTGCCTCCCCCTCGCCTCTCCATTTTGGCACAACCTGTCCAAATGTAGTTTAAATGTTGTGATACTACCTGCCTCAACTACCTCCTCTGGCAGTTCTTTCCAAATACAGTGCCCTCCATGATGTTTGGGACAAAGACCCATCATTTATTTATTTGCCCCTGTACTCCATAATTTGAGATTTGTAATAGAAAAAAGCATATATGGTTAAAGTGCACATTGTCAGATTTTAATAAAGGCCTTTTTTATACATTTTGTGTTCACCGTCTCGAAATTACAGCAGAGTTTATACATAGCCCCCCACCCCTCATTTCAGGGCACCATAATGTTTGGGACACAGCCATGTCATGTAAATAAAAGTAGTCATGTTTAGTATTTTGTTGTATATCCTTTGCATGCAATGGCTGCTTGATGTCTGCGATTCATGGACATCACCAGTTGCTGGGTTTCTCTGGTGATGCTCTGCCAAGCTGGTATCGCAGCCATCTTTAGCTTATGCTTGTTTTGGGGGCTAGTCCCCTTCAGTTTTCTCTTCAGCAAATAAAAGGCATGCTCAATTAGGGTCAGATTGGGTGATTGACTTGGCCACTTCAGAATTGACCATTTATTAGCTTTGAAAAATTCCTTTGTTGCTTTAGCAGTATGTTTGGGATCATTGTCTTGCTGTAGAATGAACCGCCGGCCAATATGTTTTGAGGCATTTGTTTGAACTTGAGCAGATAGGATGTGTCTATACACTTCAGAATTAATTGTGCTACTACCATCAGCAGTTGTATCATTAATGAAGATAAGTGAGCCAGTATTTTCAGCAGCCATACATGCCCAGGCCATAACCGTGTTCCACAGATGAGGTGGTATGCTTAGATCTTGGGCAGTTCCTTCTCTCCTCCATACTTTGCTCTTGCTATCACTCTGATATTAGTTAATCTTCTTCTCATCTGTCCGAAAGACATTTCGCCAGAACTGTGGTTGCTTTTTTAAGTACTTCTTGGCAAACTGTAACATGGCCAGAGGTAATATTTTTGTGGCTAACCAGTGTAGCCTCTTGCAGTGTATTTCTGTTCATGAAGTCTTCTGCGGACAGTAGTCATTGACAAATCCACACCTGACTCCTGAAGAGTGTTTCTGATCTGTCGGACAGGTGTTTGGGGATTTTTCTTTATTATAGAGAGAATTCGGTCATCAGCTGTGGAGGTCTTCCTTGGCCTGCCAGTCCCTTTGTGATTAGTAAGCTCATCAGTGCTCTCTTTCTTCTTAATGATGTTCCAAGCAGTTGATTTTGGTAAGCCTAAGGTTTGGCTGATGTCTCTAACAGTTTTATTCTTATTTCTCAGTCTCATAATGGCTTAGTTGACTTTCATTGGCACAACTTTGGTCCTCATGTTGATAAACAGCAATAAAAGTTTCCAAATGTGATGGAAAGACTGGAGGAAAGACTAGGTGCTGAGAGCTCTCTAATACCTGCATTATGGAGGCATTTAAATACACCTGAGCAATTACAAACACCCGTGAAGCCATGTGTCCGAAACATTATGGTGCCCTGAAATGGGGGGGACTATGTATAAACACTGCTGTAATTCCTACATGGTGAAACCAAAATCTGTAACAATACCCTTTAATAAAATCTGACAATGTGCACGTTAACCACATGTGATTTTTTTTCTATTCAAAATCTCAAATTGTGGAGTACAGAGGCAAATAAATAAATGATGGGTCTTTGTCCCAAACATTATGGAGGGCACTGCACATACCACCCTTTATGTGAGAAAGTTGCCCCTTAGGTTAATTCAATTATTAAGTCTCTCAATTCGCATCCTAAACCTATGTTCTGTGGTTCTTGATTCCCTATTCTGGGTAAAAGACTCTGTGCATTTACCCAATCTATTCCTCTCTCAATCTTACACACTTATAAGATCACCCCTCATCTTACTGTGCTCCAAAGAATACATTCTTAGCCTGCTCAACCACTCCTATAGCTCAGGCCTCTAGTACTGGTAACATTCTCATAGAAACATAGAAATTAGGTGCAGGAGTAGGCCATTCAGCCCTTCGAGCCTGTACCGCCATTCAATATGATCATGGCTGCTCATCCAACTCAGTATCCCGTACCTGCCTTCTCTCCATACCTGCCTTCTCTGATCCCCTTAGCCACAAGGGCCACATCTAACTCCTTCTTAAATATAGCCAATGAACTGGCCTCAACTACCCTCTGTGGCAGAGAGTTCCAGAGACCCACCACTCTCTGTGTGAAAAAAGTCCTTCTCATCTCGGTCCTAATGGATTTCCCCCTTATCCTTGAGCTGTGACCCCTTGTCCTGGACCTCCCCAACATCGGGAACAATCTTCCTGCATCTAGCCTGTCCAACCCCTTAAGAATTTTGTAAGTTTCTATAAGATCCCCTCTCAATCTCCTAAATTCTAGAGAGTATAAACCAAGTCTTTGTTCATAAGACTGCATAGTCTTTGTTCATAAGACAGTCCTGACATCCCAGGAATCAGTCTGGTGAACCTTCTCTGCACTTCCTCTATGGCAATAATGTCCTTCCTCAGATTTGGAGACCAGAACTGTACGCAATACTCCAGGTGTGGTCTCACCAAGACCCTATACAACTGAAGTAGAACCTCCCTGCTCCTATACTCAAATCCTTTTGCTATGAAAGCTAACATACCATTCGCTTTCTTCACTGCCTGTTGCACCTGCATGCCTACTTTCAATGACTGGTGTACCATGGCACCCAGGTCGCGCTGCATCTCCCCTTTTCCTAATCGGCCACCATTTAGATAATAGTCTGCTTTCCTATTTTTGCCACCAAAGTGGATAACCTCACATTTATCCACATTATACTGCATCTGCCAAACATTTGCCCACTCACCCAGCCTATCCAAGTCACCTTGCGGTCTCCTAGCATCCTCCTCACAGCTAACACTGCCCCCCAGCTTTGTGTCATCCGCAAACTTGGAGATATTGCCTTCAATTCCCTCATCCAGATCATTAATGTATATTTTAAATAGCTGGGGTCCCAGCAATGAGCCTTGCGGTACCCCACTAGTCACTGCCTGCCATTGTGAAAACGACCCGTTTACTCCTACTTTGTTTCCTGTTTGCCAGCCAGTTCTCTATCCACATCAATACTGAACCCCCAATGCCGTATGCTTTAAGTTTATATACTAATCTCTTATGTGGGACCTTGTCGAAAGCCTTCTGGAAGTCCAGATACACCACATCCATTGGTTCTCCCCTATCCACGCTACTAGTTACATCCTCGAAAAATTCCACAAGATTCGTCAGACATGATTTACCTTTCGTAAATCCATGCTGCTCTGTCCAATGATTTCACCACTTTCCAAATGTGCTGCTATCCCATCTTTAATAACTGACTCTAGCAGTTTCCCCACTACCGATGTTAGACTAACTGGTCTGTAATTCCCCGTTTTCTCTCTCCCCCCCCCCCCTTAAAAAGAGGGGTTACGTTTGCCACCCGCCAATCCTCAGGAAATACTCCAGAATCTAAAGAGTTTTGAAAGATTATCACTAATGCATCCACTATTTCCGAAGCTACTTCCTTAAGTACTCTGGGATGCAACCTATCTGGCCCCGGGGATTTATCGGCCTTTAATCCATTCAATTTACCCAACACCACTTCCCGACTAACCTGGATTTCACTCAAGTCCTCCTTTGACCCGCGGTCCCCTGCTATTTCCGGCAGATTATTTATATCTTCCTTAGTGAAGACGGAACCAAAGTAGTTATTTAATTGGGGTCAGCAGGGCACACCAGGTACCAGGGAGGTAGGTGGGCCTGGTTCTCATAAAACATATTAAGTATAACACGGGAAAGAATTGGTGGTAGATTACGTCTATTCTTTGAAGAATGGAAGCAGCTTACTTCAGATTTGTTTATCAGGAGTGTGATTCAAAGATTTCGGATTGAGTTCAATCCAAATGGTGAGTTGCCTCTCCAACATGTTCCTAGCAGAATACTCTATTTCTCACAAACAGAAGTAATAGAGGTTCAGGCTGAACTTGAAAATTTGTGTAACAAAGGGGTAATTGAGAGGATGGTTCATCAAGTCCGTCAATTTGTGTCAAATTTTTTTTCCCCATCCCAAAAAGGACGGAGGATGTAGAATTATTTTGGATCTAACAAAATTAAATCCATTCGTACTCTATAGACACTTCAAAATGGAAACGTTGGCTACCGCCAAACAACTAATTTCCAGAGGTGGTTATATGGCAACCATAGATCTGAAAGTTGCATACTACAGTGCCTATTTATTGCGAGCATAGAAAGTATTTTAAATTTACTTGGATGAATCAATTATGGCAATTCAAGGCACTGCCTAATGGTTTAACCTCAGCCCCTAGAATATTCACTAAATTGTTAAAACCAATTTTGGGGCTACTTAGAGGTTAGGGCCATGTAATTATTGCCTATCTGGATGATATCTTAGTTATCAGACAAACAAGGGAATTAGATGAAACATCTGTGGCAGTTGTCAAATTCACACTTGAAAAACTGGGGTTTGTCTTTCATTTAGGAAAATCTAAATTGACACCATTACCACAATTGATTATTTGGGTTTCACAATTGACTCACTTAAAATGATAATTACTTTGTCCAGGGGGAAAAGTGTGAAGCTCATTGATGGTGGTATAAAACTTTTAAACGAACAACAACCTTCAATTAGACAAGTGGCCAGTCTGCTCAGGAAATTAGTGGCAGCATTTCCAGCACTCCAATTTGGGCCTTTGCACTATCAGCACTTACAGAGAGCAAAGGAACAGGCACTCAGGATACATCTGGGCCATTATGATAGGCCCATGCAATTATCAGCAGACGCAGTTACTAATCTTCATGGTGGACCCAACATGTCTCCAGGAGTTTCAGCACAGTGGTGCTTGAACAACCATCCATGGTTTTACAGACTGATATCAGTGCACTCGGATGGGGTGCAACAGATACAAGCTCAAGCTGTGGAGGAAGATGGAGTATGGAAGCTTTGCTTCAGCAGACATGGGGAATAAACCATTTAGAGCTTATTGGCTCTAACACAAGTAGTCTACATGTTCAGCTCCAAATTGATAACACTACGGCAGTAGCATATGTCAATCACATGGGTGGTATCAAGTCGCTATCTTGTGACAAACTGGCAAACCAAATCTGGACTTGGTGTATTGACAAGCACATTTGGCTTTCAGCTATTTATCTACCAGGGAGATTCAATACAGTAGCAGACACCAGGTCACGGAAGTTCCATGACAACATACAGTGGATGCTGAATCGGGACATATTCAATGAGATCATTCACAAATATGGAAGGCCAGATGTTGACTTGTTCGCATCCAGACTAAACCACCAGCTACCCAAATATGTGTCATGGGAACCAGATCCTGAGGCAGTAGCTATTGACACTTTCTCGCTGCATTGGGGTGGTATGTTTATATATGCATTTCCACCAATTTGTCTCATAAATCGATGTCTGCTTAAAATCAAGCAGGATGATGCTTCAGGGGTACTGGTGATACTCGACTGGCCTACCCAGCCATGGTACCCTTTAATATTACAGCTGATGACACAACCCCTGATTGCTGTTCCCAAACAAAGGGATTTATTGGTGCATCCGGTAACTGGCGAATGCCATCCGTTGTATGACCGTATTGATTTGTTAATTTGCAGATTTTAAGAAGGCCATATCCTGGGCGCGGATTGTCTGGTCGAACTGTGGACATGCTCACTGCAGCTTGGAGATCGAGTACTCAAAAGCAGTATATTTGTTATGTAAAAAAATGGGAAGTTTACTGTGTACAAAATAATATTGACTATTGGCAATCAATACAGCAAGAAGTGCTTTGTTATCATATTTAGTGATGAAGTCAGACAAACATCCTATTGGGTCTCATTCTCTCGTTGTTCGATTAATGAAAGGGATTTTTAATTCCAGACCCCCTAAACCTAGATATATGGCAATTTGGGATGTGAGCATGGTCCTCAGACTACTGTGTGAGTGGGTCCTTGTCTCGTCTCTGTCTTTGACCAAAATCACCTAGAAGGTGGCCATGCTCATGGCATTGGTATCAGCACAGAGAGTACAGACGTTACAAAATTTACAGCTATATAGAATGGAAATAGCTGCAGACAACGTTATGTTCTACATTTATGACCACCTCAGGTGTCACAGGATTCAACATAGTGTTCTCAGCATATCCCACGGATCGATCCTTATGCATAAAAACACATTTGATGCAATGCATGCAGCTACAGAGGCCTTACGCAGCATGGAGACAGGATTGTTCATCAGTTACAAAAAGCCACATAAAAGAGTGTCAGTTAATACTATTTCGAGATGGCTGAAACAAGTCTTGATTGATGCATGTATTAACACTGATGTGTTCACATCTCATTCCACTAGGGCAGCAGCTACGTCGGCGGCCAAGGCGAGGGACGTGCCCGTCGACCATATTCTGGCGGCCGCCGGATGGGCAAATGAGCTGATGTTACAGAGTTTCTATCATCGGCCGATTGCCGATCCAGGGCTGTTTGCCAACGCTATTTTAAGTTCTGTTTAAAGTGCCCCTGGGATAGAGGGGTACTGTTGTTTTTTGTTTGTTATTTCAAATAAACGTTGTTACTGAATTTAATGCAACGTTAATAATGCGTTATTTTCTCATCCGAGTCAATCAATGCAGCGGGAAGCCGAGATTTGAAATCTGCGGCACGAAATCACAAAGCTTCAAACTCTTCACGGAATCATTCACGTGACTCCGAAGTAAAATAGTAAAATTAAACGAGAACTTACCTGTTTGAAGTTTGATCTTGATTTTATGAGGAGTTGCGTTGGTGATTACGTGCCCGCCACACCCAACCCTCTCTCATAAAGGTCATCTGGTAGTTCTCGAGTCACGCATCTTACTATGTCACTTCGGTGATTGTTATTTGTGATTTCATACCGCTGCTTTGAACATTGACGCGCATGCGGCCTGAACGGGGTTCTTCACGTAATCACCAACGTAACTCCTCATAAAATCAAGATCAAACTTCAAACTGGTAAGTTCTTGTTTAATCTTACTATTACACTGCTCTAATACCCAGGATCATGGAAGTGATATATTTTAAACTCAGTTTGCAAAGTGAGCTTGTATAAAATGGTTCAGCAAAATCCAAAGGATATGCGCAATATGTTTCCGGAAATCTGACATAGGTAGAAGCTTGCAAGAATATATTGCGCAGAAATATACATTGATTAGAATGCCAAGACAATCATTAGATACATTCAGCTGACAGATGGATTAGTTCAACATTTTGTAGCACATGTTCTTAATCACTCTGAAGCTTTTATATTGAGTTAACTGCAGTGCTACTGCAAACTTGTGGGACTCATTAAAGTGGATGTCTGAACAGACCAATTTTATTTTTAAAGAAAACAGGATCTTTCTAGGGGATAGAATTGGAAAATTTCCAGATTTATTTTAAATGGTATGCTGATTCCACAGCATTTGCATGCCTTTTGATTCATGTGAAAGCAGCCAAACTGTTTTGAAGGCTTATTTACTTTGCCATTTCCAACGTAAATAAGGCACCTACTGTTAACTTTTGCCATAGAACAAAGTTTCTTGGTGAAATCCTGGAGTCAAAATTTGGCTACTGTTGTTTAATACAGTTACATATGGATATGGAACAAATGTATGTATTAAAGACTCCAATTTATTTCAAGCCTATCTTCACCTCTGGATACCCAAAGCACAAATATAGTATTTTAAGTACTGCTGAAGTTTAGTCATTGTTCTAATTTGGGAAATGCTGCAATCGTCATGCAGTGTCAATAGAGGGATAACACAAGGGCTAAACTCTCGTTAGACCAGCTCAAAAAAAGCATCATGGGACCATTTATCTATATTCATGAGAGAGTTGATAGGTCCTCAACATGTCATACCAACAGAAGAAAGAAAATCCCCCCACTTTCTGCTTAGTTCACTAGAGTAGGACTTGAACCCTTTGGCCCTCTAGTTACAGACTTCCAGTCAGAAAAAAAAATACCTATCCATCACTTCCCTCTTATGTCACCAAGCCAAATATGGATCCAATTCCCCAATACATCTTTGGGTCAAGTGCCTTTTGATTCGGATGCGATTGTGATCACCGAGTCTTATCTGAAAGATGCTGACCAGATTTAAGTGAGTTGATGGGACAGGTTTAAAGACTGAATAGCCAACAGGTGTCCTGATGTGTAGGAAGGAACTGCAGATGCTGGTTTATACTCACGATAGACATAAAATGTTCGAGTAACTCAGTGGGTCAGGCAGCATCTCCGGAGAAAAACAATGGGTGACGTTTCGGGGTCGGAAGCCTTCTTCAGACTGAAAGTAGTCTGATGTTCCTACTTAAATTGCGTTGTTAATTGTTCCAAAGAAGCACATCATTCATTACAAAGGCAAAAGTTGAAAGAACTACACAAATTAACATTTATTCTTTTTTTTAAACCGCAGTGCAAATCAAAACTATACCTGTGACATCTATCCAACCGTAAATTTTAACTTTGACATTTAAAAAATGTTTACGCAGTGTATAACATTTTGCCCTATTTAATAACTTCTTGCAAGATGGTGATTGCAGTCACAAGTGTTGTGTTTTTTAGATCACGTGAGAGGACACAGAGGCCACCAAGCTCCTTACTTCTGTTTAAATAATCTTGTTTAAAGAAGGTCAACATTGTATCAGCTGTTTGGGATATTATTGGTGGGACCTTTCAAGAAGGCCTGTATTCTGAAAGCTATCTATAATACAGCGTGCCTGTTGTTGTTCCCTTCTCTAACATTAGAACAGTGTAGGGGATGTAAAATCCAAGTTCTGAATTTGCTAACAATATTTAAGAGTCATAGGGTAAGTAATACAGTGTGGAAATGGGCCCTTTGGCCCAACTCGCCCTCACCGGCCAAAATTGCCCCATCTACCCACTTGCCTGCGCTTGGTCCATAACCCTCCAAACCTGTCCGAGTGTTTCTTAAATGATAGGATAGTCCCTGCCTCAACTACCTCCTCTGACAGCTTCTTCCGTACACCCACCCCCTCTGTGTGGAAAAGTTACCCCTCGGATTCCTATTAAATCTTTTCCCCTTCACCTTGAACCTATGTCCTCTGGTCCTCAATTCCCCTACTCTACAAGATACAAGATACGTTTATTTGTCACGTGTGCCAATTGGAACACAACATAGAGTTGATAAAACATCCCCACACAGCAAGATCAAAATTTCCTACTGTGAGGGAAGGCACCAAAGTCAGTCTCTTCCTCAGATGTTCCCCACTGTTCACCCGTGGTCGGGGCCTCCCCGAGCCCTCCGCAGTCGCCGCTATGGGCAGCCCGATGTTCAGGCCCCCTCGCGGGGGTGATGTAAGTCCGACGTCGGAGCTGGGGGATGTCCTCAGTGGCCTGGACCTCAAGTCGGCCCCCTCCTACCGGAGTCTGTGGCTCTCAAAGTCCGCAGGCTGCGTCGGGTGGAGATGCAACGCTGGAGGCCCTCAGCAAATGACCCCAGGACTCCACGGAGTTGTTCAGCGCCGCCAGCATTGGAAGCTCTCCAAACCAGAGCTCCATGGTGTTGGAGCAGCGGCCCAACGCTCCGGAGCTCCAAGCGGCGATCCAGGTAGGCATCGCCCGCTCTGTGGTTCCCGATCCCCGGCAGGAAAGGCCGCTCCGATCCAGGTTGTAGGCCGCGAGGTGGGGGGGGGGGGGGGGGCGAGGACGCGACTCGGAGAAATAGTCGCGTCCCCGCCAGGAAGCGACTGGGAGTTAGTTTCCCCCTTACCCTGCCCCCCTCCCCCACATATAAAAGTTAAAGACTCCCCCAAAAACAAACTTTAAACTGACTAAAAATTAAAAAAAGATGGAAAAACAAACGGGCTGCAGGCAGACGCTGCTGTCAGTGCAGCGCCCCTAGTGACAACTGGGTAAAAGACTGTGCATCTACCCGATCTATTCCTCTCATAATTTTGTATACCTCTATAAGATCTCCCCTCATCCTCCTACGTTCCATGGAATAGAGACACAGCCTACTCAACCTCTCCCTATAGCTCACACCCTCGAGTCCTGGCAACATCCTCATAAATCATTTCTGAACCCTTTTAAGCTTGACAATATCTTTCATGTAACATGGTGCCCAGAACTGAGCACAATCTTCTAAATGCAGTCTCGCCAACGTCTTATACAATTGCAACATGACCTCCTAACTTCTATACTCAATAATCTGACTGATGAAGGCCAAAGTGCTAAAAGCCTTTTTGACCACCTTATCTACCTGCGACTCGACCTTCATGGAACCATGCACTTGTACTCCTAGATCCCTCTGCTGCACAACACTACCCAGAAGCCTACCATTTACTGTGTAGGTCCTGCCCTTGTTCGACGTCCCAAAAATGCAACACCTCACACTTCCCTGTATTAAATTCCATCATCCATTCCTCCGCCCACCTGGCCAATCAATCCAGATCTTGCTGCAATCATTTACAACCATCTTCACTATCTGCAAAACCACTAACTTTTGTATCATCAGCAAAATGTCAGAAATATTTTTCAAGGAATTTTATTATTCACATAGAAATACATTTCCTTGTGATGTGTCGTGGAAGTATTTATGATCTAAATTATGAGCTGCTTGTTGTAATAGAACAGTGCAGTGCAGAAAAAGGCTCTTTAGTCCACAATGTCTGTGCTGAACAAAACACCAAGATAAACTAATCTCTTCTGCCTGCATCAATTCCCTGCATTTCCATATGCCTAAAAGATACTGTGGTATCTGCCTTCACTACACCCGTGGCTGTGCATTCTAGGTACCCACCACCCTCTGTTTAAAAATATACTTGCCCCATACATATCCTTTAAACTTTGCCCCTCTCACCTTAATGCCATGCGCTCTAGTCTTTGACACTTCTACGCTGGGGAAAAAGGTTCTGACTATCTACAGAAGAAGGGTCATGACCCAAAATGGCACCTATACATGTTCTCCTAAGTTGCTGCCTGACCCGCTGTGCTACTCCAGCACTCTGTCTTCCATTGGTCCCTCCATGCATTCTTTTGCCATTCACGCTGCAAATCGTTACTCATGTAATTTTATGAAATCATTTAAGCAAGCATGAAGATTCATGAGAATTTGTCACATCTTGCATAAAAGATTTTGCCCAGCTTAGATGTGTTAGAACAATTTATATGACTAGTTCTACACTTAACTGATGATTGCAATTTAAAAAAATCGCATGAGCTATCTGAACAAAAATATAGCGCTAAGAAGTCAATATTGGAATAATAAATATTCATGAGCAGAACAATGCCAAAGGATGGAAAACATTCAAGGTCATGTAATGTTGGTAGATGAATGTAACATTTCATTATTTAGTTGCTGCTGATTGGTAATCCTGCAACACTTCAGAAATAATAAAATAACTTTATTGCCTACATCACAGTTAGGATTTTTTAGAGCAGATGGTCTTGGCATGTTTGTTAATGCAAAGCAGCAGTGGTATGCTGGTGTAAGAATGGCAGTGATGGTGCAAAAAAAAGGTTTAATTGGCATTGCCGGGGACTGCAGTAAAAATAAATCCACAGACTTAATACTCCAACCCCACCATCTGGTAACTAAAATTTTGAAGGACCTTATCCCAGCAATAACACAAATGATTTTCTTTTCAAACAAAAATAAATCTTAAAGCATCTTTATGCATGCAGGATTTAAAGTTCTGAATGAATCACTGCATGATGAAATGTCAAGGAGTTTATTGGTAGTTCTAGATGTAAGTGATGTATTATTAATTAAGAAAATTGTGCTACTTTGCAAATTTACATGGATGAACAAAACTAATTAATTTATAAAATGTAAAGGAAGATTATTGCCTAGAGTACAGTAATATGTGATGTTAAAAAATCTTGATATTTAAGTGTTTGGGTTTATTTAAAAAATATATAGAAAGGTCAAGCTACTGTAGAATTTAAATTCCATTTAACATTGAGGGACAATTTTTGTTTCTAATCTAAAACATTGTTCTGCATTGTATCTACTACAGAGATAAATATTTCGGTTTAAGTGTTGTCCTTTCCACAAGTACGGTAAGGTACAGGTGCAGTTAAAAATTGCCCTGCTTTCTTCCCCCCCCCCCATCACTTACAATCAGTCAAAAGAAGGGTCCCGACCCGAAACTTTGCAAGATGCTGTCTGATCCACTGAGTTACTTAGGCACCACGTGGCCTCCTTAATTAAACCTATCTGAAATGAAAGCAACTAAAACAATGAAGCTACCCATTGTTATGAAAATCTGATTAACCATCCTTTTCCATTCTGCTGAATGTGCTGCAGTAATATAGTTGATTCATATTTTTTGTTTAAGAAGGAACTGCAGATGCTGGAAAATCAAAGGTAGATAAAAATGCTGGAGAAATTCAGCGGGTGAAGCAGCATCTATGGAGCGAAGGAAATACGCAAAGTTTCGGGTCGAAGGGCCTCGTTTCTTCAGACGAAGGGTCGCGACCCGAAACGTTGCCTATTTCCTTCGCTCCATAGATGCTGCCTCACCCGCTGAGTTTCTCCAGCATTTTTGTCTACCCTAGTTGATTCATATTTGTCCTTTTCATGATTTGTGTAGCAAGCCACTCACTTAGTTGAAATAACATCACTACCAAAAACTATGAATAAATGTGAGGTTTCAAATCTTGTTTCAATTTTTAAAAGTGCAGATATTTGAAGTGATTACCTGTGGCAATAACAATCTGTGCAGGTTTTTTAAGTTTCAGAGAAGTTATTCAGTAGTAATTAGGGCTTGGAGCACTATCAATAACTCGCCTGAAATGTGGCATAACGTTGTCGATGACCTTTTGCTTTATGCCAACAGGAATATTTTGCAAATAGATTAAGCTCTTGTCTATACACTTTATTTTTGAGTTTGCAAACATTATCCTCTCGAGCAAAACCAGAAATCACTGGCAACAAATTTGTGATTTCCACACTTAATTGAACGTGAGCACTTGTTCAATTTCATAATGTAGTATGGCAAATTCACGCTGTAAAAATCTAAGTCTTTATCACTGCAGAAATCGAGGAGATAAGGAGGAATTTCTTTAGCCAGAGGGGAGTGGAATTCATTGCCACAGATGGCCGTGAAGTTTAGTTATTGGGTATTTTTAAAGCGGAGATGAACAAATTCTTGATTAGTAGGGGCGACAAAGGTTACGGGAAGAAGGCAGGAGATTGGGGGCGAGAGGGAAAAATAAATCAGCCACGATCGAATGATTCAGCAGACCCGATGGGCCGAATGGCCCAATTCTGCTCCTATGACTTTTGGAAAATATTCATAACATTTACCATGTTTTATGAATGGTTTCATTACTTAGTTCCTCTTTTAAAATGCTGAAAACTGGATCACATTTCGTAAAATATTTGATTTAGTTTATTGGAAGCCAGCAAAGTGCAGCATTATGTGTATCAGTTACCCAATGACAAATGAAATTATCTACTGAGGACAGTAGGTGCAGGAGTAGGCTATTCGGCCCTGCGTGCCAGCACGGCCATTCACTGTGATCATCCGCAATCAGTACCCCGTTCCTGCCTTCTCCCCATATCCCTTGACTCCGTTATCGTTAAGAGCTCTATCTACTCTCTTTTGAAAGTATCCAGAGAATTGGCCCCCACTGCCTTCTGAGGCAGAGAATTCCACAGATTCACAACTCTCTGTGTGAAAAAAATTCTTCTTCATCTCCGTTCTAAATTGCTTACCCCTTATTCTTAAACACTGGCCCCTGGTTCTGGACTCCCTCAACATCAGGAACGTGTTTCCTGCTTCCAGCATGTCTAAACCCTTAATAATCTTATATATTATTATATATAAGATCTTCTCTCATCCTTCTAAATTTCAGAGTATGCAAGCCCAGCCACTCCATTCTATCAACATATGACAGTCCTGCCATCCTGGGAAATAACTTAGTGAACCTACGCTTCACTCCCTCAATAGCAAGAATGGCCTTCCTCAAATTTGGAGATCAAAACCGCACACCGTTCTCCAGGTGTGGGCTTCTCACTAGGAACTGCAGAATGACCTCTTTGGTCCTATACTCAACTTCTCTTGTTATGAAGGCCAACATGCCATTCGCTTTCTTCACTGCCTGCTGTACCTGCATGCTTACTTTCAGTGACTGATGAACAAGGATCCCCAGATCTCATTGTACTTCCCCTTTTCCCAACTTGACACCAGTGAGATAATAATCTGCCTTCCTGTTTTTGCCACCAAAGTGGATAACCTCACATCTATGAAGCTTTGGAAGAAGAACCTATTAGGACTCCTTTCTATTGCAATGTTGTTGCTATTCTTCAGCAGCCCTATTTATGATCAACCTCTGATTAAATTTTGATATTCAGTATCCTCACCTTTCTCTTGCAGCTTAAAGTAAATGTACCATATGAAGTACATGCAATTTGACTGGATTATTTAGAGTTTGGTCAAGTGTTATGTTATTTTTGGTGGATGAGCATTCAATTTTCTAAAATTGTTCAATTCCAATCTCGCAAACAATGCAAAGTTGAAGGTTATTCCTATGATGAACTTCCTCAAAATTAAAGGCCAAAATAACTAAGAGTTAATTTTTAAGAAATAGTTTGTCTTTTTCCAGTTGTGAGTCATATTCATACAGCACAGAAAAGGGTCCGACTGCCCAACTCGTTGATGCTGACCACAGTGCCCCATCTAAACTAGCCCCATTTGCCCATATCACTGTCAACCTCTCCTAACTGTCCAAATGTCTTTTAAATGTTGTTATTGTACCTGCCTCAACTAATTCCTGTGCAAGCTCGTTCCGTATACCCACCACATTCTTTCAAGCTTCTGTATTTTCTGCATGATGTGTGCAGGAGAAGAAGAAATGACCGGGATGACAAAAGTCTTTGATTACGTTGGCTGCTTTACCAAGACAGTGTGAAGTGTAGAATGAATCAAGATGCAATACTGCTTGTGCAGAAACTTCTTCATGAAAGTTATCATGCAACAACTTTTTGTTGCTGAAATTGTAGAATTTGTCTCCATTCAAAAATGATATGCATAAAATACAATCACCAAAGATTCCTGGACAACTGCTCACGTGTCCATTTTGGATGTAGATCTTGAAAAATTAAAGGGCTGTTTGGGTTCACAAAGCTGAATGGTATCTATTTGTCTGCACTTAAATGCAGGGACTGATGTTTGAGTAGCAGTCCAAATGAAAGCTGCATTTACAATGATCATATTGTCAAGGGAGTTGTAAAAAAGCACTGGGGATATTTGTTCTTGTGCTAACCCGAAAGAAACAGATTATTTGCTGGTGGAATTGATTTAACTCTAGAGTTCAATGTATGACATCTCCCCCGACTGGGAATTAAATTGTGGTGCTAAAGTGCCTTTCTTGCTTTATCCACTGCAACTGTAAATAGATGGCTTGGCAAGGATTAACAACATTGTTTTGCTTTGATATGAAAAAACTACCCAAGTTTAAGGAATTACCTGATATCCACCCGAGCTTATAAATCATTATTATAATTAGTTCCAAATTATTCTAACCGAGCGGTGGCTGAAGAGACAGTGAAAGCTAATGAGAATGTATATCTTCACATCGATTAAAGGTAATGAACATGTGCATTTCAAGTTTTAAATCGATTTTTAAAAACTGATCCCTTTGTGTGTACACTCCCTTCTGAAGCAATCTTATTGCGTTCTGGTACCTACACTTGAACTTGGAATCTGACGGATATGAGCATGAATTTAAATTGAGCAGAGGTCACAGTGACCGGCTTTGCAAAGGTGTGCTCGCACAATTGTAGTTATTTCAAACTGTGATGAGGTTTTAACCAAATGAGAACAGGTAACAACTCTTAAGTGAATAGAACTTGAATTGTATTGCACATAGTGACTGTATAATCTGAAATATATTACAGTAAAGGTGAAGGACAGGATCTGAATAACCTTTATAGCAAAACAGTATAAGATCAATCTAGACACAAGGAGCTGCAGATGTTGGTTTACAAAAAAGGACACAAAGTTCTGGAGTAACTCAGTGGGTCATGCAGCATCTCTGGAGAATGTGCACATGTGGCATTTTGGGTTGGAACCGTCCAGTTTGTTGATTTTTGGGAAGGAGATAGATGGGGCCAGTACTGGGCTGTGGAACTAAAAGGTTTGAGGTGAGATCACCTGTTGTGATGAGATCGGTAATAGTCTGGGAGTTGGTGGCCAGTGTCAATCTGCTTGAATTGTCTTTGTGTGCCCAGACCTGGAGTCTGGGCACACAAAGGGTGAAGAAGGGTTCCAACCCTAGAGATGCTGACTGACACGCTGAGTTACTCCAGCATTTGCGTCTATCTTCCATTTAGGCATTATCATCAATTGAAACTTACTTCTGTCTTTGCTATCCTTGTCTAAGATAGGCAAGTGGTTCAGCTATCAGGTCAGACTTCCACCAACTTGCAGTTCAGAAATGTTTTGTGTAGTACGTTGGGTGGAAAGGTTCAACTCACCAGGCACACTTGCTGCAGCAGCAAGATTATGAGTTTGAAGCAATAATTTTCCATTAATGTTGAACGCATATCCTTTTGTCTCTAGTTATGCCCTATTTTGAAAGTTTAAACTGAACCATTTCTGGTTCCGTGCAGGTATTATAATTATTAAGTACACCCATTAGAAAGTGAGAGGATTTTAACCATGTAGGTTGGAACAGCACCTGTGAATTCTTGTGAATTTTTGCTGGAGTCATAGAGTCAACAGCATGAAAACAGGCCCTTTGGCCCAACTTGCCCACGCCAACCAACATGTCCCATCTACACTAGTCCCACCTGCCTGCATTCGGCCCATCTATACATAACTAAAACTCTGATCTTGTGCTCTTCTGGTTTGCGCGGTTTTTCTATTTGTGCAAAATGGTTCATGATAGTGCTACGATTTTTCGCCACCTTACTCACCATTCTCCTGTGCTCAAGTGCAACAGGTTTTGTTCCAATCGATGGTATAGTTTAAAAGTTATTAAGGTTTAAAATTCTTAAACGCGCACGTGCAGATTGGTCCTCTCCTCCGCGCCATCGCCGCGCTCATTGGCCGGGTAGCTGTCAATCATGGGCGGCGCCCGCCTCGCCTGACGTTGTCCGGCGTTGCACAGCCATAGCCACAGCTAGTCGGCCGGAAGCGGCCGGAGGAGACAGCTGCAGCGGCCCGGAACCGCCGAAACCCACAGCCCAAAGCCCACAGCCGCCGTGGCCTGAGGCAGCCGCTGCTCCAGCATGCAAGGAGGGAAACGAGCGGCAACCTCGAGATCCTGGGGAGATGAGGAGGGAGAAGTAGGGGGATTGAGGGAGAGGAGGGGGTAGGGAGGGAGAGGGGGGAAAGTGTGGGAGGGGAGGAGGGAGAGTGGGGGAAGAAGGGGGAATAGAGGGAGAGGAGGGGGGGAGGTAGAGAGTGGGGAATACCTGGGGAGGTGAGGAGGGAGGCTGCGGGGATTGAGGGAGAGGAGGGGATAGGGAGGGAGAGGGGAAAGTGCTGGAGGTGAGGAGGGAGAGTGGGGGGGGAGGGTCGATAGAGGGAGAGGAGGGGGGTAGGGAGGGGAGAGGAATCGGGGAGGGTGACTGAGGGTACCGAAAGGAGAGGTGAGGGAGGGATTGGGGAGGGTAGGATGAGAGGGGAAAGAAGAGGGGTGAGGGAGAGTGGGGCAGAGGGGAAATAGAGGGAGAGGAGGTGGGGAATAGAGGGAGAGAAAGTTAATGGGGGTGAGGAGGGATAGTGGGGGGATAGGGGTAGGTGAGGAGTGGGGAAGGTGGGGGGCATAGAAGAATAGGAGGGGGGTACGGAGGGCAGAGGAGTTATAGTGGGAGGGAGTGACTGTGGGTAGGGGAGAGGGAGGGAGAGATTGGGGAGGGGAAAGAAGAGGGAGGGTGAAGAGGGGGAGAGAGTGATGGGGATGAGGGGAATTGAGCTGCGCCTGCGCAGTTGGCGGCTATGGGTGAGTGATGGAATATTGCTTTGGGAGAACAGGTTGCGTTGGTGGACCAGGCCTCCCGTGTGACAGGGACCCAATGGGTCCCACTTTGTCTAGTTTCTCTCTAAAGCTGTCCTATTCAGATTCACATTTATTGTCACATGCACCAATTAAGGTACAGTGATTTTTGAGTTACCATGCTGCCATACAATTAAAAGAACACAACACAATTAAAAAGAACAATAGAACTTAACATAACATCCACCACAGTGATCAATATGATGGAAGGCAATAACGTTCAGTCAATCTTCCTCCTTTTGTTCACCCGTGTTTGGGGCCTTGACCCTCCCCAGTCGCTGCTACAGACGGCCCGATGTACAAGCCCTCTCGTCGGGATGATCGAAGCACCGACGTCGGGACGGTTGGAACACACTTCGTGGCTTGGAGTGCGTGAATCGGCCACTTTCTTAACGGAGACCGCTGCTTCTCGATGTTATAGGCTGCAGGCAGGCCAGTGGTCGAAGCTCTTCTCCGGCGATCCCCGGCAAGGGATCCCTGGCTCCGGGATGGTAACGTCCGCACCATGCCTGCTGCTAGAAGCTCCGCAGGCCGCAGCTTCACGATTTTAAAATCAGCAGGCCGGCGGTCGGAGCCTTTCTTCTGCGATGGTAGTCCATGCCGCACCTGCTGCTGAAGCTCTGGGCCTGTTTCCGGGAAAGGCCGCCCCAGTCCAAATTGTTAGGCCGCGAGGGAGGGCGAAAATGTGACTAGGAGAAAAGTCGCATCTCCCTCGAGGTAAGTGACTGGAAACGATTTCCCCCTCCCCCCCCCCCACCTCCCCCACATAAAAACATACCGAGAGACATTTACACATACATTTAGAGATACTAAAAAAAACAAAAAAGTCGAAATGACTGACAAACTGCTGGTGAGGCTGCCGTGCACGGCGCCACCCGATGACGTAAATGTATCTGTCTAAATGTTTCTGAATCATTGAGATAGTACCTGCCTCAACAGCCTCCTCCGGCAGCTGGTTCCATACACACACCACCCTTTGTATGAAAAAGTTACCCCTCAGGTTCCTATTAAATCTTTCCCCGTCACGTCAAACCAATATCCCCTGGTGCTCAGTTCCCATACTCTATGCAAGAGACTCTATGCATCTGTCCAATCTATTCCCCTCATGATTTGGTACACCTTTATAAGATCACTCTTCAACCTCCTGCGCTCCCAAGGAATAGAATCCTAGTCTGCTCAACCTCTCCCCACAGCTCAGGCCCTCGAGTCCTGCCAACATCCTCTGAATGAATGAATGAATAAGTTTATTGGCCAAGTATTCACATACAAGGAATTTGCCTTGGTGCTCCGCCCACAAGTGACAACATGACATACAGTGACAGTTACGAATTACACATAAAACACAAAATATTAATAATGAAACATCATTGATCAAACATGTGAACCAAACAAAATACCAGAGCAAAAGGAGGCTACAGATTTTTGGCTATTGAATAGAGCTACTACTCATGGGGAAAAAAAGCAGTTTTTATGTCTGGCTGTGGCAGCTTTGTCAGTCCAGGGTCGCCTGCCAGAAGGAAGTGATTCAAAGAGTTTGTGGCCAGGGTAAGAGGGGTCAGAGATGATCTTACCCGCTCCCTTCCTGGTCCTTGCAGTGTTCAGTTCGTCAATGGAGGGAAGGTTGCAGCCAATAACCTTCTCAGCTGATCGGATGATTCGCTGCCGCCTCCGGGTGTCGTGCTTGGTGGCTGAGCCAAACCAGACCATGATAGAGAAGGTGAGAACTGACTCTACGATGGCCGTATAGAATTGGACCATCATTGCCTGTGGCAGATTGTGATTCCTCAGCTGCCATAGGAAGTACATCCTCTGTTGTGCATTTTTGACTCTGGAGTCGATGGTAGCCCTCCACTTAAGGTCCTTGGAGATGATGGTTCCTAGGAACTTAAATTACTCCACAGATGTGACTGTGGTGTTGTTGATGGTGAGTGGGGGGAGGTGGAGCTCACCTAAAGTCTTCAATCAATTCTACTGTCTACGAGCATTGAGCTCCAGATTGTTGTAATGGCACCAGGACACCAGCTATGACACTTCCTGTCCGTAGGCAGATTCCTCCCCATCCTGGATCTGTCCAATCAGGGTTGTGTCATCCGCATACTTGAGAAGCTTGACAGAGGAGTCTGTGGATGTGCAGTCATTTGGTATAGAGGAGAGGGAAGAGTACGCAACCTTGCGGTGCTCCTATGCTGAGGGTTTACGGGTCCGAGATGTGCTTTCCCAGCCTCACATGCTGCTTCCTATCTGTCAGGAAGCTGGTGATGCACCGACAGAGGGTTCGGGCACAGTCAACTCGGAAAGTTTGGAGTGTAGTAGCTCTGGCACAATGGTGTTGAATGCAGAGCTAAAATCAACAAACAAAATCCTCGCATACGTCCCCTGGCGGTCTAGGTGCTGGAGGATGAAGTGCAGGCCCAGGTTGACTGCATCATCCACAGATCTATTGGCCCGATATGCAAACTGCAGAGGGTCCAGCAGGGGTTTTGTGATATTTTTCAGGTCTGCCATCACAAGCATTTCAAGGGTCTTCATGACTACAGAGGTCAGTGGGACAGGCCTGTAGTCATTAAGACCAGTAATCCTTGCCTTTTTGGGTACAGGGCCAATAGTGGAGACTTTGAAGCAGGCAGGGACTGGTTAAAAACGTCTGTGTAGACCGGTGCCAGTTGTTCGGCACAGAGCTTGAGAGTAGAGGGGGAAACATTGTCCGGTCCTGGAGTTTTCCTGCTTTTCTGTCTCCTGAAAAGCCTCTCCACCTCCTCTATTTTTATTGTTGATGGAGAAGTGATGTTGTTCAGCACGGAGGGTATGGGTAATTGGGTGTGAAGTGGTGATTTGGGAGGGGTTGGTGGGAAAAGGTACAATCTTTTCAGACTGGAGTCTTGCTCTAAGTGTGTGTGAAGTGGTGAATGGGGAAGAGTGGGTGTAGAAGTGCCCAGTCTTTGCAGAACTGAGGTCAGGCTGTGAGTGGGTGAGAAGTGTTGGTTGGTGTGGGAAAGGGCCCAGTTTTTTCAGACTGTAAATCTTCTCTGCGCCCTTTCCAGCTTGACACATTTGGAAAATACATTGAATAATGAAAGGCCTGGATAGAATGGATGTGGAGAGGATGTTTCGACTAGTGGGAGAGTTTAGGACTAGATGCCATATCCCCAGAATAAAAGGACGTACCTTTAGAAAATAGATGAGGAGGAATTTCTTTACTCAGAGGATAGTGAATCTGTGGAATTCATTGCCACAGAACGCTGTGGAGGCCGAGTCAATTAATATTTTTAAGGTTGAAAGGATTTTGAGATTTATAGATTCTTCATTAGTATCGGTATCAGGGATTACAGGGAGAAGGCAGGAGAGGGGTTGAGAGGGAAAGATAGATCAGCCATGATTGAATGGTGGAGTAGATTTGATGGCCTGAATTCTGCTCCTATAGCTTATGGACTTCGACAAGTTGACATTTTGCAAAACTGATATTAATCTAAATGATAAGCGTACAAACTATTAGCGGTCAGAAATTAACTAAATATTTGGGTTGTATACTGTTAAGTGCATTGTGAAGTTGTGACACATTGATTTGAGGTTTTTGCAGCCATTCGAGTTTCTGCTGTCTCAAAATCAATTTTGGCCAGGAGCATTGAGATCCAATAAACAAAGCTCCGTGAGTCAGTTTTAAAAAATGTTTTGAAGCTAGTGCCAAACCATATCTTGCGTGTTTCCTAGGTTACTTTGAGCTTAGCTCTTAAAAATAAAATACTTATTTTTTTTTTCATTTTCTTTGCATTATTTCACTGGTTAAAACTGTTAATTGGAGGCCAATGATTAGACCCTTGCTCGTCTATCATACAAGAAAATGAGCAAGGATGCCTGGCTCTGTGTGTCCAACCCTCTACTGGTAAAGAAGGGCCTAGCATCTGCAAGTTACCAAGAAGAGATCTCTGTGGTAATTGTGGTGATAAAACCAACTTCCTAGTTCTGTCACATAGCACATTACTTCAATCCAATTTTCTCCCCGAAGGATAAACCATGGATGCCAACTCAAAAACAACAAAACCACATTTCTACATTGGTGGCGGGTTTTTGGGCTGGTCTCCCTGCTGACACCAGCCTATTCTCTAACCGTGTGAAAATCTTCCCTCTTCATGGCACAGAGGGACGTCATTGGAGGAAAAAGTTGAAGGCATGGATCTGAAGTTGTGACACATTGATTTGAGGTTTTTGCAGCCATTTGAGTTTCCACTATCTTCCATTGTCAGAGTGAGGCCCAGCGCAAATTGGAGGAACAGCACTTCATATTTCGCTTGGGTAGTTTGCACCCCAGTGGTATGAACATTGGCTTCTCTAACTTCAGGTAGCCCTTGCTCTCTCTTCATTCCACCCCCCCCCCCTCCCAGTTCTCCCACTAGTCCCACTGTCTCCGCCTACATTCTTTCTTTGTCATACCGCCCACCCCCGACATCAGTCCGAAGAAGGGTCTTGACCCGAAATGTCGCTAATTCCTTCTCTCCATACATGCTGCCTCACCCGTTGAGTTTCTCCAGTATTTTATGTCTGCCTGGGAAGCATTTGACACAGGTTTTAGGTTTTTGCAACCATTTCAGTTTCAATCATCAGTAAAAAGCCTTGTTCCTAGTAAAACAAACAGTCAGTCGTATTTACCTAGAGACACAAGAAGCTGCAGATGCTGGAATCTTGAGCAGAAAACAACAAAGTGTTGGAGAAACTCAGCTGATCAGGCTTATTTATCTTTTTTCCCCATAACTTTGCCGATGTTTCTCTCCCAAGTGCCTGGGAGTTGGGAGTTCTCTTCCAAAACTCTGGTTGGTGGTGAATTTCCAGATCAAAACTACGATCAGTGTGTCGAGAAAAAAGCTTTTTAACATTCCCCTAAAATTTCAACCCTGTGGCCCCAGTCTTTAAACCATCTGCTAATGGGAACTCCTTCCTTCTATTTATCCCATCAAAACTTGCCAAGAGAGGAAATGCAGTCAGATTACCACATTATTTATCGATGCACATTAGTATGTAGAGAGTGACCCAATATATTCAGCTTGGGAGCAGTTATAAATTACAAGGTTTTTATATCTTCACTGATCAGAATATGCTGGTATGAAAGTGTAGATCTACTTTAAGTACTTTTGTACAGTATGTAGGGAATTTGTCAGTTTGGAACATATTTAACGGGGGTGACGCAATGATGCAGCGGTAGAGTTGCTGCCTCACCGCGCCAGAGACCCAGATTCGATCTTGACTACTGGGGCTGTCTGTACGGAATTTGTACGTTTTGTGACTGCGTGGGTTTTCTCCATATGCTCCGGTTTTCTCCTACACTCCAAAGATGTACAGGTTTGTAGGTTGATTGGCTTCTGTAAATTGTCCCTAATGTGTAGGGTAATGCTGGTGTATGGGGATTGCTGGTCAGCGTGGACTTGGTGGACAGAAGGGCCTGTTTCTGCGCTGTATCTACAATGTTTAACCAGTGAATATATACCTCGCACGTTGATTAAATGATGGTTGAAATTCTACAACTGTAAATATGTTGTGACATATGTCCAAGAACAAACTGTGAAGTTAGTGCTAAAAATATATCAACTTATATAAACAACAGTTGGCAATTTCTCCCATGCATGTGAAACCCTCCATTTGATTTGCATTAAGTTAAACTCTCATTTTCCCCAGTGTGAATATTTGCTGATAATCCAAACTTGAAAGATCAATAAATTATGAAGCATAACTGAAGTACTGGTGTTATATACATCTGGGCCAGGCCAGTCAGGAAAATAGTCAATACCTCAAAGTCTCTCAACGATAGAACATAGAACAGTACAGCACAGGAATAGGCCAATCGACCCACAGTCTGTGCCGAACATAATGCCAAGACTAGCTCTTATCTGCCTGCATGTATTCCATATCTTTACATTCTCTGCATATCCATATGCCTATCCAAAAGCATCTTAATTGCCACTATTATGTCTTCCTCCACCATCACCCTCTGTAAAAAATAAACTTGCCCCACACATCTCTTTACATTTTTGCACCTCTCAGCTTAAAGCTATGCCCTTTGGTGTAGATATTTCCATCCTGGTGAAAAAACAGTTGTGGCTGTATCCTGTCTATGCTTGGCTCTGACTACCCTATTTATGCCATCCTCAAACATCTATGTTAATCCTCCGTGCAAGGGGAAATAACGTAAACTGGAACCATATCTCATGAAAGGAATAGATTGAGTAGATGCACGATTGGGTAGTCTCTTGCCCAGAGTAGGGAAATCGGGAACCAGAGGACATAGGTTTATGGTACGGGGGAAGGATTTAATAGGAACCTGAGGGGTAACTTTTTCATACAAAGGGTGGTGGGTGTATGGAACGAGCTGCTAGAGGAGGTATTGCAACATTTAAGAAACAACTCAACAGGTATATGGTTAGGACAGATTTAGGAGGATATGGGCAAAACGCAGGCAGGTGGGAGGTAGATGAGGCATGTTGGTCAGTGTGGGCAAGTTGGGCTCAAGGGCCTATTTCCGCCCTATATGAGTCTAACTATAAATTTGGAATCAATTTCCTTGGATTCTGTTGAAGGCTACAAATTGTGTTAATACTCCACAAAATCAAATACATGCCTGGATTGAGGATTCAGAAACAGCTATACTGAATCCAGATGTCTAATCCTAATGTATTTAGTTTGATGATCTTTAGAAAGCACCTCCAGTAGTTCTGTACAATTTCGGACTAATCAGGAAAAAGAGCACCAAGAACCCCGACCCTGAAACATCACTCATCCTTTCCTCCAGAGATGCTGCCTGACCCGCTAAATTATTCCAGCACTTTGTGGCTGTCTTCGGTATAAACCGGCATCTACAGTTCCTTTCTACACACCGATAACCCTAAGTCCCTGACTGCAGAGCATAGAGACACATAGATATAACAAGTGTCCTACCTCATACAACCCACGTCCTGTCAGACACTTCACATCCAAACTATGGCAAAGTCTATGGGACCCATATCAGCCTCTTTAACCATCCAAGAACCAGGTGTATTTATTCTCCATCACATGAGCATGCCTAGGAATGCCTTTTATGGATCAGTTTTGACCTAGCACCCATAGATGATCAGGAGTATGAAAACTAGAGCTGCCGGATAATTGCTGTTAATGCATGAAATTAAGGCATTTACAAATTAATAGGTTAATTATCAGTCCTAATTGGGGGGGATGGGTAAATTGAATTTGATTTTCTTTCACCTGATACATGACTGGGCATTTTGCCTCAGATGTCAGACTCCACGCTGTCTGTCTGTTACGGTTGATCCTCCAACTCTTGCTGTCTGGAGAACCATGTTGAGTTTGGATTATGGAATCAACAGGAGCACCAGAGAGATGGGAGAGAGGGAGATGCAGTGAAGTACCAATCTCTCCTGGACACGAAACCTAGTCTATGCTGCATGATTGAAAGCCAGAGCTCAGTTGGTTTCACTGCCTGCATCTCTGCCAATGACTTGGTCGAACAGTCACACCTCCCCCATTTCTACCCCAGCTGGGTCCTGACCCGAAACATCACATATCCATGTTTCTCCAAAGAAGATGCCTGATCCGCTGAGTTATTCCACCACTTTGTGTTCTACGCAAGATTCCACAAACAGCAGTTCTTTGTGTTTCCACCACATCACCTTGTAGCCCGTCTCCCTGCACTTTTGTTCTCTAATTTCCTCTTCTCTCCATTACTGCTCCTCCAGTGCTCTCCACTTATGCAGCTCAAATATATTTGGTATATTGTGATTGTTTGAAAGAGGAATCAACACCACAAATCACTTCATTAACAGCGAGTCAGGCAGCATCTCTGGAGAAAAGGAATAGGTGATGCTTCGGGTCGGAATCCTTCCACAGATCATTTAATTTGGCCATGCTCATCTCTGGGGTCATGGTCCTGGGATAAGTACAAAGTGGTGTCTGAGAGTTCAGCCCAGTAGAAGTCAGCTCGCCAGACTACAACAGCAACTCCCTTGTTGGCGGGTTTGATGATAATGTCGAGATTGTTTGAGCCTAGAGTCTGAGGAAGGGTTCCAACCCGTAACATCTCCTATTCCTTTTCTCCAGGGATGCTGCCTGACCCATTGAGTTACTCCAGCGTTGTGTCTCTATCCTCTGTATAAACCAACATCTGCAGTTCCTTCCTACCCAAATCATTTGATTGCTCTTTTAGTTTTTTGATTAATTTATGTTGCTTGATAACATTGCATTTTTTCATTAGGCTTAACTTGGATCCCATGATTTCTTTAATATTAATGCAAAATCTTTTTTCTTTAAGGACCCAAGTCTGCATACAAAAGAAACCAGAGAAGATTATGGGTTCGCTGGAAGCCGTAAACAACGTTTCAAACAATTTGCCTCAATGGAGTACGAAGGGGAGTTATATATGACTCCTAGGGATTTTATGTTCTCTGTGATTATGGAAGCCAAGGATGGTAAATTCAAAATATCATAGCAATTACTATGTAATCTAATAGATATTATAAATTGTTCACCCTCTATTCATAAATGAGTAGATATAGTTTAGTAATTGAAAAGTTGGAATTCAATTTCAACAGAACTGTTTCACAACAGTAATAATTCAGATGGAATTAATTACCAAAACAAAACATGGAATCACAATATAAATGTGTTGAAGAAACAACTGGATTGAGGACTGCGGTGCAGTGATTGGAGATGTTATTGAGATAACAAAAAACTCTTGAGCCAACTGGCATCACTGTAAAATTTCCCATGTTCCTGATATTGTTTTTGCCAAATAACAGCAGTTCGTTTTGCAATTTTGACCGTTTAGTGTTACAGAGAAATCTTTGCTGAACCTTCCCTATTTTGCGCTTGTAAGAGTCCTATTGCTGCAGCCTGCAATCCTTTAACTGCTGTAGAAAATAGAAAAGTCGTTTTTTTTTCTTAAATACTAAAAACATTCTGCAAGTAAGGCAGCAGATGTAGAAACAGCCAGTGTTTTAGGTCAGCAACTCTCATTAGAATCCTGATTTCTTTCTGTTAAAGAGCTTAACTGTTTTTCCCCAGAAATGGCAATTAATAAGAAATTTAAATCAGCGGCAAACTATTTACAGTCGGAAACATAACAGCTGCTGGATCTCCATTTCTTGGGGATGTAAAGAATGAAATCATCTGGTCCAGGCATTCAACAGGAATTTAGTTTAGTTGAGATACAGCATGGAAACAGGCCCTTTGGCCCACCAAGTCCACACTATCACTCGCCACCAATCGCTAGTTCTATGTTACTCCACATTCGCATCCAGTCCCTACACACTGGGGCCAATTAACCTACAAACCTGCACATCTTTGGGGATGTGGGCGCAACCGGACCACCTGGAGGAAACCCATGCAGTCACAGGAAGAACGTGCAAACTCCTTACAGACAGCACCTGAGGTCGGGATCGAACCCGATCCCTGGCTCTGTGTGACAGCGACTGTACCAGCTGCATCACTGTGATTTTATCTATCTTGATACCAGTGGATTTGAGACTTTCCATTCACAGAACTAGCAACAGTCCCTGCAGAAAACACGGCAATTTTCTTGGAAGTGAAGATAAATTAATCCTGAATAGAAGGGTTAATTAAAAGGTAGAAAAAGTGTGTGATAAAGCAGAAGATAAAAACAAAGATGTACAAATCAGATCAAATCCAGAGTTGTGAATATCCATAGGAAAAAAATCAAAGCTTAATTTTATTTATTTGATTGTGTGAAGCATTTGCAACAAGATAGATGAGTTGATTGCATAGATAACACAAGATTATGATATAATCGCTACATCCGCGAAGGCCTGCTGGAGCTCCCCATTGCTAACCATTTTAACTCCCAATCCTTTTTTGTCTGACTCCCTTTGGTCTACACTTCATTTCTAGCTTTTGTCACTTATTCCACTCATCTGCCAGTCACCCCTCACCTGTAACCACCTGTCACTTGCCAGGTTTTGTCACGCCCCACTTCTCTTTTCCAGCTTTCTCCCCCACACTTCAGTCAGTCTGAAGAAGGATCACAACCCAAAATGTTGTCTGCCTATTTCCTTCCACAGATGCTACCTGATCTGCTGGGTTCTTGAAGGATTAATAAGGGATCTTGTAGTTGAAAATTGCCAATGGGGTAGTGATTACAATATGATAAGTTCTAAACGCAATTTGAGGATGAATATCATAGCAATATCTAAGCAATGTCTTCAATTTCAATAAAGGCAATCAATGGTACTTTATTGTAATGTACCTAGGTACAGTGCAATTCCTTTTTTGCTTACAGTTCAGTAAAAATCTTAATATACAGGCACAATCATACTTAAGTTCAAGAGTGTAAGAACAGTAGATAACACTGAGACAGTACACAAGAATAACTGAAGAAGAAGGGTCTCGACCCGAAACTTCACCTATTCCTTCGCTCCATAGATGCTGCCTCACCTGCTGAGTTTCTCCAGCATTTTTGTCTACCTATGATTTTTCCAGCATCTGCAGTTCTTTCTTAAACAAGAATAACCACATTGTATGATTCAAGTCTAAAGTTGTTAAAAATGTAGTGTCTTAACTTGGCCATAAAGGCCCGTGGTCTTGGCGGTGGCACTGAGTCAGAGTTGCAGGATGTCGATGTCCTCTATCTTTGCTCCGCCGCTGCAGGCCGTGTCCAATCCCAGCGCTTGGCCTCTGGGAGCAGCGTCTAATCTAACCGAGTCCCAGGCTCTGCAAGGCCTCCAGCGGCCCATACCACTGATGCCTTTATCCGGACACGGCGACGCATGAACACGCTGCCCCTCGCCTCATGTGGCCATCGTTCAGTCTCTGCCCTAGGGCACCTCGCATAGCTGACCTCGGAACATCCAGAATGTCTTCGGGGGCACGGGTGGCAAGACCCCAGCCCACTTACTGCACCTTTGTTTTCCTGCAACAACAACATGAGGAAGCAGTTGGCTAAAGTGGACTGAGTAAACGAGTTAAAGGTTCAAGTCAGTAGAGGAACAGTGGCAGATAGTCTTGAGGAGTCAGGCAATGTCCTGGGGTTTATCAGCTTCCACATTGTGGACTGACAGTAGTTTCATGTAAAACTGGTGTCAAAAACACAACAAAATCCAGGCGAACTTTATTTGCTGTGGTCTTTACCAATAAGAGGAATGGTGTCAAAATCATAAGCTTATTAATTATTGAGCTGTAAATTGATAGCCAGCAGCTACAACAAGGGCTGGCTAGACTTAAAGGAAACATCCGGTCATCGTGTACAGGGATCAAACACTGCAGGGCTTAGATTTTAAAGTAATTGTAAAAACTATCAGTTGGGGGGGGTCAGGAATTCTCCGTCAGAAAAAGTGTTCAAGGCACAGCCTCTCACCACATTTAAACAGTGCCTGGATGTACCTGAGGAGCCATGACCTGCAGGATTATGGGTCAAGGGCTAGAGAGTAGGATGAGGATTGGACAAAACTTTAAACTTCAGGGATACAGCGTAGAAACAGACCATTTGGCCCAACGAGTCTGCGCCGTCCAGCGATCATCCCGTACACTAGCACTATCCTACATGTAATACGAACAATTTGTAATTTTACTGAAGCCAATTAATGTACAAATCTGTACGTTTTTGGTGTGTGGGAGGAAACCAGAGCACTCAGAGAAAAAATGGTGGTCACAGGGAGAATGTACAAACTCCGTACAGACAGCGCCCATAGACAGGATCAAAGCTGGGTCTATGGCCTTGAAAGGCAGCAACTCTACCGCTGCGCCACTGTGCTGCCATTAAAATGGACCGAATGCCCCCATGGTGTGAGTTTTCTGTGATTCCATGTTAGGTCTTCCTCCTGAAAAGATAATATTGAAACAGTTGTGTTTTACAACAACCCAATAACATTCCAAGGTACTTTATAGTGAAATTGTTTGTGGTAACTAACTGACATCCATTTTTTATTTCCATGATGTGTCAAGAAAAATTCTGAAACTGTCATGAATTTGCATTCACATAAGTCCAAGCAGCCGTTTATCTGCTTTGTCTGTTTTCTATATTTAAATGATTTTCAATTTTGCTAGCTAAATTGTGTGTTAATTTAAGAAAAGTGTTTTGATATCATGTGATATATTGTGAAAAGCTTTCCGAATCCTAATGTTTATCAATTGGTAACCTTCATCCATTAATTTACTTAACTCTTCAAATCTTTCCAGGGGTTTAAGATGGAAAAGTTACCATTCTTGTTCTAGATTTGTTATTTGTTGTGCTCATCCAATAAATATTGAAGGCTGGGGTTACACAAAAAGCTGGAGAAACTCAGCGGGTGCAGCAGCATCTAAGGAGTGAAGGAGATAAATCTCCTTCGCTCCTTAGATGCTGCTGCACCCGCTGAGTTTCTCCAGCTTTTTGTGTAACCCTCGATTCTCCAGCATCTGCAGTTCCTTCTTTAACAAATATTGAAGGCTGCCTTACTAAATATCTCCAGTAAATTTCTGACTACATATTATCAATTGTAACCTGTAATTGCATGTTCATATCTTACCCCCAGTCATGCTTTGAAAGTATATGACATTCTTTAAGCCTCATCAACAACTGTTACAATAATATGTTAACAATAGAGACTAACGTACCACCATGCCTTCTGCTATTCCTTGAGGAATATGATATTTGCAGAATAATAACAATATACCCTGCAAGTTAAGGTAGCTTGTAATTATCAACAATTGGGCATCTAACTTGAATGTATAATATGAATAT
The DNA here is from genome assembly GCA_963514005.1 of Raja brachyura. Next base: position 65,197,002 of record OY740786.1, read on the forward strand.
ATTTGTCATGAAGAGTAAAAACAAATTGTTCACTATGTTAAACCCATCATGTTAAACAAAATCATTCATTGTATTAACATTTTTGTTTTGCTTTATTTCCTTAGATGATGATGAAACACATCTTGCAGGTGAGCCTATTTGTTCCATTGATTTGTATCTTGCTATTTTCTATTCTGGTGTGGATCATGCTACGTTTTCTAAATATAACCAAATTCATCATCTTTACAATTCTTCACAAGTGATTTATCACCTCATTGAGTACTGGATTCTTCTTGTGGAAAGAAAAGTCTAACGCATTCATATTTTTGTTTGTTATGACACAACCCTTCAAAGTACCAGTATTGCAATTGAGTTTTGGAATGGTGTTCTATTAGAACATTGTTCTGTTCTCAGATCTGGAAGAAGTGCTATCAGTTCAATAAATCATATTTGAATTTACTTAAATCATTTCCTATTCCTCTCAATTCTGTCCTTTTAAAAGTGGACGTTAAAATAATCAATTGGTGCAATGGACTGTCAATTAACAACATATATTTCAACTGTCTTGCCATTCTCATTGACAAAAGCGTTTCAGTCAGTTGCATAGAGAGGGTTGCTAAGAGGAACATTTCCCTTCTCTTGTTTGATAAGTTGGACAAAGGTAGTATATAATAATATGTAGATTATAACCAAACTAGACTTCTTCCAATGCCTACTAGATTTATTTCAAAGAAGCTTAAACAATAGTAACTATTTTAATCTAATATTACACATTTCTTACCAGGTATTGATTTGTTGATTGTACATTTTAAATGGAACAGTTGAAATATTACTACGTATTAATTCTGTGTGTGAAAATAGTGCAGATTGCATACAACAGATAAAAAGCTGCTTCGGGTTTTAAAATAATTTTCTAAGAAGGAAATTATTTAAGTAAAGTCTTGTTTGTGCATTTAATTCGCTTTTTGCTTTGAATGATTCCCATGTTGTAACATTGAGACCAGAAGCATATGTTCCATCAGGTAACAATTAATTGTTTGAGGAACTTTGTTTCACGTGCAAAATAAACTCTAAAATGAAGCCACTTTCTGATTTGCCACCATCCTTGTTTGGGTAAATCAGGAGAATCAGGAGTTAGAAGATGATTGATTGCAGCGAAGTATTGAGTAACAGTGAAATTTGAATGAAGGTATTAATTAAATTAGGCAAAGTTACTTTTCATGTGTAGCATGCAATGCGCGTTATTTTGCACAAAATAGTACTATTTCAAAGCATTTAATGTTGAATCTATTACACACAAGTAAAATCAATATATCCAAAATGGGAATTTGGTGGAATGTGAGTACACTTGGATCATTTTTCAGGTGGAGTTGTAAGATTTTTCTTTTTTCTAATATCTGTTCCAAGCTGTTATTTCAATGCAGTACTGTGGGAGCACAAGAGAGTCAATGTCATCATTCAGATGAGATGCTAAGATGCTACCTGTTTGCATACTGAGTGGCTGTGGCAATCTTCAAAGAATATGGCAGCTCACTCCCAGTGCCATCCGGTGCATTGTCCAATGTTTACACTTAAGACAACATTTCCAAGGTTTTCTAATCTTTATCTCATTGATGTTAGAGGAAATAAATGCATGAAAATTGTTGCAGTATTTTATACATTTTGTAGGTGCATCCCTTTCTAAAAATAGAATTTGGAGGTATAATATTAGAGCTACACAGCATGGAAATAGGCTCACACAAAAAGCTGGAGAAACTCAGCGGGTGCAGCAGCATCTAAGGAGCGAAGGAGATAGGCGACGTTTCGGGTCGAGACCCTTCTTCAGACTGGTCCAGGAGGAGGAGAACTTCTTCAAAGTAGGCATACCTTGAGGAGATGTCGCAGTGGAGTAGACAAAGTGTTAAAGAAGGAACTGCAGATGCTGGAGAATCGAGGGTTACACAAAAAGCTGGAGAAACTCAGCGGGTGCAGCAGCATCTGAGGAGCGAAGGAGATAGGCGACGTTTCGGGTCGAGACCCTTCTTCAGACTGGTCCTAAGACTGTGTATTTTTGAGAATTGGTTTTATTTTCATTCACATGCATCAGATAAATAACCATGAAATCAAAGCTGGAAGATGAAAAATTATATGAAAGTATCATATATGTGAAGATGTATAAAAATCTCTGTTCTTGTTTTAAAGTTTGTCAAAGATTAGCCGAAGATTTGATCCTTTTGCACTCTTTCAGAATTTAATATTTGATCTACAACAAATGTTTTGATGGAACACTTCCTAACAAGATTATACTAGTGTGACCAATGACCACATATGAAGTTAAGCAGGAGTGGTGCCATGCTATTATACACTGCTAACTCTCTAAAAGGTGCATTCATCATATTGACACAGAGAATGCTTTGCAGCACTAAACAAATCAAAAATGAATTATATTTCCATCACTTAAATATTTTTACCTTTAATATGACATCACCATGAAGACGATGACAAATACTAACAAAGAAATCAGCTGCCGTAAATTTACAGTTTTTTTGAAAAACATTTACGCACTTGTAGATTTGTCATCTACAGATTGAATTATGATATGTCCTCTTGTCTGTGCCAGCTCCTGTATTTCCCATTCAATATATAATCAGTCATAATGTGTTTGAGAATGAATGTGGACATTTTCATTTGGGCTAGATTGTTTTGTAGTGGGAAAATGAACGTGGCAACATGCAGGGTCATACTGATTATGTCATTGATTAGCATCGCAGATTGATGTATGTTTTAATTCAAGTCCGAGGTATGTTCTCAGTTCATCTTGCTTTAAAGACATCCATTATGTTTAATTATTTTTGTGGTACAATTTTTAACCATGAAGTATATGTTTCACATGTATAGATATTTAAAGTTGTACTGTATTCATTTTGATAAGACTTTTCCGTTGATAAGTCTTCTGCATTGAGTGTGGGTGTGCAAGTTGCTATGACTACCTCATGGTGAAAAATGACAAGATTGAGGATGTAGAACAGGAAAGGTGCGAGGGCTGCCACTGATGTTGCCACAGACGTGACCTAATCTTTCAGTATCAAACAATGGAATGAAATCATTGAACATTCTTAGATAACTTAATTATTAATGTCGCTTTTGAAGTTTTGGGAAAGAAATGTGGTAGAGGATCAGTCCAATTTGGAAGGCGCAAAGCACTGTACATGTGTAACACATACTTCATGGCTAAAAAAATTGATAGGTCACTCAGCCACATTGTGTGTTTGTCAATCTGCCATTCACAAAACAGGTTGTGCAACTCTTCTATCCATATCTCACACCTTTTGTCTTTTCATCTCTGGCCTTTGTCCAACCATCTGTCTATCAAAAACTCCTCTCGACTGTATCCACCCATTAATTGCCAGGCTTTACCCTGCCCCTCCACTCTTCCAGCTGTCTTCTCCCCCAACCACCACCATAATTAGCATGAAGAAGGGTCCCGACGCAAAAGGTCACCTATCCATGTTCTCCAGAGATGCTATAGAAACAAAGAACTGCAGATTCTGGTGTATACCAAAGATAGACACAAAATGCTGGAGTACCTCAGCGGTCAGGCAGCATCTCTGGAGAAAAAGATGAATGACGTTTTAGGTCGGAATCCCTCATCAATCTTATGCAACTCTTTGTGTTCAGTAACAAAAGTTTGCTGGATCGCACATTTGCTGTACAATAGATTTGTATGTTACTTGTATTTGTATGTTATATCAGCAAGACAAAGGAGATAGTGATCGACTTCAGCGAAACGGTACACATATCCCAGTTTACATTGACGGCGCTGAAGTAGATATGGTTGAAAACTTCAAAATCCTAGGAGCAAATATCGGCAACCCTTCTCCTGAACCATCCAAATTAAAGCAATGGCCAGAAATGCACACGAACGCCTTTACTTCCTTAGAAGGCTATCAGGCAACTGAACCATCCTACCACAACTAGAGAGCAGTCCTATACTACCATCTACCTCATTGGAGACCCTCGGACTATCTTTGATTGGACTTCACTTGCTTTATCTTGCACTAAACGTTATTTGCTTATCATGTATCTGTACACTGTGGATGGCTCGATTGTAATCATGTATTTATTGGCTTTCTGCTAACTGGTTAGCTTGCAACAAAAGCTTTTCACTGTATCTGTGACCTGTACCTGTTTAAAACACACATGACAAACTAAACTTCTCTGCATGCCATCTGGCACTCAAATTCACCTGGACCATTTCCGACATCTCCCAACCATTTCGAGACCTCACTATCTCCATCGCAGGTAATAGACTACTGACCGACATCTATTAAAAAAACCCACTGACTCCCATGGGTATCTGGACTGCACTTCTTCCCTCCCTGCTTCCTGTAAGGACTCTATCCCCTACTCCCAATTCCTCCGTCTACGCTGCATCTGCACCTGGATGAGGTGTTCCAAACCAGGGCATCGGAGATGTCATTTTTTATGGAACGGAAGTTCCCCTCTTCGACTATAAATGAGGCTCTCACCAGGGTCTCCTCTATATCCCGTAGCTCCGCTCTCACTCACCATTCCCCCCCCCCCCCCCCCACTCGCAACAACGACAGAGTCCCCATTGTCCTCACTTTCCACCCTACCAGCCGTCACATACACCAGATAATCCTCCAACATTTTCGCCACCTCCAACCACTGGCCACACCTTCCCATCTCCTCCCCTTTCGGCTTTCCGCAGAAACCGCTCCCTCCATAACTCCTTGGTCAATTCGTCCCTTCCAAACCACCCCCTCCCCGGTACTGTCCCTTGCAACCCAGGAAATGTTACACTTGTCGCTTTAACATCCAAGCGACTCCATCCAAGGGCCCAAGCAGTTGTTTCAGGTGAGGCAGAGGTTCACCTGCACCTCCTCCAACCACATCTATTGCATTCGCTGCTCTAGGTGTCAACTGCTCTACATTGGTGAGACCAAGTGCAGGCTTGTCGATCGTTTCGCCCAAAACCTCCACACAGTTTTTTTCAATTCAAAATAGACTTTATTCAGGTAATAAATATATACAATACATAGACCGTGCAAAAAAATTCATCTGACATTTTCAGAGCCTATACAAATTATTCAATACAGGCTACATACATTGCTCAAATTTCACAAATTTATCCCCCACCTCTGTACAGTTTGCATTAACCAACTTGATCTCCTAATGACTCAGCATTTCAACTCTCCCTCCCATTCCAAATCCGACCTTTCAGTCCTGGGCCTCCTCCATGGCCAGAGTGAGTCCCACCGCAAATTGGAGGCGCAGCACTTCGTATTTCGCTTGGGTAATTTACACCTCAGCGGTATGAACATTGACTTCTCCAATTTCATGTAGTCCTTGCTTTCTCCCTCCTTCCCCTCCCCTTCCCAGCTCTCCCACAGCCTGCTGTCTCCGCCTCTTCCTATCTTCTTCCCGTCCCCTCCACCCCCACATCAGTCTGAAGACCCGAAACGTCACCTATTCCTTCGCTCCATAGATGCTGCCTCACCTGCTGAGCTTCTCCATCATTTTTGTCAACCTTGCATGTTTTGCTCTCTTTTCTTCTTCCTCCTCATTAGCCTCAATAATAGAAATCTTGCGTCATTAAGCACTGCATCAGAATGCACCCATTCCTTACTGACCCCACAGCATTTAAACCTTGTCCTTGTGAGACTGACCAATTGGTTTAATGAGATGAGCAGTAACAGCTTACTGCTACACAGGAAGATATAAAGTTATGTAGATGGGATCAAAATAGGATTTAGAACTGCATCATGCATTACCCCAGACTGGGTTACAGAGCCTTGGACAGTTGTATTGAATCCAAAACAATTATATTGGGTAAGCTACTTCTAGATTTTGGCACCTTTAGGGTTTTCTTGCACCATTTAACCATGCATACTTAGCCAGCAAATGCACGCTGCACTCGTGACTGAACAATGTCAAATAGAACTTTCTAAGTTTGATCCTCTTTTGCAAGTGTTTGCAGATGGACCTGATTTGTGTGGATTTGTTATTGGATACTTGTATTTGTGCCATGTTTTCCCTATGTCATTGCAGTTCTGGTAATTCAGTATGAATGCAGAATTTCTGAAATTATGGTAACTTTTCCAACTGTGCTCCAGTGTTGAAGACCAGTGAGGTTGCACTAAGTGGTGGTAGTTTTGCACAATATATGGTGAGGTATCTGTTCAAACAATCTGCGGTAGATTAGTCCCAGAGAACGAAAAGTTTAAACATTGAATTCAGTGAATGAGAGCAATTGTGAGCAACTAAGGGGGGAGATGAATCAAGCGGCACATTGGAGCAGCTGCAGAGTTGCTGTCTTACAGTGGCAGAGACCCGGGTTCGATCCCGACTACGGGTGCTGTGTGTACGGAATTTGTATGTTCTCCCTGTGACTGTGTGGCTTTTCCCCCGGTGCTCTGGTTTCCTCCCACACTCCAAAGACCTACAGGTTTATATGTTGTGGGTAGACAAAAGTGCTGGTGAAACTATGGAGAGAATGAATAGGCGACTTCAGACTATATGTTAATTGGCGACTTCCGGTGGCGCTATGGAGTAGGAGGAACTAGCGCCGACCAGCTCCGCAAAAATTGTATTAAAAACGGGAAAAAACGGGGTTATTTTTAGCTACTTACCAGAGAGGAACGTTTGTGAACGGCACCGGCAGCCAGATAAGGTCTGTGACGTCATCAGGCGCGCGACTTTTAAAGCAGTAATGTTGATGAAAAGAACCCCCCCTCCCAAAGAGAAAAAATCTGTGCTGAAAAAAAGAGGTAGGCCCAGTTGAAGCCTCGACCTCGAGTTTGACTGGCTCTCTGGAGGATATCCCAAGGAAGAAATCTGAAATGGAGGATCTGAAAGCCACCATGATGGGTGAGTTTAAAAAAATGAAAAAAGAATATAAGGAAGAATTTAAACTGCTTAGAGCTGATATTGAAGTATTTAAAGAGCAAGTTAAAGAATAGTTGAAAAATGAAGTTGTAACCACAGTAAAAATTATGATGGATGAATGGAAGATAAAAGCAGATGCTGATCTTAAACAACAGATGGATGAAGTTAATCAGAAAGTTGGTGGTTTGGAACTCGTTGTCGATCTCAAGTTGGAACCTATTCAGAGAACACTTGATCAATAACACGAGGCAATAAAGGAACTGACTAATATTGCTGATTCAAGTGCTAAGGCGAATGACAATCTTCTCTCCGAGAACAAGCGTTTAACAGATTTATTGAATAAAATAACTGAGAAATGTATTGACTTGGAGGGAAGGCAACGGCGCAAGAACTTGCGTATCGTGGGTGTGCGTGAAGGCAAGGAGGGAGCTCAAGACACCAGAGAATTTGCAGCAAATCTCCTGAAGAATGTTTTGAATCTGAATCAAGCACCCCTACTTGGCCGAGCGCACAGAGCACTGAGACGACGTTCAAAGACGGGTTCGCCACCAAGACAACTGATTGTGAAAGTAGTCTACGATCATGTTTTGGAAGATATGATGAAGATAATAATTCTTAAACAGAATCTGTTTTATGATGGTGACAAGATCAGCATATTCAGAGATTATCCTGCGGAAGTGGCCAGGAGAAGAGCCCTTTTTACTGAAACGAGGCACATCCTCAGGAATATAAAGGGCGTGAGATATGGTCTGATGTACCCTGCCACATTACGAGTGAGCTACGACAATAAAGAGCACCACTTCACTAAACATATTGAAGCTCTGGAGTTCGCATGTAAAATCGAGAAGGAGTAGGATGAGGAAGAAGGAGAAGCAGAGGGATCACAGAGAGAAGACGATGACGATGATGAGGACGAAGAGTAACGAATTTGAATTATACTCAACACTTACCTGATGTCGATCTACACCCAACATTAAGGAGGAAGAATGATGAACTTTTAAAATTATTGTATTTGGAGAGCTCAATGATTATTAATAATAAATTAAGATATAATAGTATTAATTCAGTACTAACCATTATTAACCATTATTAACAAATGTATGTGATACCTCCTTAAATAACCTAAATTAATAGCAGCAAATTAAAACAATACACTATTAATAAGAATGGAAATGTAACACCCCGCCCCTAAATATATTGCCCTTAAGGCATTTACGGAACTGGAAATATAAACTAAATATAAACTGGAGATATAAAATATCTTTTTTTTTCCCAACGGAAGTCCGTAGTTTAACAGCCACGCTAGTGTGGCTTACACTAACACCACGTTACATAGCTTTAGACACTTTTTTTCCTGCACTTTTCTAATAAGATTACTAACCTTTTTTCCTTTCTTTTTTATATATTTTTTTTAATATATTATATGTGGAATTATATTACTTTACTTTTGAATGGTATTATACAGTAGACTGGAGGGGATATGTATGTCAAATAATGTTATTAGTATTAGTTGATCATAAACTAGGGTACGAAATTGGGATATATGTGCTGAGACATCTACCTCATTATAATCCACCATAATATCCATGCAAGACATTAATAAGAAAAAGGGGGGTGATGGAATCACCTTCTGTAGTTGGAATGTAAAAGGTATTAATGAACCAATTAAAACAGGTAAGGTTTTGGCGCAATTAAATAGAATGCAAGCTGATATAATCTACCTTCAAGAGACACATCTTAAAAAAAAGGCACAATATTGGTTAACGGCAAATTGGATTTCTAGGGTGTATCATTCATCATTCACTCATAAATCTCGAGGAGTTGCCATTCTTATTCGTAAAGGTATTCAATTTAAACATAGTTCAATAATAGAGGATCCTGAAGGTAGATATATAATAGTTACGGGTGAACTATATTTGAAGAAGGTTGTACTTATGAATATATATGGCCCAAATTTTGATAATCCGCTATTTTTTAAGAAAATATTTAATACTATTCCTACAGTAACACAGAACAATTTAATAATTGGGGCGACTTAAATTGCACTTTGGATAACTATTTGGACAGATCTTCAACCAAAAGGAAGGCTATTTCTAAATCCAGTGAACTTATAAATTCCTTTATTAGATCAGCTAATGTCAAAGATATTTGGAGAAATGTAAATCCTAATGGTCGAGAATACTCATTTTATTCCCCGGTATTTGGAACATACTCCAGGATAGATTATTTTCTAATAGATTCAAAACTTGTCCCATTTACGTATGACTCAAAATATAATATTATTATTTCGGATCATGCTCCATTAACATTCAAGATTAATTTAAAGGGTATAACTAAAGGATATTCGCAATGGAGACTTAATCCTCATATATTAAATGATAAAATGTGCTCAGATTATCTGGTTAAACAGATTGAATTATTTTTTGAAACCAATGATAAACCTGGAATCTCATCATCTCTTTTATGGGACACATTTAAAGCTTTTATACGGGGTGCTACAATCTCAGCGCAGGCACATCTGAACAAGGAAAATAGAAAGATTCAACAGAAATTGGAAAATGAAATAAGGCAGTTGGACATGGAAAATGCTATGTCTCCATCTAGGGTTATACATAATAAAATTGTAACATTAAAATATAAATTAAATGAGATACAATCAAAGTATGTTATTAAACTGTTTCAAAAGACCAATCAAGTACATTTTGAATTTGGGGATAAACTGCATAAACTGTTAGCTCGGCAACTAAGAAAATCAGAAGAAGAAAAAATGATATATAAGGTCAAATCTGAACAAGGAGAAATATTAACTTTACCAAAAGACATTAATGATAGATTCCAACAATACTATCAAAAACTTTATACATCAAAAGTGATGGATCAACCCGAGACAATAGAAACGTTTCTCCAGAAATGTCACATTAATGGATTAGATCGGGAAGGTAGAGAATTATTAGATGCTGAAATATCAGCAAAAGATATTGAGGAATCAATTAGATCATTGAAGAATGGTAAGGCTGCAGGACCCGATGGTTTGGGGGTTGAATTTTATAAGAATATTTCATGATTTGATCGTCCCATGGCTACAAACTATGTACAAAGTTGCCTACGAACAAGAACAACTTCCAGAAACCTTAAAAGAATCCACAATTACACTTATTCCTAAGGCAGACAAAGATCCAGAAGACCCAGGATCATATAGAGCAATAGCTCTTTTAAACACAGATCAAAAAATATTAACAAAAATATTATCTCAAAGGTTAAGTTTAGTGATCAATAGATTAATACATCATGATCAAACTGGTTTTATTCCTAAACGTTACTTTACTTATAACTTAAGACGTCTATTTAATATCATTTACTCGAAAAGAATGACTGATATTGAACTAGCAATTATGTCCCTGGATGCGGAGAAGGCGTTTGACCAGGTTGAATGGCCTTACTTATTTAGGATAATGCAGAAATTTCAACTGGGAGAAGGATTTTGCAAATGGCTTAGAATTTTATACTCTGGCCCAACAGCAAGAATCCTAACAAACCAAATGTTATCAGCAAAATTCAATCTTTCTAGGGGTTGTAGACAAGGCTGTCCGTTATCACCTTTATTATTTGCACTCGCTATAGAATTATTGGCCGAAAGGATTAGAGTAGAACCAGAAATTTATGGATATAATACCAAAACTACAATTAACAAAATATCTTTATATGCAGATGATGGTTTATTATATATAACAAAACCAGAGATTAGTATCCCTAAAGTACTTGAAGTGATAAATGAATTTAGTAAGTTCTCAGGATATAGAATTAACTGGAATAAAAGTGAAATTATGCCTATAACAGGAATTAAATTGAATAAATTACAAAAATGTCCATTTAAAATAGCTAACAATCAAATTAAATATCTTGGAATTAATGTATCAAAATCTTATAACTCTTTATTTAAATCTAATTTTCCCCAATTATTAAATAAATTAAAAAATAATATTTTATATTGGAAAACATTACCGATATCAATGATCGGTAGAATAAATGCCATTAAAATGATTTTTTTACCTCAATTACTATACTTATTTCAAGCCATTCCGTTATATCTTCCTAAAACATTTTTTTTTAAATTGATTCTATAGTTAATAGCTTTATTTGGGATTACAAAAATCACAGAATAAGTAAAACACACTTATGTAAATCTAAGATAAATGGTGGCTTAGCTTTACCTAATTTTTTATATTATTTTTGGGCGGTTCAGATTAAGAACTTTAATTATTGGTTGATACAGATGGAACAGGACCCGGTTTGGTTAAGAATTGAAAAGGAAGATTGTTTCCCATTCGACATAAGCACAATACTCCTTGCCCCTGGGGTGGTACAAAAAAAATCATATAAGGAAAACCCTATAATTTTAAATAATATACGTACCTGGAAACAAATCATTAAGACTTTACATTTAGAAGCTATGCCACTTTGTTTACCAATTATGAATAATCCTAAGTTTAAATCTTCGACATTGGATGTGGGGTTTAGACATTGGAAAAATTTAGGAATAATAAGGATAGAACATCTTTATAAGAATGGGAAATTCCTCTCATTTCAGGAGTTGAAAGAGATTTATGGATTGCAAGCAAATAATTTATTTAGATATTTACAAATTAGAGATTATGTCAAATTAAATACGCTAAATTATAGAAATAGAGATCCAGGTTTACTGGATGAAGTACTTAACAAGCATCCAACAACAGAAAAATTAATAGCATATATATACAATATTTTTTTGGACAGGGAAATGCCAAAAACTGAACTATTCCAACAAAAATGGGAAAATGAAATTGGTTTACCTATATCAGAAGATTTTTGGGAAGAAAGCTTACAACTAATTCATCGCTGTTCGTTAAATTCCAGACATACTTTGATACAATTCAAAGGAATACATAGATTACACTACTCAAAAAAGAAATTAAATAGAATTTTTCCTAATATATCACCATTATGTGATAAATGTCAGCACGTAGAAGCCGATTTAACTCATAGTTTTGTAATATGTACAAAACTTAATAACTATTGGACTGAGATTTTTAGAATTATTTCCATAGTTTTAAAGATCACATTAAGCCCTGACTTAAAATTAATTATATTTGGGGTTTTAGATTCAAACAAAACTTTAACAGTAAATCAAAGAAATTTTCTGGATTACTGTTTAATAATTGGAAAAAAATTAATATTACAATTTTGGAAGGGACCATTATCCCCGACAATTAAAATGTGGACAGTGGAAATGTCGGAGACATTACAACTGGAGAGAATTAGGTTTATCCTAATGGATAAACTTGAGCTTTTTGAACAAATATGGTCTCCATTCACTGATTATATGAAGGGGTAGCTAGGCTCGGCATTGAAACTTAATAAGAACCCGGTGGAAAGATCAAATAAAAATGTTTAATTTCAGATTTATACACTCGTCTCTATATATTATATTTAGAAATTGCTCCATTCATTGATAAGATGTATACTGTTTTCTTTTCCACAAGTATAATAACAGTTTACTAGTTTTTTTCTTTTTTTGTTTTTTGTTTTTTGTTTGTTGTTTTTTATTTTTCTATTTTTTATTTTTTTTATATTAATCAAATATAATCATACTCTTTTAATTATCCACTATTCTTTCTTTAGACTTTTTTCTTATTCTCTTTTTCACTCTATATAAAAAAGTGAGGCCTATATATGGTTTGCTAATATTTATATAATTTTGGAAAGATGTACTAACAATATCTGAAAAAAATTGTCATATTATTTGTAATATGTATGGCCTCTAATAAAAATATATTAAAAAAAAGACTATGTTAATTGGCTTCTGTAGATTGTCCCTGGTGTATAGGATATTGCAAGTGTACTGGGTGATCGCTAGTTGGAACAGATTTGGTGGGCCAAAGGGCCTGTTTCCACTTGCGTCTCTAAATATCAAGATTTTTCTTTGTATCCTTAAATTTACATTTTCAAGATTATTTTTTCAAACCGTACGTGTGGCTTTCAATAGTTTGTTTCATTTAGTACTTCATTCTGTTCATTCATAATGTTCAATTCATTCTGAATATCAGACTCGTGTTTGATTGTGCTGGCCTGGTCCACAGAGACATCGCCCATGGTTCAAGTCCAGGTCTAGAGCCATTATGTCTGACTGAGTGGTGGCAAGGCTGCTCATGGAGTTTTTTCATATTCAAAGACAATCTTTCCTTCAGAATACGGGCGGCCTAGTGGTTCAACTGGCAGAGTTGCAGCCTCACAGCACTAGAGACCCAGGTTCAATCCTGACCCTCGGATGATGTCTGTCTGTAGTGTGCACGTTCTCCCTGCGATCACGTGGGTTTCCTCTGGGTGCTCCGGTTTCCCCTAACCTCTTAAAGACGTGTGGGTTTGTAGGTTAATTGCCCTCTGTGAATTGCCCCAAGTGTACAGGGAGTGGATGTGAAAGTGGGATAATATTGAACTTGGGTAAACGGATAATCAATGGTCGGCATGGACTCGGTTGGCCGAAGGACCTGTTTATATGCTGTATCTCCAAAAAAAATATATATATATATATGCACACACAAAAACTCTTCATACATTTGCAGTGTCTATTCATTCAAAAGTGTCATACTCAGTAGTGTTTGCACTTGCTTTTAAACAAAACACCCTTTCCTTTCTTGTGGCCCTGTGGGGTGATATCACTTCCCTTGTTTGAGGTGTGTCCCCACCGGGCACTACCTCTTAATGTCCTGTAACAAAGTACTGGAGACTGTGGTAGTCCCCCATAGATTCTTTGGGTTGGCTGCACCAAAGATTCAGGAGAACCTGCCCCAGAAAGGCCTGGAAAACTACAATTCACATTCGAAACATTTGGGGTATTGGATCCTGCACCACATCTTACTTGACACAAATATCAAAGAGACAATTTTCATGGTGTGCACAGAGAAATCGTAGCAAATACTCAGTTCCCAGGAGTCTGGGGCATCAGCATATGACAGCACGTATGGGGACACCCTGAGTGTGCTTCTTTCTAAATGAATAAATGTCATTGGTTCCATTTAAAACACTAAGATCTAGGCCAGTGAGAAACAATCAAAGCTTTTGAAAGCCAGCTCAGACCTGGGGAATTAGAGCAAGCTGTCCAGCTTGAGGTTATGACTCAGTAACAATCAAATAATTTTTCAGTCGTGTTTTTTATGGGAGGTGTCAAATCCTCAAAATATGCCATTTACTTTGCAAAAGACATTATTAATAAGCAGAGCTTTACAACAACAGATGGCACCAGCTGCTGTTGACACGTTTCTGCCATCAGAATCACACGTAACCAGGGACTTTATCCATGGACTGATATCAATTCTAGCTCCATGATTCCAGTGTAGCTTTAAACCACAATGGTTCACTTTACAATGCCTGGCCTCTCCATAATCTCTTCAATATGGACCCATAGAGCAATACAGCATGGAGACAGGCCCTTCAGCACAATTCATCCTGGCCAAGATGCCAGTACTAAACTCATCCCAATTACCCACGTTGGGCCCATATCTCTCTAAATCTTTCCTTTTCATGCATATGTTCAAATGTGTTTCAAATGTTATTGTACCTGCCATAGATATATCCTCTAGCAGCTAATTTCATATACACACCACCTTCTATGTAGAAGGGTTGCCCCTCGGGTCCTTAGGTTCAAGTATGTGAACTGGGTAATGCTCATTTTGCGTCTTATTTAAAGAAGATAGACACAAAAAGCTGGAGTAACTCAGCGGGACAGGCAGCATCTCTGGAAGAAGGAATGGGTGACGTTTTGGGTCGAGACCCTTTGTAGACCGGAGTAAGGGGAAAGGGAAACTAGAGATATAGACGGTGAGGTAGAAAGAAGTAGAACAAATGAATGAAAGTAACAATGATAAAGGAAACAAGCCATTATTAGCTGTTTGATAGGTGAGAACGAGAAGCTGATGCGACTTGGGTGGGGGAGGAATGGGGAGAGAGGGAATGTAGGGGTTACTTGAAGTTAGAGAAATCAATATTCATACCACTGGGTTGTAAACTGCCCAAGTGAAATATGAGATGCTGTTCTTCTAATTTGTGTCTTGCCTCACGCTGACAATGGAGGAGACCTAGGACAGAAAGGTCAGTGTGGGAAGGGGAATTAAAGTGTTTGGCAACCAGGAGATCAGGTAGGTCTACGTTTGGTCTCGCCATTGCATAAGCACAACGGAGACAGTAGATGAGGTTGGAGGAGGTGCAAGTGAACCTCTGCCTCCCTCGGGGAGACACGGACATGCCGCCACTGCGTTAACAACTCCACCAAACGGCGCGGTGGCAGCTCGTCGAGAGACAAGAATCAGAGACAGTCAGACGGGCATGGAAGCGCCTTCAAGAATTCCAACGAAAGACTTATGCTTGAACTGAGATATGATTATGAAGGTACACACAGACATGGATAACACAGTGGCTTCCGCCACAATATGTTAGAATACTGAGTTCTTATGGAATCCTAGGTTTATAAATATGCGTATAGATATGTATATTCATAGACAAATTGTTTATAAGCCTGGTTCTAAAAATATCACCAAGCATCACAGACCTCATGTGACTGTAATTAATGTTGATTTAATACAACTTTCTGCATTAGATAAATCCGACTGTTAGGGAGATTAGCGAAATATTAGAGCTAGAATAAATGGAGGGACCCATAGAGGGTTAACCCCCTTATCTAGGAGAGGGCCCTTTCTTAGTGTTAGGCTTCCCCCCTCAATTTACAAAGGGATTCTGGATCTATGGAGGAGCGAGAATACCCTTTTTTGCGAGTCCATACATGTTTTGATATTTTGTTTTGCCAGGTAAAACACCTTTGTTTGTTCATATGTTTTTGGTTTGTTGTTCAGAATGATTCTGGTGTTGAGTTGAGGGGGTACAGTGAAATTAATCACACTAAGTGTAATGATGCAATGTCAAGGACTTAAGCTGATGTTTGTAAATGCTAATGGTTTGGGCAATCCAATTAAGAGGGCTAAAGTCATGACTAAATTGAAAAAAGTGAAGATGCATATTATTTTCTTACAATAAACTCATTTATAGCGACAAGAGCATGAGAAGCTGAAAAGATTTGGATATAAAAACACATATTATAGCTCACATACTTGTAGTCATAAAAGAAAAGTGGCAATCTTGATATCAAACTCAGTTAAATTTGAAATGTTTAAAGAAATAAAAGACAAAGAAGGGAGGTATATCATTGTAAAGGGCAAAGTTGATTATAATATCCTGACATTGGTGAATATCTATGCTCCCCCAGATAGTGATAAACATTATTTCAAATCCCTATTTGATATTATTGCAATGGAAGCAGAAGGAATTTGTATATGTGGGGGGGGGTCTGAATGTTGCATTGATACGACAAGTAAAAAGAATAAGAACCAGTTAACAAAACTACTAAACACTACCTGTGAAGAATTTGGTTTTCTTGATGTCTGGAGGAATTTTCACCCTCTAGAAAGAGACTATACACATTATTCAATACCGCACTCAGTTTACTCCAGAATAGACTATTTCCTAATGCAGAAAGAAGACTGTTATCGGGTAACGGATTGCAGAATTGGTGTGGCAGATGTATCGGACCATAATGCCATATACTTAACAATTCAAATGGACAGTAGAAGGAAAAACACAGTGTGGCAATTAAATGTTGGAATACTGAATGATAAAACAGCTGTTAATTATGTTAAATTGGAAATCAAAACTTATCTAGAGGAGAATGACAATGGGGAGGTGGACCCATCCATACTATGGGACTCATTGAAGGCTGTAATACGAGGTAGGTTAATAGCGAGGGCATCACATATTAAAAAGGCCAGAATGAAAATGTATAATTAGTTGATAACAGACCTGAAGGATTTAGAACAGAAGTACAAAAATAATAAGGACCAGAGAACTTATAAGCAAATAGAAGATTTGAGGGGACAAATGGATGGAATATTGGGTCAAGAGGTGGAGAAAAAAGCAAGATTTGTAAAACCTTATGAGCTTGGCCCTAAATCCACTAAAATACTTGCCTGAAGGCTACGCAAACAACAAGCTGACAACACGATACACAAAATTAAGGACCTCTGTACACAGAATTTGAAGAGTGATCCAAAAGAAATAGAATATATCTTCCAGGAATATTATAAAGAATTATATACACAAGCCTCTACAGTAGATGGGGAATCAATTAGGACTTTTTTAAGTACAATAGATCTGCCCTGTATTGGAGAGACACAAAATAAAATAATCACAGCAGAAATATCACTGGAGGAGATAGAGAAGACAATTGGTAGGATGAAATCAAACAAGGTCCCAGGCAGCGACGGTTTCCCTATAGAATGGTATAAAATATTTCGGAATGAGCTGAACCCACTTCTTCTGAGAACCTTTAACTGGATTATCAAAGAAGGCAAGACACCCCCGTCATGGAAAGAGGCAATTATAACATTAATCCCCAAAGACAAAGACAAGGAAAATTGTACCAACTACAGACCGATATCAATTCTAAATGTGGACTATAAATTATATTCTTCAATTATCTCCAAACGATTTGAAAAGTTAATGCCAGATTTAATTGATGAAGACCAGACTGGTTTTATAATAGGCAGACAAACACAGGACAGCATTAGAAGAACCCTACATATAATATACAAGATTCAAAAGGAAAGTACGCGTGCTGTCCTGATAAGTCTAGACGCGGAAAAGGCTTTTGATAGGGTTAATTGGGAATTCTTATATCAAACACTAGAAAGATTTGGCTTTACCGAAGATTCAATTCAAGTTATTAAAGCAATTTACCAGCAACCTACTGCAAGAGTAAATGTGAATGGGTCCTTAACTGAGAGATTTGTGTTAGGAAGAGGAACGAGACAGGGATGTTGTCTTAGCCCAACCCTGTTTGCTATATATATTGAACCATTGGCTCAAGCGATTTGTCAAGATAGGGAACTGAGGGGAGTAACTATAAGAGACAGAGAACATAAAATTGGCCTTTTCGCAGATGATGTAATGATGTATCTCACGGAAGTAAACACCTCATTTCCAAGAATGATGGGGATCATAGATACATTTAATTTTTATGCTGCATATAAAGTGAATATTTCAAAAACTCAAATCTTCCTATTTAATTCTCCTCCTCTAGAAGAAATCAAACAAAATTATAATATTAAATGGGATTCAAAATCAATCAAATACCTAGGGGTACATATAACAAAAAATATATCAATGTTGTATAGGGCCAATTATAACCACATCAACCAAAACATAAGAAAGGATATAGAAAGATGGTCCACCTACCCAGTGGATTTTAGTAGTAAGATAAATGTGGTGAAAATAAATATTTTGTCAAGGCTATTGTACTTGTTTTAATCTCTGCCAATAGAGGTACCATTAAAACAATTCACGGAATGGGATAAATTAATATTTAGATTTATTTGGGGAGGAAAGAAGGCCAGAATTCGATACACTACACTCCAGTTGCCAAAGGACAAAGGAGGAATGGCACTTCCAAATTTTAGGATATATTTCTATGCAGCCAAACTTCGACCACTAATTAATTGGTGTGAGGACAGCTATATAGCTAGGTGGAAAGAGATTGAGACATATATCCCTGACTTCCACATCCAAACACTTTTGGGAGAAAAGGCGCTTCCTGGACATATCAAGAGTATAATCGATCCAATAACGATATTTACTTTAGAAACATGGTTCACTCTTACCAGACAACTTAAACTGAATAAACAACAAAAAGTTTTAAGATGGATAGCTTTGGATAATGAATTTAAACCAAGGATGTATGACTCAACATTTAAAGAGTGGATGAAGAAAGGAATGACTGCATTTTGTACTGTTATTGAAAATGGAGACCTAAGAAGTTTTCAAGATTTGAAGGATAGATTTGCACTTCGGAACCAAGACTTGTTTAGATACCTCCAACTGAGAGATTATTACAATAAAAATGTAAAAAGGGAGGCACTAGAAGAAAATAATCCAGTGATAGAAGTGATAGTTAACGCGTATCATCAAAAAACATGAAGGATTATTTCTAAACTTTATCATAGTTTAATGGAATGTCAAGCTAAAACTACATTTTATGTAAAATTTAAGTGGGAAAAGGAATTGAACATTACAATCTCAGAAGAAGAATGACATCATATGCGTGTAACACTACAGACATCCACTAATTCACAAAATTGGAGAGAATTTAATTTGAAAAATTTGATTTGTTTGTTTATTACGCCTAACATAAAAAGCAAGCAAATTCTAAGGTAGCAAACATGCTGGAGGCAATGTGGTCAAACAGACGCAAATCATGCACATATCTTCTGGAGATGCCCAAAAATAGAACCATTTTGGGACAGAGTGAATTCAGAATTAATGTAGGTATTAGGATAATATAGTCTCCAAGAAGTGTTCCATTTTATACCTGGGTAATATAAATACAGTGGTGCTGAATGAAGACCATTACTTGGTTAAAATCCTACTCTCAGCTGGCAGAAAGGCCATTACAAGAAACTGGCTTGGAGCGGACACACCCAGACTTAGACAATGGTTAGACATTGTACAGGAAATGTTTGTCATGGAGAAAATGACATTCTCTAAGAGTGAAAGAAGACGAGTTTAACAGAAATTGGGAAAAATGGATTAGGTTTTGAAATAAAGACATCAACACGGTATAATTTTATTGACAATAATGTAAGTTATTGGAAAATGTTTTAATATGAAAATAGTTCTGTATACTGCATCATTAATTGTAAACTGAATCCCCCAATACATTGTTGTACGTTTCATTGTATTGTTGTATGTTTCGTTGTTATATTTGTGTTTTATTTGTGTATACATAAAAGCAATAAAAACTAAAGTGGAAAAAAAAAGAACCTCTGTCTCACCTGAAAGGACTGTCAGGGTTCCTGAACAGAGTCGAGGGAGGAGGTATAGGGACAGGTGTTGCATCTCCTGCGTTTGCAGGGGAAGGTACCTGGGGAGGGGGGTGGGTTTGGGAAGGGATGAGTTAACCAGGGAGTTGCGGAGGGAACGGTCTCTGCGGAAGGCGGAATGTGGTGGAGATGGGAAGATGTGGCTATGATGGGACCCCGATGGGGGTGACAAAAATGTCAGAGAATGAAGAGGGGAACCCCCATTCCCTAAAGAAGGAGGACATCTCGTACTAGTTTGTTCATGAGGAAGTGACTCGACATTGACTGATACTTTGCTCACATGCAAGATCAACTGAATAAAGAATTGGTTTGGATAACTGTCCATCAAATGTCAGCATCAGGTTCTCGGTTTCTACTTCATTTCTGTTGAGAATTTGTCATATTGGTACGATGTGAACATTTTGGATGAGCAAGGTTTGTAAATTCTGTCCTCCTGCCAGGATGCAGTACTTGCATTAAGTACAGACTGTGAGTTTGTACTGCCTATTCCAGCCTAAATATACACTTATCATTGTATCATCTCAATTCTATTATTACCTCAAGCAAAAACAGATTTTGTAGTCTTTTAAAAAATATATAACATGGTGTATTGCTGCATGCAGGCCTCAGAGTTAATGCAGCAGAACTACTAATTAGGATGAATAGCAGAAAACAAAAATGAATGATAAACGTAAAAAAAGGATTGTTGCATGATGGATTCTACCTGTGGATTGGCGCTTGCAAGATACTTTTGCTGGTGTGCCTGATAATATATTAGATTGATGGTTGCAATGAGCAGTCAAACCTACGTTTCTTTGAAATTTGACCAAATATACAAGGGTGAGAGGGATTGTAAAAAACTGTGGCAGTCGATATTAAAGTTGTGTATTCAGAATGATGCACCCAGTAATGAAATTCATATCCAAGTGAATCTGCCTTCAAAATACAAAATAATGTATATGCTCAAAATCTGAAAGCAGTACCAAATCTCTGCTAAATCTGAAATCCTCAAGGATAGTGAAGCAGATTTTTTTAATTGAGCAAAGAAGCCTAAAGATCACAAGTGTTCTGTGATAATGTGCTCCCAGGTTTAGTTGATTAGTATCTGGGCTCCCCAAATTATTTTTTGTTCAGCAGTGCCTAAACCACCTTTATTTAGAAACAAAAGAACAAATGTTAAGAACTGAAAACTAAGAACTGAAGATGGAAAGGCCTTGATAGGGTGGATGTGGAGAGGATGTGTTCTTCCGGTACTGCATGCCTTCCGGTTTAGTATTGGGCAGGATGTTCCAGTATTTAAACCTAACAATGAAGCAAGGGCAGTGTTTTTCCATGGAAGATTAAAAACTGAATTGGAGGGTAAACTGCAGTGCTTAACGTTTCCTTGCTGCTGGAGCAGAGTCTGCAGAACGATCCCAACCCAAAATGTCATCGGTCTATGTTTAGTCTGAAGAAGTGTCCTAATCCAAAATGTGTACCTATCCATGGTCACTCTGAAGGAATGTCCCAACCCGAAACGTCATCTACCCATGTTCAGTCTGAAGAAGAGTCCTGAGCTAAAACGTCACCTATCTATGTTCAGTCTGAAAAAGTGTCCCGACCCAAAACGCCATCTATCTATGTTCTCTATGCATGCTGCCTGATCTGCTGAGTTACTCCAGCACCTAGTGTCCTTTTCTTTTTCCATGCTTGTCTTCCAACATGATCAAAGTCGTGGGTTTAGAAAGTGCTGCCAATGTAGCGCAGAGAATGAATGTTTAATGCGTTGCTAATCAAGCTGGCTGCTTTGTCCTGCATGCCGTTCAACCTTGTGTGCCGTAGGAGCTGCACAATTGTACCTTGTAAATAGCAGAAAGGCTTGGAGAATCAAGAGGTGAGTCACTTACCACTTGGGTAATCATTAAGCACTTTAAGACTATTGTATTTTGAACTCTGGCCGTTGGAACTGAGTAGGAGTGGACTGGCAGACTGTTCTGTCTGGAAGATGGATGACTGAAGCATGGAGCCTCAACACCTGAAAGCAGCTGGCAAAGTTGAAGGAAAGAATGGGAAATGCAGAATAGGCCAGCATCAGAGAGTTTGGCAAGAAAGGGTTATACAGCTGCCAACGATGATGGTAAAATAAAAGGATTTTTTAAAAATTTAATGTAATAAGGGTCTTCTTAGTGTGTGACTCAGGGTTGAATGGCAGGGATTTAAATTTGACTAGAGACCAATGTAGGATGTAATGATACCTGGGTGTCTAGAAAAAGAACCCACTGATTTGAGAGTATCTTGAGAGGTAAAATTCTGCTGTTCCTTACTGAGGGAGAACCCCAATCCACATTGCATGGCACTTCACTCTACTTAAACATTGAGACGTAAGGGACTGCAGATTTTTGGGCAGTCACGGTGGTGCAGCGGTAGAGTTGCTGCCTTACAGTTAATGCAGCACCGGAGACCTGGGTTCGATCCCGACTATGGGTGCTGTCTGTACGGAGTTTGTACGTTCTCCCCGTGATCTGTGTGGGTTTTCTCAGAGATCTCGGTT
Source organism: Raja brachyura (assembly GCA_963514005.1). The sequence continues at coordinate 65,219,334 of OY740786.1, forward strand.
TCTTCCCACACTCCAAAGACGTACAGATTTGTAGGTTAATTGGCTTGGTAAATGTAAAAATTGTCCCTAGTGGGTGTAGGATAGTGTTAATGTGCGGGGATTGCTGGTCGGCGCTGATCCGGTGGGCCGAAGGACCTGTTTCCGCGCTGTATCTCTAAACTAAACAAAAAAGATGATGGTTTCCAAAGGAAAATACAAAAGTGCTGGAGTAACAGCAGGCCAAGTAGCATCACTGCAGTACAAAGACAGGTGGTGCTTCGGGTCGGGGCCCTTCTTCAGACCACTACAGCTGCATCGAAATGCATCAAAATGCCGTTTTCCCCCCAATTCAACTTTTAATCTTTCGAAGTCTGAAGAAGAGCCTCGACCTGAAATGTCACCCGTCAAGGTCCTTCAGAGATGCTGCCTGACCCGCTGAATTACTCCAGCACTTGGTGCTTTTTTTTCTCCTTTTTTATTGATAAGCATGTTGTTGGTAAACAGGTTTTAATCAGGTTGCCCCTAAATCTTCTAAACTCTGTGAATGCAAACTTTTAAACTCTGATCCAATGTTTAAGAGTCAAGAGTCATTATCTACCCATTCCAGCTATCAATCCAGTAAGCCTACATACTTGCACCCTACCTTCAGTAAGATGATGCATACTGAACATAGTATTTCAGATGTGGTCTCATCGATGCCCTTTACAACTTTTTTATTCTACATCTCACTCGTCATATTTATTTGTAAACTCATGACATAGCAGTGGATTGGCCTTTCTCCACAGAATGACTGTTGTAGCTCCAAAAAGCTAATTGTATGGTGAAACGCAAAATAGTTTATGGAGGTAATCTGCAATATTTCCATTCAGTAGTTAACTCGTGCCCTCGTAGCAGCCTGGATTGCCCGCTTTGGGGTTCCACTGCACATCACATCCGACCGGGGCGCCCAGATTACACCTGAACTGTGGTCCGCCATGGCCCGCCTGTTGGCCAAATGGGTTGGTGGAGCAGTTCCACTGCTGTCTGAAGGCCGCCCTGAAGGCTCGTCTCACAGGCCCTGGGTGGATGGACGAGTGGCCGTGGGTCCTGTTGGGGATTCAGACGGCCCCCAAGGAGGATCAGTCAACATCCTCCGCGGAGTTGGTATATGGTGCTCCGCTCACCGTCCCCGGGGAGTTTGTCCCTGCTGCTGATGGGTCCCAGGAACCCCCGTCATCGGTGCTGATCCGCTTGCGGGAGAGGGTCGGCACCCTATCTCCCATCCCAACGCCGCGTCGTGGAGTGGCCCCTTCCCATGTGCCACTGATGGGCTGCCCGTACGTTTTTCTTCGCCGTAACTCCCACAAGTCACCCTTGCAGCGCCCGTATGAAGGTCCCTTTCGTGTGCTGCGGCACGGGCCTACTACATTCGATTTGGACATGGGAGGCCGGCGTGAAACGGTGTCTGTGGCTCATTTGAAACCGACCCACTTGGACCTGAGCGAGCCAGACCATGTGGCTCAACCGCCCCGTCGCGGGCGCCCACCATCCCGGGCTCCCGGAGATTCTTCCGAACCGAGCAAGCCCCCGGGGCGCGGGATTGTATCTAAGCGTTCGGGCCGCCTCACGCGACGTCCTGTGTGGTTCGGTGCCTCAGGTTCTGGGGGGGTCATGTGGTGGTACCTGATAGCAACCCAAGGTCATGACGAACCATCAGCTCTAGAGGGCGGCGTCTTGGTGGGGAGGCGCGAGTCACAGGGTCGGTATCCAAGTTGTTATTTAAGGCCGAGCAACACGCGTGTCAGGTGAGGAGTATGGCGCTGTATGCTGAAGAATATACATATCTAGAGCACACAACTTGTGTCCGACGTGTTTTTGGATGGACTCCTGCCAGTCCCCACCACAGCAAAATGAATCTGTGTGGTTTTTGTTGATCTTTCTTTCCAAAAATGGAAATTATAAAATTCCCACCCCTTTTAGCTTTTATTCCTGTTCCATGAAAAGCCAATACTAAGGAGCAATACAAATGCATTGTCATTGCTTTATGATTGTGCCATTGAACATACTGATTGAAGTCAGGTCCCATGTAAAGAAATACATTCTGATGTTGTACAATTATTGACTTCAATTGGCCATAATTCTCCACAAGAGATTTCAATAGACAAGTGGACATACAATTGAATGAGCATACAAGAAAATAGACTGCTGCAAACGCAAATTGTTTGCTAAAACATTTTCCACTCCTACTGACTAAAAGTGATGACAAAAGTGGCAGGATTAACAGGGATTTTGTACCATACTTGCAATTATACTTATATATCAGCAGCAACTTTTTCACAAATAATGATGTGTATTCGCACTTATTTATTAATACAAGGTAATGAAAATGAAGTCACCTCCCATGCTTGAGAATATAAATTACTGTGTTCATTGAAATTCAGTGTCACGTTGCCCAATTCACATTTGGGAAAAAGTGAACATTCATAACTCACCACATTTTAGTTAACTCTACCTATCTACACAAGTCACTGATGGTTCACATGTGCTTTCAAGCATATTAAACCAAAGGTGACAGTTTTCCGGTGAAATCTTTTTTTTAAAGAATACTGAAATCCTAATTTTTTTTCTGGACATGTTTCAGCTTGTTCACTCAAGGAACTATTTGATTCAGTATTCAGTCAAATAAATGGCACATGCTGCAGCAGAAACTTTTTACAGCTTCTTTGGGAGGCAAGAAGTGCATAGTTTAACTTAAAGGTTCATGTCTCCCTACACAAGTTGACAAAAATGGACATCAAATAATATACAATAGGGGGAAAACAAATTGCTGTATTGCAACGATGATCTTTGAAGGGGAGAACGTTTGTAATCATCATTGAATTACTGTGACATTTGGTAGCTGCCTTTTTACAGTTTTGCTGTTATAAATGTAAATATATTTGTATTAACTTCGGCTGAACAACTTAATTGGCACAGGCCAACATTTTAAATAGAAAACCTCACGCTACAGGTAATGTCAAAGAAATAGCTGGATCTGTTGAAGCGACAACTGAAAGAGCTCATAGTACTGTACAACCCTTAGTCCATTGACATTGATTTAATTTTTCATGCACAGAATCTGGGCATCACTCATATTGCCAGCATTTATTGCCTATCCACAATTATCTTAGTGATGGAAGTGCTGAACTGTTAAAGTTCATGTGGAAAGATGCAGTCAGTTAGGGAGTTCTAAGATTTTGATCCTGTAATGATGGAGAAGCACCAATATGTGATGAAGTCAGGACAGTTATGATTATTGGATAGTAACTTGCTGGTCATTGGGTTTCCATTTGCCTGTTGCCCATGCCCTTGGAGAGTGCCAGTTTAAGAGATGGTAAGTGGATACACAACAATCTTGTTGTGCAGGTGGGGTGAGATGTTTGAGGCAAAGTATCGGTGCCATTCGATCAGACTGCTTTATCATCTGCGTTATCCAGGTTCTGGAGTGCAGCTCCAAAAACACATAATTATTATGGAAAACAATGCAACGCAAGGTCCCACACACTGATGTGAGTTGATGGCAAGATAATATAGTGATTTGAGGGACTGCTCTTGGCCAGGGCACAAGGAAAAACATTTTTGCTGTCTTTGTAAGGTGTTATGATCTTTTTTACATCCACTTTGCCATACAAAAAGTTACACCTTAAACACTGCATTAATCTGTGCACTGGTTAGTGGAATAGGTTATGTTCCGCTATCTCCACTGGCTGCCAGTACAGTTCAGAGTTGATTTTAAGGTTATCCTGTTTGTCTATAAAGCCCTAAACGGGCTGGCTCCCCCCTATATCACAGACCTCCTTACCCCTTAATCCACCTCCAGGTCCCTCAGGTCAGCTGACAGGCACCTGGCTGTCCCGCGATGTAAACGTAAGCTCAGGGGTGACCGTGCCTTTGCTGTTGTAGCCTCTAGACTGTGGAACAGCATCCCCCTCCCTATGAGATCTGCCCCCTCCATCGATTTAAGTCCAGGCTCAAAACTTATTTTTATTCACTAGTGTTTCAATCCCTCTGATGTGGCTGATCTTTGTTTTGTGTCTTTGAGCTGATTATTTGTACCCGTATGAGGTGTGCATTCCTGTGTATGTCTGTTTCAATTTGTTATTTTAACTATCTGCTCTGGTCTGTGCTGCACTTTGGTCAATGTGGGTTGTTTTTAAATGTGCTGTATAAATAAATTTGATTTGATTTGATGTTGGAATTGAATGCACAGGCAATTAGAACATAGAACAATACAGCACAAGAATGGGCCCTGCGGCCCACACTGTTTGTGCTGAACATGATGCCAAGTGTCGTCTGCCTGTACATGATCCATATCTCTCTATTCCCTGCATTTCCATCTGCCTATCCAAAAACCTCTTACATGCCACTATTGTACCTGCTTCCACCACCATCCCTAGCTGTACGTTCCAAGCCCCCACCACTCTCAGTGTTAAAAAAAAAACTTGTCCTGCACATCTTCATTAAATTTTCCCACTCAGAAGTATGAGTACAGCTCTTGAACCAAGGCTGACAAGATAAGTATTTCATATTTTCAAGTTGTAATTATTACTTGGAATTTACTTAATCTTTGTAGTATATAAACAAGTTAAAGTTTAATTCAAGCATATCATTAGACGTTTCAGGATAAAGAGTAGGTATGAATTAATTATTTTATCAGAATTTTAAAATTCTTACATGACTGATGTTTACACATGTATATTTACACAAAGCCTAATCAATTCCTTATGTCAACTTGACATGAATTACTCCATCCATCTGTCAATCACCCCCCACACCCACCTCCATCCACCTATCACTCACCACATTTTGTTCCATCCCCACCTCTCTTTTCCAGCTTTCTCCCCCACTGTTCCAATCAGTCTGAGGAAAGATCCCAACCTGAAACGTCGTCTATTCATTCCCTCCACAGATGACCCACTGAGCTCCCCCAGCACTGTTTTATGCCAAATATATGTTGGGCTCTGAAGAAGACCTGAAATAAATGGACTCTTTTTACATCCCAGTTTTGGTTACTTTGAAGACTATTACAAAATTACAGGAATAGCTCCATGTTTATCATTGATTTTGTACCGGTTACATTCATTTTGACACGTAAGAAGGTCTTGTGTGCGATTTGAAGCTGTGTAAGTGCACAGATTTAGGGGGAGAGCTACATATCCTCAGTGTAAGCATCTCAAAATATACTTGTAAGAAATAGCAAAACAAATATGTTTAGACAGAAAATATTTATCAGGATATTTTTAATTTATTTTTTAGTTACGGTATATTGTTGAAAAAAAATTGAAAATGAGTGGGCCTACACTCCTTGTCAGATTTTTATGTAAGTGAATATTTTGAAGAATTTTTCAGCAATATAACTAAAAAATGAACAAAAACATCCTAATAATATTTTTTAACTGTCCAAACATACTTGCTCTACTGTCCAAATATTTCCTAAAAGTATGCTTTGAGATACTAAGTAAAGGCAACTGAACCATCCTACCAACAACTAAAGAGCAGTCTGGAGTTATTATCTACCTCATTAGAGACCCTTGAACTATCTTTGATCGGACTTTATTGGACTTTATTCACGTTATTCTCTTCGTCATGTGATGCTGTACTCTGTGGATGGCTCGATTGTAATTATGCATTGGTCTCTGCTGACTGGTTCGCAAGGTACACTGTACCTCAGTGCACATGGTAATAAACTAAACTAAACATTTAAACCAAAGTAAACTAGATTTTTTTCCATTGAAGATACGTATCTCCTCCTCAATACACTTCTGCACCGTTTTGCATCTCAACCACCACATCACAGGAGATCCACAGACGTTGCTTTCATTTGGTAGTGAATAGTGCAAGGAGTGGATGTTGGGAGGATGTTTCCACTAGTGGGAGAGTTTAGGACGAGAGGCATAGGACTATAGGAAAGAAGGCAGGAGAACTGGGTTGAGAAGGAAAGATAGATCAGCCATAATTGAATGGCGGAATAGATGTGATGGGACGAATGGCCTCATCTGCTCCTATAACATTAATTTATGAATTAAGCAATATGCGGCAGTGGCAATTGAACTCAATAATGTCCATTTTAAATATCTTGCAATGAATACTGAAAACCTCCCTATCCTCCTCCGGATTCCAGTAAAGGCTCCAATCAGAAAACAAATGTAAATTACACCATCCATCACAAAGTAATAAACAGAAGCTCACCCTCAAATCAGGCAGCATCTGTGGGTGGGAAAAATTCTGCCTTTTTCTTATTATTTCAGATTTCTAATGACTTTAAAAAAAAATTCAATTGCAAAGTAATATGCCTGAACTGCACTTTGTTTGTTGACTCCAGGAACAATTTGTTCTACCAATATACTTTGGCTGCAGCATGCAATATCTCTAGGATGCAATGCAAACTCGTGCCAGCTTTACTTCCAACACTACCTTCCAGTACGATATTCTCTACCACCGCAAAGAGCTAAATCAGTATTATAGGAGAACCATCGCAGTCTCCATTCCAAGTCACAGAATGTCCTGACTTAGGAACTTAGGTACAATTTCATACCAAAGCCACTCTGAGAATATATCACAATTGCACCTCCACCTTTTCAGGAAGATGAAGAATTGAAAATAAATTGGGCTCTGCTTTTCTTAACACACCCTCGGAGTTTTTTAAATCTGCTAACACAATGGGAAAGGACAATTTCATTGGAACATTAAGTTCAGTTCTTTCTCGGTATGAATTTTTGATATTTCTTTTTTGGTTCAACTTCACTCTCTTAATAATGTAGAGAATGAAACCGAAGGAAGGCAATACATTTTAATAATTTAAATAATCACCATGTACCCAAATTCAGTGGTGAGATGCTTGGCAGATTTCACTGTCTCTATTCTAATTAATGCTCAACCATGTAATACAGTTCCTTCTCATTAAAATTGTACTTGATACTTCTGTTTGAAGCTGTCTTTAGGAAACACCCAGTATGCTATAATGAGAAGTGTGTTAAATCAGACTGTCTATAGGAGAGGAAACCATAAAATATAGATCAAAGTGGACAGTTTAAAATTGACTCCTTAGTTACCAGCTGTTTTTATATATTTCTATTTCTAATCCAGTTCAGTAAATTAGACAAGAACTTGAGAAGCCCAACAATAACGTAGGTAGAGTGTTCAAGTTGTTGGCTGGTGCCAGTTGGCAAGCCCACATGTAAACATATAGTTCATTATTCACTTATTAGATTGAGGATTATTATTGTCACATGTACTGAGATGCAGTGAAAAGCTTTGTTTAGCATTCCATGCAATCCAATTAGGTAATACTATACATAAATACAAAGTGCTGGAGTAACTCAGCGGATCAAACAGCATCTCTGGAGAACATGGATAGGTGACATTTCGGGTCGGGACGCTTCTTCAGTCTGAAGAAGGGTCCTGACCCAAAATGTCACCTATCCATTTCCTTCAGAGATGCTGTCTGACCAGCTCAGTTACTCCAGCACTTTGTGTCTATATTTGGTATTGATCAGAATCTGTAGTTCTTTGTTTGCTCAATTTAAGGTAAGCAGTTAGAAGTGGAGAGGGGTACTGAGGAGTAATCAATCCAGAAGTTAGTTAGAAAATGGAGCACACAGTCTGAAGGAGTAATGGAAGTAGAGATTCCTCCAGCATTTAAGAAGTATAAAGATGAGCACTTGAATCGGCAGGGCCAGGAAAGCTGCAGGCCAAGTGCTGAAAATGGGTTTGGTATAGATATGTACGTTATGGTTGGCATTGACATATGAGCCAAAAAGCTTGTCCCTTTACTATGTGACTTTACGACCATGTACTGGAAATGGCAGGCATTTTCAGTTGTTCCTGCAAGGTCTAGAACGTACATGACAAGATTAGCAAGTTTGCAGATGATACAAAAGTGGGTGGGTGGTATTGCAGATAGTGACGATGGTTGTGAAAAATTGCAGCAGGATCTTGATCAATTGGCCAGGTGGGCTGAGGAATGGCTGATGATATTTAATACAGAGAAATGTGACATGTTGCATTTTGGAAAGTCTAACATGCGTAGGATCTACATAGTGCATGGTAGGGCTCTAGGGAGTGTTATGGCGCAGAGGGATCTAGGAGTGCAGGTACAGTTCCTTGAAGGTGGAGTCACAGGTAGATAGGGTGGTCAAAATAGCTTTTGGCACATTGACCTTCATTAGTCAGTGTATTGAGTATAGAAGTTGGGAGGTCATGTTGCAGTTATATAAGATGTTGGTGAGGCCGCATTGTGCTCAGTTCTGGGCACCAAGTTCTGGGAAAGATGTTGTCAAGCTGGAAAGGGTACAGAGAAAATTCACAAAGATATTGCCAGAACTACACCAGAGCTATAGGGAGAGGTTGAGTAGGCTGGGACTCTAATCCTTGGGGCACAGGAGGGTGATCTTACAGAGGTGTATAAAATCATGAGAGGAATAGGTCACACAGATGCGCAGTCTCATGCCCAGAGTAAGGGAATTGAGGACCAGAGCACATAGGTTTAAGGTGAAAGGGGAAAAGATTTAATAGGCATCTGAGGGGCAATGTTTTCACACAAAAGGTGGTGGGTGTATGGAATAAACTGCCACAGGAGGTAGTTGAGGCAGGGACGATCACAACGTTTATGACAGGTTTGGTGGGATATGGGCCAAACGCAGGCAGGTGGGACTAGTGTAGCTGAGATATTGACCGGTGTGAGCAAGTTGGGCCGATGGGCTTGTTTCCACACTGTATCAACATGACTCTCTAACTTCCAATCTTAAGCAAAACACCTTTCTGCAGAACCCAAGGTGCCCACGTACTTTTACATCACTTATGTTTGTAGTTGCCTATCTGATCATCAATTACATATCAGCAAAACATTCAGAATTAGTACAGAGTTGTGTGAATATTAATTTCTCTAATTTTAAGTAATCCTTGCATTCACTCTCTCTCCACCACTGTAGTCACCCTGTTAGTTCCACTGTTTGTATCTATATATCCCTCCATTATCACCTCTTCCACAGACAACAATGGACCATTGTGGGCTCCACCTTTTCCTGCTCATTGGTGCTGGGTCTGAAGGTCTAAAAGTCTTTTCATACCTCTAGTTTCCCTCTCCCCTGACTCAGTTGGAAGAAGTCTCCACCCAAAATGGTACCTATTTCTTTTCTCCAGAGAAGCTGAGTTACTTCAGAATTTTGAGTCTATAATTCAGAATTAGTTTCACTTTTCTGAAATACTGTCAGAACCATTTCAATTATAGATTACCTACATAAATTGTTTTTATTTTAAATCATTGTGCTTTTAGGCATTGCTGCAATTGGTCACAAGAGCCAGTCATGATGAAAACATACAAATCTTTAAGCAAACCTTGACCCTTGAAGTATCCTTGCTTTCCCCCTTTCCGCCTTCTGCAGAGACTGCTTCCTATGCAACTCCTTGCTTCACTGATCCCTTCCCACCCAAACCCCCCCTCCCCTGCAATCAGTCTGAAGGAAATGAAACGTCACCTATCCATGTTCTCCAGAGATGCTGCTTGACCTACTGAGTTACTCCAGCACTTTTCGTTCTTTTGTGTAAACCGGCATCTGCAGTTCCTTGTTTCTACATATTGCTTGTAAGCCATTTTGTCTTGATTAAATGTAGACAAAGACTGCTGAGAATTTTCAATTTAATGCTGCCTAGGGCACTTCGGTAGATGTATCTTCCAAAGGTTCGGACTCCCCTAACAATTAGCTGCAGAGGTACCGTGGTTTCTTGAGCAATCCTGGGTGGAAAAAGATCATAGATTCACAAAGTGTTTAATTCTCATACAGAATATACCGACAATGGAACAATGAAATTCTTACTTCGGGCAAAAGGTATAGAAGTTTGAAAAAGCACACCTCCAGATTCAGACACGGTTTCTTCCCTACTGTTATCAGGCAACTTAATCATCCTACCACAACCAGAGAGCAGTGTTGAACTACTATCTATCTCATTGGTGACCATCGGACTATCTGGCTTTACCTTGAACTAAAAGTCATTCCCTTATCATGTATCTATACACTGTAAATGGCTTGATTGTAATCGTGTATTGTCTTTCCGCTGACTGGTTAGCAAGCAACAAAAGCTTTTCACTGCACCTCGGTTTATGTGACAATAATCTAAACTGAAACTGAGATAGACACAAAGTGCTGGAGTAAAGGGCCTGTCCCACTTTCCAGAGTTGCGAACTCTCCTGAGTTTTCCCCTCGGTTACAGTAATAGCCGTTACGGTAATAGAATTACGGTAATAGCCGTTCGTAGGTACTCGGGGCTATTTTTTTAAACTCGTGGACATTTTTCAACATGTTGAAAAAATGTCCCAACTTACCTGATGGCCCGAGTTCCTACGGCTGGCATTACGAGCCGCTACGAAACATCTACCGACTCCTACGGACTCACTACGGACATTCCCCGACATTCTCCAAGTACAAATCAAGGGGAAAACCCGGGAGAGTTTGTGAGTAACTCGGGAAAGTGGGACAGGGCCTTCACTCAGCAGGTCGGGTAGCATCTCTGGAAATAAAGACTGATGAAGGGTCCCGACTCAAAACGTCATCCATCCATTTTCTCCAGAGATGCTGACTGACCCACTCTCCCGCACTTTGTGTCTATGTATGGTATAAACCAGCATCTGCCTTTCCTTGTTTCTACGAAATTCTTACCTGCACAGATTAGCGTGTATGTAAATGCAGACAGGTAAGCTTTTTTAATTCAATAAATTAATAACTAATACTAGTATATTGTAGTATACTATAGATGAGAGGGATAGACAGAGTTGATGTGGACAAGCTTTTCCCTTTGAGAATAGGGAAGATTCAAACAAGAGGACATGACTTTAGAATTAAGGGACAGAAGTTTAGGGGTAACATGAGGGGGAACTTCTTTACTCAGGGAGTGGTAGCGGTGTGCAATGAGCTTCCAGTGGAAGTGGTGGCGGCAGGTTCGTTGGTATCATTTAAAAATAAATTGGATAGGCATATGGATGAGAAGGGTATGGAGGGTTATGGTATGAGTGCAGGCAGGTGGGACTAAGGGAAAAAAGTTGTTCAGCGCGGACTTGAAGGGCCGAGATGGCCTGTATCCGTGCTGTAATTGTTATATGGTTATATGATTGGATGTCCATAATGCAACCAAAGAGCGTTTCTAAAAGTTCATAGTCATTGAGGTTCATGTTGTATAGTGTTCGAGAGCCATAATGTTTATTGGGGAAAAAGCTATTCTTGAACTCGGTGGTCATGGTTTTCATCTACCTGATGGTAAGGTGTGGGTCCTTGAATGCTGACTGCCATTTCGAAACAGTGCCTCCTATTTATCCCTTTGATGATAGGGAGGTCAGTACCTGTGATTGACCGGTACGTTTATTTCTGTTTAAGAATGTGTATCCAGGGCAGAATAAAACATCAAAGTGGCAGTTCAAAGTGGCAAGTGGAAACTCTTCTTCGTCTTCCCAAAAATCGAATTCTTATTGATATACTGACAACGGTTGGTACTCTGCTTAGATGCTGTGATTAAATCTCATGGTAGGAAACAAGAAAAAAACTGGATGGTTGGGCATAATCTCAGCAATTAATATGAAGTTGAAGAACTATAACAAAAATTGAGCTAACTTAGAGCTTTTTTCATTTTATGGAATATGTATTTTAGATTTTGTTTAAATGTATTGTCATTGGAAAGCCCACACAGGTAGTGAAATAATATCATAAATGCCAACTGGATTTTTATTAAAGGCCGGTATATACGCAGGAGCTTTTCCAACTGGGAAATCCACACCCAGAAATACACCATTGAACTCAAAATATTTTGCAAAGTATTCTATTACATTTTTGGAAAACTGTTTGGAACATTTTTTAGCTATTGACGATATAGACGTATCATTCAAATTATGAGAATTAGTGCAAGCATATAACATAAGGTTCAGAAAGTACAGAACTATTTTCTGGAGCATTATAGCTGATACTCCATGGCAGAGCAAATTGCCATCTTTTCAGTTTGTGCTCTTGAGAAAGGGGTGTGAGGTTAGTAGATTTGGATGAAGTGTACTTAGGAAAGGTCATGCTTGACCTTGCCTTGATCTATCACCAGTCCTTGCATATAAAATGGTTATTTATTACAGGAGGTTCTTGATTGACACTGAACCATTTACAAATAGAAATCAATGAACTATAAATGGTGGAATTTCAAAATGAAAACACACAACAGGTTAGTCAAGAACCGGGTTTGTTTTTTTAAAAATGGGAATTAAACATCACAGGAACTTTCAAGTAGATGGGAGTAATGTTGCCTGAACTGCAATTTGGTAAATAAAAAGAGTTAAAACAAAAAGATTGAATACATTAAAAACAGCTAAGACAGAGTGATCTCCACTGACGAACAAAAGGGAGGAAGCCTAATTGGATGGATTCAAATATGACCAAGGATAAAAAGGATGGTTTGGGAAGGAGAGTTAAAATCTTTATTGACTGCGTGCTCCAGTAGTCCTTGGGCAGAGCGGAAATGTTTGGCGAGACCTTGCCGAAGTAAAAGAGGCCACATCAGTAGCATTGAGTGGTGGGGCAGGTGCGAAGGTCCTGGTGACCTGCTTCTATTGTCTTATGTTTTTACATAAAGGCTTCAGGCTTGGGCGACCAGGTGCACAGCGGTAGAACTGCTGCCATACAGCAGCAGAGACCCGGGTTCGATCCTGACTATGGATTTTGTCTATACTGAGTTTGTACGTTCTCCCCGTGACCTGCATGGGTTTTCTCCGGGTGCTCCGGTTTCCTCCCACACTCAAGACAAACATGTTTGTTGGTTATTTGGCTTAGGTAAAATTGGAAATTGCCGCTAGTGTGTAGGATAGTGCTAGTATACGGGGACACTAGGACAGGTCTAATGTACGGGGATCGCTGGTCAACACTCGGAGGGCCAAAGGGCCTGTTTCTATGCTCTGTCTCTAAACTAAACGTAAAAAAAAAATGTTTGGCTGGTAATAAGATAAGAAAAGTGCATTCATTTCTGGTGTATCTCTCATCTTGTCAGGGCATCCCAAAATTGCATTAGAGCAAATTAAAAGCCAATTTTATAGTTATCATTGTAATGTAAGAATTATTAATGAATATTATGAATGAATCCAGATCTCATAATTGAGTTTAATTTAGTTTTGTTTTAGTTTCAAGATACAGCATGGAAATAGACCCTTTTGCCCACTGAATCCATGCCGACCAATGATCACCTGTGCACTAGTTCCATCTTACACACCAAGGACAATTTACTGAAGCCAATTAACCTACAGACCTGCATGTCATTGGAATGTGGGAAGAAACCGGAAGAACCCATATGGTCACAGGGAGAACATACAAACTCTGTACATACAGCACCCATAGTCAAGATCGAACCCGGGTCTCTGGCATTGTAAGGTAACTGTTCTTATGCTGCGCCACTGTGCCACCGCCAAATTCTGGAGATATGAGTGAATTACATCGCATTTTATTGGAAAGATCTTTTGGCTAATTTTTCAGGAATTGTTTTTAATTAACCTAATTTAAATTCAAATTCCAGGACGATTTCACTTTGACATATTACAGAACAAAATTCAAGTATAGACAGCTGGGTTAAAGAAGAATAGCAGCAAAACACTTTTTATAGTTTGCTCTCAAAGTTGAACAAAACCTCCCATGAATACTTGTGACTGTTCCAATCCCAGTATAAATGTCTCATTTATTTGTAATGAAAAGCACATTTTGCAGAACAGTGAATACTATTCAGTCTATATTTAGTATAACATAATGTGTGGTGCTCCACAAAAAAATGTCTATGGCTTTCTCAAATAAAGTTGAATGTCTGATATTGTAGCCTTACACAATATCATTTCCCAATTCTATAAGAGTCCTTAAAAGCATGCGGTTAGATCCATTGCTATATATAACACTTTCAAAGTTGCTCAGTTCATGAACGTGACCTTACATTGACTTGTTGCCATCTCTAAAGTGAATATAATAATTAGAGAATAAAAAATAATTCAAGGTATAGGTTTTTCTGGGTGATGAGTGGAACAAGATAAATGAGACAAAAGACACAAAGAGCTGGAGTAACTCAGCGGGACAGGCAGCATCTCTGGAGAGAAGGAATGGGTGATGTTTCGGGTCGAGACCCTTCTTCAGACTGGTTAGGGATAAGGGAAATGAGAGATATGAACGATATGCAAAAAACAATGAATGAAAGATATGTCAAAAAGTAAGGATGATAAAGCAAACAGGCCATTGTAAACTGTTTGGTGAAAATGAGAAGCTAGTGCGAGTTGGATGGGGGAGGGATAGAGAGAGAGGGAATGCCGGGGCTACTTGAAGTGTGAGAAATCAATATTCATACCACTGGGCTGTAAGCTGCCCAAACAAAATATGAGATGCTGTTCCTCCAATTTGTGTTTAGCCTCACTGACAATGGAGGAGACCATGAACAGAAAGGTCTGTGTAGGAATTGGAAAGAGAATTAAAGTGTCCAGCAACCGAGAGATCTGGTTGGTTCACGCAGGCTGAGCGAAGGTGTTGCGCGAAACAATCGCCTAGTCTGCGTTTGATCTCGCCAATGCATAAGAGTTCACATCTTGAACAAGGGATACAGTAGATGAAGTTGGAGGGGATGGAGGGGATGCAAGTGAACCTCTGCCTAACCTGAAAGGACTGTCGGGGTTCCTGGACAGTCGAGGGAGGGGGGTATAGCGACAGGTGTTGCATCTTCTGCGGTTGCAGGGGAAGGTACCTGGGAAGGGGGTGGTTTGGGTGGGAAGGGATGTTAACCAGGGAGTTGTTGAGGGAACGGTCTCTGCAGAAGGTGGAAAGGGGTGGAGATGGGAAAAAGTGGCTAGTGGTGGGATCCCGTTGGAGGTGGCGTAAATTTCAGAGGATTATGTGTTGTAATGGCTGATGGTGTGGAAGGTAAGGATTAGGGGGAGTGTTTCTGTTACGACTAGGAGGGGGAGCAAGGGCGGAGCCGAGGAGACACGAGTGAGGGCCTCAATTATGATGGAAGGGGAACCCCCGTTCCCTAAGGAATGAGGACATCTCGGATGTTCTAGCACGGAACACCGCATCTTGGGCGCAGATACGGCATAGACGGAGGAATTGGGAGTTTGAGATAGAGTCTTTGCAGGAAGCAGGGTGGGAAGAAGTGTAGTCGAGATAGTTGTGGGGGTCAGTGGGTTTGTAATAGAATTCAGTCAATGGTCTATTTCTTGTGATTGAGTCTGTGAGATCACGAAAGAGGAGTGAGGTGTCAAAGATCGTCCAAGTAAATTTGAGGGAAGGATGAAAATTGGTGGTAAAGTTGATGAATGAGACAAATAGCCCTCATGCTTTTCATGCTTTTACTATTAAAAAAATGGTTATAACATTTGTGGTGGCACGGTGATGCAGTGGTAGAATTGCTGCCTTACAGCGCCAGAGACCAGGGTTCAATTCTGACTATAAGTACTGTCTGTATGGAGTTTGTACATTCTCCCCGTGACCGCCTAGATTGTCCCCGGGTGCTCCGGTTTCCTTCAACACTCCAAAGACATGCAGGTTTCTAGGTTAGTTGGCTTTGGTAAGAATTGTAAATTGTCCCCAGTGTGTAGGATAGTGTTAGTGGATCGCTGGTCGTTGTGAACTCGGTGGGCTGAAGAGCCTGTGCTGTGCCACATCTCTAAATTAAACTAAACTAACATTCAGAGATATTTGTTTACATCTATCCATTTTAGTAATGCTAAATTTTGATCTGACAATCACTAATTTGACTTTTTGGTATGAATAACAGGTTTGCATAAAAAGAACTTGAATTCTTTTTATCATTTCCAGTATATCAGTATATAAAATATTTCATAAGATTTACAACTATTAATAATATGTAATTATTATGGTCATTATTCATATTAATAATGAATAAGATGATTCATTATAATGGAATCACGTATGGCTTAAATATTGAGGGTCGAAGGGCTTGTTTCTGTACTGTACTATTCTATGTATGTTCTAATGTTAGCATTCATTAGTCTTAGCCTGAACATTTGCAAGTCTAACTACATGCGGGCAAAAGCCGCCTCATTATTTGAAGAGGTGTAAATGGAACTGAACACAGCAATCATCTGTGAATATCACCATTGCATTGCCATAAATTTAAGCTGTTTAAAAACTGGTCTTGTGACATCCACTGAAAATATAATGCTTTATAAAAGGACCAGGCGAGTTTTTAATGGCACACTGTACCATAATTACTTAAGTTCTTTGTTTATGAATTGTAATCCGCTCAGCCAAATATTTCAAAATAAAGTAAATGTAAAGGCAAAAACATTCTAAATGCAATAAACTTTAAACATTTCATTGATTGATGTCTTTAATTAACAATTGAACTTCGTCCCAGACTTTATTTAACAATCTGTAAAATAATTAAAAATTGTGCTTTTTCCTTTGTGTGTTAACCAAGGATTCTTGATGTGATTGGCTCCTTGGCCAGCTTGGTCACATCACAGCTACTGGCTTCTACACACTCCGTTAAACTAATGCCTGACAGCAACATAAAAACAAAGATAGGACATAAAATAGATTTTTGCCTACCCCCCTCTCACCCCCTACCCCCTCTCCCACCTGTGTGTGTGTGGGGTGGTTAGTGTGCGTGTGAAGCCACAGCCCCCCCCCCCCCCCCCCCCACCACGCGTTGGGGGGAACAGACCCAGCGGGTCTGCACTTGGTCTAGTATTTTTTTAACTGTTCAGACCTCGGGATAACCAAATGCATTTAATTTAAAGCCATTTAAGGCCGGCACCTGATACCCAGATTCAATCCTGACCTTGTGCTGTATGTGTAGAGTTTGCCATGTTCTCCCTGTGACCACATAGGTTTCCTCCTTGTGCTCCCCCACATTCCAAAGTTGTGTGAGGTTGTAGGCTAATTGACCTCAGTGAAATTGCCCCAAGCATGTAGGGAGCGTGTGACAAAGTGGGATGACATTAAACTAATGTGAACCGGTGATTGATGGCAGCGTGGATTCAGTGAGCCGAAGGGCCTGTTACTATGTTGTATCTTGCAATCAATCATATTTAAATTGATATATAAGGAGAAAGCTGCAGTACTACTCACATGGTTGCTATTTAAGAGTGAAGTTCCCCCTTTTTCAGAGCATCAAAATCTGGATTTAGGTTCAGCTGAGCTTCAAATAAGTCTTAATATTTAAGCATTAAATATTAATATTTAAGCATTAAATATTAAATTTTCTGGAAAGCATTGAATTTGCAGAAGTACTCCTCCATTCAGAATTTAAAACTTGTTCTCTCGTCCCTATACATATGTCCACATTGTCCTTTTTCCACGCCGTGATGCCATAAAACAAGGTGAAACAGTATTTCCCCTTGATGCCTATTGATACTCGTATTGTTAACACACCAAACGACCATCCGGCCATTCTTGGACTCAGAAACAGTTGGTAAATCAAGGTCACAATCAGATTACTTAAGATACTTTGTTTTACAGCAAGTGAAGAAGGCAACAATTTATGGTTTGTCACAAGTTGTTCAACTGGTACAACTTATCTTCATGTAATAATACAAAATAACATGCTTCGACTCTCCGAATCAGCCCATTACATTGCTTGACAGAAACAAAGCAACTTGTTTATTCCCTTTACCATTTGACCTGTTAAAAATCTTCAGATCAGAGCTTATTTTCAAAATTGCTGCTTCTATCATATTATTTCCTCTGTTCACAAATCTTCAATGGTCCATGAGATCAATGTTCTTCGAACACAATGGATATGAGATGTTAATACTCAAAATGGTGGGATAAGGAATTGTTTGTTGCTTTCAGTCTCAAATGCTAAACTGTTGATAATACATTAAATGTATCTTTTTACTTTTAAATTCCTTGCTGTCGACAAATAGTATCCTATCCCAGTCTCTTACTTAGCTTCTTTTCCATAACACTTATTCACATTTTTCCATGATTGTTATTTATTGTGTACCTCTTTATTCATTTCATGCTTATTGTGATCAATATTTATCTGTGAGATTCATCATCTCAATGTACCTTCTTTGCCCTTGGAGTATACTTAATGTTTTTTTTGTAGAACACAGAGTGCTAGAGTAACTCAGCAGGTCAGGTAGCATCTCTGGAGAACGTGCATAGGTGACGTCTGGGTCAGGGCCTTTCTTTCCTCCACAGATGCTGCCTGACCTGCTGAGTTACTCCAGCAGTTTGTGTACTGCGTAAGATTCCAGCATCTGCAGTTCCCTGTATCTCCATCCAGTTTTTTTTTAATGCTTTAGAGTGCATTCCTGCTGTTTGATCTACTAGTTTACCATTCATTGAAATAATTATTTTTGTATATCCTGGATTTTTCGTTTAGTTAGATAGTTAAAACATAAATGCATTTTAGATTCATTCACTATTGCACAATAATCCTGATTAATCATTGCTCTGCTTTGTTACTTAAAACACTTTCAACATCACATCTCTTTTTATGCATATGTGGTAAGGTTTTAAATGTAACTATTTTAGACATCCACTTGACTTCAGTCTATCTCTACATAATAACTAAATTTTCTTTAAATCCAACTTTATTCTTAATAAACCAAAGGTCATTGAGCATCACTACTTGTTTCAACTGTACTGAATGCTATTCATACATCATCACTTTGCTGTGTGGGAAGGAACTGCAGATGCTGGTTTACACCAAAGATAGACACAAAATGCTGGAGTAACTCAGCAGGTCAGTTAGCATCTCTTTACTCCAGCAGACCTCCACTACTGACTCTGCTGACCCCCACCTCCCCACTGCCCACCAGCAGCCTGGAGTCACCACCCCACCCACACTGCAGGAGGCGGGGAGGTGGGGGTCGGCAGAGTCGCTGGTGGCGGTCTGTGGGAGGCTGGAGAAAAGCTTCCCTCTCCCCTAACTCAGTGTGAAGAAGGGTTGACTCAAAACATCACCTATTCCTTTTCTCAGGAGACGCTGCCTGACCTGCTGAGTTACGCCAGCATTTTGTGTCTATCACCACTTTGCTCTCAGACTTACATCAGCTCCCTGTTAAGCAACTCCTTAACGTTTTAATTCTCATCCTCTTTGGCCCTGCCCCTCCCTTCCTCTGTAATCTCCTCCAATCTTAACTTCCAATTATTGCCTCTTCATTGTCATCCCCATATTTAATTGCTGTTCCGTTGCATGCTGTGAACCCAACTATTTAAAACCTCCTAATCAGGTTTTTGATCATTTGATTATTATATCTCATTTTGTGACTCTAGCAATTTTCTGTTTGATAACTTTCCTGTGGAATTGTTTTGAATGTTTTTCTATGTTAAATACAGTACTGCGTATTATTTACATTATTGTTGTTCCTTGGGACCACTTGGTTTTAAAACTCCATGCCTCTTGCTATGTAGCTGTTTTGTTTTAAAAATAAGGCTCAACAGTCAATTTTAATATGTTGATAAATTATAATTAAATGATGCAGGTGTATTGCAACAGGAAAAAACTCTGTAAAATGGTATATTCACAGATTTTAGTGTGTTTTACAATGTCCTCACACAGGCAGTCTCATGAAATACCACAAAGTAACATCAAATAAACTTGCCGTTTTATATTTCATTTGTATCATCATCTAAAGTCTCATTCTAGGCAGGTTCTCGCTTTTGTATCTGTTCTTTATTTCATTACTCTGTTTTTGTACATATGAAAATTAGTCACTCCTTATTCCTGTTGAATGCTAATGGAAGCTGCAAAATAAACTTTGGAAGTCAAACAGCGCCCCTCAAACCTTCTGTGATGCAGTCTACCTTTCCCGTTGCAGTAAAGGGTAGTTAGTTAGAAACACCTGTGTAAGATATAGAAAAAAAACGTTTTGTTAAATACCATGGATCATTTCCCTCATTGGGAAGGCTGCATTAAAATGCAGCACTTTATTTGTTTACTACATGATGATTCTGAATAAGGAAACACTTTCTTCCAGTAAGAATATAAAGAATTAAATGTTAAAGAAGGAACTGCAGATGCTGGAGAATCGAGGGTTACACAAAAAGCTGGAGAAACTCAGCGGGTGCAGCAGCATCTAAGGAGCGAAGGAGATAGGCGACGTTTCGGGTCGAGACCCGAAGGGTCTCGACCCGAAACGTCGCCTATCTCCTTCGCTCCTTAGATGCTGCTGCACCCGCTGAGTTTCTCCAGCTTTAAGAATATAAAGAATATTGGGCAAGAATATAAATAAGTGGGATAGAATATAAAGAAGAGTTTGATTTACTGAGAGCAATAATATTTGCAAAATTTTAAAAGTGCTCATTAAACCAGGACCTGCATGGGCAATGATCAAAGACACTTCAAAAGGGAGTTCTAAACAAAATCTATAAATTCTACAAAGATTCTGTTGTTATTGCAGCAGCTCCACAGCAAGTAAATCCTTCTCCCCCTGCAAATGCACTAAATTCATCCAGCTGTATGGAAGCCAATAAAAACTAGCAGTGATAAAGCTTGATTTTGTATCATTAGCCAAACATGATAACTTCATGTTTTTAGAATGCCTGTTAAATTCTGGTTGTTAGGATATTATACTCTTATCTACTTTGTCTATACTAACTTCTTTCTCCATTTTACCCCCCACAATTCACAGATACGTGCAATTGTAAAGAAAAAGGAGATATAAATGTACAATCCTCTGGATTACAATTTGTTTAAAGCTATATGTATATTGCCTTTCTGCTGAAGAATTACAAGTAGTGATGTTACCAGTGAATTTATTGTTTTGGTATGATAAACATGAAGTTTATGCAGTCTGACATAAATGCCTCCTTGATGGCATAAATCTTAGTTTGACTTTACAATATTCTTTTCTTAAGCTTTACATGAGTAATACAAATGGCATCCGTGTGAGATCATGTTAACAAAATGCACAAAGGGTATTTAATTAACCCATATTTTTCCCTGTCATGAGACCTATTCCTCCCCAACACATCACATTCTTTTATTCTGTTATTCTATGATTCAAAACTGAGTGCTATAGGCGTCTGTAAGCTTGATCTAATTTTGTTATCGATTCCTTGCTTTAGTTGTTGATGTGCAAACTTCTGTCCAACTTTTGGCCCAAATTATCATTCTTCTCTACACCTCTCCCTTTCAGAAACAGGTAAAACAACAGTTTCGGTGGGGATTATACTGCGGATTACGTGTTACTTTCTGCCACTTCAATGTGAAATACTATTTCCATCGAAAACTGCTCAGTTATTGAGTTGGCTTCTGTTGTGGTTGGATTTGGCCCCCAAACACTGTGGGGTTTTTAATGATTTGTGTTATTACGTTTATCTGATACTTACAACCCTCTTTTACTAAATCACGATCAACTGGTGTGGATGTTGGTGCCAAATAATTTCACTCCTTTGTCGGTTCTGAACTAACCTAACAGCTTTAGTCAAAGAACAGTTGAGGCAAATAGCATAAATACATTTGAGGACAATCTGAAGATACTAAGGAGGGAGGCATTGGAAATGTATGTCGATGGGTACGAGGAAGCTGGAGGTGCATAAAGTTTGACTTTGTGACGGTGCAGGAATATGGTTAGGCCGAGTGAACTGAGGCTGCGATATGGAGGAAGTAATACTATATAATTTATATACATTTCCTTGACATCCCTCTTAGCATTGTCCATCTAGCACTAAGGAAGCTGAGTCCTTCCTCAGCTTCCTTTGGCTTCCAATGAGCTGCTTGCAAGCTAGCAATGTTAACGGTTCAATGGTACTTTATTGTTGGGGCCAAATAATTTAACTCCTTGGTCATTTCTGAACTAGTTTAGCAGCTTTAATCAAATAACAGTTGAGGCAAATAGCATGGACATTTAATGACAAGCAGCAGAAACACAAAAGAGGGAGGGAATAGAAATAAATATTGTAAGGAATTACAGAGCCTATTGAATTGTCAACTCTACACATGGAGTCATTTGTTTCAGCAAAGCTAAGGAGGCCAGAAGAATAGACACATCTCAGAGGGATAGAGGACTGTATGACATTATTGAGATTAAGAAAGTTGAGAGCACCAGTGGATTAGAAAAATAATGAGGATTTTTAAATCAAGGACGGCATTGCTTCAGTGGAGCACCCGTAGGAAAACCCATGCGGTCACAAGGTAAACGTACAAACTTCTGGGTCTCTGGTGCAGTAAGGCAGCAACTACGCTACTGTTCCACCCCTACTGTGCCCAAACTACTTCAGACCGATGAGCAGAATTAAGGATGCCAGTTAAGAGTGTATTGGAAGAGACAAATGTGTACGTAACAAAAGCATGAATGGGATTTCAGCCGCAGATGAATTACCTTAGGAGAAATCAACGGTGGGGTGTACGGTAGAGGTGAAAATAGGTTATCTGAGTGATAGTGCCAATATATTATTTGTAGCTCATCCAGTGGTCAAGTTTGATACCAAATCTGGCTCAGTTTGAGACCATTGGTAGGCATTGAGTTGATGGCCAGAGAATAAAGGCTACAGCATGGACCAGAAACTTGTACTTTGGTCTTCTCCATACTCTCAGCTAACTGAGATCTAAAGAAGTTGAGATCTTGTTGTGAATTGGAGTGGGTGATGATGGTGAATCTGTGAAAACTGATGCTGTGCTTTTGGACGATGTTGCCGATTTAATTATTAGGTTTAGGATTAGGCTTATGACTGTCATGTGTACTAAGTTACTAAGTTACTGTGAAAAGTTAGCTTTGCATGCTATCCAAACATATAAGATATACTATACATAAATACACTCAAGTCAAACTCTAAAACAATAAATAGAATGGAGGGGAGAATACAGTGTGCAGAATGTAGTTGTCAGCATTGTAGTGCATCAGTTCCATACACAAAGTCCAATGACTGCAATGGGATTGAGGTAAATCAGACGGCACCCTAGCTAATAGAAGAACCGTTCAGAAGTCTTATAACAGAGGGAAAGAAGCTGTTCCTGAGTCTGGTGGTGCATGCTTTTAAGTTACTGTACCTTCTGCTGGATTGGAACAGGGAGGAGAATGAAACCCTCGGTGGTACAAATCTTTGATTATGTTGGCTGCTTTTCCAAGTAGCATGAAGTGCAGATGGAGTCATTGGTGGAATGTCTGGTTTAAGTGATGGACTGGGCTACATCCACAACTCTCTGCAGTTTCTTGCAGTCTTGGGCAGAGCTGTTCCCAAACCAAGTTGTGATGCAACTCAACAGTATGCTTTCCATGGTGCATCTGTAGAAGTTTGCAAGAGTCATTGGAGACATGCCAAATTTCCTCAGTCTCCTTTGGAAGTAGAGGCGTTGGTGTGATAATTATATCAACTAAATGAGGACTAGGAAGGGCAGGCAGGTGGGCAAGCTTAATAGAAATAGAATGAAATGAGTAGAAGATGGATCTTGTGAATACAATGTTCACAGTAAAGAAAGGAGGCAGGAAAAGGTGAGAGAAACTAGAATGAGATGGGACAAGGAAGAAGGGAGATAGATCTTTGTCCCAGGGCATTGGTTTTCAAATTGGAAGGTGTCAGAAGGAGATAAAATTAGCAACTGTACCACCAATAATATGAATTCTCTTGGTTTTAATAGAGGAATGTTAATACAATTCTTGGCTTTGTATCCACCAGTCTTAAGTAATGTTAACAAAGTTTCCATGGAGATGTTATCTAATGAATTATTGAGCTCAAGTCTTTACAACAACCTCCCTGACAGGGCGAAACAGAGAATTATTCAGTGATTTGCTCGCACTGGTCCATTGATATTCCCAAGGATCTTGTAACATGTGTTTCCACGCGAGCTGTCTCTTGCTGGTCATCACAGTGCACAGGCACAGACGGACATGCCAGGCAAACACACAGACACACTGCAATATATTAATACACTCTTCACCTCCATCTCAAATGTGGTTTTGGCACGCCTGATGAACTTGATACGGTGTGCAAGCGGACTTCTGTGTTTTTTCAAAAGACAGAGATAGAAAATGTAATATATTACACTCCCCTTTTTTAAAATAGTTGCCCTGATTCTTTTAAATGCTAACAATAATTACTATTACACAAATATTTAAAAGATACAACAATTATGGTTTTTATAAACAAGTGCAGAAATGTATAGAAGTAGAAACAAAGAACTACAGAGGCTGGTTAGTGCACAGGACACCAAATGCTGGAGTAACTCAGCAAGTCAGGCAGCATCCATGGAGTACATGGATATGTGATGTTTTGGATTAAGACCCTTCTTCAGAGAGTCTGGAGAAGGGTCTTGACTTAAAAACGTTACCTTTCTATGTTCTCCATGGATGCTGCCTGACCTGCTGAGTTACTCCGGTAATGTGTGTCCTTTTGTGAAAAAAAAGAAGACATTTCCGCATTGCTCCTCATTGCTAAGAACAATTTGTGATGAAGTTCTCGGCAATCTGTATCTGAGACTCTACCGTACTGAAAGGTAAAAGCATCCCTACCACATGCCTATGGACACAGATCATCAGCAAACAGGTGTGAACTCAGAAGCAAGTGGATTTGGGAAAGGCAGGAGGAAACTAAGGAGAAAGAAATTCTCACACCCATTAATTAAGACTTCATACTGAGCTAAACAAGGTTGTATTTCTCACCAGTCGAGGTATTGCTATATGTATTATACTTTCGAGTTTGTGTTATTTTATACACTTCCATACATTAGGTAAGTGATGGTGGTATACAGGGTCTGAAGAAGGGTTCTAACCCAATTCCTTTTCTCCAGAGATGCTGCTTCACCTGCTGAGTTACTCCAGCATTTTGCTTCTATCTTCAGTATAAACCAGCATCTGCAGTTCCTTCCTACCCGTGGTATATGGACCTGTGAGGATGCTATAAGGATGCAGGGTGACTTGGACAGGTTGGGTGAGTGGGCAGATGCATGGCAGATGCAGTTTAAAATGGATAAATGTGAGGTTATCCACTTTGGTGGCAAAAACAGGAAGGCAGATTATTATCTAAATGGTGTCAAGTTGGGAAAAGGGGAAATATAACGGGATCTGGGGGTCCTTGTTCATCAGTCACTGAAAGTAAGCATGCAGGTACAGCAGGCAGTGAAAAAAGCGAGTATATAAGCAAAGAGGTCCTCCTGCAGTTGTACAGGCCCGAGTGAGACCACACCTGGAGTATTGTGTACAGTTTTGGTCTCCAAACTTGAGGAAGGACATTCTTGCTATTAAGGAAGTGCAGCGTAGGTTCACGAGGTTAATTCCCGGGATGGCAGGACTGTCATATGTTGATAGATTGGAGCGGCTGGGCTTGTATACTCTGGAATTTATAAGGATAAGAGGGGATCTTATTGAATCATATAAAATTATTAAGGGTTTGGACACGCTAGAGGCAGGAAACATGTTCCCAATGATGGGGGAGTCCAGAACCAGAGGCAATAGTTTAAGAATAAGTGGTAAGCAATTTAGAATGGAGATGGGGAAAAACATTTTCACTCATAGAGTTATGAGTGTGGATTTCTCTGCCTCAGAGGGCGGTGGAGGCTGGTTCTCTGGATGCTTTCAAGAGAGAGTTAGATAGAGCTCTTAGGGATAACGGAGTTAAGGGATATGGAGAGAAGGCAGAAACGGGGTACTGATTGTGGATGATCAGCCATGATCACATTGAATGGCGGTGCTGGTTTGAAGGGCCGAAGACCTACTCCTGCACCTATTGTCTATTGTTTCACTTCCTTGTGGATAAAATTCTGTACAATGAACAGGATGAAAAAAGCGGCAGGAAAAATGATCTTTCTGAACAAGAGGTCAACAAAAGGAGTTGGGAAAATCACTGGGCTAAGTATATGAAGATAATTGGCAGTCAGAACAGGTCGGGTGGTGCGGTGTGGGGACCTTAGTGGCAAATAAGTGCACAATCTTCTCACGTTTGCTTTTGGAGGATAGAGTGAACAACAAAGGAGAGAATGGTCTAAGAAAATCATTTTTATTCTGAGATTATCTTGAAAGCCTAACCGGTTTTGACGGCTCAGTGTTTTGACAGAAAGTGCTTTAAGTGGTTCTGTTTGATATGGCCATAATTGATTTAACCAGTTTCCTACTAAATCCTTCAAACCAGTGTCTCTTGGACTGGAGCTGAAAGGGTATGGGGGAATAATGGGTTTAATGGGGAATGGGGGTTCAGAAGTGGAATTCAGTGTGTGGGCAGATGGTTGACATTGAAATGTCATGGAAAACAGGTGGTTAAAGGCTAGACTATTTGACATTTTGGAAGTTTATATACAAGGGATTGGGA
The DNA here is from genome assembly GCA_963514005.1 of Raja brachyura. Next base: position 65,245,538 of record OY740786.1, read on the forward strand.
GAACGCTGACAGCTGGAAAAACGAAGCAAGTGATTTTATGATTGTGCAATTGGAGAGTGTTAGAAGGACATGAACAAAGATGGATGGATACACAAGAGACTGCAGATGCTGGAATCTTGAACAAAAGACAACGTGGTGGAAAATCCCAGCGTTAGGCAACATCTGGTCAGGGAATGGGCAGATGATGTTTTGGGTTGAGCCTTCTTCATTCTGATTGGAGTAAAGAGGAGAAAGCTGGAAAACCGAGATGGGGTTGGGATAAATCCTGGCAAGTGATGGGTGGGAAGAAAAGGACACAAAATGCTACCCTCCTGCTATCTGTGTTCTCTCGAAATACTGCCTGACACGCTGAGTTACTCCAGCACTTTGTGTCCCTTTTTGTAAACCAGCATCTGCTGTTCCTTGGTTCTACATTTTGAGTGCCTCACTTTGAAATTTCCTCAAGGGATGCGGGGCGGAGGGGAGGGGAGGGGGGGGGGGGGGGGGGTGGGATGAGGCCATCAGTTGACGTGATGACCTTTGCACATTTATTTTTAAGGATATCCTCATCTAGTTTCCTTTTCAGCATGCCAGCTATGAAGGTGATCTGACAGTATATAACATGTTCATATTTACACACTAATCTAAATGTAATTTTATTCTATTTCATCCCTAGGTAAGCTGAATACAAAGAAATTAACAAAGCAGGTGAGTCTTGCAGCAGATAGCTGCAATCTGGTTTCATTGAATGTCATTGTTTATTAAATCATTTATTTAACAAATAAGATCGCCAGCAAATACTGTGGCCACAAATGATTGTGTTGGGGGTTTTGTCAGGTAATTCAATATAATTGATAAATTTGTTGAAATTTAAAATCGCTAAATTATTCAACTTTTTTCCACCCATATGTCCGAAATTATAGAGTAAATGTGTTTGACTCCATGGTATGTATATTCCTCAAATCATAATTACCAGCATCATTGAAAAAGTGAAAGAGCACTAATATTAAAGCAAATGCAACATTTTTTAATCCTTTGGACTCCACGATCTGCTTTGATTTTCATTGGAAGATATAACATTTAATCATTCAATTTTATCTTTGATCCTCTAGCTGATTGTCGCATTCACGTTAATCAAAGGTATTCAAACTTGATTCTCCTTCTTGTCCCGGGTGAATGAATAATGAATTCCCCACATATTGCCAGCAGGTGGTCATACTCATATTTATCGTCCTTTGACGTTATTCAAAATAGTTTGCATAAAACTATTCAACTGAGATTTGGCAGGTTCTTAAAATAGTACAACACACCAGTCACAGATCCAGTTTCAAATTGCACTTATATAATACAATAATAAAATTAATATCCCTTCACCAAGGTTAGGTGGCATAGGCCAATTTTGCACAAGGTTCATCAAAGCACCAAACAATGGCTGCAATAAAAATAGAAAATGTAAAAAAAACCATGCGAGGTCAGCAACATCTGTGGAAAGAGAACCAGTTCCAGGTCGAAATCACTTAATCAGGACTGATCTCTTAAGCCCCTGTCCCACTTAGCAAAACCTGAAGGGAAACCTCTGGAGACCTTGCGCCCCACTCAAGGTTTCCGTGAGGTTCTCTGAGGTTTTGGTCACTCTCCCTAATAGTCGAAAGTGGTTTCCGCGTAGTCGAGGCTTCTCCGATGTTCCTGCGATTATTTCAACAAATTCAAAACTGGCCTCGACTAAAAATAGGTTGCCGTTTGGTCGAAGCTAGTGGAGTGGGGTTGCTATTTACTTACAGGCAGTCGAAGGCAATCTCCTTCGCTGACCAGCCATTTTGATTGGCTCATTGGAATTTTCTGCAAAGATCCTATATATAGGATCTTTGGTTTTCAGGACCTAGAAGATCCGCTGGAAGGTAAAATGCCCGCTAACTTTATTAAGCTTCTTAAAACCACTCCTTCTCTCCCCCTTCTCTCCCCCTTCTCTCCCCTTCTCCCTCCCCTTCTCCCTCCCCTTCTCCCTCCCCTTCTCCCTCCCCTTCTCCCTCCCCTTCTCCCGCCCCTCCTCCCTCCCCTTCTCTCCCTCCCCTTCTCTCCCTCCTGCGCTCTCTAAATGACTTACTGTGCACTGTGGCAGCCGTTTAACTTCCTCTTCATCACGCAGACAGCACTCCTCCGCTGCCCCTGGCCCCCACCGTGTGTGTGTGTGTGTGTGTGTGTGTGTGTGTGTGTGTGTGTGTGTTTGTGTGTGTGTGTGTGTGTGTGTGTGTGTGTGTGTGTGTGTGTGTGTGTGTGTGTGGTCGGCAACAAAGATCCGGTAGGATCTTTGATCAGTAGATGCAGCTCACGCTTCGGTCGAGGCTTTCCAGGCGAGTGACCAAAACCTCTGGTGATTCATGGAAACCTTGGGTGGGGCACAAGGTCATAGAAAATAGGTGCAGGAGTAGGCCATTCGGCCCTTCGAGCCTGCACCGCCATTCAATGTGATCATGGCTGATCATCCAACTCAGTATCCCGTACCTGCCTTCTCTCCATACCCCCTGATCCCTTTAGCCACAAGTGCCACATCTAACGCCCTCTTAAATATAGCCAATGAACTGGCCTCAACTACCTTCTGTGGCAGAGAATTCCAGAGACTCACCACTCTCTGTGTAAAGAATGTTTTCCTCATTTCGGTCCTAAAGGAATTCCCCCTTATCCTTAGACTGTGACCCCTTGTTCTGGACTCCCCCAACATCGGGAACAATCTTCCAGCATCTAGCTTGTCCAACCCCTTGAGAATTTTGTAAGTTTCTATAAGATCCCCCCTCAATTCCAGTGAGTACAAGCCGAGTCTATCCAATCTTTCCTCATATGAAAGTCCTGACATCCCAGGAATCAGTCTGGTGAATCTTCTCTGTACCCCCTCTATGGCAAGGATGTCTTTCCTCAGATTTGGAGACCAAAACTGTACGCAATACTCCAGGTGTGGCCTCACCAAAACCCTGTACAACTGCAGTAGAACCTCCCTGCTCCTATACTCAAATCCTTTCGCTATGAATGCTAACATACCATTTGCTTTCTTCACTGCCTGCTGCACCTGCATGCCTACTTTCAATGACTGGTGTACCATGACACCCAGGTCTCGTTGCATCTCCCCCTTTCCTAATCTGCCACCATTCAGATAATAGTCTACCCTCAGGTCACCAGAGGTTTCCGTTCAGGTTTCCTAAGTGGGACAGGGGCATAAAAATAAACTAATTTATTTTGGATTTCCAGAAGCTGCAGATGTTTTTGATTTTCACACAATTGTTGACCTTTTGTATAAATTACCAATTGTAATTGAGAACCAAAGTTTAAATGCTGTACTAAAGTAGAAGATGCAGATTGATATCTTGATCTTGGGAGAAAGATTTACAAATTGTCATTGTAAAGTAATAAACAGTATGTGTTATTTTACATTATATTCTCTGCATTTGAAATAATTGTCCATTCTTGCAACACCATGAAAGACTCAAGAAATAGCAGGTGTAAGTTATTATTATCACGTGAAAAGCTTTTTTTTGCATGCTATCCAATCAGATCAGATATACCGTACATAAATACAATCAAGACAAACTCGTACAATAGGTAGAGCATTGGGGAAGATACAGAGGAGACAGAGATCAGCCATGATTGAATGGTGGAGTAGACTCGATGGGCCGAATGGCCTAATTCTACTCCTATAACTTGTGAATACAATTCTCAGCAATGTTGTGCATCAGTCCCATAGACAAAGTTCAATATCCACAATGGGGTAGAGGTGAATGGGACATTACCCTAGCTTATGGAAGGACTGTTCAGAAGTCTGATCACAGGGTATGAAGCTGTTTACGAGTCTGCTGGTGCCGCTTTCAAACTTCTGTGTCTTCAGCCAGACGGGTGCAGATAGAAGAGGAATGATGAGGCAGCATGAAGTGTAAATGGTATCAATGGTAGGAATTCGGGTCTGTGTGGTGGACTGTGCTACATCCACAACTTTCTGCAATGTCTTGCAGTCTAGGGCAGAGCTGATCCCAAACCAAGCTGTGATGCAACCTGACAGTAAGCTTTCTATAGTGTAAAAATATAATAGAGAGCATCTTGTAATAAGAAAGAGAAAGTTTATTCCTCTATCGACTGATAAATCAAATTGGCAAAAATATTTTGTGGGATCGGGTTATTGAGTATATTCAGGGTGTGATTCTGGAAATATAGGTCATCAAACAAACTGAGGAATAGGTTGTCTGAGATCTTATCTTGTGTTGTATCATAAAGATAATTAGCAATCTCATTAAGGGATCCTCCAGAGAGAGCGATTGCAATAGTGAGTTCAAGAAAGTAACATCTCAGTTAGAAATCAGTGCCTTGATCTTAACTAAGACCAATTTTCTAGATATGAGGAGTGTGTTGACTAAGTTAGAAAAGGAAATTAGATTAAAATATCTGTCATTGGATAAACTAAGTTTAAGAAATAATAACTCCACAAGGAAATGATCTATCCATAACTAACTTACAATATCAAGATGATTCAACAAAGTTTATAAACTATAGAAGCCCGATTGAAGAGGTTTTTGCAAGATATACCAAATGACCAAATACTGATGGAGAGACAAATAAAATATGATTGTACGTTGTCAAGAAATATAAAATGTGCACAACGAGAGCAGGAAAATGTGGGTATCATAAAGACAGTGGCAAGAGAAATTATGGTAATATAGAAATAGCTTAAGCTTCAAATATTTTGTATCAGTCTTCACACAAGAAAGAAAATGTTGCAGAAATGGAACCAAGGGTTTAATGATGCCCAAGGTAATGAATATTACTAAAAAATAAATAATGTAGTAATTAGTACCAGACACATTTCCTGGCCTTTATAGATTCTAAGGTGTCCAAAAGTGGTGGCTGCTTAAGTAAAATATATTCTGGATAAAATCTAACAGATTTCAAGATAGTAAATGTACTACTTATGTTTAAGAAGGAACTGCAGATGCTGGAAAATCGAAGGTAGACAAAACTGCTGGAGAAACTCAGCGGGTGAGGCAATATCTATGGAGCGAAGGAAATAGGCGACATTTCAGATCGAGACCCTTCTTCAGACAATGTACTACTTAGTTTAGTTTAGAGACACAGCGTGGAAACAGGCCCTTTGCATCCAATGACTGCTTGAAGTCTGTGATTCATGGACATCACTAGTTGCTGGATGTCTTCCTCTGCCTCACAGCGTTCTTCCACGGGAAGAAGTCCTCGCCCCCCACTGATGATCCCTTTTCCTGTCTCCAACGAACCCCCTCCTCTTGGACCCCACCCCCCCTCGTAGCTTTCCGGCTTTAGAACTCTTTATCCAGAACTGCCGTCGGGACATCAACCGCCTCGACTTCTCCACTCTCCTGTCTCACTCCAATCTCTCTCCCCCCCGAACGTACTGCCATCGACTCACTCCGTAACAACCTGGACTGGGTTATCAAACCCGCCGACAAGGGAGGTGCCGTGGTAGTCTGCAACATCGATCTCTACAAAGCGGAGGCCACGCGCCAACTCTCAGACACCTCCTCCTACTTACCCCTGGACCATGACCCCACTGACGAGCACCAGGCCACCATCTCGAGCACCATAACCGATTTCATGAACTCCGGCTCCCTTACTCCCCCCCCCCCCCCCCCCCCGAGCCTCCAACCTCATCGTTTCCCAGTCCCGCACGGCCCGATTTTACCTTCTCCCCAAAATCCACAAACCCAACTGCCCCGGCAGGCCCATTGTCTCTGCCTGTTCGTGCCCCACCGAACACATTTGCACATACCTTGACTCCATGCTATCCCCCTTTGTTAAATCCCTCCCCACCTATGTTCAAGACACCTCAGACACTCTCCGTCGGCTCCGCGCATTCCATTCTCCAGGCCCCCATCCTCTCATCTTCACCATGGACGTCCAGTCACTATAGATGAGGCTCACACCAGGGTCTCCTCCATACCCCGCAACACTGCCTTCTCTCCCCATTCCCCCACTCGCAACAAGGGCAGAGTCCCTTTGGTCCTCACCTTTCACCCCACCAGCCGGCACATACAACACATAGTCCTCCGCCAGTTTCGCCACCTCCAACGTGACCCCTCCACTCGCCACATCTTCCCATCTCCCCCCCTATCTGCCTTCTGCAAAGACCGCTCCCTCCAGAACTCCCTTGTCAATTCTTCCCTTCCCTCCCGCTCCACACCTTCCCCGGGCACTTCTCCCTTGCAACCGCAAGAGATGCTACACTTGTCCCTTCACCTCCCCCCTCCACTCCTTTTAGGGACACAAGCAGTCCTTCCAAGTCCGACAGAGGTTCACCTGCACCTCCTCCAACCTCATCTACTGCATCCGCTGCTCCAGATGCCATCTGATCTATATCGGTGAGACCAAGCTGAGGCTTGGCGATCGTTTCGCCGAATGCCTCCGCTCGGTCCGCAATAACCAACCCGACCTCCCGGTGGCTCAGCACTTCAACTCCCCCTCCCATTCCGTATCCGACCTCTCGGTCCTGGGCCTCCTCCACGGCCAGAGTGAGCAACACCGCAAGTTGGAGGAACAGCACCTCATATTCCGCTTGGGGAGGCTGCATCCTCTGGGCTTGAACATTGCATTTTCTCAATTCTGTTAACCCTTGCTGTCTCTTCTCCTTCCCACCTCTCCCTCAGCCCTCGGGCCCTGGCATTCCCTCTCTCTCTATCTCTCCCCCACCCAAGTTGCACTAGCTTCTCATTTTCACACTACAAACAGCTTACAATGACCTGTTTCCTTTATCATCGATACTTTTTTGCATATCTTTCATTCGTTGTTCTTTATCTCTCCACATCACCGTCTATATCTCTAATTTTCCTGATCCCTAACCAGTCTGAAAAAGGGTCTCGACCAGAAACGTCGCCTATCTCCTTCGCTCCTTGGATGCTGCTGCACCCGCTGAGTTTCTCCAGCCTTTTGTGTACCCTCGATTCTCCAGCATCTGCAGTTCCTTCTTTCACTCTTCTCTATTGATCCTCTGCCAGGCCTGTGTTGCATCCATCTTTATATTATGCTTGGTTTGGGGGCTAGTCCCCTTCAGTTTTCTCTTCAGCAAATAAAAGACATGCTCAATTGGGTTCAGATCGGGTGATTGACATGGCCAGTCGAGAATTGACCATTTTTTAGCTTTGAAAAACTCCTTTGTTGCTTTAGCAGTATGTTTGGGATCATTGTCTTGCTGTAGAATGAACCGCCGGACAAGTTTTGAGGCATTTGTTTGATAGGATGCGTCTATACACTTCAGAATTCATTATGCTACTACCATCAGCGGGTGTACCATAAATGAATCTAAGTGAGCCAGTACCTTCAGCAGCCATACATGCCCAGGCCATAACACCCCCACCACCGTGGTTCACAGATGAGGTGGAATGCATTGGATCTTGGGCAGTTCCTTCATACTTTGCTCTTGCTATCACTCTGATATAAGTTAATCTTCATCTCATCTGTCCACAAGACCTTTTTCCAGAACTGTGGTTGCTCTTTTAAGTACTTCTTGGCAAACTGTAACCAGGCCATCCCATTTATGCGGCCAACCAGTGGTTTGCATCTTGCACTGCAGCCTCTGTATTTCTGTTCATGAAGTCTTCTGCAGACAGTGGTCATTGACAAATCCACACCTGACTCCTGAAGGGTGTTTCAGACCTGTCGGACAGGTGTTTGGGGGTTTTCCTTTATTATGGAGAGAATTCATCTGTCATCAGCTGTGGAGGTCTTCCTTGGCCAGCCAGTCCCTTTGCGATTAGTAAGCTTACCAGTGCTCTCATTCTTCTTAATGATGTTCCAAGCAGTTGATTTTGGTGTGCCTGAAGGTTTGGCTGATGTCTCTAACAGTTTTATTTTTGTTTCTCAGCCTCATAATGGCTTATTTGACTTTCATTGGCACAACTTTGGTCCTCATGTTGATAAACAACAATAAAAGTTTTGAAAGATGATGGAAAGACTGGTGGAAAGAAGAGGTGCTGAGAGCTCTCTTATACATGCATTAAGGAGACATTTAAACACACCTAAGCAATTACAAACACCTGTGAAGCCATGTGTCCCAAACATTATGGTGCCCTGAAATGGGGAGACTATGTATAAACATTGCTGTAATTTCTACATGGTGAAACCAAAATGTATAAAAATACCCTTTAATAAAATCTGCCAATGTGCACTTTAACCACATGTGATATTTTTTTAATTACAAATCTCAAATTGTGGAGTACAGAGGCAAATAAATAAATGATGTCCAAACATTATGGAGGGCACTGTAGTATATCTGAAATTCCAAAAAGCATTTGATAAGATATCACACTGAATGTTATTACGTAACAAAATGTACCTTTTGTTTAGTCCATTTTATTGAATATTATTAATGATTAATGCTAATTTCATATAACGTTATTTATTTTTTATTTATGACAATCTTAAGAATTCCTCCATGTCTCTGAATCTCAGGTTAAGAGTTTTGGTGGCAAATACAGGTCCACCACAAGCCTTGTCTCCTGCCAATGATAGTCACATTATTTAGAGCCTCAGCAGTAAACTGACTGTAACTGAATTGCACTGAACTCTAATTAGACCTTGCTCGACACCTCTCAGCGGGACTCTGATCAAATGAATCTCTACCCAGCCCTGATAAGACCAGGTGACCATGAGCATTCAGTTATGTCCGTGAACATCTGTTATCAGCCCAGAATAGTACTACCTGGTAGGAGACCAAATCCATCAAATTTGTCTTTTTTGGTGGGGAAATAGTAAGATTAAACGAGAACTTACCAGTTTGAAGTCTGATCTTTATTTTATGAGGAGTTACGATGAGGGATTACATGAAGAAACCCCGCCAGGCGCATGCGCGTCATACTTCAAAGCAGCGGCGTGAAAACACAGAAACTATACCCAAAGTGATATAGTAAGACTCAGAAGACTAGAACTACAAGATGATCTTTGCAATTATGAGGGCCGGGAGCGGAGGGCACGTAATCCCTCATCGTAACTCCTCATAAAATAAAGATCAAACTTCAAACTGGTAAGTTCTCGTTTAATCTTACTATTTTACTTCAGAGTCACGTGAGTGACTACGTGAAGATTTCAAAGCTCTGTGATTTCATGCCGTAGATCCATTCCATACGACACACTGCTTCAGTTGACTCAGTAGTGAGTAAATAATGTATTGAACATTGCTTCGAATTATACAATAAATATTTTAATAATAACAAACAAAAGACAGTCATAACCCCTCTATCCCAGGGGGAAATTACAAATGAAATGTATAAAGCCATAGAAACATAGAAAATAGGTGCAGGAGTAGGCCATTCGGCCCTTCGAGCCTGCACCGCCATTCAATATGATCATGGCTGATCATCCAACTCAGTATCCTGTACCTGCCTTCTCTCCATACCCCCGATCCCATTAGCCACAAGGGCCACATCTAACTCCCTCTTAAATATAGCCAACAAACTGGCCTCCACTACCTTCTGTGGCAGAGAATTCCACAGATTCACCACTCTCTGTGTGAAAAATGATCTTCTCATCTCGGTCCTAAAAGACTTCCCCCTGATCCTTAAACAGTGACCCCTTGTCCTGGACTTCCCCAACATCGGGAACAATCTTCCTGCATCTAGCCTGTCCAACCCCTTAAGAATTTTGTACGTCTCTATAAGATCCCCCCTCAATCTTCTAAATTCCAGCGAGTACAAGCCGAGTCTATCCAGTCTTTCTTCATATGGAAGTCCTGCCATCCCAGGAATCAGTCTGGTGAACCTTCTCTGTACTCCCTCTATGGCAAGAATGTCCTTCCTCAGATTAGGAGACCAAAACTGTATGCAATACTCCAGGTGTGGCCTCACCAAGACCCTGTACAACTGCAGTAGAACCTCCCTGCTCTTGTACTCAAATCCTTTTGCTATGAATGCCAACATACCATTCGCTTTCTTCACAGCCTGCTGCACCTGCATGCCTACTTTCAATGACTGGTGTACCATGACACCCAGGTCTCGTTGCATCTCCCCTTTTCCTAATCGGTCACCATTCAAATAATAGTCTACTTTCCTGTTTTTGGAATGGAATGGAATGGATGGAATGGAAAAAACTTTATTGTCATTCAGACCTTGCGGTCTGAACGAAATTTAATTGCCTGCAGTCATACATATAGTAAATCACAAAACACACAATAAACACATAATTAACATCCACCACAGTGAGTTCACCAGACACCTCCTCACTGTGATGGAAGGCAAAAATCTTGTCTTTGTCTCTTCCCTTCTTGTTCTTCCTCTTCCTCTGCGCTGAGGCGACCCAGGCCTCCGATGTTGTGACAGCACCGGGTGATGTAAATAAGTCCCGCGGCTGAACCGTGCTCCGCGAACGGGCCGGTTCAACTCAGTGGCCCGGGGCTGCCGAAGCTGCCGCCCCCCAGTCCAGCGGATGCAGCTGTTGCCGCAGGAGCTCCAGAAAAACAGGTCACCAACCTGTGACCTGCGAGCTCCCGACAATGTCGTCCACTGGGCCCGCGGCCAAGTCGCTGCCGCCGCCACCGCCACCGCCACCGGAAAGCCGCCACAGCTCCGAGTCGGGCTGCCGGAACGCCGGAATGCCTGAACCCGCCGCAGCCCCGAAGGCGGCCAGCCTCGCGCTGGTAAGTCCTGGCTGGCTCTGCCTCCGGAGCCTCGAGGTCGGTCGCAGTTGGAGGCTACCAGCTCCGCCATTAGGCCTCAGCGGAGACGGAGACGGGGGTTACAACAAGAAAAGTCGCGTCCCCCCCAAAAGGAAGAGACCAAAACGTTTCTCCCACCCCTCCCACACACATACACTACATAATAACTCAAATTAACCCACTCAAACAAGAACAAGAAAACAACAACAAAAAAGAAAAACAAACGGACTGCAAGCGAGCCGCTGCTGCCAGGGCAGCGCCACCACTCGAACCTCACATTTATCCACATTATACTGCATCTGCCATGCATTTGCCCACTCACCCAGCCTATCCAAGTCACATTGCAGCCTCCTAGCATCCTCGTCACAGCTAACACTGCCCCCCAGCTTCGTGTCATCCGCAAACTTCGAGATGTTGCATTGAATTCCCTCGTCCAAATCATTAATATATATTGTAAATAGCTGGGGACCCAGCACTGAGCCTTGCGGCACCCCACTAGTCACTGCCTGCCATCCTGAAAAGGACCCGTTCACTCCTACTCTTTGCTTCCTGTCTACCAGCCGGTTCTCTATCCACATCAATACGGAACTGCCAATACCATGTGCTTTAAGTTTGTATACTAATCTCCTGTGTGGGACCTTGTCGAAAGCCTTCTGAAAGTCCAGATATAACACATCCACTGCTTCTCCCTTATCCACTCTACTAGTTACATCCTCAAAAAATTCAATAAGATTCGTCAGACATGATTTACCTTTCGTAAATCCATGCTGACTTCGTTCAATGATTTCACCACTTTCCAAATGCGCTGCTATCCCATCTTTAATAACTGACTCTAGCAGACCGATATTAGACTAACTGGTCTGTAATTCCCCGTTTTCTCTCTCCCTCCTTTTTTTAAAAGTGGGGTTACATTAGCTACCCTCCAATCCTCAGGAACTACTCCAGAATCTAAGGAGTTTTGAAAAATTATCACTAAGGCATCCACTATTTCTGGGGCTTCTTCCTTAAGTACCCTGGGATGCAGCCTATCTGGCCCTGGGGATTTATCGGCCTTTAATCCATTCAATTTACCTAACACCACTTTACGGCTAACCTGGATTTCACTCAGTTCCTCCATCTCATTTGACCCGTGATCCCCTGTTATTTCCGGCAAATTATTTATGTATTCCTTAGTGAAGACAGAACCAAAGTAGTTATTCAATTGGTCTGCCATGTCCTTGTTCCCCATGATCAATTCACCTGTTTCTGACTGCAAGGGGCCTACATTTGTTTTAACAAATCTTTTTTGCTTCACATATCGATAAAAACTTTTGCAGTCAGTTTTTATGTTTCATGCCAGTTTTCTTTCATTAACCATTTTCCCTTTCCTAATTAAGCCCTTGGTCCTCCTCTGTTGGACTGAATTTCTCCCAGTCCTCTGGTAGGCTGTTTTCTCTGGCTAATTTGTACGCTTCATCTTTTGCTTTGATACTATCCCTGATTTCCCTTGTTATCCACGGATGCACTACCTTCCCTGAGACAAAGCAAATCAAATGGAACGGAACCTAAAACAGCATGCCCAAACCCTGGCACTGTCAGGACAGGTTTATCAAAACATTTAGAAAAGGTTGATTCCTTAGACCATCCTGTAGCCCCGAGGATTTGATCTAGCGGCACGTCCTGCGCCTTCGCTGCGGATGTTGATGCCGCCCTGGTGGAGTGAGATTTAAACACACGAGTGTCCACTCCAGCACAATCCAAAACCTGTTTTAACCATCAAGAAATAGTTTGTACTGACACTTTGTTATCAGTTTTTTTGTGGCTGATGAGCATTGCTGTCGCAGAACCTCTGAGACTCTTAGTTACCTCGATATATTGACTCAGGTGCTTAACTACACATAACGTTTGGTCAACAGTGTATGCTTTAAAGCTTACTTTGGTTCTGGCCATTCCTGGCCTGCTTTCTTTGATTAAATCATTCACATAAAATGTAATGTTATCTACATTGGAATACATGCTATCTAGTCGTAACTTTTGCAATGTTTGCACTCGTTGCGCTGATACTAGAGCCATGAGCATAACTGCTTTGTGTTAACTTCTGAAAAGACAATGACATAATTGGAGCCCATTCCCGAAGCAGTGTGAGAACTATACTGACATCCCAGATTTCTGTATATCTAGGATTTTTGTTAAAGGTTCCTCTCATGAATCAGAACAATAATGGATGAGACCCGATAGATTGTTGTTCTGAAAACTGCCCTAAATAGGAGGACAAAGCACTCCAAGCACTATTAATGGCACTATAACTCAAGTGTTCATCAAAATGCAATGTAGCAAGGAACTCCAATGCATCCGGTATGCTTGCAGTATGATAAGATGTATCTGACCGTAAACAAAACATCTCCCATTTCTTAATATGAGACATATTGTTTCTTAGTGCTATCTCTCCAAGCTGCAGTTATCACATCCATGGTCCTATTCGACAGTCCAAGGCCTTTGAATGGTCTGGTCAGAACCTGCAGATCAACAAATTAATACGATCATGTAACGGATGACCTTCTCCTGTTACTGGATGCACCAACAAATTACTGCAGTTGGGGACAGTCATGAATGGCTGAGTCATCATTCTGAGCACCAATGGGAACCATGGCTAAGTAGGCCAGTCCGGAACCATCAAAACGCCTGAGGCGGAGTCCTGCTCTATTTTGGTGAGAATGGGGGGAAAGCATAAAAGAATGTACGTCCCCAATGTAGCGAGAATGCATCCACTGCCACTGCTCCTGGATCCGGTTCCCATGAAACATATTTAGGCAACTGGTGATTTAACCTGGATGCAAAGAGATCAATATCTGGCAAACCATAGGGGCTGACAATCATTTTAAAAACTTCAGGATTTAACATCCATTCTATGTTGTCATTAGATGTTCGCGACCTGCCACCACATTATCTCTACCTGGTAGGTAGATAGCTGAGACCCAGATGTTTCTCGAAATACACCAATGCCACATGAGGTTAGCCAGATTATCACATGATACTGACCTTATTCCTCCCATGTGATTGATATATGCCACAGCCGTGGTATTATCAATCTGGAGTTGAACATGTAAATTATTCATTGTTGAACAATAAGCTTTTAATCCATAGAATGCACCCAACAATTCTACGTAATTTATACCATGCCTGTGCAGGATTAAATCCTCTTGCACACTCCATCTACCACCACAGCTAGATTCGCTGTCCGTAGCTCCCCATCCGAGAGCACTCACATCTGTCTGTAAAACCACTCAAGGTTGCTGAACCAAAATGTTTTTGGTAGTTTGTACAATATTGAAAATCCACCATTGTAATTCAGCTATGGCTGTGTTTGGTAACTGCATAGGTCTATCAAAATGACCTGCATGTTCTTTTAGTGCTTGTTCTCTAGCTCGTTGCAGACTTTGAAAGTGCAGAGGTCCAAACTCCACTGCAGGGAAAGCTGCTACCAATTATCAATAACACTGACTACTTCCCGGATGAACGGATATTGTTTTTCAGCGAGACTAGTACAGACCTCCCTGATCTCCACAGTTTTGGCTATAGGCAAAGTCACTGACATATCAACTGAATCAATGACAAACCCCAAATAATCAGTTTTTTGTGCTGGCTCTAACTTGGATTTTGTTGGATGGATGAGAAACCCTAACTTTTCAAACAGGTGTTTGAAACCGATTCCTCAGCTGTCTCCTGAGTGTTGCTTATGATTAAAATATCATCTAGATAAGCCATTACAATGTGATTCTGGGCCCAAAGTAGCGCCAGCACTGGATTCAACAATTTCGTAAACAGCCTAGGAGCTGAGGTTAACCCATTGGTCAATGCTTTAAATTGCCACAGCTGTCCGATACTGATGATGAATTGGTACTGAATAATATGCATCTTTAAGATCTCTAGTTGCCATATAATAGCCTTGTGATAACAGCTGTTTAGCAGTATTGAAGGTGTCCATTTTAAAATGCCTATACTGAACATAGGAATTTAACTGGGTTAGGTCCAGAATGACTACATCCCCCATCTTTTTTCTGTCTGGGGAATATATTGCACACAAATTGTTGAGGATGGTTATCGTCCTCTCAATTACCCCTTTTTGGGACAAAATCGTAATTTCTTCTTTTACCTGCTGAGTTTCTGGTGCAGAAAAAAACAATACTTTATTAGACATATTCTGTACAGGTGGATCAATTCCTGACATAAATTCTATTCGAGAGCCTGACACAGTGTCTAGTATAAACTGATCAGATGTTATGCTGCACCATTCATCATAAAACAATTGCAACCTACCCCCAACCAGAGGTTGTTCCCCAGAAATATTGTCCTGGACAGAATGAATCACCTATACCTCTACAGTCGGCCTCGAAGTCCTCCTTCTTCCCATATTGGGGTTGTAGCTGGGATTCACAGGTGGGTAATACCGTCGTCCCACTGGCCCCATTCTGCTTGGCCCTGCCCCTGAATCCGACCCCCATCGTGCTGAAACCGACCTGCGAGGTGGCATCCTGGGAGAAGGGACGTATGTTTTCATGAGACCGATCGTTTTGGCCTCGTCCTCCAGGTCCTTGATTTGTTTGATGAGGTCCACCCCAAATAAATAATCTGGGGCTTGGATGTTTGTAGATCTACACAAAGCTGCAAATTTCGGGTTCAGCGTCCGTTTATAACTATCTTCCTTATGCAGTTGACCTCAAAATATGTGTTGCAGAACAGGGCCAG
This sequence comes from Raja brachyura, assembly GCA_963514005.1. The sequence goes on from OY740786.1 coordinate 65,260,893, forward strand.
CATATCTTGTGGTATGCCGTATGCCAGATGCAGTAATGCTGCCACCAACTTGAGGACGCGCTGAAACCTGATTTCCTGTCCCCGCATCGTTGCACTCATTTGTGCCCATATTGCAGAGTTCACGGTGGGCACTTTGAGTGACGCACAATTAACAGGTATTTTATATCTTGTGGCCGTCTCTTCCATAATCGTATCCTGGAGCTGGTGAGAAGCTATGTAATTTACATTGGGGGCTAGGTTTTCGTCCATAGCCTCACCAGTCCCTTCTGGAATAGCGAAGTTTTGCGCTACGTCCGGGACACCTGGAGCATGGCTCATGTGCTCTGGTGTGCGCACAAATGCAGTGACACCAGCTTCAGGGTCAGACTCCTCCTGCCCTGGCTCTCCCGGGTCATGCTCTAGGGAGGTCTCTTCCAGCCCTAAACGAGGTGCAGGAGAGGGTGATTCCCATTGATATTGGTAGGCAGTGTACTCTTCACCATATGGGCCTCTTTGAGAGGCTGCCTGGGGAATCCTTGGGGCACTAGACCCCGATTGAAATATCTCACGGCTCATTAATGTCTGGAGCATCCTCTCCATTTGGTCGAGCCGTCCCCATACTTTCTTGTTAACAGGAGGGGAGTCTTCTTCCTCATCAGACCCATCAGATAAAACGGGCCTGACAGATATTCTTTTGGCTTTTCTTCCTGTTGTAGTGGCCCCAGTGCCCTGAAACACTGGAGCTGATGGGGGCTGTTGAACTGCCGGTAAAACAGCAGCCGGTATCGGAGCCGGCGTTACCGCACTTGTTATCTCCCGAACTGATCTGCGAGCTGGAACCGCGGGCCCACGCGTTGCGCTCTTACTTCGAACAGTTTTTCTAACGGTACCCTCCATAACCACTAACTCCCGCTGGCTCCCGAGCCAGACTTACAGAGTTTAAATAGCGCAGCAAAAGTTATAAAACCCACTTACCTGCGAGTTTACTACTTACCGCTGGTGGAGCTGTGCTCTCCAGCCCGTCGGTGCGCCATGTGTTGGACGTAATGACGGGCATGCACCTGGCGGGGCTTCTTCACGTAGTCACTCACGTGACTCCGAAGTAAATTTGATTCCTCAAGCAGTCAATAAAAACGTCAAGAACATAGATTAGTACAGCACATGAACAGGCCCATCAGCCCACAATGACTATGCTGAACATGTGCTCTGGTGTGTGCACAAATGCAGTGACACCAGCTTCAGGGTCAGACTCCAATACTTCAATGGAACACTTCAATACAGCACAAGAACAGGCTCTTCAGCCCACACTGTCTATGTTGAAGATGACAAAACATAGGACATGTAATAGTACTGCACATGAACAGGCCCTTCAGCCCACACTGTCTATGCTGAACACGGTAGGACATAGAACTGTACAGCACAGATACAGGCTCTTCAGCTCACAATGTCTGTGCTGAACATGATGCCAAGTTAAACTAATCTTCTCTGTCTGCACGTGATCCATACCACTCCATTCTCTGCTCAATGTTACTATTCTAAAGCTTCTTAAATGCCACTATCCTATCTAAATCCAGAGTATCTAAATAACTTACATAACATTTAAGATTATATTAGTTCTGCTCATCCTGAATTGTGTGTGTTTTTTTTACCCTCTGTAGGATGTTGATACACTGATGACAAGAGCTACAAAAGCGAAACAAACCCATCATCTTTTCAGAGACCTTGGTGATGAAGGTACATTTAAATATTTTTGAAATGTTCTATCTTTGACCATGCACTCAAAATGTTCTACTAAAACAAAGACATATCATCCCAGGCAGATTGATTGTTGTTTCGTATGAGTGACTGCTTGAATTTGATTAGCTGAATTTATTTCTCAAGATTTTTTATCTAAAGATCCAGGCAAGGTCAAGTATTCCTGTTGACACTAGATTCATTTAACATTCACATTGACTAAGCAGAAGGTAATCCAAGCAAAATTGAACACTGTGGCGTACAAACTGCGGTAGAATGTCATTAAGATCAAGCTGTCTTTCCCAAAGGACAGATCTGCCGGTTGAGGTTTTCTGCACTCCTGCAGTGTTCACTGTCAGCAATTTTTACCTGATATTTTAAAAACACATTTACCCTTCAATGCACATACTTTATTGCTGGTGACAACAATGGAAAGTGGCCATTTTGTTATCTCTGATAAGCATAGTCCTTTTAATTTAGCATTTTGTCAAGGTTTATCATTCTATTTTACTTTTGCTATTTGAGCATTACTTTAGACTTCAGCCCACCGAGCTCGTGCCAACTCCGTATATGATCCTAAACACTCGGAACAATTGAACAATTTACCAATTAATCTACAAATCTGAAGATGGACACAAAAATCCTATGAGAATGCAGGGTGACTTGGACAGGTTGGGTGAGTGGGCAGATGCATGGCAGATGCAGCTTAATGTGGATAAATGTGAGGTTATCCACTTTGGTAGCAAAAACAGGAAGGAAGATTATTATCTAAATGGTGTCAAGTTGGGAAAAGGGGAAGTACAACGGGATCTGAGGGTTCTTGTTTATCAGTCAATGAAACTAAGCATGCAGGTACAGCAGGCAATGAAGAAAGCGAATTGCATGTTGGCCTACATAACAAGAGGAGTTGAGTATAGGAGCAAAGAGTTCCTTCTGCAGTTGTACAGGGCCCTAGTGAGACCACACCTGGAGTATTGCGTGCAGTATTGGTCTCCAAATTTGAGGAAGGACATTCTTGCTATTGAGGGAATGCAGCGTAGGTTCACAAGGTTAATTCCCGGGATGGCGGGACTGTCATATGCTGAGAGAATGGTGCGGCTGGGCTTGTATACTCTGGAATTTAGAAGGATGAGAGGGGATCTTATTGAAGCATATAAGATTATTAACGGTTTAGACACGCTAGAAGCAGGAAACATGTCCTCGATGTTGGGGGAGTCCAGAAACAGGGGCCACAGTTTAAGAATAAGGGGTAAGCCAGTTAGAACGGAGATGAGGAAACACTTTTTCACAGAGAGTTGTGAGTCTGTGGAATTCTCGGCCTCAGAGGGCGGTGGAGGCCAGTTCTCTGGATACTTTCAAGAGCGAGCTAGATAGGGCTCTTGAAGATAGTGGAGTCGGGGGATATGGGGAGCAGGCAGGAACGGGGTACTGATTGTGGATGATCAGCCATGATCACATTGAATGCTGGTGCTGGTTTGAAGGGCCGAATGGCCTACTCTATTATCTATTGTCGAAAACTGGAGTAACTCAGTGGGTCAGACAGCATCTCTGACAAAAGGAATGGGTGCGTTTTGGATCAAGACCCTTCTTTAGACTTGACCCACAGCATCATCCATTCCTTCTCTCCAGAGATGCTGTCTGGCTTGCTGAGCTACTCCAACTTTCTGTGTCTATCTTTGGTTTAAACCAGCATCTGCCGTTCCCCAACACATTTAACCTACAAACCTGTACGTCTTTGGAGTGTGGGAGGAAACCAGAGAACCCAGCGAAAACCCACATGGTCACAGGGAGAACGTACAAATTCTGTACAGACAGAACCCGTAGTCAGGATCGAACCTGGGTCTGCGACACTGTAAAGCAGCAACTCTACCGGTGCGCCACTGCATATTGCAATTCCAATCAATTTCCTCCTTGGTCCCCCGTTGCCTTGCAGAATAATAGCAGTCGGAACAGCAACTCATATTCCATTTGGGTAGCTTTCAATCCAATGGTATGAACATTGAATTCTCCAATTTTAGGTAACTTCTAACTAACTCCCTCCAAACCCTCCCCCCTCTCTTTTCCCTCTTCTGTGCCCCACCTGGACATGATTGAATGCAAGAGTAGACTTTATGAGCTCAATGGCCTAATTCTGCTCCTATAACTTATGAACCACCTAATCAAGAGCAATTAATAATGGGCCATGAATGCTGGTCTTACCGTAAAGATAAAACAAACACAAGATCATGCACTAAACAATGATAGCAACAAATATGGACAATATTAAGCCAGCAACCAATGGGTAAAAGATCAGAATCTGTCGACATTCCAAGTCCATTCAGTGGGTCAGACAGCATCTCTGACGAAAGGAATGGTACTGGGGACGCAAGGAATTGCAGAGGCTGGAATCTTGTGTCGAATATATAGTGCCTGAGCCGCTGGGTTACTCCAGCACTTTGTAAATGGTACTGGATAATTCCCCCATCTTCAGATGATGACAGAGCCAGCATGTTGGCAAAAGAAAAGACCATTTTGAACTCAAAGTACAAAGTAGATCCATCTCAGCCTCCTCAAGCTGTTGATGTCACGACACAAGTCAGTCTTCATTTAATTTGATTTCACTATGCACAGTACCGCAGTTAGCACTGGTTACAGGAAAGGATGTACAATAACAATATTTCAGCTAAAGTGCTGAAGACCTCTGCTACAGACAAAGTTGCAATTCTAATCAGACATATTTTTTGTATCTAGTCCAGTAAAGCAACTGGTCTTTGATGGTTGCTGCATATTCTATAGGCTGAAGGGCCTTTTTATGTATAACACTATGTCTCAGTACAGTGGAATCTACCCAATAAAGGGAAAAGCTCCCTAAAACATTCTTGTTAAATTAAAAGTGGACACTGTCCAAATAAATTACATTACATTCGTGGTATTTTCAAGCAGAAGCAGGAAAATGAAAGGGTTTGTTGGTTGATCTGTTCAATGTCAGTTATTCATTAATGAGCTACACACAGGTGTTCAGTGTGGGTTGTAGAGTCATACAATGGGGAAACAGGCCCTTCAGCACTACATGCTCACGCCGACCAAGATGCCCCATCTATATTAGTCCCACCTGCCCGCATTTTGTCCAGGTCTCTCTAAACTTCACGGAGGACAGACTATCCACTGCTATTTACTACAAACCCACCAACCCACACAGTTATCAGGACTCCACCTCCTTCCATCCTGCCTCTTGTAAAGACGCTGTCCCCTACTCCCAATTTATCTGTTTTCACCACATCTACTCCCAAGACGAGGTTTCCATTTTTGGACATCCAAGATCTCATCTTTCTTTGGTAAATGTGGTTTCCCCACTGCTGTCAGAGATGGATCTCTCACCCATGTCTCCTCTGTGCCCCATGGCTTTGGTTTCCTCTCCCTCCGCCCAGATGTAACAAGGATAGAAGTCCCTTCACTATTCAGCCCACCAGTCTCCGCATCCAACACATCATCGAACATAGACATAGAACAGAATACTACAGGAATGGGCTCTTCATCCCACAATATTTGTGCCAAATATGATGCCAAGTTAGTGATTTCATCTGCCTGTACATGGTCCATGTCCCTTATTCCCTGCACTTCTAAGTGCCTAACTAAAAGGCTTTTAAACGTCATTATCATATCTGCTTCCTTCACCTGGCAATGCATTACAGGCTCCCACTACCATCTGTGTAAAAACAAAAAATGCTCCACTCATCTCCATCTAAGCATTCATCCTCTCACCTTATAGCTATGCCCTCTATTGTTGGGCATTTCCATCTTGTTCGAGGAAAAGGTTCTGACCTATCTATGCCTAGTCCTATCTATGCCTATAGAGGAAAAGGGTCTCCCCTATCTATGCCTCTCATTTTAATTTTATATACTTCTATCAAGTCTCCCCTCAACCTCTGATGTTCCAGAGAAAAGAATCCACATCTATCCAACCTTTCCTTGCAGCTGAAATCCTCTAATCCAGGCAGCCTTCTGGTAAACCTCGTTTGCACCCTCTCCAGAGCCTCCAGATCTCTCCTGCAATGGGGCGACCGGAACTGCACGCAACACTCAAATGCAGTCTAACCAAAGTCCGATCGAGCTACATCATGACTTCCTGACTCTTATATTCAATGCCCCCAGCAATGAAAGCAAGTATACCATACGCCTTCTTTACCATCCTATCTACCTGTGCTGCCAGTTTGTACCATGACTTCTTGGCATCAGGCATCATTGGAGTCATCATCTAAATTTTGAAAAAAGAAAATGATGAGAAAATGACTGCCCTTGACAGGACAGCAGTATTTGACCTTGTATGGTCATATCCAATCTCTTGCACCACTGCGAAAAATTGAAACAAATGCTGGAAGCCCCAAACTAAAACTGAAAATATCATTCGCATTGGTGGAGCCAACGTTAAAGATCGACATTTTGTACATTTTTCATTCATTTAAAATGGTCACTATTAGATGCTGGATTTCCATCGTGAATTCAAATTTTGTTTTATGTTGTAACAATCAAACTTTAACAAGATTCCATTCTTAAATATATAGGGTTTTTTTAAAGTGCATTTTATTGTAGAGATAAATACACTTTGAACTCTCTAATTGCATTTCAAAATACTGCAATTTGCAGTGGAATGGCCAATTGCACCCTGACCAATGTATTAAAATTGCATTTCTGAATGTTTCGACTATTCCTAAATATATTGATATGATGATAGACTTTTTAATCATTAAGGGGAACCACCAGTTGTACCTTTTATCTGTGCCAAATAACCATTCATTTTATTTTTGTGCCTGTCAGTAACTAAATGCACTCCAGAAGGCACACAGATCCTTGAATGGGTAAATGTGCATTATCTGCCATCTTGTGGAAACTTAGCAGTAGTGAGTGTGAAAAATATGTACATTTTAATTTATGTTAGCACTTCTTGGAATATAATTAATAATTAGGGCAGCACGCTGGCGCAGCAGTAGAGTTACTACCTTACAGTGCCAGAGACCTGGGTTCGATCCTGACTATGGGTGCTATCTGTACGGAGTTTGTGTGATCTCCCCGTGACTGCGTGGGTTTTCCCCGGGAGCTCCGGTTTCCTCCCACACTTCAAAGACATACTGGTTTGTAGGTTAACTTGGCTTCGTAAAAACTGTAAATTGTCCCTAGTTTATAGGAGAGTGCTAGTGTACGAGGATCGCTGGTCAGCGCGGACTCGATGGGCCGAAGGACCTGTTTCCGCGCTGTGCCTCCAAACTAAACTAAATAATCAAGACTTTTAAATATCACTGTATTTCTTTTGTGGACTAACACACACTATGATTTCTTGTGCATATGAGTTGAGTTGTTTGTAGGCTACAGGTTCACGTGATATTGAATCAAGAAGTTTGTGTTCTTCTGGAAGCAATTTCACCCGTTAGCTGGCAGTTTAGTTTAGAGATGCAGTGCGGAAACAGGCTCTTGTTTCCACAAAGTCCACCCCGACCAGTGACCCCCATACACTAGCACTGTCTCACACACTATGGACAATTTACAATTTTTACTGAAGCTAATTAACCTACAAACCTTTACGTCTATGGAGTGTGAGAGGAAACCGGAGCACCCAGGGAATACCCACGTGGTCACAAGGAGAACGTACAAACTCCGTACAGACAGAACCCATAATCAGGATCTCACCCATAGTCAGAATCGAACCCGGGTTTATGGTGCTGTAAGGCAGCAATTCTACAACTGAGCCACCATGCCACCCTTAATGGGTCATACATTCAGCTTTCAATATGATCCATAGTCACAAGATTATTTATTGATTTTGTTCTAAATGATCCTCAAATATTTTCTAAATTCTAATTTCTAAATTTCTGGAATGAATTCTAAGATGTCATTCTTTTTCCTATCATTAATAGGTGTAATAGACTCAAAGTTAATAAATAGTACAGACCTGTTAGATTTTATAGTTGACAAGTCTACTTGATCCCTGCCTTGGAAGTAAAATACCAGCACAAAGTGAGTCTGCCATGTGATGTGTGTGAAATTGCGCTATGCAGTAGTTCCAGCTGCGATTGCCATTTTACAATAGTGAGCTCTCTTAGAAGGTGCAACATTACAATAATGTCTCCATCAGGAGACTACAGAGGGAAACGTGTGTACGTCAGGTGATGATGGGAACTGGTTCTGTAATGATGCCCCAAGGGTTAATAGCTCATCAACACAGTCTAGGCTTGCAAGCAGCCATTTAGATCAGGCACTTGAATATTACTGGCACATACATATGTGTGCACAGCATATTATACTGACTTATTATTATGAAGTTGGTGATCAGTGAATGGTAACAGAACTTAAGGATTTGAAGGACACAGTCTTTATTCAGCCTCCAAATTTAGTTTTTCCATTAAAAAAAGTATGTTTATTATAAGATGTGCGTTGTCTAAATTCACACTTATTTGACTCTCTTTTGTTATTAAGTGAGTTTATTTTGTTGTAATAGCAGAACCCATTCTATATTGCAGTATAGCTGCTATTCAGACTAAACATATTTTCATGAAGTGATGTTTCTTCTATTTCTATTTAAATATCTGCAATTGTGCTGATTCCAACAAGAATTTGGGAACCATTTATCTTTTGTTTAATTAAATTGTGCATTTTATTAAAACAGGTTTTGGTGCGTTGTCAATGATTAAATTGGGAGAGTAGGTATCTTTATCCTAACGCATATTTTTCAGTTAACAGTAACCTGTGCTATATTTTAATTGTGTTTGTAGATGGACTAGACTCTTTTTTTCCATTAACTTTAGTGCAAAAATGAGTATTGTCTGTCTGAAGACTTTGACAGATTAAAAAGAATCAGATTATTTCAGTGGAAAATAGTTTCACCTTGTGGAGAGGACAGGTTTTGTAAAAAAAGCGATACTCTCTTTTGGCACCAGGCCCCTCAGTACTAGTGATACAGTCGAGCAGAGCAGCTTGGCAGCATTGCGTGTCGCCATTCCTCAGGAGAATTACATGCAGACTGTTTTGTTGAATTCAAGGCATAAAGCTGAAATACTTGGAACTTTCTGAATATTATTGTAGTAATTCCTGGATGCTACCATTTGCAAATTGATTTGAAATATTCTAGGTTTAAATAAAATTTTAGCAAATTGATGTAAAGTGAATGAGCATTTCCATTAGTATTAAAGAAATGTGCTGATTATGTATTTAGTTTATTGTCACATGCATCACACGGGAGGGCTGGTCCCCCAAAGCAATATTCCACCTCTCCACCAATTCCAATATTGGTGGCCAGTGGGGCTGGGCGGGGGGGGGGGAGGGCTTTCTGGAGTGCTAGTATGGGTGTTGTGGGCTGAAGGGACTGGTTTCCAGAGGGCTAGTATGGACAATGTGGGCCGAATGGATTCTTGGGCTGGCGGCTCAAATCACTCAAGTCTGTTGTGCTGGCAGCTCACTCACTCACGGCAGGGTGTAAGGCCACCAAATTCAAGTGCAGTTTCTTACCACTTCAAGCAGGGTGCAAGGCCACCAAATTCAAGTGCAGTTTCATACCACTTCAAGCAGGGTGCAAGGCCAGTAAATTCAAGTGCAGTTTCATACCATTTCAAGCAGGGTGCAAGGCCACCAAAGACAGCGAATCGTGACCTCTCCCTCCTCCATCTTGCAGAGACTGAGCTACGCCCACACTTCTGGGTTTCATAGTCCCTCCCCCTTCCACCAGAAGGGGCGTGGCCTTCATGGCGTGATTGACAGGAGAGAGAATCTCAACATTTTTTAAACACTAATAACTTTTACTTTTAATCGATGGGAAAAATCCTCGGCACCTGATGAGCCGGAGGGGGACTTCAAACCATAGTTTAGTAGACATGTGTTCAGTGTTATTCACAGCTCAGACTGAGAGACTTGACCCTCTCGCTCCCCCATCTTGCAGAGACTGACTGAGGCACTCAACACTTCCGGGTTTTATGGTCCCTCGGGAAGGGGCGTGGCCTTCTGGAGAGAGAATATCAACATTTTTTAAACACTAATAACACTTTTATTTTTCATCGATGGGGAAAATCCTCTTGTCCTGCGCAGCAGAGGGGGTCTCTGAGTAAGATGGCCAAATATCGCAGCCATAAGTGGCAGCGTTTTTTCTGAAATAAATACAGAGAACAACAGGAAGTGGTCAAGATCAGACTTTTAGTAATATAGACTGGACAAAGGGGGATTCGTTGGGTCCCGTCCCCTCAACGCGCGGTTGCAGGGGGGGGGGGGGTGCGGCCTTCGGCGTCAAACACACACACGAACCACCCCCCCGATATTATATTAATATTATTCATGCGCTCCTTTTACACCATCCCCCACCTTATCCACTCACGCATAAACCCCAACTGCGCAGACACGCAGAGGGGGAGGGGTGGTTCCCGAACGCGATACTCCACCACTCACCCATAGGTCCCAATATTCACCACTCCCTAGAGAGGGAGGGGGAGAGAGATGGAGGAGGGGCAGAGAGGGAGGGGGACGGAGAGGGAGGGGGACAGAGAGGGAGTGCCCCCTTCTCCTCCCCCCTCTCCACCTCCCCCCTCTCCACCCCCTCTACCCTCCTCCCTCCACTCCGGGAGCGGGTAGAGAGGGAGGGGGTTGAGGCAGCTCCTACCCATGTCGTGGAGCAGAAGCCTCCCCACCAGGCGCCGGGCCCCAGCGAGGCTGCAGCCGGCGTGGACCAAAGCGAGGCTCGGAGCGATCTGAGGACGGTGAAAAGCAGCGGAGGGCCGGCTGATCATGACTTCCGCAGGGGTAAGCCCACCCACCAGAGTGACAGATGGGGCGGTGGAGACGGAGAGGAGGTTGGCCCCTGTGACTGCCGCCATGGCCACTTTCCCACTGCGTTTGTCCGTGCCTGCAGTAACGACTGCCACCGCCATGTTGTAGAACTTGAAGAAGCCCAGCAGAGCGCGCAGCACGACTTGAGCACGTGTTTAACGGCTTCAATCCAGAGCCCTGGGGATGGGGGGGGAGGGCGGCTGGGCTACGTAACTCGCAGCTCGTGGAAAACAGTGCCTCTGTGCTTTGGAAATTCTGCGCAGCTTGCCGCGAGGAGCTGAGGTATTGTGACGTCATCCAGCTTGCTTCAACTCGTTAACTTCAAAATATACCTCAGATTGGTGAACAATTTTAGTAAAAAAACTCGGGGAATAATAAATCAAATTTTCAGATGAGGGGATTTTTTAAATCATGAGGTAAATCACTACCAGAATATGTAAAAATGTCACCGTTATGGTGTCGGGTTTTCGAGGAGATGTGAATGAAAGAAAAAGCCACGAGAGAGGTGGGCCACGAGGAAAGGCATTGTGAGGTCAGCAGCTGGGCAGCCATTATATTTTTTTTATATGTCAGTTTGGTGATACATTTTAGTAAATAACTCATGAAATGATTAAGCAAATTTACAGAGGAGTGGATTTTTGAAATCATAAGATAAATTTCTACCAGAATATATAAAAATGTCACTGTTATTGTAATGTCAGCAGCTGGGCAGCGGTCAGATTTTTTTTTAAAGTCAGATTGGTCAACAATTTTAATAAAAAAAGTTGGGGAAATAATTGACCAAATTTGCAGAGGAGTGGATTTCTAAAATAACAAGGAAAATCTCTACTGAAATATGAAATATTTCCCCGTTTCGGCGTCTGGTTTTCGAGGAGATGCGTTTCAAAGGCGAAATCACACACACACACACACACACACACACACACACACACACACACACACACACACACACACACACACACACACACCACTTTAAAAGTATATAGATAGATACTGATATACTAAATATATTATATACTGAATCATCATTCGGACATAGAGTCATACTGCATGGAATTAGGCCCTTCAACCCAACCCATCCATGCACGCTAAGATGCCCCATCTAAGTTAGTCCCTCTTCTTATCTGTGTACCTGTTCATGTAGAATAAATTTTTGGTTTTACATTTGTTCCCACATGTTACTTTGCAAATATGATTTATATGATTTAATGACTTGGGGTACATGTATTGTGTACCCAGTTATTGGCAACAATAAAGACAGAAAACGTAGATACAAATCAGTTGGTGTAACTGAAATTAATTTGATGCATAATTAATATTATTTGAAATCCCTCGGAAACATCTGTAGAACGGTGATATTAACAAATGCAGGAAATAAAGAAAAAAGCAATAAATACCCCATTTTGGGTGATGGAGTCATATAATGGGACCCAGCCTACAAGGTCAGTGCAGATCATCAAGCATTCATTTATCGCGAATATTAAGTTAAACCAGATCTGTGGAGGTCTACAGACATTCATTTATCACTAATCGTAAACTAAATCTATTTTATTCTTACCCAATTAAATTGACTGCCCTCAGATTCTACCACTCACTCACACATTGAGGACAATTTAGACTGGCCAACTAACCTAGCAAGGTTGTGTCTGAAGAAGGGTCTCGATCCGAAACGTCAACTAACCATGTTCTCCAGAGATCATGCCTGGAGCAGTGTATTAGATACATTTGTTGGTGAATTTGTTCTGATACATCATATATGGGTCCTGCACCATGTAACGTCAATACAGACTGCACAGTAGCGCAACTAATAGAATTGATGTCCCACAGCTCCTATGAGTCGCTTCAAACCAGGTCATTGGTACAATGTGAATTATTTTATCATCTTCCTGCAAATCTCGTTCAAGTGCCAGGTGCTCTGTTTCTTCCCATATCCTGAAAATAAGTAGGTAGACAAAAATGCTGGAGAAACTCAGCGGGTGATGCAGCATCTATGGAGCGAAGGAAATATACAACGTTTCGGGCCAAAACCCTTCTTCAGACTGATGTGGGCGGAGGGGGCGTTAAAGAAGAAAGGAAGAGGTGGAGCCAGGGGGCTGAGGGAGAGTTGAGAAGGGGAGGAGAAAGTATTTCAGGTAGTCCCTACTTTCCCCTCCCCTTCTAAGCTCTCCCTCAGCCCACTGGCTCCACCTCTTCCTTTCTTCTTCCCGCCCCCCGCCCTCACATCTGTCTGAAGAAGGGTCTGACCCGAAACGTTGCCTATTTCCTTCACTCCATAGATGCTGCCTCAGCTGCTGAGTTTCCCCAGCATTTTTGTTTACCTTAGATTTTCCAGCATCTGCAGTTCCTTCTAAAACAAATTGAAAATAAGTAGCTTGGGTAGACACACGCAAAATTCATTGATCCTCATATAGCTGAAAACATTATTTTAGGCGACACAGTGGCACGGAGCCACTGTGGTTCTATCCTGACTACGGGTGCTGTCGGTTTCGGAGTTTGTAGCTTCTCCCTGTGACCGCATGGGTTTTCTCCGGGTGCTCCGGTTTCCTCCAAAATTCCGAAGACATGCCGGTTTGTAGGTTAATTGGACCTACTGTGTAGGATAGAACTAGTGGCATGGGTCGATGGTCAGCGTGGACTCGGTGAGCCAAAGAACCTGTTTCCACGCTGTATCTAAATTTAACTACGTCAAAGAAAGATTATTGAAAGCAATGAGGGCATCAAGTTCTTCCACTGACTGAGTGCAAAGAATATTACTTGATCAGTGAAAAATGCAAAACAGCTGAAAAAATTCACACTACCTAGCACTCTTCAGCTATATGTTGCCAAAGCTTTGAAAACTAGACTGAAAACTAGACTGAAAAAACAGATAATGTAGCTAATCACTTAAAGTGATTCACCTCATCCCAGCATTCCTATTCATTTAGGAACGAATAGTGAATACTTCAAACAAGCCTGTTCAACTCACTGCCTTCATGTTTGGCTAAAGAATGACATATGGTGAAAGGAGGACTTTTGTGGATATTCAGCTTGGAATCTGTGCAAGATCGAGAAATGAGCTGAGAACTATGCACCTGCATAATGTCCACAGTTGTGATCTTGAGCTCATTGTTTCATGCCCTTTCAACTTGTCTGCTGGCTCCCACACTAACCTGTCTGTCCTCAGCCATCTCCACTGTCAGGACGAGGCCCTGTGCAAGCTATAACACCAACCCTTGTTCCGCCTGGGTAGTCTATAACTCATCGGATAGCATGTAAAACAAAGCTTTTCAATGCACCTCAGTATAAGAGACAATCATAAACCTAACCTAACCCAGTGATACGAACATTGAAACTTCCAGTTTCAGGTAACACTTATAGAGTCATAATCATACAGCGTGGAAACAGGCCCTTTGGCCCAACCTGCCCACACCAACCAACATGCCCCATCTACACTTGTCCCACCTGCCTGTGCTTGCCCATATCCCTCTAAACCTGTCTTATCCGTGTACTTTTCTAAATGTTTCTTAAATGTTGCGTTAGTACTTGCCTCAACTACCTTCTTCGGCAGCTTGTTTCATATACCCACCACCCTTTGTGTAAAAAAAAAAAATACCCCTTAGGTTCCTATTAAATCTATCCCCCTTCACCTTAAACCTATGTCTTCTGGTTCTCAATTTCCCTGCTCTGGACAAGAAACTTTGTGTTTACCCGATCTATTCATCTCATGATTTTGTACACCTCTATAAGATTACCCCTCATCGCAGTTTTGGTCCCCTAATTCGAGGAAGGACATTCTTGCTGTTAAGGGAGTGTAGCGTAGGTTTACAAGGTTAATTCCCGGGATGGCAGGACTGTCGTATACTGAGAGAATGGAGCGGCTGGGCTTGTATACTCCGGAATTTATAAGGATGAGATTCTTATTGAAACATATAAGATTATTAAGGGTTTAGACACGCTAGAAGCAGGAAACATGTTCCCGATGTTGGGGGAGTCCAGAACCAGGGGCCACAGTTTAAGAATAAGGGGTAAGCCATTTAGAACGGAGATGAGGAAACACTTTTTCACACAGAGAGTTGTGAGTCTGTGGAATTCTCTGCCTCAGAGGGCAGTGGAGGCCGGTTCTCTGGATACTTTCAAGAGAGAGCTAGATACGGCTCTTAAAGTTAGCGGAGTCAGGGGATATGGGGAGAAGGCAGGAAAGGGGTACTGATTGGGGATGATCAGCCATGAATGGCGGTGCTGGCTCGAAGGGCCGTATGGCCTACTCCTGCACCTATTGTCTATTGTCTATCCTCCTGCGCTCCAAATAAGAGACTCCCAACCTACTCAACCTCTCCCTATAACTCAGGCTCTTGAGCTCCGTCAACATCCTCGTAAATCTACTGTGATTTTCTTTCCTCTTTTTTTTCGCTGTCTCTTTCTCCTTCTAATCCATCTCCGCTTCTCCCATGTTTGTTCCCTTTCTCATAATTCCCTCCATCTCACATCACCTATTTCCGACCCATCCCCTTCCTGGTTCCATTTGTCGACTGCCCACCCATTTCACCCACTGAATCCCTCCACCACCCCACCACAACCCCAATTAGCTCTTACCTCCCAATTAATGGTTCCCATTATCACCTTGCTTACTTATCAGACCCCTGCACTCATAGCCTTTCTGTCATTCCTTATTACCCTCCAGCTTTTATTTCCATCTTCACTCTACTTTCCTCTCACCTGAGTCCATTTGCTTTCTTTCCTTTTATTACTTGCCGGCTTCCACCTGTCACCCCACTTGCTCCAAACTCCAGCCCTCCCATGTTTTCTTCAAATTACAAGTAGCTTTATAATTGCTGATATAAGTTCTCACAGTTATGTGGAACGTGATGGACCACTGCTCTTTTAGATTATCCCTGTCGGTGGGACGAAGCTTCCATCCTGTATCACTAAACTAAACTAATTTGCTCTTCTAATCTAATGTATTTCATTTGGTGCTCACAATGTGTTTTTCCACTACAGTGGGTAAAAGATCAAATGCAAATGGGATCACTGCTTTGCAGAACGTGCCATCACAATCCACAAGGGTGACCCTCAACTCCCAGTCCCCTGTGACTTTAATTCTCCATCCCTTTGAATAGGAGCTTGGCCTCTTATGATGTTCCAACAAAGACACATGTAGACTTGATGAACAGCACTCCATCGTCAGTCAAATATATTGCAGCCCTCAGGATTCAATGCTAAATTCAACAATTTCAGATAAACAGTCCTTCCTGTTATTGTCAAAACTGGCAACTTCCAATACAATGTCATTGGAAACATGAGCTCAGTTTTTTTCTCTCTGCCCAGATGCTGTCTGATCTGCTAGTGTTCCAGATGTCCAGCAATTATTTTTGTGATCTCTCTCCTCCCTCCCCCTATTTGACTCTTCCATTCTGAGAAAACAAATTATGTCTGTCTACCCTATTTATGCCTCTCATGATTTTATATACTTCGATCAAGCTCCCCTCAGTCTCCAACATTTCAGAGAGAACAATGCAGGGTTGTCCAAACTCTCCTTATAGCTAACTTGCAACACACTTGTCTTGTCACCTTTCCAGTTGTGATGATATTGAAGGAAAATGTTAATTCTGTTTCTCTCTCCAGAAATGCTGCCAGTGCTTTTCTTTCATTTCAGATTTCCACCACCTCCATTCTTTGCTGCTTTTAAATGATTGTATAACGTTGGTAATTAGACCTATCATGCACCTTTTAACAAGGACAGCCTCAATTCAGGTTTTTGTTGCCCATTAATGCACAGGCAGTTTGAAGTGTAAATGATAGAGATAGAAATTCATACTTCTCTCAATTCAGCACATTTTACAGATTGAAATCCATTCCTGAAAGATGTGATTCTGTTGAGAGACTTTAAACATGAGTTTCTCTCAGACTGGTTCATTATGCAATATAAACTATTTATAATGAATGATTGTATGTTTATTGCACATTACTGAACTAATAGATGATAAAGAGAGAATGTTAAACATACACAAAGTTAATGGAGCATTAAGAAACAACATACTGGAATCTTAAGCAAAAAGCAAACTGTTAGAATATCCCTTCACAGATGCTGCCTGACCCACTGAGTTCCTTCAGCACCTTGTATTTTGGACAAATGGTTAATGTTTAGTTTAGACTACTTTAGACTTTAGAGATAAAGCATGGAAACTAGCCCTTTGGCCCACCCTTACACTAGCCAATTAACCTACAAACCTGCACATCTTTGGAGTGTGGGTGGAAACAGGAGCACCCTGAGAACCCAGGGCACAGGGAGAACGTTCAAACTCCATACAGCCAATATCTGTAGTCATGATCGAACCTGATCTCTGCGCTGTAAGGCAGCATCTCTACCACTGGCCACCGTGCCACACGTTTGTTGAACTTTCGTGTAATTAAGTGATAACGTTTTAGCCCTGGATCACTGTGCTACACCTACTTGCAAACAGCGTCCTCTTTAATCAATCTATATAGTAGAAATCAACATTAAAATTTATAAATTTAAGAAATTCCAGGCATTTGTTGAGCAATATTAAATATACTCAGGATAAGAAAGCAGTTTATTTCCCAATGTTGGGAGATTTCCTTCATTCACAATCTTATTTTTTTTTATTGTAATGTTATCATGCATAGCATAACTTTCACCCATAGACAGACACAATGTGCTGGAATAACTCAGCAAGTTAGGCAGCATCTCTGGAGAAAAAGGATGGGTCACGTTTCAGGTCAGGATCCTTCTTCGGACTTAGACCTGAAATGTCACCCATCCTTTTTCCCCAGAGATGCCTCCTGACCTGCTGAGTTACACCATCACTTTGTGTCTGCCTTTGGTATAAACTAACATCTGTAGTTCCTTGTCTCTATGTAATCTCCTCCTTGTTGGTGAACCAAGTCCAATATTACATTGTGTTCCAGACTTGGAGAATTGAGCTGTACATGTCCACTGAAAGATGCAAAGCCAGTTAGCCATGGTGCTCTTAATGTTAGAAATCAAAGGTGGCATGGGTGGTGACAGATGAAATGCTTGTCATCTCTCCTCTATACTTAAGGTCACATGCAAAACTCAAAAATGCTAGAGGAAGAAGTTACTCACATTACTGGTCCACCACTGATTTTCGGGCAACTGGTGTCCGGCACCTCCTTTAATCCACAGAAAGCTAAGAGAGCGTACTTGAACTCCCCTGCTGAAGTCCCCGAAAGTATGGCGCCTAGGCCGGATAAGGCGTTCGATCTCAACCTCATTGGGACTTCTGCCCGATTGACGGGTAGAATTTGCCTCCTGTTGCCGGAGCTGGCAGATCCGTTTCCATAGCCGACTTCCGCGGCCAATTGGCGGGTCAAATTTGCTCCCTGCGACTGAAGCTGGAACCATGTCCCAGCCGGAGCAGCAGATCCATTCCCATAGCCAACTTCCTAGGCCGACTTTGCGGGTATCTCAGTTCCTCGGCTAACTCGGCGTGTTCCAGTACATTTGGACTCCTCACTCTGTTGGTCCAGCAAAATACATAACCCAGAAAGGCTCTGGAACCAAAGATGCCATAAAATCAGCGGTGAACCTGTATCTCATCAGATATTTAACTAAAGTAATGGTTTTGAACCACATCCCATAAGCGAGGATACTGTCCGATTCACCCCCACCCCATTGCGGACATTGGACTTTATCTGTGGGACTGGTGTGCTTCAATACCGAGAACTATATTCTGCACTGTTTCTTTCTCTTTGCTCTGCCTCTTGTGTTCTTGTGTTTTAGTTTAACTTGATTGTATTTGTGGAAAGCACATTATTTGATTTGATTGAATAACATGCAAAACAAAGCTTTTCACTGCACCCTGGTTCACAACATAATAATAAACCTAAACACTAAGTTTGCCAGGTGTAATATCCCATCTGTGGTTCACAGTGAAGTCCCGTCAAAGGAAATTACGACCTAGTGATTTTCTTCATATCCAGAAATAGTACAATTTCTGTCTAAACATAGAAAATTGCACAATTGTGGAAGGGTTGAGTTTCCATCAGACAAATGTGTTGCATCTACATCAATAATTTGCTGCTGGTGTGACAATTTGTGGTGTATTTGTTCATTTTGCCTCTCCTGCAATTAAATGGTTCAGTGGTAGTTTGTTGTAATATCCAAAGGCGTTTACCTGAAAATCTTAGTTGACTTCAGTACGTTAATTAATTGTTTGCAAAAACTGCTGTTCAACGTTACCAATTAATCAATGATAGGATCGTACATGAAAAATTAATGATCATCCATTTTGTTTATTTTTAGGTTTGATATCGTACACGGAATACTTATTCTTGCTGGGTATTTTAATGAGTAAGTGCATTTACGGTGTAATTCTTCACCAGATATTACCATTAGCTTGTCAATACCAAATTTTAACCATAATTGTGACCTGCTTGTCGAATCTAAAATTTTACGACAAATCATGGTAAGAGATACAAAAGGTAAACATTAACAATTTTATTAGATACCAAAAAAAATTTGAATATAGAACATGGAACATAGAAAAGCACAACACAGGAAGATGGTACCAACCTCTTTTCCATTGACTCCATCTACACTTCATGCTGCCTCAGCAAGGCCACCAGCATAATCAAGGACGAGTCTCACCATGGTCATGCACTCTCCACTCCTCTCCCATCAGGCAAGAGGTATAGAATTATCAAATGCATACCTCCATATTCAGGGACAATTTCTTCCCAGCTGTTTATCAGGCAACTCAACCGTCCTTTCAACAACTAGAGAGCAGTCCTGAGCTACCATCGAACTCACTAGAGACCCTTGGACTATCTTTAATCAGACGTTACTGGACTTTACCTTGTACTAAACAGTATTCTCTTCATCCTTAATCTGTACACTGTGGACGGCCCGATTATAATCATGTATAGTCTTTCCACTGACTGGACAGCATGCAACAAGCAGTTTTTCACTGTAACTTCCGGAAACTAAAACTAAAGAAAGCAGCAATGAAACAGCATCTTTGATGGAATATTAATTATGTGCACAGTTCCTCAGTGTTATGGGAATCTTTTGAATGTTGTCAAAAATTCTTATGGCTCTTTACGGAAACAGTTTGGATTCTGCAGCAGTAAGTGCCTGAGTTTGCAAGACTAATTAATCTCTGCCAGAATTCTCTAAATCACCACGAGCTTCAAACTAATATATGAAGCGTCATTTGGGTTTTTTTTCAAGTTTCCTGGGCAATTGTTAACTAATTTTTAATCCCATCTAAATGTGCAGTGTAACAGCTCATCATGCCACATGATCACAGCATCAGAGACACAGGTTCAACCCTGACCGTGGGTGCTGCCTATGTGAAGTTTACGTGTTTTCCCACCCTGTGTTTTTCCAGTATGTCCCCAGGTTTCTGCCCATATCCCGGTGACGTGCATGTTGATGGTTAGTTGAACACAATATATTTTGTCCACGTGTGGATGGGGGGTGGGGAAGGGGTGCCGATAAGAGTGGGAGGTGCATATTAAGACAAATTGCTGTCAGATGAGTGTAAATGGATGGTTGATGCCTAGTATGGACTCGAGCGGGCCGAAGGGCTGTTTCCATGCTTATTGTAAGTGCTTGCTCAAGAGATCACTAAATCCGGTAACTGTCTTTATTAAGGTAATGGAAAAATGATCACTTTATGTAAATGTCTATGGTGATCAGAGAGATTTGAAAACGGGTGAAGGAATTAGGCTTAAAAATGCCTTTACTTGCCATAAATTGGCTAAAAGCATTAAGGTTAATTATATAAAAACAATAAAGCTTCCATGCATTTCCACTTCAATCAAAGGCAGCCGCCCTATCCAAATGAATGGGATTATACGTCACAGGCCAGTGCCTCGTCCTTCAGTGGAAGCTTGGAAATGTATCTTGTACTAAACATTATTCCCTTAATCCAGTATCTGTACACTGTGGACGGCTCGATTAAAATCATGCCTGGTCTTTCCGCTGACTGGTTAGCACTCAACAAAAAGCTTTTCACTCTACCTCGGTACACGTGACAATATACTAAACTAAATTAAATCAGAAGTGTTCCAGAAATGTGTGGCTGTGGAAGTCTGAACGGCAAAAAGCACCTTGCCCTCGGTTAATGATAATATATTCCTTGTGCTTCCAGAACCTCGCACTGGATTCCAAATTGCCTTCAGTATGCTGGACATTGACGACAACCAGCAAGTTGAAAAAAAAGAATTTCTAATGGTAATTTTATTTTAATAAATTAAGCTTGCATTTGGAAAATTATTTAATTTTAAATAGAACTGGAAATTAGAGTTGATCTTTGTTTTGATGATGTTTATTAATCTCATTCCCTCTGAACTCAATTCTATATCAATTGTGTGCCAGTGTTTTGAAAAATGAAGTCTTTAATCCATTATTTAATCAATTCAGAAATAAATGGAATTTTTAAAAAAGTAATAGGCCATTCAACCAAACTGTTTGTTACTTTGCGTAGCCTCCATCCACTTAAATTGCCTACCTTGCCTTGCTTTCCTTATAGTTTATCCATAATTTCTCCTTATATGAACCAGTACTATCTGCGTGTGGCAGGTCACCAAATCTATGCTGTTCATCTCCACCTCACCGTGTTTCACAGCATCACTGTTGGAATCAGTTGCCATTCTAGGTGTTCATAATCTAGAGGGCACTCTAGAAAACACCATAGTAGCATAATCAGAAGTGTCACCTTTCAGGTGGAATGTCAGTCCAATACCCAACCTGGCTTCTAAGTACAAAATATCTAGTGATCCTTATAGTTTAAGCTGAAGGGGGGGGGGGAGATTTAATAGGAACCTGGAGGCTAACCTTTTTTACACAAAAGATGGTGGGTATATGGAACCAGCTGCCGGAGGGGGTAATTGAGGCAGGTACCATTGCAACGTTTAAGAAACATTTAGACAGGTTCATGGATAAGATAGGTTTAGATGGATATCGGCCAAATGCAGGCAGGTGGGACTAGTATAGATGGGACATGTTGGTCAGTGAGGGCAAGTTGGGCCGAAGGGCCTGTTGTCACACAGTATGACTCCATGGGTGCACTTTCAACAAAGAACTGGATAGTTCTCTTAAATGTCTTGACTAATATTTATATTTGATTCACCATATGGGAAAAAAAGCATCCCTAATTTCATTTTTCATTATGGAAACTTGCCAAATAAATTGTCAGTGAAGCACTTTTGAATGTCCTGAGGTTGTGAGAAATGCTGTATAAATGTTCTTCATTAAATAAATTGATCTTTTGCTCAGTAAGTTATTGATGATAGAGGCTGCATTTATTCAGCACTTTCACGTCGTTAAAATCACTTTGTATTCAATTGATGCATTAATTTAGTTGTCGGCTACATTTTAATTATTCTTTATTATGCAAGATGCACATTTTTCTGTGTTACTCCTTTTTTGTTTTTTAGTCTTAATGATTTGTCTCACCTCATTTGCTTTAAGGTTAAGGAATGGGGTCCCTAGCTGCATTTTTCAATAGGAAAATAGGAGGCAATTGACTAGGGGTACTAGGATGTTATTGACAACAGGTACCTGTCTTGGATGCACTGTGTTCACTTAATTGAGGGCATTTTGAAAACTTGTCAAATAATGTGTCTGCCAGTGTCTGGAATAGCAAGGACTGGGAGCTCCAGTTCTTTGGCTACTCTCACCAGAATTTTGTGTGCTGTCAATGACAACCTGCTGCTAAGGCTGGATAATAATGGATGCACGCAATGGATGCATTATTGTGAAATATCGTTGTCTTGGCCTGTGCTGCAGCTCCTGGCAAGTGTTGTATAAGATCTTGTGGCAACATGCTTTGGGGTCCATTGTGCCCTGGCTATAGTCAAGCAACCTATGTTGATGCTAAGCATAGTGAAGGAGGAAACAAAGCCTTTGGACATGACTAAACAGAGAAATGACCAATTAAATTAAAACATGTTAAATAAGCATTGTAAGGGCACCCTCTCCATTTCCTTCTGCTTTCCCCGTCCCCTACATCCCACCTGCACTTATTTCTTCCCTTACCTTTCCACCTACATTCCTTTCCTCTAGCTTCATAATTCATAGAAACATAGAAACAGAAAATAGGTGCAAGGGTAGGCCATTTAGCCTTTCGTGCCAGCATCGCCATTCAATATGATCATGGCTGATCATCCAAAATCAGTACCTAATTCCTGCATTCTTCCCATATCCCTTGATTCCATTACCCCTAAGAGCTATATCTAACTCTCTCTTGAAAACATCCAGTGAATTGGCCTCCACGGCTTTCTGTGGCAGAGAATTCCACAGATTCACAACTCTCTGGGTGAAAACGTTTTTCCTCATCTCAGTCCTAAATGGCCTACCCCTTATTTGTACACTGTGATCCCTGGTTCTGGACTCATCCAACATCGGGAACATTCTTCCTGCAACTAGCCTATCCAATCCCTTAAGAATTCTATATGTTTCTATAAGATCCCCTCTCATCCTTCTAACTTCCAATGAATATATGCCCAGTCGATCCATTCTTTCATCATATGTCAGTCCTTCCATACCAGGAATTAACCTTGCAAACCTACGCTGCACTCCCTCAATAGCAAGAATGTCCTTCCTCAAATTAGAAGACCAAAACAGAACACAATACTCCAGGTACGGTCTCACTAGAGCCCTATAAAACTGCAGTAGGACTTCCTTGCTCCTGTACTCAAATCCTCTCGCTATGAAAGCCAACATGCCATTTGCTTTCTTCACTGCCTGTTGTACCTGGATAAATGTGAGGTTATCCACTTTGCTGGCAAAAACAGGAAGGCAGATTATTATCCGAATGGTGTCAAGTTAGGAAAAGGGGAAGTACAACGGGATCTGGAGGTCCTTGTTCATCAGTCACTGAAAGTAAGCATGCAGGTACATCAGGCAGTGAAGAAAGCGAATGGCATGTTGGTCTTCATAACAAGAGGAGTTGAGTATAGGAGCAAAGAGGTCCTTCTGCAGTTGTACAGGGTCCTGGAGAGACCACACCTGAAGCATTGTGTGCAGTTCTAAGGATAAGGGGGAATTCCTTTAGGATCGAGATGAGGAAAACATTCTTTACACAGAGAGTGGTGAGTCTCTGGAATTCTCTGCCACAGAAGGTAGTTGAGGCCAGTTCATTGGCTATATTTAAGAGGGAGTTAGATGTGGCCCTTGTGGCTAAAGAGATCAGGGGGTATGGAGAGAAGGCAGGTACAGGATACTGAGTTGAATGATCAGCCATGATCATATTGAATGGCGGTGCAGGCTGGAAGGGCCGAATGGCCTACTCCTGCACCTATTTTCTATGTTTCTATGTTTTGGTCTCCAAATTTGAGGAAGGACATTTCTGCTATTGAGGGAGTGTAGCGTATGTTCACAAGGTTAATTCCCGGGATTGTGTGACTGTCATATGTTGATTGAATGGAGCGGCTGGGCTTGTTTACATCTTGAATTTAGAAGGATGAGAGGGAATCTTATTGAAACATATAAAATTATTCAGGGTTTGGACACGCTAAAGGCAGGAAAAGTTCCCGATGTTGGGTGAGTCCAGAACCAGGGGCCACAGTTTAAGAATAAGGGGTAAGCCATTTAGAACGGAGATGAAGAAAAAGGTTTTCACACAGAGAGTTGTGAGTCTGTGGAATTTTCTGCCTCAGAAGGCGGTGGAGGATGGTTCTCTGGATGCTTTCAAGAGCGAGTTAGATAGAGCTCTTAAAGATAGCTGAGTCAGGGGATATGGGGAGAAGGCAGGAATGGGATACTGATTGTGGATGATCAGCCATGTTCACATTGAATGGCGGTGCTGGCTCGAAGGGTCGAATGGCCTACTCCTGCACCTGCTGTCAATTGTCTATTGGCTACCTGAGTGCTTACTTTCAGTGACTGATGTACAAGGACACACAAGTCTCATTGCACCTCCCCTTTTCCTAATCTGACACCATTCAGATAATAATCTGCTTTCTTGTTCTTGCCACCAAAGTGGATAACCTCACATTTATCACAACTCATCAATCGTTTTGTCTTACATCTTTTTTTTCTTCACCTCTGTTTTTTGTCCAACCATCTGCCTATAAAAAAACACTCTCCTCTGTACCTACCTATTACCTGCCAGGCTTTGTTCCACCCTTCTCCCTTCCAGTATTTTCTCCCCTCCCACCATCAGTCTGAAGATGGGTTGGATCCAAAATGTCACCTATCTATATTCTCCACAGATGCTACCTGATCCGCTGAGTTATTCCAGAACTTAGGTCTTTTTTTGTAATCCAACATCTGCAGTTCTTTGTTTCTACATTGCAAGTACAAATTGTACAAATTAGAGTGATTGACTCCAGTTTCGAACAAAAATAGAAATAGAGAGACAGGAATAAAATAAAATTTGGACACTGACATTTTAAAAAATCTCAAGCGTCGATGAGTACCTGAAAGAATGAGATTCCATATATGTGATCATTAATTTCCAATGTCAGAGAGTTGAAATGCTTAAATAATTAAACTCTCAAAATCTCATTGTGTGAAAAATGCATTATATCAATCTATTAATTTTCTTGTTTGTACAGTTATATAGTTTTGATACATTTTTTTCAGTTGAATTGTTGTATGCAGTTCTTACAGGAAAATAAAATTAATCCTGGCATGATCCTGATTCAGGAAGAAAATTAGCATATTAACAAACAAATTAGTTCAGCCATATTGTATGGTCTTCATGGCACCCTCCTTCCATCAAAGCATGGGCATCAGACTTCAAAAATGTACTACATCTAGTCTAAGTATATTTTTTGCTCCAACGTGTGTCGATGCCAAAAAAAACTATTTTCTACCACACATGCAGGTTCTCAACAAATCTCCAAGCAATACTGGGTTACGAAACACAAAAGCTATTTTTATGTCTCCTGCGTAAATGAATGTGTCAGTATAAACTGTAACGCTTAAGATGATATAGTGTCAAGGGTGATGTCCAAAGGAATGTGGTTCTCCAGCCAACACCTCCCTACCTCCCTGCAGCCTTCACAGCCAACCCCTACCTATGTGCATGAGCTGAAACTAAAGTTGAAGGCCTATTATGTTCAGCCTCCCAGTAAGTATTCAGACTTGGTTTCTGTCTGCACCATTTGTAATGAATTATCCTGAAACAAAAGAGAAAAATAAAATCAGTGTTTCCAGTTATGTATAATGGTTTTGCCACAATTAAATGATCAATTGTGTGTCACAGGATGTTATTAAAGTAAATTATACATGGATTAATCTATAAAGGCAAATGACAAAATTATGCTTTTAATTCCTTTCCAAATAGCTCTAACACCTGTAGTGGTTATTTTGCAGTCCTGTCAACCAATTTTTCCAGAAATGTTCCAACTACATGGAAAGTTAAGAAAAAAAGAATATGTAAATCAATTCCTTGACTTTAAATTAGCCAGTCTTGACCTTAACTGAAGTACTTGACTGTGAGAACAGCAATGAATATGTGGAATCAGTTTCAAGAGTTAAACTTCAGGGCATTTGGGAGAATTAGGGTTAAGTAGTCTCTACTGACATGTATTCACAAGGTTCGTTCATTCGTTTTACTGACCAATTTAACTGACATTTATCTCCAATCCAGAAATCGTCAGCATGTCAACCTAACTGACATCACATTCAGACATTTCTATAAAGTCTGGCTTTTTTTTGCTTTTGCTTTGGTTTGTTTTTAAGCTCAGAGCTGATTTTGGACTTTTTCCCACTTTTAATTGGGGAACCTACATGTAACATTTAAATGGCAAAGGGTTAATTGCATTTTAGTAACTGGAGGCAAGTTGTAATTTGAAGCAATGTGATTCAAACTGTTTAACTAAATATATTGGGCATTATCAGAAGTAATTACATTAACACAACAAAATTGTTCTAGTTTTACCTTATTTTCATTATACCTTTCTTTCTCAACTAACTGTACTAACCGTACTAAACGGTTCTGTTTTTCCTGAGGAATGTTTGTCCCTGTGCAGGTGGAAAGCTAGGTGGAATCATCAGTGATAGCGATGCTTTCAAGGCTACAGGCAATTACCTTGACATTCAGACACTTGCAGTACAATTAAAACCATTTAAGAGATGAAGCTGGCCTCAGAAGTGAAGTCTGCGGAACTGGTTAGATATTGAAGTGGCACTACTCCTAAGCTGTTTTTGAAAAAAACAGAAGGCAACAGAAATTCACAGTAGATTAAGTTACTGGAATTTCTTTTCCACTTGCTTTTTTGTTCCATTTGTAGTGTTTTTTAATTTTATTTCTTTAAAGGGTAAGATAGTGAACGGTAAAACACATCACAGAACCATGACAACCTAAGCTTGAAATTCTTCAGGTACAGATCACGTCTGGTGCATTGTGTAATTCAATGGGTTTGGAATTATGGAGTCCCATGAATATGATATATTAGGGTCTGGCAGGGTTAGTCTTTTGGCTAGTTGAATAGAGTTGGTGGTTGAGGAGCAAAGCAAGGCATTAAAGCAGACATTAAAAAAGGCAGCTTCATTTATATACTTAAGTGTTTCATCAAGAATTTTCGCAGTGGGATGATTTCATAGCCCACCTTGGCTGCGCAGACATAAATCTATGCCTTACAGGATCAAAGCCAGCAGGAATTTTAAAGGAATTTTAAAGCCACAGAACCCCATTTTGTAGATCTTTATAAGCCAATTAAAAAAAAGCTAAAATCAAATAAACTGAAGCTTTAATTAACTACAACTGGAGTCTCTCACAACGGTTCAAAACAAAGTTCAATGCTGCTATTTTTCAGGGAAAATGAAAATCATGATAAAGTTCTAATGATATCAACATTTTTTAGTTTAACGTTGCCAGAATATTTTCTTGCAGTCTGTAGAAAAAATGGTTGCTAATTGCATTTACCCCAAATATACAACAATTTATAATATATAATTGTTTACTAAGGATTTGGAATTTATATTTGAAAATGTTAGTTCCAGGGATTTTTTACACATTGTGTCTGATTGCTCATACGTTCCCCAAAGGGGAAAAAAAACATAATTTAAAATAAATGGCAGTCTGTTACAGACAGTCTAGTCTTATCGTGCGCCCGTCCAAGACAGACAAATGGAGTGATACATGATAAAGTTTTATTAAATACCAAAATATTTGGCAGCACTGCCAAATGTTTTGATCCAACAAAATGTAACCAGTAAATTTATCTTGTTTAGTATGGGACTATCAAAGGAGATCATTAGGTTTTGGAGCTACTGTGCAAAATACAGCCTGTGCACATAGTTCACATGGTCATTCTTGGCAAGGGTAGGATTATTTCATGTTCCTATTTGTGCCAAGAATGTGGTATTGGACATTGACTGCAGCAAGGGATTTTGGACTATTTAGTGACTGGCAAGTGCATTTAAGATTAGAGTATTGGAGTAGCTGCACAAAAACGTCAGGTTTCTTCCCCCAAAGGATTTTAGTGAATTGATTAAATCTTTGCAATAATCCAGCATCTGAGGTTATTTTCACCTGTACCAACTTATGTTAAAGCTTTTTTTAGACTCTATTCGAATTTTCAATTTCCCTCTGTGGGATTTTAGAATTACTCCAACTACTACACAACATAGCCCTTGTGCCACCATCTCCCTATATTAATTACCATGTCCAAAGTTAACAGCTGTAAGAAAGTTATGCACCATAAGTATAATAATTTTCCAATATTATTAACCCATGACTAGTCATAAATTATTAAGTTTACTCCATCTTTCCAGATTTCAGCATTCTGATTGAAATAAGCATTGTGCTATATTTATTAAAATGATTAACTCCTTCAAGTAAATGTGGATTGCATGCATAATGAAAACCTTGTAAATGGTTCTCAAGGAAGATTCAGGTTCTTGCCATCAAAGTTTCCTTCATCATTTTGAACAAGTGACATTCCGAATGGACTGAAGAATCCTTAAAATGTGATATATCCAAACTTCCAAGCTAACCTTTAGCAAATTTCTGCACAAAATGATTTTACCATTGTTTACGCATCATGGATTGAGAGTTAAATCTGGGTGTAATCCAAACCTGACTGAAGACCTGAAGGAAGTGGGTACTTTTGAATGGATGGTGTTAAGTTAGGGAAAGTGTGGAGAAGTGTCAACCTGAGAAAGCAATCAGCTGAAGGTATATTGAAATGAATAAGTTTATTGGCCAAGTATTCACATACAAGGAATTTGCCTTCCTGCTCTGACCGCAAGTGACAACATGACATACAGTGACAGTCAGGAATGACACATAAAACATTAAACATTAATAATAAAACATTATCGATTAAACTTGTGAATTAAATAAAATACCTGAGCAAAAAGAGGCTACAGATTTTTGGTTATTGAGTAGAGGTACTACTTGTGGAAAAAAGCTGTTTTTATGTGGCAGCTTTGACAGTCTGGAGTCGTAATGGTGTAATTCCGACTCCTTTGCAGTCAGAATCTCGAGATGAAAGTTCATCGCTGAGGAAAATAAATGATTTTTTGGAAAGACTATAATTTCAAAAGCTACATTAAAATCAATAACAGGAAAATCAGAACATCATGAATTTGGTGTCCTGATCTTTATGACAAGTTTTCAAGTCGGTGTTCTACAATGAACAGTCCAATACAGGTACATGCCCTTCAGCCTACAATGTCCATGCCAAACATGATTCCAGCATGTGATCCATATCCCTCCCTTCGCTGCATATCCCCGTGCCTATCTAAAGGACTCTTAAATGCCATTATTGTTTCTACCTCCATCATCACTCCTGGCAGCATGTTCCAGGCACCCACCAAAAAAAAACTTGCCCTATACATCTCCTTTAGGCTTTGCTTCTCTCACTTTAAAGCTATGCCCTCTACATTTTCACATTTCCACCCTGAGGGAAAAGGTTCTGTCTACCGTACCTCTACCTATCGTAATTTTATATACTCCGACACTCCAGGAAATCCAAAAATGTTTGTCCAACCTCTCCTTATAGGTAATACCCTCAAATCCAGGTATCTAGGTACCAGTCTGAAGAAGAGTCTCGACCTGAAACGTCACCCAATTTTACACCAGATGCTGCCTGAACCGCTAAGTTACTCCAGCACTTTGTTCTATCCACATTGTGGTAAACCTTTTCTCAACCGTGCCCAAAGGTTCCACCTCCTTCCTGTAGTGGGGTGACCAGAACTGCACGTAATACTCCAAATGCAGCCTGATAGTCCTATAACGTTGAGGGAGATGGTGGAATTAAATTGGATGGAATGAACTGCAAAAGTTTCACCCATCCTTTGTCATCTAACCCGTTGAACATATCTAGCTTCCTCTTAAATAGATTCATGCTATTCACCTCAATTGTTCCCCATATTACAGTTCCACATGCTAACCACTCTCTGAGAGTTCCACATTCTAACCTTTCTCCTGAATTCTCTTCTGGATTTATTGTGACTGCCTTTACATTTATGGCCTGCAATTTTAGCCTCCCACGACATGTGGAAACATTTTTTCCCTGCAGATATCCTATCAAACTCTTCCTTGATCTTAAAGACCCCCAACAGGTCACCCTTGATCTTCTGTTTTATAAAGCAAAGAGACCGAGTCCGCACGGCTTCTCTGAATAAGTGTATCCTTACAGTTTCACAAAAAACATACAAATCTAAGTGAATGAGTGAGAAAAGTTGGCTGCAGAGCAGGCTAAGTATTCACCAGAGCCTCTCCTCATAAATCCATGAAGATTATTCTGGCATTCTATTATTGTTAATAATATATATTTTTTCCAATTAGGACATATTTGAACCTTGAGAATTCTATGGCTCTAATTGTTCTTAACTTGCGCTGTGAAAATGTTTTCGTCATTTAAAAAGTAGCATGGTGAATACTGATTTTAACCACTGAGATCTGGATCTCAATTTAAGGCAGATTAATAGGATGACAGTTACTTCTCACTACTGTCAGTAAGTCTCTGAATGATATGAGTTTAGACAGACTCAAATAAAATTCAACTGGGGACCTACATAATATTTTTTTTTCTCCTAGATTCAAATTGGCAATCTAGTTACAGAGTTAAAGGATGATGTTAGAAATATTTGGTATTTATAACAGATTATAATATATGCCATTTTGTCGTTAAGATTAAAGTTCACTTTTTGAAACATTGAATAGCTAGTTTACTTCTTTATCTAAATTTACCTAAATGTTACACTTCATTGAAAAATAGTTGACTGATAAATTATCTAATACACCAGGTAAAACTTTCGAAGATGTGCGGTATTTTTTCAAAGTCTACATTATATTTATTTTTCTTAAAGGGTAAATAACATTTAAGGAGAAGCTGGATAAGTACACAAAGAGAAAAAAAAAGATAGTGTATGCCACTAAGCCAATGTGAAGTACCGGTAGGTTGAGGAGAATGTAAAGCATGGTATATAGACTTGATGAATGATATGTTTCTGGTTTTACTTTGCATGAAAAAAGTACCTATATATTTGTGTAGCAGACAATTGGATTACTGAGACAGGTGATTACAATTGCAGGTCTACTGTCATAACCTATCATAGGATTTCATCTAAGCCTATGGCCATTTCAACTACAATTCTTTAAAATCTAAAACAGAAGCAGACATTTTGAGAAATGCTTGAAAATGAATGTTTATTGGAAAGATATGAAATTAACTTTTAAGATGTCTATGCATACAAATCCATTTGCCAATTAGGGTACATCATCTAACACCGCAATGGTTATTATATGGTTTAAATAACAATGCTTCCTTTTTTGTATTAATGCTGCTCAAATGAGGATAAGTGCAACTTTCATTGAAAGGTATGTCAGAAATCTGGAACTGAATAGCAGTAAATGTTTTTCTCCCATATGAAAGCAGTAAACTTTTGAAAACAATATCGCAATTCAGTACAATTGAACATTTGAAATACTGGTGCAACTGTTGTAAAAGGCTTGCATCTGATCAGATACACGCAGTTGCAACAATTTCCTTATTTTTATAATGGAAAACCATGAGTTGATTGCACAGATATTAACCTCAATTAAAAAAGCAAAGGCAGATGAGATGTAGTCAGAACATGAAATGTTTTAATGTAATGAAATTCACAAAATGTCACTAACCATTTTTGTGATTTATCATTAAAGGAGAAACCTATGGTAAAAATGTATTGAGGGGAATTATATTAATGTTCTTCTCAACATTCTACGAATGAACCCATTTTTGACTTTAGACATCAAAGTTTATTTTTAAATATTTTTTATCGATTTTGATTTGCATGATTTTTCCTGTCCAACAGCATTTGAATCTGTGCCGGTATATCCAAACAAACTGCAAACTTAGAGATATCCCAGGCAGAAACAAAAATATAATGGAGCACCTTCTATTTAAAAATTGTTTATTTTTCAAGAAGTGAGCATTGCTGGAAAGGCCAGCATAGGGCAGTGCAGTGGTGCAGCAGTAGAGCTGCTGCCTCACAGCACCAAAGACCCGGGTTTGATCCTGACCTCGGGTGCTGTCTGTGTGGGGTTTGTATATTCTCCCTGTGTCCACGTGAGTTTTTCCGGGGTCTCCGGTTTCATCCCAAATCCCAAAGATGTGTGGGTTTGTAGGTTAATTGGCTTCTGTAAATTGCTCCTAGTGTGTAGGACATGGAACTAGTGTATTGATGATCGATGGTCCATCGTCTAAAAACTACAAATGGATCATACAAAGTGCTTAAAACGGCAGCAATATTGTGGGTATGCTTGGTATCTCTTTCACCTTCCTGGATCCCAGGAAAATGTGTTCACTTTTGTGAAACTTTATATCTGGCTCCTGACTTTGGAGTATCAATGTCTAACATTGCGAAATAGGCAACAGGTGGATATCCAATGGGTTGGGGTCAGTTTAAATCTTCCTCCATTCGCCTGCTTCATCACGCACAGGACAATCAATGTTGAATTTCTGTTTTGGGGTCCATACAAATAAAATTACCACAATCTATGTGATAAACATCTACTAAAATTAATTTGTAAATGTTCACTGTTTTCCTTGACAATTCATGGCAGATTATTACTTACAGTTTGCTGGTCTCATGACCTTGTAATGGAGTTTGAGTGTAAATGTAATGTACAGTCTTGGAAAGTGCTGAAAAATGATTGGTTTCTGCTTTTCCTATTTAGACTACTTAACACATAGCTGAATGTAATGTTTGCATCAAACTGCATACATCCTCAAAATGAAAAATAATTTTTAATAACTGCAGATGCTGGAAATCCAAAATAAAAACAGAAAAGGCTTGAATGCTCAGCAGGCCAGGGAGTCTGAGCAAAGAGAAACAGAATTATCATTTCAGGTCTAAGGTTCTCCAACCTAAAAAGTTAATTCTTGTTTCTCTTTCCTCAGATGCTGCCTAACCTGCTTGTGTTTCCAGTATTATCTGTTTTTATCTTAAAATACAAAACTGTTCAAAAAATGACGACACAAGGTACGAGTGTAACTCAGCAGGTCAGGCAGCATCTCAGGAGAACTTGGATAGGCGATGTTTTGGGTCGGGACCCTTCGACAGACCCATGTTCTCCTGAGATGCTGTCTGACCTGCTGAGCTACTCCAGCACTCTGTCTTCTTTTGTAAACCAGCATCTGCAGTTCCTTGTTTCTACTGTTCAAAAATGTTTTGTTGAATCTTATCCGTGGATCCTAAAGTGAAAATTATCTTTGTGTTTCTTTGATCCCGTGTGAAGATCCTGCCCATATTTTGCTGGAATTTGAACGTTATCTCTGAGTGCTGTTTTATCGATGCTATGATTAAGCAAAAACAAATTGAACCATTTTAAGATACTGAGTCTCCTAATCTGATTTCAGCTGCAGAGCAT
Organism: Raja brachyura; assembly: GCA_963514005.1. The sequence goes on from OY740786.1 coordinate 65,294,171, forward strand.
CATTGGACGGAAGAAGGAGTGCAAAATAGGAGCACACGCTTCACCTGTAAGTCATCTCCTTTCTTCGTTAGTCATTGTTCACTCAGAAATTAGCATTTCCTCTGAGAAGCTTAGAAGCATAGAAATATAGGAGGTGATAAGCCATTCAGTCCTTTGAGTATGCTTCACCGTTCAGTGTAATTATTGCACATCCACTATCTTATTACAATAGTCCTTTCTATCTATCTGTCTGCCTATCTATTATCTGTCTATATCTATCTATTATATATCTATCTATTATATATCTGTAAAATGTTAATATTACTCAATCAAGCTTCCACAAAGATCATGTGCTTAAGCAAATTCTGACAACATTTTTATTAGGTGTGGATCACAATGTTCCTAACTGTTCCTGATATTTTGATAAATCATTTAACATATTCTATCTTTTAAACTACAAGTAACAACTTGCTATCAGAGAGAATACAAGGGAGTAGAGGTATTGTCACCTAGAAAATGTATTACATTTCGCTAAAACCCATTATGAAGTATTCAAACACTTTATGCAATTTCTGTGATTAAAGAAGATGATGAAAGGTTATTGTTGCAGTGAATGGCACTGGTTAAAAGTACAAATACCAAGCATCCTTCTATTAGCTGAAGGCACCTCCAGTGACCAGCAAATACCATCTTGTAGCACTGTAATGATTCAGTTAAAACATTAAAACAACCTTATGAACATAAAGTGAGAATCAGGCAATGCCATTATCTCAAATATAAATTCACACTGATGACAAAGTTAACAACCCATGCAAATATAACAAAAACAGTTATGTTAGACCCAAAACATTGGAGACTCAGTCTGAAGAAGGATCCTGACTCAAACATCATCTATTTCTTCTATCCAGAGATACTGCCTATCCCGCTGAGTTATCCAGCATTTTGTGTTTATCTTTGGTGTAAACCTGTATCTGCAGTTCTTTCCCACACAAAAAAATTGATGTGTTTTTTTTGGGTGGCACAATCGCACAGCGTTAGAGTTGCTGCCTTACAGCGGTAGAGTTGCTGCTTTACAGTGCCAGAGACCCAGGTTTGTGTAAGATAGAACTGCAGATGCTTGAGGCGAAACGTCATCCTTCCTTCTCTCCAGAGATGCTGCCTGTCCCGCTAAGTTACTCCAGCTTTTTGTGTCTACCCAGGTTTGATCCTGACTATGGGTGTCTACACAGAGTTTGTGACCATGTGGGCTTTCTCTGTGTGCTCCGGTTTCCTCCAACATTCCAAAGACGTACAGTTTTGTAGGTTGATTGGCTTTGGTAATTTGTTAAATTGTCCCTAGTATGTAGGATAGTGTTAGTGTTCAAGGTGATCGCTGGTCGGCCCTGACTTGGTGGGCCGAAGGGCCTGTTTCCTCGCTGTATCTCACTTCTATAGAAGTGTTATTCTTAAAACTTAACTGTTCATAGAACATAGAACAGTACAGTATAGGAACAGCCCTTTCGGCCCACAATGTTTATGCCAAAATGATGCTAAGACCAATACTTGTCTGCCTGCACATAATCTATATCCTTCCATTCTCTGCATTTCCATGTGCCAATCTAAAGGTCTTATTAAATGTCTCTGTCATATCTGACTCCATACCTCTCTGGCTGTGTGTTCCAGGCACTCATCGCCCTCTTTGTAAAAAAACATCTTGCCATGCACATCTCCTTTAAATTTTGCTCTTTTCACCTTAAAGCTATGCTGTGCAGTATTTGACATTTCCATCCTGGTTTGACTGCCTGCCCTATCTATGCCTATAGAATTCTATCCCATCTGCTCCTCTACTATTATATAAGCCGTTAGTAGAGCTGTTGCCACACAGCGCCAAAGACCCAGGTTCAATCCTGACTTCATGTGCTGTCTGTGTGGTGCGTGCACATTCTCCCCGTGACCACGTGGATTTTCTCTGGGTTCTCCGGTTTCCACCCACAATCCAAACATGTGTGGGAGCTGTAGGTTAATTGGTCTCTGTAAATTGCCCTTAGTGTGCAGGGAGTGGATGAAAAAGTAGGATAGCATAGAACCAGTGAGAATGGGTGATCGATGGTCGATGTGGACTCAGTGGGCCAAAGGGCCTGTTTCATACTGTATCTTTAAAACTCATATAGAAGCTTTGTTAAAGAGAAAACTAAGGGACCTTACAGCCTTTCTCACAACAGTAATTCAATATCAATCCATCTGAATTACCAATGATAATAATTAGGACGGACCCATTCTTGAAAGGAAGACCAAAATAGCCAAGCTTTAACTGGTCCCAGAGTTTAAGATAACAAAAAAGAAAATATTGACTCCAAAAGAATAGTATCAGTCTTGGGTGTTTAATGAAGCTTTATTGTTCTTTAATAGTCCTGCAATGATTGAATTGGTGATTTATTAGTAACTTTATGAGTTAAAATCACATCTCTATTTTTAAACATTTAGCTTGCAACATTAAGTCATTACCATTCTTTTGTCCCAACATGCCTTATAAATAAAGGTGTATTGATTTTACATTCAAGTGTTAACTGAGTGTTATAAACGGTCCTTTGTTGCACGTTTTAATTTATATGGAAACAATTGTAATCTATCCACACAAAAATAGCATTCTTCTGAACCCAACCATAGTGAGCTTCAGAGTTATCTTTGGCATCTGGCAAGTTTGAATTTATAATGATATTGAAGCATCTTGGGATAACAAGCCAGTTCATTTTCTGGGCTGGTGATTTTCTTTGTTAACAGAAATATTTGAAATGCACTGAAGGCAGTTTTAGAGGTCATGATAGACCTCGGCATTATGGGTCATCCCACTGGCGATCAGTGAACTGTGGTAAAGAAAACCAGCCAGGAATGTTAACTGTATAACAGGCAATGTTTCACATGTCACATGCACAAGAAAGCATAGAACAAAGACGGTCTAATGGGACTTGTTACTGCTGATGCTGAAAGCCAAATAACCATTAGTAATAGGTTTATGAAAAGACTGCTGTCTTTTACCTTGGGTTTTCAGTGAAATAAAGCAAATAGTAGAGCCACTTTGTTGTCATGGGAATACTCATGGGATTCAGGCCCAGGAAACTTAAAAGATGTTTGGTCTAATGGTTATGTTCAAAGTGAATTGCTGATTTAGAGGTGAAGAGTTGGGGTGCCATAAAAATAAGTTACACTGACTTTAAAAGTAGTTGTTTATGGAATTGCAGGTTGTGACATTTCTATAGAATAGATCATTCTCCATCTGACTCAAATGAACATTCCAAGCTTAAGTCCAATCTCCTCCACTTTCTCTCCTCCTTTCTTTCAATCTGAAGAAGGGTCCTGACCAGAAGCGTCACCCATCCTTTTTCTCCAGAGATGCTGCCTTGACCCGCTGAGTTACTCCAGCACTTTGTGTCTATCTGTGACTTCTTTTGATGCTCACCATTATTGTGGAGTTAAAGTGATACCAGGTCCTGGTATCCACTCACACATTTAAACATGGAAGTCTCAAAATTAAGGGTTGAAATCTCCCTGGAAGTCCAAATGGAATCCAAACCCATGAAACCAAAATATGCCTAGTCTAATGTGTTCAAACAGTATATTGGTAATTCAGTGATGAGGAAATTGACAGCCTGGAAAGGAAGTTGAACTGACTTTTGAACTAGTTGTGTACAGATATGCAAACCAAAGTTTGGTTTCTGCTCCAGATTACAACATCAGCAGTCTCATATGTCCCCATTTCATGGAGTGGCACAGTGGCGCAGCAGTAGACTTAACTGCCTTAAAGCACCAGAAATTGGCGTTGGGTTCAATCCTGGCTACGGCTGCTGTCTGTATGGAGTTTGTATTTTCTTCCTGTGACTGTGGGGTATTCTCAGGGTGCTCTTTTCCTCCCACACTTCAAAGACGTACAGGTTTGTAGGTTGTTAAAATTGTAAATTGGCCCTAGTGTATAGGATAGTGTTAGTGTACGGGGTGATCGTTGGTAGGCACAGACGGTGGGCCGAAGGGCCTGTTTCTCTAAAGTCTAAAAGCCTATTGTCATTGATAAGCTCCCTGTTCATTTCAAACAAATGAAACAAACAGGATAATTGTGTTAAGAATCTCTTAGGATCACCCTTCCTAAATAGACCAGCCTTCTGCCGGAATCGCACTCTGTAGTAATTCTGCAATCTCATGTAAGATAATGAATTTAATCAGTCTATTGCGTTGCTAGGAGATTTGCTGGGTTCTGCTAATACCAAGCATATCCCCCAAAGAACCAATTAATTCTCTATGCAGTGTGGACCTCCGGTGCTGGACCTTGCCTAAATTGTAACAATTTTAGTAGCAATGCCAGTTAATTAGAAAGCTAGGAGAAAGTCATGTCAATTAATTTACAGAATAATTGGACATTTTGCAGGAAGAATGAAGCAACGTTCGGGCCCTGTGGGCATTATCCCGTTCCTTACCATTTTTGATTTCGGCATGATCAAATCACAGCAGTATATAGGGCCTGTCCCACTTTCACGACTTAATTCTGCCAAGTTTAAAGGACCTAAAAAAAAAATTAAGATCGTGGTAATCTACGAACTCCTACGACCTTCCAAGACTATGTTCACAAACTCCCACGAGTACGTCTACGAATTCCCACGACTATTTCGATGCCCTCCTTACGAGTAAAAAGTTGCAATTTCTTTCATCCCGGCCATTTTGTTACTTGTGGACATTTTTTTATCGGGCTGGAAAAAACGTCCTGACTTACCTGATGCCACAAGTACCTACGGCTAGCACAACGGGCCGCTACGATATATCTACGAACTCCTACGGACTATTTACGAACATTCTGCAAGTTTGAATCAAGGGGAAAACTCAGGAGAATTCGTGAATTACCTCGTGAAAGTAGGACAGGCCCTTAAGGCATCTTTATCGTGTTCCCGTGCTCAGCAGGATTGTGCCATGTGCGGATAATTGCTTTGGTGGTCAAGTCCCCTCTCCTAGATGTAACCCAGCACAATAGAGGAATAAATCGGGTAGATGCACAGAATCTCTTACCCTGAGTATGGTTATCAAGGTGAAGGAGAAAAGGTTTAATAGGCTTCCGAGGGGTAACCTTTTCCCACAAAGAGTGGTGGGTGTATGGAACCAGCTGCCAGAGGAAGTAGTTGAGGCTGGGACTATCCCAACGTTTAAGAAATAGTAAGACAGGTACATGAATAGGACAAGTTTGGAGGGATATGGGCCAAACGCAGGCAGGTGGGACTAGTGTACCTGGGACATTAGGCCGAAGGGCCTGCTTCCGCACTGTATCACTCTATGACTCTAATAAACCTGATTATGTTGCTGTGTATAAGTAGCAGCCCTCAAAACAATGTAACTTTGAATTTGTGTAGAAAGAAACTGCAGATGCTGGAGACACTGAAGATATACTGAAGATAGAAACAAAGTGCTGGAATAACTTCCAGTTTGAAGAAGGGTCCCAACCCGAAACGTCACCCACCCGTGTTCTGCAGATTTGCTGCCTGACCCGATGTTACTCCAGCACTTTGTGTCTATTTTTCAGTAATTCTGAATATCTTTGATTCCACAAGGTTCTTCGTGGCTCCCCGGGCTCAGAGACTGTTTCAGATGATCTTTGGCCAAAGACCATCTAAAACAGTTTCGGAGAAGGGAGATAACCACTTCAATGATTGCAGAACCATGATCTACACGTCATTATTTTATATAATTTAATCATGACCCCAATCATTTCATGATCACTTTATCACTCGTTATTACCTACCCAACAGCCAACAATGGCCCATTGTGGGCTCCACCTTTCCTTGATCATCGTTGCTGGCTTGATCTGTCTTTTTGCATATCTTTTATTTATTTCATCAGACTCTCACTCTGAAGAAAGGTCTTGACTCAAAACGTCACCTATTCCTTTTCTCCAGAGATGTGCCTGACCTGCTGAGTTATTCCAGCTTTTTGTGCCTGTCCTCGATGTAAACCAACATTTGCAGTTCCTTCCTGCACACCTCTTATTTATCTGGATTAAATTCCACCTGAAATTTCTTAGCCCATTTCACTAATACATTGATATCACCCTGTAGCTTGAGACTACCTTCCACAATATCACCAACCCCATCAATCATCATGTCATCAGCTAACTTGAACTGACAGCGAAGGAAGCACATGATCAGTTGGACCAGTTGCTGAAAGACGTGGCTTCACTTTTATTATAATTTGTCCTCGTCTTCGAGACTCGTTCAGATAGCTTACTGGCGCTTATCTACCCGCACCTTAGCAAAGGAACTGGGCAGAAAACTGACATTGTCCACTTTGGTTTTAATGTATCTAGTTGTATCTGCATGAAGGGCAACTTGATGGTAGACGATTGCAGGCAGAGTCCTGCGATCAGCATTGCTGCACACCTAGTTAAAATAGCAATGTTACAAAATTTTGAGATTTAAAAAATCAAGTCTGCAATTTATCCCATCAGATAAAGCATAAAAATAAGTTTAATTTGACACCTAATTCACTTTCATATCTTAAGTATTAAAAAAGTTAGGGCCATTTTCATACTCGGAAATTAGCAACTTGCTTCCTATTGCTTTTCTATTGACTTAACACAAAAGTTGTGATCGAGGACAGTCAAAAGCCCATAACTTCCTTAAAATTTAAGAGAACTGAAAGACATTTTCAGTTATTATAGATTGAAGTATTCTGAAACAAATATGAAACAATCTTACTTGGATGACCTGAAATTAAAGCATATAATTAGTTAGTTACCCAATTGTAGCCAATTACAAAATTCAATTACTAGATCTAAACATTTATCAATTTCTTAAGAAAAAATTAAAAAAAAATTAAAGCCTAAGTGTCCAATTAACAGTCACACAATAATTCACAATATAACATGATTTTTAAATCTAATTGTCATTAATTTATAGGCCAAATTGAAGGAATTCAGTGTTTAATGCCTGTAAATTAATGGGCATTTTAAACAGCTTGCGAGTGGGATTTTCTGGAACGAGGTGGATTAGAACGTTGCGGTTGCGGTGAATTTAAACCCCATATCGTCAGGAAAAATTCTGCCAGTTCATATGGGTGCTAAATCACCATTTCGCAACATGAAATATTGACAGCAAGTTTATATGTAAAAAATAAACAGCTTTCACTTACCTGTCCCCCACGTAAAATCGGTCCCCGTTGTCGGCGTTCACGGCATTAGGAGATAATTTTTATTTTACTGCCGCGATGAAATAGTCGGGCTATTTATTTTAAAAAACGGACTTACCGGCAGTCGGAACGAATCTCCAGAAATAGATCGCACTCCGAGAAAATAAAGCTCCAGATGGCAAGGGGAAAACCGCATTTTAACCCCGCCCCCCCCCTTAAAGGCGCCAAAGTCGCGCACACGGCCAGCGGCAGAACTGCAGCACCACTAAAGGTAAGTTTTGTAATATACCTAGTTAAAATGGTTAAGAAAACTTAAAAGAAAAGGGAGCAAAAAAAAACAAATGAGAAGGAATAGACATTTATGTAACTATGCCCAAACAATGACATAATTCGTTTTTTTCAACTCTGCCTAATTATTCAAAAAAATGTTTTAAATCACTTCAACACATATTTTGTTTTCCTTTAGTAAGCATGGTATATACATTTGAATTGAGACCTTTTGAGTCTAATGTTTAAGGTTTTTCCTATTGCTTGAAAAATTTGTTTACAAAAGCAGATAGTAAAATAAAGCAGTTGCCAGTATCAATGAAATCGTCGTTGTTGATGGTTTTGTGGTGATTTTCCTACATCTACTTTAACATTACCTAATCGTGTGCATTCCCAAGAGCTCAAGCTGCCCTATTTCTAACTGTTGGATCCTTCAGAAAACCAAAATTACTTACAAAGAGCTATAATTGTACAGGGTTTGCTTCTCCCAGTCTCTGTAAATCTTGAATTCCCTGCATATTTCACTGAGGAAAAATTTATAACAAATGAGACGTAAATTATATTTTTCACTACAGACGAAAACAGAGGGTCATTAGCATTTGGCATGACCAAGGCAGGCTAAGTATAACAATGCATTAGCACTGTCCTTGCACTTTTGGGAACTGAATTTAAATCCAGCTCAAACAGAAAGGATGAACTTCTCACTCTCTGACAGCTGGAATGGGTCAGAAGTGAAGTTATTGCTGGCAGGCTCAATCCATTTTGCAATGGAATGAGAGCAGAGCACAATTTGTCAGGCTCATTTTTGGAGGCCCCTGTGTAGTGTATGGAGAATGGAAATGTCATGCCAGCACAGTAGGGGAGGCATTTATATGCAAACCCAACTGGAATTTGTGGAAAACCGTGGCAAAACTTGAAGGGATTTCTTTTTTAAACAAAATCTGCGCACGGCATTTTACTTATTTATCAGCCGACCCTCCACTAAATTGATTTTAACATTTTGAAAAGTAAAAGCAGGAGTTCCCTGGGCTAGTCCCAAGCCTCTTGCTCTCAGTTTGGCGATCAAGAAATAAAGGCCTGCTTGTCCACATAATTTAAAAAGAATCGTTCAGTGGTGAACGTATCCCAGGAGCTGCAGATTAATCAGGTCTCCTAGGTAAGCATGAGCATTGTGGGGGGAGAAAATAAGAAGTGAAGTTTCTCAGACAATTATGATTTTCTTTTGTGGGAGTCTTGAAATGCTGTAGTGCCTTGAATTTAAAGTATTCTTTTCCTCGACATCCCATTTTTAGTTCAAGAGCTTACCCTCTGGCACCGGTCCAATTTACCTAATTTCACACTTCTGAGGTAATTTTGTGTCGATTTTCATTCTCAATCCCAAATGGCCAATTATCACGCTATACGATTAGTCGCTAAAATAAATCATTGTTATTTGTGGTCATTTTCATTGGTGCATTGGAATATATTTTCATGGGATCTCAACTAAACTATTTAAATAGCTAATCCAGAAATTCAACCTACTAAATCGTTGTTTCATGTCATTCGGGAAATTCAACCAAACACTAGCATGAAGTCTGACACACGTCAAGTTGCATGATCCTCTAGCATTATCAGAGAAGTAAGCCAGTCCCCAGCCTACTAGGTTTTAACTGCAAATTTCCATCTTCAGCATAAACCAGCATCTGCAGGAGCACCCGGAGAAAACTCACGCGGTCACAGGGAGAAGTACAAACTCCATGCAGACAAGAGTCAAGAGTGTCTTATTGTCATATGTCCCAGATAGAACAATGAAATTCTTACTTTCAGCAGCACAACAGAATATGTAAACATAGTACACTGTAAACAATATAATAAACGAGAGAGGAAAAAAATGTTCAGTGTATATATATCCACATACTCACAAGTAGACATATATATATATAGAGAGAGAGAGATGATATATATAGATCATATAGATCAGGTTTGTAGCTTAATTAGCCTCTTAATTAGTCTCTGTAAAGTGAATAGGGAGTGGATGAGAAAGTGGGATAACATAGACTTAGTGTGAGCGGATCATCAATGGTCGGTGTGGACTCAAATGGGCCAAAGTACCTGTTTTCATGTTACTAAACTAAACTACACGGACAGCATCCGAGGTCAGGATCAAACTCGGGTCTCTGGCATTGTGAGGTAGCAGCTCTACCAGCCGCACCACTGTGCCATCCAGTAAAGCCTACATTTTAAAACATACCTCCTTATCTACTTCTGCAAATGCCATGCATGGTCTATTTATGAAAGTTATTGTTTTGCCTGATGTGAAACAGCTTCTGTTCTCATGAAGCCTTGTTGCTGAAATGGTAGTAATGTTCCCAAGTAAAAAGGGTGATTATGGAAATTTGTCTTGTAACCTTAGGGTGGAATTCTGACATTTGTCTTCAAACTGACTCGCTGCCCACACTCCCAGACTCAGCTGTACTGGATGCCTCTGTTCTGCAGCAATCAAAAACATTTCCACTCTTTTAAAATATGTCTGATCATCAGGGACATTTAAGTACAGTTTAAAAAGAATAATTAAAAAATGACTAAATATGTAAAATGTGGTTATGGTCACTGTAATGTAATTTTAAAAATTTCAAAGTTAAGAATCATAGTCAAAGAGCATGGAAACAGGCCCTTTGCTCCAACGCCCATGCTGACCAACATGCCCCATCTACACTAGTCCCACCTGCCCATGTTTGGCCTATATCCCTGTAAATCTTTCCTATCCATGCACCATGAATACCATAAACCTTTCCGATCCATGTACTTAAGAATAAAGAAAAATAAATGCAAAGCTTGCCTTTTTTAAATGAAAATTAACGAACCAATTTTAATGAACAGAATGAGTGTTTGTATGGCAGTCATGGCTAGCATTAAGGTTTAGAGATACTGCGTGGAAACAGACCCTTCAGCTTACCAAGTCCACACTGACCACCAATCACCCGCTCATTAGTTATATATTATCCTACTTTCACATCCTAAACACTAGAGGCCCTTGTTCAGACTGAAAGTGTTTGAGTCTTGAGAAGCGTTCCATCTAAAGAAGAGATGCTGCCTGACCCACTGAGTTACTCCAGCGCTCTATCTTTGGTATAAATGTGCATCTGCAGTTCCTTCCTACACATTTTGCCTCCTTTCACATGGCAGTGCAGAGACACACGTGGAAGGATGCACCAAAGGGTGGAGGGATGGGATCTATTGCCGCAAGGGGACTTGAGCCAACCCAGCAGTATTGCTGAAAGTGTATTGGATTATTCTGCATTCCATCTGGCTGATTCTGCAGGATCATATCACCTCAAATATTTATCCAATTTGCTCCATAATATTTTTTATACTGTCATTTTGGCAATCCACTACAATTCTTCCCAAAAGCAAAGGGTAGTGAATAAAATTATGGAAGCATCTGGGAAGTTTTGAAAATACCACGTACAGATCTAAGATTTCAAAAGTTGAAGAGGAGAACTAAAATTTCTGAGACAGAGGAGACAGCAGACACTGGAAACTTGAGCGAAAAAAGCAGACTGCAGGAGGAATTCAGCCGATCAGGCAGCATCACTGGAGGCAAATGTACAGACAACGTTTTGAGTCTGGACCCTTTTTCAATTTGAAGATGATCTGAAAACTCAGCAAACCCTGCTAAACGTAGAGATTGTTCCTGAATAAAATAATCTTAAGACTCTCAAACAGATACTTTGAACAATTGTGCTCTCATACTAGAATTTCAATTAATCTTGAACATATCTGTTTATCTACAAAAAACTTTAAATTCTTAATCCTCCCCTGAGCTTCCTTTTATCCAGTTCCAGGCTCTTTTACCATCTCTCATTTTACCTTATTCCTATCTTTTCTTTAACATGTATAATTTTAGCTTTAGCTTCCACATGTCCTAGATCGGCAGAATATATTCTCAAAAACATGGCAATAGTTTTATAGCAAGACACGTGTTGTCAAACAAGTGATCTTTATTAGATTAACACAGGACAGCTCTCAGAACCACAACAAGGGGCAAGGGTGTTACCAGCAGTATATATACCCCAGGGGAGACCTGTGACCCACTCTTCCCGCCAAACCAAGTCATGTGACCCAACCCCCAGAGCCGCGTATAGGCGGTGTATCTGGCCGACTGCTGAGGTGATTACTGGCGGCCGGCCCCAGTATTACCCGGAAACGAGCAGGGCGAGCGACATTGGCAGGCCGCGGAACCCAAGCGCTGCAGGCTGTCGTCGAAGTTCTCACCTGCGAGGAACAGGCAGATGTCGTTCGGCAACTGCTGCAGGAAGGTGTATTCACAGAGCAGTTAGCGCCGGTGGCCGTCCATCAGCGTGAGCATTTCGCTCATGAGGACTGATGGCTTACGGTTGCCGAGCCCGCCCATGTGGAGGAGCAGCGGCACTCGCTCCAGGCGGCTGAGCCCGAAGGTGCAGAGAAGCAGCGCCTTGAGGCCCTCATACTTATCGGCAGCTGGTGGTTCGCGTAGGTAAACAACCAAGCAACCGGTTGCCTACTGATCGTGTGTGCCGACCACGTAATAGTAGCGGGCGTCGTCAACTGCGATTCGCCGGATGTGGAACTGGGCCTTGGCCTGTTGGAACCACACCTGCGGCTGCGAGGTCCAGAAAACCGGCAGCTTAAGTGTGACAGCTTTTTGTTGGCCCGGATCAGTGGCAACGGCTGGATGACGTTGCCAGTGTCCATATTTGAGATGCAAAATGACTATTTTAGATCGTCGGGGTCACCAATATAGCAAGATGCGTGTTGTCAAACAAGTGATCTTTATTAGATTCACACAAAACAGCTCTCAGAACCACAACAAGGGGCAAGGGTGTTACCAGCAGTATATATACCCCGGGGATACCCGTGCCCCGCTCTTCCCGCCAACCCAAGTCACGTGACTCAACCCGCAGAGCCAAGGGTTCGCACCACGAATGGCTAACCACCAGGGACCACAGTTTGTCCTTTTTTCAAATAATTTAGTTTGGTCTTCTAATATTTTGCATATAAATCTATTTTTCGGTGTGGTTGGAATGGATGGTAATGGGGTAATTGGAAATGGTGGCTACATTGTTCCTAAACTTCCTTACCTGTTGTCCAGATGAAGCTCACTCTTCTCAAACGGAACATGATACCTCTGATTTTGCAGTTCCAATTGTAACAGGTCTGAGATCAGTAGAGTTGTACACCGTAGAATCAGGCATTTCGGCCCAACTTGCCCATGCTGACCAACAAGTCCTGTCTACACTAGTTGCACCTGCCTGCGTTTGGCTGTAATTGATGAGAGTATCACAGGTGCAAGCCCTGTCGTAATATTACAGTGCTTGCGAGGTGTTGCATTTTGGGAAGTCAAACTAGGGTAGGACTTTTGCAGTGAATGACTGGGGTGTATTGTAGGCAGAGGGATCTAGGAGTGCAGATACATAGTTCCTTGAAAGTGGCGTCTCGGGTACGGTGGTCAAGTAGGCTTTTGGCACATTGGCCTTCATCCGTCAGGGTACCGAGTATAGAAGTTGGGATGTTATGTGGTAACATGCGGTAACTTTTTCACACAGAGAGTGGTGGTTATATGGAACGAACTGCTAAAGGAGGTAGATGACGAAGATACTATAACAACATTTAAAAGACATTTGGACAGGTGTATGGGCAGGAAAAATTGTGATATTAGCCAAATGCAGGCAGGAGGAACTAGTGTAGATGGGACAGCTTGGTCGGGTTGGGCAGAAGGGTCTGTTTCCATGTTGTGTGACTCCATGACTATACATATGCTCACCAATATAGGGAAAGAGATTCTAACATAATGCAACAGTTATTTTAATTATGTGATTCTCTTTTTGTATTTTAACATTTCCCTCCCTTTATAAGATCATAAAACATAGGAGCAGAATTAGGCCATTCAGCACATAATTTGTGGCTAATCTATATTTCCTTCTCAACCCCATTCTCCTGCGTTCGCCCCATAACCTTTGATGCCCTTATCCTTAAATCTATTCATCTCATTTAAAATATAATTTAATTTGCAGAATACATTTTATGTTTATTTTTGAAAAGCTCAAGTTATTGTTTTAAGCCTAAAAGAAAACATGCTGAGAGATTAGATGGTTGAAATTATAACAAGTTTTGATGTTGGCAATAATAAGCAATTAGTTAGTGTAGAAAATGATTTTTCCTCATTATGATGCTCATACCCTGTCCCTTCAGGCTAAGAGCGTAGGAACAGAAGTAAGTCATTTACCTTCTCAAGCTTGTTTCAATTTTCAATGAGGTCATGAGTGATCTGTGACCTACAATCAGTAACATTTTCAACAACAATCTATGAAAACCATAAGACATAGGAGCAGAATTAGGCCATTCGCCCTATCGTGTCTGCTCCACCATTTGATCATGGCTGATCTATTTCTCTCTCTCAACCCAATTCTCCTGCCTTTACCTTAATTTACATGACTTTAGAGATACAGTGTGGAAAAAGGCCCTTTCGGCCCACCATGTCTGTGATCACCAGCACTAATCCTACACTCTAGAAACAATTTACAATTTCTCCCGAAGCCAAATAACCTACAAACCTTGACGTCTTTAGAGTGTGGGAGAAAACCCACATGGTCACAGGGAGAACGTACAAACTCCGTACAGACAGCACTCATAGTCAAGATTGAACCCAGGTCTCTGATGCTTAAAGGCAGCAACTCTACCACTGCACCACCATACCTTCTCCCCATAATCAGTGATGCCCTTACTAATCAAGAATCTGTGAATCTCTAAAAATACCCAATGACTTGTCCTCCACCGTGGTGTGTGGCAATGAATTCCACAGATTCACCACCATCTGGCAAAGAGGTTGGCTGAATACAGACACACTAGGAGAATGAAGGAAAGCAGTGCAGGTCATTTTCTCCCAGCCTGTCTAAGCTAACCACTGAGGAGAAGCATAGCACTTTAAAAAATTTTGTATAATTAGACGTGAACAGCTGTACTGCTTGAATCATGACAATCCAATAATAACTTGCTTTACAAACTAAAGCAGTGTAATGATCCATATCAAGACTTATCTTCACAAATATTTTCTTAGTCTATCTTTAAGGAGACCGAAGTAGCACATGTGTGAATGATACTATATCCAGTTCCGATCACAAAATCATTTTGTGATGCCCTGAGGTTAAACATTAATTCATCGGGCGGTTCAGACACATTCCTAAATATAAGGCATTTGCAGTTTATTGAATAACCTCCACTACGGAAATATCTACTTCAGTAAAGTTATACCCTGCTATTATCGTATAGAGGTGTACAAAATCATGAGAGGAATAGATCGGGTAGACACACAGAGTCTCTTGCCCAGAATAGGGGAATTGAGAACCAGTGGACATGTGTAAGGTGAAGATAGACAAAAAGATGGAGTAACAGACAGCATCTCTGGAGAGAATGAATGGGTGATGTTTCGGGTCGAGACCTTTCTTGTAAGGGGGGAAAGATTTAATAGGAACCTGAGGGGTAACCTTCTTCACTCTGAAAAAGGGTCTCTACCGGAAACGGCATCTATTCCTTTTCTCCAGAGATGCTGCTTGACCAGCTGAGTCACTACAACATTTTGTGTCCATCTTTGGTGTAAACAAACATCTGCGGTTCCTTCCTATTATTACACCGATATATAGAATAAATATGCTCTGTAATTGGCTTGGAACTCACCACTTTTAGGAAGCCCTGCACTTGTACTCCCAATCTTACCCATCTCCATATTCATCCGCTCAACCTTACCCAGCTATTATTCTCATCTCTCAAAATATTGTAACATTTTTGCTTCAAATTATTTTCATTGTTGGTAATGACGATAGGGATGAAGATAGGTAAGATTGAGCTAAAAGCTCATATGTCAACCTTTATGAAATTTAAAATTAGAGATATAACACGGAAACTGACCCTTCGGCCCACCGAGTCCATGCCGATCAGCGATCACCCTGTACATTAGCACTATCCTACACACTAGGGACAATTAACTTACAAACCTGTATGTCTTTGGAGTGTGGGAGTAAACCGGAACACCCAGATAAAACCCATCGCGGTCACGGGGAGAATGTACAAACTGTACAAACAGCATCATGGTCAGGATCGAACCCGGCTCTCCGCCACTGTAAGGCAGCAACTCCATCAGAGTTGCTGCCCATCAGAGAGTTGTTATATTTCTTTGCTGAGATGTAATATATTGGTCTGGGCTTCACATGAGATGGGTCCTGTGTTTCATTGTGGATTCACAATTCACGCTTCAGTGCCCTGATGAGTCTCCCCAACGTAAAGAGAGATTTATCTCTATTTACTGAGGGGTGACCTCATCACAAACATGGCCCAGCACCATCCATTCAGAGTTCCAAGGAACACACAATAATTGGTGTCGTCCAGATACTGAGAAAAAATGGAAGCAGGGAATAACAAGCACATTCAACAGCAAAGTGACAAGTGTTGATGGTGACCTCAAAATAAAAACAGCTGCTCACAAAGACACAGTGTGTCGTGTGGCAGTATCTCTGGCAACCAGTGGCAGTGATATCATCAAATATACTTAATAAGGCTTTTAGATATGGATCTAAACTATCCATATTTTAAATGGATCCTCATATCCATTTATTTGGGGAAAGGAGGGATACGTTCATGTCATAGGAATAGAATTAGGCCATTCAGTGCATCGAGTCTACTCTGCCATTCAATCTTGGCTATCTGTCTTTACCTCCCAACTCCGTTTTCCTGCTTTCTCCCATAACCTTGACATCCTTACCAATCAAAAATCTATCAATCTCTGCCTTAAAAATATCCAGCGACTTGGCCACAGCCGTCTGGTAATAAATTCCACAGATTCACCACCCTCTGACTAAAGAAATTCCCCCTCATCACCTTTCTCTGGAATGCAACTTTCCAAAATGTACTTATCAAGATTCATCCAAATATATTTTAATTTCTTGCATATTATTTAGAATATTTTTTTAAACCAAATGTTCTGTTGTTCAGTGAGACAATTTAAATTCTTAAAGGGTAGAACATTAATCAATTTTGCAGATTAGAACCAAATATTGGCTCATAAGATAGCAGATGAGATTGGTTTATCTTGGCATCATGTTCTACACAGACTTTGTGGGCTGAATGGCCTGTCCGGTGCTGTACTTTCCCTATGTTGGGCGATAAGCCATATTGACACACATTAACCAGGGAGATATTTTCTTTTAAACTAACTAGCTTGAACCTTATTTGGTAAACAAAATAAGAATCAGGATTTCCATTTTAGATTTGTGTATGTGCTGATATATCCTAGTCTGAAGAAGGGTCTCGACCCGAAACGTCACCTATTCCTTCGCTCCATAGATGCTGCCTCACCCGCTGAGTTTCTCCAGCATTTTTGTCTATCGTAAAATAATGCTTGTTTAACAAACACAGCATAGCAAAATAATTAACTGAGCTAATTGGTCTTTGAACATAAATTTTGTTTGTAGGACCGAAGAGGGCATTAAACAGTACTCATACATTAATATTCCTGTAAAATATCAATTTCAAATGCTGCCTTTGCAATTAATATTTTACAGGAATATTAAGCTATGAATACTGTTGGTTGTTGAATTAATCCTGTTGTAACATTCTCAGTGTCATTCTTTTTAAGCTATCACTGTGTTCTTTTGTATGCGAAGCCAGAGCAGAAAATGGTAGAACTCCAGAGAGAGTTACAAAACAGAGAGATCTGGGAGTACAGGTGCATGGATCCCTAAAGGTGGTGAGGCAGGTGTACTGTGTAGTAAAGAAGGTGTTCGGCACACTTGTCTTCATTTGGGAAGGATGTTGAGTACAAATGTTGGGTAAATGTGAAGAAGCAGTACAAATCAATGATGAGACCACACTAGGAGTATTAAGTGCCCAAAGAAAGCCTTGTGTAGGAAGGATGTCATTAAGTTGGATAGGAGTACAAAGGAGATTCACAAGGATGTTACCCGGGCTTGTTTCTTTGGAGTGTAGGAGGCGGAGGGGTGACCTCTTTGAGGTGTACAAGATCAGGATGGGCATGGATACAGAGAACACTCAATCTTTTTTGCGCAGTAGAGGACTCTAAAGGGCTTATATTAAGGTGTTAGAGGAGAGATTTAAAAGGCATCAGTGTCATCTTTTTCACTTAGAGGGTATTTGTATCTGGAATGAGCTGCCAAAGGAAGATATAGAAGCGGATTCAAATATGACTTTTAAAAGACATTTGGACAGATATATGGATAGGAAAGATTTAGAGGGCTATGGGCCAAATACAGGCAAATGGGGTTAGTCCAGTACATTGATAAGGTGGACCAAAGGGTCTGTTTCCATGCTGTACAACTCTTTGGCTATCAAATAGTTCTGGGGACTAGTGTAGATGGGTCACGTTGGTCGGTGTGGGCAAATTGGGCCGAAGGGCTTGCTTCCACATTGTATGACTATAACAAGAAAATGGCAGAAGAGAGTGTTTTCATCAGTCTTTATAGTAAAAAATATGACAAACAAGTCCTTGATACTAAAAAGTATTGGAAGGGATTGAAATGCCATCACCCTACTAAAAGAATTAGTATTAGGCAAACTAAAAGATGGTAAGCTGCCTGGACCTGACGGTTTACATCCAAGAATCCCAAAAGAAGTAGATGCATAAAGTATTTTGCAATCTTCCAAAGCCCTTAGATTGTGAAGAAATAGCGAATAATTGAAAAACCGCCAATGCAAACACCTTCCTCAGAAAGAATGGAGATACAAAAGATAATTGTTGGCCAATTAGTCAAAAGCTATTGTTAGAAAAATGTCAGTATGAATTACTAATGCGATAGCAGCAGAACATTTGGTTTGACGGTGGGAAAATCAAGTCTGGCAAATTTATTTTTCACAGAGGTAGATGGGGATGAGTAGATGCAATATATTTGGACTTTGCAAAGGCATCTGAGGAGCTGCCACTCAAAAAGCTAGTTCTATTGAAGTTAATATAAACGGACATGTAGAGATGGGCTTGACTAGTTGGAAACAGTATGTAGCGAGAAGTGGGATATTTTCACGCTGTAACCAGTGGGGAGCCACAGGTGTCAGTGATGGGACTGCATCTGTTTACAATTTATATGAAAGATTTAGAGAGATGAGTTGAATATCCTTTTGGCCACCTTGGCAGACGATTCAGAGGTTGGTGGGAAGGCAATCTGTGAAGTGGATATAAACAGTTTACAGTGTTGATGATGGGTTAACAAAGGTTGGCAAATGGGATATAATCTGGGAACATATAAAATTCAGTTTAGAAAGAAAAATAACAAAGCCGATTATTATTTAAATGGAGAGAGACTCCAGTCTGTCTCTTTAATTACAGAGACAGCTGTAGCACAGAGTATCTGGTGGTGCTCTTGTGTGAAACACAGGTGCAGCAGGCAATTGGGACTGCTAATGGAATGCTGACTTTTATTTAGAGGTTTGGAGTAGGCATGTGTTACTACAACTGTACAAGGCTCCAGTGAAACCACACCTAGACAACTACGAATAGTACTGAAAAAAGAAATGATCGTTATCCCTTATCTGTACACTGTGGAAAACTTGATTGTATTCATGTATAGTATTTTCTCTGTATGGATAGCATGCAAAACAAAAACCTTTCCACCGTACTTCGGTAATAAACTAAACTAAACATTGGAGATGGTTCACAGAGTTTTCACTGGGACAATCCTGGATATGGAAGGATTGTCTTAAAGGAAAAGTTGAACAAGTTGGGTTGGCACTCATTGAGGTTTCGAATATTGAGGGCCGATCTTATTAAAATATAAGATTCTGAGAGGGCTTTATAGGGTAAAAATGCAGGTATAATATTGCCCCTCAGGGTAGGATCCAAGACCAGTGGGCGTACTCAGATCTATGGGGCACCCATTTAAAAATGGGTGAAGAAGGAATTTATTCTTTCAAAAGTTTGTCCCTCGTTTGAATTTGTTATAGCATAAAATTGTGACGCTGAATTTTTGAGACTCAAGTGTTTTTTTTATTGTCATATGTCCCAAAACAGAACAATTAAATTCTTACTTGCAGCAGCACAACAGATGTGTAAAGAATACTACTCTTTAAAACCCATAATAAATAACAAAAAAAGTTCAATATATATAATTTTTTTAAAATAACAAAACAGACAACAAAATAGACAATAGTAGTACAATAATAATGATTCAATATATTCAAAGCTAGATAGATTCTAAATCAGTAAAGAAAAGGGGTGGGGAAGTAGAAAGAGGCAAGTTAGATCAGCCACAATCTTGTTGAATGGTGGAGGCAGCATGAGGTTCAAACTGCCTACTCCTGTTCCTATTTCTTATGAATAACTGTTCCCATTAACTCACTGATTTCTGGTGATTGCTGTGGAGAAGACTAGAAGAAGGCTCCTTGTAGAAGATGACTGACAGCTTCTGCTTCTACTTTAGTTCCACATGTGTCCACTCCAGAAGTAGTGGCTAAATCTCATTCATCTTAACGAATGCTGATAGCTTCACTTACTCACATTATAGATTTTAAGCTGAGATGCTGCACTGATTTAAATAGAAAATCGAACCTTGGAATTTCCATGGAAACAGAATTGCTTGTTTACATAGAGCACCAGATGTAAAGATTTTCTCTATTTCTTTGCTCATTTCATCATTCAACAGCTTCTTGTGCAAACATTTAAAAATATAGTGACCCTCATCATAAATATTCTAAATTAATAATGTATCTATCCAACCCTAGCTGTTTGTGACTCCATTCTTATTGCTACGTTGATGGCTAATCCAATTATAAGAGATTGCTACACTAAGTGGGACCCGTTGGGTCCCAGCCTCATACGGGAGGACTAGTCTCCCAACACAATATTCCACCTCTCCACCAATTCCAATATTGTTGACCAGTGGGGGTGGGCTTTCTGGTGTGCTAGTATGGTGTTGTGGGCCAAAGGGACTGGTTTCCAGAGGGCTAGCATAGACATTATGGGCCGAATGGATTATTGGGCTGGCAGCTCAGTCACTGAGACCACACACACTCACACATACTCTCTCTCACACACACACACACTCACACTCACACTCACACAGACACACACACGTACACACACACGTACACACACACATACACTCACAAACACATACACACACACACACACACACACACACACACACACATACACACACACAAACACATACACACACACTGACTCACACTATATATATGGCAGTAAACTCTCTTGAATACTCACACGGCTGAGCGCGGCCCCTCCACTTTGGGACTTCCGCAATCAGCGTGGCCTCTGCACTTACCGGAAATTACGCAATCAGCGCGACCTCTGCACTCACCGGAAATTACGCGATCAGCACGACCTGTCCACTAAGCGGAAGTCACGAAATGAGCGGGACTTTTGAAAAAACAGTCGGACCTAATAAAGCATTTATTCCTTCCAAACACAGTCGGACCTAATAAAGCATTGCAGTTTCAAGCACAGGCAGGGCAGCAGACTCATGGCATTGTCATTAAGGGCTAACAAATTATTTATTGCATTTATTGGAAGACTCACAGTTCAGTTGATTCACAGCTTAGAATGAGAGTTGTGGCCTCTCCCTCGCAATCTTGCAGAGTGATTGAGTCACGTCCAGGCATCTGGGGTTTTATAGTCCTGGACCACCCCCGAAGGGGGCGTTACCTTCATCATGGTGATTGACAGGCGAGAGGATCTCAAGGTTTTTTAAACACTCATAACTTTTTTATTTTTCTTCGATGGGAAAAATCCTCAGGGCCTGTTCTGCGGAGGAGTACTGCGAGTAAGATGGCCAAAAATCATAGCGATACATGGTAGTTTTTCTTTCTAAAATCAATATACAGCGCAGACAGGAAGTGGTCAAGATGACACTTTTAATTATATAGATATCCCATTGAAATGTTTGTGCTTTGTATAGGTGGATTTTTAAAATTAGAAACAATACAGTTTTGAAAAGATCCAATCTTTGAGAAGAAGGGATCAGGAGTGGCACTAATCTCTGCTTGGTTTACGGGGTGCTATTTTAATCATTATCTTCATTCTCGTGAAATTAATCTTCAAAGAATGCAACAGAGCTCATTCTGGGATAAATAACTTGCAGAGTCAATTTGGAAGATATAGTCATGCAGTGTGGAAACAGGTCCTTCGTTCCAACTTGCCCATCTACACTAGTCCCACCTGCCTGCATTTGGCCCATATTCCTCGCAACTTATCCTATCTATGTGCCTGTCTAAATATTTCTTAAACATTGCAATAATACCTGCTTCAACCACCTCCGCTGGCAGCTCGTTCCATACATCTACCACCCTTTGTATAAAAAAAGTTACCCCTCCGGTTCCTATTAAATCTTTCCCCCCACTCGCCATAAACCTATGTCCAGTGTAACAAATCAGATTGTGAAGGAATAGGTGACGTTTCGGGTCCAGACCCTTCTTCAGACTGACGTGGGGGTGGGGGGGGGGGAGGGGGGGGGGGATGCGGGAAGAAGAAAGGAAAAGGTGGAGACAGTGAGCTGTGGGCGAGCTGGGAAGGGGAGGGGAATGAGGGAGAAAGCAAGGACTACCTGAAATTGGAGAAGTCAATGTTCATACCGCTGGGGTATAAACTACCCAAACGAAATATGAGGTGCTGCTCCTCCAATTTGCGGTAATCCGCACTCTGGCCATGGAGGAGGCCCAGGACAGAAAGGTCGGATTCGGAATGGGAGGGGGTGTTGAAGCTCTGAGCCACCGGGAGATCAGGTTGGTTAATGCGAACTGAGGTGTTGGGCGAAGCGATCGCCAAGCCTGCGCTTGGTCTCGCCAATGTAGAGCAGTTGCCACCTAGAACAGCGGATGCAATAGATGAGGCTGGAGAAGGTGCAGGTGAACCTCTGCCTCACCTGGAAAGACTGCTTGGGTCCTTGGATGGAGTCGACGGGGGAGGTAAAGCGACGAGTGCAGCATTTCCTGCGGTTGCAAGGGAAAGTACCAGGGGAGGGGGTGGACTGGAATTGTCCCTGGGTCAATTCGTCCCTTCCCACCCAAACCACCAGTTCATTCCTTCTTCCCGCCCCCACATCAGTCTGAAGAAGGGTCTCGACCCGAAACGTCACCTATTCCTTCGCCCCATAGATGCTGCCTCGCTCGCTGAGTTTCTCCAGCATTTTTGTCTACCTTCGATTTTTCCAGCATCTGCAGTTCTTTCTTAAACAAAACAGATCGTGAAGTCAGTGTTGAGCCAGCAACCTCATTGTCAACTTTGGCAGAAACAGGGACGCACATCTTCAGCTATCCTCCTGGGATCAATCCAGAGAGAATGCCGGGTGATCTCTCCACAGGGAGCCCTTGCGTGTTGTTTTCACCTATGTGGAGAAGAACATCAGACTGGGTGTTCAAAATGCAGCCAGTCCACACAATCAGGAGTAAAGGCACACTCCCAGTCTTACCAGCTAATGCAGTTTGACTTCTTAAAAATGCTTGGAAAATGATAACTTCAGAATATGTTTCTAATAATCTACACATTTAAACACATTAAACTATCTAAATTAATTATCCATTAAAAAGATTTTATAAGAAACCTTGTAAAGAACATATTACTGCCAGAGTCTCACACAGCTGCCCCCTTTGATTGAATTAACAGATAAATGCCCCTTGCATCTCTTTAAACAGTCATGGGATCTTTGGGTGAGTTTCCTAGTTCAGTTGCGAGCAATTAGTTCACGGGGATACAAGGAACTGCAGATGCAGGTTTACAACAAAAGACACAAAGTGCTGGAGTAACTCAGCACGTCAGGCAGTGTGAATTGCAGAGAATTGTGGACATAGCCTAAACCACACAAACCAACCTCCCTTCCTTTAACTCTATCTACATTTCACGCTGCCTCGGCAAAGCTACCAGCATAATCGAGGACAAGTCTCACCCCGCTCACTCCATTTTCTCCCCTCTCCCATCAGGCAAGAGGTATGTGTGTGAAAATGCATAGCTCCAGATTCGGGGACAGTTTCTTTCCAGCTGTTATCAGACAAATGAACCATCCTATCAAGACCTAGAGAGCAGTCCTGAGCTACCATCTACCTCACTGGAGACCCTTGGACTATCTTTAATCGGACTTTACTGGACTTGCACTGTATGTTATCCCCTTCATCCTGTATCTGCACACTATGAACGGCTCGATTGAAATCATGTATACCAGGCACCTGCCGTCAGGGTAGGCAAGGTAGGCAGTGCCTTCCCTGACTAAAATTATAAAAAGATAATTGTTAAATATAAATAGTAAAGATTTACAATTCATTTACTAAATTCAGTATTTATTATTAAATGATTATTTTAATAATCGATCTTAGGTAGGCGTAATTCTCCCATGCCTTTAATCCGCGGTCCGTGTAATACGCGTAACTATGTTCAACTCACGTGCCATGGATGCTGCTTCAAGCCTTCACTTACAATGGGCAATAAAGGCAGCTGAAAGCCTGCCTTTGCACCATGGACTGTGCGCAAGGTGTTGCAAATGCCCACAGGAGTGGAGACCAATCTGCGATTGCGTGTTTTTTAAAGATCTTTTTAAAAGTCGACTGACTGCCTATAGGACCGATCTGCGCCTGCGCGGTTTTACGATTTTCTGCGCGTGCACGATTTTTACGGTTTTTAAAGGTCGACTGATTGCCCAGTGCCTACCCTGAGTAATTACTCACAGCACGTGCCTGATGTATACTCTTTCCGCTGACTGGATAGCATGCAACAAAAAGCTTTTTCACTGTACCTCGGTACAGGTAAAAATAAATTAAACTAAACTACACAAAACATCTATGGATAGATAACGTTTTCGGTCAAGACCCTTCTTCAAACTTAGCTCAATAGTTCATGCTCAAGTTCTCTTGTTGACCTGTATTGAATTCAACATGGAAGACACTGCAAGTTTGCAGTGAATCAATCGCCAAATCATTGACTGCAGGGATTCTTGATGCAGGCTTTTAACCTAAAACATCAACCGTTCCCTTGCTTCTATGGATGCTGCTCTGCCCATTGAGCTCCTATAGCAGTTTTATTTGTGCTGACAGAAAATGTCGTTTTTCATATCTGAACATGCATCTCAAAGTTAATACTACCAGTTGACACCAGTGGTTCTACTATTCTTTCACCTGCAATATCTGGATCAAAATTATTATCAAATGTTGGTAATCTGCTGAATTATTTTATTTATTACCAGAGATAGATTTGATTTTCCTTCATGCCTTTTAAAATATTAACGTACTAAATCATTTGTACATATTAATCTAAATGAAAATTAATCCCAGAAACAGCATTCAACACAAATAGACCACTATATGCAATAGTTTAATGCATTAAGTTTCTATTTCTTAGAATATATAAAGACAGCCAAGTGATGGAAATAGATGTTTTTTCGTTGCATTGCCATGTATGCTACAATAAAATACAAGATTCCAGTCAAAGTATGGGCTGAAATGAGACATTATTTTGTAGCCAAAAGTATTTAAATAAAATTTGTGTAATGCAGTTAGGTTATCACATACCATTTAAAGTTTCAAAAAGATGACATTCAAAATTAGAAGTCTTGCGGTAAGGCTATAGCATCTGAAACAATAAAAGTGGTGTGAGCCACAAGTTCTTAACATATATTGTTATGGATCCAGCATTCCTTCATTTGTATTTTTTTAATTCCATTCTAACAAATTACTGAAGGAAATGGATTCATCTTGTGGTAAAGTTTACTCCTACTGGCTAAAACAATACACTGTACGGTTTTGGCTTTGTGTCAGCTTTGTGGTTGACACAAAACCAGCAACTTCAAATATTGGATTAACAATCAAGTGTGTGATGTTGCTTTGTTGGAAAGCATGAGACGTTGTCAATGAATTGTAAAAAAAATAATTGTTTCACATGTGGTGCATCTTGTTATAGAACTTGAAACTCAATCAATATAAAAGTCAAGCAAGGGAAAAATAAAATATTTGTTAATGTTTCTGACAAAAATAGAAACTGTGGTAAACAATACAGTGATTCATGTCTTTACATCATTGCAAAGCACTACGACAATTGTTAATACTATTAATTTTGTAATGGTTTTAAGTATTATAATATTACATAGGCCGATATTTCATGTTCCAGCAAAGCCATTGGAAGCAATATATGTGAAGTGTTTTAATCTGTTTATATTAATTGAGGAGTAATACATTCAGGTGATCACTTGATTGATTTCAAATACTCAAAATACTAACGTGTACCTTTCACCTCCACAAATGCTGCTTGGCCTGCTAAATTCTGCCAATGGTTCTTTTTTTGTTTTAGATTTAGGTTTATTGTTATCACATGCTAGACTAGGTGGGACCCATTGGGTTCCTGTCACATGGGAGGCCTGGTCCCCCAATGTAACCCGTCCCCCAATGCAATATTCCGCCACTCACCTGTTCCCCCAAGACAACCCATTTCCCCAACGTAATATTCCACCACTCACGCCTATCCCCCTCCCGCCAAATCCACCCCTCCCTGTCCCCCTCTCCTTCTACTCCCCCCTCTACCCCACCTTGCCCATCAACCCAGACCCCTTCTACCCCCTCCCTACCCCCCTGCACTCCACTACCCCTCTCCCTCACTCCCCTCTTCCTCCGTCCTCCCTCTCTCCCCTCCCTCCCTCATCCCTCTCTCCCCCCTCCCCCCTCTCTCCCCCCTCCCCCTCATCCCCCCCCCCCTCATCCCCTCTCTCCCCTCTCCCTCCCTCCGTCTTCTCTCCCCCCCCCCCCCCCTCGCCTGAGCTGTGGGCCGGGCTGCGGCGCTCCCTCTCTCCGTGTAATGCTGGGGTGCGTTAGGGCCGCTCCTGGTGTCTGCACCCGCGGGCAGGAGCCGCTGAGGCGCTGCCCGTCCCGGGACCCAGGGTGTCCCTCGCCAGCGGGTAGACAGCGGGGCTCGCCGCTGCCACCCCCACCCCCCCCACCCCCATCTCCATCTACCACCCTATCTCCCTCCTCCTCCTCCTCCTCATTTCCCTCATCCTCCTACCCTCACTCCCATTCCCTGCCCCAGCCCCTACCCAGGTCGTAGAGCAGCACCAGGTCTCGGTCTGGTTCTTGTACTCGGCCCGGCCCCGGCTGTAGGTGACCGAAGCACTCGCGGACCTGGGCCTCGACGGAGCCGGGTTTGCTGTGCCAGGGGCGGGGTGAGGATGGTGGGCAGCCGAGCCAGAGTTGCCCACAGAGCAGGAAGCAGAGGCTGTGCTGCAGGATGGCGGACCCCGAGGCGCTGGTACACCTTGACCCAGGCCCCGGGCTTGGGCACGACTCCAGCCCTCAGCTCAGCCGCCGCCTGAGTGACAGGAGAGGAGACCAATCTGCGTGGCGGTGACTGACAGCAATCTGCGCATGCGCATTTTTTACGATTTTTAAACCTCGATAACTATTACAATATACCATAGATCGGAACGAAACGTGGTGCACTCGCAGCACAGGAGAATGATGAGTAAGGGGTGGAAAACCGCAGCGCCATCCCGTACCGTTTTTGTGCAAATAGAGAAACCCCGCAAACCGGAAGAGAACAAGATCAGAGTTTTAGTTATGTATAGATTGATACCGAGCTGCCATGAAACGCTTTGATTTGCATTCTATCCAAACAGATCAGATATACCATACATAGATACAGTCAGTTCAAATTTGTTCAAAAGGAAGAACAAAGGAGAAGATACAAAGTGCAGAATATAGTTCTCAGCATTGGAGTGCATCAACTTCATAGATAAATTCCAATGTCCTCAATGGGGCAGAGATGAATCGAACAGTATCCTAGCTGATAGAAGGGGCGTTCAGAAGCCTGATAACAGAAGGGATTGAATAATTGATTAGACTATACGGATGGACTGGTAACTTGAGCAGAAAATGGATTAATGCAATTCAGTCTGCAGTTGTGTGAGAAAATGCATTTGGGAAAGAGCAATGTGGCAAGGGAATAGATATAAATGAGAGGATATGGAGAGGTGTGGAGCAACAGGTGTTTTAATATCGCTATTCCCATAACAACACCTTGGATATCCACAGAACCCAAATTATTGCAGGACGGATCAAGAAGATGGTTGGAAAAGATCTACAATTTGCTTTATTTTCTGCCAGGGCATTGAATAGAAGAAATGGGAAGTTGTGCCGGAACTGTGTGCAACACTTAGGTCACAGATTGAAAACCGAGTACAGTTTTGTCCAAACGTTACGGGAAAGAAAGAGTACAAATCAGATTCTTGAGAATGCTGCCAGAAACTGGAAAATTTTATTGATGAGGCAGGGTACAGAGAGGTGAGATATTTATTATTGTCACATGCACTGAGGTACAACAAAATGCTTTGTTTTGCTTGCTATCCAAACAGATCAGATAACACAATGCATAAATGCAATCAAGTCAAACTCAAGTACAGTAGATAGAGCAAAGGGGACACGATACAGAGTGCAAAATATAGTTATCAGCATTGTAGCATATCAGTTCAGAGACAAAATTCAATGCCTGCAATGGGTTAGAGGCCAATCGGACTGTTACCTAGCTGATGGAAGGACAGTTCAGAAGCCTGAAAACAGTGGGTAAGAAGCTGTTCCTGATACTGGTAGTGCGTGTTTTCGAGCTTTTGTATCTTCTGCAGGGAAGCAGGGAGAAGAAGGAATTTTTGGAGTGGGACATGTTTTTGTTTATGTGGGCTGCTTTTCCGAGGCAGCGTAAGATGTTGATGGAGTCAATGGTGGGAAGTCTGGTCTGTGTGATGGACTGGGCTGCATCTACAACTCTGCAATTTCTTACGGTCTTGGTCACAGCTGTTCCAAAACAAAGCCGTGATGCAACCCGACCACATGAGCCATTGGTAGCATGCCACATTTCCTCAGTCTCCTCAGGAAGTAGTGATTTCTTGGCTGTGACATTAATGTGGTTGATCCACAACAAATCATTGGTGATATTAACGCCAAGGAACTTGAAGATCTCAATCATTTCCACTTTGGCACCATTGATGCTGATTGTGGCATCTACTCCCCTTGGTTCCTGAAGTTGATAACTAGCTTTTTGCCTCGTTGACATTAAAGGTGAGGTTATTGTCCTAACACCATGTTGCTATGACCTCTATCTCCTTCGTGTACTCCATCTCGTCATTGTTTGTGATCTGGCCCACCACCGTGGTGCCATTTGCAAACTTGTAGATGGAGTTAAAGCCAAATTTGGCTATACAGTTGTGAATGTTTAGAGAGTAGAGTAGGGTGACTGAGAGCCATCCTTGCTGGGCCATGCACATCGTGTCCATCCATGACCTCCCAGAGACCATCGCTGGAAAATATGGGTATGCTGATGATCTAGCCATGCTGATGAGACACAAAGAGTGGAAGACAATCAAAAGCTCCTTGAGTCAAGACATGGGGACTTTGGCAGTATACCTACGACAGTAGCGTTGAAAGCTGAGCGAAGGCAAAACAGTGTCAACAGCATTCCATATAAACAACAAGGAAGCTAAGCGAGAGCTACCTGTCTTCGTTAACAACAGGCGCTTGGACTTCCAACAAACGCCCACTTACCTCGGCGTAAAGCTGGACAGATCGCTTACATTTCGTCAACACCTGGCTGGTCTCCGCGACAAGGTCATAGCACGTAGCGGCCTCATCCAACACCTGGCAGGAACAAGTTGGGGAGCCAGACCAGCAACTCTTCACACCTCTGCCTTAGCTCTTGTGTATGCTCCAGCTGAGCACTGCGCACCCGTATGGAGTAGAAGGCAACATACTAGCCTGGTAGACACGAGCCTGAACAGCACCTTGTGAACCATCACTGGGTGCCTTCAACCTACTCCAGTCGAGCAGCTCACTGTACTTACAGGCATTCCGCCTGCAGGGACCCGGAGGCTAGCAGCAACTCTGGCACTATCTCGTTGTGCCATGGACTCAGATCACCTCCTCATCAGGCTATCAGCAAAGAGCAGAGGCCACCCCGACTGAAGTCCCATCACCCCTTTGCTCCACATGGAAAACAACTCCTAGCATCCATCCAGCAAATTGAGACAAATGCACACTGGATAGCCACCAAGTGGTCACAGGAGTGGAAGGCAACCTCATCCCCATTACACAGCAACATCTCTTCACCAGATAAAAGCTGTCCAGCGTCTGACCTCCCCAGAGGAGCATGGGTGAAGCTCAACAGCCTTCATACTGGAGTTGAGCATTTCAATGCCAACATGTGGAGATGGGGGCTCCACCAGAGCCCAGCCTGTAAATGCAGAGCAGAACAACAGACAGCCGACCACGTCATCTCTGGGTGCCCGCTCTACCACCCACCAAATGAAGCTCAGGGCCTGGCTCCGACGCAGAGACAACAACCTGACTGCTCAACAGCTGGCTTGAGATCTAACTATTCTTTTGGTTTATGTTTCATTCGCAAGAAGAAGAATTATTGTGGAGAAGGTGTTGTCACCTACCCTCACTGATTGTGGACTGTGGGTCAGAAAGTCGAGGATCCAGTGGTAGAGAGGCGTGCTGATTCCTAGGTCCCAGAGTTTGGAGATAAGTTTGGATTATGGTGTTGTAGGTGGAGCACTAATCAATAAATAGGAGTCTTAATTATGAGTCTTTGTTGTCCAGGTGTTCCAGGGATGAGTTGAGGGCCAGGGAGGTGGCATCTGGTGTGGACCTGTTGCGACGGTAAACAAACTGCACTGGATCAAGGCTGGCTGGGAGCCTGGAGTTAATGTGTGCTATCACCAGTCTCTCAAAACATTTTATGATAGTAGATGACAGAGGCACTGGCCCGTCATCATTAAATCACCTTCCTTTGGCACCGGGGTGATAGTGGTCATCTTAAAGCAGATTTAGACCTCAGAAAGTAGTGATAGGTTAAAGATGTCTGTGAATACCTCTGCCAGTTGCTTTCGGTGGATTAATTCTCAGGAAGGCCAATCTTGCGTCTGCCACTGTAATCATTGGTGCAGGTGGACCCGAGACTGCCGGGGCGGGTGATGGTCCTCTACTGACCTGCTGTTCAAAGCGGGCATACAATACATTGAGTTAATCGGGGAGAACCCCACTGTTGCCAGCAATACTGTCTGCCTTTGCTTTGTAGCCCATTAAGGTTGGATAGACTGGGAAAAAAAGCCAAGGGGAGGTTTAATTGAGGTGCATGAAATTATGAGGGGTAGAGTAAACATGATGGACCAATTTCCCTTAATAGTTGGAGGTCCCAATTTGGTTGGAGACTTGGAGGGGAGTTGCAGAAAAGTTGTTCGCCGTCAGAGCGATAAGCATTTGGAACTTGCTGCCTTAAAGTGGCAGAAATGCTCATCCCATATTGAAAAAATAGTTGGACTTGCACTTGAAGAGCAGTGAGCTACATGGCTGCAGACCCATGCTGGAAGGTTTGACGGGCTAGGTAGGGGTTTGCAACAGGCAAGGACATGTATAGTGGCAGATTATTATATCGTTCAAGAGATTGCTACGTTATCTCTCTAGACACTTAGGAGACAGCGTGGTATTAGGAGAATGTCGTTTTACGCACGTGAGCTCTCCACTGGACTTTCAGAGCTTCTCGAAAGATAAATCTTCAGAACACAATCTTTTGATTAATAGTTTCTTTATTGTTGAAGAAAAACAGTAAGATATTCATCCAACCTTCTTCTCCGACTCATACACTTTAATCTTTGTCAAACTCTAGCATATCGCTTTTAAACGTTAGAAAACGCCTCATGTCTCAGCATAGCTCCACATGGTTGAAGAATATTGCTTCCTACCATGTTGAGCTCCAAAACTAAAACTAAACTGCTAACAGGTTCTGCGCAAAAAAACCAGCAGCAAACACGCCTCCGAGTACGTAATAAATCCCACCTACATAATTACAGGCTGGCAAGATTTAAAGGCAAATGCCATAATTAATGACACACAAAATAAAGCCAAATGGCCACTACAATGTGCACAATGACCTCTTGTGATATACATTTTCTCTCATCCTGATGTATAATACATTTGAAAGTCTTTACTTTTCCCAGCAATGTCCAAGTATATTTAGTAACTTTGTTAGTTTGATTTATTAGCATCAATAAAGGAATAGTTCTGTTGATTTTAAGAGAAGATCCCTGACATTATATTTGTAGAATAATTAGTTTTATTTGCCCACAGAAAGTTAATACACACTGGTATTAAAGTAGTGGTTTCCAACACTAAACAGGTTTTAAGTTATATTATTTGTTTTAGCACTTGGTAAAGGCTTACTGCCCCAGTAAAGATCTTCAGCTCAATTGCTCTTTCCCGTATGATCAAAAGGCTGGTGGTTCGATTCCAGCCTGTGTGACTACCTCTTGAATATCTTCAATTGCTTTTATTCCTTCCTACGTAATGTTATATTTCTATCACTGCTTAATAGTCAATTTTTTGCTCAATTGTGCTGAAAACAATCATGCTCCCCTTAGATTGATGAAATCACAATGACCATGTCTTCGTACCATTTTGTCAAATGTCTTGCTGGTGAATTTTGCTGAAAACACTGCCTTCCTGTAATGGATTATATTTTGAAGAAGGATCCCAACATGAAATGTCGTCTATCCATTTCCTCCACAGATGGTGCCTGACCCACTGAGTTCATCCATCACTTGTGTGTTTTGCTCAAGATTCCAGCATCTGCAGTTCCTTGGGTCTTTATAGATTATATTCTCCCAGCCCCCAATTCAACTGTCATGGTATTTTCTGCCTTTGCAGTCTTAACGTGTTCTAAAATTGTACCTTTCGGCTACATCTTTGTCTTGCACTAAACGTTATTCACATTATTCCCTTTATCATGTATCTGTACACAGTGATTGGCTCGATTGTAATCATGTATTGTCTTTCTGCTGACTGGTTAGCATGTAACAAAAGCGTTTTACTGTACCTCGGCACACGTGACATTAAACTAAACTAAATTAAACTTGCATTTCACAATAATAATACAAAACCTCAGAACATTGCTCTCAGTACATTTGAGCAACATGGGAATTGTAAATGTTGAAGGGAAAGGAATTATTGAATCAAAGAAAATATGATTCGTTTTGTGTGTATGCAGTTATCGAATTGTCTTTGGGAAAATATATGTTCAATTTATTCATATTCATCTAAAGGATAGCATTACAACTTTAACTCATTTTCTGATGCTATCCCTTCAACCAAGAATCACAATGGCAATTGGACAACATAATTGTTGAAAGATTTAGCACTGAGATGAGAAATGCAGATGTCCACATCAGAAAGCCTTTGCATCCTGGTTTAAATTCATAACTAATGTGGTATTACCCTGGAATTTGTAATTCATACTAAAGGGACCATATACAACAATGTTAAATGGTACAAAATTGAAGTCAGCTAATCAGTTATTGCCTGACAGCTGATAATGGAGAAATAAAATAACATCAAAGAGGTAATAATGCAATGGTAAAACAAGGTGACATAGGTCGACTTTCAAATGAATCTTCAGGGACACCTTAGGTAGATCTAGATAAAAAGAAGTTTCATAAACAAGTTGGTGCTACTTGTCATTGTGCTTCTTTATAGATAAAGAGAGTAGTGTTGAAAAGTGAGTTGAATTGTGAATGCTGTACATAAAATGAATTTTCTAATTGAACATTCTCAAGTCTCGTATCCCAGTTTTGCTCTTTTTGCCGTAGGTAGGCATTGATCAGTTGCAGAAAGCACAAAGTCAGAAGCAGTCATGCCGAGAATAAGTTTACACTACTTATGTAGGCAGTTCAGGACTGTACCTTCAAAGACTAATACCAATTTCCCAACCACAGTTATTTAAGCAATTTAAGGAGAAAGCAAGGGAAATTTGTGTTCTCAGAGAAAACACCAAATCAAACTGCGGCACGGAGGCATAGCAGTAGAGTTACAACTTTAACTCATTTTCTGATGCTATCCTTTCAACCTTTAAAGAATCAGTAAGAGTTGCTGCCTTACAACCCTAGAGACCCGGGTTTGATCCTGACTACGGGTGCTGTCCGTACGGAGTTTGTACGTTCTTCATGTGACCGCATGGGCAAAAAGAAACAAAATGTATTTTAGGTCATAAATGTTGAGGAATCCAGAATATTGAAAATAGAGGAAAGTTGAGCTAGACTATTGAATATGACAGAAAAAGTAGTAAATGGAAACATGTACTTTTAGTCAACACCATTCCTGTTCTCTTGGAGTTGCCATCTTGTGTTTCCTTTGCTTCTCTTCATCTCAGTGCCTATCTCTATCACTCAGGGAGTGATAGAGAGAGACACAATGGTAACAAGCCCTTCGGCCCACTGAATCCACAACAAAACAATTGTATACACTAATCCTATCTTGGTCCCACATTATTATCAATACTCCCTAGGTGCAACCACTGGCCTATACATTAGGCAGAATTTACAGAAGCCAATTAACCTACCGACATGCATGTCTTTGGATTGTGGGAGTAAAACAGAGTACCGTTTTACGAGGAGAACATACAAACTCCATACAGACAGCACCCGAGGTCAGCATTGAGCTGTGGGGCAGCAGCTCTACTAGATACACCCAAATTTGAACACATCAGCAATAAAACCCAAGACCAAATAAGCATCCCAACCCAAAACATCACCTATCCATGTTCTCCAGAGATGCTGTTGGACCCGCTGAGTTCTCCCAGCACTTTCTGTCCTGCTGTGTAAACCAGCATCTGCAGTTCCTTGTTTCTACATTAAGCATTTCAAACCATTGAATATACACCAACATTTTCAAGCCATATAAATACGGCAGCACAGTCACGCAGCAGTAGAGTTGCTGCCTCACAGCGCTAGAGACCAGGGTTCAATCCTGACTATGGGTGCTGTCTGTACAGAGTTTGTACGTTCTCCCTGTGACCACATGGGTTTTCCCAGGGTGCTCCAGTTTCTTCCCAAACTCCAAAGTCTTACAGGTTTGTAGGTTAATTTGGCTTCGGTAAAATAAATTGTTAATTAACCCTCGTGTGCAGGCTAGTGCAGCATACAGGGATCGCTGGCTGGCGCAGACTGAGTGGGCCAAAGGACCTTAAAACTGAAATGTTAACTAATCAACCTTATGGTTCCCTTAGCAAGTTGCTACCCCATTGGTTACAGTATGGGTGGTGGCAAGCTGCTTACTGTGAAAAAAGAAGCGTGAGGAAGCTATTGGAAACCATCTTGAGCATCTTAGAGATTGCAGAATCTTGGAGAAGATAGCCTATTCAAATCTTGTGGTGATAAGGACATGTCTCCAAGGTGACATCTCAGTAATCATAAATTACCAGAGTAGTGAGACACCATGTGGGGGCCCTTTGTACTGTATATTGGGATCATCAGCATGAATGCCGCATTAGTCCCAGGTAGATGTCTTCTGTTCTACTGGAGCATTTACGTGTTCAACGACCATTTACGTGCTGCAGTGGAAATAGAGATGCTACATGGTAGATAGGCCTGCAGGTCTTAAAATAGGGTTGCTCACTACTTCTTTTCAGGAGAAGACAGGCACATTGCTCTGCCCAAACCCGATGCAAAAAGAGAGCAGGTGTCCCCATTAATGCTGCTTTCCAGCAGTCTTGCAAGTGTGGCGGGCATTTTATTATCCAAACAATAGACAATAGGTGCAGGAGTAGGCCATTCGACCCTTCGAGCCAGTACCGCCATTCAATGTGACCATGGCTGATCATCCCCAATCAGTACCCTGTTCCTGCCTTTTCCCCATATCCCCTGACTCCACTATCTTTAAGAGCCCTATCCAGCTCTCTCTTGAAACCATAGAAGTCCATTCCCTGCACTTCCGTGTCCAAAAGCCTCTTAAACACCATTATTGTATCTGCCTTCACCACCATCCCTGGTAATGCGTTCCAGGCCCCCATCACTCGATGTAAAAAACTTGCCCCGCACATCTCCATTAAGCACACCCCCACTCATCTTATAGTTATGTCCTCTAGTGTTGGACTAGATTAAAGAATGTACTGTATGTTATTGAGTTTTGCACAATGTGCTCGGGTGATACGTCAGTCAAGGATGAACAGCTGACGGTATATGAAATAGGTCCTGACCCGGAAACGTCACCTATCTATGATCTCCAGAGATGCTGCCCGAACCACTGAATTACTCCAGCACTTTGTGTCTATCCTTGGTATATGTAATGTATAATTTTATAGTAGAAAATGTGGTGATATGATGGGGCGAATAAATGTTAAGTCAAAGTCCTGATCGATGGACAGAATCTTGGCAGGAGAGTTTCTTCATCGAGCAAATATTTGGGCAAGATCATAGAACTTCAGGGCAACATTTTGGCGGTAGAATTGCTGTCTTATAGTGCCTGAGACCCAGGTTCGATCCTGACTATGGGTGCTATCTGTAGGGAGCACGTTGTATGTTCTCCACGTGACCATGGCAGGTATTTTTGGGAATAATACAGAAGGTGGAGGATTAGTTCATTCCAAAGAGGAAGAAAGATTCTAAGGGTAGTAAGAGGCGACCGTGGCTGACAAGGGAAGTCAAGGACAGTATAAAAATAAAAGAGAAGTATAACATAGCAAAGATGAGCGGGAAGCCAGAGGATTGGGTAACGTTTAAAGAGCAACAGAAGATAACTAAAAAAGCAATACAGCGAGAAAAGATGACGTACGAAGGTAAGCTAGCCAGGAATATAAAGGAGGATAGTAAAAGCTTCTTTTGGTATATGAAGAGGAAAAAATTAGTTGAGACCAAAGTTGGACCCTTGAAGGCTGAAATGGGTGAATTTATTACGGGGAACAAGGAATAGGCAGATGAATTGAATGGGTAGTTTAGATCCGTCTTCACTAAGGAGGACACAAACAATCTTCCTGATGTACTAGTGGCCAGAGGATCTGGGGTGATGGAGGAACTGAACATTAGGGAGGAAACGGTGTTGGGTAGACTGATGAGACTGAAGGCTGATAAATCTGCATGGCCTGATGGTCTGCATCCCAGGGTACTTAAGGAAGTGGCTCAAGAAATTGTGGACGCATTGGTGATCATTTTCCAATGTTCTATATAGATTCAGGATCAGTTCCTGTAGCTAATGTCATCCCACTTTTTAAGAAAACAGAGAATTATAGACCAGCTAGCCTGACATCGGTGGTGGGGAAGATGCTGGAGTTAATTATAAAAGATGAAATAGCGGCACATTTGGATAGCAGTAGCAGGATAGGTCCGAGTCAGCATGGATTTACGAAGGGGAAATCATGCTTGACTAAACTTCTGGAATTTTTTGAGGGTGTAACTAGGAAAATGGACAAGGGAGAGCCAGTGGATGTAGTGTACCTGGACTTTAAGAAAGCCTCTGATAAGGTCCCACATAGGAGATTAGTGGGCAAAATTAGAACACGTGATATTGGGGGTAGGGTGCTGACATGTATAGAAACTTGTTTGGCAGACAGGAAACAAAGAGTAGAGATTAACGGGTCCCTTTCAGAATGGCAGGCACTGACATTCATGATTTAGATGAAGGGATTAAAAGTAACATTAGCAAATTTGCAGATGACACAAAGCTGGGTGGCAGTGTGAACTGTGAGGAGGATGCTATGAGGATGCAGGATGACTTGGACAGGTTGGGTGAGTGGGCAGATGCGTGGCAGATGCAGTTTAATGTGGATAAATGAGAGGTTATCCACTTTGGTGGCAAGAACAGGAAGGCAGATTATTATCCGAATGGTGTTAAGTTAGGAAAAGGGGAAGTACAACGAGATCTGGGCGTTCTTGTACATCAGTCACTGAAAGTAAGCATGCAGGTACAGCAGGCAGTGAAGAAAGCTAATGGCATGTTAGCCTTCATAACAAGAGGAGTTGAGTGTAGGAGCAGAGACGTCCATCTGCAGTTGTACAGGGTCCTAGTGAGACCACACAAGGAGTATTGTGTGCAGTTATGGTCTACAAATTTGAGGAAGGACATTCTTGCTATTGAGGGAGTGCAGCGTAGGTTCACCAGGTAAATTCCAAGGATGGGTGGACTGTCATATGTTGAAAGAATGGAGCGACTTGGCTTGTATACACTGGAATTTAGAAGGATGAGAGGGGATCTTATTGAAACACATAAGATTATTAAGGGTTTGGACACGCTAGAGGCAGGAAACATGTTCCCGATGTTGGGGGAGTGCAGAACAAGGGGCCACAGTTTAAGACTAAGTGATACGCCATTTATAACGGAGATAAGGAAGAACTTTTTTCACCCAGAGAGTTGTGAATCTATGGAATTCTCTGCCTCAGAAGGCAGCGTAGGACGATTCTCTGGATGCTTTCAAGAGAAAGTTAGATAGGAATCTTAAAGATAGCGGAGTCAAGGGATATGGGGAGAAGGCAGGAACGATAGTGCTAATGCATGGGGATCGCTGGATGGCGCGGACTCAGTGGGCCGAAGGGCCAGTTACCACAGTATCTCTCAACTAAACTAAAAATCTGTTTCCGTGGGGCGTGATTCCACATATTGACCTGGACTATTGTTTGCTTCCAATGTCAATTTAGTTATGTCAAGAGGGCATCCCTCTCTCCACACATCCCTCCCTTCCTCCACACATCCCTACCCTCTCTCCACACATCCCCTCCCTCCATCTATCAAGCTATCTAGGCACATTAACGAAGACTCAAGGAACAATGAGATTAAGCATCAGCAGTGAGTTTTACTTGCACAAGGTGAAAAGTCAAAGGCTGTGATCACAACTCCAAAGTTAAGTTAGTACAACGGGACATTTATACACCAAAATTAACGACTGAGAAACTACAGATGTGAGGCAGATGTTAATGACAGGAATTGTGCTTTACTCTTACACTGTACAATAGTCGTGACTTCTCAGATTCGTATGTTAATAATTTGGATCGTGACTTTGGCTTGGGTCTTGGCTTAACGGGGTAGACAGATAAGGAAGTAAATGTGTCTAATAGCAGATGAATGAATGAATTAATTAATTAATAAGTTTATTGGTCAAGTCTGTACACATACAAGGAATTTGCCTTGGCGCTCAGCTCGCAAGTAACAACACGACATACAGTAAACAAGTAAGAACAAAACATAAAACATTAAGAATAAAACATTATAGTTTAAACATGTGAATGAAATAAAATACCAGAGCAAAAAGAGGCTACAGAATTTTGGTTATTGAGTAGAGCTACTGCTCGTGGAAAAAAAATGTTTTTATGTCTGGCCGTGGCAGCTTTGACAGTCCGGAATCGCCTTCTGGAGGGAAGTGATTCAAAGAGTTTGTGGCCAGGTTAAGAGGGGTCAGAGATGTTCTTACCCGCTCGCTTCCTGGCCCTTGCAGTGTACAGTTCGTCAGTGGGGGGAAGGTTGCAGCTAACAATCTTCTCAGCTGATCGAACGATTCGCTACAGCCTTCGGATGTCGTGCTTGGTGGCTGAGCCAAACCAGACTATGATGGAAAAGGTAAGGACAGACTCTACAATGGCAGTATAGATTTGGACCATCATTGCCTGTGGCAGATTGTGTTTCCTCGGTTGTGCCTTTTTGACTGAAGTTGATGGTGCCCCCCCCCCCATTTAAGGTCCTTGGAGATGATGATTCCAAGAAACTTAAAAGACTCCACAGATGTGACTATGGTGTTGTTGATGGTGAGTAGGGTTAGGACAAGGGGAGCTCTCCTAAAGATCTCTCCTACGAGCTGGTGGCTTCTGAGTGCCACATGTGTCAAGGTAAAGACAATGAATATCTTGACAATTGATACTAGCTGGCGTCCTCTAAACTTTGCATGCAGTGGAGTTCAAAAGTAGTGACAACAAATGGCAAGTCTGTGTATTGGAGTTATAATGAAAATAACAGTGAGTATGTTAAATGGTCGATACTAGCTGTCGTCTTCTGAAACAGCATGGAGCGGAGTTCAAAGGTAGGGAAAATGAATATGTTAAACAACAGATACTAACTGGCAGCTTGTTTTAATTTTGTTGATGAATTGTACGCCTTTAACGACTTTTGGGCCTTCCACACTACTCCCATCAAGTTTATCCATGACTTCCACAACCTGTGTACTGGTCTCCATCTTATTCCAAAGTCCACACTGAAGCTCCCCTTTAAGAAGAGTGGGCTGGTTTGATATACTAGCTGGCTGTGTTGGACGGCAGACAAAACATTGGACATTGCGGTCATACACAAGAGAAATAAACTGCAGTTATCATTGTGTGGTCACTAAATTCAAGATAATGGCGAGGCAACATCAACTCCTTCTAATAGGCATGGGTTAATCACACATCATTTTCCCTGCAATCATTTTACTGAACGTCTGCTCATCCAGCATTAAATTCTGGGTGGTTTGAAGTTATTTGACATTCACTGCAGTTTATTACTGACTTGGTTTGATCTTTATTTAAAATCGCTATAACAGAGTGTTACAGTCATAACATAAACACATAAAGTAAAATCATAAATTGTCTTTTGATAATGGTCCAGGAATTTGAATAATAAAGATGTTAAAGAAATTGCCAAGGAGAGCTCTGATCTAGCTTGGCCAATCCTGAAATTTATTGATGGAGTCAATGTGTTAGTGGAAAAGCACTCACTTGTTTCAATTCCAAATGCATAATTTGAATTTTATTTAATCATATTCTCAAACCAAGCTTTTTTCAAGACAATCTAACCCTTGAGATGCACTTTTAAATTGTCAATGGGACATGTTGAGTAGATAGATAGTCTCCTATTAATTTAACCCTCAGATATCTTTGATGGGACTTTTCAGGACTTTATCTTGCACGAAACATTATTCACATTATTCCCTATATCTATGTGTCTGAACACTGTGGATGGCTTGATTGTAATCATGTATTGTCTTTCCACTGACTGGTTAGCGCGCAACAAATGCTTTTCACTGTACCTTGGTACACGTTACAACAAACAAAACTAAACTAAACTAAACTGAAGGAATTGAGTTTGTCTTTGTGAGGTTCTGGTATATGATCCTATCTCTGAAAGAAAAACTTTTAAGCAATCTGTGACAGGCATTATTGTCATGGACAATAACAAAGTTGCTGTAACAGAATAGTTTTCTCTGATCCATGAAAAACTAAGTGAATTATTTCTTTCCAGTCTTGGAAAGATTTTTTCTGTTGTTCCATTCTCCATTTCAAGCAATTAGCTATCATCCCTTTGCAGGTAGATTCTCACCGTTTACGAGTAGAATCTATGGCCCTTACGGAAGACCAAATTGTCCCTTAATAACAATTGTTTATGTAATATATTGGTTGTTTAGTATTGTATGTTATATTTTTGTGTAAATTTGGATAAAACAGGACAATGTTTCATGATTTATTTTATTTTTATTATTTACTAGACTAAGTGCAGACTGATGAAGCTGTTTTTGAAATGAGGCCCTCTCCCTGACGTCACTGGAAGGTGGTGGAATATTCTGCTTCACTGTACCATTGGGAAGGGGGGGGCAGGGGTGTGTGAATAACCTGGGGGGGGGAAGGGAGTGGGGGGGTGAATAACCAGGGGGGGAGGGGGCAGGGGGTGTGAATAACCTGGGATGGGGAAAGGGAGCGGGGGGGTGAATAACCTGGGGGGAGGGGGCGGGGGGTGTGAATAACCTGGGGGGGGGGGGAGAGGGCAGGGGGTGTGGCACTCGGCAGCTTGAGAGCCCATTGTGATTATCATCACTGGAAGCTCCTGGAAAAAAGGCTGTCTGTGAGAAGGTGCAGTTACCATTGGCAACATCCCATTGTGATGTAATTGTGGCACTCGGCAGCTTGAGAGCCCAATGTGATTGGTGCACAGCGAGGGACATTGTGACATCATCAATGGAAAGTCCTGGAAAAAGGTTGTGTGTGAGAAATGTTTTTTGCCTTTTTTTAAAAACTTGCATCGTCAATAACTTGTTAAATATAGGATGAAATTTTAAGTGAACCTGATTACTGCGTGGAGGGGGAAAATGTAAGTCATGCAAAAATTTAAGCGCTACAGCGTAGCGTTTTGACGAAGGTAGAAACCCACATACAGACACACGCACATATACATACATACAAGATTAAACTTTTAATAGTATATAGATGTGGCTAGGCAGTGAGTGCTTTGGTCACTGGCAATGAATTACGTTAGTTTAATTTAGTTTATTGTCATATCTACTGACAATACAGTACAGCGAAAAGTTTTTTGCTGCATGTTAACCAGTCAGCGGAAATACTGTACAGGTTCACAATCGACAGGTACTTGATAACGGGAATAAAGTTTAGTGCAAGATAATGTCCGATTGAAGATAATCCGAGGGTCTCCGATGAGGTAGATGGTAGCTCA
Organism: Raja brachyura; assembly: GCA_963514005.1. The sequence goes on from OY740786.1 coordinate 65,335,775, forward strand.
GGACCTGTCCAGTTATTGAGAGGGTAGTTGCAGCAGAGAATATGTTAATTGCAGCAGAGGAAATTTGAAAATTTTGGATGTTTTCACCTGGTCACTCAGAGAGAATTAATATTCTAGGTCCATTCGCCTGATCTACCCCAACTTTCCTAGGATTCATTTGTTATTGTTTTTTTTGCCATTCTCAGTTCAGAGCTTCTGGTGCTTCTAGGTGTGATGCCTTTTGGAGATTTACAAGATGACCTAGCCTGTTGCAAATAATCAGTCAAGCTACTGTGATCTTCAGTATTTCCACGCTCAAGATTAAAGCTTATTATTTTAAATTACACGTAATGTTTCTGAAAATATTTTTTTTGTGATCTGCCAGAATGATTTGATTCTGCTTTTCATAATTAAAATATATTTTCAAATATTTAGGAATTATATCAATATTTGCATTAAGATACATTAAAAAATACTTTGATCTATGACTATCGTCTTTGTTTTTTAAATGGTCAAAATATAAATCTAGCAATGGAACCATTTGTTCTAACAAAATATTGCTGGGTGATCCTTCAGTTGCTATTTGATTTAAGAATTATAAGTGGAAAGCACTAGCTTGGTAAGGGGCCTCAAAATCCTCTGTCGTGGTTTATAAGACTAGACATGCTAGGCAGGCAAAGAATAAACAGTGGAGATAGTGTTTTCAATCTAACTGGACACATTTGCATTGCGTTATGTGGTAAACACAGATGTCATTCATAATTGCATAGGAATGTTTTGTAATGAATTAGGCAACATTTCAAAGAATCACTGAAATTGACAGCCAAGCAAAATCACAAACACTTCCCTGTTACCATGAAAACCTGATACAACAAAGCTCCAAATTTGTTCCCATTCCCAACAGATTAATTTATCACTGCAGCCAGATTATTTTACTGTTTTACCTCACAGGCATTGATAATATTGGGCACCTAATATGGATGCAGATCATGTTGATGAGCACTGGTCTGTGACCAGAGAAGTCTGAATCAACAACATGAACACACACACACACACACACGTGTGTGTGCATGCGTGTGAATATGTGCATGCATGCATCTTTCTGAATACATTTTCATGTCGCATGGAGCATTTCAGGAGCCTTGTTGTCTATCTGATGTGTCTGATTAGTGTAGAATCAAACATTTTCCAAATAATAATAGATCTTCTATAGTATTTCCAGAGATGAGGAGCAGATTTGTAGGACCTGTGTCACCATTGTATTTATGGGGTCACTGAGATTTTTTACATGGGGAACTGCCATTATATATTAGATGTGAACAGAATAAAAAGACCAGAAATCATGGCAGTAGGAAGTGAAACTTTTGGGCAGCAAAGGTGTACATTCACAACAAGGCAGATATTGGCACCCAGATTCAACACCTCTGGTCACCACTTGTCCTTGTGTATCAAGTGTAAGTGTGGAGCGCCTCCCTTGTTGGCCTGAAGCGACCTTGACTCCTGTGGAATGGCCTGGGTAGAATAAGACATTGTACCAGAGAGACCCACACCCAAAAACACTTTTATCTTTTAATGGTTCTTAAATGTCTCTGACATTCAGAAGTAAATAATTGAAAGTTATTTTTTTTAATTAAATGATTAAAACATATTACAAAATTACTTTTTTTAATCAACAAAAAAATACCTAAAGGACATAAATAATTCAACTTACCTTTCCCTTGACATAATACTCAGAAACCCAGTGAAATCTAATCTGGGTCAGATCAGAGAGGCAATTTTGCCAACATAAATGCAAGATGGACTTGAGCAGTCCAGCAAACTGACAGATTTGTGATTTCACTGTTTTATAGTTCAAAACTTCAGCGTTTGGCAACACTTGCACAAAACCGCTGATATTTACCAGCAAGATCCAGGCTGTCACTTTAAATGTAATCTGGAGTTTGAAAATGTTTAAAAATAAATAATATTGCATTTATGTATATTTCTTTCATTGGGTTTGTGTTTTTATAACATTGAGGGACTTTGATGAAACATATAGGCAAGGACATTCAGGAAGATTGTGCAACATTCAAAACTATGTGGAATGTATCACAGAAAATATAAATACTACTTGCTTATACATAACAAATTGTAAATTATTTTTTTACTGGCTGACCTTTTTCACAAATATTTTTCACATTAATCTCTTGTGGCGAGCGATACGGAAAGTTTAAAGGGCAATTTAATGACTTTTAATCAATTTACTTTTGTGGGTACAAGTTGAGTTTTTCTTTACTTCTACTCATTAAAAGTTTAGTGGATCTGATAAGCATTGTGGATGTTAACAGTCTGTTGGCATAGTTTAGAATCATTTTGCAGTTTGTGCTTCGATGGGTGCAAGGATATAGTTGAATATGAGCAAATAATTTGACCTGATATAATCCATGTGATACTTTATTATAGCAAATATCATTCAATATTTGACTGAAATACTACACCTGGACATTGCATTGGCAACAATGTTTTAAATTAAGCCCTTGTTTAAAAATTAAAATACAGTAAAACTGATAATCTGCTATACCACTATTTGGCAATCTTGGGCAAAACACAAAGTGCTGGAGAAACTCAGCGGGTCAGAAAATGTTTTGGGTTGGGACCTTTCTTCAGGCTGATTGTGGCAGAGGGGGAGGTAGCTGGTATAGAGAGGTGGGGACTGGCCAAAGCCTGGCAAGTGTTAGGCGAGCTGGATCTATAACTTGCTCACCATATGCTGATTCCGACTTCTTTCTAACAGGGCATGACCTGCTTCGTTCTATTCACTGGGGCCCCGATTCCTGCCTTCCCAGGAAAATCACCTGGCTCTGAAAATCATTGTAGCTGCACGATGATAGAAACAAAATACTGGAGTGACTCAGCGGGTCAGGCAGCATCTCCAGAAAAAAGGAATAGGTTTCGGTCCAGAACCCTTCTTCACACCATTTCTGTTCCAACCCATAGACATCATCTATTCCTTTTCTCCAGAGATGCTGCCTAACCTACTGATTTACTCCAGCATTTTGTGTCTATCTTTGATATAAATCAGCATCTACAGTTCCTTCCTTCATATTGTAACTGCACGCGCTGTTTCCGTTTCTCACACTCCTTTGAAAGTTACCGTGCTCACTGGAAGATTTGTGATTTGACGATGTAACATCTTGATCAAACTGTATGAAAAGTGTATTAAAGTATTAATGCAATTACGTCGTAAAATTCAGAATATCTACCCATCCAGCAGCACCAAACTATTGGTGTGCCAGATTAATGGAGTTTCGCTATGTATATCTGACTCTGAAATGGATTGGAGTTACTATTCAAAATGTTCCATTTTGATTGTTCCCAGTGTTGACCATTGAGCACTTTGGGGAGCACTGGATTCAAGTTGACTAATCTGTTTCTGTCTTTGCTCTAGGAAGTTAACAAAGAAATGAACACAACATTGTTGGTGCACTTCTTTGGGAAAGAAGGAGATCTTAAGCTCCAGTACAAAGAATTTTATAGGTATGTTTCTCCCCCTTCAGATCACTAATTGTTTTGTAGAAGAACACTTCGGCCATTAGTTTAAACAACAGTTTGAACAACTAGATCCCAGCATATAGAGGTCCACCACCGATTTTATAGCAACTGGTGGTCCGGCACCCCCTTTAATCCTTGGACTACCTTTGATTGGACTTTACTAGCTTTATCGTTATTCCCTTATCATGTGGCTGTACACCATGAATGGCTCGATTGTAGTCATGTATTGTTTTCCCGCTGACTGGTTAGCACGCTGCAAAAGCTTTTAACTGTATTTGGTACATGTGACAATAAACTAAACTAAACTAATCCGGACAAAATTAAGAGAGCAAACTTGAAATCCCCCCCCAATTTGGCGCCTTGGCCAGGCGAGGAGGCCGGGGCTCTGGAACGCTGGCCCGGAGTCGGCAGATCCCTTCCCACAGCTGACTTGTCGGCATGGTGGCGCAGCTGTAGAGTTGCTACCTTACAGCACTTGCAGCGTCAGAGACCCAGGAACGATCGCGAATACAGGTGCTGTCTGTATGGAATTTGTACTTTCTCCCCATGACCCCCATGCGTTGGCTGGTAGGTGTGGACTCGGTGGGCCGAAGGGCCTGTTTCTGCGGTGTACCTCTAAAGTAAACGGAACTAAATCTGAGGCAACCAAAGCCCAACTTTACGGGCCAATATACTGCCCCTCGGCTGCCTACCTGTACCTTTCCGGTACTGTTGGACTCCTCTTGGATGCTGTTACCTCTGTTGTTATGACAAAACGAATAATCCCAGAAAGGTGCTGGAACCAAGTATGCCTGAAAATCAGTGGTGGACCTGTATATAGCTTTTTAAATGTATTTTTTAAGTTTTCTAAATTTTTCACCTAATTTTAAATGCAAAGCATTAACAATGTGGCATTTTGTAACAGTTTGAACAACTGGGTCACAGTATTTATATATCATATATTTTTGTATGTGTTTTTATGGTTTTGTGCCTACCACAGAGATAGAAAACTTTAATTGAACTTGTACTCCCACATCAGACTGTTAAGAGCTCCAGGTCCTGTTTTTATGGTCTATTGCAGATAATTTTTCAACATTGGTAGGTGTTTGAGTACAATGAGGGAGTTGCACATTGTCTTTATGGTTAAGGTATGTGCTCTTGATCACTCCATAAAAGCTGCTTAAAGTTTGTTACATGCCAGTAAGCCTGGTTTTGCGCAGTTATTTAGAAGATAAAAGGGTCAGCATGGTTTCTAACTTGGTTCAGATATCACTTTTCACCCAATTTGTATTTGTTGGTAAATCAACCAAATCATCTTTCTAGTTCCTAATGGAAAAAATGTGATTTTTATCTGAGCTTTCTTCAGAACACTTTACCACACACAGGAAATCATTGTTGGCCATTGATCAAAGTGCCTGTGTGTTTTGAAAGGAGGTGACTGATGAGCCATATAGATATGTCTCTAATTGTCAAAAAGAAAGCAGTAATATTTTACAATGAGATTGTTTTGCTTTATACCTAAGAGTTGCAATGGATTCAAAAGGAAAAAAGGTTGTGTGAAACCTAGGTAAGATTATTAAACTTACTGTAGTATCTAGAGCCAGGATTTTGCCATAAATGCCATGTGCCTTTTCATGCCTTTTTTAATGATTTCACCAGGATAATGCCTTTTTCACGATTGAGTGCCTAAATCAGCCTTTTTTTTGCCATTTTGCTAAAAGTCGTGCTATTTTCTCTAGTTGTACTGGGATTACAATGACGTTTTCTATTTTAACACGTTAATATTAATGTTATTATTAACGTGTTAACATAGTATAACTTACAAGAAAACTTCCACCACCGGAGCAAAACCCGGGGCACCATCGTCGGTCGTTCATTCGTTCATGCCGCTGCCCACTGGTTCAGTTTTCTCCAAGATCTATTTAAGAAAGAACTGCTGGAAAAATCGAAGGTAGACAAAAAATGCTGGAGAAACTCAGCGGGTGAGGCAGCATCTATGGAGAGAAGGAATAGGTGATGTTTCGGGTCGAGACCCTTCTTCAGACTGATGGGGGGGGGGAAGAAAGGAAGAGGCGGAGACAGTAGGACTAGAAGGAGAGCTGGGGAGGGGGAGGAGGGAGAAGACAAGGGCTATCTAAAATTAGAGAAGTCAATATTGATACCGTTGGGGTGTAGACTACCCACGCAAAATACCCAAGCTTGACTCCACATTTATTGCTGGCTCCAGTCGTAAATCTGAGTTTTCGAGTGATTTGTGCACGGCATTCATTGATGCTGGAATTCCTCTGTGGAAATTTGAAAACAAATCTCTGAGGTTTTTTAGAGAAATACACAGAGGAACATATTCCAAGCGAGTCATCATTATGGAAAAAATATGTTGACAGCAACTTCAACATTGTTGTGCAGAAAATTAGAGATGAAGTTGCATGCAACAAAATATAGATCCCAATAGGCAAGAGAATCGATGCTGTGGGGAGATATGTTGCCAATGTGGTCATCGGTACACTGGAAGCAGGTCAACCATCAAAGGAGTATTTGTTGACATCGGAAGTATTGGGGAAGTCAAACAGCTCAACTATTGCTCAGTTGTTTACATCTTCACTTGCTGTAATTTGGCCAGAAGGTATAAAACACGAGAATGTGCTTCTGTTTGTAACTTAAAGTTTTATTCCCCAAAATGTTGCATTGGACATTCTTAGCTCAAGGACTTCATAGAATTGCCAAGCACAGACATAGCTTGTTTCCAAATGTCGATCACCTAGTTTCCAATGTCAAGAAAATCTTCCTCAAAGTACCGTCACGTGTGCAGTTGATCAAGGAAATGGCACCCGAGATTCCGCTGCCTCCTCAGCCCGTTTTGACTAGGTGGGGTACATGGCTCTCTGCTGTACTCTACTATGCTGCAAACTTTGAAAAGATAAGTAATCATCAACTGTTTTGAAGAAGAAGAATCTGCTACAGTCATGATCGTCAGTGAAATCATGCAGAAAAAGTCCCTCCTCCGCGATCATGTGTTTATTGCTTCCAATTTTGCAAACTTCCCACAAGTAATCACTTCCCTTGAGAAACATGACGAAACATTATTGAATAACTTGCAGGTTTTCAACAAAGTAACTGACGATATTCGTAAAGTTCTTGGCGATGTAGGTAAAGACATACAAGGAAAATGTGAGAGTGGTTTTAGCTAACAAAGATCTTGAAGAACTACAAAACATAGCTAAAGTTCTCAAAGGGAGTTGTAATGCACAAGATATAGATATGAATATAGAGTCTGTTGCTTGTTTCGGGTATGGACCAGTGACCTCAGCTGGGGTAGAAAGAAGTTTTTCACAACTGAAGCATATTCTGTCTGGCAGAAGGCATAGTTTAACACCAGATAGTTTGAAAAAAATGTTAGTAATTATGTGCAACCGGGCAACTTTGGCCATTTAATGTAGTATATCTTTATATTATTATTTTTAACCATATTTTGGTGGTGGAAATAAATGCCTTTTTTTGTCAATAAATGCCTTTTTCGTGCCTTTTTTGCAATTTTATTATGCCTTTTTGCCTGCCTATTTCAGTTTTCTAGTGCCTAAACATCCTGGCTCTAGTAATATCTATCTTTGTAAAACTGTCTTCAACTGAGCCTGAAAGCGCAAATATGAGGGAAAAGCACGCTGTTATCTCATGGCAAAGCTTGTATAATTGTAGGTTTCTATTTTAAAACAAAAATATTAAGCAAAATCTCCCAAAACCTCTCCAGTAAACATGTTCATTGTACTATCTGTTCAGATTCTCATTTGAGAACATTGGATAATGGAAATCATTAACAATTTTGAACAATGAAATGCAATGCTTATGGAATATACCTGCTTTAAGTCTGTCAAAATATCTTTGCACTCTCAGGAAGAGAGTACATATAGAGACTATTTTGAATTGAACAGATGACCACAGACCTTGCTTTCCATCACTTTCTGTCGGCTCTGCTTCTTGGCAAGAGTGTTCAGTCAGGAATCCAGCCTTCTGTCTTTCACCCAGACATATTGTTTAAAAAAGGAATAAAACATTCTCATATACCAGCTTTCTACATGACATGAAGCAGGAACAGTCTAAGAGTGAAAATGTTCACTTACTAATCACCCAATCAAGGAGTGACCTGAAGATAACTTTCCCAGATCTGGAAGGAATTTTGTAAAGGGCAGAAGACAAAATTGCAACGAAAAGTAAATAGCAAATTATACTGAAAGTTCAAATAAAAACTATCGGAGCAGTGATGGATTTAAAATAAAAGTAAACCAACAAAGAAAAAAATACAAGGAATTAACAATTAGGAAGAATTTAAAATATTGCCATTCAAAAAATGAATTGCCAAAACTGCAGAAAATCTGCCTTTTAGATTGCCTTTGCCAGTCTAATGCTTAAATGGAGAAAACTAGACACAGCAGTCATTTATTTTATTCCAGCAACATTAGCAATTATATGGTAGCCATTAACAATGAAATTAATGCTTTCACTTTTTATTTGTCAATTGTACGCTTCTGTGACCTTAATAATAACCAACCATTTTATCTTCCTTTTCTCTTGGGGTCCACAACTCCTTGCTGAGAAACCATTTTAAGATTGTGCAGCCATATTCATAAAGAGCGTTAATAATGCATGTCATAGGATCACCCTCTGCTGAGATACACAGCCAAGACAAGTCTGTCCTTCCTTGATCCAATATCCAGACACGTTTTTTACTGGAACCATTGGGAACTTGGGAAGTGGAACAAAGGTTGAGCTTCCCAGCTCCATAAATTGGTACATTTCATGTTAATTCTATCACATGTATTAATGCCAGGTTGTGCGTAATTAATTCAAGACAAAGACTAGTAATTAAAGTTAGACAAAAAATGCTGGAGAAACTCAGCGTGTGAGGCAGCATCAATACAAAGAAGTAATTGGCGACGTTTCAGGTCCAGACTGTTCTTCAGACTGATTTTGACCCGAAATGTCGACAATTCCTTCTCTCCATAGATTTTGCCTCACCCGCTGAGTTTCTCCAGTATTTTTTGTCTACCTTCGATTTTTCCAGCATCTGCAGTTCTTTCTTAGACATTAGTAATTAAAGTGGTACCTTCCTCAACATGATTCAGCTACTGATTAGATAACCTTGCTATCTACCAGAAGCAATAGAAACTGGATTTATCATCTTCAAACCACCATTGTTTGGATTGGATAGAACTCAGAATTGGTAACAAAATAGATATGGTTCAACGTGCACAGATAGAGAATGGGTAGGATGATATAGCACCCATGAGTTTAAATCCGTGCCATACCGACCCTGATGTTGTATCTCCAGTCTATGACACAAAACTGGGTGGCAGTGTGAACAGTGAAGAGGATGCTATGAGGATGCAGGATGACTTGGACAGGTTGGGTGAGTGGGCAGATGCAGTTTAATGTGGATAAATGTGAGACTATCCACTTTGGTGGCAAAAACAGGAAAGCAGATTATTATCTAAATGGTGTCAAGTTGAAAAAGGGGAAGTACAACGGGATCTGGGGGTCCTTGTTCATCAGTCACTGAAAGTAAGCATGCAGGTACAGCAGGCAGTGAAGAAAACGAATGGCATGTTGGCTTTCATAACAAGAGGAGTTGAATATTGGAGCAAAGAGGTCCTTCTGCAGTTGTACTGGGCCTTAGTGAGACCACACCTGGAGTATTGTGTGCCGTTTTGGTCTCCAAATTTGAGGAAGGACATTCTTGCTATTGAGGGAGTGCAGCATAGGTTCACCAGGTTAATTCCCAGGATGGCGGGACTGTCATATGTTGATACAATGGAGCGGCTGGGCTTGTATACTCTGGAATTTAGTAGGATGAGAGGGGATCTTATTCAAACATATAAGATTATTAAGGGTTTGGATACGCTGGAGGAAGGAAACATGTTGCCGATGTTGGGGCAGTCCAGAACCACGGGCCACAGTTTAAGAATAAGGAGTAAGTCATTTAGAACGGAGATGAGGAAAAACAGAGAGTACTGAGTGTGGAATTCCCTGCCTCGGAAGGCAGTGGAGGCCGGTTCTCTGGATATTTTCGAGAGAGTTAGATAGAGCTCTTAAAGAGAGTTAGATAGAGCTCTCAGGGGATATGGGGAGAAGGCAGGAACGGGGTACTGATTGTGGATGATCAGCCATGATCACATTGAATGGCGGTGCTGGCTCGAAGGGTCGAATGGTCTACTCCTGCATCTATTGTCTATTATTGGGATGGTCAATCTTTTTTGGTGTACCTGATTGATATCAGCACCCCTGGACTGGGATGGGAAGAGGAGGGTGGGGGGAGAGCAATTAGCACAAATTACTCTTGGATTGTTGGCCTGCCAGGAAATGCATGTTTCAACATCAAGTAAAGACTGAAGAAGGGTCTCGACCTGAAAATCACCCATTCCTTCTCACCAGAGATGCCTCCTGTCCTGCTGAGTTACTCCAGTTTTTTTGTGTCTATTTTCAGGTAAAGACTAGTTGGACATGGCTTCAAGCCTTAGTTGAACAGCCTGTGGACACTAATACCAAAATGAAATAAAAAGTACTTAAAATAAAAACTATATTAACAAAGTTAGTCATGCTAACCATTTAGAGGAATGCAACGTTAACATTAACTTGTACAGGAAACTGAGGAGTGCAACTTTTACATCATCTTGTGCAGATAATGACTTAATTTGAGCCTTACCTTTAATTATACATGGGATACCAAGTGAGAAATGTGATTTTACAGGAACATAAAACAGAATGTGATGATGGGCTTAATGACTCAGCTGCCACAGGCGTGAATGAGTTACAGACTAAACTCGTGACATATTCCCATAAACTATTTGCTCCCCATTGTGTATCATATTCCTAACACATGTTGAGTTAAAACCGGCATTTCCCATTAATAATTTTTAAATGTGCAAAATGTGCATGAGCAGACAAGAGCACCGTAGTAGGCAGCAGCTACATACAAATGATAATGTTTCTCAGATACACTGCATTTTGCTGGCGAGCAGTTTAGAATTCTTTGGATATCTAAAGTCAAATGGAAAGTTTGACAGCAGAAATTGTGGCATTAGGAAAGTTCTTCAAGGACAAATATGTATTTTAGAAATGCGGAAACCGATGTAACATAGACAAATGTGACAGTCTGTGTGTACAAAGCAAGATCCATCTACCTTAAACATTTGAGGGGTTCATTCATGTCATTGGATGAACCCCTCAATTGGATATGTTTAAGAGGGAGTTAGATGTGGCCCTTGTGGCTAAGGGGATCAGAGGGTATGAAGAGAAGGCAGGTACGGGATACTGAGTTGGATGATCAGCCATGATCACATTGAATGGCGGTGCAGGCTCGAAGGGCCGAATGGCCTACTCCTGCACCTAATTTCTATGTTTCTATCTATGTTTCTATGTCTAGGTCAAAAATGTTAAAGATGGGTCAGTTAAGCCACAATCCTTATGGTGCATTGGCCTTTTCACAACAGAATGCAAATGATCCCAGGAATTATTGATGAGCATTTATCGGCACTGGGCCTGTACCCGCTGGAGTTTGGAAGGACGAGAGGGGACCTCATTTAAACTTACCGAATAGTGAAAGGCCTGGATAGAGTGAATGTGGAGAGGATGTCGTGGGAGTCTGGGACCAGAGGCCATAGCCTCAGAATAAAAGGACACACCTTTAGAAAGGAGGAGGAATTTAGAGGGTGGTGAATCTGTGGAATTCATTGCCACATAAAGCTGTGGTGGCAAAGTCAATGGATATTTTTAAGGTGGAGATTGATAGGTTTTGGATTAGTATTGGTGTCAGGGGTTATGGGGCGAATACAGGAGAATGGAGTTGAGAGGGAAAGCTAGATCAGCCATGTTTGAATGGCAGAGTAGACTTGTTGGGCCAAATGGCCTATTTCTGCTCCTACAACTTATGAACACAAATAATATTGGCACCTAGGAAAGGTGGAATTAATTGAAGAATTAAGCTTTGTTGTTAAATGTGGGAGTAATTTTGCCTTTTAAAGTACAAGATGTGCATGTGGAATTCTGCGTTGCATTGATTTCTCCACATCAAGCAGGTTTCTTATTCGGCGAGCTTGTTTTTAATTGTGTTTTAATTGTTTCTTTTATTTGAGGTTGCACAATTGAGACTGACAAACCTGATTTTTTTAAACGTGAAATTGCAGGTTTATCGTGTACAAATTATATCTTAATACTTATTCAAGTCTATGAAATATCTTAATACTTACTCATGTCTATGAAACAAGTATTAATACTTATTTCAAGTCTATGTGAAAAGGCAGATGTACCATAAGAAGTCAAAATAAGCAAAAATGTTGTATTGGACACAAAATAAGCAGGAAATAAGACTGGGTTAGAATTTAAACAGCTGTAAATTAAGAATTGGTGATAGCATTTCATCTTTAGGCATTTTCTATTAAAAGTTATCCAGATATCATCAACAATCATCCTGCCAGTGGTGAAAAATTATTTTAGAACTAAGAAACTTAAACCACAAAGTTTGAAGCCCAGGGCAACAAATTTAAACCTTGCCGTTTGGATCCAGTTGTTCTGCATCAAATTTAATCCAACAAAATCCAGCTGAATATTTTGATGATTGGTTCCAAAGCTTTATATAAATACCCTGTTTACAAAACCTTCAATACTGTCTTGCAGAATGTGCCGACAAAGTATATCCTTGGATGCCTATTAATGCATTAGTTCTGGATAAAGTGCCCTGCATCACAGCAATGTTATGATGCTAATCCTGGATTTAGCCACTCAGAATCAATTCTGACTAAATACATTCAATTTTTCAAACAGCAAGAATGCCATCATTTGGAATTTTCCTTGAGACGTGACAAATTAAATTTTCTATTTACATTTGTTTCTAATAGTTGAAAGAAGAATCTGAATGATTATATTCTGCAGGCTTTATGACAGGATTTTCTAGGGTTTAATGTAGACAAAACAAAATTTCCAGACTACTTTGCAATTGTTGAGAAGCATATGCAGGGTTAATCAATGCTGCTCATCATTAAGCACTGGGCTCTCTTCCCGGCAACTGTATTTTAATGTCAGTTTCGACTGGCTTTACAACTTGGCAGTCTTCACCAGGCAGGTTTTATAAGTTATCAGCTGAGCTGGTCAATGTACAGCATTGCAAAGGTGATGGAGAGACAAGGAACTGCCAGGAATCAGTCTGTTATGAAAGCACCTATTTTCTGCCACTTGTAACAACTGCAATGTTCACCATGTCAACAATGTCGCTTGTATTAGCAGAGTCACCACAAAGGACAGGCAGCTAGGTTAAAACGTTTGGAATAGGTTTAGATTTATTATTGTCACGCAGCCCAAGGTACAGTGAAAAGCTTTGTTCTGCATGTTATTCAATCAGATCAGATAATACTATACATAAATATAATCAAGTCAAACTTAAGTACAATAGGTAGAGCAAAGGAGAAGATACAGAGTGCAGAATATAATTCTCAGTTCTTTGGAGCACATCAGTTACTGAGACAAAGTCCGGAGTCCGCAATGGGGTAGAGATGAATCGGACGGTACCCGCTAATTTATTTATTCGAAGCATATTTCTTCTAACTCACACTCATTTAGTGCCCTACCTCACTAGTTTCATTGTTGACCGTCTTTCTATTGATTTTACAGAAGTACTCAATGTAAAAAAAAACTTGGTCTTGCAAAAGAATTTACTGCAGTCTGTCCATAAAATATTTAGCAATAATTGTTTTCTTCATGAAAATATTAAGCAGGTTCAAAATGTGTAACGCGTTTTTCTAACTTTTACACACAGGACTGCTTTTTATATCTGTGTGGATATAATTTACCTGCATTAAGTGCCTTTGGAAAGCTTCTACCACCCTCTGCTGGTGATATGCTTCATATTTTGCATCCCCCATAATCCAATGTTTGGCTCACTTTAACAAATGAATTGCGCTTTTCTTCGAAGCTACCATGTATTGTTTTTTTTTTCCCCAGTTTCCATTGCCATTTTCTACATAACCTATGTTCAGAATCATATAAAGAAGATTTATCTTAATACTTAATCAGTCCTGTGGGGTATACAAAATAGAAATGATTGGAGGAAAGATTCTTTCAGTGGTATCAGGGTTGAATGTGTATTGAATGCATTTTATTGTAGATGCCTCCATGGTAATTTTTGCTTCTTGATATTTTATCAAGTCTGCAAGAACAAGAGACTGCATTAAGTTATGAGTCAGTCTGAGGTGGATAGTATTTTTTAAAGCACAATTTATGGGACGCACTATGTATAAATACTTAAAAAGTGCAAATATTTTTTGTTGAATTAGAAATTCAGTGTCAGTCATCTTATTTGTTTGAATATGTGTGCATTTTTTAAGCAAATATTTTTTAATACTTTTTAGTATAACCTTAAACCAAAAGAGCCATTAACACTCCCGAAGCAAACTGACAAATGAAAATTCACATTTTCCAGATAGGAGTTTCCTTTATATCAGTGTGCTACACTTTTGTTTTTTTTAATCAATGTTCATGGCTAAAGGGCTGTTTTTTTAGTTATCGCTTAAGATGTAATGGTAGCTCAAGCTTACAAAGATACAGGCCTCCAATACCCTCGGGTCTCTGCATCTTTCATGTGTTTTATTAATTAGAAAGTATTCATAAAAAGGACTTCCTAATAAGGGCTGAGCATAGCTGAAGGAGTCAGAAGATGGGTCCCAACCCGAAACGCCATCTATCCATGTGCTCAAGAGGTACTGCCTTACCTGCTGAGTTACTCCAGTACCTTGTGTTTATTTTAGAGATACAGCATGGAAACGGGCCATCAGTCATCAATCACCACAAACACCGACTGTCAATCACCCGATCACACGTTATATGTTATCCCACTTTCGCATCCACTCCCTACAAATCAAGGGCAATTTACAGAAGCCAATTAATCTTCAAACCCACAGATCTTTGAGATGTGGGTGGAAACCTGAGCACCCAGAGGAAACTCACATGGTCACAGGGAAAATGTGAAAACCAGAGGCAGCAGTCGTGGTCAGGATCAAACCTGGGTCTCTTAACGTTTAAGAAAGAACTGCAGATGCTGGAACAATCAAAGGTAGACCAGCTGAGACAGTAGGACGTGGGGGGAGGGGGAGGGGGAGGGGAAGGAGGGAAAAAGCAAGGGCTATCTACAATTAGAGAAGTCAACGTTCATACCGCTGAGGTGCAAACTACCCAAGCGAAATATGAGTGCTGTTCCTCCAATTTGCGCTGGTCCTCACTCTGGCAATGGAGGAGGCCCAGGACAGAAAGGTCAGATTGGGAATGTGAGGGGGAGTTGAAGTGCTGAGCGAAGTGAAAGAGAGGAGGTGCAGGAGAACCTCTGCCTCACCTGGAAAGACTGATTGAGTCATTGGATGGAGTCAAGGGGGGGAGGTAAAGGGACAAGTGTTGCATTTCCAGCGGTTGCAGGGGAAAGTACCCGGGGAGGTGGTGGTTTGGGTGGAAAGGGACGAATTGACCAGGGAGGTACGGAGGGAGGAGAGTCCCTTTTGTCCTCAGCTTCTACCCCATCAGCCGTCGCATACAACATATAATCCTCTGACATTTTCGCCACCTACAACGGGATCCCATGACTGGCCACATCTACGCATTTCCTCCCCTTTCTGCTTTCTGCAGAGATCGTTCCCTCCGCAACTCCCTGGTCAATTCCTTCTCTCCATAGATGTGGCCTCACCCGCTGAGTTTCTCCAGCATTTTTTGTCTACCTGGGCCTCTTAACGTTGTGAGGCAGCAGCTCTGCCAGCTGTGCTACGCAACATTCCAGCATCTGCAATTCCTTGAGTTTCCATAGCTGATAATGTAGTGGTAGAAGAGGGGTTTGTATTCTTGTGCCATATCTACTTGTAATTGAGTCATATTCATCTTAAAGCAACAGAGCAAGATCAAATAAAAAAAGTCTGTTTTGTTTTTCTCTGGCATTTACATGATTTAATTTGCCTGACAAACTACAAGGATTAACACAACAGAAAGAAGCTGCAACTGTGCATGTTTGGACATGACACTTCTTTAATTAATTTTCTGGCTGTCAGTCTTCTCTGACTTTGACTGGGAAGACGTATACAAGTCAGCAAAACAAGCCACATTGTTTGCTTCTAAGGGTGAACTAAATATTTTCTGAAGACTCTGCCAGTGGTTTATCGAAATAACTGCTGGCGGTTGCCATTTATGTTTGGCATCGGTGAGCGAGGAAACACCTTCTCTGCAGTTCTCCTTGATGCTGGAGGCATTAGGATCATTTATGTGGAAGATATTGTTATTGCCAATAGCTTTGCAATATTAATGTAATATAAAGAAATGGAAATCCTGGAATGAGCACAGATTCTATAATCTACCAGTCTGATTTATTCACAGAAACTGCATTTGAGGTGCCTTTACACCGTCTTTGTCTAGTTTATTGAATTGTCTGAGAGAAAGATATGAGAATCTATTTCCTCACCTCCATAGGTTAATGGTTTTATAGCTGCCTGATGTTCCCATTTTCATAATTGATATGTGCCCTTGTTTATCACAAGTGATATTTGGTGGAACCAATGGCATACATGTTAGGATTAGAGCAGGGGTCGGCAACCTTGTTCTGCATGGGGGCCAGGACACATGTCTGTGAGCAGATGGCGGGCCACATCTATCACGTCGACACATGGATCCCGCCCCGGATGGCAGGCATCAAATCACGTGTTCACATAGTTCCCGCCCCTTTGAGGAATCCACTCGCAGAGCTGGCCCCTAGTTACGGGCCCCCACGGACATGGCGTACTTACGGACCATTGCCTTGGCTCTGTCCTGAAGGTGGTGGCTCAAATACTCATACTCACTCGTCCCCGGCCTATTGACAACCCTGATCCCGACAGTGAAGCCCAGACACAGAAGGTGCGCGCCCGTGCCGGCGGCTTTGCGCAAGATGCGGTACAGCCAGAGCTTGGCGCTCGGTAGCTCCACAATTGCAGCACCAGCGCAGGCCTCCTTGCGTATTTGCGTCACAGCGCCTGGGCACCTCGGGCCCGGGAGGTAACGGAGATGAAGGAAGTCTGTGGGCCGGATGATTACGGGAAGAAAAATACACCTGCAAGCCGGATGATTTCGGGTTACGGTCTGCATTCGGCCCGGGGGCAGTAGGTTGCCGACCCCTGGATTAGAGAGTGTTTAATTGTCTTATGTACCGACAATGGAATAATGAAATGTTGACTTGCAGTAAACACAATACTCAGAGATAACATATAATAACCAAAAATAAATTAATTAATAACATCAATACTAGTAAACCTCTTGAACCTGATGATCATGGTTTTCAGAATCCTATACCTTCTTCCCAAAGCTAAGAATGAAATGAGAGCATGGCCAGTATGGTGTGGATTAATGATGCCGACTGCCTTTCTGAGACAGCACCTATTTTAGATCCCTTCAAAGGTGATTTCATAGACCACTTAATTTTCTGTGCTGAATTTATTCACTCTATTTCAGTTCTATTCCTATCTGAGCCTCAAAGCTTCATGGTCTTTCAGGGATACACCCACTAATAGCAGGATTCGTCTATTTGCAACTCAGAATTGTATTCCATCTCATTCACCACTTTACCCAGCCTATGCCTCACACCAAGATATGCACAACATGTACCTCAGCTATTGCAATCAAACCAAGGGATTATTCCATGACAGTTGCAAACTAGAGTCTACTTATTGTCCCATGTTTTCTGAGATTTCTCCAGCCACGCCCAATCAACCACACATTGCTGTTCTGTGCACTGCTGGAAGTGTGAGCATCTTTGTGTGGCATGAAAATAAAGAAACCTTTCCCTGAGTGCTTGGAGTGATCCTGGCTTTTTTTTTTAAATTGGTGGTTATTTGTTACAATAATTAATATTTTTGCAAGAATTGTGAAGAGAACTTCCTACTCTTTGTGGAGCTCCAAGGTCTCCAACAGCTGATTAAATAACAAGAGAGCAGACAGCATAGGGTGAAGGTGGGTGGTAAAGTGGAGGATAAGTAAAGAGGAGGGTGATAGTTATCTGAAATTACCAAAAGGATAAAAACTCAAAGCTAGAAATGTGAACCACTAATTATCTGAAATTGTTGAATTAAGTGTTGTACACTGGAGATACATTAGTAGATACAATGCTGTCCCTGAGAATCATCAAAACAGTGTAGAGAGGTCAGCATGGGAATCTGGTGGCGAATTAAAGTGATTGGAACCTCGGGGTTATATTTGTAGACAGAATGAAAATGTTCTGCAACAAATGTATTTGGTCTCATATTGTAGAGGGGACAATATCATGAAGCGTGAATTCAGTATATCGAAGATTAATTAAGCGTTATACACAGGAGCTAGGTCAGTAGATAAGGTGCTGTCCCCGAGATATTATAATGGTCAATTAACCTACAAACCTGCACATTTTTGGGGTGTGGGAGGAAAACAGCGGATCTGGAAGAAACCCAAACAGTCATGGGGATAAAGTGAAAATGCCACATAGACAGCATCATAGCCATGATCATATTAAATGGCAGTGCTGGCTCGAAGTCAAATGGCCTTCTCGTGCACCTTATTATCTATTGTCTTAATATCCACTGCATTTTTTTTCATACTCACTTTTTTATTTTTCATGTTATTTTGTCACTTTTATTTGAAACTTGCTTGGCTAACAGGATCTGTAATTTTCCTTCTTTATGTGTTTTTTGTTCTTTGGGCTTTGTATTGTCCCTCACCCCTTTCACAGCGCAAATCTTTTATTGGCAAAAAGCAATCATGTCCATTTAAGAGTATGAACTGGTCGCAAAACACTTCTTGGGCACTGTTTTTCAGTTACTCTAATTGTTAAAGGAATTACCATGATTACTGCAGACATCTCATAATATTAAAGTCAGACTTACTTAAATGTAGAATCTTCAATGGCTATTTGGCATTCCTCATTTTATATGCCATTTGTATTCACAATTTACTATATGATCTTAACCATTCTCCATCAAAGAATGTTTAGCAGACATTTATTTCATATACTCAAATAATTACTAAAATCAAAATGAAGTACCATATTTATTTTTTCAGTAAAATTAAAATTAGTTTATTATGCTTTTTTGATACTCTGACTCTCAAGAATCTCAACATATATTTTAAAGGTTTATGAAGAGCCAACAAATGTTGGTCCCGGAAGAGCTATTTTGTCCACAACTACCATTTCTCCAAGGACCCAATTTTACATACCACATGTGTATCTGACTGTATCAGAACAGAACTTTCTTCACCATCTCCATAGTGCTACCATCTGATGCTGGGTGCATCTGTAGAAGCAGAGTGCAGCACAATATGAATACATATTTAATTCTAATATATCCAGTCAGCTTTCCAGGGGACTTTAAGAAGAGTGCAGTGCTCGCATCCAACAAGCAAATGTCAAACTTTGTTGGTAAAGGTCGATCATGGGATTTGATGGGTAAGATTAGCTGATATGACTTTACTGCTCCATTCCGAGAGTCCAACTGAATGTGATTCGGTTCACCAAACCATATTCTGTCAGTCTCACAGATCTGGAGTTGTACTATCGCAGCGGTTTAAACTTGCATATTGGCTTATCCATTGTTAAATTCATACTAATTTTCAAATGTTAAGTGCATGCAAAAAATAAAAATTATGCTTATTATTTAATGCAATAGTATCTATAAAGTAGTCTCCAGGATTGAATGTCAACGTTTTAATCCTTGGCATCTGAAATGCTTTTTTAATATATAGATTTATGGAAGATCTACAAAAAGAAGTGCAAGAGATTGAATTTACAGAGTTCTCTCGAGGCATGAAAACAATGAGAAGAGAGGAATTTGCATTGTGGCTGCTCCATTTCACTGAAGAACAAAATCGTGATATTTACTGGAGAAATGTGCAGATGAGAATCCCTCCAGGACAGGTTAGCTTGTAGCTAATGTCAAGATAAAACTTTGTTTAAATACTTATAAATGAAAAATATTAAATAAAACCATTTAACTGGTTTAATTAGTATTTCAGGGCTACTAAACTAATTGTTGTTTAGAAAACTCTTTAACCCTAAAAAAAAACTTAAGATAGCTTCATCATGTATCTCACGAAAGCTGTTATAAGCAGTGAATGAAAGGAATTTACATGGACTTATATTGCATGGAAAGCTGTTTGCAATGGGGAAAGATATTTGCATTTGTACCACAAGAGCTTCCTAATGCTGCAATACATGCAATTGTTATTTTTTCTTCTTCATATTTTGGATTATTAGGAGGTCATGGATGGTAGCATTTCATCTTCCATAATTTACCTGTGTGAAAGTGTATTGCATTTGTAGTCAGTTAATACACTGATTTGAACCTAATTACCGTAAAAGTTTGAGGATGTTAAACAGTCGTTTCAAGGGAATTGAGGAAGACATCAGTATTTAGAATGTTCATTGATAAGATTAAAACTCAACAATAATTTTATTCTTGGTGATGATTCTCCTTGGGTATTGACCTTCACAGTAGCGCTCTAGTACATTGTCCAAATATCCATTATACACCATTATCCATAAGTGAACTATATTATTTACATTTTTTATACTGAAGTAATCCTTGCATCATATGATAGTGTAAACATATTTTATCTGTAAATGCCACAATAGCTTGTGTTTTCATAAAATTCTGAAATGCTCTGGAAAATTCTCTCTTTACAAAATTGTTATCAATTTGAAATGTGGTTTTTATTTCCCATGTACCTACAACATATAGGTACACTGTTGCAAAATGTCCTCCACAGATATTGCAATTGTCAAACAGTTGAGAGATGGAGTTGGGCTGTGTAACTGTCTTACGGAAGGAAATGTTACGTTATATTCTATTCACGTATTGATCTCTATTACTTCCATTTTGTATCAATTCTTTTTCCAATACATTGGAGCCAATTATACCTGCCTATTTGGATGTGCTCCTCCCATAATCTCAGCATCCATCTGCCAGAATGACTGCAAATTGGGTTGAGATCAAGACAAATATTTCTGCCCAGCTGGAATTTCTACGCGTCTGTCATTTAGCCATAAATTCTTGATTGGGACCAGAATGAGAACATCCAATAAGTTATTTTTGAATTTGGACTTAAAAGTGACTGCATTTTGGTCATTTTTGCCTGACACGAGTTTCAGTCCCACCACTTAAGGTACCGTAGGCTTACCTGTCAGGAAAGTGCTCCAGATTTGCCTCTTTGCATGAAGGTCTGTCAATGGGGTGGAAAGAGAGGAATATTCCTCTGATTTAGAAAAACTGCTGGAGTAGATGGCAAAAATTCTCACCACTTTCAATATTACAATTACATCAGAAAACAGACATGTCTTCTAGTATTGTAATCTAAGGATCTCAAATCAATTTCTTCATTTCTCTGTCCTTTTCCTCACTTCTCTCTGTCGCTCCCTCATATTTTACAGTAAGTGTCCTGTCCTTAAATATTAATTGGATCTCTGTTACATTCTAGAGCATTTCCTTTGAAGAATTCAGGGCATTTTACCATTTTATGAATCATCTTGAGGACTTTGCTTTCACCATGAATATGTTCACTGCAGCCAATCGTCCTGTTGGAATAGGTAAATATGGACAATATTTCTTATTATGTTAAAATGAGATATGCATTTTTAGTAATTAAGTGTTATCATTCCTCTTTAAACTTTGGAAATGGTTCCTTGTCATTCAAGGGACAATCTATTTAAACATTCTGGTGCTGTCCTGAAGGCTTTAAGAATTAATCACCAGAAAAATGAGCAAATCTTCTACATATCTTCCCACACTTAAATCTCTGTCTATTCCTCTGTTCTCTTCGCCCTCAAGAACAGCTTCTTCCCCACTATTCTTGACAAATATTTTATAATGCAAACCTCTAGTTTTGCTCTTCCCCACAAATGACACACATAGGTTTACTGAATTTCTGGAAGTCAGGACTGGCTTTCTGCAAAAGGGTTTCCTGAACATTACACACCCAGCCACTGTCAATGGGTAAATGTGGAAAATTGGAGCACTGAAAGTGAAATGCAAAATAGCCAAATGATTGAAAGCCAACACCCCTTCATTTCTAATGCAGATGTGTACAGCCTCAAGAGAAAAGCCAGAAAATAAGATACCAAAAGCTCAGCATAAAACAGGCCTTCATTGATGATGTTACTGCAACTGCAGGATAGCTCAGAGTTGAAAATTGGATCGATTCCATCTTATGGTGGACAGTAAGCAAAGATTAAATATCACAATAAACACAGTTTTAAAATGATTTAAGCATGAAAATGAAATATTACATCATGCCCTTATAATATCCATTTCGTTATATTTCAAATGGATGAAAATAGATACTGCACCTAGGTCCTGCCCAGCTTATGTACAGCCTGTGCATGAGAACAATAGTTTAAATGGATGTGCCAGCTATTTTGGGGCTGCAGGTATCTTCCACCATGTGGGGACTGGTTCACTGCAATATCTGAATTGTTATTTAAACATGTTGCCGGACAGTGGCATTTCCAACTTTCATACTGTTATGCACGGTTCTCAGGAACAGAATCCTGCCGCAACTTGTGGAGGTCCTGTAAATCTACAATTGCTTAAGGAATATATGTTCCATGTGCCAAATATTTTACTAATTTACAATATTACATTTAGGACAATTCAAGAGAGCTGTGAAAGTTGCAACAGGCCAAGAACTGTCAGATAATGTGCTTGATACAGTCTTCAAGATCTTTGATGTAGATGGAGATGGATGTTTGAGCAAACAAGAGTTCCTTGCAGTGATTATGACCAGACTCCGTCGTGGCTTTAAGGTAATTTTTAATTATTTAAGAAAATAGGATATAGCAGGGGAAGGTTATTAAGCTTAGAATTTTTGTTCCACCATTCAATTAAATCATGATTAATTATTTACCTACATTTTCCTGCACTCACCCCTGTAGCCATAGATTTCCTTAATATCTAAAATCTTTCAATCGCTGTCATGGTTTTACTCAAGAAGTGAGCCTCAGCACTCCTCTTGGGCAAAGAATGTATATTCTAGTCAGAGGAAACGCCTTGTCTATTCTGTCAAACACCTTAAGATTTCTGTACATTTAATTACAAAATCTTTAATTCTTCTAAATTCTAGAAAGCATTGTCCCTGCTTTCTTAATCAGTCATCATAAGACATCTTCACCATTCCAGGAACCAATACATTGAATCTTTGTTGGACTCTCTCTGTTGCAAGTTCCTTACATATAGAGACCAGATCTATACACAGTATTCCACTTACGGGCTCTCTCTACTTGGACCACACATTCTTACATTTGCAATCAATTCTTTTTGCAATAAGACTTTGTCTCCGTGTTTTGCACTTTCGAAATCTCTCATAATCTCAGCATCCATCTGCCAGAATGGCTGCAAATTGGGTTGAGATCAAGACAAATATTTCTGCCTCGCTGGAATTTCTACCTGTCTGTCATTTAGCCATAAATTCTTGATTGGGACCAGAGAGAGAACGTCCAATAATTATTTTGAATTTGGACTTAAAAGTAACTGAATTTTGGTAATTTTCGCCTGACACAAGCTTCAGTCCCACCATTTAAGGTACAGTAAAGGGCTTACCTGTCAGGAAAGTGCTCCAGATTTGCATCATTGCATGAAGGTATGTTAATGGGGTGGAAAGAGAGGAATATTCCTCTAATTTAGAAAAGCTGCTCGGTGGATGGCAAAAATTCTCACCACTTTCAATACCACAATTTAGATTAGATTAGATTAGATTCTTTATTTGTCATTCAGACCTTTCGGCCTGAACGAAACTCTGTTTCCCTGCAGTCATACATATAATTAAAAATAAATAAATAAATAAAATGACAGAACACACAATAAACACAAATTTAACATCCACCACAGTGAGTTCACCAAACACCTCCTCACTGTGGTGGAAGGCAAAATCTTAAAGTCTGTGTCTCTTCCCTCTTTGTTTCCCTCTGCGCCGAGGTGATCCAGGCCTCAGATGCCGCGACCGCACTGGGCGATGGTAAGTCAGTCCCGCGGTGCAACCGAGCTCCACGAATGGGCCGGTTCAACTCCGTGGCCTGGGGGGTCCACCGGGCCCGTGGTCGGGCCGCTGCAACCGCTCCGGGACAAAGTCGGGTCGCCGCCCCGGGACCGAGTCGGGTTTCCGCCGCCGCTGTCGTCGCCGCCGCTGCTGGAACCGCTCCGGTAGTCGGGCCGCTGCTGCCGCCGCTGCTGCCGCTGCTGGAACCGCTCCGGTAGTCGGGCCGCCGCTGCTGCCGCGGTCGCCGCTGCCGAAACCGCTCCGGGAGTCGGGCCGCTGCTGCCGCCGCCGTCGCTGCTGAAACCGCTCCGGGAGTCAGGCCGCTGCCGCCGCCGTCGCCGCTGCTGAAACCGCTCCGGGAGTCGGGCCGCTGCTGCCGCCGTCGCCGCTGCTGAAACCGCTCCGGGAGTCGGGTCGCTGCTGCCGCCGCCGTCGCTGCTGCTGGAACCGCTCCGGGCCCGAGGCCGCCAGCTCCGCCATTAGGCCTCGGCGCAGACAGAGACGGGGAATACGACATAAAGTCGCACCCCCCCCCCCCCCCCCCCAGAAGGAAGAGACCCGGACATGTTACTCCCCCCCCACCCACATACACAATCCAACAAAACGAACGAACGAACAGTGGTGTAGTAGCCCTAATAATCTGCCATTACAAGTGGTTATGTCGGTGAACATATAGATGGTAATGGAGCCATGCTTAGCCACACAGTCATGGGTGCAAAGAGAGTAGTGCAGATGCTGAGCACAGCCTTAAGGTACACCTGTGTTGCTGGTCAGTGCCGTGAAGATTGTGTTACTGCTCCACACTGATCGAGGTCTGCCGATGAGGAAGTTAATGATCCAGCTGCAAATGAAGGTGCAGAGACCCACAATTTGGAGCTTGATGATGAGCTTGGAGGGAATGAATCTTTGAAATTCCTACTCCAAAATGCTGAGGAGAATATACTCAAAGCTGAGGTAGATTTTTTATCAAAATGGGGATAGGGTGGGAAGGTGGACATGTAACAAATTGGATCAACCTTCATTTAATTTTTTTTTCCTATTCGTATTTTTAAATGAGGAACTACTGGTGTCTTGTCCTAGCCCAATGTGTTTTGCCGTGGTTTAGTGTCCACAGCTGGATTAGAACAAGGTTCTTGGCAGCTAAAGCATCTTTTATTCTCTACTAAAGGGCAGAAATGAAATATAGCATCTTTCCACTTCTTTCATCCAAATTCAAGAATTTTGAGAATGTGGGACAGAGAGGAAAATAAAAAGTCATTATTTTTTCTATACAAAAAAGCTTAAGGTGTATGTGAAACAGAAGGATTTCTTAAATTAATTTGTACATCATTGAATTTATAAAAAATAATCCAAGCTGTCAAAATAAATCTTATTTTTAACTGGAACAGATGGCTCTGTGGTTTAGATGCCAAGAGGCAGGAGAATGTAGAAATTATGATAAATACAGAACCAGGGATCAGTCATCTAGGAATTGGGATATGGGAAAAAATCTTTACGCACATTCCCTATCTTAAGGGCTGTGGGTGTACAATACATTCAAAGACAATTTCAGAGAATTTGGCATGATTTAAAGGAATGAGTTAGATATAGCTCTTAGGACTAACGGAATCAAGGGATATGGGGAGAAAGCGGGAATGGGGTACTGATTTTGGATGATCAGCCATGATCATATTGAATGGCGGTGCTAGCTTGAATGGCCGAATAGCCTACTTTGCACCTATTTTCGATATGTTTCTATGATAAGGAAACATCAACTGGTTTCTCTTTTCACATATGCTGCTTGACTAGCTGTGTTCTTCCAGCATTTCTCTTTATGTTTCAGATTCTAGCAGCTGCAATTTTATCTGTTTTTCATTACAGTTGTGGGATAAGGAGTCTGGTCAGAAAAGTGGATTCAGCAATAAACTTATTGATTGGCTGAACAGGCACAAAGGGCCATTTAGCATTATTTTATTTTGTATGAAAGTAGAGAACCATAGCTGTATCTGTTTACAGTGGCTGCAACATATTACTTTCATTTCCACAGGCACCAACACAACATGGTTTGAAGGGCTATTTTAAATGCGTAAAGAAAGAAACTATTGCTGGAGTACATGAAGCCTGGAAGCGGTCAGGGGACAGTCCCTGTTAATTCAACTGAATGCAAAATCTTTCTACAGAAGAAATGCCACTATAAAAAGTGGAATTTCTCAACAAACAATAAGTTTTCTGTTTGTGAATCCATGAATGTAATGCAGTTTAAATAAAGTTAGACCTGTTTAAATAGTTAAGGGCCTGTCCCACTAGCGCGCGATTAGACGCGACAAGCGCGACCTACCGTGGTCGCTTTAGTCGCCCGGCCTCGCGTGACCCTGTCCCACTGCGATCGCCGGAGTCTCGTCGAGTTGTGTGTAGCTGGTGTCGACATCGCGCGTAGTGTCCAAAAACCGACACTGCTTAAAAAATTACGCGCGGCAAAATCCTGTCGCGCAGAACGTGATTAACGTGATGACGTTTTGACGTTGTGCGTCTTCAGCGTGGCGTTGCGTGATGACGTCACTGCCCGACGTCGTGCAACGCGCATGCTCATGCGCATCGTCACGTGATGAAAAATAACGTCCTTCCTTCGGACGTCGCGCGTGTAATCGCGCGCTAGTGGGACAGGCCCTTCACTCGCACCGGGATCGCCTGACCCCCACGCGACCCCCGCGTCCGAATTTGTCGCGCTTGTCGCGTCTAATCGCGCGCTAGTGGGACAGGCCCTTTACATTGATTATTTTTAGTTAATTACATTGAGTTATAATATTTGTATGTTTACAAGAAATATTCCAAAATATTTAACGAATGCAAAGCACAAGCATCCAGGAATTTCAGTGAATGTCTTTATCAACAAACATACATACAATGAATCTCAAATTATTTTCAAAAATGCATGAATTTTTTTTAACTGTCTCGTGATAAATCTTCAAGTGATTTGTGTAGATGGTTCATTTACTGTGGTGATCACCATTATTCTTCAACTCTAGATTTTCAGGGTGGATTAAAGGGTTTTTACATTGTATTATTTAAATGTTTAAATAATGAAATTTAGAAATGTACCTGGAAACTTTAATCTATGCCATTTCTTTTGCACTAATAAAGTTTGGCTTTGAGAATCTTGAGTTTTAATTTGTGTGTCAGAACATGCATGACCAGTAAAAGGCTTTTCCTAGCGCACCGAGGAAACAATAAACATGCCACTTATCTGATTGTTATTAAAGTACTTTAATCCTGATAACATGTATTGTCCTAAAATGCAAGTCATTGAACTATCTAAATAGTAATTAATACACATCTCTAAATGAGAACATTAAACATGTTTGGGACAGTGTTTACTTCACTGTACATTGTTCCAATCATACTCCCATTTACAGAAATTTGAATTAACAGCCATGAGCTTTAGCTATTGACATGCACACTAAATTCTGCTTTTTATACTTTTCTAGGTATAGTTCCATTGCACCATTGTAAGACTGGTTCTGTAAAGGTGGTAACCTTGGCATGAACGATTTCTGCAGTCCACTGTCTTCTTCTAAACTGCATAGAAATTAATCAATATTTCAATAAATCAAAACCCACAAAAGTAATGCTTTGTTATATCATCGCAGACAATAACAGGTGATTCAAAATTGTATTAAATGAGACCTGGCTTCAATAATACATTAGTTTCACTGTGCAATCAATAACATTTCAAAACGAGGTCAGACGGTCAATTGGCACTTTTTAGAATTAGGAACATTATAGGCCTTCCTCTGGGACACCCTGTAAGAAAAGGCAAATAAATCTGATGCCATTGAATAAAGCAAGCTCAATGAATTGGATTTGTAGTTGTTGCTATCTATGTCTAAAAACAGCTGCTCAGCATTTACCATGTCATTCCCTCTAGGAATTTACACCACGACGGGATCACCTCTCATTCTTCTAAAATCCAGCGAATATAGACCAAGCTTTCTCTATTGCTCTAGGGACACCCCACCACCCCACCCCCCCACCCCACACACATCTCAGTAATTGGTCTTGTAAATCTGCATCATACTGATTGATTGACATTCAGTTAATGGCTTAGACTTCAGGGCCATAATCAATTTTCAGATTTTATGGCAGCAGACTAAATTGCATTAAAAGCAATAGAAGTTTACAACAAAAGATACTTTTCAATTATCAAATTATCATATATGTTTTAGAGCAATCCAAAATCGCTTGTCCTTTGACACTCCAGAGAAAACAATTCAAGCTTGTCCAATTTATCCTTATAGCTAACACACTCAAATCCAGAGAACATCTTGGTGAATGTCTTGCACCTTCCCAAAGGCTCCATATCCTTACTGTACTGTGACACACAATGCTCCAAATATACAGCTACAGTGAAATAATGTACACCTAAAATTCTCAGACCAATGCATCTTTGTAATGCTCTCTCTCTTAAAGCCAATAGAAGCAGTCTGAATATTTGAGAGTTGGATTCCTGATAAGCAAGGGGGTGAAAAGTTAGTGTGAATAGGTGAGAGTGGAGACTTAAAATTCTCATCAGATCAGCCCTGATTGTATTGAAGTGCATTTGCACATAAACGCCTGCTTAGCTAAGGGCCTGACTCAACATACTTTGGGATCGATAACAATGTCCATTTATTTAGTGCCTTTAACATGCCAATGTGGTTCAGAGGAGTGTTTTAAAACAAACATTCATGTTGAACCATCACTCAAAAATTAGAAAAAATCTTCAAATATTAATTAAAATTTAAGGGCACCACAAAATCAGGAATGAGAGGGCTGAGTGTGACGGGTTCAAATTAGGTTACAGCCAACCCTAACAAGTCAGTATGATTTTGCCAGATCGTTTCTGGACATTATCACACTTTTGGTCCAAACACAAACGAAAGAGCTGAATTCTAGAAGTGAGGCAAGTGTGAATGCAAGGCCACATACGGGCAAATGTGATATTAATAGACAATAGACAATAGGTGCAGGAGTAGGCCATTCGGCCCTTCAAGCCAGCACCGCCATTCAATGTGATCATGGCTGATCATCCACAATCAGTACCCCATTCTTGCCTTCTCCCCATATCCCCTAACCTCAACAGCCCTATCTAGCTCTCTCTTGAAAGTATCCAGAGAACTGGCCTCCACTGCCCTGGGAGGCAGAGAATTTCACAGACTCACAACTCTCTGTGTGAAAAAGTGTTTCCTCATCTCCGTTCTATATGGCTTACCCCTTATTTTTAAACAGTGGCCCCTGGTTCTGGATTTCCCATGTTCAAATTGGAAAACCTTCAATAAGATTCCCTTTCATCCATCTAAATTCTAGAGTATTCCACTCCATTCTCTCAGCATATGACAGTCTGCCATCCTGGGAATTAACCTTGTGAACCTACGCTGCACTCCCTCAATAGCAAGAATATCCTTCCTCAAATTTGGAGACCAAAACTGCACACAATACTCCAGGTGTGGTCTCACTCCAGGTGTGGTCTCACATCGCAAAAAGTCCTGATAAAACTGAAGTCAATGGGCATGAAAGGAAAAACACTCAAAAGGCTGTTGGAGTCAAGGAGGACTACCTCAAGGCAGTACCAGGTACAACCATCTTCAGCTGATTTATCAATGACATTAAAATCAGGTCAAAGGCTGGGTATCGTATGATTGACTTACATATACGCATCCCAAGGCCTTTTTCACCATCTACTAGGAATAAATCAGCAGCATGGTTGAATATGCCCTACTTGTCACAATGAGTGCAGTGCCAACAACTCCTAGGAAGATTGATGCCATCCGGGATAAAGCAGCCTTAATAGGGCTTCAATCATCCTAACATTCATTCCACCCACCAGCAGTATTCGTTGCCTTCGCTGTGCAAATTTACAAAATTATTCACTCAGGCTAATCTGATAACACTCCCTAAATCTACACCCTCACCAAGTGGGACAAAGGAAAACAACTTTGAAATATGTCACCTGTACTTCATTGTCACTGGGGCTAAAACTTGGAACTCACTGCTCAATTGCATTGTGAGAGTACAATAACCCCTTGTTATAACAGACATGGGGGGGGGGGGGGGGTCCGTTATTGCCAATATATGATATTATTGTATAAGTAACAGTCCGCCAGCTGCCTGCACCACCCCCAGCTTGTACCCCCATCTCCTGCCGTTTACAGCTGGCTGCTCACTCCACTCCTGGCTTTCGCTGCCTACCCTGCCACTTCCAGTTGACTGCCCATGCCACCCCCGGCTCTTGCCACGTCCCCTGCCGCAAGTAGAAACAAGCAAGTGACGTTTCGGGTTGAGACTCTTCTTCAGACACTCAGTCTGGAACTGGGCCTGGAATTCAGGTGAGTTGTCAGCCCCAGTCTGCTGGTGGCTGGGGGAGAGATGATGATCAGCAAAGTCAATGGTCGCATCGCCCAGGTGGCCTGAGTGCAGGGGAGGATCGGTGGTGGCAGACACGGTTTGGAAGCAGTGTGGACCGACAGTGGCACCAGAAGGTCCAGCCTGGAAGCAGCGTTAGCCGGGGATGGCGTGGACAGCCGGCGCTGTACGTGGAAAGGGAGGCGACAGGAGGAACGAGAGGGGGTACAAGCTGGGGGTTTATAAAGAGGTCCATTAAAATGAGGATTTACTGTATATTAGCAGAATTCAAAATTCTGATTCAAAAAGGCAGCTCACCATTGCCTTGAGGACAACTAGGTCAAGTTAGCAAAAATTAATTTATAAAAAAGCTCTGCCTCCACACAGAGAGGCTGGTTTTTGGGAACAAGTAATGCCTTATGCAAACTTATGTAATTATTTGTGTTAGGAAGGCAGCTGTACAGGGTTGCTGTCATAAATAAAAGCTGAATAAAGCTCTCATTGACCAGATCAATGGGACCTTCAAGCAACAATTCTGTTGCCTTGAATATTCTGACGGTTTTCAACAACAAAGCTCAAAAAGAGTATTGCCTATGTTGGTAAATATCACTCTGCACTGAGGACAGTAGTAGTCAATGCATTAAAATAACCATCACAGTATAGAACAATAGACAGCTTTTGAAATTTGACGCATCATTTTGAGGTTGTCACATGCAAAGATGGTTTATGCTCATTGTCATTCTCTGGAAGTGCTAAAAAAATATCTGCAAGAAGACAACATAATCATAATTGAAATTTATTAGCCAAGTATGTTTTGCAGCATACGAGGAATTTGATTTGCCATACAGATACCAAAAAAGCAACAAGACACACAACTACATAAAATTTGACATGAACATCCACCACAGCGGCTCCTCCACATTCCCCACTGTGATGGAAGGCAATAAAGTTTTCTTTCCTCCTTTTTCTCCCGTGTTCGTCGGGGCGATCGAAGCTCCCGCAGCTGGTGATCGAAGCTCCTGCATTGGGGCGATCGAAGCTCCCGCGATCGAGGCGGTCGAAGCTCCTGCGGATTGGACCTCACGAAATTGGTCCCTAACCAAGCGACCGTGAGCTCCATAATGTTAAAGTCTGCAGGCTCCCGTGGTTGGAGCTCCCGAAGACGATCCCTGACAAAGGGATCGCATGCTCCACGATGTTAAGTCCGCAGGCTCCCGCGGTTAGAGATCCCAAAGTCTGTCCACAGCAAGAGGCTGACAGCTCCACGTAGTTAGGCCGCAGTGTGGACGGAGATACGACACAGAAAAAAGTTGCATCTCCGTGGAGGAAAGAGATTAAAAAATCTTTCCCCACCCCAACCCCCCACGTAATACAAAACTAAAAGTTCACTAAAACATACATTTTACAACAAACTAAAAACAACAAAGGAAAAAGACAAGACAGACCACTGGCGAGCCAGCCATCGTCGGCCCCACCTGGCTTCAAAGATGTAAATCTCTAGCACTGTTTAATGACAGGATGAACTAACTTGGCCTGACACAAAGGACAATAAAGACACTTGCCATCTGATTGTAGTGTCAAAAGTTATAATGGGTCCAATCTAAGCCATTTCTGATGGCATCCGAGGCCTCAACAACAGGTGTACGAGCTAGCTGGTGTCACAGTTAAATGGTGAGTTTGATTATCATGTGTTGTGTATCTGACCTATCAGGAGAACTTAAAGAAGAGACTTTGAAGGTATGAGATGGGAATTGGCTCGGACAGACTGGAAAAGGGTTGATGGTGGAGATGCAATGGCAAAGATTTAAAGACCGCATGGATGAAGTCCAAAATTGTTCATCCCTGTCTGGCAAAAAAATAAACGGGGAAGGCGGCTCATCCGTGGCTAATGAGGGAAATCAAGGAGAGAAATCCAAGGAAGAGGCATATAAATTGGCCAGAGGAAGCAGCAAACCGGAGGACACAACAGAGATGGGCAAAGGGGTTAATTAAGAGGGGGGGAAAGAGCAAAAAAGAACTTGCGGGGAATATAAAACTGACTCTAAAAGCTTCTTTAGATATGTAAAAGGAAAAGATTGGTGAAAACAAATGTAGGTACCTTACAATCAGAGACAGATGAATTTATAATGGAAAACAAGGAAATGGCAGAACAGTTAAACGAGTCCTTTGGTTCTGTCTACGTTAAGGAAGACACAAATCCCAGAAATACTAGGGGACCGGGGATCAAGTGGGAGGGAGTGATAGAGCTAATAGTCAAATCTAATATGGTTTACAAAACAGAGTCGTTCTTCTACAAAACCATGGTCTAGTAGAACAAAAGAATGGCTTTGTCCCAAGTCTGAATGACTGCAAATTATATGGAACACAATTTTAGAGGACAGGTTGTCTTTTTAATAAAGATATTAAGATGGAAACCTGCGTAATAACATGTGCTTCTTTCAAGGCCGAAGCCAAGATTGAAAAAAATAGCTGACGCTCCAGAGATAAGCAGTAACTTGTTATTGAGTAAGCTTGATTTGGACCCAGCTTTTCCTATATTCTGAAAGGCTATAGAATCTTTCAAGCATACCATATTTTATTGATAAGAAAAATATATAATTGTACTAACTTTCCTTTGTTCTGTGAGTGGAGCCCGAGAAGTACTGAGGAACGTTTGTGCTCATTGTAGATCTCGCCACTTCTGTCTGACGAATCGATTAAAGATTGGCTTGGTTTACCTTTAACCAGTTTGTTGTTGTCTGCTTTTAAGAAACAAACTTTGACAGGGAGGAACTGAATGGAATCCATATTGGTGTCAGCGCTTCTCCCCTCAGACTTAGCCAAACAAACACACACACACACACAGCATGTCTGGCAGATCGGTGCGGGCCGAGAACTGGAGCAGGGCGAAGGATGACATCAAACGGGTCATGGCAGCTTGTGTGGGTGCAGGATTTTCCGGAGCTCCTTCCAAATGGCAATATTTTGTATGTTCAAAGTTATTAAGGAGGACCAGGCAGGAATATGAAAATGATCACCTGCAGCTGAGAAACAAAAAGATGATTTGTGCATGAAGAAACCATGACCAAAGCAAAGATACTAGAGCGGGGATGAAGCCGGTTACGGAAATGGTGCTGAAGATTACCCATGACCCTACTACGGCTTTTTCGTCGAGTGGACTATCTTGCTCCGCTATAGGATCTTTGGTTTCCAGTCTCCATGAGATGGAAAGTGTGGAGGAAAGGGGCGCTCCACATCATGTAAGGGAAGTCCACATCATTTCACCAACTCATTGGAAGTTTTCCCAATTCCATAATGACTGTCTAACAATTTGGCCCTCATCAGACCTGGCGTCTCTCCGCCATAAATGGAGTTCACCTCCTGGACGCTCAACTCGTAGACCACCCGCTCCTTCCTGAAGCGGATATCAAACAGCTGTAAACCGCTGGCGGGACTGTGG
Organism: Raja brachyura; assembly: GCA_963514005.1. The sequence continues at coordinate 65,369,100 of OY740786.1, forward strand.
CGGAACGTGAACTCCCAGTCAAAGTTGCGAACATGGTTGTTTACAATGTGGTATCTTGGTCCACGAGGCTCGAACTTGAGGGGGCCGTAGGTTTGAAACTTCTGGCGAGGTCTCAGCGAGGCGTAGTTGGGATCCGAATCCGTCCTTTGGATCTCTCTCGCTCTCTCACTCCCTTTCTCTCACCCTCTCGCCTCGGCATTCCCGGAATCATATGGCGTTTTGCGTGGACGGCTGCATCTGCGGTTCCTTCCTGTGGGGGGGACCCCGGCCCATGGCGGACCTTGGTCCATTCCCTCCACGGGTTCCGCCTGGCCCGCTGAGTTCCTCCAGCACTCTGTGTTTTTTGTTTGGCTCTGGAGTTGAAGGTGGACGTGGGGGGGGCTGGGGTGGCTCAGCAGGATGGGCAGCGGCTCTGGGGAGTGGGTGGCATTTCGGGTTGAGACCCTTCTGCAGAATGACAGTCAAGGGAAAGGGAAACGGGAGATATAGGTCTGAAGAAGGGTTTCGGCCCGAAACGTTGCCTATTTCCTTCGCTCCATAGATGCTGCCGCACCCACTGAGTTTCTCCAGCACTGTTATCTACCTAGGCATATCTTCCATTCATTTGTCCTTAGTACCGTCTATATCTCTTGTGCCTCTTTCCCCTGACTCAGTCTTAAGAAGGGTCTCGACCCGAAATGTAATCTTTTCCGCTCTATGATCGTTGCTTACTTCCGCCTGCCCTTGGATTAAGTAGCGCAGGATAAAGCTGCAAATTCACGCACAGGATGGAAACTGAAAAGTAGGGGAACGCCATCCCCCTGCGTACCCCCCCATTTCCATCACTGACCTCCACCGGTCGCTCCTGTGCCGAAGGACACCATGGCTGGCTGGCTGGTGGGCCGGCCGGCAGAAGGTGCTGAGGTGGCGGCTGGTTCTGCTGTCCGGTCTCAGCGACCCGCTCGGAGCCACCCGAGTTACTTTCCCTCCCCCGCCACAATGCGGTGGATCCGTGCCTGGAGCATCGTGGCAGCGGTGAGTGAGCGTTGCCATGATCTCCGACACCCTCCTACTTAATGTTCCTGCCCACCCCGCAACTTTACCCCTGGTGGCCCAGCCAAGTTTGCTACTTTGTGCAGCCCAGGCCGTGCTGACCAGGGTTTCACTGGCTCCTGAACCCACCTGATGCACTGATCCTGTGCATTCCCCACTGACTGCCAGCTACTTTCCTCTGGTAGACACACTTGCTGGAGTAACTCAGCGGGTCAAGCAACATCTCTGGAGAAAATGTATAGGCCACGTTTCGGGTCGAGACCCTGCTTCAGTTTGAGAGTGAGGGGAGAGAGAAACTAAAGATATCTGTGTCTCTCAGTCTGAAAAAGGGACTCGACCCCAAACGTCACCTGTTCCTTTTCTCCAGAAATGCTGCCTGTCCCGCTGAGCTACTCCAGCATCAGGGCCGGCCTTAAGCCGCTTGGACCGATTGCTCGCAATTGGGCCCCGCGAGTAAGGGGGCCGCAATCTACTCTCGAGTAATCTACTCTCGGCTCGGGTAGATCTACCCCGGATGGAGGGGGGAGAGAGAGTAGAGGGATGGAGGGGGAAGAAAGGGGTAGACGGGGAGGGGGGTGTGAGGGGGAATGGAGAACGGGGAGGTGGGTCGTTTGTGCACAGCAGCGCTCCCGCCCCTCCAGTCGCTGTGCTTCACCCACACAGCCCCGGCTCCACCCCTCTCTCTCCCCGGGGAGACGCCGTGAACACCAAAGATCCTATAGCAAGGATCTTTAGTGAACACTACAGGGAGGGCCTGGCCGGGGGTTGGAGCAACATTTACAAACATCGGCCTCAGCTCACACCCTTCCGCCCGGACCCTGGCATCCGCTCCCGCTCCCGCCACCAGCCCTCTCCCTCCCTCCCTTCTCTCTTTCCCTTCCTCCCTTCTCTCCTTCCTCTCTTTTCCCTTCTCCCATTCACCCCATCCCTTCTTTCTCTCCTTCCCTCCCTCCTTTCTCTACTTCCCTCCCTTCCTTCTGTCCTTCCTCCCTTCTCTCCCTCCCTCCCTCCCTTCACTCCTTCCCTCCCACACACATGCACAGACAACCAACACACACACAACTAAGTAGAAGCCCAAAGAGTTGGATGGGGCTGAAGCCCAAAATTTAATGCCTGGACTGGTTTTTCACCAATGGTTATTGGTTTTCCAGGATCTATTTAATTAAATTACTTTTTTTTTTCACAGTCACTAAAACAAGTGGTATTGTAACTATGTACTTTTCAGAGGTGATCTACACATTTTGTTTGTTGCTTGTTGGCTTACATGTATGCAATTTTATATTAAAATGTAGCTTAGATCTGTTTGGTCTATTAAGTCGCATGTAGTTTTTAAGCGCACATTTTGATTACTTTCCATTCTACCATAGAGATATAAAGTCTATAATAGACTTTATTTGTATTTCTATGATTCTACAGACCTTGGCTAGGAACCTGGGGCTCACCAGAATTGTTCCCAATTGGGCCCCACACCTCGTAAGGCCAGCCCTGTCCAGCATTGTGCGTCTACCAGAGGAATGTAACTTTGTTTTAAGTACTTTGCACGAACCAGTGGTCAGGATCACTGGACTAGATCTGGATGGGTAAGTTCTTTAGTGGATCTGTTCATTAAATCTTAGTGGCCTCAATCACCGCCTGACCTTGGGATGTCTCCCAACCCATCCCGGAGAATGAAGCACGACCCGTGGTACATTTTGTGGTCATGGTGAGGCTTACCCCTCTCTGTCCAGCATGATCATTGCCGGGAACCTGTTGATTAAAATTGATCCAACCACCGCGCTCGCTGTAACTGAAATGAACAAGCGGACCTTTCTCATCCCTACGGTAATCGATGAGTTCCCAGGTTTATATCAATTCAAATTTGGACACACTGAACAGCAAAAGTAGACTGTATATAATCATTTATTTTTCCAATCTTTTGGTTTAGATTTCATAGGTGGGTAAGTCATGAATGGCTAATTTACAAACAGAAATATTGCAATTTTACTTCGGAGTCACGTGAGTGACTACCTGAAGAGCTCGCCAGCCCGCATGCACGTCATTACGTCAATCGCATTGCGCCGCGACTGACTGGGAGGCGCGTTGCTCCTTCCAGTGGTAAGTTTAAAAAAACGTGAAGGTAAAGGGCCTGTCCCACCAGCATGCAACTCCATGCGGTGAGCGCGACCTAACGTGGTCGCTTGAGCCGTCCGGCCTCGCGGGGCCAGTCCCACTTCGATCGCCGGAGCCTTATGGAGTTGTGCGGAGCTGGTCCCGACATCACGTGGGACTGACCGTGTTCAAAAATTCCGCACAGCAACGGCCTGTCGCCCGCAGCCGCCTCGATGCATAACACACAGCCTCGACATCATGCCTCCGTGACCCTCTCTCTGTGTGCCTCCGTGACCCTCTCTGTATGTGCCTCCATGTCTCTCTCTGTGTGTCCCTCGCTGTCCTTGCGAACTTACCGCAGACTTCGCTCCAACTTCGCGCCACTTCGCGTCACTCGCCCGACCTTCACGCGGCCCCCGTTGCCGGTTTGGTCATGCTCACCGCATGCTGGCACATGCTGGTGGGACCGGCCCTGTACGGGGATCACTCGACCTCCGCACGGCCCCTGCTTCCAGTTTGGTCGCGCTTGCTGCATGCTGGTCGCATGCTCGTGGGACAGGCATTAAGTCTTGAACTGATTTTCCAGGTTGTGCTTTTTTGCAGAAAGCTCTTTTACAGAGTTCCTGCTGGATGTCGGTCCGGGGTCTACTCCTGGCTCCACGTGGAAACCCGGTTCGGGCAGCCCCGGCTACGGAGACCATGGGGAATCCCGGCTCCGGAAAGGGAAACCCGATTCGGGCAGCCCCGGCCATGGAGACCGCGTGGGATCCCGGCTCCGCGAGGGGAAACCCGGCTCGGGGAACCGGCTACGGAGGCCGCGGGGTATCCCGACTCCGTGGGGATACCCAGCTCAGTAGGCCGGTGGACTCCTGCAAGGAGGAGCGTCTTTGAATGTTCTTCCCTGGATAGATCATCTCATGGAGAAGATGCCCCACCATGATATACTCCAAGGAGGAGAGTCATATCAGCGCCACGGCAGCGCCGGGTGCAGGGCTGCATTATATCTCCCACTCTGAGGAGGGGAGGGTAGGCAGTCAGTTTTGGGCTGACTTGCAGTTTGGTGGCATGTCGGGGGGAGGAACATTCCACGACACACCAGCTGCGTGAAGAAAATAGGGTACTTCATGCTCCTCGGACGTTTTCCCAGGTGGAGCATGGATGCATCCGTTGGGTGTTCATCCCACTGAGGAGATGCTCCATCCTGATATGGTCCGTGGACGGGACCATATCAGCACAGGTCTTGTCGGGGACCTGCAGCAGCGCCGTTGCAGGGCTGCTTACAAATCTCCCTCTCTGTGGAGGGGAGTGCGAGGAGCCAGTGTGACTGACTCCCAACTCCGAAGTATGTCCATGAAACATACGGGAGTGCATTTCAGGAACAAAGTGCCGGCAGTGCACAGCGCTATCTGGGGAGACTATGGATCGCGAGGCCAGCAAAGTCCAGCCGCGGAATCTTCTCCATGGAGTAGACCTAGCCAAACAGGCAAAAAACCTGGTGAGGAGGTAAAGCTGTCGGACCAGGCAAGGTACCTATGACGAGCAAAAGCCTCACCGTGGCGGTGACTACACCCCTATGATTCCATCAGCAGTAAATGGTTCACTGAAGCTGGTGGCAGCTTGAAAGCTGATTCTCTGGGCAGAGGTCTTTCAGGCCAATCCCCAAGCCGGCTGTGAGGGGAAATGTGCAATCCTCGTACCCCAGCAGTCTTAACCTTCAAATTCAAGGATGCAATCAGAACCTGAGGACAGAAACAGAACCCGCATCATGGGCCTTTGGGCGCACTATAAGACCACCGATAACCATGGAGGGAGGTGGGTCTGGTTCTTTCCGAAACATGGGGTGTATGGACTAGTTATGTGTGGTAATGGATTACACTGTTTTTGCACAGATATCGACAAATAACGTCAGATCAGTTTATGCTGCACAGTATAAAAGGATTTCAAATTGAATTTCCTTAACTCGTTGCCACCCATACAACATACACCAAATTGGACATCTATTCATTCCAAACAAAAGGTTTGGGTGTACAAGCAGATATCCAAACAAGCAAAAGATGGATGATGTCGGATCACCCTTGATTAACTCACATTCACATATGCAGTATAGACTTTTTAATGAGACTCTTTGTTACTGTCTAACAAGGATTTCCATAGGACACTTTATGGCATGCATCAACCTCAAAGATGCATACTATTCGGTTCCCATTCACAGGGTTCACTGGAGATATTTGAAATTTAACTGGATGGGCAACGATAGCAGTTAAAGCGTTGCGAAATGGCTAACTTCAGCTCCCAGGTTGTTTACCTAATTACCAAGCCAGTGCTTGGGCTGCTCAAAGCTCAAAAATATATACTCATGGCCTATCTGGATGATATTCTGAAAGCTGAATCTTGCGAAATTAGCTGTTTCAGCCGCAAAATTAATATTTGAGAAATTGAGGTTTTTCATCTATCCAGTTAAAATTAAGTTGATACCAACTAAAGTTATAGATTGCGATTTACCTTTATTAATTGTCTGTGACTCCGCCCTGGGGTAAGAGATTAGAATGGAAGCTTGTAACTATCTTGTTGTTTATTCGTCAAGTGGCCAGTGTAATTGGCAATTTAGTGGCTGTTTTTCAGCTGTGTAATTGGTGCCTTTGCATTATCAGAACTTACATTGTGCAAAGGAGCAAGCTCTCAAGTACCATGTTGGTCATTGTTAACAGATCTATGCTATTAACAGCTGAAGCTGTGTCAAATGATGGACAAACAGTATTCAGCATTTCTCCAGTACTTTGGTCATTAACCTTCAGTTATGTTATAAACTGATGCTAGTGCTCAGATGGGAAATTACTATCCCATCTCTAGTCACAGAGGCGGAGGGATGTGCATGAGTTTACAATCCCTCAGTTACGTGGTATCAATTACCTAAAATCATTAGGTGCATTCTATGGGTTAAAGGTTTATTGTGCGAATATGCATATCTGCATGCTCACCTGCAAGTTGACACACTACGATGGTGGCATATATTAATCACATGGGTTCAATCAAGTTAATATCCTGTGATAGTTTACCTAACCTCATTTGGTGCTGGTGTATCATCACGTAAATCAATGACAACACAGAATGGATGTTGGATCACAAACTATTTAATGACATTGATGGAACACCAAATAATCACCAGCTGCAAAAATACCTGGCATGGCGGCCATTCTCAGGGGCAGTGGCGATGGATGCATTCTCGCTACACTGGGGAGGAATGTTCGTTATGTCTTTCCCCCATTTTGCCTCATCAGTTGCTCAATTGCTCAAAAACCAGCAAGACTCCGCCTCAGGCTTTGATAGTGCCTGACTGGCCTACACAGCCATTGGGTCCACTCATACTGCAAATGACAACAGAACCTTTTATGTCTGTCCCCAAACGCAGAAATCTGCTGGTTTATCCGTTACTGGGGAGAACCATCCTCTGCATGAGCGAATAATATTGTTAGGTTGCAGACTATGAGAAGACCTTTCCTGGGGTACGGACTGTCAAGTTGTACGGTGGATGTAATCACTGCGGCCTGCAGAGATAGTGACAAGAAACAGTACATCTCCTGTATCAAGGAATGTGAGTGTCCTGTTTACAGTCCGATATATCGTATGACACGGCACGTATAACAGATGTCTTGGGTTTCCTCTCAAAGTTAATATTTCACGAGAGATGGAGTGTTAGTGCTATAAATTGTGCCTAAAGTGCCTTGTCATCATACTTCCTGCTCCGATATCCAGATTTATGAAGGGCATCTTCAACTCAAACTCCCCCAGGCCCAGGTACTCGGAGATATGGGATGTTATGTCCTGATGATGCTGCATCGCCGGTGGGCTCCAGCTACATTCCTGTCCTCGGTCTAAATCGCTTACAAAGTGGTTATCCTCATGGCACTGGGTTCAGTGCAACGGGTCCAGTCATTGCATAAGCTACGACTGGACAGGATGGTTACCGCTGCAAATAATATGATACTTCGGGTAGTTGAGGCCAGTTCATTGGCTATATTTAAGAGGGAGTTAGATGTGGCCCTTGTGGCTAAGGGGATCAGAGGGTATGGAGAGAAGGCAGGTACGGGATACTGAGTTGGATGATCAGCCATGATCATATTGAATGGCGGTGCAGGCTCGAAGGGCCGAATGGCCTACTCCTGCACCTAATTTATATGTTTATGTTCACTTGCAGAGTAGACTGGGGACATCAGGTCTCAAACTAGTTTCATGGCATACCCCATGGGCCTTTGGTTGTGTGTGTGGTCACACATCTATACAGTCATTATGGCTCTGAACCAGCAATGTTTGTTAATTACTAAACCTCATACGTAGGTATCAGTATAGACCATCCCCAGGTGATTTAACGGGTTTTGGCTTGTGCAGGAGTGAACACTGATGTTTTCAAATCTCACTCCACCAGGGCTGCAACTACATCAGCAGGGAAGATTATGAATGTTTCGCTGGACCTCATCCTAGCAGCTGCAGGACAGTCAAACAAGTGAATTTCCAAATGTGTTATAACAAACCATTGCCAGACCGGGGGTATTTGCCAACACTATTTTCATGTGAGGTTATTTCTATTTTTTAATTCCTCCAGATGAGTTGGGATTACTAAATTTCACTCATCCCTGGTCAATTTATGCAGTGTGTGACGCATGGATTCGTTTCCACGGCATGAAATCACAGAGCTTTGAAATCTTCACATAGTCACTCACGTGACTCCGAAGTAAAATAGTAAGATTAAACGAGAACTTACCAGTTTGAAGTTTGATCTTTATTTTATGAGGAGTTACGATGAGGGATTACATGCCCTCCACTCCCAACCCTGTCTCATAAAGGTCAGCTGGTAGTTCTAGTCTCTCGAATCTTACTATATTCAGTTCAACAACTGTTATCTGTGATTTCACACCGCTGCTTTGAAGCTTGACGCGCATGCGGGCTGGCGGGCTCATCACGTAAACCTTCATCGTAACTCCTCATAAAATAAAAATCAAACTTCAAACTGGTAAGTTCTCATTTAATCTTACCATTTTATTTGTTTATATCAGTACACGCGATGTACGAAAGTAAACACTACAATCTCACAATAATAATCATGTCTTGGACCAGTCTCCTTTTTGGCGAACATAGTTACTTTAGTACAGTTGGGTATTCAAAGTATTCTTATCCAGAGTCTTCCTCAAAGTTGAACTCTTTCAAACGTATGCATGCACAGTAACCTGCAGTTCATTCTCTTGCAAAACCTAGATGATAACTTGCTGAAAGTTCACAATAATCATCAATCATACTGTCATGGTTTATTATGGTGTAGATAATCATGTGAGGTTATTTGTATTATTGTTTTGACAGTTAAAACCTCTTGCACTAACCTTCCTCTCCGCCATGATCCCAGAGTGCTCTCTGCCTATCTAGCCTGAAACAAAGCGCGTGGTTGGTCAATTGGCATCCGACTCAATGTCAGATGTGCTTTGATTGGACAATTACTACTTGAAAAATTGGAGGTTTTTCTCATATTTTTAAAATATGTGCAGGTTTTGTTCTTGACGAGTTTCAGGTATGATTTATATAATATTTTTACAAAATATGAGAAAAATACAGGTTGATACGTGATTTGGGTCATGAAATGAAATGATAAAGCACCTCGGCCCACAGCCTAGGATGGCGGGACTGACATATGAATGAAAGAATGGATCGACTGGCTTGTATTCACTGGAATTTAGAAGGATGATAGGGGTCTTGCAGAAACATATAAAATTCTTAAAGGATTGGACAGGCTAGATGCAGGAAAAATGTTCCCGATGTTGCAGTGACAGTTTAAGAATAAGGGGTATGCCTCATGATGCGATGAGGAAAAATGTCTTCACCCCGAGAGTTGTGAATCTGTGGAATTCTCTGCCACAGAAGGCAGTGGAGGCCAATTCACTGGATGTTTTCAAGAGAGAGTTAGATTTAACTCTTAGGGCTAAAGGAATCAAGGGATATGGGGAAAAAATCAGGAACGGGATACTGATTTTAGATGATCAGCCATGACCATATTGTATGGTGGTGCTGGCTGGAAGGGCCGAATGGCCTACTCCTGCATCTATTTTTCTATGTTTCTAAATAATTAGGATGGAAATATGGAGTGGGACATCGAGTAGAAATGTAGCAACCAATAATCCAATAATGACAACAGGACAAAGGATGTCATATCTGGAATGGACCATTGACATGGTGTTAGACACAAAAAGCTGGAGTAACTCAGCGGGCAGGAAGCATCTCTGGAGAGAAGGAATGGGTGACGTTTTCGGGTCGAGAGAGTCTGAAGAAGGGTCTTGACCCGAAATGTCACCCATTCTCACCAGAGATGCTGCCTGTCCCGATGAGTTACTCCAGCTTTTTGTGTCTATCTTTGGTTTAAACCAGTATCTGCAGTTCTTTCCTACACATTGACATGGTGTTGTTTCTTGAAGAGAACAGAGGGAGGGAAGAGTATAGCGATAAAGGGACTCACCTCCCCCAGACAGAAAAAGGGTAGAATTTCCTTGATTCTTACATTCACTACATCAGCCTCTGCAACCAGCATGTCATTCTTTGACATTTCTGCCAACGACAAGAACATCCCACCACATACACATATTTAATTCCACACCTCTTTCCATTTCCCACAGAGACCACACTCTCCATGACTCCCTGGTTTGCTCATCACTGCCCACCCATCCCTTCCCTTTCCCAGGCACTTTCCCCAACAATTGGAGGTGTAACATCTTTCCATATTTCTCCACCCTCACCTCCATGAAGGGACCTTTACCTCCCCCAGCCTCGTCTATGTGCATTTGATGCTCTCGATCTGGCCTCTCCATTGATGGTGAGACCAAACGCAGACTAGGCAACAGCTTTGCCTAACACCTACACCCCATCTTCTATGGCCATCTGTGTCTACTGGTTGCCTACCATTTTAATTCCCCTTCCGAATCCCACACCGACTTGTCTGTCCTTGGCCTCCACCACTGCCAAGGCGTGGCCAAACGCTAAACTAGAGGAACAGCATCTCATATCCCACAACCCAACAGCATGTTCTCTGCTATATCTCTATCTCCCATAGGTCCACCGACTCCCACAGTTAGAGAGGGTGAGATCAGCAGAGTTAGAGATCCCATTCTGAAGAAGGGTCCTGATCTGAAGCATCATCTATCCATGTCCTCTAGAGATGCTGCCTGACCCACTGAGTACTCCCAGCACTTTGTGTCTTTTTTTAACTCCCAGTTAGCTGGAATTAAAACCAGCGTGGGCATTGACTTCTCTAATTTGAGGTTGTTGACATGCCCTCTGTCCCTTTCTCTCTCCTCATACAGTATCTACTCTGGTCCTCTCTCACAACGCCTTCTTCCTACCTTATCTATAACCCCCTGTTTTACCCCTCCCCCACAAATTCTTCCCACTGAATCCCTTTCACTCCTTTTGTTCACTATCTGCTCCCTTTGTCATTCCCTTCTCCCACAACCCTTCATTCAGTGCCATTCTTCACCTTCCATTTCTATTAGATTACAGAATCTGCACACTTCTGTTCTCCATTTATAATTCCCTGCCTCTGTTGCTATCTCCACTCTTGTCTCCCCCACCTGACTTATTTGCAAACTATTCCTTCATCATCTCTAGCAAACTATTGTCCGCTAGGTCTTGCCACCCCACTCTCCCCCCACCTCTTTATACTGTCTCTTACCCAAATCTTTCAGTGTAAATGAAGTGTCTAAATCTGAAATGGCAACTGCCCATTGCCTTCTACAGATGCTGCCTGACTGGCAGAGTTCCTCCAGCTGTTCTATTTTTTTCTTGCTAAAGCCAAGTAACCCTGATAGGATCCAAACTAAGGCATGTGTGTTCATGTATTCGTACAAGTGACTACTTTTACCACCAACCTATAAAGCAAACAGCTAGTTTTATGAAAATGTTAGGACATTGTCAGTAAGGTTGGAGACTTGGAGAAGGGAGTTAGAGATTAATTCAAACCTTGGTATTTACTTTGCAGATAATAAGAAACTGCAATGAAAAAAAAAATCAGACCTTTGCTTCAGATTCATAGACCAATTCAATCAAGAAGAAACAGAGACACCAATGCCCAAAGTTCACAGGACAACAACTTCAGGAGCTGAACAAATGTTTTCAAGGAAATCATATTCAACAAGAGAGGGTATCACAGAGACAAAATTAACCAGGGGACATGAGAGGGCAAGATTAGCAGTCACTGGTGTGAAACTGTGAGCAGTTTTCCCCTCCACAACTCCAGTCTGACTTGCTAAATACTTCCAGCCTTTTCCTCTCCGGTTCAAATTTCCCTGTTTTTTTTACAAATAAGGTGTCCTGAGTGATTGAAAATAAAAAGTTCTAATTATAGTAAATGCCCAAATTGCATGTATTTGTTGGTCCCACTTTAGTGGTAGGACATACCTGTCCAATTTTTCACATTGTTTAATAAATGCCACTATTAAAATTGTGTTAGAACAGCTTTACTATAGGCACTGACAGCCTGTGATAGAACAGCACAGATTTGAACACTTCAGCCAGGCTGCTGCCGGGATTTAGCCTGTGCTATGCCCATTGTGGTAAGCAGTTTCTTAATGTAATACAAAATGAATTGAACTGATGAAAATGGAATCAGTTAAGTGGTTGCCACAGAAATTGTTTTATTTTAGATGAAGAGGATCATTCAGCTTTAACTTTTGCATGCATATACTAACAATAAAGATGAGGATTGGAACCTCTTCCTCCAGGTGGTTTAATTGATCACCACCATTCACAGTAGATAGTTACAAAGCTGTAGTCAGATCCATTGGTTTGAGGATCCCTTTAATCTGCTACTGTAACTGTGTATAGATTCAAGTGGTCTGCACCTCCATTTCTGTCAGACCTGGTGTTCACGTGTACACTCCTCATTGAACCAAGGTTGGTCACCTGCCCTAATTGTGATCTGGAGATCACTGACTATGATACACTGCAGTTCTAGTGTTGATGATGGTCCATAATACCTCTAGGACGTTCAATTTTAAGATCCATTTCTATTTTAATCAATTCCACCCAGCATGGTGGTAGCATATTTAATTGAAATTTAAAGAATACTATTTTTAGTCAACCACTAATGAATAACATGTTATTTGTTTGTTAATATGAAGATGCAAAACATGTTGAAACTTGCTAATGTAATATGTTAAGCCATTCCACCATTTGTCATTGTCACCAAGATGAAAATGATATATAGCCCTACAAATCGTTTCCCCATCCAACAACAAGTCCTCACAATGTAAAGCATGATATTAATTGTCCCTTGTTGTGCTGACTTCGGGTTTAGGTACGTTCGTTCCCAAGTTACCTACCACAACACTCATCGCATTCTTTCAAGCTTCAGATTAAATGAAAGGCTCATACACCATTCAGAAATACTCACTAAACTGAAATGCAATGTTTTTTTTCTATTTGTTATTATTCTAGTTAGGTAATCCTACCAAAAACGGAGTCTGAATAGCTAAACGGCCACCATCTTTCACAAACAGAGAGGGAAGCTGTTTTCATTCAATTCAGCGATGTCAGTTAATAATTATAAATTATTTGTATTCCATGCCTATTTGTGATTGTGTGAAAGAGAGGGATGCCATACATAACATTTAAAATGACCATTAACCATTACATTAACAGAATTTGACATACAAAAGGAACATAAAGCTGTTAAAGAATCTGGTTTGGCAGGATAAATTGAGAGATGAATATTGCAAAGTGCAAAAAGTAAAGGTTTTAATGGATTACTAAATATAAGTGGGACCCATGGGTCCGTCCCCAAACGCAAATTCCACCACTCACCCATAATCCCCAACTGCGCAGACGCACCAGAGATCCCCGTTGTGACGTGAGTCACGGCAACCCTCCCCAAGTGCACCTCGCCATCTCTCTTCCTACCCTTATCCTCCTCCATTCCCCCTCAGCACTTCCACCCCCTCCTCTTCACCCTCCTTCTCCTACCTTAATTCCCTCCCTCCCTCCATAACCCCTCCCTACCCACCTTGACATCATTGTTAGGTGGCAGCTGCTGTGTTTTTGAAACAGAGTTGTTTTTTTAATGTAAATGAGATCCCATTATGATGTCATTGTGGGGTGGAACACTGCTGAAGGGCAGGTTATGTAAATGAGATCCCATTGTGACATCATATGCTGCTAACTGCCAGTGCAGATGGAAGAATTTTTTATTAAAGTGGGGTTTTGTAAAGTTTAAAATGTGAATAACTTGTAAAATATATCATCAATCTGAACAAAACTTAATACAACACACCACAGGACAATGGTAAGTAAGGTGGGCCAAAAATTGTAGTGCTATGATTTTGGCATAATTTCAGGACATCAAAGACAGGCACACACACCGACAAGACATAGAAACAAAAAAGATGAGAGTTTTAATAATATATACTAGACTAACTGGGACAACAACACAATATTACACCACTCACCCATAGCCCCCAGGGTAGGCAAGGAGAGATTTAGAGAGATATAGACCATGGGACCCATTGGGCCCTGTCCCCCAACGGGGGAGGGGGGGGGGGTGGCATGCCGTCTACGCTCACCCCAGAGACAGGCGCCCCCTGGAGTCAATCACCCCCAATGAAAATTATAGAATTTATGGAGGCATTCAATTGTCCCCGGTGGCGGGGGGGGAGAGGTGTGGAGGGGCGGAAGGGGGGGGTGTGGGGGGTGTGGAGGGATGGAAGGGCAGGGCGGGGGTCAAGAGTCAAGAGTCAAGAGTGTTTTATTGTCTTTTATCCCAGATAGGGCAATTAAATTCTTGCTTGCTTGGCTGTAGGGAAGAAGCTGTTCCTGAACCTGGATATTACAGTTTTCAGGCTCCTGCACTTTCTTCCTGGTGGCAATGGTGAAATGAGTGTGTGGCCTGTATGGTGTGAGTCTTTGATGATGTTGGCTGCCTTTTTGAGGCGGGGGGAGGGGGCGGGGGTGTGAATAACCCAGGGGAGGGGGCAGGGGGTATGAATAACTGGGGGGGGGGGGGCAGGAGTGTGAATAACCTGGGGGGGGAGGGTGTGAATAACCCGGGGGGGGGGGGGGGAAGGGTGCCGGGGGGGGGTGGGGAAGGGCACAGGGGAGGGGAGGGTGAATAACCGTGTGGGGGGGGGGGGGTGTTGGCTGCCTTTTTGAGCCTGGGGCCACAGCCAGAAGAAGAAGGAGAAGAAGCGGCAATCCCAGCTCAACTCCCACCAGGCCAACCGACAGGCCCGGACCGGCGATACCAGTGGCCCCGGACCCACAGCTAGTGCGGAGAAGAAGTGGCAACCCCAGCTCAACTCCTGCATGCCAACCGACAAGCTCGGACCTACGACATCAGCGGCCCCAGGCCCACAGCTAGCGCGGAGAAAAAGCGACAACCGCAGCTCAACTGACAGGCCCGGACCCCACCGCCGCCGTGAGGCCCCACCGTCGCGATGCCTCACTGCCGCGGTCTCGATGCCTCCATGATGGCCACGTAGAACCCCAACCAGGGCGTCACGGGTAGAAGCCCAGGTCGGAAAAAGCGGAATGCTAATTTAAATCCTGATGTCACTCGAAGCTCATGGAATATTCTGTGTGTGAAACGGGCCCCGAGTCATCGTGGCTGCCAACCTCATTGTGATGTCATCAGTCGAAGGTTAAAAGGCAGTTTTGGGAAAATGAATTAAGCCAACCCATAACGAAAGATATTTGGGACAAAAGTTTACAATATATACATCAATGCTCGTTAAATGCCAGACATGCTTTAATCCAATTTAAAGTATTACACAGATTACATTACTCAAAGGTTAAACTGAATAGAATCTTTCCACATGTCTCTCCTATCTGCGATAAATGTCAGCATCTAGAGGCTAACTTAACACATACTTTTACAAATTGTATAAAAATTAAAAAATTCTGGATTGAGATTTTTAGAATAACTTCTGAAGTTATTAATACTAAACTGGATCTGGACTCAAAACTAACAATACTTGGAATATCAGAACAAAGTTTAACAGTTACAACAAGCCAAAGAAATTTCCTAGACTACAGTATAATAGAAACATAGAAAATAGGTGCAGGAGTAGGCCATTCGGCCCTTCGAGCCTGCACCGCCATTCAATGTGATCATGGCTGATCACCCAACTCAGTATCCCGTACCTGCCTTCTCTCCATACCCCCTGATCCCTTTAGCCACAAGTGCCACATCTAACGCCCTCTTAAATATAGCCAATGAACTGGCCTCAACTACCTTCTGTGGCAGAGAATTCCAGAGACTCACGACTCTCTGTGTAAAGAATGTTTTCCTCATTTCGGTCCTAAAGGAATTCCCCCTTATCCTTAGACTGTGACCCCTTGTTCTGGATTCCCCCAACATCGGGAACAATCTTCCAGCATCTAGCTTGTCCAACCCCTTAAGAATTTTGTACGTTTCTATAAGATCCCCCCTCAATCTTCTAAATTCCAGCGAGTACAAGCCGAGTCTATCCAATCTTTCCTCATATGAAAGTCATATAATAATCGGGAAGAAATATTGGAAAGGCCCTGTAACCCCCACAATTAAAATGTGGATTATGGAAATGTCGGAGACCCTACACCTGGAAAGAATCAGATTTGCCTTAATGGACAAACAAGAACTCTTTGTTAGAATATGGTCTTCTTTCATCGATTACTTAAAAGTGTAGATTGGTTCGGCAGGGGATCCTAACTGAAACTTGGACTCAGGATCAGATGAAAAGTTAAAGTTTATATTCCTTGATCTTATCTCCAATTATGTATTAATGGTAAATTATTCCATTCCTTATGATTTTTTTGTTTCTTTTTTTTCTCTTTTTTTTCTCTCTCTCTCTCTTTCTTTTTTTATTACTCTTAATCTATAAAAAAACTATTAGAGGCAGAATGATTTAATTGATAATATTAATAATGTATGATTGATGTACACAAAATACTTCTACCATAATATGTTTGCCAATTTATTGCTTACCTCTAATAAAAATTTTTTATTTTTTTTTAAAAGGCAGTTTTTTCTATTTCTTAAACTTTAATCACCAGTAAGTCGTGAAATATTGCATCACATCTTGTGAATCTGATCACTGCTAAGAGGGGAAAAATGTGAATCAGAATATGTAAAAATCTTATCGTTACAGCGTAGCATTTTCACGAAAATATAAAGACACACACATATACACACACACATACAAGATGAGAGTTTCAAAGTTATAGAGATAGATAGATTCACAGTACACAGGGAATGAAATAAGCGGCCCAACCGAACTCATTCCCACTTACCTTGACTCCATCCCATCCCCCTTGGTTAAATCCCTCCCCACCTATGTTCAAGACACCTCAGACACTCTCCGTCGTCTCCGCGCATTCCATTCTCCAGGCCCCCATCCTCTCATCTTTACCATGGACGTCCAATCACTCTACACCTCCATCCCCCACCAGGATGGTCTCAAAGCCCTCCGGTTCTTCCTCGACCGGAGAACCAACCTATACCCATCCACTGAAACTCTCCCCCGCCTAGCGGAGTTGGTCATTATCCTCAATAACTTCTCTTTTGACTCCTCCCATTTCCTCCAAATACAAGGCGTAGCTATGGGCACACGCATGGGCCCCAGCTACGCCTGCCTCTTTGTCGGGTACGTTGAAAAATCCTTGTTTGCGGCGTACCAGGGCCCCGACCTCCGTTACATCGACGACTGCTTTGGTGTCGCCTCCTGCACCCACACACAACTGACTGACTCCATCCGTTTCACCACCAACTTCAATCCGGCACTCAAGTACACCTGGACCATTTCCGACACTTCCCTACCATTCCTTGACCTCACCATCTCCATCGCAGGGGATACACTCCTGACCGACATCCATTATAAACCCACTGACTCCCACGGATACCTGGACTACTGTTCCTTCCACCCTGCTTCCTGTAAGGACTCCCCTATCCCCTATTCCCAATCCCTCCATCTACGCCACATCTGCTCCCAGGATGAGGTGTTCCACACCAGGGCATCACAAATGTCCTCATTCTTCAGAGAACGGGGATTCCCCTCCCCCACTATAGTTGAGGCTCGCACCAGGGTCTCCTCCGTACCCTGCAACACTGCCCTCTCTCCCCATCCCCCCACTCGTATCAAGGGCAGAGTCCCCTTGGTCCTCACCTTTCACCCCAACAGCCAGGACATACAACACATAGTCCTCCGCCAGTTTCGCCACCTCCAACATGACCCCACCACTCGCCACATCTTCCCATATATCCCCCGTCTGCCTTCCGCAAAGACCGCTCCGCAACTCCCTCGTCAATTCTTCCCTTCCCTCCCGCTCCACGCCTTCCCCGGGCACTTTCCCTTGCAACCGCAAGAGATACTACACTTGTCCCTTTACCTCCCCCCTCCACTCCTTTCAAGGACCCAAGCAGTCCTTCCAGGTCCGACTGAGGTTCACCTGCACCTCCTCCAACCTCATCTATTGCATCCGCTGCTCCAGATGCCAGCTGATCTATATCGGTGAGACCAAGCGGAGGCTTGGCGATCGTTTCGCCGAACACCTCCGCTCGGTCCGCAATAACCAACCCGACCTCCCGGTGGCTCAGCACTTCAACTCCCCCTCCCATTCCGTATCCGATTTCTCTGTCCTGGGCCTCCTCCATGGCCAGAGTGAGCAACACTGCAAATTAGAGGAACAGCACCTCATATTCCGCTTGGGAAGTCTGCATCCTCTTGGCATGAACATTGAATTCTCTCAATTCTGTTGACCCTTGCTGTCTCCTCCCCTTCCCACCTCTCCCTCAGCCCTCGGGCTCCTTTTTTCCTTTCTTCCCCCTGCCTCCCCCCACCCCCTATCAGTCTGAAGAAGGGTTTCGGTCCAAAACGTTACCTATCTCCTTCGCTCCATAGATGCTGCTGCACCCGCTGAGTTTCTCCAGCGTTTTGTGTACCCATGAAACAAGCGGCGCAGCTTTTAAAGGTATGTAACGATGTAGTATGGTGCAATTAGGAAATACTGGATTTCCTGATAATTTCTTTGCGTTCATGTTCATTGAACCATATGCAGCTTTAATCTTTAAAAAATGGTTTCCCAGGAAATGAGATGCAAACTTTAACAGTAATAATAATTAAGATGCTAGAGAAGAACAACCAAAATACCAAATCCAATGGGGTTAAGGTCTTAGAGCCAGATGGTCTGTACTCAAGGTACTTCTTCAAATAACTGACAATTTTTTTTCATTCGTTTGGGATTTGGGGGAAACTATAAGTTAGAACCATAAGTTGTACCAAAATGTTGGAGTAAAAAGGAAGAAACATAATAGGGAACATACAGGTACACTGACATTGTTAAAATGCTGTGAGCATGACTGACGAGTTGCAGTTAGATGAACATACATCTTCCCTCCTGTATTCAAATTTCTGAATCTGGTCTACAGCTATCAGATGTGGTGAAATGGCCAAGGGACGTGACTTAGTCTAATTCTGTGTTTTCTTACTTCCCTTAACTGTTTTGTGCACAACAGATAATGTATTAAATGCTACTACATAATTCCATTGTACTGCACTGTTCACATGACCATTGATCAATCATTGCTCGCCCAGCAATCACTAAGATTTTGTATCTTGACAGGGCAAATTCTAAACAGTTTCAGGTTTATTAACATTCTTGTGTGGGAAGGAACATCAGATGCTGGTTTAAACCAAAGACAGACACAAAAAAACTGGAGTAACTCAGCAGGCCAGGCAGCATCTCTGGAGAAAAGGAGAGGTGACGTTCTGGGTCAAGACCCTTCTTCAGACTGAGAGTCAGGGGAAAATGGCTAACATTAACATTCATACTAGTTGGGAAAATAATTTCTAATAAACATCAATCCTGATATTTGGATTTCCAAAAGATGACTTTAATGTACTTTGAGTTAGTAGAAGCATGACCATTACATGTTGTGCTTATTTTGGAATCATGTTATCAACTGGGTCTATACACAGAGCACTCAATTAGCCCAAACAAATATCACTATATAGCCTGATTAAAACCTACTTTAAAACTCCCGACAATTTCCCCTTCACTCACATAGTTTATTCACGAGGCCAATCAATGCCACTTACGTTTCCATTCTTACTTTTAGAAACAATTTTCCTCAATTTTCCACACATTTTGAAAATGAATTTTAGAGTCCTGTTGGATCTGTGAGGAATGGTTAAATTAAAAACATTCTTGCTACATATCTGGGTGTAAAGGTTGAGCATCTGTTTTTGTAAATACCACCCCATGTCCAACCTCCCTTTTCTCTCCAAAGGCATGAATATGTTCTTTCAGGCAATTTTGTGTTTAAAACCCTTGAATCCTATGCCACTATGAAAGTGAAATGGTTTTATCAAGATCACAGATGACTGTCATTGTGACCACAACTATTCTTTGGATCGATTGCAGGGAAGAGGTGAAGTATTCATCTGCACCCTTTGCAATCTGCAATGATTGGCCAAACCATTGGTCTCCAAAATATTTTCCTTCATCATCCTACTGGGTGTAAACAGTCTTGTCTAATCTTCTTGATTGAATTATCACCAGATAATTACCTGCAATGAAGACATAAGGATCTGAAGATTTTGGAATCTTAATCAAAACACAGACTACTAGAGGAACTCCGCAGGTCAGGCAGCATCTGTGGAAAGAATGGACGTGATGTTTCGGGTTGGCACCCTTTTTTAAACTGCATTCTCTCCACAGATCTCACCTGACCATTGGCTTCCTCCAGCACTTTGCAATTACAGTTACCTGAAATTATTTATTTTCCCGCTCTGGAGTATTCATGCATGCAAAACTAAGCTTTTCACTGTACATCATAATTCACTGTACATTATCTGTGATAATAAACCAAAACCAAACCTAAATCATTTTCTGTTTTATTTCAGATTTTCAGCGTCAGCAGTTTTTATTTTCATCTAATATTAAGGTTGTTTTATGCCGCCATTTTTGTGCTGTTAGCCATTTATCCTTCAGAGAGGTGTGACTAGTCTGGGTGGCAGAGGTGCACTGTTCTTTCTCAGGCCTCAATTGATGGAATCATAGTCCTACGCTGCCTGACCCAACAGCAGGAACCTATCTAACTAGCCCCCAGACTGCCCATCGCACCAGCCTGAAGACTGCCCCTCGCCAGCAGGGTGGCTGACAACTGGGGGCAGCCCAACACACCCACCATTATGAGTCTCTGGCACCAAGTGCAGTACCCACAAATCCTTAGCTTATTTGTCTCTCCACCATATTTGCAGACTGACCGTCCAGTAGAGTGAGCTTGTATGAGAGACTCATTGGGTGAGGAAATAATCACATCCAGACTAAGCACTGAAATAGTCATTGAGTCATACAGCGCAGAAACAGGCTCTTCAGCCTAAATTATTCACGCTGAGATCCATTCATCTAAGCTAGTCCCATTGGACTGGCCCTTTTCCTCTAATTTTTTTCCTATCCACAGCATGATACGTACCTGTCTAAATGTCTTTTAAATGTTGTTATAGTAGCTACTTAAACTACTTTCTCTGGCAGCTTGTTCCACATTTCCACCACAATGTGAGTGAAAATGTTGCCCCTCAGGTTCCTATTAAATATTGTTATTCTCACCTGAAACCCATGTCCTCTGTTTCTTGATTCCTGTTCTGGGTAAAAGACCGTGCATTCATGCTGTGCATCGATTCCCCTCATGATTTTACATACCTTACTACAAGATCCCCTCTCAGCTTCCTGTACTCCAAAGAATGATGTCCTAGCCTGTCCAACAAGCTGCTTAATTATCACATGTACTGACAACGGAACAATTCTTACTTGCGGCAACTTATTGAAAGATACAGCATGGAAACAGGCTCCTCGGCCCACCTATGCTACATAGAAACATAGAAAATAGGTGCAGGAGGAGGCCATTCGGCCCTTCGAGCCAGCACCGCCATTCATTGTGATCATGGCTGATGCAATAAACCTACAAACCCACACATCATTGAGGTGTGGATGGAAACCGGAACACTCGGGGAAGCCCACGCGGTCATATGGGGTATGAGCAAACTCCACACAGACAGCAGGCGAGGGCAGGATCAAACCCTTGTCTCTGGCGCTGTGAGGCAGCAGCTCTGTCAGCAGCGCCACTGTATACCGCCCGATGTCCTCCAGAGATGCTGCCTGAACCCACCGAGTTACTCCAGAACTTTCTGTTCTAATGAAATTCTTACTTGTAGCAGGCCTATAAATAGGTATGTTACAAAACTTACCTTTAGCGGTGCTGCAGTTCTGTCACTGGCTGTGTGCGCGACTTTGGCACCTTTAAGGGGGGGGCAGGATTAAAATGCGGTTTTCCCCTTGCCATCCGGAGCTTTATTTTGTCGGAGTGCGATCTATTTCTGGAGATTCGTTCTGACTGCCAGTAAGTTAATTTTTTTTAATAAATAGCCCGACCTTTTCAGCGCTGGAGTAAAGTAAAAATTAGCTCCTAATGCCGTAAACGCCGACAACGGGGACCGATTTTACGTAGGGGACAGGTAAGTGAAAGCTGTTTATTTTTACATATAAACCTGCTTTTTTAGATGACCTTAATCAACATTTAATGTTGCGAAACGGTGATTTAGTCCCCATACGAACTGGTAGAGTTTTTCCTGCCGATACTGGGTTTAAATTCACCGCAACCGCAACTTTCTAATCCATCGCGTTCCAGAAAATCCCACTCGCTAGCTGATTTAAATGACCATTAATTTATGGGCATTAAACACTAAATTCCTTCAATTTGGCCTATAAATTAATGACAATTAGATTTAAAAATCATGTTCTATTGTGAATTATTGTGTGAATGTTAATTGGACACTTAGGCTTTAAATTTTTTTTAAATTTTTTCTTAAGATATGGATAGATGTTTAAATCTAGTCATTGAATTTTGTAATTAGCTACAATTGGGTAACTAACTAATTATATGCTTTAATTTCAGGTCATCCAAGTAAGATTGTTTCATATTTGTTTCAGATTACTTCAATCTATAATAACTGAAAATTTCTTTCAGTTCTCTTAATTTTTAAGAAAGATGGGCTTTTGACTGTCCTTGATCACAGCTTTTGTGTTAAGTCAATAGAAAAGCAATAGAAAACAAGTTGCTAATTTCCGAGTATGAAAATGGCCATAACTTTTTTAATACTGAAGATATGAAAGTGAATTAGGTGTAAAATTAAACTTCTTTTTATGCTTTATCTGATGGGATAAATTGCAGACTTGATTTTTTAAATCTCAAAATTTTGTAACATTGCTACTATAAGCACAATAACACACGGATAGTAGGTATGTTACAAAACTTACCTTTAGCGGTGCTGCAGTTCTGCCGCTGGCCGTGTGTGCGACTTTGGCGCCTTTAAGGGGGGGGGGGGCGGGGTTAAAATGCGGTTTTCCCCTTGCCATCTGGAGCTTTCTGTTGTTGGAGTGCGATCTATTTCTGGAGATGCGTTCCGACTGCCGGTAAGTCCATTTTTTTAAATAAATAGCCCGATTACTTAATCACTGCAGTAAAATTAAAATTAGCTCCTAATGCCGTGAACGCCGACAATGGGGACAGGTAAGTGAAAGCTGTTTATTTTTACATATAAACTTGCTTTTTTAGGGGACTTTAATCAATATTTCATGTTGCGAAACGGTGATTTAGTCCCCATACGAACCGGCATAATTCTTCCTGTCGATATTGGGTTTAAATTCACTGCAACCGCAATCTTCCAATACATCGCGTTCCAGAAAATCCCACTCGCAAGCTGTTTAAAATGCCCATTAATTTACAGGCATTAAACACTGAATTCCTTCAATTTGGCCTATAAATTAATGACAATTAGGTTTTAAAATCATGTTATATTGTGAATTATTGTGTGATTGTTAATTGGACACGTAGGCTTTAAATTTTTTTTAATTTTTTTCTTAAGAAATGGATAGATGTTTAGATCTAGTAATTGAATTTTGTAATTGGCCACAATTGGGTAACTAACTAATTATATGCTTTAATTTCAGGTCATCCAAGTATGATTGTTTCATATTTGTTTCAGAATACTTCAATCTATACTTCAAATTTCTTTCAGTTCTCTTAATTTTTAAGGAAGTTATGGGCTTTTGACTGTCCTTGATCACAACTTTTGTGTTAAGTCAATAGAAAAGCAATAGAAAACAAGTTGTAGGTATGTTACAATACCTACCTTTATCAGCGCTGCAGTTCTGCCGCTCCCCGTGTGCGCGACTTTGGCGCCTTTCAGAGGGGGGTGGGTTTAAAATGTCGATTTTTTCTAGGCAGTCCAAGTCGATCCATGTCGGGTGATTTCGTCGCTAAAGAGAAATCGCTCCGACATTTCATTCATAAAGGTATTTTTAAACTATGCTAGATTATTTATTAACTAGAGTAATTTAAAAATCATCTTCTAAAGCTCTGAATGGTGACAGCGGAACGGACCTAAGGTAGGCGATAAAAGAAGCTACACAGTTTACTTTTACATAAAAACTTGTTTTTTAGGAAGGCTTTAATCACATTTTCTTGTTGCGAAAATGGGACAAAAAAAATGTATGAACCAGCTGTATTTTTCATACTGACTTCACTGCAAACCGCAACGTTCTAATCCACCGCATTCCACTAAAACCCACTCGCTAGTTGATTTAAATGGCCATTAATTTACCGGCATTAAACACTAAATTCCTTCCATTTGGCCTAGAAATTCATGAAAATGAGTTAAAAATTATGTTATTAGACACTTAGGCAATTAAAAAAAAGTTTATCTTTTCTTAAGAAATGGATAGATGTTTAGATCTACTCATTGAATTTTGTAATTAGCTACAATTAGATAACTAACTACTTATATGCGTAAATTTCAAGTCATCCAAGTAAGATTTTTCATATTTGTTTCAGAATGCTTCAATCTATAATAACTGAAAATGTCATTGAGTTCTCTTAATTTTTAAGAAAGTTATGGGCTTTTAACTGTTCTAGATCACAGCTTTTGAGTTAAGTTAATTGAAAGGCAATTGCAGACTTGATTTTTAAAATCTCAAAATTTTGTAACATTGCTACAAGTTGCTAATTTCCGAGTATGAAAATGGCCATAAATTTTTTAATACTGAAGATATGAAAGTGAATTAGGTGTCAAATTAAACTTATTTTTATGCTTTATCTGATGGGATAAATTGCAGACTTGATTTTTTAAATCTCAAAATTTTGTAACATTGCTACGGATAGATAACATGTTTAAATGGCCATTGTTTTACACCGCGAAACCTGCAATTTCTACAAAAGCAATCATCATTCAGCTGAAATACCATTCATACGGTCGCTTCAGAACGTCAAGCGCTAAAAAAGAAACGCCTCACGGTTCAACGATACTCGTAGCCTGTAATGAATGGAGCAGCGCCCAATCTTTCTCCGGCGTGATCCATCACTCCAGCTGTCAGACGGCACAGCCGCCGCCGCAGCAGCAGCTCCGGCCTGGTTGCCGGGCGACAGCCCCGCCCCTTGGCAGTGCGCGCGTGCGCACTGGCGCTTCCAACGAGGATTCCGGGTGGGCGGGAGGGTTAGGGGAGGGAACAAGATGGCGCCGACGAACGTCCTGAGGTGTTGTCAACGGGTAGTCGGCTGGATCCCCGTCATTTTCATCACACTCGTTGTCTGTTGGTCTTACTACGCTTACGTGATTGAATTATGCGTGTGTGAGTAAAAGATAAACGCACGGTCGCCGTTTCTGACCCATTGCATTACAGTGGCGGTATGAAGAGGAAGTAGCCGTGTCGGTCTCCCACTCCCACAGCCCTCGGCAGAGGAGAGCTCGGGTTCAGCAGCAGATATCTGCTGCTCGACCACTGGCAACTCCCGGGCAGTCTGTGCAGTTGTAAGTGGCTGCAACAACTGTCCTGTGGATTTGAATAGTTTAATCCGAACGGCAGGTTTTTATCCGATTCTAATCGTCACCTGAACAATCGTTTTTACTGCTTTTCCAAAATGCGTACTCGGTAACGATGCGAGCAAAACGAGCTTCATGTGGCGGAGAGTGTGCTCTATTTACCAACAGAAATTAAGGCAAAACGTTCCTGATAATAACATAATCGTTACATATTAAAAGGTGATCCTCATAGCTTTCAGTAAATGGGTGGAAAGGGCGTATGGGTGGAAATGCCCCCTAAGAATCACATTTCCGTCCCTATCTTTTGTTTTTTGCCTCGGGTAAAAGAGTGATCTCATAGATCAGGAATTCCGGGTTCATTATGTGTCGTATAACCTGTCCTGGCTTTGTGGGATAAGAGTCTTTCATTTGTAGCTCATAACTTCTGGGTCAGGAAGTACTGACTATAACTGATTTCCCCTTCAGATTTCTCAACGAGCTGCTGTTTTTTTCTTCTTCCTTGCCTTAAAATGTTTCCAAATTGCCAGTTAGGTTAAATAACATCCAGGACATACAAAACAATCAGGGTCTAAAGAAGCGTTTCGGCCCGAAACGTTGCCCATCTCCCTCGCTCCATAGATGCGGCTGTACCCGCTGAGTTTCTTCAGCATTTTGTGTACATACAAAACAATCACTGGGAAGATTGAAACTATTGTTTTTGATCCTGGCTGCGAGCTCAATTTCTTTTCTGGTGTCTCCAGTGCAGTCCTACGCAAACGTGAAACTAAACCAGATCTACACAAACTTGGTATCACATCTGAACCTGTGAAGAACTTTGCATTCAGATGCTACCACAGATTACCTGTTTCTATCTCCATAACAGAGGCAAACGGCACCCATCTGCAGCTGGAACTCGCATCACAGCTCTGACCCCTTAGATTTGATTCCTGTGCATTCCTGATGGTCATCTCCTATTTTCTGTAAACCTGAAATGAAATAATTTAAAACTGCACTTATCCTAACTCGCCCCAATCCTGTTTGCTGGAAAAACATGTTTGCTAACCTATTCTGTTTTAAACCCTCTGTTTTAAATTACTCGTCCTTTTTTTGCAAATCTGTATTGGGCCCATTATGTCATTAAGTGAACCAAAATGTCACACACGTGACCAGATGTCATCACAAAGTGATACATTAAAAAATTCTTGTAAGAGATTCATCTTATTCATTGCTATTTTCCTACCTACATAACTATAATACATGTCTGCTAAATTTCACGATAAACTGAAAAAAAAGAATCATACAGTACAAAACATACCTGTAATGCTTTCAGAATTAGAAGGGATGGATTCCACAATTTTTTCATATTTTTGGTCACACACTTGACCAAGAATGGGCCATTGGCTTTGTTCCTCCTCATCCCTATAATTGATATTAAACCTAGATAATTGCACCCCTCCAATTCTGGCATCTTGATCAGATGTTGCATTACATGGTTAGCTCTAGAATTCATCTCTTAAATATCTTATTCTACCTCTCTTAGTTTTTTTGAGGCGCACATTAAAATCTACCTCAAATTGAGATTTAGGTCATTTGCCATCATGTCTCCTTGGTGTCACATTTTGTTTGATAATAGCATTAAAAACTGCCTGCATTGTTTGATAACACAATTGAGAAGTGTCTGGGTGTTTTTTGCAATATTAAGCTGTACTTTAAAAAAAGGGAAATGTTTGTTAATTATACATACAAGATACATAAAATGTGTGCAGATTGAGTGACAGCAGGATCAAATTTTACTGATGCATTGGCACACAACAAGCATGCTTAATGTCCTGCAGTTCACAAATGGAGACTGGCAGTACTGGAACATCTATCATGCAGATAACTTCAGGAGGAGGGAGAGAGAATGAAAAATCTATAATATGAACAATAATCAAAGGTTTTCCTTTTTGTGATGTTATTTAAACTTTGTGTATTTTGTGCACTGTATTCAAATTGTAGTTGATGAATGTTCATAATTTGAACCTCCCCCAATGGATTCAATTTCTAAGACTTATCTTCAAGTCTTGTCTCTGCTCTTCTTTGTTTTTGGTGTCCAAAGTATCGCACATTTTTATTGTTAATGTCCTCAGTTTAGAAATTCCTATCCTAAAACTCCACACCTGTATCTCTTTTTAAAAATATGTCTTGAAACCTAACTCTTTAGCTATCTACTAATACTTCCTTGTATCGGTTGGTGTGAAATTTTGATAATGTTTCTGTGAATTGTGTTTGTTAAAGTAGCTGTTTGAGAGGTTTTCAAAGCTTGCATTTTTCGTTTAAAACTGCGGGCTAATTATATCGTGATCAAAAGTGAAAAATGATGGAAGACAACAGGTCAGGCAGCGTCTAGAAAATTAAACAGAAGCACAACTTCCCTGCCCATTTCCAACCTCTATTCTTCAACTATAATAAAACTCCCCAACAATCCAGCACAATCGGGTTTTTAGTGATGATGGATAGGGAGATGTTATAATACTTTAAAATACTGTTAATTCACTTTTTAAATGGTATGCAGTGCTTTGATAGTTTCCCAATTAACCTGGTGAATTTAAATGGAGAGCAGAAATGGGGCATGTGTGATATCTGAAAATAGGGACTCCAAGTAGTTTAAGGAGAGATTTGGAAACAGGGCCACATGGGGTTTAAAGGGAGAGCAGGAAATGGGGGCCCATTCTGTTTGCTGTAATGTGCTTTTTGATTTTAAAGCACTATTGTGTAATTTTATTTGTTTGCATTGCATTTAGGGTCATGTTCAGGATGAGTTGATGCAAACAGAATCTGCAGGCTGTTTTATGGATCAAAACAGTACATGGCTTCCAAAAATCGAATTATTCAAATTCTCCCATTAATTTTTAAAACATTTTTAAAGACTGGAATATAAGTTACTGAGGTGCAAACATCTTAGGAATTATGACATACAGGTAACTAGTTTATTCAAAAGATAAACCTCTTCATATGTGACAACTCCACAATCAAATGGATACATTGTCTTTAAGAAAATGACAAGGCAAATATCTTTGACACTTGTAAACTACTTGTAACCAAACAATGTTACATCAATTGATACTTTAAGGCCATAAAAAATAGCCATTGTATGTGGGATATTCTGAATCTGGCTCATTGCAACTACATACAGGAAAATCAATAAATGTTCATGGTTATTTGGTCCTAGTTGAAATTGTTCGCTTCTAACCTTAAGGCGCTGTCCTACTGCGATGACCTAATCTGTGAGTTTAGAAGAGTTTGCCCTCACCTCAAACTCGCAGCATGGTCGACACGTGGTCCTATGAGGTCACTGGAACTCTCCTTCAAGTTCCCGAGTACTCATGGCCTCAGCTAGGTCGCAGAAAAATTTTCAGCACGTTGAAAATTTTTCTGCGGTAAAAATTGGTCGCATTGTTCTTTTGAACTCGTAGTGCAATGGAGTGGGGTTGCTATGTAGTTACAGGCAGTCGAGGTCAGCCGTAGGCAATCTCCTTCGCTGACTGGGCATTTTAATTGGCTCGTTGGAGTTTTCAGGACCAAGGAAAACTGACCAGTAGGTTAAATGCCCGCTAAACCTTATTATAAGTTGTCTGGTTTCTTAAAAGTGTCTCTTCCCCCTTCCCCTTCACCCCCCCCCCCCTCCCCTTCACCCCCCCCCCCCCCTCCCCTTCTCCTCCCCCCCTCCCCTTCTCCTCCCCCCCTCCCCTTCTCCTCCCCCCCTCCCCTTCTCCTCCCCCCCTCCCCTTCTCCTCCCCCCCTCCCCTTCTCCTCCCCCCCTCCCCTTCTCCTCCCCCCCTCCCCTTCTCCTCCCCCCCTCCCCTTCTCCTCCCCCCCTCCCCTTCTCCTCCCCCCCTCCCCTTCTCCTCCCCCCCTCCCCTTCTCCTCCCCCCTCCCCTTCTCCTCCCCCCCTCCCCTTCTCCTCCCCCCCCTCCCCTTCTCCTCCCCCCCTCCCCTTCTCCTCCCCCCTCCTTCTCCCTCCCCCCTCCTTCTCCCTCCCCCCTCCTTCTCCCTCCCCCCTCCTTCTCCCTCCCCCCCTCCTTCTCCCTCCCCCCCCTCCTTCTCCCTCCCCCCCCTCCTTCTCCCTCCCCCCCCTCCTTCTCCCTCCCCCCCTCCTTCTCCCTCCCCCCTCCTTCTCCCTCCCCCCCTCCTTCTCCCTCCCCCCTCCTTCTCCCTCCCCCCCTCCTTCTCCCTCCCCCCACCTTCTCCCCCTCCACACCTTCTCTACCCCCTCCCACACACCTTCTTCCACCCTCCTCCTTCCCCCCCCTCCCCCCTCCTCCTTCCCCCCTTCTCCTTCCCCCTCCCCTCCTTCTCCTTCCCCCTCCTTCTCCTTCCCCCCTCCTTCTCCTCCCCCCCTCCTTCTCCTCCCCCCCTCCTTCTCCTCCCCCCCTCCTTCTCCTCCCCCCCTCCTTCTCCCCCCCTCCTTCTCCTCCCCCCCTCCTTCTCCTCCCCCCCTCCTTCTCCTTCCCCCCCTCCTTCTCCTTCCCCCCTCCTTCTCCTTCCCCCCCTCCTTCTCCTTCCCCCCCTCCTTCTCCTTCCCCCCCTCCTTCTCCTTCCCCCCCTCCTTCTCCTTCCCCCCCTCCTTCTCCTTCCCCCCCTCCTTCTCCTTCCCCCCCTCCTTCTCCTTCCCCCCCTCCTTCTCCTTCCCCCCCTCCTTCTCCTTCCCCCCCTCCTTCTCCTTCCCCCCCTCCTTCTCCTTCCCCCCCCCTCCCTTCTCCCCCTCCACACCTTCTCTACCCCCCCACACACCTTCTCTCCCCCCCCCCCCCCTTTCTCTTCTGAACTTGCAGATTAGGTTACCGCAGTAGGTCAGCCTGTAGTTTAGTGGCTCCTGCTATGAGTCATGCATTTGTAGTTACGCCCACTAGCTTGCTAGCATCGCGGTCTGCTGCATTCCGTTAGTCTTAAAGTGAACTCTCAAGTGATTGTTGTATTGCTTGTTCCTAATAAACGCTATATAACCTGACCTGGTGTGAGGCCACTGTTATTATCAGGGTCACAAATCAACATGGTGTCAGAAGTGGGATACGAACCCACGCCGCCACTTGCGCTCCCATGGTTACAGTGGATTTATTTGAATGGCACGGCAAGCAGTACCAGCCCCTCGTGGATTCGTATTCAGGATGGTTCGACATTGATTTTCTCAGCAGCCCCACTTCCAGCGGTGTGATTTCGAAATTATCTTGTAATTTTTCCGTCCACGGATCTCCAGGCAAGCTGTTGACTGACAATGGCAGTCAGTTCACCAGCCAATAATTCAGAGAGTTTGCCTGACGTTGGAATTTTCACCACATCACCAACAGCCTTGAATACCCACAGTCTAACGGGCTGGCTGAACGAGCTGTCAGATGTGCAAAACAACTCATGGAGCGCTCTCACAGGGCTAAATCTGACGTATTCCTGGATTTGCTCAACTTATGCAACATTTCCCATGACCCTGCCTTGGGTTCACCTGCTCAACGATTATTGTCAAGGC
Source organism: Raja brachyura (assembly GCA_963514005.1). The sequence continues at coordinate 65,399,577 of OY740786.1, forward strand.
AGACCCGTACCTCGCTGCCCATAGCAGAGCAAACGTTAATTCCACATGTCTTTCCACCTGAGGGTATTCAAACCAGGTTGCAACAGAAGCGTGACATTCAGAAGAAATGGTTCGTCAAGACGAATAGGCCCCTGCCGCCATTGATCAAAGGACAGGTGGTTCGCTTACAGACTGACTAAGGCCATGACCATATTGGGGTGGTTTCTGGTCCCACCTCGGAGCCAAGCTCTTGCATTGTTAGAGCCGATGGCGGCACCTACCAATGTAACAGACAACATCTTCTGCCTGTGAAGGAGCCAATCCCCCCTCATTATCCGGATCGTACAAGTTCGTTTCAATCTGCATCTAGTGACCCTTGCATGCTCTTGCCAGCACAACAATCCATGCCTGCGACAGTTCCTCTGTCTGTTCCATCTTCGCCTGCGCCACAGTCCCCTGCTTCGACTCCATGGACGTTGGTCCACTCCCCCACGGTGGTGAAATCACCTGCTCTTTCCCTGGAGAATAATAATGGAGATGGCCTCTATCGTACACGTGCCGGTCATGAAGTATCCGGACTATGTTTGACTTTCCACCAGTCTGTCATCCGTTGTGATATTTGCTTTGCTTAGTTATGGGTATACATCGTTATTGATTCTTTAAGATGGGGGATGTAGATTAGTGGCTCGTGCTATGAGTCATGCATTTGTCGTTACGCCCACTGGCTTGTTAGCATTGCGGTCTGCTGCTTTCCGTTAGTCTTAAAGTGAACTCTCAAGTGGGAAGTTGTATTGCTGGTTCCTAATAAACTCTATATTACCTGACCTGGTGTGAGGCCACTGTTGTTATAAGGGCCACAAATCAACACAGCCCCTTAAGGAAAATCATTTTACAAGAGCACAAACTTTATGTAACCTAAGCACTGCCTGTGTTAGCAAAAGGGAAACTGAAGAACGAGCAACGTTTCTCAGAAATCAATAATCTATGATGCTTATTATTGGAAAGAAATTCAGAACTATTCATCTTTGCAATTTTAGAGGACAGATGTTCTTGGTGCCTGGCAGTTAAAGTTTAAATATTCATATTTGAATAATATGCAACTCTTAGTATGGTGTGTCAAAATAATCTAGTCAGTAAAAGCAAAGATTATAATCAGTTGGTGCTTTGGGTAGGACAGAATATTCATTATTATTGGTAAAATGTACATGCCCAATGTGTCAAAAGCTGTCTTTGCTAAGTATCTTGATAGTATTTGATTTCCATTACAATTTTTAACATCTATAATGTTTATTGTATCTATCAATCTCAACTCTGTGGAGTAATTGAATTCCAGAAATATATTTATTTTGTGTAGGATTTGAAGAGAAATTGGCCCTTAAATAATTTGCTGAACATATTCTAACATCAGTTATGAGAATTAAATATTGGCTCCACCCAAAACAGCATTGTTTGTTTTGTTCTGATTTTCAATGTTAAATAGGTGAGTCAATTTCTAGTAGCCTATTAATTGATGAAAATAAGGCAATTAATTAAATCCCAAATAATTATTTGAAAACTTTTCATGAGCACAGTTAATAATGTTAGGAAAGATTTTGCAATAGTTAATAATGTTGGGGAAGCAGTTCCAACTTATCCAGCCACCTGTGGTTCCAAAAGATTAACATGTGTGAAGCAACTGCAAATCATCCTAATCCTGATAGCTACTTTGTGACTCCTATTAACTATGTACATCGATATGCCTAGAAGCGATCAGGGTTAGGTTTATGTGCTTGGATTTTGCAGTTGTATTGATGGTAACACCTTGAGCATCCGTTCTCATTACCAAGGAATTGATAGCAATATCAGGAAACAAATTCCAAATGTATGGCTTGTAATGAAGCCATTCTCAATAGACTTTTTTTTCTGAGCTATCCCCATAGCACTATCAGGAAACCAGTGGCCTAATGAAGATTTTTGGTAGTTGCCAAAAGTTATTGCCATAAATGTCCCTGAAAATGGCATACAAAGCTGTAATTGTTGCTTAGCAAGCTCCCTTCACCGTTGGATTTTTTAACCCTGTTTTAAAAAGTGACATATTTTGGCTTTTACCATGATCTAATGTGTATATTCCATTCTTTATTTTATTTGCTTACCAAATATTTTAATGTATTAATTAGAAGTTGCACTTTTCCCTTTTTTGGCTTGTTAATGATTACATCAATTTAATTATGTCACTGGAAACTAAGGATTCCATTCGTGACACCTGAAAACGGAAGGACCATAACAGAGACATTTTTAGATGTAAGGAGTTTCCTTCAGTCAGATGTGAGAGATGTTGATTGTTTCCAATGTTATAGTTTACCCATACATTCACAAGGATGGACACTAGGAACTGCAGATGCTGTTTTGCCAAATAGATACAAAATGCTGGAGTAGGTCAGCGGGTCAAGCAGCATGTCTTGAGAATATGGATAGGTGTCATTTTTGGTCAGGACCCTTCTTCGGACAAAAGGATGTTGCTGGAACTGGAGGGCATACATTATACAGAGAGACTAAGCTAGGATGTCTCTCCTAGGGTGATGACATGCTATGAGAAACATCGTAGCTTAGTCTCTTTATATAATGTCATCCCTCTAGTTCCAGCAATATCCATGTGTCTGAAGAACGGTCCTGACCAAAAATGACACCTATCCACATTCTCCAGATATGCTGCTTGACCCGCTGAGTTACTCCAGCATTGTGTCTTTTTGGTAAAAAGCACCCACAGTTCCTAGTGTCCATCCTTGTGAATGTATGGGTAAACCATGACATTGGAGGCAATCAGCATCTCTCACTTCTGACTTTGAAGGAAACTTCTAGCTGATGGCAGCTAAGGGGTGACCGTATAGAGGTTTATAATATGAAGTGCATAGATAAGACTTATTGTTACAGTCTTTTTCCCTGGGTAGGGGAGTTGAAAACTTGAATTCATAGGTTAAAGGGGAGAGGGGAAAGATTTATAGGGACCCTGAGGAGCACGATTTCCACACTGGGTGGCAAATATATGGAACAAACTGCCAGAGGAAGTGGTAGAGGCATGTACAATTACAACATTTAAAAGGCTCGTTTGGTTACATTCATTGGTTGGAAATATTTTGTGGATTGAGGGCCAAATGCAGGCGAATGGAACTAGCTCAGGAAGACACTTTCGTCATATGGGCAAGATGGGCCACAGGACCTGTTAGTGTGCTGTGTAACTTTATCACTCTAGTTAAATATCTTGTCAACAGCCTACTCGTGAATTATGATACATTAGGTAGCATGTTGGATGGAGGCTATGCACAGAACTTCATTAGCTGCCTTGGCCTGCTTCCTTTATCACCAATACTTTTGTGCATATCTTTCACTCATTGTTCCTTATCTCTCCACATCACTGTTTATATCTCTCGTTTCCCTGATCCCTGACCAGTCTGAAGAAGGGTCTCGACCCGAAACGTTGCCTATCTCCTTCGCTCCTTAGATGCTGCTGCACCCGCTGAGTTTCTCCAGCTTTTTGTGTAACCCTCGATTCTCCAGCATCTGCAGTTCCTTCTTTAACACTTCATTAGCTGCAAATTCTGCTAGAATATGGAGTAGATAAAATTGACAAGAACCAAAGAATCTCTTTAATTAAGACGGACAACATTTATCTATAGAACCAGAAACTTGTCTGCCATTGGTTTTCAATTATATTAGAAGCCAATTAAAAACTTTTTTGGACTGGTCTACAGGATTGCAGCACCACTAAGACTAACAATTTTCAGAACTGTGTACATATTTGCTGTTGTCGCACGTTGTGAGTTTATTTGGAAGTTTGGGGCAGGTGCATGGAGGCTGTGAAAAACATGATGGCTAACCTTAGGTTCTATATTCTTTAGTGTTTTACATTGAAATCAATTGCGATTTATTTCGGGAGATACATACCCTTTTTTTAAAAGATTATATTCAGCGTACATAAATGTGCAATGCTACTTTGTATTTCACAATCATTAAATTCAGGATTGCTATTGGTGGCTCAGCTCTGTATTTATCAGAACTGGAGTTTTAGATTCCTGCCAATATAGGAGTCAGCTTAGATTTGGTAATCCAAAGAAAATCTGTGTTTAATACTTTAATTCTTTTCTTCTATCTTGCAGTTACCATCCTGAGCATTGGGGAAAAAGGTGAGCATTAGTGTTAACCAACCCATGTTTTCATGACTCGAGTAATACAATAAAATAAACTTTGCATTTGAATTTAGAATTTTGGAGTGGTACAGTCTGGTAAATAAAATACAATGTGATCCAACTGTAGTTTTATTTTACTGTGTATAATTTCTATCATCAACAATGTGAGGTTTATCAATGATAAGAAAGGAATCCCTCACATAATCTCTCAGGATAGTTACAGCATTTGATACGTGCTGTTAAAGATACTGAATCCAAACTTTTTTGAATTTGCTGACTATTTGCTAGAGTATATACATTTATACCACTGATTCTACAAAATTCAACATAGTAACAGTTATTTCTGGATTATTTTTCAGTTTTGTGATGTGCCAGACAATATTAATTACTTTGTTCAGATTGCAAATGAAATTTAATTCCAATATCGAAACTGTAAAGGAATATTACCACGTCATTCTTCCCTTCCATCGCAATGCATTATTCTTTAAATATCGTATCCCATTTATTTAGTTTATCCAGTGTAACTAGTGTACATTATTTTGCAAGGATTACTGTTGAAAGGTACGAGAGAGACACAAGGAGGGCTGAGGTAAATGGTCGATCTTGGAAGGTTATGATAAGAAATATTGCGATAGTTTAAATTATATCTGGAAATGTATCGGATGGAAAGGAAGCAAGGATTTATTTTGGTCTTTGACTAATATAGACTACAGATTAATAATCTGATGATCAAATATAAATTCTACCATTAGAAATTTTCCATTTGATTTTTTTCAATCTTATGTGAATGATATGAATTGTAGGAAGTAATTATATCGACCATGAGCAAAAAAGATATACGAGCATAAAGCAATGTACTTTTCAAGGGAAACATGCCATTTCTGGCTCAGTGTATATCTGACGATAGCAATGTTGTTGCTTCTTATCTGTGAAATCACCTAGCAAACTGCGAGACTGTGTCGTATTGCCAAAGGAAATAATGAACTGGGTGTGACAAAGACACATTCAGTTCAAACAACTCTGTAAAATCCTCCTTGCTAACATCTAGAGACAAGCAAACTTTCGACAGATGAATCCCAGTTGGAAAACAGTTTGATATATTTGTACTGGGTAGGAAGGAACTGTAGATGCTGGTTTACACCAAAGATAGACAAAAAATGCTGGAGTAATTCAGTGGGAAAGGCAGCATCTCTGATAGAAGGAATGGGTGACATTTTGGGTCAAGACCCTTATCGTAGAGTACGATATACTCATATAGAGTATGAATTAGTAATTACTAACTGACAACACCAACTCCCCCATCACTCCAGATTTCTCCTCCCCTTAATGATCGCCCAGCTTAAAGTGTAGTGCCATCAAATGTAGTAGCGCAATATGATAAAGCAGGGAAGAAATGCCGGCATTGACTCTGATTCCCTATGCTTTTGCAAGGGATTAGGCCACATCTTGTCCAAGCAATCTGTTATTCATGTTGAAAGCTGTTTAGAAGAAGCACCAAGTGTAATAAGAGCATAGGAAATAACCTGAAAGGGTTTTCCAGGTCTTCAATATTATTGGCACAGTGACATTTGTTGCTAACTGAGCTGATTGTGTCTCAAAATATATATCTGTGCAGCAGGGTTTGGGTTAGGTCCTACATGATCAGGATTTCCCATTGACCTCATCAAATCCATTCTACCTGATGGGGCAGTACAGTGGCACAACTGGTAGAGCTGCAGCCTCTCAGCGCCAGAAACATGGGGTTCAATCTGAGCTTGGATGCTGTCTGTGTGAAGTTTGCATGCTCTCCCTATGACTGCATGGGTTCCCCCAACTGGTCCAGTTTCTTCCCACATCTCAAAGACACGTTTTTAGGTTAATTAACTACAATATATTGCCCCTCAAGTGTAGGGCGTGAATGAGCAAATGGAATAACATAGAACTAGTGTGACTGGGCGATTGATAGTCGGCGTGGACTCAGTAGGTCAAAAGGGTTGCTTTCATGCTATATTTCTAAAATTAAAATGCAGCAGTCCATGATGCAAATGCCTCAAAGCTATAGAAACATCATTGTTTAAATAAAATATCATTTACACTGAGGCTGCAGTTTTGTTCTTTAGCACCTCCATGCTATTTGCAAGAAATTAAGAACAAATCTGCCAACTTGTAACTTGGGATCCACGAGCACTGTGAGCCATGAGATGCCGATTTTCAGTGTGTCTTTAACCACACAACATTGCATTTCCTTCATTATGTTATTGCCATCTAAACTGGAATTGCATATCAGGAACTGTATTGGATGTACCTGTAAATTTGACGTCATAAATCTTTGGAGACAGAGCTATCGATTCCTATATATTCAGCGAAGCCTTTGAAGTTCTGACATATACATTTGTATATAGCTTTACCAGTTAATTACCAGCCACAAATTTATCTCCAGTTCTGGCAGAGCTCAGCCCAAGTGTAAGTGATGAGGATCAGGTGTATGCCGATATATGCAACTGAGTCTGTAATTCATCCAGAGATTATTGACATCAAAATCTGATCTACATGGTATCAAGAAACAGCTTTAATTGGATAATCAAAGGTTTGAAGCTCTGATATCAAATCAGAAAATACTGGAACTGCGGAAAAAGCAACAGAAGTAACCTTTCAGATCTGAGATGGTTTGTAAGAACTCAGTAAGTGAGAAAACCAATTTGTTGGGAAGAAGGGGAAAGAATGGTTGAAACGGAATATCTCTGAAAAGGTAGGACCAAACGGATTAATGTGGCAGTTAGAAGCAGGTTTTGTGTGTGTTATGTCTTGCTAATAACCAGTCTCTTGAAGCTTTGACAGCATCCTGGCTCGGGTACTTCCAAAACTAGTCGTACTTCCAGCCAAGCTGTTTCATTAGAGTTCAGCCCGACAAATTGAAAAATTTCCCCAGTATACCAGGTACACAATCCATTTGATTATTTCTGCGTGGATTTCTGAATCATCAACAAAGTATTATCCATAGTGTTGTTCCTTGACTCTTTCTTGTATCCTGTTTACCAGTTTTTAGTCTTGTTTTCCCTGATCCACTTAGCTCTAGATCTCAATACAGTCTTGGTTCAAACAGACCAAACATGAAGAAGGGTTTTGGCCTGAAACGTTGCCTATCTCCTTCGCTCCATAGATGCTGCTGCACCCGCTGAGTTTTTCCAGCATTTTGTGCACCCTGGATTTTCCAGCATCTGCAGTTCCTTCTTTAAAACATGAAGCTGACTTGGGTAGATGAAGTGAGAATGAAGTCCTTTGATATGGGAGTAGCATGTAACTATTGTGGCCATATACACCTAGAACCAGAGTGTCCTATGATTCGCTTTATGACCTTTCTATCACCCAGTCAAGAGTATCATTAATTTCTCTCCACCATTCAGTCTCAACATACACATAAAACTCCATGGATAAATAAAGACACAAGAGAACCGATGACTATAAGGAAGGAGGCTTTAAAGTACAGTGTGTATGATGAAAAGTGTGCAGTACTCTCTGGTGTATAAAAATAAAAAATACGATTACATAAACAATTTAAAAGCAAAGGAACTGAAATTAAATTGTCAAGGAACATAAAACTCCCAAATAATTTAAAGACATATCGGTATAAAAAGTAGAGATGAGCTTGGGAATAGAGCCATTAAGAAATAGATGGGATAATTTCACGTAGCTGTGGAGGCAGATCATCAGATCATTTAGATGATACTTTCATATAAAAGGGCTGGACAAGACTTTTAGATGAGATGAGAAATCAGATAAATGAAGAAAATAGGCTATATTAAATTAATCAAACTCAACACAGATAAAAAATAATGATCCAGATAGATTGCAGCAAACTATATTAAATGAATCTAACAAAGACTCCTTGGAGGCATTACTTACATGGTGATGGAGTTATGCAGCAAATAAATGGGCTCTTTGGCACATCACATCCATGCTTTTAGCATATCTACGCTAATCCCATTGGCCTGCTTTCAGATCTTCTATCCCTTGACTATTTAGGTGTCTCTAAATATACAATACAAATTTAATTGTCACATGCACCAACAAACGTGCAGTGAAATTAATTTGCCATGCAGCGGTACAATTGAAAAAAGAATACGCAATACACAATAGAATTTAACATAAACATCCACCACACCATTCTTCACTGTGGTGAAAGGCAACAATGTTCTGTCAGTCCTCCTTTGTTCATCCATGTTCGGGGCCATGAACCCTCCGTAATTGCCGCCACCGATGCCAAATGTACAGGCCCTCTCGTCGGGATGATCAAAATTCTGACGTCAGGACGATCGAACACACTCCACGGCTTGGTGTGCCCGAATCGGCCACTTTCTTACCAGAGACCGCGGCTTCAGGATATTGCAGGCCCGCGTTCGGAGCTCTTCTCCGGCGATCCCTGGCAAGGGATCCCAGGCTCCAGATGGTAAGCCCACGCCATGCCCGTGGCTAGAAGCTCTGCAGACCACAGCCCCATGATGCCAAAGTCACCAGGCCACCGATCAGACATTCCTGCTATTGAGGCAGTGCAGCGTAGGTTCACGAGGTTAACACCCGGGATGGCGGGACTGTCATATGAGGAAAGATTGGAAAGACTGGGCTTGTATTCACTGGAATGTAGGATGAGTGGGGATTTTATAGAAACAAATAAAATTATAAAAGGACTGGACAAGCTAGATGCAGGAAAAAATGTTCCGAATGTTTGGGGGGGATCCAGAACCAGGGGCCGCAATCTAAGAATAAAGGGGAGGGTATTTAAAATTGAGATGAGAAAAAGCGTTTTCACCCAGAGAGTTGTGAATTTGTGCAATTCTCTGCCACAGAAGGCAGTAGAGGCCAATTCACTGGGTGAATTTAAGAGTTAGATAGGGGCTAGCGGAATCAAAGGATATGGGGAGAAGGCATGCACAGGTTACTGATTGTGGATGATTAGCCATGATCACAATGAATGGCGGTGCTGGCATGAAGGGCCAAATGGCCTTCTGCACCTATTTTCTATGTTGCTATCAGAAAAGTTGTACGGATGTTGGGGAAGATCTTGTTCAGAGTGATAGTTGCAAATGTGGATTTGTGTTCAGATGAGATTCAGGTGCTCAGACTTGCAGCTCTGCTGTCAAAGATGTATTCATTACTTCGGCATTTCTATGTTGAGACTGTTGTTGACTATACCCTGACATGTAAACAGTGTCAAAAGCCAGGAATGGAGCCAATGTAAGCATACGTTGATGTAAATTAGCCTACTAACCTTGCAGTGGGAGAGGCACAGCTGACACATGATCAAGAAATTGGATTGTATACTATGTTCTTCGTGCAAGAGGGCAGGGTGATGTGTAGATGGATAAGCAATGCTAAAGCATGTAGAAATAGTGAATAAACATATACATTCCACATCTAAGAAATCATGCTTAACTATTCCAATTACATTGGTTCAATGGCACTTTATTGCCACGTGTACTGAGAAACCGTGAAAATCATTTGTACATGCAGTTCATACAAGTATTGCTCTGCATAAGCACATCTTAGATGCATTGCAAGTGTACTGAAATTGTACACAGACAGTATGCAAGAGTCACCAGATTTGGCACCATTTTCAACTCCCAGTTAAGTACAAAGTTAGCACTCTGTATGATTTGAACCCATTTGTCACAATTTGTTAGCAACTTCTCTCAGGTCCAATAGAGACATTAGATAAGTTGAGACAACAGTTGAGATCTACTTGAAGGGAATAACACATGTATTGTGGGACGCCTCTATAAAATGTGGTGTCGCAGAATGCTGATGAGTGATAAATTTTGTTTCATCATTAACTTAAAATAAAAAGACCACTCCATTGAAATTCCCTCTTACTTTCTTTTGTGTTAGGTCAACTTACCTGCTCTGTACCTTTCACGTGGATGCAATCTTTTCTCTTTATGATGACTATACCCCAGGGGGATAATATATCAATCTTATAGCCAATTTGCATATCTGAAGCAGTGAATTGTTTTGAAGTGTTAAATTATGATACCGGCTCGATATTAGATTATGATTAAATACTATTGCACGAGAAATTTGTGAGAAAGTGGTATGTTTTATAAACCCAATGGGTCAGAAGCACAATGTGCTTGGTCGATTATAATTTCTTGTGTGCATTTACTTACACCACATTAAATTTGTTAAAAGTTGATAGCTTGCGGGTTAGCTTTCAGTGATTTACAGTACATACAATAAGATAGGTAGTTGAGGCCAGTTCATTGGCTATATTTAAGAGGGAGTTAGATGTGGCCCTTGTGGCTAAAGGGATCAGGGGGTATGGAGAGAAGGCAGGTACAGGATACTGAGTTGGATGATCAGCCATGATCATATTGAATGGTGGTGCAGGCTCGAAGGGTTGAATGGCCTACTCCTGCACCTATTTTCTATGTATCTAGTTGAGATGGTTGACCAAGGAATGGTGAATGGAATTGAACTCTGACAAATATGAGGTGTTGCAATTTCATATATCAAACCAAGGCAGGATTTGCAGAGTAAATTGTAGAGTTCTAGCAGGAGTGGCAGAAATGAAATCTGGGAGTACAGGTGCATGGTTCCCTAAAAGTGGCAAGTCAGGTGTACAGTGTGTTTAGGAAGGCTTTTGGCACATTTGCCTTAATTGGGAAATAACTGAGGCATCATGGTGAAGCAAGTTGTTGGTGAGACTACACTTGGAGTACTGCGTGCAGTTCTGGTCACATAGATGTAGGAAGTTATGTCATTTTGTCTGAAAGTGTACAGAAGAGATTCACTGGGATACACGTTGGATCTTTGCAGTTCCCTGTTTCTACATTGGGTCTTTACTTATTGGAGTTCAGAAGAATAAGAAGGGAACTTTTTGAGAAATGCACGATTCTGAAGGGGCTTAACAGGACAGAGGTTGTGAAGTTGTCTTCCCTCAAGAGAATTTTAAATTTGCAAGTATAGTTTCAAATAAGGTTCAATCATTCAAGACCAAGAATTTCTGCTCGCAAAGCATGCTGAATTTTTGGAATTCTATACTTCAAGCTGCTGTGAGGCTGTCATTTGAAAATATTTGGGATTGAATTTAGCAGATCTTGGAATATAGGGAAATTCACGATTATAGGAATTGGGCACCAATGTAAAATTGAGGCCTGGATTAATATTCTTATTGAATGGTGGAACAAGCTCACATGACCTTTTATGCTAAATGTACTATACATTTTTATAGTTCAGTTATCCTTGTAAAGATTCAACTCTGGAGAACAAATATCTCCAACAGGAGAATGCTATTTTTTGCTGATTTTTAAATATTTTTTTTCCATCTGTTTCAGTTGTTTACCTTATAGTGTTCCATCTATCTTTTATCATGTTTGTGTGGTCCTACTGGAAAACAATATTTACATCACCAGCCAAGCCATCAAAAGAGGTGAGTGCTGTAATCAAAGAGGGACATTTAAACAATTCTGCATTAACTTCATTTTAATGTTCTATGAAATGCTAATATTCTAAAAGTTTAATAAGTTTGTTTTATTACAGACTGTTTTGGTAACTTCCATTTTCTGAAAATCAAATTTTAAAAACTGATAAATTGGATCAGATTCTAACTACTAATTATATAGCTTTTATCAAAAGTCAACTAATTGTCAATAGTTATTTGATATCTTGAGGTGGTAGGTATTAAAAAATTATAAATCTTACAAGATGGTACATACAGCCTTGTAAGAAAATAGATATTAATTCCAGCTTTCCCATCCTATTACTATTTTACATGCAATAAGTTAGATACCTTAAAGTCCCATTTTCAGAAGTCAAACATTAACAGATTTATGCCTATGCTTTACCCTATGCTTGTAAATCTGGCAGAACTCGAATATATTCTGTCAAATGACAGTTTTAAATATAAACTAGACCAAGTGGAACCAGTTGGGCCCGTCAGCGCTCACCCCAGAGACAGGTGCCTCCCGGAGCCAACCACCCCCCACCAGGAAAATTATGGAATTTATGGAGGCAATCACGGTCCCACGTTGTGGGGCGGGGGAGGGGTGGGGGCCGTGGGCCCATGGGGCAGGGAGAAGTGGGGGGCGCGGGGACTTGAGGGGGCAGGGACTATGGGGGAGGGGAGGCGGGAGTCGAAAGTCAAGAGTGTTTTATTGTCGTATGTCCCAGATAGGACAATTACATTCTTGCTTGCTTGGCAGGTTTCAGGCTCCTGTACCTTCTTCCGGAAGGCAATAGTGAAATTAGTGTGTGGCCAGGATGGTGTGGGTCTTTGATGATGTTGGCTGCCTTTTTGAGGCAGTGAGGGGGAGGGGACGGGGAGTGTGAACGACCCGGGGTGGGGGTTGTGAATAACCCGGGGGGGGGGGGCTGAGGCCTGACACTCGGCAGCTTGGGAGCCCATTATGGTTGGTGCACTGAGAGTGGAATGGCGACATCATCCATTGGAAGCTCCTGGAAAAAGAGGCTGTCTGTGAGAAGCTGCAGTTGCCGTTGGCAACGTCCCATTGTGATGTCATTTGTAAACGAGATCCATTGTGATTGGACGTCTGTGAGTAACATTGTGACATCATCATTGGATACTGCTGGAAAAAGGCTGTGTGTGAGAAGCGGTTTTTGGCTTTTAAAACTTTAATCGCGAATAACTGGTGAAATATAGGATGAAATCTTAAGTGAACCTGATTAAGACCTGGAGGGGAAAAATGTGAGTCAGAATATGTAAAAATCTAAGCTAATGTGTAGCGTTTTAAGGAAGATGGGGGGGGGGGGGAAACATACATACATGCAACACAAGCTGAAACCTTTATAGGTATGTGGTTATGTTACACAATCTATTTTTAAACAGTACACCACTATTAAATAATTTGTGAAGAGCATCTATAAAGTTTAATTGAAAAACCATCAATTGGGATCCAAATCGTATTCTATACTTTGGCAGAACAAATGCATTGTCAATGTAATCTAATCTGGGTGTTTTATTCAGTAGTTTCACCTATCAAAATATTCTGCAGATCAGTTATTGTTAAATTTTTAATTCATTGGGTCACAATTTCACCTTTGTTCTCCAATCTCCCAGAAGTACTGGAGGACAGAGGATCTAAGGGGGCAGAGGAACTTAAATAAATTTTCATTCGCCGAGAAATAGTATTGGGTAGGCTAATGGGACTGAAGGATGATAAATCCCCTGGGCCAGATGGTCTGCATCCCAGGGTCCTCGTGGAGGAGTCTGTAGAAATAGTGGGCGCATTTGTGATTATTTTCCATTGGAGGATAGCTAATGTTATCCCACTTTACAAGAAAGGAGCAAGAGAGAAAACAGCGCATTACAGACCAGTTCGCCTAACTTCGGTGGTGGAAAAGATGCTGGAGTCAATTATTAAAGAGGTAATAATAGCAGTAGAAGGATTATTCCAAGTCAGCATGGATTTATGAAAGGAAAATCATGCTTGACTAATCTTCTGGAATTTTTTGAGGATGTGACAAGTAAAATGTAAGCAGGGGAACCACTGGATGTAGTGTATCTAGATTTTCAGAAAGCCTTTGATAAGGTCCCGCACGGGAGACTGGTGACTAACATTAGAGCACATGGTATTGGGGGTAGGGTGTTGACATGGATATAAAATTGGTTGGCAGACAGGAAGCAAAGAGTAGGAGTGAACGGGTCATTTTCAGAATGGCAGGCAGTGGCGAGTGGAGTGCCGCAAGGCTTGGTGTTGGGGCCGCAACTGTTTACCATATATATTAATGATTTGGAAGAGGGAATTAGGAGCAACACTAGCAAGTTTGCAGATGACACAAAGCTGGGTGGCAGTGTGAACTGTGAAGAGGATGTTAGGAGGTTGCAGGGTGACCTGGACAGGTTAAGTGAGTGGGCAGATGCAGTACAATATAGATAAATGTGAGGTTATCCACTTTGGTGGCACAAACAAGGGGGCAGATTATTATCTCAATGGGGTTAGGTTAGGTAAGGGGGAGGTACAGCGAGACCTGGGTGTCCTTGTACACCAGTCCCTGAAGGTTGCCGTGCAGGTACAGCAGGCAGTGAAGAAAGCTAATGGAATGTTGGCCTTCATAACAAGAGGATTTCAGTATAGGAGTAGAGAGGTTCTTCTGAAGTTGTATACGGCTCTGGTAGGACCACATCTGGAGTATTGTGTACAGTTTTGGTCTCCTAGTTTGAGGAAGGATATCCTTGTGATTGAGGCAGTGCAGCGTAGGTTCATTGATCGCTGGGATGGCGGGACTGTCACATGAGGGAAGATTGAAAAGACTAGGATATGTATTCATTGGAGTTTAGAAGGGTGAGGGGGGGATCTTATAGAAACATATAAAATTATAAAAGGACTGGACAGGCTAGATGCAGGAAAAATGTTCCCAATGTTGGGCGAGTCTAGAAACCAGGGGCCACAGTCTTAGAATAAAGGTGAGGCCTTTAGGACTGAGGTGAGAAAAATCTTTTTCACCCAGAGAGTTGTGAATTTGTGGAATTCCCTGCCACAGAGGGCAGTGGAGGCCAAATCACAGGATGGATTTAAGAGAGAGTTAGATAAAGTTCTAGGGGCAGGTGGAATCAAGGGATATGGGGAGAAGGTAGGCATGGGTTATTGATTGGGGACAATCAGCCATGATCACAATGAATGGTGGTGCTGGCTCGAAGGGCCGAATGGCCTCCTCCTGCACCTATTTTCTGTGTTTCTATGTTTCTAACCATGATCTTCTCATTCTGTTGGGCACCTATGCAGAGGAGACCCTTAAAAGAATACCTGGAAGCTGCATTACAGTTACTCGCCAGGATCTCTGCACCACATCTTTTTTGAACCCACAACTTTTGCCAACTAATTGGAGCTCTAAAAGACTAGGGCTAAAATGTGTAGAGGAGAGTCCCCACCTTTAATTATCCTTAATGTGATGCACCAACCCGGCTTTTATTAAATTAATTTGTGGGATGTGGGCATCAGTGGCAAGGTCACCATTCATTGACCATTTCCAATTGTAGTTTGCGATGAACTGCCACCGTGATCACTACAGTTTTCTAATGAAAATTTCCCTAGAACAATTTTGCAAATGGATTTTTAAGTTTTTGGCTTTTGGCCACAGTTACGGTACAGAACAAACTTATAGTTCAATGGAAAATTAGTGTGTGACTTAAAGGACAACTTACAGATGGTGGCATTGTCTTGACCTGCTGACCTTGCCACCTCAGTAGAAAAAGTCACAGATTTAACATATGCTGCCTGGGTTCCGTTGTTGAAAAACTGCAAATGATTTTGTGTGTAATAAATATGGTGACTGGTCAAGGGAACACATGTTTAAGTTGGTGAATGGGCCTTCAGTCAAGTGAGCCTCTTTGGTATTGTTGGAGATACAGTCATCCAGGCAAGTGGGGAGCTTTCTACCACATGCTCAACTTGTGCTTCTAGATAGTGGAATGTCAAGATATGAGTCACTTTCTGAAGGATATGGTTTCTGTCCTGCTGTTACAGATAGTGCTTACATGGCTGGTGCAGTTGTATTATCGGTCATTGGTGACTCTCAGTTGATATTGGGGTTTAGAAAAGAATATAATTAAATGTCAAGGCCTTCATAGCAAGAGAATTTGAGTACAGGGGCATGAATACCTTGCTATAAATAAACTTTATCAACAGAGAGTCACCAGTGACCAATAAACTTTACTCTAGTCTTCATTTCACTCTAGAGATACAGTGTGAAAATAGGGCCTTTGGCACCCCGATCACCCCATACACTAGCACTATCCTGCACACTAGGGACAATTACAGAAGCCAATTAACCTACAAACATGTAGATCTTTAGTGTTGGAGGAAACCAGAGCATCCAGAGAAAACTCACACATTCACAGGGAGAATGTACGAACTCCATACAGACACCACCCATAGTCAGCATCAAACCTGGGTCTCTGGTGCTGTAAGGCAGCAACTACCGCTGTGCCATAGTGCCGTCCTGCATGGTCTTAGAGAGTATTGTATGCCGTGCTGGTCTCCTTATTTTATGGGAGCTTCTGGATAATCTAATCTTGCATAATCTGCTGGTAGTTACTCCATTAATTCCACTAACCCTATTAGAGAAATACATTTTATTTTACATCTCCTTACCAAATACTAAGTTGTATTTCTCTTTTTCTGAGTTCTGACAAAGGTTTGCGGACCTGAAAGATTGACTGTGTCCTTTCCCCAGATGTTGGCTGGTCCGCTGAGTTTCATCATTTTCTGCTTTTATTTCACATTTCCAGAGTCTGCACAATTTTTTATTTTCAATTATTGCCTATTGATTGTCAGCCACCAACAGTTTAAAACCAACCATGGTAAATCATGAAAATAGATTAAATAATATCATAGTTTGTGGATATTATCAGAAAATAATCCTTGAAAGCTGCCATGGTATTAGAATCTGTCTGTTCATTTTTACGTTTCAGGGTAGGAAATCTGTTAATCTTCATTCAGTCCCACAATATTTGATGGATGCATAATGCACGCTAAGTTAACACATTGTGACGCAACTGTAATAACTGTTACAAACGCTTGACCTATGTACAGCCTGTATATGTGAACGAGTATTTGGGAGATCAACAGGATAGATTTGCAAGCCGCTGCAGGCATCTTCGTGTGGGACCTTGGTCCGCGGTTGATTTCCGCCTTGCGATTTGTTTGTGTTATAAACCGTTCTCAGGAATGAAACCTTGCTGAAACCTCAGGAAGGCATGTACTGGAAGGGTTACAAAGGGTCATCCTAGAGTACCTGGGATTTTGCATTAAATGCACGTTTCTTGCCATGTCCACAAAAATAAACGATTAACATAAAGGGTTACTTTATGCTTTTTTAAACATCAGATAATAGTCATAGTAGACACAATCTCCTTTGCCTGGTGACAGTATTTTGTAATATTTGTTGTGTTTTATTGGTGGATTATTAACAGACCAGGGATTATTATCTCTTGGTACGGATCGATTGTTTTGCATGTTTTTTCCCCCCAAACAAAAACCCACCCCCTATTTTATGACTTCTACTATGCACTTGTATTGCTCTTTGCATACAGTCGTATAGTCTGTTGCTTTTAGGTCCGGAGTTAAAATGCAAGTTGGATTGATAGAATAACGGGTAAAGTTAAGGATTGGCAAAAAAAGATGCAAAGGGAACTTAAGAATGGAACTTAAGATGCGAAGGGAACTTAAGAAAACATGAAGTAAAAAATCAGATTGGGGTTGAAAATATGTGGTAATTATTGACAGAGTAACCATTAATAGTGAAATAGAGGAGAACGTAGAATAAATCAATATTTGACGACTTGAAAGAAAATATTCTTAGAAACGTAAAGTTGTGCAGTATGCTGGAATAAATTTTGAGTTTGTAACTGGGATGGTGGTTAAGTCAAAATCCAAGAAAGTGAATGCTGACAGATTGGGAAAATAATATTATATTGTCATCATTAATAAAACGATAACAATTTAAATCTCATAAATGACAGCAAGTCTATTAAGACAATAGACAATTAGAAATAAGAATAAAGCCAGCAGCAATGTGCTGAGACAGGCTTTTTCTTTAGTGAGCTAATGTAGCAAGCTTTCTAACTGAATTGATCATCATGATCCATATTTTGTCTGGAAAGGTAGATTAACATGGGAAACCCTAAATTACTGGAAAATGTTAATACTGAGGATAGTGATGAAATTCAGAATTGAATATAATTGCATTCTTTTTTACCTCTTGCAGTTCAACTTGATAAAATCTGATAAGGAACAGTATGATCGGGAAGAAAGAGCAGAAACACAGCAAGAAATTCTAAAAAGAGCTGCCAAAGACTTGCCTGTTTATACCAGAACTGCAAATGGAGGTAAACTAATACTTCAGTAAGGTAAAGGTGTCATTGAGTAAATCATCAAAGAGAATTAAAGCTGTGATTTTTGAAAAAATGCCTTCTAAAACCAAGCACTGCAATATTTTTACATATATTTTCTCAGATATTGATGGTTATTTCCTAAGCATTTGCTTTTGAGGTTGCAAATGCATTAAGTTGCAAGTGCAATTTTCCTTTTAAACCACCCAACCCAAACTTTCCATTGACCCTGAAATGGCAAGTCATTAGAGTCAAGTCAAGAGTATTTTATTGTCATATGTCCCAGATAGAACAATGCAATTCTTACTTGCAGCTGCACAACATTACTGCTTCATATTGAACATCACTTGTATGAAACAGTCCATCTGCTAAAACATTCATCGCCAAGAGACTTGGTAGTATCAATGAGCCTTCCATCCTAGCCTACATTAAGATTCATAGAGAATTGATATGTGGAATTTCCCTATTATACTTTGTTACGTGGATGTCATGGATATGTCTGCTGAAGAAGCATTGTGGGAGCTAATGTTGCAGGTTTCTTGTTGAAATATTTTTCATATTCACAGAGATGGCATCTTTCATCTTAGTGCGGTATTTACAGTAGGTAGAACGACTGTACTGAACAACATTGGGTTTTTGTTATTGTCATTGCTTGTGAGTTACACGGAGATCATCGCTGGGACCCATCTGCTGTAAAATAAGTGAATGATTTGTTTGTCAACCATGATCAGTTCACACATGCTGAGCTGTCAAGTAGTATGGATTTTCCATATTTTGTACGGAAATGCAATTAGAATACAGATGTTAAATACGGATTTTAAATACGGAGTTCAGTTCAGTCTGAAGAAGGGTCCCGACCAGAAACGTCACCCATTCCTTCTCTCCAAAGTCGCTGCCTGTCCCGCTCCAGGGTTAAACAGAGTGCTGTCAGTTTAACGCGTGTGAATTTAAACAAAGAGCTGCCGGCTATAGTGCTGTGGGTTCTAAATATAGCGCTACCGGCTGGAGCACTATGGGATTTACACATAGCACTATGGGCACAGTGCTACTGGTCACAGACTGTTCAGGAAAATTCTCAGATAACAATGAGTCTTTGGAATTCTCTTTCTCAGTGGTAGTTGAGCCTTTGATTATTTTTCAGGCAGTGGTAGAATTCTGGATAAGCCTAGTGGTGAAAGGTTACCAGTGGGATTGCAGTTACATTGGGATTGGCCTTGATTTTACAGAACGGTGAGTGGGCTCAAGGGGGAGAAGGAGGGAGGGAGACGGAGAGGGAGGAAGGGAATAAGAGGGAGGGAGAAAAAAGGAGAGGGAGGGAGGGTGGGAGGGGAAGGGGGAGGGCGAGAAGGATGGCGAGAGGAAGGAGGGAGAGGGAGGCTTCCGAAATGGCTTCTACATCATCAGGTGCTAAAAGCAGGAAGCAGCCGTTCAAACAGCAGTACACAAAGAGATGGCAATGAATGCACTGTCAAGTAGAATACATGTCAATTGGTAGTAAAGTTATGCATTCTTGCACTCTTACATGGGTATGACTGCACATAAAAAATATTTTTTACATCAAAATGGCACCGCGTAAAAACACTGATTTCCTCAGCAAAATACTCATTTTCAGGTCCTAGAATACTGAAATACTCTGACAAAACTTGGCAGCTCTGCACATGACACAAATTAGTGACGTTGTTAAAAGTATGGAGGATGGTCTTCGGCTACATGATAATGACTTTGGTTGAGAAATGGCAAGTGGAGTTTAATGCAATTAAACATGAGGTGATGCACTGAGAACTGTCATTGAGAGTTTCAAAGTTCGTGAATGACTGCTAGGGTGTTAATACATTTTTATAAAAATGCTATGCTACGCAACTATCATGCAGCCTTGCCAGGTTAGACTAAACTTATGTCCATTGCATAATCCATTCTGTAACTTGTCAATGGCAATTTTAATTATTTAATTATATTGGTAACGTGTTTAATTTACTGTTAAAAGTCCTGAATTCAAAATCTTACAGGCCATCTTTATAAATTGTGAACTCTTGCCACCAGTTTCATTTCTCTTCACAATTTAATATCGAGGAGTCAGAGTGGTGCCACACTATCTTCAATCTGGAATTTCCAACCTTGTTGTATTTATTACAATGACAGAATATGTCCTTATTTGTAAAATTGGTCAATTCCACCCTAGCTTATCCTCCTAAGTAGCACGAATGGTAAATAACTAGTCACAATTTTACAAAGGTTCGTAGCTGCTTTGTGACTTTTTGTAAAGAGTGCATTGAAAGTTTTGATTAAGGTGCCTTGTCTAGTAGATATAGAGAAAGATGTAAATATTAACCAACCAGTGACTTGAAAGGCATACACAGTTCTTCTGCATCTAAGCTTCATTCTTTGTTTATCTATTATAAAATGTTCTCATTCAATGCTCTATTGTGACAAATCCAAAATAAAGAGGATATCATCAGCCACATAATGGGAAGAACATGACAAGTGTTCTGGGCAGCAGGCTAGGTCCAGGGTGAAGTGGCATTATATAAATTGGTTAGCAATATTTAAACGTAAAAGAATGAACAATTGGCTATAGAGGATGCATGATGTGGATTCAATTACATATTGCTTTTTTTCCTTAAAGAGTTGTTTTATTCAAATTACTTTCTCTTTTCCCAGCCATCAGGTACTGTGATCGTTGCCAACTAATTAAACCTGACCGATGTCATCATTGCTCTGCGTGTGACATGTAAGTTAATTGTATCCATTTGGAAGTTTACAGTGTTTGGTTTTTGGAGAACAAATATTTGGAAGTGTACCACTTGCTTCAATAACTACTGAACCTATATTTTACAATCTGTCTAATGCTAAAAAAAAGGTGCTGTATTCATTTCCAACATTTTGGAAGTGGATGGAGTGCTGAAATGTTCTGAATTTTCACACGATAAGTTCTCAATTTAGAACAACCGGAATGCACAACCTGGGGATGACATTTTATACAGCTTTTCAAATAATTCAATGCATCTTGCAAATTTTTGTAAAGGCAGTTCTATTGTTTCACCTTATAAAGAGATTGAGAAAATTCTGACTAACGCTAGGGTACCCTTATTAATTTAATGTGCTTGGTGTGAAATTTCAACCTTAAGATTTGTTGCAAATTTGTTTCTGAAATATGAAGGGGGTTCCACATTGATATAATTGTTATTGATCAAGTATGTTTCCATTATATATTGTATATAAATTGATGTTGAGTGTTGTGGTTAAGGCACTCTTTTTGCTGCTGCTCTTCCTTGGGTGCAGGGCCCAGTCTCAAGTGTAGTACCAGGTGCAAACGTAAAGTTATTTTCGCTTTTGGTCGGTACAATGGAATTGTCTCCATTAGTTATCCACTATTTGAGGGCAAAATATCCCAAAATGGCCCTACAAAGAGAAAGTGGTTTCCAGCCTTTGAAGTCATTATGCACAGCCGGTGATTCTGTAACTGCTGCTTTGACTAAAGATGATCAGCTGCCCTTAATTGTGTTTTCTCAATGTTGTTATTCGCAGAAACATCTTCAAACTCTAAATCATCTAAGTGTACCCTTTAATTTACCTGTTAATTGCCTAGAATATTTGTCAATTATAAATAATTGCTGTCAAGTTGTAAAATTCTGAGATGCTTGTCTGCATTCAGCTGATGGATCATGTTCACCATACTGAACAGCAGTTAAAAGAAACATGCAGCAGCTCCTAGCAACATACAGCAAAAACGGCAAGCGTGATAAATGTTACATCTACATTTCTACACAATCTACATGTGTGAAGGCAACAAACAAGTTAAAGTGCATTGAAACAGGATAAAATTTACTGGTAAATGGCATTACAAATGGCATTTTTCTGCTCTTAATTTCACCTGGTCTATTTTTAAAATGTTTTTCATGAGCAGATTCATTCATTTCTGATGACTTCCCCCACGATAACTTCCCCCACAAATGCTAACTAATTTGATTGTTTCCAGCATTCTCCAAATAGAATAACCTCTAATCATTAAGATGCTTCTGACGAATAATAATCAAAACTATCTCTATTCCATCTCGAAATGTAATGTATTTTAAATAGATATTTCTCAATATCAAATCAGTGTGCCATGTGACTCCGGCCAAAATAAAAAGGTACTTGTTATTGTTAATTCAACAAACGTTTTACTTTTGTCACAGCAGTAGTAATACATATTCTTTGCTGAACCTGAAAATAAACTCTTAAAATACTCGAGTATGTTTCAAATGTTTTCCGCTAGTGACATTTCAAACATTAAACTCATTGCATTGTTTACAGAGCATGATAGCTCCTTGTGTATTCTGGTGAATATTTATCTTTCAACTTAAATTCAAAATAGAAGTTTATGTCATTTAATTTATTGCTGTTTATGGAACCTTGCTGTTCACAAATTAACCCCCATGGTTCATTGCATGTAAATTACTTTGGTCCATCCAGAAGTATATATATCCAAGTTCTCTTTTCATTGTTTTTCCATAGAGGTACTGAAAGTATTAGAAAGGAAATATTTGTGAAAATAAAAATGAACTGTTACAATGGCACATTTTGTACTGTATCTGAATTTACCACATTTAAAAGCTAAACTGCCACATGTAAACAGCCTTTGACCCTACTGCTTGTCGATTGGCCTGACTCATAAGTTTAGGAATCGGTCAAATTTCAGGAGGTTACATGACTTTGCACCAGTGTTAATATTTGATGGTCGAAGTACTGAAAGCTTGCATAAAATCTGAATTTGCTACAATTAAGAACAGCCAGAATGAGACTTTTACCATATGTGGAAAATTTAGCAAATACACATAAGTATAACATAAATTCAGACCTCAAACTAATTCACATGCTGTTCACTATCTGGTCAGAAAAACGAATTAATTGTACAAATCTCAGTCCTGATGCAGGATCTCGACCCGATATGTCAACCATCCCTTTACCTGCATGGATACTGCTCAACTTGCTGAGTTCCTCCAGCAGTCTCCCGAGACTCATCCAAAACCACTAAATTTGCTCGATTTCAAAAAGTAATTGTTAGTATTATCCTAATTTTTATTTTTGTTTTAAAACAGGTGTGTATTAAAAATGGATCATCATTGTCCTTGGTACGTTGCTCAAACAATATACAATTTAATTATATTTAAAGTAACAGAACAACACAGTTATTGAAATGTGGTCCTTTCACAGAAATGGGGAATTTGCATTGTCTGCTCGACAAGGCGGGATTGTTTTAAAATGATTAAAGATAAAAATAATTTAATTTGAGACTGAAAATAGAATAATTTTTGGATTATTTAGCTGTGTAGCTTTATTTCAGTATTAAATAGTAAGTTTCATCAAATGTAAAAACAGTTTATGGTATCTTGGAATCAAATGTAAAATGTTATGCTTTTTATAGGCATGATCATAAATTATTGATTTTTGGAACAGGGAGTGCTGAGTCAATTTGAAACTTACTTTAATTTCTAATTGTGATATTGAAGATGCAAAAACTTGCCCAAAGAATCTCAGTTTTTATTGGGGGGAGAAAAAAACATTGGCTGGTGACTGTGGGCACTGAAATTTATCGTTGTGATATCAATCAGTTCAAGGGTGTATTCATTAATTTACCAATGATGATACTAATAAAGCCCAATAATGGGTTTTCCCTCGACTTCAAGATCATTTGGTGTAGTAGACTAGATGGACAATTGGGTTATAGTTGATGTAGTGGAAAGCAGTGGAAAAATTGAGAATAAATTTATATGTTGGAAGAGATGGTGCACTTCTGTATGTTCAGATTAAAAAAAATACTTGCATAATATTAATTTATAATGTGATCATGTGATTTTTTTTTAATGAGTTAGAATATAGATATTTATTGTCTAATAACATGTATTTTCTTTCCCCCTCAGGGTGAATAACTGTGTGGGATTTTCAAACTACAAATATTTTATGCTTTTTTTAGCATATTCTCTGTTATATTGTTTATTCATTGCAGCAACTGTGCTACAATATTTCATCAAGTTTTGGACAGTAAGTTGAACTTTATCATGGCGTCTTTTCTGTTGCATAAGCCATTGAAGATTAATATATGAAAATTTCATTTTGGAGTTTATTCGCCAATTTTCAACATATATTTAGATTTTTGTTAGTCTTGATGAATAGCTCCGTAGATTGGAAAAGACGTGATTAACAACATCGAAAACTTCCTGCCCAGAAGATTGAGAAATAATAGGACAAAAGCCAATGAATCTTTAGGATCTGGTAGCTTACATCCCAAGATTTTGAAAGAGGTAGCCAAGATCTTGTACAAGGCTGGTCTCCCTACCTGACCCATGATGTTTTTTTGTGATGGAAAGAGTTCAGGAAGGTTCGTTAGATTGTATTTTAGGATCGGGGCTTTGTTTTATGAGAAAAGATTAGGAAGACTTGGCATATGTTGTTTTGAGGTTAGAAAAGAGATAATCTTATTGAAAGGTGTAATGGTCTGGACATGACATGCAAAATGTAGAGAGGATTTATCTCTGCACTGAAGTATCTAGAAGCATGTGACAGTCGCAAAATAAGGAGTTGGCTATTCGGAATTGGTGAGAAAATATGTCTCCACCTAAAGGGTGGTGAATTTTTGAAATTGCCTGTCTGTAAGGACTGTGGAGTCTCAATTAATTCAGTACAGAGTTTGAAAGATTTTTGGATGTTAAGAAAATCAAGAGAGATTAGTTTATGGAAAAATTTCCCCTTGTCCGAAATAAACTGTTGACCCAATATGAAATTTGTGACATTGCATTTGATGTGCTAGCTAGTACTTGTGGTAAATAAGTGCTTTTAGAAAACTTTAGTGATCATTAAGATGGTGCATATTGAAATATTACCCCATATTTTCGACACAAAGCTGGTGTCAAGCACTTCAAGCTCTGGTTTAAAATGGATTCAAATCTGTTCCAGCAATGCAAACAGTAATGGCAGGAATTTCTGGGCATAAGCCGGAAGACACAGGATCATTTCATTCCAAAGAGGATGAAAGATTCTAAGGGGAGTAGGAGGCAAGCGAAGTTAGTGATTGAATAAAACTAAAAGAAAATATATAACACAGCAAAGAGTAGCCAGAGGATTAGGAAATTTTCATAAGACAACAGAAGGAAACAATACGGGCTGAAAAGATGAAATACAAGGGGAAGCTGGTCAGGAATATAAAGAAGGACAGTAAAAGCTTCTTTAGATATGTTATGGGGAAAAAGAGTAGCAAAGTCAAATATAGGTTCCTTGAAGGCAGACACAGGTGAAATTATTATGGGTAACAAGGAAATGGCAGAAGAGTTGAACAGGTACTTCGGATCTGTCTTCACTAAGGAAAACATAAACAATCTCCCAGATGTATTGGAGGACAGAGGATCTAAGGGGGTAGAGGAACTGAAATAAATTTTCATTAGCGAGAAATAGTATTGGGTAGGCTAATGGGGCTGAAGGATGATAAATCCCCTGGGCCTGATGGTGTGCATCCCAGGGTCCTCAGGGAGGTGGCTCTAGAAATAGTGGACGCAGTGGTGATCATTTTCCAATGTTCAATAGATTCAGAATCAGTTCCTGTGGATTGGTGGATAGCTAATGTTATCCCACTTTTCAAGAAAGGAGTGAGAGAGAACACAGGGAATTACAGACCAGTTAGCCTGACTTTGGTAGTGGGAAAGATGCTGGAGTCAATTATTAAAGAGGTAAAAATGGGGCATTTGGATAGCAGTAAAAGGATTAGTCCAAGTCAACGTGAATTTATGAAAGGGAAATCAAGCTCGACTAATCATCTGGAATTTTTTGAGGATGTGACAAGTAAAATGAATGAAGGGGAGCGAGTGGATGTAGTGTATCTAGACTTTCTGAAAGCCTTTGATAAGGTCCCGCATGGGAGACTGGTGACTAAAATTAGAGCACATGGTATTGGGGGTCGGGTGTTGACATGGATAGAAAATTGGTTGGCAGACATAAAGCAAAGAGTAGGAGTGAACGGGTCCTTTTCAGAATGGCAGGCAGTGGCAGGCTCGGTGTTGGGGCCGCAACTGTTTACGATATATATTAATGATTTGGAAGAGGGAATTAGGAGCAACACTAGCAAGTTTGCGGGTGACACAAAGCTGGGTGGCAGTGTGAACTGTGAAGGGGATGTTAGGAGGTTGCAGGGTGACCTGGACAAGTTGAGTGAGTGGGCAGATGCAGTATAATATAGATAAATGTGAGGTTATCCACTTTGGCGCCAAAAACAAGGGTGCAGATTATTATCTCAATGGGGTTAGGTTAGGTAAGGGGGAGGTGCAGCGAGACCTGGGTGGCCTTGTACACCAGTCCCTGAAAGTTGCCGTGCAGGTACAGCAGGCAGCGAAGAAAGCTTGTGGAATGTTGGCCTTCATAACAAGAGGATTTCAGTATAGGATTAAAGAGATTCTTCTGCAGTTGTATAGGGCTCTGGTAAGACCACATGTGGAGCATTGTGTACAGTTTTGGTCTAATTTGGGGAAGGACTTCCTTGTAATTGAGGCAATGTAGCGTAGGTTCACGAGATTGATCCCTGGGATGGCGGGACTGTCATATGAGGAAAGATTGAAAAGACTAGACTTGAACTCACTGGAGTTTAGAAAGATTAGTGGGGATCTTATAGAAACATATAAAATTATAAAAGGACTGGACAAGCTAGATGCAGGAAAAATGTTACCAATGTTGGGCTAGTCCAGAAACAGGGGCCATTGACTTAGAATAAAGGGGAGGCCATTTAAGACTGAGGTGAGCAAAAACTTTTTCATCCGGAGAGTTGTGAATTTGTGGAATTCCGTGCCAAAGAGGGCAGTGGAGGCCAAAGCACAGGATGGATTTAAGAGAGAGTTAGATAGAGCTCTAGGGGCTAGTGGAATCAAGGGATACGGGGAGAAGGCAGGCACGGGTTATTGATTGGAGACGATCAGCCATGATCACAATGAATGGCGGTGCTGGCTCGAAGGGCTGAATGGCCTCCTCCTGCACGTATTTTCTATGGTTCTATGTTTCTAATGTACCTGAGCCAAAACAGTGGGCACTGGTGTTACACTAATGTGATTTTTTTTTGGTGTATTAGTCATACTTAAGATTGGCAGTTACAGATAAATTGCAGATGGTTTGGGGCATAGTAAGTAGTGAATTGAGATTATGGCATCCCAGAGGGAGATCTTAATCCTTTATGACTAGGCTGGTCCTAAATATGAAAGTTGTATGTGCTAGCCCTCTTTTCCATCTAGCCAGTTGAATCAAGAAATGCAAACAATACAACTAAATTAAAATTCACGTTTTAAATGCAGTTATCATGGGTGACTAATCTACATATAGATTGAGCCAACCAAATTGGTAATAGTGCTGAGGAGGAGGATTTCCTGGAATGAATACGGGATGGGTTTTTAAACTAATATGTAGAGGAACTGACTAGAGGGCAGGCTGGATATTGTGTATGGAGGAAGGATTAGTTAGCGATCTCGTTGTGCAAGGCCCCTTGGGCAACAGTGACCATAATATGGTGGAATTCTGCAATAGGATGGAGAGTTACATGATTAATTAGTCTAGAGTCCTGAACTTGAATAAAGAAGACTTTTAAGGTATGAGACGGGAATTGGCTAGGATAGGTTGGCAAATTATACTTAAGTGTTGACAGTGGAGATGCAATGGCAAAGATTTAAAAACCGCATGGATGAACTCTAGAAATTGTTCATCCCTGTCTGGCGACAAAATAAAACTGGGAAGGCGGCTCAACCGTGGCTGACCAGGGAAGTCAAGGATAGTGTTAAATCCAAAGAAGAGGCATATAAATTGGCCAGAAGAAGTGGCAAACCAGATGACTGGGAGAAATTTAGAATTCAACAGAGGAGGACAAAGGGGTTAATTAAGAGGGGAGAAAAAGAAAGCTTACGGGGAATATAAAAACTAACTGTTTAAATTTCTTTAGGTATGTTAAAAGGAAAAGCTTAGTGAAGATGAATGTAGGCCCCTTACAGTCAGAGACAGGTGAATTTATAATGGTGAAACAAGGAAATGGCAGAACAGATAAACAAGTACTTTGGTTCTGTCTGCACTAAGGAAGAAACAAACAATCTCCCGGAAATACTAGGGGACCGAGGATCTAGTGGGAGGGAGGAACTGAAGGAAATCCACATTGGTCAGAAAATCGTGTTAAACTGTGGGACTGAAGGCAGACAAATCCCCAGGGCCGGATGGTCTACATCCCAGAGTGCTCAAGGAGGTGGCCTTCAAAATCGTGGATGTATTGGTGATCATTTTCCAATGTTCTCTCGTCTCTGGATCAGTTCCTGTGGACTGGAGGGTAGCCAATGCAACTCCACTTTTTAAAAAAGAAGGGAGAGAGAAAACGGGGAATTATAGACCTGTTAGCCTTACATCAGTAGTGGGGAAGATGCTGGAGTCGATTAATAAAGATGTTATAGCAACGCATTTGGAAAGCAGAGACTGGATCGATCAAAGTCAGTATGGATTTAAAAAGGGAAATTATGCTTGACTAATCTTTTGCAATTTTTTGAGGACGTGGCAAGTAGAATGGATAAGGCAGAGCCAGTGGATGTGGATGTGACTTTCAAAAATCCTTTGACAAGGTATTGACATGGATAGAGAACTGGTTAGCAGACAGGAAGCAAAGAGTAGGGTCCTTTTCAGAATGGCAGGCAATGACTAGTGGGGTGCCACAATGCTCGGTGCCGGACCCCAGTTATTTACAACATATATTAACGATTTAGACGAGGGAATTAAATGCACATCTCCACGTTTGCGGATGACACAAAG
The DNA here is from genome assembly GCA_963514005.1 of Raja brachyura. Next base: position 65,428,332 of record OY740786.1, read on the forward strand.
CAGGGTGGCAGTGTGAGCTGCGAGGAAGATGCTATGAGGCTGCAGGGTGACCTGGATAGGTTGGGTGAGTGTGAAGAAGCATGGCAGATGCAGTTTAACGTGGATAAATGTGAAATTATCCACTTTGGTGGCAAGAACAGGAAGGCAAATTATTATCTTAATTGTGTCAGATTAGGAGAAGGGGAGGTGCAACAAGACCTGGGTGTGCTTGTACATCAGTCACTGAAAGTAAGCATGTAGGTGCAGCAGACAGTGAAGAAAGCTAATGGCACGTTGGCCTTCATTGCGAGAGGGTTTGAGTTTAGGAGCAAGGAGGTCCTACTGCAGTTGTGCAGGGTCCTGGAGTATTGTGTGCAATTTTGGTCTCCTAATTTGAAGAAGGACATTATTGCTATTGAGGGAGTGCAGCATATGTTCACCAGGTTAATTCCTGGGATGGCAGGACTGACATATGATGAAAGAATGGATTGACTGGGCTTGTATTCACTGGAATTTAGAAGGATGAGAGGTGATCTTATAGAAACATATAAAAATCTTAATGGATTGGACAGGGGAGATACTGGAAAAATGTTCCCAATGTTGGGGGAGTTCAGAACCAGGGGTCACAGTTTAAGAATAAGGGGTAGGCCATTTAGGACTGAGATAAAGAAAAACTTTTTCACCCAGAGATCTATGAATCTGTGGAATTCTCTGCCACAGAAGGCAGTGGAGGCCATTTCACTGGATATTTTCAAGAAAGTGTTAGATTTAGCTTTTAGGACTAAAGGAATTAAGGGATATGGGAAAATGCCGGAACGGGGTACTGATTTTGGATGATCATCCATGATCATATTGAATGGCGGTGCTGACACGAAAGGCCGAATGGACTACTCCCGCACCTATTTTCTATGTTTCTATTATAATTTTAGGTGTGGACAAGATATACATTATCCACACCTCACGTTTGATAGGAAAGTTGATTTTGTAATACTGGGCTCTAAAATTTCAATTGATTTAGGTCTATTGTTGTCACACGTACTGTGGTTCAGTGAAAAGCTTTGTTTTGCCTGCTATCCAATCAAATCAGATAATACTATACATAAATACAATCAAGCCAAACACCAGGATAATGGATAGAGGAAAGGAAAAGGTATAGAGTGAAGAATATAGATCTAAACATTGTAGGGCACCAGTTCAAGTGACAAAGCTCAATGAACGCAAAGGAGAAGAGATGATTCAGGATATATCCTAACTTATGGAAGGACCATTCAGAAGCCTGATAACAGAGGGAAATAAGTTGTTCCTGTCTACCCTGTCTGGTGGTGTACGCTTTCAAGCTTCATTATCTTCTGCCCAACAGGAATAGGGAGAAGAAGGGATGACTGGGTGGGAGAAATGTTTGAATAAGTTGGCTGCTTTTCTGAAGCAGCTTGAAGTACAGATGGAATCAATGGTGGGGAGTCTGGTCTGTGTGATGCATTTATTTTTATTTGTATATAAATTTAAATACCAGATTGTAGTGAGTAGTTTCTAAATAGTTCTGCTATAACACGTGTTTCAATAACACAAAATGGATATGATATGTGTTAATTAGGGAACACTTTTTTTGCATCACACAGGTCCAATATTTTCAAACAATATTTTCATAGTAACATTAGTTAAATCATTTCTTGCATCGTATCTAAAACCGTTATATTCCATTAAATAATGTTTAGCTAAACTTATTCCGAAACCGGTGAACCCAGCTCCCCAGGTGACTTGGTTTGATATTGTACCAATCAACATAAATAAAGGGGATCTCTGTCCTGTTCTGGATTAGCTCCAAAGGTGCTTAAAATAGGATCCATGTGCTTGGGCAATTAATTGCAATGGCACATGGTGGAAAGATACAAGTGTGGACTTAAAGTAAAGTTATGTTGGAATCTAATGTAGTGCCATATCATTAACTAGCCCAACTAATTAGTGTTGGATTACCCATGTGAGGAATGACCAATTGGATAATGTACAAGAGGGATGCTGGTATCCTCAACCATACACCAGCATACTGCGTTCAATAGGTAAATATCTCAGTTGAATTTTTTTATTATGACACTGGTAGCATCCTTGGTGTTGTTCTGAAGAGAAACTCTGCAAGTCATTTGGGGAAAAGGTGTAAACTGCTTTCCACGTGTAACAGCTCTTCTGATTGCGTCAGTCCAACTTATTCAAAGTATCTTATTTATCTTGGCTAATGTTTCCTTCATTATTCCCAAAAAGGATGTAACATGTATTCTGCAGTCCTCATTATCATCAGTGCATGACACCAGCTTATTTGCCATGTGCTCCTTTAGCGTTGTGCATCAGATATTAGTCCTCAGTCATGTAGCAGCAAAAATTGTGAGTGTCACCTGTTTGAATTATGCATTTTAAACAATGTTTCGATAGATGACGTAACCCTTTGCAGTTCAGTCTATTTTGAGAATGCTAAACTAACTCTAAAGTACAAATTGTTTTATATTTATTGTAAGAGAATCCATTTGCAAATTTTTAATTTCAGAAATTGGTTGATAAACAAATGGGCACATCTAAATATTCACCTCTTTGTAGGTGAAATATTACAATGCAGTGGTATTACATAGCCACTAATTTCTTCTGTGCTTTTATTTGTATATCAGCCAACATATTCCTGGCAAATTTAATTGATATTCATTTTTTGAATATGGTGCTGAGCTGCATTCCAAATTTAATATACATGATAAAAAGCATAATTTCTGTGTAGTATTTAAATATAAATTAGACCGTTACAAATACCGGCTCATAGTTTCAGACATTGGTGTATTGCTTCAAAAAAACAGAAATATTATTTTAAACATTGATTATCAAGTTACAAAAGAAAACTAAAATATTAAGAAACAATTAGACCGGTACATTAACAGGACAGGTTTACAGGGATATGGGCCAAATGCAGGCAGGTGGGACGAGTGTAGATGGGACATGTTGACCAGTGTGGCCAAGTTGTGCCGAAAGGCCTGTTTTCACACTAAAATTATAACTATATAAGCCAAAACTAAATTAGATTACAGTGGCTTCCCGGCACATGATTGGTCAGATTTATGAAACTCTGACTACATACAAATTCATACATTTTCAAGGTAATATTGATAATAAAATTATTGTCGACCATTCTCGCATCATGGTGGACACGAGGTCCTAGGAGGTCTTTATAACTCTACTTCATGCTCGAGAGTAGTCCCCGTGTACTCGAGGCCTCAGCTAGGTCGCGGCGTATATTTTTCAACATGCTGAAAAATGCCCACAAGTGAAAAAAGGTTGCCATGGAAAAAATCGATTATTTTAAAAACAAAATTGTTTTTAATTTACGCGTAGGTTTAGTCGAAGTAGGTCGTAGTAGGTCAGCATGTTATTTGTAGGTAATCGAGGGTAGTCAAAGGTAATCGAAGGTAGTCGAAACTAGTCGTAGATCGTCTTCAACATAGTCGAAAGGAGGTCGAAGGAGATCGAAGGAGGTCGTCTTCACTCTCCACTATTCAATGTCCAATTTTCCCAAAGCTCGTCGAAAGCTAGTCTTCAACATAGTCAAAGGAGGTCTTCTACATAGTCGAAGGAGGTCTTCAACATTACACTTTTTCAAACTCTTCTAAACTTGCCAATTAGGTCACTGCAGTGGGACAACCCCTTTACACTTTAATACTTTCATTGCTGTTTGCTGACATACTCCAAAAGCACCTTCCGCAGGTCCTGCCTGGCCTGCTGAAGTACTCCAGCACTTTCTGTTTTGTTCTTCTAAACCCCTATCCTAAACAAAAACACCAACAATTTAAAACTGTTGATTAATTTACTTTATTCTGTGCGACTGTCTTAGACTAGAGGTCCTAAATATGCATTGTGCTGGGCACTACCTGCAATTGTAGCTTGTAACAAACTCTTAACACTTGCAGATAAAATGTACATTCATAAATGTTGATGTATAGTTTCTGTGATAGCTTCACTATAAACTTTGCATGCATATGTAGGAGCAAAAGTATCCTACTTCCAAAAACAGGTGACACAATGGGTGGCACAATTTTCAAGTAGATGATTGTGTACAAATAGATTGTTGTACATTGACAATTCATGATTTTCCCATCCCATCCCATTCATGCCTATATGCATGGCACATGAATTAATGAATTAATGTAGTTTTCATTAAAGTGTGTCTTTATTTGTGTATAGCTTTGTCGCAGGAAATCATCAGTGAATTGCCCAAAGGTAAAATGCCATTGCATTCCTTATTTGGTGTAATTTGGTATTGAAATAGTGGAGATTAATTGTACTGTGCATTTAGCTTTGATTTTACAATTGTTTGAGGTCAATGATTCAGTATATGTTTTGTATGTGGACCTGATTCAGATGAACTATTAGCCTTTGGTTCCCTTCAGAATTTCCAACAGTGAGCTTTTCATGGCTCAGCATACCCTGGTTTTCTGCACCTGAAAGATAGATGTTTGAGATATATGCAAAATCGGAAGTCGGTGCACCTGACTGCCTGGTCCATTGCTAGACTTGCTGTTGAGTTTGTGTAACAGTGACATGCTGAAGTGAAGGACCAAATAATAAAAGTAAAACAAGTCAAGCAGCTTCTGCACTTGACCCTGCAGAAAGAGAGAGCACTGCAAATGGGTGAAGCTGGGGCATGGTCAGGCTTACCCGCTAGTAGTTTCCTGTAATCTCCATTGTAGTCTCCTCTTCTGCAAGAGAGGAAGGAGTGTTGGGAAGTGTGTTGCAATGTCATGTATGATGTTCAGAAAGTAGTTGATTTGTCTGAAGTACGTGTATGAATGCTATGGGAATGCTTGTTTTGGCAGATGAAATATGCTGCTATTTCTTTTAACTTTTGCTACATGTACAATCATTGAATATCTTGTGCACCTCGAACTGAGTCCTCTGCTTTATTGAGGACAGTAATCTATTTTTTTGTCTGAGAGAGGCCGGTTTCATACTTGCACTTAATGGCTTCCTTCAGCCACGAACGTGGTTGACCTCCTTATAAATCTCCACATCTTAAGATATGATATAACTTTATATATCCCAGGATGGAAATTGGTCTGCCAACAGTCATGAAACATGAAATTAAAGTGACGAGTGGAAACTCCAGGATTGGGGATGTGCAAAGATTGGGGAGGGGGGGATGAAGGGGAGTCAGTCTACCCCACGACAGAAGGGGAAGGAATTATATAGTTTGATAGCCACAGGGAAAAATGGTTTCCTGTGGCATTATGTGCTGCATCTTGGTGGAACCAGTCTGTTGTTGAAGGTACTCCTTGGTTTGACCAGTGTGTCATGGAGGGGGTGAGCTGTATTGTCAGTTTGAGGAGCATCCTCCCCTCCAAGACCATCTCCAGTGAATCCAACACCATCCCTAGGACGGAGTCAACCTTCCTAATGCGCTTGTTAATTCTGTTGGCATCACCCTGCTACCCCAACACACGACAGCGAAGAAGATGGCACTGGCCACCACCAATTGGTAGAATATCTGCAGCATCTTACTGCAGATGTTGAAAGTTCGTAGATCTTTATCTAAGATCTCTGTGAAAGCGAGGAGTACATTCTCCAGTGCCTGTGCTGCTGTTACTGAAAGTATTCCAAAGCTGCATAAGAAGTGCCGGAGTAACTGTGGTCCTGACCCGCTGAGTTATTCTAGCGCACTGTGTCCTTTTTTGTAAACCAGCAACTGCAGTTCTTTGTTTCTACAAGAATTCCAGCGATAGGTTCAGTCTTGTTGCTCAAATATGAGCTGCCGCGGACTCTGGTCTGACCTGTCCTCAATTTCGTTCTCCCGTATAAAGCTAAGGGCGGAACCGCCAAGAAACTGTCGTCGCCGATCAACTTGCACTAATTTTCCAGACACACTTTATTTACTTGTGCACAAGGAGAGCAGTACAATCCCAGTTACTGTACTATGAAATTCCAATCGGAACGGTCAACGTTTTATACAGATATTGACCCTTGAAATTGCGTGCGCTTTCTAATTTTTTATCATCAATAATAATGCGTTCTCAAAACATTAATATACAAATGCAATAACACTAATACAAGTAAACCTACATGCTATTCAATCCTTAATTTTCAATATCAAGAACCTTGTAGTGTGCGTCATGGAATACCCATCCCAAAACATTGGGGGTACGTCAATGAACACCTATCTGGAACGTTGATGTGTGTTAATTAATGGCTAAAGGTTGTTATGCCGTAGAGCTATCTAAACCTTTGTCATACTGCAATTTTCATCTATATAGTGCCCTCCATAATGTTTGGTACAAAGACTCATCATTTATTTATTTGCCTCAGTACTATTACCGTATTAGATAAGCACCTGTGGACTTGAACATAATAGGTTACGTGCAGGGGGTCAGATATGAGGCTTTATGTGTGGGCCAGATATATTGTCAGTGCAGAGGAGCTAGGAGCAAGGCCAAGTGTGCATCCAGAGTCAAGGTCTGGAATAGTACTATGTGTGCAGTCAAAGCTGGGACAATGGGAGTGTTCAGCACTGGGAACCTAAGCAGGTAAGCAGCTGTGATCAGGGTAGAACACAGGGCCAGGTGTAAGGCTGGACCTAGGGTCTGGAATGAGAGAAGGTATGCAACTGGAGTAGGGGTCAGGAGTAGTACCAGGTGTGCAGTAATACCCAGGTCGGTCAACATGAGCCAAGTGCTTGATTATAATCTATTTCCATACATGAATACACTAAGATCATTCATGTGCTGCACCTGTTGATCAGAGCCTGGCTCTACTGTGGAATGTTAGGAATGTAATTTAGCCTAATCTTATTATCTCAAGCCTAAGGTTTGGCTGACGTCTCTAACAGTTTTATTCTTGTTTCTCAGTCTCATAGTGGCTTCTTTGACTTTCATTGGCACAACTTTGGTCCTCATGTTGATAAACAGCAATAAAAGTTTTCAAAGGTGATGGAAAGACTGGAGGAAAGACTAGGTACTGAGAGCTCTCTTATACCTACATTAAGGAGTCAATTTCATTTCGGAGTCACGTGAGTGACTTCGTGAAGAACCCACCAGCACGCATGCGCGACATATCGTTCGCTACGCATTGCAGTCGACGGCTGGAGGTGGAGCGCGGCTCACCACCAGCCCTTCATAAGGGCCACTCAGGTAAGTACAGGCAACCTTGAGTTGGTTGTCCCTGCTGTTTTGAGTATTTTTTCTCTCCAACAGGAACATGGATAAGAGGAGTACGGGCCGCAGGACATCCGAGAGGAGTCGCCGGCCACCTATCCCGGAGCTCGCTTCAACGGCAGCACCCGCTAGACGGGCCGGGAAAAAGGCGCGTAAATCGGGGAGCCCTGTATTCACAGGACCCGACCCACCGACACAGCTGAGCACAAGCGGGATTCCCGCAGAGCAGGAAGTCGGTACGGCGCCGGAGCAGGTAGACCCTGACTCCATTTCATTATCGCCAACAGGATCGTTGGCTGATGCGAGCAAACGGGTTTCATGTGCTGCTGCACGGCCCTTCTCCCTGAGCCCTCGTTGAAGAGCCAGGGATAGAGCTCGACAACCTAGCCCTTTTCAGGCAGAGGTTTCACCAGAGGCCGCTAGATTGCGGACTGGTGGATCAGCGAGACCCGAGTCCACTGGCAGACCAGGGAGGGCCAGTGTAGACTCACCACCTAGTTGGACCAGGAGGAGTCACACAGGTGGAGTCTCGCCACGGTCTCCGCATCCCCCGTTGGCGGCAGGACGGGACCGTACGCCGTCTGGGTCCAGGAAAAGGACAGTCGGCAAGCCCGCGCGTATGTCGGGTCACCACGCTGCGGCGTTGGGTGCCGACTTCACACCGCATATGCCCTTAGAGGCAGCCAGGCCTAGCTCAGCCAAAAGGAGGCGTATAAGCGTATAAGATCTGCGCGGGAGTCGTTCAGTTTCGCTGAGGCGGCTGGAAGCGACTTTTCATCTCGGCACCGAGATTACCTCGACGAGGTACGGGCCAATGATAGGAGCCTCAGAAGTTTGTTCGGGCATGAGGACTCTGACCGCCCGTTCACGCATGACGAAGGGCGTATTGATTGGATGGAGAGGATTATGGAACAAATCCTGCAGCAAAATCAAAGGCGGGAAACATTCAGTTCCAGGGGACACATGGACATATCCCCATCATCAATGGATAGCATGAGGCAGCCAGAAGAAGAGGAGATCTTGGTACACGCACCAGTAGCACCTGAGGTCCCTCAGGAAGAGCTCCTGGACGTGGCAGCCAAGTTTGCGTTACCCGAATCATCGGGACAACCCCTCAATACCAAAATGGCCGCGACCATTGATTTCCTCACCAACCATCAACTACAGGAGCAGGTCCTTGCGGAGGCCATGAATAGACACAAGGCACCGAGTAATTGTAACTCGCTCAATGTGCCTATTGTGAACATGCCTATTTGGGGCAATATTAGCCCGGGTATTAGAGCACAGGAAGTGAAGCTACAAAGAATCCTGAAACTGCTCACATCTGGGATTACCGCTTTTGCGAGGTCGGTGGACGGTGTGGACTTGAACACCGAACAGGAGGATGCTCTGGCACTGCTATGCAACACGCAATACGAGATAAATGCGTTTCGGAAAAGCATCATCAAGCCTACATTAAACCCCAAATTTGCAGGGCTATGCAGAGCACCCTCAACACCACCACCCAGACAGCTATTCGGAGAAGACCTCCCGAAGCAGGTCAAGGATTTAGATGACCATGCCAAGACAATGGGTCTTATGAGGTCACACACCTTGACCAGACAAACGGCCAGGAAAACATCGTATTTCAGGCCACGAGGTCAAACCGAAAGGCCAGCAAGGACCTACGTTCCAGCGCCTCCTCAATACCTACAGCCTCAACAGCCCAGGCCTTTTTAGGGCAAGGCCCGCAGCGGCCAGCATGGAAAATGCGGGCTCCGCATCACCAGCACAACCCAGCACCTCCACGTCCCACCAAACATGTCAGGGACCGCCGATAACCATGAAGGTAAGGCGGTCTGGATTTCATGCACTTGCATGTCTAACCTCACATGTTGGGGGTAGACTACGGTTTTTTAAGGAGGCATGGGAAACCATCACCTCAGATGAGTTTATCTTACGAAGTATTCAAGGCCATGAGATTGAGTTCATAAATGGTCAAAATCCTCCACCTCATCATATGCCGAATCGCAAATTTGCACTTTCCAGGAAGGAAACAGCAGTAGGCTATGCTGAAATCTTGAGACTACAAGGGAAAGGCGTGATAGAAAGAACTATACACGAACCAATTGAATTTGTATCCAACATATTCACAGAAACCAAGAAAGATGGTGGATGTCGGGTCATTATAGATCTAACCCATTTGAATACTTTTGTAAAATATACCCATTTCAAAATGGACACGTTCGAAACAGCCAAATCTTTGATTTCTGAGGGCTGCTTCATGGCATGCATTGATTTAAATGATGCATACTATTCAGTATCCATTCAGAAACATCACAGGAAGTTCTTGAAGTTTACTTGGATGGATCAACTTTGGCAATACAAAGCTTTGCCTAATGGGCTTACCACAGCCCCAGATTGTTTACTAAATTACTCAAGCCAGTGCTGGCAACACTGAGGAGGCAAAATCATACGGTTATGGCTTACCTAGATGATATCCTAATCATTGGGAATACACTGGAATCAGCAAAATTGGCAGTTTCAGCCACTGTGGAAATATTTCAAAAAATGGGATTTATTATCCATCCAGATAAATCAAAGTTCTGTCCTTCACAGATCATGGACTATCTGGGATTCACGGTGGATTCCAATCGTATGATTGCCACCATACCAACTAGCAAAGTTGGGGATATCATTCAAGCATGTAAGAATCTGGTCTGCGCCAGTATACCATCAATTAGACAAACTGCTAAGGTGATTGGGAAAATCGTAGCAGTTTTTCCAGCTGCTCAATTCGGACCTTTACATTCTCAAAATGTGAAAGGAGCTCTCCCCCCCCGCCCCGGGAAATACGGTACTTAAAAACATAAAGCACCAAGAAATGTACTTACCACACCATTGGTACACAAACTGCATTCTTCACTCTTTGTTTCCTAAAATACTTTTAAAATAATGACAATCCATATTTGAAAAACCCACCAAGAAACATGCTCTGCGCATGCGCAGTACAGCAAAGGCAAAGGTTCAGCTGCCTTCGGCCACACTTGTCATTGACGGCTTGAAGCAGCGATGACGGCACATGGGCTGCACAGACCTTCACGTGTTGCAAGTGCGCGGTTGAAAGGCACGGAGAATTATGTCTACCTAAGAGAACGATCTCTTGGATAGGCATAATTCTCCCATGCCTTTACTATTTAAATTTAATAATTACCATTTCATAATTTTAGTCAGGGTAGGCAGTGCCTACCTTGCCTACCCTGACGGCACGTGCCTGGTATAAACACAGTTGTAATTTCTACATGGTGAAACCAAAATGTATAAAAATGGCCTTTTATAAAATTTTACAATGTGCACTTCACCACATGTGATTTTTTCTATTACAAATCTCAAATTGTGTAGTACAGAGGCAAAGAAATAAATGATGGATCTTTGTCCCAAACATTATGGAGGGCACTGTATCAGTAACCAGATTATGATGGTTGAAGAAAACTATTGCCTTACTTGAGCCTGGAACTATATCCTGTTTGATAAGTAGTATTATAAATACACGTTATAGATTCCATAACTATTGGTTGGATCAGAACTTCCCACTTGAATAACACGGTGTTGGTGGAATGAAAATGGGCTGGCTTGCTATAATTGATTTGATTGTTTTTTAATTACATCAATTTTCTCAGAGAAAGCAGTCAAAAATTTCAATCCTTGAAATAAATTGGATAATAATCTCAATGTTATATGTTATATGTTTATCAACAAAATAAGTTTCTGAAGACCTGAAAATATCAAAGATCAATGACATATTAAAATAAGTATTAAAAAGTTAGGTTTAGCAACAGAGGTAGAGATTTCAAAGAAAGTGGATTGAAAATTACATTATCTTAGTCACTTATGCTCATGACAAATGTTAATGTTACTGAAATTATTTTTGCTTCTCATAGGGCGATTTGCCAGATACACATGCAAAATTCCACGTTCTGTTTCTTTTCTTTGTGGCCGCTATGTTCTTCATCAGTTTATTGTCACTCTTCAGTTACCACTGCTGGTTGGTCAGCAAAAACAGGTCTACCATAGGTAAGTGTCTTTAATTACTCAAATAATCAAGTTAAATTTCGAAAGTTACAACTATTATATATGACTGCCTTTTTTGATGGTTATGGCCTGGAAAGAAGGTGGCTAACAATGCTAATTTCATTTCGGAGTCACGTGAGTGACTTCGTGAAGAACACGCAAGCACGCATGCGCGACATATCGTCGCTCGCATTTGTAGTCGACGGCTGGAGGTGGAGCGCGGCTCACCACCAGCCCTTCATAAGGACCGCTCAGGTAAGTATAGGCAACCTTGAGTTGGTTGTCCCTGGTGTTTGAACTGTGTTTCTTCAACAGGGATATGGATAAAAGGAGTACGGGCCGCAGGACTTCCGAAAGGAGTCGTCGGCCATTATTCCCGGAGAACTCTTCTACGGCAGCACCCGCTAGACGGGCCGGGAAAAAGGCGCAAACGTCGGGGAGCCCTGTGACTACAGGACCCGACCCACCGACACAGTGTGTACGAGAGGGGATCCCGCAGAAGAGCAAGTGGGAACGGCACCGGAGCAGGTAGACCCTGACTCCATTTCTCTATCTCCCACAGGGAGAGAATCGTTGGCTGATATGAGCAAACGGGTTTCACGTGCTGCTGCACGGCCCTTCTCCCCGAGCCCTCGTGGAAGAGCCAGGGATAGAGCTCAACAACATAGCCCTTTCAGGGCAGAACACTCACCAGAGGCCGCTAGATTGCGGGCTGGTGGCTTACTGAGACCCGAGTCCACTGGCAGACCAGGAAGGACCAGTGTAGACTCACCACCTAGCAGAGCCAGGAGGAGCCATGCAGGTGGAGTCTCACCACGGTCACCGCATTCCCCATTCACGGCAGGACGGGACCGTACGTCGCCTGAGTCCAGGAGAAGGACAGGCGGTAAGCCCGCGCGGATGTCGGGTCACCACGCTGCGGCGGCAGGTACCGACTTCTCTCCGTATTTGGCCTTTGAGGCAAGCGGACCTAGCTCATCCAAGAGGAGGCAAATGAGCAGATCCGCGCGGGAGTCGTGCAGTTACGCTGAGGCGGCTGGCAGCGACTTTTCGTCACGGCACCGAGATTACCTCGACGAGGTACGGGCCGATGATAGGAGCCTCAGGAGTTCCTTCGGGCATGAGGACTCTGACCTCCCATTCACTCACGATGAGGGACGCATCGAACGAATGGAGAGGATGATGGAACGGATCCTGCAGCAAAGTCAACGGCAGGGTATGTCCAGTTCCAGGGGACTATCGGATATATCCCCATCGTCAATGGGTAGCATAAGGGAGCCAGTAGAAGAAGAGGATATCTTGGTACACGAGCCAGCGACACCTGAGGTCCCTCAGGAAGAACTTCTGGACGTGGCAGCCAAGTTTGCGTTACTCAAATCATCTGGGCAACCTCTCAAACCAAAACTGGCCGCTACCATTGACTTCCTCACCAATCACCAATTACAGGATCAGGTCCTTGCGGAGGCTATGAACAGGTACAAAGCACCGAGTAATTGTAACTCACTCAACGTACGTATAGTGAATATGCCTATTTGGGGCAATATAAGCCCGGGCATAAGAGCACAGGAGATCAAGTTACAAAAAATCCTAAAACTGCTCACGTCTGGGATTACCGCTTTGCGAGATCGGTGGACGGGATGGATCTAAGCACGGAACAAGAGGACGCTCTTGCCTTATTGTGCAATACGCAGTATGAAATAAATGCGTTTCGGAAAAGCACTATCAAGCCCACTCTTAACCCCAAATTCGCGGGGCTGTGCAGAGCATCTCCAACGCCACCACCTAGACAACTATTCAGGGAAGACCTACCAAAGCAGGTCAAGGATTTAGACGACCATGCCAAGACAGTGGGTCTTATGAGGTCACACATTTCAACCAGACAAACGGCCAGGAAAACGCCATATTCCAGGCCACAAGGTCAAACCGAAAGGCCAGCAAGGACCTACACACCAGCGCCTCCACAATACCAGCAAATCCAACAGAGGCCTTTTTTAGGGCAAGGCCCGCAGCGGCCAGCATGGAAGATGCGGCAACCGCATCACCAGCTCAACCCAGCACCTCCACGTCCCACCAAACATGCCAGGGAACGCCGATAGCCATGGAGGTAAGGCGGTCTGGATTTCATGCACTTGCATGTCTAACCTCACGTGTTGGAGGGAGATTACGATTCTTTAAGGAGGCTTGGGATACCATCACCTCAGATGAGTTTATTTTACAAAGTATTCAAGGCCATGAGATTGAGTTTATAAATGGTCAACTTCCTCCACCTCAGCATATGCCGAATCGCAAATTTGCACTTTCCAATAAGGAAGTAGCAGAAGGCTATGCTGAAATCTTGAGATTACAAGAAAAAGGAGTGATAGAAAGAACTATCCACGAACCAATTGAATTTGTATCTAACATTTTCACAGAAACCAAAAAAAACGATGGATGTCGGGTTATCATAGATCTAACCCATTTGAATACTTTTGTAAAATATACCCATTTTAAAATGGACATGTTTGAGACAGCCAAATCTTTGATTTCCAAGGGCTGCTTCATGGCATGCATTGATTTAAAAGATGCATACTATTCGGTATCCATTCAGAAACATCACAGGAAGTTCTTAAAATTTACCTGGATGGATCAACTTTGGCAATACAGAGCTTTGCCCAATGGGCTTACCACAGCCCCCAGATTGTTTACTAAATTACTTAAGCCAGTGTTAGCAACACTAAGGAGACAAAACCATACAGTTATGGCTTACCTAGATGATATCCCTATCATTGGGAATACATTGGAATCAGCAAATTTGGCAGTTACAGCCACTGTGAAATTATTTCAAAAAATGGGATTTATTATCCATCCAGATAAATCGAAGTTCTGTCCTTAACAGGTCATGGACTATCTGGGATTTACAATTGATTCCAATCGAATGATTACCACCATACCAAATAACAAAGTTGGGGATATCATTGAAGCCTGTAATAGTCTGGTCTGTGCCAGTATACCATCAATTAGACAAGCTGCCAAGGTAATTGGGAAAATGGTAGCAGCTTTTCCAGCTGCTCAATTCGGACCTTTACATTATCAAAATTTGCAAAGATCCAAGATTTCAGCATTAAAATTAAATGCTGGACATTTTGATAGACCCATGCAGCTGCCAATCAAGGCAAAAATTGAGTTACAATGGTGGATTGATAATATCCGTAACTCATTCAAACCCATCATTGTGCCTCGTCCGTTGGTGTACTTACAAACAGACGCAAGCTCCCATGGCTGGGGAGCTACGAACAACAACACTAGTTGTGGGGGCAGATGGGACTCACTTGAATCTACCCTTTTGTTAGCTCAAGGGATAAATTATTTGGAGATGCTAGGGGCATTCCACGGACTTAGAGCTTATTGTTCAAACATTACTGACACTCATGTCCGTCTCCAAATAGACAACACCACTGCGGTGGCATATCTAAATCATATGGGCGGTACCAGGTCAATTTCATGTGATGAATTGGCTAATACAATTTGGCTCTGGTGCATACAACACAATATTTGGATTTCAGCTACCTACCTACCAGGTAAGCTCAATACAGTGGCGGACACCAGGTCACGGAAATTCAATGACAACATTGAGTGGATGTTAAATCCCCAAATATTCGCCAAAATTACAGCCAAATTTGGTAAACCGGATATTGACCTTTTTGCGTCACGGTTAAACCATCAGGTACCAACATATGTATCATGGGAACCAGATCCTGGGGCAATGGCGATGGACGCTTTCTCGCTAGACTGGGGGAAATGGTTTTTCTACACATTCCTCCATTTTGCCTCATCAGTTGGGTATTGCGAAAAATCCAGTCAGATGCTGCTAAAGGCATTCTCATCATACCCGACTGGCCTACACAGCCATGGTATCCGGTGGTCCTTGGAATGATAAGTGAACCATGGGCCCTCTTAGAGAATTGCCCACAATTGGTGACGAACCCTGTTTCAGGGGAACATCATCCCTGCCATAGTCATATGAAATTACTGGCTTGCAGGTTCTGAACAGACCATTACTGCAGTATGGTCTCTCGTCAAGGACCATGGATACAATTGGAGCATCATGCAGGGAGTCCACAAGACGGCAATACTTAGCACAAATAAGGAAATGGGAAACCTACTGCGGCCGCTTGGACATTTCTTATGACTCCGTCACCATAACAGATGTGCTGGAATTTCTTGCGGGGTTACATCATGACGAACACCTCAGCTACAGTGCCATCAATAGCGCCAGGAGTGCGCTATCATTCTACCTCAATATCGAGGTAGGATCCAATAAACTGGTGTCCAAACTGATGCGGGGTATATTTAATTCAAACCCGCCCACACCACGTTACAATGTTACCTGGGACATTGGGAGAGTATTATCCCTACTCAGGACATGGTCGCCCATGGCAGGGCTCGATTTGGACAAACTCACCCTGAAGTTGGTGATATTATTGGCACTTAGTTCAGCACAGACACTTCATAAGATCAAGATTGACAGAATGGTCTCTACCCCGGAGAAAGTAATCTTCTATATTGATGAATTACTAAAGCAGCATAGACCTGGATTCACAGGGCTGCAGCTGGTGTTTCCAGCATACCCCGCTGATGCTAGGCTATGTTTAGCCACTTATATCCGCCACTATATTAAAGTGACGCGGAATTTAAGGGGAATGGAAAAATATTTGCTAATCAGCCACAAAAAACCACACCATAGAGTGTCGGTACAGACGATCTCCAGATGGCTCAGGATCGTCTTGAACGAAGCAGGTATTGACACTAATGTTTTTAAATTCCATTCCACCAGGGCTGCATCGACATCAGCGGCTAAGGTCATGGAGATGCCCATGGACCATATTCTTGCCACAGCGGGATGGGCTAGTGAAGCCACTTTTCAACGGTTTTACAACAAACCTGTTGCTACTCCTGTAATGTTCGCAGAGGCCGTGCTGAATGCGGGTCAAGAACATACAGTTACTCCCCAATGAGGGTTTTTTTTCTTTGTCATAATTAATAAATATTATTATTTTTCAGTACAAGCAGTCTGAAAATTTGATTACTCCTATCCATCCTTATAGTGGCGTGTGTGAGAGCATGGACGTTGTCTAGGGCATGAAATCACAGAGCTTCGAAGTCTTCACGAAGTCACTCGCGTGACTCCGAAATGAAATAGTAAGATTAAACGAGAACTTACCAGTTTGAAGTTTGATCTTTATTTTATGAGGAGTTGCGATGAGGGATTTCGTGCCCTCCGCTCCCAACCCTCGATCATGAAGTCAACTGGTAATTAGAGTCTCTTCAATCTTACTATAACAAGTCATTTCTTTGTTTGTTGGTTCTGTGATTCCACACCACTGCTTTGAAGAATGTCACGCATGCGTGCTGGCGGGTTCTTCACGAAATCCCTCATCGCAACTCCTCATAAAATAAAGATCAAACTTCAAACTGGTAAGTTCTCGTTTAATCTTACTATTATTCGTGTCTTTACCAGTTACCATCAAGAACTTTTAAGTTTTAATCTTGGCAGCAATATTGTACTGCTGTTAACCAAATACATTTTCCACCCTCTGCAGAGGCTTTCCGAGCACCGGTGTTTCGAAATGGCCCTGACAAAAATGGATTTAGTCTTGGAATTGGCAAAAATATCAAACAAGTGTATGGTGATCAAGTAAAATATTGGCTGCTGCCTATTTTTACGAGGTATGGTTAAGAGATAGGGTGAACATAACCACGGGTTACAGTGTGAACAAAATACAGGTACATCATTGATTTTCTGGCACCCTTGGTTTCAGAGCCTTGCTGGATTAGCCATTTTGCCAGACCAACAGAGATTACCTGATAATAATTCAACAATACACCTCTGACCCACTAGTTATACCCCTCCCCTATCTAAAGCACCATGGACTGCTAGAAACTGAAATAAAGAATTAGCAATTAACAAAGAAGTAAACAATTAACTCAGCATATAGGCACGTGTCCTGAAAGAGCGTGCGCAACACACAATGCTCTTGTAATTATGTCCAGATTAAAGGGGTGTCGAACAATCAGTTGCTGGAAAATCGGTGATGTACTTGTGCATAAATGAGTGGGAAAGAAAATTTGCTGAGAAAGTGGTGCTTTATGTCGTCATTAATTGATTTATTAGTTTACATAAGCTTGATACAGTAAATATCAGAACTAATATGACTAATATTTCATTAACTATGACCTGAAGGTCTGAAGAAGGGTCTCGACCCGAAATGTCATGATTCCTTCTCCCCAGAGATGCTGCCAGTCCCGCTAAGTTACTCTAGCTTTTTGTGTCTATCTTTGGTTTAAACCAGCATCTGCAGTTCCTTCCTACACATTATGGTTAAATTTGGTTGGTGGTCAGGGATTGCACGGTTTACTTCATTAGTTTCTCCCGTACAAGGAGCTGTAGTTGTCTTGAGGAATGCCAGCCCAATTGCAACATCCTATGTTAGTTTTGTGGGGATATTGATACACGAATCAAAGTTATCTAAGGACAAGTATCTTTCCAATACAGGAAAGCCCATACAGTGCGGGACCACTTGCAGGACTAAGTTCGGGCATTCAATTGAGGCCATCAATTTATCTCTAGTAATGGACATGATTAATGTGAAGAGGAATGTATTCATTCATTTCTAGCACTTATAATGTTAAAATAAAATAAGCAAAGATTAAAGATACTGGGATTAAAGACTCAAAATACTGGGATTACTCAGCGGGATCAGGTAACAACTTTGGAGAAATGGGTTAGTTGACATTACAGGTCAGAACCCTTCAACAAAAATTAAACTTCATTTAACTCCATTTTGATCTCCTGTAGGCAGCCATGTGCTGCGGTTCCTAGCAGTGCCAGGCTCCCTATGACTCTTAAACTCCATTGAGGAACTCGGACTGAACTATTATAATTTGTATAATACGGGGTTATTAAAACAAAGCACTTTTCATCAGAGCTTTTAGTACGGAAAAGCAATGGTTCATTTGGACCATTTAAACATTTATTAATGTTTAATAGGGTTATTACAATCTTGTTATCTTCGGGTCGAGACCCTTCTGCAGACCTTCAGGTCATAGTTAATGATTACTTCTACCACGGGCGCGGCGGGGACTTGCCATCAGGAGCGGGGTCCCCCGCTGGGGACCCCTGGAGGAGAGCTCCGACTGCCGGCCCTGCGATCTGCGGTGCTTCCGGCTGTGGCGGAGCAGGGACTTTAGATCTTAGACCGCCGGCCTGCGGCCAACACCAACCTAAAGCCGCGGTCTCCGGTGAGGAGGCACCAATACAGGACTTACCTGGACTTTATCTGGACTTTGCCTTGTCTGAACTTCTGGACGCCTGCAGCGGCGGCTGTGGAGAGTTGAGGTCCAGACCTTGGGGGGAAATGGAGGAGGACTGGCCACATTTTGTGCCTTCCACCACAGTGATGAATGCCGTGGTGGATGTTTGTGTTAAATTTGTATTTTATTGTGTTTTTGTGTGTTCTTTTTTCATTGTACCGCTGCTGGCAAATTGATTTCACTTGCACTTTATGTGCAAGTGACGAATAAAACTGATATTGATATTGATTAACATGCAATTACTTTTTTTAATTGTTTAACGATCTGAATCTTAACTTTTATTAAAGGGAGAATTTAGAGGTCAGAAAAACAGAGCAGAATAGCAAAATGAATAAAATCAAGCCGTTTATGTCAGGAAAGGACAAGAACCCGTTAGACTGAGAAGATTTTTTTTAAATTAGATATTATTTCATACTATTATGATGCAGTCATATTAGAGAAAAATATCATGAAAAAGAGAGAGATGTAGGTGGGCTTGGTCTTGTAGCCATTGCATGGTTTCATGATGACCAGTATCATGAAATAAATGTCAGGGTACAAAAAAATCTGGTAAAATAAGAAAGGAGGTTGGGTATAAGAAACAGGAACCGTGATAATAAAGGATGATAAAGGTATAGGGAGAAATAAATATTTTGCAGAAAATCAGAATGTAGATTTGAATTACATAAAGCTGAAAAATAAAAAAAAGGAGAGCATATGAGAACTGCTGATGAATTAATTTTCCAGCAGATTATATCAGGGAGCCCACCTGCATGAGGTGTTTGGAGAAATCAACAAAGGATGATCAAGAGTGAGAGAGGAGGAAGGCTTAGAATATGAGATTAAACTAGGAAGAAATGGAAAAACACAGATGTAGAATGTTGAAGAAGATTTTAAAAATGCTGAAAGAAGTCAGCAGATAAGTCAATAGGGGGTTAAAATTAAATGTTAATATTAAATAGCCAATATCTGAAACATTCTTGTGTGTGTCTCCACAAAAAACAGCCTAACTGCTGAGGTATTTCTAGCATTTTGTGATCTATTTAAACAATACAGAAGATTGCCAGAATCTTTAATGTGGACATGACAAAATAAACAGGTAACAGGAGAAATTATAACCTAGAAGCCAATATGGCATACACGTTAAACATCTGATACATGCGGGGAATCCAGGATCAAATTAAAAAGTAGGAACCTAAAGTAATAAATAGCAGCATTTCAGACAAAAAATTGCAAATTTACTGAACTTACGATCTTAGGCTTTAAGTTGGTTCAGGGCAAAATAAATGATCTTGCGTTTAACAGCGTCATTTAAATCTGCTTATATTCATGAGGATTTCTTTTGCTGATAATGAAAATGTCTTACTTTCTGTCTTTTTTTTCCCATTCAGCCAAGGTGATGGGTGTTCTTATCCAACTCGCCTGGTCAATCAGGATGTAGAGCAGCCCAATACAATCAACAACAGTGAACCCGTCAAAAAGTATATGTACTACTACTTTTGCATTAATCTCCTAACATGAGTATTAATGATAATATTCCCTTTAATTATCTTGTTACTGCAAGTTAAATTGTTTTTGTTAGCTCAAAACTATAATTGAAAATTTGTCCAAGTAAACAGTAATAACTTTGAAATGCAAGGTTAAACATCTGTTGAAGCCAAATTTACTTTAAATTTCAATTGAAGATACCAATGTGCATTGACTTCGGACTTTAATTGTGAGAATAGAAACATAGAAAATAGGTGCACGAGTAGGCCATTCAATCATCAATATGATCATGGCTGATCATCCAACTCAGTATCCCGTACCTGCCTTCTCTCCATACCCCCGGATCCCCTTAGCCACAAGGGCCACATCTAACTCCCTCTTAAATATAGCCAATGAACTGGCCTCAACTATCTTCTGTGGCAGAGAATTCCAGACATTCACCACTCTGTGTGAAAAATGTTTTTCTCATCTCGGTCCTAAAAGACTTCCCCCTTATCCTTAAACTGTGACCCCTTGTTCTGGACTTCCCCAACATCGGGAACAATCTTCCTGCATCTAGCCTGTCCAACCTCTTAAGAATTTTGTAAGTTTCTATGAGATCCCCCCCTTAATCTTCTAAATTCCAGCGAGTACAAGCTGAGTCTATCCAGTCTTTCTTCATATGAAAGTACAGACATCCCTTCTCTGTACTCCCTCCATGGCCAGAATATCTTTCCTCAGATTAGGAGACCAAAACTGTATGCAATACTCCAGGTGTGGTCTCACCAAGACCCTGTACAACTGCTGTAGGACCTCCCAGCTCCTATACTGAAATCCTTTTGCTATGAATGCTAACATACCATTCGCTTTCTTCATAGCCTGCTGCACCTGCATGCCTACTTTCAATGATTGGTGTACCATGACACCCAGGTCTCGTTGCATCTCTCCTTTTCCTAATTGGCCACCCTTCAGATAATAGTCTACTTTCCTGTTTTTGCCACAAAAGTGGATAACCTCACATTTATCCACATTATACTGCATCTGCCATGCATTTGCCCACTCACCCAACCTATCCAAGCCACCTTTCAGCCTACTAGCATCATCCTCACAGCTAACACTGCCCCCCAGCTTAGTGTCATCCGCAAACTTGGAGATGTTGCATTCAATTCCCTCGTCCAAATCATTAATATATATTGTAAATAGCTGGGGTTCCAGCACCGAGCCTTGCGGTACCCCACTAGTCACTGCCTGCCATCCTGAAAAGGACCCGTTTACTCCTACTCTTTGCTTCCTGTCTGCCAGCCAGTTCTCTATCCACATCAATACTGAACCCCCAATACCGTGTGCTTTAAGTTTGCATACTAATCTCTTATGTGGGACCTTGTCAAAAGCCTTCTGAAAGTCCAGAAATAACACATCCACTGGTTCTCCCTTATCCACTCTACTAGTTACCTCCTAGAAAAATTCTATAAGATTCGTCAGACATGATTTACCTTTCATAAATCCATGCTGACTTTGTCCAATGATTTCACCACTTTCCAAATGTGCTGCTATCCCATCCTTAATAACTGACTCTAGCAGTTTCCCCACTACCGATGTTAGACTAACGGTATGTAATTCCCCGTTTTCTCTCTCCCTCCCTTTTTAAAAAGTGGGGTTACATTAGCTACCCTCCAATCCTCAGGAACTACTCCAGAATCTAAAGAGTTTTGAAAAATTATCACTAATTGCTTTAAGATTAGCTTCATTAGTTCAACTATGGCTGACCCATTTAATTGTTTTGCAAGCTTAGCGCGCACGCTCATCCATTTTATTGTGTAGGACCAAATCTTTTACAGATGTATTGCCGTATAATTAAAATACCCAAATTTGAAGTTGGGGCCATATTTTTACATTTTGAACAAAACAAATTTTCCTCCAATCTCCATATACTTAAAGGCTTCACACACAGAGAACAAAGAATGGCAGCCATTGTCTCACAGGAGCAGGTTGTCATCTCCCTTTATAAGACGACATATGGGACAGGATAAGTCAAATAAAAGAAGTCCTACTTATACAGGATAACCAGGACCACTATTTGATTTATCCAATCTCTTTCCTTCCCATTACTGGCCTCATCCATGGACTTTAAATGTAGTAAATTCTTGTTGTGGATCCTTCCTGCTCTGTGGGAGTAAGAGAAAGATGGAAGGATATAAAATGGAGTGAGAGAAAAAGAAGTGAGCACAAAGAAAATGAAGAGATACCTTAATTCTTGCCTCTGTTTCTCAGTTCTCCCTCCCATTCCTCTCATATATTCTTCCCTCTACTCTTCCCTCCCACCTCTCCTTCATAGCCTATTCTCTCTGCCAACCCCCCCCCCCCCCCCCCATTCCTACCTCTAATCACCCCCCTTTTTTTTTCTCCTTCCACTAGCAAAAACAATTCAACTTGCAATGGGAATTAACTACATTGCAGTGCTACAGTGGAAATTACTGGAAATGTTTCTCTCCCAGATATCTTCAGTGTAAAATATTTAATACTTATAGCAATAATAATAAGTATTAATTGACAGCTGTCAAAGGTGGAAAATTGAATACTCTTTTCATTTTCAGTAACACAGTTCGCCATCTGGAATCCTGCAACTCATAATTTACCATCCCTCTAAATCCCACGTGACCACTTCACCCATCTATTGGGTGTCAAGCCTTCAGCTTTGACTATTTTTGTCTGGTTATACTCCTGAGCAGCACTTTGAGATGACTGCAATGACTTTTCTGAAGCTTTGTAATCGTAATTACTATTCATTGTCACAGCATTGCAGATGGACAGTCACTTCCTCCTAGACCATTGAGTGAATCTCAAAACCGATTGTTAGGAGGGATAGATCAACACTGGATAGATGACGAGTCAGATGAAGACAGTTCCAAGGGTAATTTTTTTTCACGATGTTTAAGTCATTTCTAGCTGCTTGATATTCCAACTTTTACTCTAAAAAGAAATTAGCCGATTTTTATCGTTTATGTCTGCTAATTTGGCTTAAAAATACACCAATCTATTTAGCTGGTAGATACATTCTGTCTGAACACTGATCTCTGATCTGTTATACTCATTTTAGAGAACTAAGTTGTATATGGCGCCTAAACATAACTACATTTTGTTTTGGGCTTAAAGTATTACTCAAATTTTCAAAAATTACTGGAAACGGTTATGTTGTCTATCTCTCCATCCAAGTTCTGAAGAAGAGTCCTGGAACTGAAATGGTAACTGTTTCTCTTTCCCCAGATGCTGAGGTTTTTTTTAACATTTGCTGATTTTCTTTCAGATTACCAGCATATGCCGTTTTGATTTTCATTTAAAGTATCTCTGCTTGGCCTTTTATGAACATCCAATGTATTGTAGACTTGCTGTTTCTATATCTCATATCTTAATTAAATTATTGTCTTCATGAAATTATGACCCATTTAAGTGACAACGACACTGTCCAGTCACTGTATCCTTTGCCAAATGACTTTAAGGATTGTGAAATTAATAGAGAAAATACTGAAAAGAAAGCAAAAATTGGAGGGGATGAATTGCATGTTGAATTACACATGGAAAAGATATATAGAGAAAAAGATTGTATTTTGTATAAAGTTTTTGTAAAATGTCATTTCTGATATTTAGAGATGTCAGAAATCACATTTTTTTAAAATGTTATACAAAATATGCTACAATAATGAAACCTGAAGAATTAAGGTCCAACACGAATTACATGGGGATCTTGCAGCTGATCAAGTGAGCCAATATAACTTAATTGAGACAAGCGTGAAGCGTTGCACATTTTGGGAAGTCAAACCAGGGCAGGACATTCACAGTGAACAGAAGGGCCCTGGTTAGTGTTGCGGTACAGAGGGATCTAAGTGCACAAGTTCCCTGAAAATTGTGTTGCAGGTTGATAGGGTGATGAAGGCTTTTTGGCATGTGGACCTTCTTCAGTTAGACATTTGAGTACAGATGTTTGGGCATTATGTTACACATGTACAAGACATTGATGAGGCCATGCGTGGAGTATTGTGTTTAGTTTTGGTCACCTTGCTAAAGGAAAAATGCCAAAAAAGCGTAATGAGTACAAAGAAGATTTACAAGGCTATTACCAGGACTTGAGTGTGTGAACTATAGGGAGAGTTGGGCAGGCCAGGACTCTATTCCTTGGAGCACAGGATGCTTCGGTGTGATCTTGCAGCGTGTATGAAACTGTAAGGGGAATAGATAAGGTGAGTATACAGTCATTTTCCCCCAGAGGATCTAGATGGCATAGATTTAAGGTGAGAGGGGAAAGATATACAAGGAACCCGAGGGGCAGCTTTTTCACACAACGGATGGTGAGTTTATGTAATGAGCTGCCAGAGGAAGTTAATGAGTCAGGAACCATAACAATGTTTAAAAGACATATGGACAGATACATGAATAGGAAAGGGTGAGAGGAATGTGGCCAGGCCCGGGCAAATGGAACTAGCTTTAATGGGGCGTCCTGGTCAGTTGAATGAGTTGGGCCAAATAGCCCGTTTCCATGCTGTATGCCTGACTTCATCAGAAGACTAAAGAAGTTAAGCATGCCTGCAATAACTCTTACCAACTTCTACTGAAGCATCCTATTGGGATGCATCAGAGCTTGGTTTTGGCAACAACTCTGCCCAAGATCACAAGAAATTGTAGAGTTGTAGATGCAGCCGAGTCCATCACACAAATCAGCCTCCTACCTTCCCCACATACCCCCCCATCCATCGACTCCATCTATACTTCAGGAAAGCAGAAGATAACAAAAGGTTGAAAACGCGTACCAACAGATTCGGGAACAGCTTCTTCCCAGTGTTATCGGACTACTGAACGGTTCTCATACAAGCTAAGGGTGTAGCCCCAACCTTTCAAGTTACCTCCCTTTCACCTTTTTTAATCTGCATTTTCGCTATAACTGTAATGGCATAACACTGCAACACAAGATATTGCACTTCGCTTTTTTTTGCACTGTTGTACTTGTGTATGACTTGATAATACTCGTGTATAGTATGATTTGACTCAATAGCACACAAAGATTTTCACTTTATCTCATTATGCTTGACAGTAATAAACCAATATCTCCCCTGTCTTGAAGCTTACAATTCTATACATATATTGGAGGACTGCTGTTATATTTAGATGTCTACACTACATATCATCAGTAAGCTCCTCCCATATTATTGACCAAACTATAAAGATATTCTAAGCCCACTATCTTGAGTTTATTTGACCTCTCCAGTAGGACTGGGGTTAGTTTCATTAAGAAACTATTGCAGTAAAATTTCTGTTTCTAAATATTTTACTGAAAAGCTTCAAAATAACAAGAATGTTTTAAAGTACAAAATGCTTTATTTCTTATCTCACCAGCACGTGCAGTCCCAAATCAAAATGTCTCAATTTCAATTGACCAGGAATCTACAAAACGTTCAACATAGCAAAGGTAAAATTAATAAATGCTGCTGATTCTAAACATGATAATATCACAGAAGAATATGATCATTTGTATATTGAATTCGATATTTATTCTCACAGTGTGATGCATTATTAGATTAACTGGAAAATGTAGTAATTAATATTTTGACACTATATTTATACTAGGCTTCATATACTATACATAAAATAATCCTATTAAAGAGGAAAATGTAATTGTGTCTAGGTATATTTTATTATTTTGTTGCCTTTTTGGACTATGGTAGGCTTGTGGAGTCTTTTTTTGCTTTTCCTCCCCCCGCTCCTCTCCCCTATATGGGGACAATGTAAAATCTGAAATAAAGTTATTTGCAGCCCCTTATCAACATAAGGGCTGCACTGTGGCACAGCTGGTAGAGCTACTGCCTCATAGCACCAGTGACCCAAGTTCGATCCTGACCTTGGGTGCTGTCTGTGTTAGTACATTCTCCCTATTACCGCTTAAGTTTTATCCAGGTGCTCTGGTTTCCTCCCACATCCCAAAGATGTGCGGGTTTGTAGGTTAATTGGCCTCTGTAAATTGCCCCTAATGTGTGGGGAGTGGATGTGAAAGTGCGATAACATAGAACTAATCTGAATGGGTGATCAGTGGTTGCTGTGGACTCGGTGGGATGATTAGCCTGTTTACATGCTGTACCTGAAACTGAACTAAACAATATCAGGGGCATTAAGGGAAAAGATACTGGATTTTGTGCTATGTACCTTAAGATGAATTCTGTTCGCATTTTGTTTTGTTACTTTTCAAACTAGTATCAATGTTTTTCCATAGATGTTTCTGGTACGAGATGTTGAATTGGAATGCTGCTCACTTCTCCGGAAGAGGAAACTTGGATACTGGTGACCAACTTCTGTATCAGGAATGTGTGTGTGCTGTGTTACAGTCAGTAGCAGTATTACTAGTGTTGAGAAAGGCAATATATTTAAAATTACCATCGCTTGTTGCCTTAAATCATAACTTGGCTTAGTGCCCACTGACACTGTGATGGGTGATACAAATGTAATACTGGGCTCTAAATTATCAAGCCACTAATCATCACTACATGATCAGCTGACCAGATAATAAAACTATTAATATAATTTGTATTCTGTAACACAGAAGTCTTAGAGTAGGTAACCTGTAATTGTGATTTGAAATGTCCAATCACACAACTTTTTTTTATTTGGTTGGCTGTTTAGATCTTTTTAATCTGTCAGAAGAGTTGACTTTTACCTCCCCTACTGCCAGGTTATACTGTTATTGGAAATAACAGACACTGAAAACTGTAGTAATAAAATTTTACTAAGCAATATATAAACCAGATACATTGTATAGATGGGATGCAAGACCCAACCTCTATAATAATCATGAATTGAACCTGCAAGGAACTTAAAAATAATGATAAATGATTGCAAGCTATACCATAAAATCAAATGCAGATCTATATTTTATGCAAAAGCCAATAATCTTGAGGGGGGAGGGGAAGGGGGTGTTATTACTTTAAATTTATGCAAGAAATTTTGGAAAACAAACTTGCTGCACTAATGTTTAATGTATTTGTATGCATATTGTTAATCAGAGCTGCTGTGCACCAAAGAGCAGTTACTGTTTATGAAACATATTTATTGTTTGCAATGAATGAAGAGTGGTTTACAAATGCCACATTGTTTAAGCTTTTTCTTTTTTTTAATATGTTGGCAAGATTGCTAGTAATCAAGATTGCCAGTTGTCTTTTTATATATGGCAATTAACTTTTTTAATTAATTTACATAGTACCAATCAATCATTGATAATTAGTGACATCTAGTACATACCAATTAATTTAGATATAAATCTGAAATGGTTTGGGAAAGGTTTGATTTTAAAAGTATTTTAACAGATATTAGAATTAATGATTTCAAATGTCTTAAAGTTGGACTGCAGCACTGCAGTGTGCCCCACGTAATCCATAACCACACTGTAATTATCAAAGTGCAAAAGTTGCAATCCAAGCAAACAAACAGAATTGTACAGAAATAGGAAAAGGGATGATTCTGATTCAAAAATGATCTGGCTTCCATAACTCATTTGTAAATTATTTTGTGGGATGTATGTGGCAAAGTTTACATGGATTGATAGTTGCAATGTCTGAATTGGACAGTTCATAAAGGAAATGGATGACATTCTCAATATTTGCTACGTTTTTTATACCATTACCATGATAAGTGAATGTATTTTAAAGCCACAGCAAAGTATGTTTGCGCAATTCTAACATTTTTTTTACCTTCAACTTTTTTTCATCAGGGTTCAGATACATTCTATAGACACAAATGTGTTACTGATATAACGTTTTTATGATAATAATGCATTGTACATAATACATTGTGATATTATGCAGAAAAGAAATCTGCAATCACGAAAGTTGTGACAGTATTAAGCCAACGAATATGTTTATCCAAATAAAATCTATATAAGATTACAACATTGATATCTAATCAACAATGGATGTTGCATTGATGATGTTTACCAATAGATTATCCAAATAAAATGTTGAAAATAATGGAATATAGTTTAATATGAATTAAAGTATAAACTAAATGATCTGCACTCCACCTGTCTTTATCAGCATCTTTTCTTCCCTTTCTTTTGTGCTGATGGACAATTAAAATTTCTTCTGTGGAATTTGCCCTGAAGATCGTCATGCTGTAATAACATTGGTTTCAGTTATTAATATGAAGAAAATGTAACCAAGTTAGAACTAGCAGACATAGCTGAATTGCATTGTGACTTAGCATGACATGTGTCTGAGTTGTATAAATTATCTTTGCTCCAAAAGATAGCCAAATAAAAGCTGGCACAGATAATATGCTTGTTTTGCACTGTATTCTGTCATCTCTACATTTTCTATATATTATACTCCTTTTTTTGCTCAGTCAAACTTGTCAGTAAGAATAAATGAAACCCAACGATTTAAAAAAATATCCTTATCTGTTACCATTCAGTGAGAATCTTTATTCGTTCAATTTTTTTTGGGTGGAGCGGGTTTCTTAACGTTGCTGTTAGAGTCAGCATTTATTTCTCATCCTCAAATGCCCTTGGAAAAGTGGGAGGTGTAACCCACTTCCATGCTTCTAATGAAGATAATCACACTATTGGGAAGGAAGGTCTGTCATTTGGATTCAGTGACAATGGAGGGACAGCAGTATATTTTCAGTTGGATTGGTGCTTAATCTGGAGGGGAACCTGGAGATGCTGGTGTTCTCATATACTTGAAGCCATTGTCCTCCTTGGTGGTGAATATCATGGGTGTTTGAGATACTTTGGCATAGACCAGAATTAGTACCTGTAATGTATGGTATGCATTGCAGCCACTGGCATAAAATGCAAGGAAGGTCTAATTGTTTAGGGAACTGGATGTGGTGCCCATCATATTGGATGCCATGTCTTGGATGTGTTGAATTTTTAGTGTTATTGGAGTTATGCTTATGGATTTGCATCTGCCTTTCACATTTGTGTTTTCCAGAATGCACAAACTGCCATTTGGTGGGTCAGCAGAGAAGCAAGAGGCCAGCTAGATGCTATTTGGATAATGCAGGCCTATTTGGTCACAAATCTGTTTTGCTCTGGAGAACAGCTTTGACGTAACTTTGGAGCTTGGCATGCAGAAAAAAAGCTGTCTTGGAAACAAATGTTTATGGGTAGCCTCCCCATAGTAATCAGACATCATTGTCTCTTAAGAAGCTGGCTGCTGCTTCCACCACTGTAGGCCATTGAAATTAATATTTAATCACTAATGACACTTGCAATATCACTCTATTAAGCAATGTAACATAAGCCTTTAGTACTTTTTATTTGCAGTAACAAAAATAACCTTAAAATATCTTTTTACTTTTGAAAATAAAACCTCTGGTAAAAAACTGTTATTGTTAGTCTGAAGCTGGTGAGCCCCTAACCATGAAGTTTCTTAGGAATGCACCTGTAACAAAACTGCATTCACCTATTTGTGTGGCAGTTTGTGAGGTGGTGTACTCCTTTCACTATTTTCTCTGGACTCTGAATACATGGTTCATGTTTAAGAGAACTGCAGATGCTGGAAAAATCGAAGGCAGACAAAAATGCTGGTGAGGCAGCATCTATGGAACAAAGGAATAGGCGACGTTTCGGGTCGAGACCCTTCTTCGGTATGAACATTGACCTACAATTTCAGGTAGTCCTTGCTTTCTCCCTCCTTCCCCTCCCCTTCCTAGCTCTCCCACAGCGTACTGTCTCCGCCTCTCCCTTTTTCTCGCCCCCCCCCCATCAGTCTAAAGAAGGGTATCGACCCGAAACGCCGCCTATTCCTTCGCTCCATAGATGCTGCCTCACCCGCTGAGTTTCTCCAGCATTTTGTCTACCTTAGACTTGGTTCATGGTTCCTTCCCAATATTCCTTCTCCACGAAAGCAGTTATGAGCCAAGGGTATGGTGAAAATATTTTACTGTTTAAGAGATTTTCTTAAATAATTTCCTCTGCCCACCTGGCAATCTCTTCACAGAGCTGCTGAGAGTAGTGGTTCTTTGAGAGTGTGGTGTCAGATATGCAAACAACTTGGTTTGCCCAACAAAGTGTGTATAATTCGGGTCTTGATGTAGCGTAGCCTCGTCTTAGTCTATTTGGAGATCTTCGTGGAGATGTTTCTGTGTTATCTCTCCAGTGATTGCTGCGGTCGTCCGTGTATCAGTTGAGGGCAGGCATTACTGCTAGAAACGAGGAGCTGCAAATACTGTTTGCAACGACAGTCATCTTGGTCGGGACTAGAGATGAAGCGGGTTGAAACGTGTTTCCCTTTTGTCTTGATAATTAGTTGCACAACATTTAATTTACATCCATGTCTTTGTTACTTTAACTTTCGGAATGAACTCACATCGGGTTTCCCTCGTTCTCACAGACGCAAGGAACAGCAAGTGCTGGTATACATTTAAAAAAAAGACAAAGTACTGGAGTAACACAGCGGGCGAGGCAGCATCTCTAGAGAATATGGATAGGTCACAAGGAATTGCAGATGCTGGTTTACAAAAGGAACAAAGTGCTGGAATTACTCAACAGGTCATGCAGCATCTCTGAACATGGATAAGCGACGTTTCGGGTCGTGACATGTTGAGTTGACGTCCGCTGAGTTACTCCTGCACTCCAGCACTTGTTCTACAGATAGTTCCAGGTAACACATTTCCAATACGCGAATCGAATGGAACTTGTTTGATAAATTAAGGAGCACAATTACGCTTGCTAAATTGGTAATAACACGATTTCGATCCGGAGCTCGAAAATCATACGAGTTGCTTTAGGTGAAAAATATTGGGAGAAAACTGTTTACACGTAACTTCACCTCACACTAACTTCACACCACTGTACCTGAAGAACGCAGTTTGCCAATCTCACAGCGGGTGGCTATGAAATTGGCAAGCAATCGCTTCCTTTGACACGTGCAATGTAACATAAAACCTTTAGTATTTTTACTTTGCAGTAACAACTAACTTAACTTTAAAAGAAAACAATTAATTATTGAAAATCGTGCAGGGGAAATGTTTATCGTGCGTCTGAAACACTATTTCCCAACCCCCTTTCTCGTCATTGGCAAATCGATTTTGTAATACGATTTTCTATAACGCAAGGTATCGTTTTATAGCAGAACTACCTATACTTTACAATCGGAGTCATCGAAAACTCTGCTGTTCAAGCCCTAAGCTGTGCAATGATCATTGTTTTAAGTCCCTCCGAGACGTCATTCTATCTAGAATATTCTCCAGACTGTAAACACAGATTTCCGCTTTCCATCAACTTTGGTTTCTTGAACGTTCCCGCAGATGAGTAACCTTTAGCTGCCTACGTCTGGAATTCCTTCCCAAAAACCTGAAGAACTCCATGAAGGTGGCTTACGAATATCTTCAAGGGCAATTTGACAGATTGATTTTTGAGATATTGATTTGAAAGAGAGAGAGATTGGAAATAAATGCTGTCAATTCCAGTGATCCCCAACATGGTAAATTAATAAATTAAAGAAAAAGTCAGTGCGGAACAATTGTTGATAAGTGGGAGTGTCCAGGGTGTCTTTCAGACCACGATTTCAAAGCAAGCTATTCCCATGACGAAAAATAAGACAGCAAGTGCTGGGGTAACTCAGTGGGGCAGGCAACATCTCTGTGGAACATGGATGTGAGATGCTGACTGACCCACTGGGTTTGTAAACCAACATCAAACGTCACCAACTCATGTCCTCCAGAGATGCTGAAACAAAGAACTGCAGACGCTGGATTTTACCAAAAGATAAGACACAATGTGACTCAACAGGTTTGAAGAATGATCCCGACCTGAAACGTCACCTATCCCTTAGTTTTCTCCAGGGATGCTGCCTGACCCGCTGTTCTCCAACACTTTGTGTCTTTCGCCAGAAATGTTGTCTGAACTGGTGAGTTACTCCAGTACTCTGTATGATTTTGTGCTTTAACCAGCATCTGCTGTTCTTTATTTCAGCAAGTGTATAGGGGGTTTTACGTAAGGTCACCGGATCATGGGGCTTGACGCACGGAGCCGGTAAATCCATTTGGAGGACAGCCGTCATTTCCGCTATATGTTATTAATGCAAGAAACGCGTACTTTCCTGCCAGTTAAAAACCGACAAAATTGTGATTTTTTTTTGCGCTGTAAAAAATTGTGGAAGTCGGGGTAAGCACGAGAGACATGAAGTGAAGCGAAATGAAGGTAAAGAGAAGCGGGAGCTGAAGGGACAACAACAGCTAAAGTGCTTGGCGAACATTGCCCGTGCAGATATCGGAATTGAAAATATTGGGAATTATCGCGTTTGCTCGCTGCATTTCATCAACAGTAAGGCATTATTTGTGTTTTTTCTTGATTCCTTTGGTATCTAAAAAGTCTCAGAAGTGATAAATCTGGCTGTAAATTTTGCTTAAGATGCGCTTTCGTTTTGTATGTAAAAATCCACTTGAGAACCATGGACGATTTTAAAATTTTACAGCCAGATTTATCACTTCTGAAAGTTTTTAGATGCTAAAGGAATCAAGAAAAAACACGAATAATGCCTTAGTTGATGAAATACAGTGAGCAAACGGCCAGGCACTTTGGCTGTTGTCCCTTCAGCTCTCGCTTCTATCCACCGTCATTTCTCCTCACTTTTGGAATTCTGAAGTAGGCTAAATGTCTCTCACGCCTATCCCGATTTCCATAATTATTTACAACGCAAAAATTGACAATTTTGGCGGGTTTTAACGGGCCTGCTCCGCTGTAAACAATGGTAAGTGCTTCCCTGCAGTTCATCGCGAGTATTCCACTTGGCTGGGTCATGGGTCGTGACCCGACTGCCGTGAAACCTCCCTATAAGCGGCTGCTTGCAGGTCCCCGCCAGCCCGCTGGGTGCGCTGCAGGCCGGGGCTGTTGTCTGTTGGACGGGCGGCGCATGCGCGGTTTCAGAGCCGTTTCAACCAACCGCCCGCCGACGGCGCGCGCGAAATTCAAGCGGGTCGTGCGCGCGGACGCGGTACTGCCAGAGTGCCCGCTAAGTCGCTTAGAAACAAAACACCGCCCTCTGACCTGTAAGTCATTGTTTACGGGGTTTTATTTTTACTAAACAGATTTTTTTTTTACCACGGTGGAAATAGGCCTTACGGGATTTGCAGCCGCGCTGAGGATCGAACCCGCTGCACCCGATGGCCCAGACTGGCTACGTCTTGGTCGCCCGGCTCTCTATGCAGCCGCAAGACATTGCTGCACCTTTTAAAATTTGGTTTAGCAATGTTTAAGTTTGGTTTAGCAATGTAAGAGACAGGGGTGTTTTATTACCGTTGGTCCCCAAACTGAACAATTAAATTCTTACTTGCAACGGCGCAACAGATATGCAAACACATCACTCAGTAGATCATAAGAGCAAGGAGCAGAATATAGCAATGTTACAACATTTTGAGATTTTAAAAATCAAGGCTGCAATTTATCCCATCTGATAAAGCATAACAAGAAGTTTAATTTGACACCTAATTTACTTTCATATCTTCAGTATTAAGAAAGTTATGGCCATTTTCATACTCGGAAATTGGCATCTTGCCGTTGCCTTTCAATTGACTTAACTCAAAAGCTGTGATCTGGAAAAGTTAAAAGCCCATAACTTTCTTAAAAATTAAGAGAACTCAATGAAATTTTCAGTTATTATAGATTGAAGCATTCTGAAACAAATATGAAACAATCTTACTTGGATGACCTGAAATTAAAGCATATAATTAGTTAGTTATCTAATTGTAGCTAATTACAAAATTCAATGAGTAGATCTAAACATCTATCCAATTCTTAAGAAAAGATAAACTTTTTTTAAATTGCCTAAGTGTCCAAATAACATTCACACAATAATCCACAATATAACATAATTTTTAAATCTAATTTTCATGAATTTCTGGGCCAAATGGAAGGAATTTAGTGTTTGATTCCTGTAAATTAATGGCCATTTAAATCAACTAGCGAGTGGGTTGTAGTGGAATGCGGTGGATTGGAACGTTGCGGTTAGCGGTGAAGTCGGGAGGAAAAATATTGTTTGTTCATATATTTTTTGGGACCCCATTTCGCAACATAAAGATATTATTAAAGCCTCCCGAAAATCCAACTTTTAATATAAAAATAAACTATTTACCTTTTCTTCTCCCCTACGCAAAATCCTTCCGGTTGTCGGTGCTCACGGCTTTTGAAGGTGATTTTTAAATTACTCTAGTTAATAAATAATTTAGAGTAATTTAAAAATACCTTCATTCATGAAATGTCGGAGCGATTTTTCTTCCGCAACGAAATCGCCCGACATTCATCGATTTTCCAGGTCTGTTGAAAAACGGCACTTTATGCCCGCCCCCCTCTGAAAGGCACCAAAGGCGCGCACACGGGGAGCGGCAGAACTGCAGCGTTGCTCAAGGTAAGTTTTGCAACATACCTACATATTGTTCCCCATTGCCTTTCCATTGACTTAACTTAAAAGCTGTGATCTAGGACAGTCAAAAGCCCATAACTTTTTTAAAAATTAAGAGAACTCAATGACATTTTCAATTGTTATAAATTGAAGCATTCTGAAACAAATATAAAACAATCTTACTTGGATGACCTGAAATTAAAGCATATAATTAGTTAGTTACCTAATTGTAGCTAATTACAAAATAGACTGTTGAAATAGTAATAAACACCCAGACTGCCTTGAAAATTCAAAAATGTGATCTTCTCAAGATCGGAACTTTGATGTTATTGTATTATATGCTGTAAGTCCATAACAGATAGGTAAATAAATTACAATTTCTAGCAAAAGACCAAGTCTTTATGGAGAAGATCAGTTGCTAGCTGGTACATTGGTATATCAAAATCAGTAGCATCACCATACTCCTCAGATTGCAGCCAATAAGCAACTCTGTACACGTTGTTTTTCCTCAACTTTTCAATTTTGGCATTGTAAACTACAAGTTTTTGCTCCTCAAACCACGCATGACATGCCTTTCTGCCAACTACTTTTCCATTAAGAATGTCCTGTAGATCATCAAATTTGGAGTAGTCCAAATTCGGATAATCTCTCCGAATGCTGGTTAAATCAGTCTCTTTCAATTTTTTTCCTAGTTTTTTCCTCTCTTTCGTGTCCCGAGCATGCTCCTTGCCTTTCTGTTGCTTGATGATTTCTGCTCTCAATTCCTCCTGTTTTTTCTTCCGTCTGTTCCTCTGCACTCGCCCCCATGTCACTGCCTTACAGAGCACCTCCTCCCTATGATGATCCTCGAGATTATCAAGGTAATTGACTGTTCTATTCTTGCAAGCCCGCATTCTACATGACAAATAACACATGGTGGCATGGGGAGATTTCTGTTTCGATGAGCTAAACATCCCCCATTATCTCCTCCGCATCAATGTTGTGTGATCTTGCTGATGCACTCTCCTCCTTCTCAGTTACATCAAGTTTAAAGTATTTACTATACTGCCTCTCCAACACAGTGATGACAGCTTGAAGACAGCTCCTCATCTTTGAACTGGACTGTGGATGTACTGGTAGCACCCGAAGTTTTGTCAATGTGGCATCAGGATGCACCTTCTCACCGAAGAAATCTTCCCTTGCCAATATCAAGTTGTCTGGATTTTCTGTGCCTTCCTTTAGAGCAGCAATCACCCCTTTAACCACTTTGATGCCATCAACATGGTTGATCTGATTCTGGCTTGAAGTGTAGAAGCGCTTCATCCAAGGCCGTCAGATATTTGCCAAGTAAGCCTAATATCTGAAGTTCTACTTTTGCTTCAGCCTGGGTGAATTCATGGAGGATGGCGCTTTTCAACCCCCACCGGATGTTCCGCTATCCAGCAGTGCGACAAAGTCATCATAATGTTCTATGAGCTTGCCACTAATATGAAACAGTATGTGCAATCTGTTGCCACGGTACCGTGGGAGGACACCTCGGGGGATGTTCCTGTCATCTAAAAATGCAACAAATCCTTTTGGGTCCCCTTTTCCGTTTTTGTACCTAAGCTTGCTCATCTGCAGAATGGCATTTACTGCTAGACAGTCTTTCCCAAACAAGAATTGTCCTCCGGATTGTTTCTGCATTTTTAGGGCTGAGCGGACTGATGTCGCAATGGAGTCAAGCGGATGCAAGTGGCAGTAGAGCTCATTCAAATATTTACCCCACTCACTACTAACTATCCGAATAGCAGCATGATTAGCTGCACACCAGTCACTAATTGTGTTTGAAATGTTATCTATTATTTTTTGTCTGGTATCTTGAAAATTTGCTTGTCCGTTGAAATAAGTGTATGTTTTACACAAATTGTCAATTGTTTCACAAATATGTCGTGCATAGTCCTCAGCAGTCCCACCAGCCAATTCGTCCACTGCTGCAGAGAGATATTTGTTTGTGGTTGTGAAATGAACACTGTTAATGTGGGTCTCTTCCTGGGTGGTTGCATCAAATCCCACAGTCAAACCCTTTGTTGCTAGGAGCATCTCTGCTGTTTGCAACTCAGCAATAGCTCCCAATTCTCGGGCCATAACTTCAACTGCACTGCGTCGAGGAACATAATCTAGATGAAGTCCACTCCGCTTGTAGAACTGGCTTATCAAGATTGGAATGTTTGCTGTGGGAGTTTTGTTTACGATACAGTCAAACACATGCATCCTTGTTGTTTAAAAAGATTGGAGTGGCGGCGCTGCCTTGGCAGCTGTGGCTCGCCTGC
Source organism: Raja brachyura (assembly GCA_963514005.1). The sequence continues at coordinate 65,464,998 of OY740786.1, forward strand.
AGTCCGTCTGTTTTTTCTTTTTTTTGTTGTTTTCTTGTCTTGTATTTGAGTTAATTTGAGTTATTATGTTGTGTATGTGTGTGGGAGGGTTGGGTGAAATGTTTTAGTCTCTTCCTTCGGGGGAAGCGACTTTTCTTGTCGTATCCCCCGTCTCCGTCTGCGCTGAGGCCTAATGGCGGAGCTGGCAGCCTCCAACTACGACCGACCTCGAGGCTCCGGAGGCAGAGCCAGCCAGGACTTACCAACGTGAGGCTGGCCGACTTCGGGGCTGTGGCGGGTTCCGGCGGACCGACTCGGAGCTGTGGCGGCTTTCCGGTGGCGGTGGCGGCAGTGACTTCAGAGGTTCGGCCGCGGGCCCAGTGGACGACATCGTCGGGAGCTTGCAGGTCACAGGTTGGTGGCCTGTTTTTCCGGAGCTCCCGCGGCAACAGCTGCATCCGCTGGACTGGAGGGCAGCAGCTTCGACCGCCCCGGGCGCGGTTCAGCCGCGGGACTTACTTACATCACCCAGTGGGGTCATAACATCGGAGGCCTGGATTGCCTCAGCGAAGACGAAGAACAATAAGGGAAGAGATAAAGACTTAAGATTTTGCCTTCCATCACAGTGAGGAGGTGTCTGGTGAACTCACTATGGTGGATGTTAAATTTGTGTTTATTGTGTGTTTTGTTATTTACTATATGTATGACTGCAAGGCAACAAAATTTTGTTCAGACCGAAACGCCTGAATGACAATAAAGTTTCCATGATTCCATAATTCCATTGTTGAGGAGTAGGTTTTCTGGCCCACCTTTGCCTTGACAATACTGGCAGCCTGCAGAGTTTCGATTGTTTCTTTGAGAACAAGATTGTCAAATTCGAGACGTCTCGCATCCTCTTCCCTGTCCTTTAAATTTTCATGAACTTTTCTGTGCTGATGAATTGAAACAGTTTTCCTCTTTTTCGTATTGCCACGAAACATCAGCAATTGTCTGTGTGTTTTTTAAGTCGCAAAAGCTCTGCCTTGGTTTCAGCAAGCTCTTGTGCCAAAGTATTCCCACATAATTTGGTTTTGAGTTCCTGAATCTTTCTGTCCTTTAAATCTATTTGGTTTTGCTTTCTCTTTAAGGCTTGGTTAATTACACGTTTGGGAGTTTTCAACCGTGCAGTTCACTGATCTTTGTGTGATACTTTGTTGAAAGAGCAGCACTGGATTCGGACCGAAACTTTAGTCTTTTATTCAATTTCTGTTTCCCTGGTGAAAGACTTAGAAATGCTCTGCTACGTCTTGTTGAAACACTAGATGTCGATGGCATTGGTTCAGGTGAGGCAGCAGCTTTCGTTGGCGTTGCTAGATTCAGTGGAGGATGCAGACTATGACTGTCATCGCCCATGTCCTCAGTGTCTTGAAATATGGGCACTTGGCTTTCAGCTGATGTCAAGGATTCAGGATCTTGAGCACCAGGCAGTGGAATGTCATCTAAAGAAAGGTGTTGACTGCCTTCTGGAAGTTTAAAAGTTTCATCACAGATTTCCATAAATGCTACAAGTTCCTTGGGATTGGTGAGTTTTTTAAACTTAAGCAAAGTCTGGTTAACAAGAGCCTTCACTCTTAACAGCACCAAATGAATAACCTTCTGCTTCCGACAAAGAGAAATGTGAACTCAGCGATTTCTCTGCTTCAGACAGACTTTTTCCAAACGAGGTATATGAGTACAAGATGTGTCCATTTTTAAGATACCTCTTAGACTCTGGCATGACAGAGAACTTCACTTCAAGTTGAACTCTAGCTATGCCTATCTGGGCTTTTGGATTGACAATTTGGCATTTCTTCTTTGGAGACAGCTGTTTACAATGTAAATTAAAAAAAAACACTGAACAGCATTAACAGAAACAAGTTATTATTTGCAGTTTTAGCAAAAAAGGTAGAAATGATAAAGTTAAATGCTAAAACAAATAGTAAATACTCAACAAAAAAAATCAGTTTCATCTAAATTCAATTACTAGATCAAAACATCTATCCATTTCTTAAGAAAAGATAAACATTTTTAAATTGTGTCCAAATAACATTCACACAATAATTCACAATATAAACATGATTTTTAAATCTCATTTTCATGAATTTATAGGCCAAATGGAAGGAATTTAATGTTTCATTCCTGTAAATTAATGGCCATTTAAATCAACTTGCGAGTGGGCTTTAGTGGAATGCGGTGGATTAGAACGTTGCGGTTTGCAGTGAAGTCGGCAGGAAAAATACTGCCGGTTCATACATTTTTTTTGGTCCCCATTTCGCAAAAAATGAAAATGTGATTAAAGGCTTCCTAAAAACAACGTTTTAATGTAAAAATAAACTCTGTACCTTTTTTCTCCCCTGCGTAAAATCCTTCCCGTTGTTGGTGCTCACGGCTTTAGAAGATAATTTTTAAATTACTCTAGCTAATAAATAATCTAGCGTAATTTAAAAATACCTTCATGAATAAAATGTCGGAGCGATTTTTCTTCAGCGACGAAATCCCCTAACATGGATCGATTTGCCCTGTCTGTGGAAAAATGGCACTTTAAACACGCCCCCCTCTGAAAGGCGCCAAAGTCACGCACAAGGGGAGCGGCAGAACTGCAGCGCTGCTCAAGGTAAGTTTTGTAACATATCTACAGAATACCACTCTCCTGCCTTCTCCCCGTAACCACAGTGGCACAGCGGTACACACATGAGAACAGGAGGGTCCAGGACTGCGTATTCCAACTAGTGAAACTAGCTAGAATTGTAGAAGTTTTAGGAAGATATGTAGCATGATTTAATTATTCGGCAACACATAGAACATAGGGACAGCCTTGATGGAACTAAATAAGATGTTGAGAAGGCCTTACCGGAGAACAGCCTGCAGTTTTGTTCATGTTACTGAAGCATTATGGGTACAATGCGGCGGTATAGTTAATGCATTGCCAGAGCTAGAGGATTCCAACTGTGGGAAAGTATGGCAATGTTTTTATAGAGTCATACAGCATGAAACAGACCCTTCAGCCCAACGCATTCATGCTGACCAAGATGCCCTACCTAAGCTCGTCTCATTTGGCCCATAGCCCTCTTAATCCTTCCTATCCATGTATTTGTCCAAGTGTCTTTCAAATGCTATTATAGTACCTGCCTCAACTACCTCCTCTGACAGCTTGTTCGATATACCCACCACCTTCTGAAAATGGGAGATATCAGTAGTTGATCAATCCCTCCCAACCGTCACATTGCATTTGACAATCAGAATCTTTTCAAAGTTCCTGTCTGAATTCTCTGGGAATTCCCTGTCGCTTTTAAAAATTGATCGTCGCCAGCGTGGTGATGGCACTGAATTTGTGTTATATTGACATCATGCTTGAATTCTTTGGAGAAAAACAACTTTAATGGCACAGTGGTAGAATTGCCATTCAGTGCGCGTTCAATCCTGGCTACAGGTGCTGTCTGTACGTTCTCCTGTGCCCATGTGGGTTTTCTCTAGGTGCTCCGGTTTCTTCCCATACACCATTTGTAGGTTAATTGGAGGTTTTGTAGGTTAATTGGCTTTGGTATAATTGTACTTTTGTACCGTTGGTTGGTGCGGACTGGGTCGGCTGAAGGACGTGTTTTCACACTGTATGTCTAATGTTCTGATGGCAGAGTCTCTAAAGTGGAGAAGGCAGCATGATTGCATGTATCCATTTAGATATAACCAAATTTATTCTAGATTTTCATCTATTTAAAAATATTTTTAATTTTCTTTTGTAGTTTGCTTTGAACCAAGATGGATGTTGCAGCCAATTTCTTCACCAAGTTAAGAGTACTTGCGATAAATTTGGAGAAAGAGATCAAATATTTGGACCATGCTTTGAATCATGAAGATGGTAAGTTAATTAATACTTTGCAGTGCAGTTTCAAAGATGAATTTCTCTATTCTACTGAAAGGACGTAAGTCCTAAAACTTATGAATGTCCATCATCTATGCATTAGTTGTCCTATATAAACTCTATTAAAAATGTTCAGTTAAGACAAGTTAGACGAGACGAGTAGAGGATTATCATTTAGTTTAATATAAATAAGGCAAAGGGCATTCATTTTATGATGTTAACCATCCCAATGGTTACAGCAATATAAATGAGGAGTTGGCCACACACCCTATGAAACTGCTGTAATATTCATTATGAGCACAACTGACCTGATTGTAGCCTCTCTTTCACACTTCTACCACTCCCCGGAAAACGTCGGCTCATGTTTCTCAAATTTACCTGTCTTAAGTGAAAAGCAAGAGTCGTGAAAAGTTTAATGTAACTGATCCTCAATTTCCCTAGCAATAAATTATGTCAATAATGTTTAATTATGATATGCACTGGGAACAGAACAATGAAATTATGTTCTGTGAGGTTTCCTAATTATGTGCTGTGCCTATACACTAGCCTTTTGCGAGTTGTATACAAAGCCACCCATATCCTTCTGCAATGCTGAGCTCTTCATGCACTTGCCATGTAGTTATAATGTTGAATTTTTATTATTCTGGCACAATGGACATTTCTTTTCTAGGTTATATTACATTTGCCATATCTTAATCAATTTGTGTAACCTATCCATGTCCCCTTTCCTCTGACTGTTCTACCTTTATGTCAACAATAAATTTACCATCCATATCATCAGCATCTTCACCAAAATTATTTATATTGATTCTGACCGGTTGAGTCTAGTTTAGTTTAGAGATACACTGTGGAAACAGGCCCTTCGGCCCACCAAGTCCAGGCCGTCCAACGACCATCTGTATATTAGTTCTATTCTACATTCTAGGCACAATTTACAGAGACCAAATAACCTACAAACCTGCATGTGATTGGAATGTGGTAGGAAACGGGAGCACCCGGAGAAAACCCACGCGATCATAGGGAGAACGTACAAACGCCACCCGTAGTCAAAATCAAACCCGGGTCTCGGGTGCTGTGAGGAAGCAGCTCCACTGCTGCGCCACTGTGCCACCCCAAAGACCCGAGTACACAACTAATTATAACTGCTAACCAATCGTGTACTTCCTGACAACTAACTTACTTCAGCTTTTTGTTCTTATGGTTGAAGGTAACTCAGCAGGACAGGCAGCATCTCTGGAGAGTCTGAAAAAGGGTCTCGACCCGAAACGTCACCCATTCCTTCTCTCCAGAGATGCTGCCTGTCTGTTACTCCAGCTATTGTGTCTATCATTGGTTTAAACCAGCATCTACAGTTCCTTCTTACACTTATCTTCAACCACGCCAGCGTGAGCTTTTATTCGTCATGATATTGTTTGATGTGGCACCTTATGAAGAGCTCTCTGTAAATCTATGTATAGTACATTCATGGTTCTCCTTCATCCACAACACATACTGGTTCAAGAACTACAGCAAATTGGTCCCTTTCACAAAACCAAAGTATAGCATTCAATAATAACTTCAAGCAGGTTGCTAGTGACACATGCTAAGCCAACTGGCCTGAAGTTTCTTGCTTTTGGGGTGCCTCCCTTTTTAAATAAAGTATGGATTTGTGGGATATTGAAAGAAATGTAATACAACCTTCTTAGAATATATGGCATTTTAGAAAATTAAAGCCAACATATCACTTGTCTCATTAGCTGCCTCATTTAAGATACTATGATGAAGTCCATCTGGATCTGGGTATCTTGACAGACTCGCAGCTGCAGTGCCCTCCATAATGTTTGGGACAAAGACCCATCATTTATTTGCCTCTGAATTCCACAATTTGAGATTTGTATTAGAAAAAAATCACATGTGGTTAAAGTACACATTGTCAGATTTTATTTAAGGCCATTTTTACACATTTTGGTTTAATCATGCAGAAATTACAGCTGTGTTTAAACATAGTCCCCCCCCCCCCCCCATTTCAGGGCACCATAATGTTTGGGACACATGGCTTCACAAGCATTTGTAAGTGTTTAATTGCCTCCTTAATGCAGGTATAAGAGAGCTCTCAGCACCTAGTCTTTCCTGCAGTCTTTCCATCACATTTGGAAACTTGTATTGCTGTTTATCAACATGAGGACCAAAGTTGTGCCCATGAAAGTCAAAGAAGCCATTATGAGACTGAGAAACAAGAATAAAACTGTTGGAGACATCAGCCAAATCTTGGGCTTACCAAAATCAACTGTTTGGAACATCATTAAGAAGAAAGTGAGCACTGGTGAGCTTACTAATTGCAAAGGGACCCCCCACAGCTGATGACAGAAGAATTCTCTCTATAATAAAGAGAAATCCCCAAACACCTGTGCGACAGATCAGAAACACTCTTCAGGGGTCAGGTGTGGATTTGTCAATGACCACTGTCTGCAGAAGACTTCATGAACAGAAATACAGAGGCTACACTGCAAGATGCAAGCCACTAGTTAGCTGCAAAAATAGGATTGACAGGTTACAGTTTGCCAAGAAGTACTTAAAAGAGCAACCACAGTTCTGGAAAAGGGTCTTGTGGACAGATGAGACGAAGATTAACATAACAGAGTGATTGCAAGAGCTAAGTAGGGAGGAGAGAAGGAACTGCCCAAGATCCAAAGCATGCCACCTCATCTGTGAAACATGATGGTGGGGGTGTTATGGTCTGGGCATGTATGGCTGCTGAATGTACTGGCTCACTTACCTTCAATGATAATACAACTGCTGAAGGTAGTAGCATAATGAATTCTGAAGTGTATAGACACATCCTCTGCTCAACTTCAAACAAATGCTTCAATACTCATTGGCCGGCGGTTCATCCTACAGCAAGACAATACTGCTGGGATCATTGTATGCAACAAAGTTTTTCAAATCTAAAAAAGGTCAATTCTTGAGTGGCCAAGTCAATCACCTGATCTGAACCCAATTCAGCATGCTTTTTATATGCTGAAGAGAGAACTTCGAAACTAGCCTCCAAAACAAGCATAAGCTAAAGATAGCTGCAATACAGGCCTGGCAGAGCATCACCAGAGAAGACACCAAGCAACTGGTGATGTCCATGAATCGCAGACTTCAAGCAGTTATTGCATGCAAAGGATATGCAACAAAATACTAAACATAACTGCTTTCATTTACATACCATTGCTGTGTCTCAAACATTATGGTGTCCTGAAATGGGGGGACTATACATAAACACTCGTGTAATTTCTACATGGTGAAACCAAAATGTATAAAATTGGCCTTTATTAAAAATCTCAAATTGTGGAGTACAGAGGCAAATAAATAAATGATGGGTCTTTGTCCGAAACATTTTGGAGGGCACTGTATTTATGAGGCATAACACACCTTTTATATTGAAGACTGATGCAAGGTGCCTCTTTAATCGTCTATCTTTCTCTCAACTTTCTGTAAGACCAAAGGTCTCTCTGTCATTTTTAATATCTATCAACATTTTCTACTTGTTTTTATATTTCTGATTAGCTTTATCTGCATTCTTTCATTCTCCGCTAATGCTTTAATCATCTGTCATCTTATTATATTCTATCCAATCTTCTGCAATGATTTGTTTTATCTTTAAGTTTATGCTACAGAGGGATGTTGAGCACCCTCGTTTCCAGGGTGGTGCATTATATTGTGGCTTCTGCTTTGAATTTACTCTAACGTGCAGGAACAAAAAAAAAATAACATTTTCTTTCTATCCCATGAAGATCATGAAGAAACTGCTCCCAAAAAGATTCTTCATGAATTACATTCTGAAGTTAGAAATATTAAGGTAAGTATTAAATTATGCATACATTCCAACAGTCGATTGACTATGTTGGAAGCTTCACTTCTATTTCTAACTAATTGATTGAAATTCATCCATATCATCTTAAGTAGTTTCTTACTGCATTGCCCCATCTCTACTGTTATAAAACTCTGATCTTGGCTGTGAAGTATTTATTTGTGTGTCTTGTTTGTCTGTGATTCACATCTCCTCGAACACACGACACACTAACGGTGACATTTTTACATATTCCAATAGAGATTTGCCTCATGATTTCAAAAATCGCCTCATCTGAAAACTTAATTAATTATTTCTTGAGTTTTTTAATTAAAATTGTTCACAAATCTGAGATCTTTTTTAAAGCTAACGAGCTGATGATGTCACAATGGCTCTGCACCTCTCGGCCAGCTGCGCACCGTTTTCAAAACGCAGCACCCTGCCCGCAGCGCCCCCCCCCCCCCCCCCCCCCCCCGGCTCTGGATTGAAGTCGCTGAACACGCAGTAATTTGGTTGGGCTTCAGAGGACCTGAGGCCCACCGCCTGCTTGCGGAGTTCAAGTCCTCCCTCTCCCCCTCCCCCACCTCTCCCCTCCCCACTCCTCTCCCCCTCACCCCCCTCTCTCCACCCTTTCCCCCTATCTCCACCCTTTCCCCCTCTCTCCACCCTTTCCCCCTCTCTCCACCCTTTCCCCCTCTCTCCCCTCCCTCCCCCTCTCTCCCCTCCCCCTCCTCTCTACCCCCTCTCCACCTCCCCCCCTTCCTCCTCTCTCCCGCTTCCTCCCCTCCCCTCTTCTCCTCCCCCTCTCCTCTCCCCCTCTCCTCATCTCTCCCTCTCTCCTCCACCCCTTCCTCCCCTCTCCCTCTTTCTATCTCTCTCTCTCTCTGCCCCTCGGGATGGGGGAAAAGGAGCCAAGTAATAATATTAATATAATTTTAAGGGGGGTGGTTAGTGTGTGTGTGTGTGGGGTGGTTAGTGTGTGTGTGTGATGCCGCAGGCAGCCCCCCCCCCCCCCCCCTTGAGGGAACAGGTTCCCCTTGGTCTACCAGAAGACAAATTATTTTAAAACTTGGTACGTTCATTACTGCAGTTAATTATTTGAGCCCTTTGTCAGCAGTTCTGATTCTTAGAATTTGCAGATGACTATCAGGGTTTCAAATGTGCAGCAGTTTCAGAAATATTTTTGAACTGGTTTGAATAAACTAATATATACCTTTCACTGTGAAAAACCACTACAAAGCCGAATTCAGCTATTAATTTGTTGAATATTTGCATATTAATGTGAATTATTTTCTATATTACAAAATTTATGTATGCTGTATTTTATGATCTGGGTATTGCGTATTGCTCATTCCGAGTAGCCTTTGGTATGTTGTGGTAAGTTGTCATCTTTACCAGTTTGTCCTTCATCTTTGCGAAATCTAAATACTGGATTGCTGTTGGGGAGGGATTTGGACCAATCAATGATGAAGGAATGATGGTGGCTGTGTGGAATGATCTTCCAGCAGAAATGGTGGAGGCAGGATCAATTTTAACATTTAAAAGTAAAGTGGATAGGTATATGGACAGGAAGGGAATGGAGGGGTATGGTCTGAGTGCAGGTAGATGGGACTAGGGTAAAATAAATGGTCGGCACGGACTGGAAGGGCCGAGAAGGCCTGTTTCCGTGCTGTAATTGTTATATGGTTATATATTTGAAGCCTTTGGACTCCTTGGTGGTAGAGATGTGGCTTTGGGAGTTATTTTTGGGGCAACTGAGGCAAATGCATTTTGTGGATAATACATAAATAGGATGGTGATGGGACATCTGTCAAGTGGGCTCCTTCGTCCTGGATGGTGTTGAGTTTCTTGGGTTTTGTTGGAGCCCCATTCATTCAGTCACAAATATGACGTACCTTGTAGATGATGGAAAAGCTTTGAGCTGTCAGCACATGAACCACTTGCGCTGACAACAGGATCAGTGTACAAGGATTGAGTTTCTGGCCAATGGTCACCTTCAGGATGTTGAAGGAGGGAGGACTTGATGATGGATGTCAGGTATAACAGTTATACTGCCATGATGGTGGTGGGCATTGCCCAGCAATTTTTACAGCAGTTCTAGATTAAGTGGGACCCGTTGGGTCCCTTTGTCACACGGGAGGCCTGGTCCCCCAAAGCAATATTCCATCACTAAGCCATAGCCCCCAACTGCGCATGATCGGCTGAAGATCCCGCACTAATGGCGGGAGTTAAATTAAGTTAAATTAAAGTGAATAACTTTGCATTTAATATTTCCATCGCCTCGCCATCTCTCTTCCTACTCCTATCCTCCTCCATTACCCCTCATCCCCCAGCACTCCATCCCCCTCCTCTTGAAACTCCCTCTTCTTTCACCTGGGAGACAGGGAGAGGGAAGGAGGGAGAGAGAGAGAGGGATAGAAAGAGGGAGGGGGAGGGGAGAGGAAGGAGGGAGGCGAGCGAGAGAGGGGGGAAGAGAGGGATGGAGGGAATAAGAGAGGGAGGGATGGAAAAAAGGAAGGGGGAGGACGAGAGAGGAAGAGGCAGAGAGGGATGGAAAGAAAGGGAGGGAGAGTGAGTGGTGTATCAGTTTTACAGTGAATAGAGAGGGGGAGGGAAAGAGGGATTGGATAGGGAAGAGAGTGGGAGGGAGGGAAAGCGTGGGAGGTACAGAGGGAGTGAGGGAAGGGGGGTTCGTCCCTGACCCCGGACCCAGGCTTGTCCTTGGTTCCATCCCAGGCCGCCATCTCTTTCTCGGCCCTGGTCACGGCCCCATCCCAAGCCCCGGGCTCGTCCCTCACTTCAGCTCCAGCCCCAGGCTCGGCTCGGCTCCAGCCTAGGCCCAGTCCCCGGGCTCGTCCCGTGGCACCACCCTACCCACCTGGCCGCCGCCACTCCTTCACCGCAGCGCCGGTGGCAACCTCCAGCTGACGCGGCCAATCAGTGCGGTGATGGTGCAAGAAAGGAGGTCAATCTGTGTGGCTGCGACTGATAGGAAAGAAGACCAATCTGCGCATGTGCGGTTTTTAAGATTTTCAAATCTTAATAACTTTTACAATATACCATTGATCGGAATAAAACTTGTTTGACTTGAGCACAGGAGAATGGTAAGGTGGCGAAAAATCGTAGCGCTATCGTGTACTGTTTTTGCGCAAATAGAAAAACCGCGCAAACTGGAAGAGCACAAGTCAGTGTTTCAGTTATGTATACTGGACCAAGTGGCGAGAGGGGGTGGGGGGATGGGACACCCGCCAATGGGCATCTTGGCCAGGCCCAGGTGCAAACCAACAGGGAGATTCCCCCCGCCCCCCCCGATCGGCCCTCCCCACTCCATGCCTTGTGTCCAAACACCAGGATCGTGGGACTAAAATGCAACCAGTACCTGAGGAACACTGTCTCTACCTCGCCGCAGACAATACAGGAGGCCGGCGAGCCCATGAACACTCTCCACCCATCTCTCTCTCCCTAGCCCTCTTTCTCTCTTTCTCTGGCTAGAGTTGTCCCCTAACATCCTTATAATGTGAAGCCATGAGGTTATAAATCCTGGTGGTGTACATTACTCCTGTTGCTGATGGTCCATTGTACCGCATAGCCAGATGTATTCTGTATGTCCCATTTAACTAAGTTGTAATGCCACACAATATGACTGGGAGCGTCATTTATAGGTGATCTGAAAGGGCTCAGAGATGGTGATACACATGATTGCAGATGCTGGAATCGTATATGCAAAAGACAAAGTGCTGGAGGAACTCCACGGGTTAAACAGCATGGGTGGAGAGAATGAGCAGATGTTTTGTGTCGGGTCAATGGAATTCAACAATACCTTTTGCACACTTTTTTTGTTTCCCCTTAAGGCAGATTTACATAAAAAAATAGAAACTCTTGAAATAGAACACACAGAGAACGGTGTATTACTCAGAGCCTTCCAGATACTGCACCAGAAGAATAGTGCAGACCTTGAAGAAATTGAAGAACACTTTCAGAATTATGGATACGAGTCCTTGCATAAAAAAGATGAAGGTATATGAAGAAATAACAATACGATTAGAATTTAACACATCTGATGATTGATGAACACTTTTTGTATTACACGGGACAAAATAGTTATAACGCGATTTCTGTTGGGAATTGGAGAACCACCTAAATGTTACTTGTGTAAATTGACAGGCAGAAAATAACTGCCCTGGAAAAAGCAGGCTAGGAAACTGAAACTTTCCACCTAAACCACCCTGCCCTCTCGGTACTCAGACATTATTGTTGTTTAAAAATGATGTTGGTTTCACCACATGTGACCACTGCAAATGACAAGAATTGCTTCCATTGATATTTGTGCAATGATCCACCATTGTATAAATAATGTAGCAAACTACCTTCAGATTTTTAGAACCATTAAAAAAGACCTTTATTTTTGAAAATCCTTCAGGAGAAATAATTTTGTTATTATGAGTCTGAAACTTTAGCCCCGGGCCCCCTTTATGCCATTCACACAGTCGTGTTTATAATGTGCTTTTTTAAATAATCAACAAGGGGCCTAGCATCAATCACCGCCATACATCACTGGCCAAAAACTTCCAATCATGAAAGCATCAGCACTGCCCTCTGCCTCCCATCATCAAAGTATTTGGGCAATGTTAATGAAAGGTGGTGGTTAAATCTTCAGACTGTTTATAATGCTATAGTGCATTGTCAATTGCAGTTGAATAATTTAGCCAATGATATGGGAGGGCATCTTGCGTCTGGTTGAATGAGATGTTCTCCTGAGGATGAGCCTCATTGCCTTGAAGCAAAGGAAAGTAGGCAACATCCAAATAAAATGCACGTTTCCTCTTCCAAGAACCGCAGATAAAATCCATGGAAACTGAAAGTGAAGTGGCTGAAAATGCTGGACCTGAGCCTGAACCACAAAATGAAGAAGTTAATACTCCGCAGTGTGAGAAGCCTTCGCTGACTGGCCATTTGCGTACCCCACAGCTTGGAGATTTTGGACTTGGTCATTTAATGTTTCAAAGTGTTTGGGGAGTGCCAGAGTGTACCCTGCCTTCAGATCCTAAAATGGCTCAGGAATTCCCTGGAAACTATGATGTGCATTCTTCCATATGTCAAGATCCAGTTTGGCCAAAAACACCAAAGTCCACATTGCAGCTGGGTGATGAGATGCTCCTTACTCCCAAGATGGAAAGTTTTGAAATTGGTGAACATACAGGCTGTGTAAATGATTTTACCTTGGCTCTGTACAATAAACGTGATCAACTGAAGAACAACAGGTAATGTATAAATATTTTCAAAAGAAAGCGTCCTGCTTTCGGTATTCTGTTTCCAAAGTTCTATATAATTTTCAAAAAATAATCAATAATAATTGATTTGTATCTAATTTTTAGAAGTGGATCATTAATGAGGATTCTACACCAAACCTAGCATTAAACCTAACAGTAAACCTAAGGTTTACTAAGGTTCAAATAGAATTTGTATACTTAAGGGGGCTGTCCCACTGCGGCAACCTAATCCGCGAGTTAAGAAGAGTGTCTTCAACCTTCAAGCTCGAGGGCACTCGCCTGGAAAATCTCGAGCTGGATCGACCATCAGCGTTGAAACCACGAGCTGGATCGACCGACTGTGCGCGCGCACACACACACACACATCGCAAAAGCGGGGGCCAGGGAAAGCGGGGGAGCGCTGTCTGAAATTCAGACCCGCGATGAAGAGGAAGGTAAAAGACGGCTGCGCAGTAACGGTAAGTCCTTTAAAGGAGGGGGGGGGGAAGAAGGAGTGAAGACACTTTTAAGAAGTATAATAAAGTTTAGCGGGCATTTTCCCTACCGGTCGGTTTTCTTGGTCCTGAAAATTGTCCTCGACTGTCTGTAACTAAATAGCGACCCAACTCCACTGCACTACGAGTTAAAAAGAACCATGCCGACAAAAGTTTGCTTGCGGAAAATTTTTCAACGTGCTGAAAAATCCTCCGCAACCTCCGAGGACCACAGTGTCGCCCATGCTGCGAACTTTAGTCAAGGGCAAACTCGTCTAAACTCGCAGATTAGGTCGCTGCAGTGGGACAGCCCCTTTAAGGATTTATTGTGAATTTCCTGTTTACAATCATAACTGTTACAGCCTGAACTGCAATGAAACATAAAAATAAAACAATTTCTCCAGTTTGATGACATTGAAAAGATCATCCACACATTTATCTCCTGCCTCGATGACTGCAACTCCCTTTACACTGGTATCAGCCAATCTTCCCTGTCCCACTTGCAACTGGTCCAAAATGCCGCAGCGAGACTCCAGACGGGCACCCGAAAAAGGGACCACATCACCCCGGTTCTGGCCTCTCTCCACTGGCTACCTGTGCGGTTCCGAATAAATTTAAAGATCCTTGTTTATGTTTACAAAGCCCTTAAGGGGCTTGCCCCCACCTACATCAAAAGTCTGCTTACCCACCACACCACCTCCAGGTCCCTCGGATCGGCCGACTTGGGATCACTGAACATCCCGCGGTCAAGGCATAAGCTCAGGGGCGACCGCGCCTTTGCGGTTGCAGCTCCTAGACTGGAACAGCATCCCTCTTCCCATCAGAACTGCCCCCTCCATCGACTCTTTTAAGTCGAGACTTAAAACTCATCTTTACTCTCAAGCCTTTCTTGATGTCCTCTGAGGGAGGGCTATATGTATGTATTTATGTATGTACTTAATCTATGAACCAATGTTGTATAACTTTAGTACCTCCACCAATGTAAAGCACTTTGGTCAACGAGAGTTGTTTTTTAAATGTGCTATAGAAATAAAAGTGACGACTAAAAGTGACAAACCGTTATGCAGTTTTTAATCTGTTTTATTCCTTTGGCAGAACAGATTTCAGATAAGCATTCGTAACACCTTAACTTGACAGAAATGGTTTTATCACAAAGTTTCAGTCCAATCCATAATGTCATTGGCAGTGCTAGTGAATGGTTTAGAGTAACTTCATTTCTCAGCACTTGTAACTCTGAAATTAAGGAGGAAAAAAAATTTAATATCTTCCTTAGACAGAATTATTGTGTTAATGAATACACGATTTTGTCAACCAGTGTAATTACATAATTTGCCTCTATGTCAATCTTTAAAGATATGTGTTTCTCTATTTTTCTTTCTCCCATTGTTTACTCCCCACCATCCCAAAACCAGTGGCTCCAGTGGTTATCCTTCATCTACAGCAGAAGATTTTCCACCAAAAGCCTCTTCATCAGAACAGATTGTAAGGGATGGTTTTGTGCCTTGCATGTCAATGCCTGACGGTAAGTAGGAGGGGTGGGAGATGAACGGGAGGAGGAGGGGAAAGGGCATGGTCAGAGAAATGTGTACACTAGGGGGAGGACAAAGAAGAGAAAGGGAGAGGCAGGGGTATTTCTTGAATTTGGAGCATCCAGTGTTCACACGGTTGTGTTATCAGCTGTCCAAGCACAATATGAGGTGCTGTTCTTCAAGTTTGTATGTAGCCTTACTCTGACAATGGAGTCGGCCAAGGGTAGATAAAATGGCTAGCAACCGGAAGCAACGCAGGCCTTGGTCTGCATGTTTGGTGAAATATTCGCCTAGATGGTCTCTCAGATGTAGAGATCAGGTCGGGAGCACCGAATGCAATGGTCAAAGTTGGAAGAGATGCAGGTGAACCTGTCACACCTGGATGGACGTGAGAGAGTTGTTGAGACAAATGTTACATCTCCTGCAATTGATGGGGAAAGTGCTAGGGGATGGATGGGTGAATTAATATTATATTTTCATATTTCATGGCAGATATGTTGAATTCTCCTTTGCCTCCTGTGTTCTGCACACCTGGTCTGAAAGTACACCAAGATAACTCCAAAGTTTCAATGGATGAAGCAAGAAGATCCAATGGTTCAATTCCTTCACCGGCTCTACCAAATTTTGAAACACCCTGGTTGAAAAAGCAATCTACTGTGAGTATGATCTTCAGCTTAATGCAAAGTATCTATACAAGCATCTGTGTTCATTTTATTTAGCAAATCTGCAATTTATGGATAATACCAATTAATGTTTTGATTGTTAGGTTAGACCCATAAATTCTATCAGCATTCTGCAATTACTGTTCTTAATCCTGATTTTGGAAAAAATAAATATTTGTATCTGACTGACCCATTGTTTGGATCTCAGGAAATAAAATCACTGAGAAATAAAATCTTTAAGAGCCCTATCTAGCTCTCTCTTGAAAGTATCCAGAGAACCGACCTCCATCGCCCTCTGAGGCAGAGAATTCCACACTCACAACACTGTGAAAAAGTGTTTTCACATCATTGGCTTATTCTTAAACTGTGGCCCCTGGTTCTGAACTCCCCCAACATCGGGAATATGTTTCCTAACTCTAGTGTGTCAAAACCCTTAAAATCTTATATGTTTCAATAAGATCCCCTCTCATCCTTCTAAATTCTAGCCAAGCCAAGCGGCTCCATTCTCATGTGAACCTACGCTGCACTCCCACAATAGCAAGAATGTCCTTTTCTCAAATTTGGAGACCAAAACTGCACACAATACTCCAGGTGTGGTCTCACTAGGGCCCTGTACAACTGCAGAAGGACCTCTTTCCTCAACTTCTCTTGTTATGAAGGCCAACGTCATTCATTTTCTTCACTGCCTGCTGTACTCACATGCTTACTTTCATTGACTGATGAACAAGGACCCCCAGATCCCTTACTTCCCCTTTTTCCAACTTGACACCATTTAGATAATATAATCTGCCTTCCTGCTTTTACTACTAAAGTGGATAACCTCACATTTATCCACATTAAACTGCATCTGCCCACTCACTCAACCTTTCCAAGTCACCCTGCATTCTCATAGCATCCTTCTCACAGTTCACACTTCCACCCAGCTTTGTGTCATCTGCAAATTTGCTAATGTTACTTGTAATCCCTTCATTTAAATCATTAATATATATTGTAAATAGCTGCTGTCCCAGCACCGAGCATGCGGTACCCCACAAGTCACTGCTTGCCATTCTGAAAGGGACCTGTTAATCCCTACTCTTTGTTTCCTGTCTGCCAACCAATTTTCTATCCATGTCAGCACTCCACCCCGAATACCATGTGCCCTAATGTTGCCCACTAATCTATGTGGGACCTTATCGAATGCTTTCTGAAAGTCCAGGTACACTACATCCACTGGCTCGCCCTTGTCCATTTTCCGAGTTACATCCTCAAAAAATTCCAAAAGATTAGACAAGCATGATTTTCCCTTCGTAAATCTATGCTGGCCCGGACAATCTTGTTACTGCTATCCAAATGTGCTGCTATTTCATCTTCTATGATTGACTCCAGCATCTTTCCCACCACCGATGTCAGGCTAACTGGGCTATAATTCCTTGTTTTCTCTCGCCCGCCTTTTTTAAAAAGTGGGATAATATTAACTACCCCCCAATCCACAGGAACAGATCCTGAATCTACAGAACATTGGAAAATGACCACCAATGCGTCTACGATTTCTATAGCCACTTCCTTAAGTACCCTAGGATGCAGACCATCAGACCCTGGGGATTTATCAGCCTTCAGTCCCATCAGTCTACCCACACCTCCTTATCTCTGTATCCCCCTTTCCCCTGACTCAGTCTGTAGAAGGGTCTTGACCCAAATCGTTACCCATTCCTTCTATCCAGAGATGCTGCTTATCCCGCTGTTATTCCAGCATTTTGTGTCTATCTTCGGTTTAAACCAGAATCTGCAGTTTCTTCATTAAAGTGGAATCTCTATCCTGACTTCGTTGTTTAACTCCAATATGATCTATGAATGTTCTAATAATCTAATTTCTAAGAAAATCGATAAAAAATGATTAATCATGTTCTGAAGTGGCAGTTGCCAATAAGTTGGCTGTCAATTCTCTCATTTAATTCTGTAGTCACTGTGAAAGACCCAGTTACAACCTACATACTGGTAGGTATGTAGACAAAATAATGTGGTTTGGATATAAGACTGACTTTCCAAGGCAACAGTGGCACACCTGGTACAGATGCTGCTTCACAGCTCCCGAGACCGAGATTCGATACTTACCTTGGGTGCTATTTGCATGGATCTTGCATGTTCTCTCTGTGACCGCGTGAGCTTCCTCTGGGTGCTCCGGTGTCCTCCCACATCCCAAAGACGTGCAGGTTAATTGGACTCTGTAAATTGGCCCTTGTGTGTAGGGAGTGGATGCAAAAGTGGGATTACATTGAAACTAGTGTGAACGGTTGATTGATGGTCAGCGTGAACTCGGTGGACCAAAGGGCCTTTTTTCATGCTCTGTCTCTAAAATGACACATGGGACATTTGGAGTTTTTTTCCTTTCTTTCTGATGTGCTGTCTGTGAGAAATGAGATTAACTGAGATTGCTCTAAGACCCGGCGTAGACACAAAAGACTGAAAGACCACTTGGCCATAACAAATTCGTCAATGTGATTAACCACTTTTCAGGATTGGTTATACCACAGCTTCTGAGAGAGGGATCTTGGAAATGAACAGCACAAGACATTGGAAAAGGGAAAGCACTTGCCACAGAGGACCTTTGTTTGGAACTATTTTCTAGATCACTGGCTTTGCTATTTTCTACGTCACTACAAAATGGGCTTCTACATTTGTATCCACAGGGCTGTTTTTCATCGTAACTCCATTACTCTTACCATCTGAAACTTGTATTGTTGTTCACTCTATCTATGATTGCATTGTAAATTTAACGTTTAATGTTGCAAAATTATATCTAATCAATTAATGAACGTGGAAAATAGCATTGAGTACTGCAATAGGTAAAATTGCTGTACCTCCGAGCCCTTCCCACATTACCACATGGTCCACACAATAACTGCATGTTGAAATGGATTAGAGAAGTGAAATTAAAGAACTCACCTGCATTTTGAACCCACAAATTCAATTTGCATTTTTGGGTACCAATGAAAAGTATACGGTGGGCAACCTCACCTGGAAAAGTGGTTAATATTACTCAGCTGAATTAAGTAGAAGAAACTCTTTAATGGGGAATTGTTACATTTCATTTTAAATCTTTTTCTGCAGTCTCAAATTTTAAGAAATGAGGGAACTAAAGCATTTATGCAAAAAGCGTCAGATGAGCTTGCTTTGGAAGAACCTCAGCTACTGTCCATGAGCTCTGAAAATTACTTTTTGAATGGAGACACCAAATCACCAACTCCTCCACCAATGATGACTAACTATGAAATTCTTTTTGACACACCAAAGATCCCAGAAATGACCACCACAATTCCAAGTGATGTCCTTGAGGTTGGTTTTGTTTCTTTTCACTACTCAATCATTGATGAGGCATGAGACAGCATAAAAGGATGATATGTCCACATTCTGATTTCAAACAGAGGCTCTCCAAAACTTGTGCACTTGCTAAAGATCACAGTTAGCATCGTATCTAATTTGTGGTGTCTTATTTTAGGATAAATATTGAAACTTACTGATATATAATTATTATAAGAACATTTAAGAACGGGTTTTATGCCATAATTGGTTTTGACAAATTGGTAATTACAACAAAACGTAAGAAAAAGGGAGCCTGGGGATTAATAAAAAATTGATCTTTGGTATAGTAGAAAATATCATCCAATCTGACCATTACATTGTAAAGGCACAACTTTGGAAATGATGGGGAAAATGTAAAATATTGAGACAGAAGAGTGGAACTATGCCTTTGCAACTCTACTTTGTCATCATCATCATCCACCTTTTGTAAACGGGGTTGCCAAAACATGCTGTTCTTGTTGATGCATATGCGAAGTTCTGTTCCTCCTTGAACCCAGTTCAATAATATGTTGATCTTAAAATGATCATCCTGATTTTCAGATTTTTCTGCATAATTCCCAACAGCGTTCTGCATATCTCCAATTCTGGTTTCTCGCACATTCTGTCTATTATTCTACTTCTGGCACTGAGTATTGCTTATAGAAGTTCGAATGTTATGTTGCAGTTGTACAAGACATTGGTGAGGCCACATTTGGAATATTACATTAAGTTTTGGTCACCCTGCTATAGGAAAAATGTCATCAAGATGGAAAGAGGGCCGAGAAGATTTACAAGGATGTTGCCAGGACTCAAAATTCAAGATTCAAGAGTTTATTGTCGTGTATCACAGATAGGGCCATGGAATTCTTGCTTTGCTTCAGCACAACAGAATATTGTAGGCATAAATAAATACAGAACAGATCAGTGTGTCCATATACCGTTGTGGAGTGCAGGAGGCTGAGGGGTGATCATGTAGAGGTGCATAAAATCATGAGAGGAGTAGATAAGGTGAATGCACTGTCTTTTTACCTAGGGTAGGGGAATCAAGATCTAGAGGACGTAGATTTAAGATGAGATGGGAAAGATTTAACAGGAACCTGCAGGGAAACCTTTTCATGCATAGGGTGATGGTTGTATGAAGGAGTTGATCAGGTAGAATAACAGCATTTAAACGACAGTTAGACGGGTGCATGGATAGGAACGGTTTAGGGCGATATGGGCCAAATGCAGGCAAATGGGACTAGCTTAGATGGGGCATCCTGGTTTGCATGAACGGGTTGTGCCAAAGGGCCTGTTTCCATACTCTAATTCTAAATGCATCTCAACTGTCATGGCCCTGATGTCTGGAATTCCCTCTGAACCTTTCTATTTCTCAACCCCTCTCGCTAGTGCTCTCCTCAAGAGCTTTACTTTCAGTTTTATTCATCAAATGTTTCCTTCTATGGCATTGTCAAATTTATTCAATACTTGTGTAAAGCATTTTAGGGTATTTTTGTATCTTAAAAACATTGTATGAATATGTAGCTGGTGTGGATTAAGCACTTTCAGACGTCAAACAGATTGATGGATTAATGGACACCTTGCCTAATTTTATCTATTTTAGCATATTCATAAGCTGTTCCTTAAAATTTAATGTCTATGCATTCAAGTAAGAAGTACAACTAAAATATATTACCATAGTTAAAATGATAGTTTTTAATTCTTTTTGCAATAAAATACTAATACAATCTCTGTGCCAGATTATATCATCGTGTGATGTGAATTTGAAGACTCCTTATGGGCATAAATCTAGTAAAGAGAATTTCATCCATTAAATGTAATGATTCGTGGCAAGGAATAAATTTAAGAAGGAAAATAGGTAAGCAGTTTACATTTAAATGTATTTCTTTAACTGTCAATAATTTTGATTCAGTACTGCAACTAACATGATTCAAGGCTGCACCTCATCAAAGAAAGTGTGATCCCTCTGAATCAATGTATAAATTAAAGTTTTTTTTTTGAGTAAAGTTAATCCTAGCAGAATATACTTCCATTACGACTGGAATTAAAGGACACTCCCAGTTTTCAAGGATATTTGCAGGTCAATTATGTAATCATACAAGGTGTGAATGAGGACATCTGTGTTGCAAAATGACATACATGGTGCAGCCTTTAATTTTGTTATTTGGTCCCACCTGGTTAATTCTCTAGTGTTTGGATTCAGCCACCTATGTGATCTCTTCCAGTCCTGTGACCCTCTCAGCCTACTTCATAGGAACTATCAACCAAATCGAAGATGCAAATGTTCACAAATGCACTTTCAGTTTGAGGGTATAATCTTTTTTACTATTTTATAGTAAATATCAAGACACAAAATGTTTAGTAAGTATGCTCAACAGCCGGATAATTTTCCAAGGAAGGGTGTGGTGGTAAAAATAGTTGTTCAGAGACGTTGGTGGAAATGGCTGTTTTAATTTATTTTTTTAAATCAAGACTGGCTTTTGTCTTAAAGTACTATTTTTCTTGTACCTTTTATCAGTAATCAATAAATTTACCATGGCAGTCATGCTACATACTAAAGTTTAAGTGAATTGGAGTGATTGATCATAATATAATATTTTTTAATTCAATAGCCTTTCTTTGTGAGACTAATGGCTTGGCCATGTAAACTTTTAGTAATTTTTTTGGTGGGGGGGGAAATCATTTTCTAATGATGTTTATATTTTTTCTAGAAAGTGACCTGTTTGTACATATATGTTTTGGTGTGAAAAACTAAATGGAATATAACATTGGATTAATTGGAAAATTCAGAATTGGACTAGAAGAATGCTTCTGGAAGTAGAACAGCTCAGTGCTGTTGAAAAGCAGGCTCCAAGCAACAACAGATCCACATAGACTGAAGTGGTTCATATAAATAGTAATGTAGAATTAATGTTCAGTTGTAATGAAGCACAAAGAGTTGTTTCCATACTTTCAATACGTTCTCCCCGTGACCCGTTTGGGTTTTCTTCGAGATCTTCGGATTCCTCCCACACTCCATAAATGTACAGGTAATTGACTTGGTGAAAATGTAAAATCGTCCCTAGTTTGTGTAGTGTACAGGGATCGCTGGTCGGTGCGGATTCGGACCCAGTGGGCCGAAGGGCCTGTTTCTCTAAAAAACAATGATTTTTTAAAAAATGGTTAAAACAGTGGTTGATGTATGTTTGGAGCCAGGGTGCCGGTCCTCAAATGATGAATCTTGTTCAATGCCCTTTCAGATCTATTGTATCTATTTTAATTTTTTGAGGCTAGAGAAAAATGCATTACTTAAGTTAAGTGACTGATCGTGACATTCAGTATGTGATTATGCAATTGATCTAATTCCCAAATTCTAATGCTTTGGTCGTGATGATAATGGTGTCAATTCTGAATTGATTTGTGTATACGATGATTAACAAATAAACATATTCTGGACTCTGATTGCATTACGATTTCAGGCATTCGCTTTAATTGAAGAACCAGCCTGGGCAGACAATTTGTGAGGAGACGGTGCAGGCTCGAAGGGCCAAATGGCCTCCTCCTGCACCTATTTTCTATGAAACCCCAATTCAAACTCATTTCCATTTTGTCCTGTCTGCTAATCCAGTACTTGTTTTCTGTTTACCATTTATGTACGATTTTATTTATGCCATTGTTAATGAATGTGCTAGGGATTACTACATATACTACATACTTGTTTGCCTTTTTATATGGCAACAGTTCCATCTTTTAAAAAGTTTGGTTTATGCTTGGGTCATGGATGCTGGAGATTGATATTTTTCATTTTTTTCCCCATATCTTCATGGGCACTTACCAAGATAGTAGCTTGAACATTTCCATTAATGGTAGTAATATTTGGCCTACTTTTAAATATCATATAATGGAGAAGTTGTTGGGAGTTTAAACTACCTAGGTATTGCTTTAGCAAAATGCTGGAGTAAACCCAGCGGGTCAGGCTACATGGGTACACAAAATGCTGGAGAAACTCAGCGGGTGCAGCAGCATCTATGGAGCGAAAGAGATAGGCAACGTTTCGGGCCGAAACCCTTCTTCAGACTGATGGGGGGTGGGGGGAAAAAAGGAAAAAGGAGGAGGAGCCCGAGGGCTGAGGGAGATGTAGGAAGGGGAGGAGACAACAAGGGTTAACAGAATTGAGAGAATTCGATGTTCATGCCAAGAGGATGCAGACTCCCCAAGCGGAATTTGAGGTGCTGTTCCTCCAATTTCCGATGCTGCTCACACTGGCCGTGGAGGAGGTCCAGGACAGAGAGGTCGGATACGGAATGGAGGGGGAGTTGAAGTGCTGAGCCACCGGAGGTCAGGTTGGTTAATGCGGACCCAGCGGAGGTGTTCAGCGAAACGATCGCCAAGCCTCCGCTTGGTCTCACCAATATAGATCAGCTGACATCTAGAGCAGCGGATGCAATAGATGAGGTTGTTTGGAGGTGCAGGTGAACCTCTCTCGGACCTGGAACGACTGCTTGGGTCCTTGAATGGAGGGGGGAGTTAAAGCGACAAGTGTAGCATCTCTTGCAGTTGCAAGGGGTAGAGCGGGAGGGAAGGGAAGAATTGACAAGGGAGTTGCGGAGGGAGTGGCCTTTGTGGAAGGCAGACGGGGGGGGGGGGGGGGGGGAGATGGGACGATGTGGCGATTGATGGGGTCACGTTGGAGGTGGTGAAACTAGCGGAGGACTGTGTTGTATATGCCGGCTGGTGGGGTGAAAGGTGAGGACCAGGCGGGACTCTGCCCTTGTTGCGAGTGGGGGGGGGGGGGGAAGAGATGGGGAGAGAGGGCAGTGTTACGGGGTATGGAGACGACCCTGGTGCGAGCCTCATCTATGGTGGAGGAGGGGAATCCCCGTTTCCTGAAGAATGAGGACATTTGTGATGCCCTGGTGTGGAATACCTCATCCTGGGAGCAGATGTGGCGTAGACAGAGGAATTGGGAATAGGAGAGGAAGTCCTTACAGGAAGCAGGGTGGGAGGAAGAGTAGTTCAGATAGCCGTGGGAGTCAGGGGGTTTATAGTGGATGTCGGTCAGGAGTCTATCACCTGCGATGGAGATAGTGACGTCTGGCTCGGGCTCCATTTCAGGTTGGGACCCTAGCACTGTTTTGCTCAAGATTCCAGCAGTTCCTTGTCTCTGCTTCATTTTTGTTGTCATTTCAGCAATTGACAACACCCGATGTACATAAATAACTAATTAAGCTGGCTTTGTGCACGCTAAAAGAAAGATGCTTTGCACAATAGAACTAAGTATACCTATTCTTTTAGAGAAGCTTAATGGAATCAAACCAAGACAACAGTTTTATGAAAGCTTAATTAGTCATTGTGCATACAAAACAGTTGTTCTTACAAATGGCAGAACTAATTTCCCCTCTACTACTTAGTAATGGTTGTCATCAGTTTTATGTGCCTTTAATTTCCAACTATGGTTACCATGTCATGCATGTATTTTCAGATTTACAGGCAAAATTGACTTGTGCACATCTGCCAAAATTGAACCATTCATAACCTGCAACCAGCTTATAGTAGTTTCCTGCCATATTCAGTCACTATAAAATCCTCAGCCTCACATATGGGCTGGACCGTTGGTTTGTGATCACTTTGCCACTCCTGCCTCCTCCGAAATGTTGATGGAATGCTAGAAGGGGTTCAACCTTGTGGTTTTATCCAGAAAATTGTATAAATTGTATTAATGCTGCAAAATAAAAATTCACAAAGAACACCTTTATTAAAGTCCAAACAAGTAACCAATTATAAACCATAACGAAAGACAATACACAAATCCTACAAGTCTCTTCAATTTTCAAAAATACATCGTTTACAATGAAGTTAGAATAGGGTTTTGTTTTATGTAATGGTTGAATCGTATTAAGGCCAATAACAAATATTCCATAATGGCCCATTTGTTCCAAATACAAAACCTAGTTATGGAGGGTTTCTATCCCCCACCACATGAGAGGATGTGGAAAGAACATCAATAAGGTCTCATACGGCCGGGAGGCGGTGGTGCTCGACTAGGCGGTGTAATTGCAATGTCCAGATAGTCCCCAATCTGAAATTTTTGTGACTGTAATGTCATGGAGTCATCTGGTCCTTTCCTTCCTGAAACCGTGGTACCAATTTCTTTAACTCTGTTATATAAAAAAAATCCATAAATTAGCGCCAGCAGTAATTCTTCTTCTATAAACCCCTAACAGGAACACAAACATGTTTTTTTAAACCCTAATCAAACCCTTTTCCTGTTAATTCTAAGCGGTTGGACTTTAATTCACATTTTAAATTTGTTGGTGCTTGTTTATGCATGATTATCATTTAAACATTCTTCACAGAGGAAGTCTTCAAGTGGGCCGAGGTACTTTTTCGTTTCATGACCCAAATCGTGACCCAAATCACGTATCTACCTGTATTTATAACATACTGTGTAAAAATATTATAGAAGTCATACCTGAAACTCTTCAAGACCAACACCTGCACATATTTTTAAAATATGAGAAAAACCTCCAATTTTCCGAGTAGTAATTGTCCAATTAATGTATGTTTGACATTGAGTTGGATGCCAATTGACCAATCACGGGCTTTGTTTCATGGTAGCGAGCACACTGGGATCATGGCTGCCTCCTAATTACATCAAAACATCAGTCTGAAGAAGTGTCGACCCGAAACGTCGCCTATTCCTTCGCTCCGTAGATGCTGCCTCACCCGCTGAGTTTCTCCAGCATTTTTGTCTACCTTCAAAACAATAGCAAGGTTTCGAAGGAATAAAGGTAATGCTAACCATGCTGATAATTTTGTTTTACATTTGATTTATCGTTGTAAAGTTATGATGTGAATTGTTAAATAAAAATGTAGAGCTAGGGTTAAGGTCAGTTGGTCAGGCTGTTGGCCCGCCGGTAGATGCTGCAAGGGATTGGTTGGGCTGTCGGCCTGCTGATGAGTGCTGCGAGGGATCGGTTGGGCTGTTTGCCCGCCGGTGGATGCTGCGAGGGATTAGTCGGGCTGTCAGTGTTGCAGCGAGTGAGCGGACCATCATCACCATGATGATCCAGAAGGGCATGCTGGTCGAGGTGGACACGTACGGAGGCCGCAGCCGGTCCCAAAGTGGCTCCAGCTCCAGCCATGAGCAGCTCTGGAAGGGGGGTGAGTTAGGGTCAGACATTTTCCTCCCAGCCTGGCACTACCCCAGTCCCACTATGGCCATGACCCCCACTCTGCCCACTGGCAGTCAGTGGGGCTCAGTAAACGGGGGAACGCACAGGATCTGCCCTCGCCCATTAATTAGGCGGGTTCAGGAGCCGGTGAAATCCGGGACCTTTGCGGCAGTCTCACTCAACATACACACTCACAATTATATTCATTACATTATTTTTATAAATATAATTATATATAACTCTAGTATTCACGTTATATATATATATATATATACATATACATATATATGGTATAATAATATGGTTTAAATAGACCACAGCACGGAATTAGGCTCCCCATAGAGTAATATGAGCATTGAGCACTAGATGGCACTTACTTTTTCGTTCTAATTAGCTTAATGAATTAGTGTGCAACTTTTGACACTGACAAGTTATGAATTCCTTCTCAATTATATTTTATCTAAATCTGTACCAAATTTCAAGTAGATACCAGACATGGGTCACAAAACTAAAATTCTAGACACATTTTTGATGCCCGGACCACAGCCTAAAGTTATGCATTGATATTCCTCAATTGTCTTAAGTATCAGCAGCATTAAATATGATTACTACCATCGTAAAACTGAAACAAATTACCTTTTTGTAAATGTCACCTATTCTGACATTAAGCAATCTTCCAGTCTATTACTCAATGCAAAGAAATCTCAGGTTTAACAGTTCATCATTAATTGATGGCATTCCCAATTATTCAGCCTCATCTCTGGAATCTCGACATATAGGGTAATAAAATTGACATCAACACACCATGTGACCTTTTACCATGTCACCTCCACCAGGAAATACGCACATTGATTGTCTACATTTAAAAAACTGATCTATATATTCAACATTTCCAACAAAGTATCTTTAGAAGCATTCAAAATAATGATTAAAATGTTAACTATATATTGCAGTTAATGGGTACCACACTAAAATTGAATAAGACAGCGATCGATTAGGGATAAAAAGAAAGAACTGCAGATGCTGTTTTAAATCAAAGGTAGACACATCATGCTGGAGTAACTCAGGCAGTATCTCTGGAGAGAGGGAATGGGTGACCTTTCAGGTTGAGACCCTTCTTCAGTCTGAACACCAGGGATAGTAAGCATGGTTTTGTGCATGGAAGGTTGTGTTTCATGAATTTGATTGAATTTTTTGAAGTAGTAGTCTATGTGGACTAACAGTGATGTAAATGGACTTCAGCAAGGCCATTGATAATGTTCAATATGGAAGGTTGCACTTGAAGGTTAGATCACATGGAACCCAGCTGGCTAATTGAATACACAATTGGCTTTATGGTAGGAAGCAGAAAGTGGTGGTGGAAGGTTGTTTTTCAGAGTGGAATTTTATGACTAATGGTGTGCCTCATGGATCAGTGCTGGGCCCATCGATGTTTGCCATCTATATCCGAGATTTGGATGAGAATGTACATTGCAGATGCCATTGGCATCATAGACAGGGAAGATTGTCATCAAGAATTACAGCAAAATCTTGATCAGCTGGGCAAGTGGGTCTGGTAGCATCTTTGGAGAACAGCGTCTGATTAAGGATCCCGACCCAACACATCATCTATCCATGTTCTCTAAAGATGCGACCCGATGCCAGTGTTTCCACTTTGAAGGAAATTACCCAAAATTCTGATTGTCTTCGGGTCATTTTAGGGAAATTGAATAATTTCCGGAAATTTCCGCATCCAGCCGCAAAGGGATGTAAAGGTAATACACACAGCACTGCCGGTTTGGCGCTCAAATGTTTAAACAGAGCGCTGTCAGTTTAACGTGTGGGAATTTAAACAAAGAGCTGTCGGCTGCAGCGCTATGGGCTTTAAACATAGCGCTATGGCCACAACGCTATGCATCACAGACTGTTCTGGAAAATTCTTGTATAACAATGAGTCTTTGGAATTCTCTTTCTCAGTGGAAGTTGAGCCTTTGATTATTTTTCAGGCAGTGGTAGAATTCTGGATAAGATTAGTGGTGAAAGTTACCTGTGGGTGGTGGGACTGCAGTTACATTGGGATTGGACTTGATCTTACAGAATGGTGGGAGAGAGGTAGGGGGAGAGAGCAGAGACTGAGACACAGGTTGAAAAAACAAAGACAATGATAGCTGCCTTGCATAACACTGTGCAAGTGAGTAACACAAGCAGGCAGATACGGTGTAGTTACATAGATCTGTTTTGACTTATTCTTTGTGTTAACACATGCCCGCAAAAAAAAATCAAATAGCACGCAGGAAGCATTTTTGAACATTTCAGGAAATACCATCAAATTCCAGGAAATTTGGGATTCCATGTAAGGGAAAAAAAATGTTGAGGTGTGAAAGCACTTGGCCTGATGCACTGAGTTACTCCAGGACTTTGAGTCTTTTTTTATATAACGGAGTCAAACACATTGGTGTGCCTGGAATCACATGGTCTTCACTTTTGTGTTCTACATCTCCAGCTGGTGGTCCAGTAGCCTACCCACTATATCACCAAATCCTTTATTTGTCAGACAGATTGAAGAAATTATGGTAAACATCTAGCTTTATCAAAACATGAACGAAAATTTTCCTAGTGTGACTCCCAAGCTAATCCACCAACAAAAATGGTGTTCACCTGCTTGCCATGTCTGTTTCCCACCTTAACCCATAACCAAGTTTAATTTCTAAAGTGGACAATACATAAATATTATGCAACACAAATTAAATGTGTTAACTCCTACACCAAACCTTTTCCTCATTCTACTTATTTTGTAGATACTTTGTAAGTTTGCCCACCACCTGCAAATTCTATTTTCTAGTAATGAACTAAGTGGCACAATCAGATTCCACTGTTCAACAAAGACTGCAAATCTTTAAAACATATGGTATGGGAAATCTCCATTAGGTCATTGTACACATTCACTTCTTTCCATTGAACAGTTTAGGTTTTGTAATGTCACGAATACCGAGGTATGGTGAAAAGCTTTGTTTGCATGCGATCCAATCAGACCAGATAATACTATATAACGATTGTTGACCATATTATGTTAACGTTTTTAACCTAATATGCAAAATTCTCACACTTTCTTTCTGACCATGTCCTGTCCCCTTCCTCTGTCAATGAAATGATATTTGGCTCATATCTCATTCTACATCAAGGCATTGTATGTTTAAATCTTACATTGAAGTACAAGCACATAGGCTCAGACAAAAAAACAAATTATACATAATTTTTACAATTCTTCAAGACAGTGGAAAGAAAAAGACTAAAAAAGACATTAGTACAAAATACAAATAGAAAATGGTCCCATGGTGGTCTGCAGTGTTCCCATGCTGAGATAAGATTAGGATCAGCTAGGTTGGATGTGTGTGAGAATTATGTCAGCTTCAAAAGAACTGCTGAATCCACCCAAGAGATGAATAAATATACAGTACATTCAGAAAGTATTCAGACCCCTTCACTTTTTCCACATTTTGCTACACAGCCCGATTCTAAAATTGATTAAATTTTTTTTTTAAATCATCAATCTACACACAATACCCCATAATAAAAAAGTGAAAACAGGTGTTTAGAAATTTTTGCAAAGTAATTAAAAATAAATAACTGAAATATCACATTTATATAAGTATTCAGACCCTTTACTCAGTACTTTGTTGAGGCACCTTTGGATGATTACAGCCTCAAGTCTTCTTGGGTATGACGCTACAAGCTTGGCACACCTGTATTGGGCAATTTCTCCCATTCTTCTCTGCAGATCCTCTCAAGCTCTGTCAGGTTGGATGGGGAGTGTCGATGCACAGCTATTTCCAGGTCCCTCCAGAGCTGTTTAATCGGGTTCAAGTCCAGGCTCTGGCTGGGCCACACAAGAGCACTTGTCACGATGCCACTCCTGCATTGTCTTGGCTGTGCGCTTAGGGTCGTTGTTCTGTTGGAAGGTGAACCTCCACCCCAGTCTGAGGTCCAGAACACTCTGGAACAGGTTTTCATCAAAGATCTCTCTCTGTACTTTGCTCCGCTCATCTTTCCCTCGATCCTGATTAGTCTCCCAGTTCCTGCTGCTGAAAAACATCCCCACAGCATGATGCTGCCACCACCATGCTTCACCATAGGTATGGTATTGGCCAGTTGATGAGCAGTGCCTGGTTTCCTCCAGATGTGACACTTGGCATTCAGGCCAAAGACTTCAATCTTGGTTTCATCAGGCCAGAGCACAAGTGAAAACAAGCCTTTTGGCAAACTCCAAGCAGGCTGTCATGTGCCGTTTACTGAGGAGTGGCTTCTGTCTGGCCACTCTACCATAAAGGCCTGAGTGGTGGTGTGCTGCAGAAAGAATTGTCCTTCTGGAAGGTTCTCCCATCTCCACAGGGGAACTCTGTAGCTCTGTCAGAGTGACCTCCCTGATCAAGGCCCATCTCTCCTGATTGCTCACTATGGCCGGGCGGCCAGCTCTATGAAGAGTCCTGGTGGTTCCAAAGTTCTTCCATTTAAGAATGACAGACGCCACTGTGCTCTTTGGGACTTGCAATGCTGCAGAAATTGTTTTATACCCTTCTCCAGATCTATGTCTCGACACAAACCTGTCTCGGAGGTCTACGGACAATTTCTTCATCTTCATGGCTTGGTTTTTGCTCTGACATGCCTTGTCAACTGTGGGACAGGTGTGTGCCTTTCCAAATCATGTCCAATCAATTTAATTTACCACTGCTGGACTCCAATCAAGTTGTAGAAACATCTCAAGGATAATCAATGGAAACAGGATGAACCGAAGCTCAATTTTGAGTGTCATAGCAAAGGGTCTGAATATTTATGTAAATGTGATATTTCGGTTATTTCTTTTTAATTACTTTGCAAAAATATCTAAATGCCTGTTTTTGGTTTTTCATTATGGGGTATTGTGTGTAGATTGATGATTTTAAAAAATGAGTTTAATCCATTTTAGAATAAGGCTGTAACGTAACAAAATGTGGAAAACGTGAAGGGGTCTGAATACTTTCTGAATGCACTTTAAAATCACGACATCAACATCCATCTTGAGATGTACAAATTAAGGGAAATACTGATTTTTTTTTTGTGTGCCTAAAAAGAGCCGTCTGGTGTACAATGAATTTGGTAATTGTGTACTAACCTGTAACCGGGTCGTTTAGGATCCGGATACACAATTGCAAAGCTGAAATGTGTTCCTTTCTTCCGTGCCTCTGGATAAACTTCCTTCACTAAGCTAGTTAGTTCCTTCAATGTAGCATCCATCCTTAATTATAAAACGCAAACATTATATTAAAAAAAGTTGTTCCTTAAATACATTCACAAAGCATGTTGTAATACCAATAAGTTTGAGAATAGACTTTTTACAATGTTGTCTTCTATTAAGTAAATAAATGGTAAGGCTATAGCCATCAGTACCATAATAATCAGATACGTGTTAGCAAATGAAGAACAATACTTACCAAGTGTAGATCTGAAGCTCACTAGATGGAACATTTCCTCTGGCAAAATCATCCATTCTATGATGTCTTCCATTATTAGTTGTGAATACTCTCAGCAGAAGAGGGCAGGTCTAAATGGATGTAAAATATAATGAATAATGTAACACAGGATGAAGAAATTGCAAAATAATTGTTTCTAAAGCATAGCTTCAAAAGAACTGCTGAATCCACCCAAGAGATGGATAAATATACAGTACATTCAGAAAGTATTCAGACCCCTTCACTTTTTCCACATTTTGCTACACAGCCCGATTCTAAAATTAACTAAATATTGTGGCTCTTCATGGTGAAAGCCGAAGTCAGGTTAAGAGGGAGACAGAGAATGCGCCAAATTTAATCACCGAACATTTCAATAACATTAGTAAGTTATAGGCTAAGATCTAATATATTCAATCAATGTTGCCTTCGCTGCCAGGTGGCTCCAAGATAAAGGAAGTGATCCACATTTTGAGAAACGTTCTTGTTGGACATTGCTGTACCCGGGCAGCAGATTGGCAGAGGCCCATCCTCTCATAAATCAAGAGGGTTTAGTTGTTCCGTTACCGGTACACTTGACAATTGAATTCTTATTTGCTGCACCTTAACAGACAGCAAAGACAATAACGGATAAATAAATAATAATCAATAATACAATTAATAACAGTTATACTAGGTAACTATAACAGTGCAAAACTGAAGTTCATATTGCCACCATTGTGGTGAACCAATAGAACTCAACAATGTTGAAGGATCTCTGCGTGTCATAGTTATAAGCAAATTGGTCGAATGTGTACATTCTTTCCTCCAACTGTTCTTTGGAGCACAGATTTTCTGTTGGTCCTTAATCTTCTGATGTCAAGAGAACTTCAATCACATATTCATTACTGCCTGCGATGGGGCGACAGAGCACCATTCCTGGAATATTTTACTTTGAGATGCTCAAACTAATTCTAATGCTTTCAGGTAGGGAAACCAAGTGTCCCTTTATACAGTGCCCTCCATAATGTTTGGGACAGACCCATAATTTATTAATTTGTTTCTGTACTCCACAATTTAAGATTTATAATAGAATAAAATCACATGTAGTTAAACTGCACATTGTCAGATTTTATTAAAGGATATTTTTATATATTTTGGTTTCACCATGTAGAAATTACAGCAGTGTTCATACCTAGTCTCCCCATTTCAGGGCACCATAATGTTTGGGACACATGGCTTCACAGACGTTTGTAATTGCTAAGGTGTGTTTAATTGCCTCCTTAATGCCGGTATAAGAGAGCTCTCAGCACCTAGTCTTTCCATCCCATTTGGAAACTTTTATTGCTGTTTATCAACATGAGGACCAAAGTTGTGCCAATGAAAGTCAAATAAGCCAACAAGAATAAGACTGTCAGCCAAACCTTGGGCTTACCAAAATCAACTGTTTGTAACATCACTAAGAAGAAAGAGAGCACTAGTGAGCTTACTAATCGTAAAGGGACAGGCAGGCCAAGGAAGACCTCCACAGTTGATGACCGAAGAATTCTCTCAACAATAAAGGAAAAAACCCAACACTTTTCAGGAGTCAGGTGTGGATTTGTCAATAACCAGTGTCCGCAGAAGACTTAATGAACAGAAATACAGAGGCTACACTGCAAGATGCAAACCACTGGTTAGCTGCAAAAATAGGATGGCCAGGTAGGTTTGCCAAGAAGTACTTAAAAGAGCAACCACATTTCTGGAAAAAGGTCCTGTGGACAGATGAGACAAAGATTAACATATCGGAGTGATGGCAAGAGCAAAGTATGGAGGAAAGAAGGAACTGCCCAAGATCCAAAGCATGCCACCTCATCTGTGAAACACGGTGGTGGAGATGTTATGGCTTGTGCTTGTACAGCTGCTGAAGGTACTGGCTCACTTATTTAATTGATGATACAACTACTGATGGTAGTAGCATAATGAATTCTGAAGTGTATGGACACATTCTATCTATAACCATATAACAATTACAGCACGGAAACAGGCCATCTCGGCCCTTCAAGTCCGTGCCGAACAACTTTTTTCCCTTAGTCCCACCTGCCTGCACTCATACCATAATCCTCCATACCCTTCCATATGCCTATACAATTTATTTTTAAATGATACCAACGAACCTGCCGCCACCACTTCCACTGGAAGCTCATTCCACACCGCTACCACTCTCTGAGTAAAGAAGTTCCCCCTCATGTTACCCCTAAACTTCTGTCCCTTAATTCTAAAGTCATGTCCTCTTATCTGCTCAAGTTCAAACAAATGCTTCAAAACTCGTTGGCCTACGGTTCATACTACAGCAAGACAATGATCCCAAACATACTGCTAAAGCAACAACTGAGTTTTTCAAAGCTAAAAAATGGTCAATTCTTGAGTGGCCAAATTAATCACTCAATCTGAACCCAATTGAGCATGCCTTTTATATGCTGAAGAGGAAACTGAAGGAGACTAGTCCCCAAAACAAGCATAAGCTAAAGATGGCTGCAATACAGGCCTGGCAGAGCATCACCAGAGAAGACACCCAGCAACTGGTGAATGTCCATGAATCACAGACTTCAAGCAATCGTTGCATACAAAGGATATGCAACAAAATACTAAACATAACTACTTTAATTTACATGACATTGGTGTGTCCCAAACATTATGATGCCCTGAAATGGGGGGACTATGTATAAACACTGCTGTAATTTCTACATGGTGAAACCAAAATATATTAAAAATACCCTTTATTAAAATCTGACAATGTGCACTTTAACCACATGTGATTTTTTTCTATTACAAATCTCAAATTGTGGAGTACAGAAGCAAATAAAACAGTAATGGGTCTTTGTCCCAAACATTATGGATGTAGGTGCTAACTTCAATAGTTTCTTTATTGTCACGGGGTTACACAAAAAGCTGGAGAAACTCAGCGGGTGCAGCAGCATCTAAGGAGCGAAGGAGATAGGCGACGTTTCGGGTCGAGACCCTTCTTCAGACTGGTCAGGGATCAGGGAAACCAACGTCTGCCAGGTGCAGTGAAATACAATTTTTGCATACAACTCAGCAAGATTATTTCCATACACAAGCACAATCACCCCGGTCAGTGCCATATGCACAGAACAGCCCACTGAGTCCATATACAAGAGGCACCATTTTATAGCCCCAGCTGCAGTTGGCCACAAAGGCCCACTGCAGCCGTTCCTTCCATTTTGGCCACTTGAGAGCACTTCAAATGACAATGACATTCAACTCTGTACAGTTCTTTGTTCAAATCTAGCACAAAGCGCAAGGTCTACTGAGCAGTAGTGGTCCTGCCTCGTGTCTGATTCTGAGTCATGGACCACTTATAAAGTTTTGAAGAGATAACACCAACACTGCCTCTGCAAAGTGCTCCACCACAGTGCTCTGGAGCAGATGGTAGAGTTGCTGACTCACGGTGCCAGAGATCCGGGTTCAATCCTGACCACGGGTGCTGTCTGTGTGGAGTTTAACGTGTGGTTTTCTTCACATGGCAAAGGCATGTGGGTTTGTCAGTTAATGGGCCTCTGTAAAATTGCCACTAATGTGTAGGGAATTAATTAGAAAGTGGGATGGTATAGAACAATTGTGAACAGATTCACTGTCAGCATGGACTTGGTGGGCCATAAGGCCCGTTTCCATACTGTATTTTTAAACTAAACTAAAATTGCATGGACAAGGGACTACAAACCCCTCCCTAACCACTGGCCAAAGTAACATCTTTAAAAACCTCAGGTAGACAAATGTGCTGGAGAAACTCAGCGGGTGCGGCAGCATCTATGGAGCAAAGGAAATAGGCAACGTTTCGGGCCAAAAGCCTTTACAAACCTCAGCACTGAAGCACATCTTGAATAGAATAGAATAGAATAGTTTCTTTATTGTGATTGTAACATGAACCATGTACAACGAAATTTAAAAATGTCAGCCAGTCAGTGCTCAAGGTCTACTGAGCAGCAGTGGTCCTGCCTCGTGTCTGATTCTGAGACATGGACCACCTATAAAGTTTTGAAGAGATAACACCAACACTGTTTCTGCAAAGTGCTCCACCACAGTGCTCTGGAGCAGATGGTAGAGTTGCTGCCTCACGGTGCCAGAGATCCGGGTTCAACGGGTTCTAACAACATTGTCTGTCCACTGCGACCGATCTGATCATAAGCACCATCCCCTTTTTCCATTTTCAGGGCTCAATTTAGTTTTGTGTTATGACCTCTGTCCAATTCATTTGTGATCAGGCACAAAACATCATGAACAAAACACAAAGTGCTGGTCAGGCAGCGTCTGTGGAAGGAATGGACAGACGAGGGTTTGGGTCAGGGGCCTTCTGGGCCCCGAGGAAATTAACACCAGTTAAAATGAAGAAGATAGTGATCAGTCTCAATATGTACCCACATTTCTGCGCTGATCATGTGCCTGGTTAAATATAATTTACTTGGGTGGCTGGGATAGAGGCCACGAATGGGGCAGGTGACAAGGTGCAGAGTCAGGAGAGAGTATGGATGTGGCAGCAGACTGGGGATGGGACCAGTGTTTGAGCTGGGGGCCGGGACAAGAGGCTGATACATGGGCTGAGGATCCGGGAACAGTGTTGGTGCAGAGGATGATGGTGGTGCAGGGGTGGGGGTGGTACAGGGAAGAGAGTGGTACACGTATGGGGGGTGGTGCAGGGAACGAGTGTGGTGCAGAGGACAGGGGTGGTGGTGCAGGGGTGAGGGTGGTGCAGGGGACGGGGGTGGTGCAGGGGACGGTGGTGGTGCAGGGGACGGTGGTGGTGCAGGGGACGGTGGTGGTGCAGGGGGTGAGGGTGGTGCAGGGTTGAGGGTGGTGCAGGGAACGAGGGTGGTGCAGGGAACGAGGGTGGTGCAGGGAACGAGGGTGGTGCAGGGAACGAGGGTGGGGGTTGATGCAGCGGGTGAGGGTGGTGCAGGGGAAGGGGTGGTGCAGGGAACGAGGGTGGTGCAGGGGACGGGGACGGGGGTGAGGGTGGTGCAGGGAACGAGGGTGGTGAAGGGGACGAGGGTGGTGCAGGGGATGAGGGTGGTGCAGGGGGTGGTGGTGAGGGTAATGCAGGGGACGAGGGTGGTGCAGGGGGTGGGGGTGGTGCAGGGGACGGGGGTGGGGGTGGTGCAGGGGACGGGGGTGGGGGTGGTGCAGGGGACGGGGGTGGGGGTGGTGCAGGGGACGGGGATGGGGGTGGTGCAGGGGACGAGGGTGGTGCAGGGGACGGGGGTGGGGGTGGTGCAGGGGACGGGGGTGGGGGTGGGGGTGGTGCAGGGGACGGGGGTGGGGGTGGTGCAGGGGACGGGGGTGGGGGTGGTGCAGGGGACGGGGGTGGTGGTGGGGGTGAGGGTGGTGCAGGGGACGAGGGTGGGGGTGGGGGTGGGGGTGGTGCAGGGGACGGGGGTGGGGGTGGTGCAGGGGACGGGGGTGGGGGTGGTGCAGGGGACGGGGGTGGGGGTGGTGCAGGGGACGGGGGTGGTGCAGGGGACGGGGGTGGGGGTGGGGGTGGTGGTGGGGGTGAGGGTGGTGCAGGGGACGAGGGTGGGGGTGGGGGTGGGGGTGGTGCAGGGGGTGGGGGTGGGGGTGGTGCAGGGGACGGGGGTGAGGGTGGTGCAGGGGGTGGGGGTGGGGTGGTGCAGGGGACGGGGGTGGGGGTGGGGGTGGTGCAGGGGACGGGGATGAGGGTGGTGCAGGGGACGGGGGTGGGCGGTTTTGCAGATGCCCGGGACCGAAGCCACCGCCGCGGCAGCGCCGCCTCCCAACGCGCGCCCTCCTCCAGGCCGGGCCCGCGGCCTACACCCGATCCTCGGCCTCGGCGGCCTGGCGTAAACCCCGCCGCCACGGCAGCCGCCATCGCCAACGTGTACTCGCCTTCTCTCGATCCACCGGCTTCTCCGGCTCCTTCTTGATCTCCTCCTGCGTGACTCTGGACTCCACGGCCATGTTCCCCGCCCGCCGTTCCCTCAGCGATGGCGACCGCACCATCGGTGTCGAGTGGGGGCCCCGCGCGCGCGCGCACACGCGCATGGCAGTAGGCCGTCGTGACCTCTGCGGGCGCCGCCATCTTTGATGCAGGCAGAGTCCGCCAGCGCCCACAGGGCCAAAGATACCAAAGCTGGAGTAACTCAGCGGGATAGACAGCAGGAAGGAATGGGTGGCGTTTCGGGTCGAGATCCATCTTTCGACAGGGCCATGCAATCACAGGGAACTGCAGTTGCTGACTTAGACACCAAGTACAGGAGTAACTCTGGCAATTCATGGCTTTTTTTTGTAAACCAGCATCTGCAGTTCCCATTTTTGTACCTAGTACCAAGGCAAGTAGGGCAATGCAGTCACAAGGAACTGCAGATACTGGCTTGGACAATTTGAACACCCAAGAGCAAAGGAGGCTGCAGGAAGTGGTGGACATTGCAGGAATTGACCTCCCCACAATCAAAGGGTGGTTGGGTGTATGGAACGAGCTGCCAGAGGAGTTAGCTGATGCAGGTACTATAGCAGCATTTATAAGAGACCTGGACAGGCACATGAATAGGAAAGATTTTGAGGGATACGGGTCAAACAAGGGCAAATGGGTCTAGCTTAGATGGGGTATCTTGATCGGCATTGACGAGTTGGGTTGAGGGGCCTAATGCTAAATGATTCCATGACTAGGGCAATACATGGCGTAGAGGTAGAGTTGCTGCCTCACAGCACCAGAGACTCGGTTCAATCCTGACCGCGGGTGCTGTCTATGCAGAGTTAGTACCTTCTCCATGTGAGCACGTGGGTTTTCTCGAGGTGCTCTGGTTTCTTCCCACATTCCAAAGAAGTGCAGGTTTGTAGATTAATGGGCCTCTGTAAATTGCCCTTCGAGTGTAGGACATATAACTAGTTTTTAGGTGATCGATGGTCGGCACGTACTCGGTTACTCGATGGGCCTGTTTCCACACTGTATATCTAAACTACCTCTAAACTAAGGTTAAACTAAGATAACTATATTCTGCACTCTGCATCTTCCCCTTTGCTCTACCTCTTCTACTTGAGAATGACTTGATTGTATTTATGTATGGTATTAACTGATCTGATTGGATAGCATACCCGAACGGAAAAGCAAAGTACTGTGACAATAATAAACCTAAAAATAGTCCAAAAGTACAATATAGAAAATCTGAAATTATATTTTCTAAGGCATTTTGTGAGATCACACCTAGTTTACTGTATATAATGTTAAGCCCCTGTCCCACTTTCCCGAGTTACTCACGAATTTTCCCGAGATGCCAGCCGTAGGTACTCGGGGCTATTTTTCTTTTACTCGTGGACATTTTTCAACATGCTGAAAAAACGTCCCGACTTACCTGATGCCCTGAGTACCTACGGCTGGAATTACGAGCCACTCCGAACTATCTACGGACTCGCTACGGACATTCTCCGAGTTTGAATCGAGGGGAAAACTCGGGAGAATTCGTGAGTAACTCGGGAAAGTGGGCCAGGGGCTTACGTCTTCTTACCCAACAACAGATATGGAAAGTTGGTCAAGGGAGATGGCAGTATTGGTTCATTGATCGCTGGAAAGATACATCTGTTATACAAAAAGAGATTGAATAGGCTATGTAGATTAGTGTGTCAATACTATATATATGCTACCAGACAGATTATGCTTGTTGCACATTTCTTATGTCACTCATACAACAGGTCCACTCTCTCTCTCTCTCTCCAATTAGACTAGCTGAATGCATGGAGACAAAAGCACCTTGGGTTTCCTCCGCAGAGTTGCTAATAAAAGACTATGGATTCTCATCACTATGTGTGTGTCTGATCATTTCCTACAAGGTGTCAGAAGTGGGAAACTTCAGTGAACTATCGGCCCCACTGTGCCAGCTAACCCACAAAGACACTGTTTGGGCCTGGCATGAGCAACAGCAGAGGGCGTTTGACACTCTTAAACAACAGATGTCTTGTGCCCCCACTCTCTCCTACTTTAATGCTAAATTACCAGTCACACTGACTTGTGACGCCTCACAGTATGATTTAGGAGCAGCTTGCCTTCAAGATGATGGTAACGGCAACAGGACTGTTGCCTATGCTTCGCGCACCGTGACAGACACAGAACAACGCTACACCCAGATTGAAAAGCTGCTAGCGGTCATTTTTGCATGCAAGAAGTTTAATTACTTTATCTTCGGGACAAAGGTCACAAATGAAACTGACCATCAACCCCTGATCAACATTTTGAACAAACCAATACTCGCCTCTCCAGGACGCCTTCAACGTATGTTACTGCAGCTTCAGAAATATGACATTGTTCTAACCTACAAACGTGGCAAGGACATGCACCTGGCTGACACCCTCTCACTTGCTCCTCGAAAGACCTGCGAGGGTTCATCCACACCAGATGATGGTTTTGTGGTTATGACTTACCTTTATTCCCTCGTCCTGCTTGGAGGAGCTGGTAGTCCACACTGCCGATGACGATACCTTACCATCGCTCTCCTCTGTCATTAAGCGCAGTTGGCCTGACAAGTATTACAATGTACTGTTTCCAGTTCAGCCCTTCTTTGATGAACTAGTACTACAAGATGGCATTATCGTAAAGTGCCACAAAGCTGATATGTTGCTGGCTCTGGATCTGCACCTCCTGGTGTATAGTTCCTGCAGGGGGGTGAGTGTAGGTCCCATAGTTCGTTTGGCCGAACGCACTACTCTCTGCAGAGCCTTCTTGTCCTGGGCAGAGCTGTTCCCAAACCAGATTGAGATGTTGCCAGACAGGATGCCGGATAGCCCCCGAGTAGAAGCACTGAAGGATCCTCAGAGAGACTCTGAATTTCCTCAGCTGTCTGAGGTGGTAAAGACGCTGCCTTGCCTTACTCACCAGTGCGGCAGTGTGTGTTATCCATGTCAGATCCTTTGTGATGTGGACTCCCGGGTATTTAAACCTGCTCACCCTATCCGCAGCAGCCCCATTTATCTCCAGTGGTGTGTACGTCCTCGGATGTTGAACCCTAAAGTCCACAATCAGCTCCTTAGTTTTTGTGACATTCAAGAGGAGGCTGTTGTCCTGATACCAGAGTGCCAGATCAGCCACCTCCTCCTGGTAGGCCTTCTCATCATTATTGGAGATCAGGCCCACCACCACAGTGTCATCAGCAAACTTGATAGAGTTGGAGCTGAACCTGGCCACACAGTCATGTGTGTACAGGGAGTACAGTAGGGGGCTAAGGACGCAACCCTGGGGGGATCCTGTGTTCAGGGTGAGGGGGTTGGACGCGTGTCTCCCCATCTTCACCACCTGGGGCCTGAGTGTTCAACCCCAGTTCCAGCAGCTTCTCAGCAAGTCTGGTGGGGAATATGGTATTGAAAGCTGAACTGAAATCAATGAACAGCATCCTCACATAGCCCTCCTTCTGGCTATCAAGGAGAGAGTGGTGTGCAGAACCTGGGAGACCGCATCGTCCGTGGATTTGTTTGGACGGTATAAGAACTGCAGCGGATCCATGGAGCGAGGGAAGAAGGCGCAGATGTGGTCTTGATCAGCCTCTCAAAGCATTTCATGACTACCGAGGTGAGGGCCTTCTTCAGTAGTCATTCAAGCAAGCAGGAGAGGCATTCTTTGGCACTGATACAATGGTGGATCTTTTGAAGCAGGCAGGGACCACGGACTTGACCAGGGAGAGGTGGAATATTTGGTGAGCACTGGAGCAAGCTGAGTAGCACAAGGCTTTAGTACTCGCCCAGATTCACCATCTGGGCCTACAGCTTTACTCGTGTTCACTCCTCACATCATGCTCGGTCATTGAGAATGTGTGCACATCCCCAGCGATGGACCTCTCTCCAGCCTCGCAAGCCAGCGTGCTGGTGGTGTTGTTGTTAGCCGGCGAGCTACGGGTGATGTTGCCCGTCTCTAATCGTGCATAAAAAGTAGCGATGTTACAATATTCACCTTCAGCAGCGCTGCAGTTCTGCAACTGGCCATGTGCGCGACTTTGGCGCCGTTGGGGGGGAGGGGGGGCACTGGCCGTTTTCTCCTGCCTGTCGGAGTCGAACTTTCTCAGGCTGTTCAGCTGCTGCAGAAAAATCGTTCCGACTTCCGTTCTCGGGAGTTTAAAAAAAAAAATCGCGGGACAATTTAATCCCTGGAGAAAAATTAAAAAGCGACTTCGAACGCCGTCAATGCCTACAACGGGACGGATATCATGTAGGGGACAAAACATAAGGTAAGTCGTATATTTTATACTTGCTTCTTAGGATGACTTTAATCCAAATTTCATTGGCGAAAATGTGATTTTGGCCCCATACGAACCGGCAGTGTTTTTCCTGCTGATATGGGGTTCAAATTCACTGCAACCGCAACGTTCCAATCGATCGCGTTCCACAAAAACCCACTCGCAAGATGATTAAAATGCTTAATGGGAATTAAACATTAAATTCCTTCCATTTGGCCTATAAATTCATGAGAATGAGATTTAAAAATCATGTTATATTGTGAATTCTTGTGTGAATGTTATTTTGACACTTAGGCTATTTAAAAATGTTAATCTTTTCTTAAGAAATGGATAGATGTATAGATCTAGTAATTGAATTTTGTAATTGGCTACAATTAGGTAACTAACTAATTATATGCTTTAATTTCAGGTCATCCATTGTTTCAGAATGCTTCAATCTATAATAACTGAAAATTTCATTCAGTTCTCTTAATTTTTAAGAAAGTTATGGGCTTTTGACTGTCCTCGATCACAGCTTTTGAGTTAAGTCAATGGAAAAGCAATAGGGAACAAGATGCTAATTTCAGAGTATGAAAACAGCCATAACTTTTTTAATACTGAAGATATGAAAGTGAATTAGGTGTCAAATTAAACTTATTTTAATGCTTTAACTGATGGGATAAATTACAGACTTGATTTTTTAAATCTCAAATTTTTTTAACATTGCTATAAAAAGAGTTCAGGTCATCAGCTAGGAAGGTGCCTGCACTCCCGGTTGAGGGGAGGGGGCTGCTCTGGTAGTTAGTTATAGTCCGTAGCCCCTGCCAAAGACGTCTGGTGTCCCGCTACTCCATCTGCGACTCCATCCTGTCCCGGTACCTCCTTTTTGCGTCCTTCACCGCCCTTCGCAGTCTGCAAGACTCTGCCTTGTAGTCGTCCATATTGCCGGATGCCAGGTCGGAGTTGTAAGCAGCAGTGCGAGCATTCAACGCGAATGGACCTGTCCACCCAGTGTTTTTGATTAGGAAAGATGCTAACCCTTACCGTAGGGACGATGTTATCAGCTATTGTTGCAATGAAGTCCGTGACCGCTTCTGGAACTTGCTTGGAACATATACCAGTCGACATCGTTCAGTGCATCTTGCAGCATGGCCTCTGAATGGTCAGACCACCGCTTTACGTCCCTTGTCACTGCTGCTTCCCGTACTATCTGTTGTTTATACTCCGGCGGCAGGAAAATGGCAGCATGATCAGATTTTCCAAAAGGAGGGAGAGAAACGGCCTTGTAGCCTTTCCTGAACAGCGTATAGCAGTGGTCCAAAGTTATTTCCCCCCGGTGACACACGTGATGTGTTGGCAGAAGTTAGGCATAACCTTTTTGAGATTTGCCTTATTAAAATCTCCAGCCACCACCATAGCCGCACCAGGGTTCTTGTTTTAGTGTCGACATAGCACATTGTGTAGGGCCGATAGTGTCACGTCGGTGTCCGCATGCGGTGGAATGTAGACAGCTGTGATGATCACTGAGCTGAACTCACGGGGAAGGTAGAAAGGACGGCATGAGATAGTCAGATGCTCCAGGTCCGGCGAGTAGGACAAGAAAGTGTCTTAATATTCCTGGGGTTGCACCAGTTATTGTTGGTTATGAAGCAAACTCCTCCATTCTTGGATTTCCCGGATTCTTCCGTTCTGTCCGCACAGAAAATAGTGAAGGACTCGGTTGGGCAGATTACTTAATCCGGCACCAGCAGGATCAGCCATGTCTCGGTCAGACAGAAGATGTTGCAGTCTCTTATGTCCCGCTGGAATCTGATCCTCGCCCTGAGGTAATCCATCTTGTTCTCCAGAAGGATGCTGGGCAGAGGTGGATGGAAGGCTCTTAGCCTATTCCAAACCCCCCACCCCTCCCCCCCACCACAATGTTTTTTCCGTACTTTTTCCTGGAGCCGCGCTCCCATTATTGTTGCCGCGGTACGCTCTTGTGATCGCTGACGGCCACGCTAGATCGGTGAGTAACATGTCTAAAAGGCCTTGGGTTACTCTAAAGTTTAGTTTTAACAGTGTTTTCCGATCGTACATTGTAGAAAGAAAGAAATTAAAAAAGAACACACAAGTTAAAAAAATTCACAATCTCCGCGGAGCTACCACAACGGCGACTGGACCCGGCCGCGCCATCTTAAACAGCCAGTACTTCAAAGACTTAGCTGCATGCTGGGGTTTTCGTCACATCACTAGCAGCCCTGTGTACCCTCAGTCCAATGGAGTAGCTGAACGTGCCGTCAGGAGTGCCAAACAATTAATGGAACGGTCCCACAGAGCAAAATCAGATGTGTACCTGGACCTGCGTAACCTGCGCAACATCTCGCGCGACGCAATATTGGGTTCACCCGCTCAGCGTCTGATGTCGAGGCAGACCCGAGCCACATTGCCTGTGGCGAAACAGGCACTGGTTCCGCATGTGTTCCCACCATCTGAAGTCCAGTCCAGACTACAACAAAAGCGTGACATTCAGAAAGGGTGGTATGACAAAATGAGCAGACCGCTTTCACCACTAGACGAGGGACAAGTGGTGCGTCTGCAAACCAACAAAGGTCATGACCACATCGGTGTCATTTCTGGAACTACCTTCGAGCCACGTTCATACTTGGTCAATGCCGATGGTGGCACCTACAGACGTAATAGGCAACATATCCTGCCTGTGAATGAGCCTGCACCATCTCCGTACTATCCTGACCGCACAAGTGTACTTCCATCCACAACCAGCGGCATCGGCCTCGGCCTGACTGCACCAACACGATAACCTGGTTCTATCCGGTTACTTTGCCGATGGCCACGCCGCCTCCACCTGTGCCAAAGTCTCCTGTTTCAACCCCGGGAGTGCCATTTCAATCTCCGACACCTATTTCACCACAGAGCGTGTCCCCGGTGACGGGAGGAGATGCAGGACTGTACTGTACACATGGTGGTCGTGTTTGTAAGCCCACCGTAAACCGGGCTATGTTTGAACTTCCTCCAGTTTATTGCCACATGCTATGTGTGCTTTACATTTCAGCAGTATACATTTGCAGTTAATTCTCTGTAGTACTCA
Source organism: Raja brachyura (assembly GCA_963514005.1). Next base: position 65,509,814 of record OY740786.1, read on the forward strand.
GTAGTTTTGTATTTACATTTAATTATTTAAGAGGGAGGATGTAGATTAGTGTGCTGATACTATATATATGTTACCACTGATTATGTCACTCATACTACTGGTCCACCCACAGGCTTATTAGTGAGCTCTCTCTCTCTCTCCAGTTATACTAGCTGAATGCATGGAGACGAAAGCACCCTGTGTTTCCTCCGCAGAGTCGCTAATAAAAGACTATAGATTCTAATCATTATGTGTGATTCTGATCATTTCCTACAGGCAATAGCCTCTTTTCTCAGGAGCTTAGAAGTGACAGGGAAATGCACACAATTCTGCAGCAAGGTTGTATATCCTGGCAGAGGAGTCGGAAACTTAAAAGTCATGGTAGACCATGGGCCGAGGTGCTTTCTCGTTTCATTTTGTGACCCAAATTACATATCTACCTGTATTTATAACATATTGTATAAAACATTTATAGAAATCATACCTGTAACTCATCAAGACCAAACCCTGCACATATTTTTAAAATATGAGAAAAACCTCCAATTTTCCGAGTAGTAATTGTTTAATCAATGCATGTTTGACATTGAGTCGGACGCTAATTGACCAATCACGCGTTTTGTTTCATGGTAGCTACGTAGCGAGCACACTGGTATAAAGGCTGCCTCCTAATTACATCAAAATAATAGCAAGGTACAACGGTAATGCTAACCTTGCTGATAATTTTTTTCACAACTGATTTATCGTTGTAAAGTTATGATGTGAAATGTTAAATAAAATGTAGAGCTAGGATTAGGAATAGGATCAGGGTCAGTTAGTCAGTCGGTTGAGCTGTCTGCTCACTGGTGGGTGCGGCGAGGGGTTGGTCGGGCTGTCAGCCCGCTGGTGGGTGTTGCGAAGGGTCGGTCCGCCGGTGTTGCAGCGAGCGAGCGGGCGGACTGACAGAGCCGGCGCTATGGGGGTGCTGAATGCGGCCACACGTACGGGTGCTGAGGACGGTGTGCAGGGCAGTGCTGCTCCCCACCATCATCACCATGTCCTAAAGCGGCTCCAGTTCCAGCCATGGGCAGCTCTGGAAGGGGGGCGAATTAGGGTTAGCATTTTTCTCTCAGTGGAAGATGCCTTAGCCTTCCTCCAGCCTGGCACTGCCCCAGTCCCACTATGGGCATGATCCCCACTCTGCCCACTGGCAGTCAGTGGGGCTCAGTAAACGGGGGAACGCACAGGATCTGCCCTCACCCATTAATTAAGCGGGTTCAAGAGCCGGTGAAATCCGGGACTATTGCGGCAGTCTCACTCAACATACACAGTCACAATTGTATTCTTTATATTATTTTTATATTATATAATTACATATATAACTCCAGTCATATTCACATCATATATATATATATGTGTGTATGTATGTGTATGTATGTATGTGTGTGTGTGTGTGTGTGTGTGTGTGTGTGTATATATATATATACACACATATACATATATATACACACACACACACATATATATATATATATATATATATATATATACATATACATACATACATACACATACATACACATACATACATACATATATATATGGTATAATATATGGTTTAAATAGACCGCAGCACAGAATTAGGTCCCCCATAGAGTAATATGAGCATTGAGCACTAGATGGTGCTTACTTTTTCGATCTTATTTTCTAATTAGCTTAATTAATTATTGTGCAACTTTTGACACTGATGAGTTATGAATTCCTTCTCAATTATATTTTATCTAAATCTGTGTCAAATTTCAAGTAGATACCAGACATGGGTCACGAAAGTTAAATTCTAGATACATTACGATACTTGGCCCACGGCCTATAGAGACATACGCATGTAAACAGGTCCTTTTGCCCAACTTGCCCATGCTGATCACAATGCCCATCTATGCCAGTTCCACCTGCCTGCGTTTGGCCCATATCCTCCTAATTTTTCCTAGCCATGTACCTGTCTTAGTGTCTTTTAAATGTGGTTATAGTACCTGCCTCAACTATCTCTTCCGGCAGTTCATTCTATATACCCTTCACCCTTTGTGTAAAAAGCTTCCCTCAGGTTCCTATTAATTCTTTCCCCCCCTCCCTATTTTTGGTAAAAGACTCTGTACATTTGCCCCGTCTAGTCCCATCATGATTTTATGCACCTCTATAAGATCACACCTCAGCCTCCAGCAATGGAATAAAGTCCTAGCCTGCTCAACCTCTCCCTATAGTTCAGGCCCTCAAGTCCTGTCAACATCCTCATAAATCTTCTCTGCATCCTTGCTATAGCAGGTTGACCAAAATTGAACACGATACTCCAATTGCGGGCTATCCAACATATTTTACAACTAAACATAATATCCCAACTTCTATAATATCCTGACTGTCAATGTTCTGAAAACCTTCTCAACCATCCTATCAACCTGTGACACTAATTTCAAGGAACTATGTACCTGTACTTCCAGATCTCTTTCATTTTCAACACTCCACAGGGTCCAGCTATTCTAAAGAAGTGTCCTGATCCAAAACATTACCTGTAGTTTTTTCTTTCTTTGTGCACCCTTTTAACCTCTTAATCTATCCTTTTTTTATATATTACTTTTTGTTATTATTACTTTATATTTGAATGGAGTTATAAATCAATGCAAAGGAGATATATACGTGAGTGTCATTTAAGGGTCTTGAAATTCATCTATTTGGAGTTCGGGTGTAAGGTCGGGTATGTTGAGCTGAACCATTTGCTCTATTACAGACCGCCTTAGACAAAAGATGCAAGACTTGTAAAAGGTATTAACGAACCAATTAAGAGAGGTAAAGTATTAGCACACCTAAAAGCACTCAAAGTAGACGTGGCATTCATCCAAGAAACACATTTTAAAAAAAATGCAAAGCATAGATTAAAAGCTAAATGGATTGACAAAGTATATCACTCTTCTTTTACACATAAATCAAGAGGGGTAGCAATATTAATCCGTAAAGGTACTTCATTTAAACACACCTCAACTATAACCAATAAGGAGGGTAGATATATCATTATAACAGGAGAATTATATACACAAAAAATGATTTTTGTTAATATTTACGGCCCAAATTTTGACAGTCCATCGTTCTTCAGGAAAATACTAAATACTATCCCAAAATTACCACAACACAATTTAATAATTGGAGGAGATTTAAATTGCACACTAGATCCTTACTTAGACAGATCATCAAGACAACGGAAAACTACATTGTATTCCAGCGATCTAATAAATGCATATATAGATACTAGTAACATTATGGATGTTTGGAGAATGGAAAACCCAACTGGACGAGAATACTCGTTTTACTCATCGGTACATAAAACCTATTCAAGAATAGACTACTTTCTGGTAGACTCAAAACTTATCCCACTCACCTATAATTCAAAATATCACAATATTATAATTTCAGATCATGCACCGTTATCTTTCATGATTAAAATAACTGGAAAAATGGAAAAGCAGGGACAATGGAGACTCAACCCACAAATTTTAAAGGACAAAACAACTCAAGAATATATTACAAAACAGATTGAGATCTTCTTTGAAACAAATGATAAACCAGAAATACCTTCTTCACTACTATGGGAAACTTTTAAAGCATATACACGTGGAATCATGATATCCTCTCAAGCATTTTATAACAAAGAGAATCGGAGGGAACAGCAGGCATTGGAAAAGGAGATTAAACAATTAGATATAGAAAACGCTGCTAACCCAACCATGATTAAACATAATAAAATTTCTGCATTGAAATATAAATTAAATAAAATACAGTCAGACCAAATTGTAAAACTTTATCAATATACTAAACAAATACAATTTGAATTTGGAGATAAGCCACAAAAATTATTTGCTCGTCAATTAAGAAAATTGGAGGGAGAAAAAATAATCCATAGGGTTAAATCAGATAAAGGGGAATTACTAACACAAACCAAAGATATTAATGAGAGATTTTTGCAATATCATAAAAATTTATATTCAGCCAAAACGACAGAAAATCATATAGGAATGGAAACATTAAAAAAAAATTGTAATTTAAAGGAATTAGATTTAGAAGACAGAGAATCACTAAACGCTGAAATAACCATTAAAGAAATCGAAGAATCTATTAGGTCATTAAAAATGGTAAAGCACCAGGACCGGATGGTATTGGTTCGGAATTTTATAAAACATTTGATGATCTGATGGTACCACGGTTGAAGACACTTTATGAACATATTTATACACAACAGAAATTACCGGAAACATTAAATGAATCTATTATAACACTTATACCTAAATTAGATAAAGATCTGGAGGACCCAGGGTCGTATAGAGCTATAGCTCTTTTAAACACCGATTAAAAAATATTAACTAAAATATTAGCACAAAGACGAAATATGGTGATTAACAAAGTAATACACCCAGACCAAACAGGATTTATACCAAAACGATACTCTTCATATAACCTGAGACAATTATTCAATATTATATACTCGAAAAGAAATACTAGTAAAGACCTAGCAATTATCTCATTAGATGCAGAGAAAGCTTTTGACCAGGTTGAATGGTCTTATTTATTTTCGGTTATGGAATCCTTCCAGCTAGGAGAGAAGTTTATAACGTGGGTTAAATTACTATATACCAATCAGACAGCTAGAATACTAACAAACCAAATGTTATCAACCAAATTTAATTTATTCAGAGGCTGTAGACAAGGTTGTCCACTATCACCACTACTCTGTGCGTTAGCAATAGAACCATTAGCACAGCGTGTGAGATTACACCCTGAAATATACGGGTATGAAACCAAAGAAACTGAAAATAAAATTTCTCTATACGCAGATGATGTATTACTTTATATTACAAAGCCTGAAACTAGTATTCCTAACCTGCTAGATTTAATAACTCAATTTGGTTTGCTCTCAGGATATAGAATTAATTGGAATAAAAGTGAACTTATGTCAATAACGGGAAATAACTTATATATATTACAACGATTCCCTTTTACGATAGCAAATGAAAAAATTAAATATCTTGGAATTTATGTAACAAAAAGACATGACTCTTTATTTAAATCTAATTTCCCACCCCTACTGAATAAATTACTTAAGAATATCCTATATTGAAAAACACTACCTATCTCAATGTTAGGTAAAATAAACGCGATAAAAATGATTTTTCTTCCGCAATTATTATATTTATTTCAAATGGTCCCGATATATCTTCCCAAAAAATTCTTTAAGAAGGTGGATTCTATAATCACAAATTTCATTTTGGATTATAAGAGCCATAGAATAAATAAGAAACATCTATGCAAAGCAAAAATATGTGGAGGTTTAGCACTGCCTAATTTTATGTTTTACTACTGGGCAGTTAATATTAAAAATATGAATTTTTGGTTGGAAGAATTAGATAAACAACCAAACTGGTTAAAAATGGAAAAGGAAGATTGCTTACCTTTTGAAATTAGCTCGATTCTATTTGCTAATACCAAACTACATAAAAAAACTTAGAGGAAACTTAATAGAAAGTGGGATACGTATTTGGAAACAATTAAAGAAATTATTAAAATTGGAATGTATACCACTGGCTCTTCCTATTGCAAACAATATTACTTTTAAACCCTCAAGGATGGATAAAGGTTTCTCACAATGGAAAAATTATGGAATTAATAAGATACGGGATCTCTACAGGGAAAATCTTTTTCTTTCATTTCAAGAACTACAACAAAAGTATGGACTACACTCAAAAGAATATTTTAGATATTTACAAATTAGAGACTATGTTAAATCAAATACACACGAACTTAGAAATAGAAAGACAGAAATTCTAGATGAATGTTTAAATAAACACCCGAACACAGAAAAATTAATATCATATATTTATAATATTTTATTGGAAAATGATGCACCAACGTCGGAAATATATAGGCAAGCATGGGAAAGCGAATTAGGACAAACAATCAGTTTAGAAGTATGGGAGGAAAGTTTACAACATATACTCTACTGTTCATTAAATGCCAGACACTCTTTGATACAATTTAAAGTTTTACATAGATTACATCTCTCAAAATCCAAATTAAACAGAATTTTCTCAAATGTTTCTGCTATATGTGTAAATGTCAACACCAAAAGCTAATCTAATGCACTCATTTACTAAATGTATAAAAATTACTAATTTTTGGTCAGAAATTTTTAAGATAATTTCGAAGGTAGTTAATACAAATTTGACTCCAGATCCAAAATTAATCATATTAGGTATATTAGAAACTGATCAACCACTAACAATAAAACAACGAATTTTTATCGATTATAGGTATATTGGTAAAAAATTAATATTAAGATTTTGGAAAGGTCCTACCTCCCCCACTATCAAAATGTGGATTACAGAAATGTCGGAGACACTTCATTTGGAAAGATTAAGACTTGTCCTCTCGGACAGGCTAGACCAGTTTAGAGGAACATGGTCTCCATTTATTGATTATCTAAAGGGACAAATTGGCTCGGTTCGAGGGCCTGACTGAAACCTGAACGAAGGAATGGATGAAGAATTATATACAATAGATCACTGATATATCTCCAATGAAGTATAGATTGTTTAATACTCCACTCACATTATTGATTTTCTATTTTTACTCTTATTTTATTTTTCTCTATTATTTCTTTCTATCAATTTCTTTCTGTATCAAAAATAATAAAAAATATAGAAGTACAAACAAGAAAGATTGTAAACTTTAAAAATATTAAGAATTAATGTGATAAATAATATATTCTTTTTCTTTCTTTTTACATTTTAATTTGTCTTAATATGTATTTACTTCTAATAAAAAATATTTTACCAAAAAAAATCAATATTCAGTGCAAGCAGGAAGTTGTCAAGTTTCCACCAACAACAACAATTTTTTTTGCCGTGCAGCCTTTCAAAGCAGTTACCACCACCAACAACAGCCATTTTTTTTGCAGTGCAGCCTTTCAAAGCAGTTACCACCACCAACAGCCATTTGTTTGCTGTGCAGCCTTTGAAAGCAGTTACCACCACCAACAACAGCTTTTTTTTTTGCAGTGCAGCAGCCTTTCAAAGCAGTTACCAACACCAACAACAGCCATTTTTTTTGCAGTGCAGCCTTTCAAACCAGTTACCACCACCAACAACAGCCATTTTTTTTTGCAGTGCAGCTATTCAAAGCAGTTACCACCACCAACAACAGCCATTTTTTTTGCAGTGCAGCCTTTCAAAGCAACCATATTTTCATTTTCAAACCACATTAAGGGCACTCACAGTTGAGTAGACATGTGTTCAGAGATATTCAGAGTTCAGAGAGACGTGATCCTCTCGCTTCCTTCATCTTGCAGAGCCCGACTGAGGCACACCACTTCTGGGTTTTATAGTCCCTCCCCCCTCCCACCAGCAGGGGCAGCAGAGAGAATGGCGATTTTTAAAAAATCATTAAAATCATTAAAATCAAAAATCTCTCTGATTTTTCATCGATGGGAAAAATCCTCCAGTCCAGTCCGGCGGAGGGGGCCTCTAAGCGAGGTGGCCATAAATGACAGCCGTAAGTGGCGGCATTCTCTCGGAAGTCACATCGCAGTGAGTCAAAAGCGGTCAAGATCTTACTTTTAGTAATATAGTTAGTTGTACAATGTTGTTAAAAAGAATTGTGAGCCTAATAATTAAGATGTATTTTAACAATAGTGTTCCACATCAGGCGTCAGGACGAGCAAAAAGTTTAAAAAAACAATAGTCAAAGAAGTTGGCAGAGTGTGTGTAAAAAAAAATACAGGTTCTTTAGATACCCGAGGTAAGAATAAAAAATAAGGGAGAAAGGATATTGAGATTTTAAGAAATAAAAGTTTGCTTGTTTAAGACAGAAATGGCAATTTATTTATTATTATGTTGGAGTAACTCAGCGGGTCAGACAGCGTCCTTGGAGAACATGGATAGGTGACATTTTGGGGCAGTACCCTTCTTCAGATGAGGTAACAGCTCGCAAAGTCAGCCTCAGAAATCGAGGTCTGATGCGATTTAATCAAAATCACATCAGACCTTGATTTCCGAGGCTGACTTTGCGAGCCGTTATCTCGCCCCCTTGGAAGCTTCGGCGGACCTTTCTGGTACTGTTGGACCTCTCAGAGGCTGCTACTTCCCTTGGTCTGGCAAATGAATAATCCAGAAAGGCTCTGGAACCAAGAGTTCAGAATATCAATGGTGGGCCTTTCTCAATAAAGAAATAATCCTATAATTTGATTGTCTTAAACCATTTTTAAAGCAGACAAAATAATCCAAAATATGTTGGAAAATAATCAGATATGAACATAAGAGATGACTCTAAACCAAGATGGTTGACCATAGAACAGCAGAGCATGGGAACAAGCCACGATGTCTGTGCTGAAGATGATGCCAAATTAGCCAATCATTTTGCTGGTAGATAATCCATATCCCTGCATATTCATATGCCTATTAAATGCATCTTAAATGCCACTACTCCTGGCAGCACGTTCCAGGCACCTATCACACTGTGTATAAAAACTGACATGCCCCGCACTCTCCTTTAAACGTTCTCCCTCTCACTTTAAAGCTATGCCCTACAGTATTTGACATTTTCACCCTTGGAAAAAGACTCTGACTGTATACTCCCCATGTCTCTCATAATTTTATAAACTTCTATCAGGTCTCCTATCAGCCTCGAATACTCCATAGGAAACAATCCAAATTTGTCCAACCCCTTTATCAAAAAAAAACTTATAATCGAGTCAGCAGCCTGGTAAATCTGTTCTGCACCTTCAGAGTCATAGAGACTTACAGCGCAAAAGCAGGCCCTTCGGCCCAACTTTCCCCCACCGGCCAACATGTCTGAAGAAGGGTCACATTCTGAAATGTCAGCCATTCCTTTTCTCCAGAGATGCTGAGTTACTCCAGCATTTTGTGTCTATTTCCCATCTACACTAGTTTCACTGCCTGCATTTGCCCTGTATCCCTCTAAACCTGCCCTATCCATGCACATGTTTTGATGTTTCTTAAATGTACCGGCCTCAACTACCTTCTCCGGCAGCATGTTTCTACACATCTACCACAATTTGCATAAAAAAGTAACCCCTATCAAATTTTTCCCCCTCACCTTAAACCTATGTCCTCTTGTTCTCGATTCCCCTACTCTGGCAAGAGACTCTGTGCATCTACACAATCTATTCCTCTCATTATTTTGTATGCCTCTATAAGATCTCCCCTCATCCTTTGGTGCTCCAAGGAATAGAATCCTAACTTGTTGAACCTCTCCCTATAGCTCAGGCCTTTGAGTCCTGGCAACATCCTCGTAAATCCTCTCTGCACCCTTTCCAGCTTGACAACATCTTTCCGATGACACTGTGCCCAAAGCTGAACACAATACTCTAAATTTGGCCTCACCAACATCTTATACAACTGCAACATGACCTTCCAACTTCTATACTCAATGACTGATGTAGGCCAATGTGCCAAAGGCCTTTTTGACCACCCTATCTACCTGTGATGCCACTTCCAATGAACTATGTACCTGTACTCCTATATCCTTCTGCTTTACAACACTCCCCAGAACCCTACCGTTCACTGTGTAGGTTCTGTCCATGTTAGTGTTCCCAAAATGCAACACCTCACATTTGCTTTATTAAATTCCATCAACCATTCCTTAGCCCACCTGCCAAACCCATCAAGATCCTGCTGCAATTTTTGACAAATTTCTTCACTATCTACAATACCACCCACTTTAGTGTAATCTTCAAAGTTGCTAACCATGCCATGTATGTACGCATCCAAATCATTGATATCGATGACAACAGCAATGGGTCAACAGCAATGGGCCAGCGAACCCTGAGGCACACCACTCCAGTCTGAAAAACACACAGGCCTCCAGTCTGAAAAGCAACCTTCCACCATCACCCTCTGCTTCCTACCACAAAACCAATTTTCTATCCATTCAGCCATCTCTCCATGAATCCTATGGGATCTAACCTTCCAGATAGCCTACCTTGCGGAATCTTATCAAATGCCTTACAAAACCCTCTCCAAAGCCTCACATCCTTTCTGTAATGGGGCAATTAGAACTGCAGACTATACTCCGACTGTGGCCTCGCCAAAGTTTTATAAAGCTGCAACATGAACTCCTGTCGCTTGTACTTAATGCCCCGACCAATGAAGACAAGCATACCATATGCAGTCTTTATCACTCTATCTACTTGTGTTGTTACTTTCACAGAACTATGGACTAACATTAACTGTGAACGTATTCGTTGCGTATGACCTCCTAAAGAGCAACACCTCATATTTGCCCAGATTAAACACCATCTGCCATTTCTCCACCCAGATCAGTAACTGATCCACATCCTGCTCCATCTTTTGACTGGCTTCCTCACTGTCCACAACTCTGCCAATTTTTATGACGTCTGAAAACTTACTAATGAGCAAAACACAAAGTGTTGGAATACACCACTCTGGCATCTGCAGAGGGAATGGATAGGCAATATTTTTGTTCAGGTTGATTGTAGTGGAGGGGTAGGGGGGAGGGAGAGAAATCTGGAAAATAGATGAGGGCGGGACCAAAGTAAATGATAGTTGGGAGCAGATAAGGGGGGATTTTGACTGTGGAGTAAATTTCAAAGGCAGATGGTGGCAGAAATGACTGCATACTGGGATGGGGGGGCAGAGGAAAGAGAGAGGAGGTAGGGGGGCTATTAAGATTGGTATTCAGTGTTCATACTGGGATCTTCTTCAGACATTCCTTCTTCAGGTGACATCATGATCCGAAACGTTACCTATCCATGCTCTTCAGAGATGAAAAGTTCTTCAGTACTTTTTTTTTGGAAAACCAGAAACTACAGTTCTTTGTTTCTTCTATGTAGCAATGTTACAAAATTTTGAGATTTTAATAATTAAGTCTTCAATTTATCCCATCAGATAAAGCATAAAAATAAGTTTAATTTGACATCTAATTCACTTTCATATCTTCAGTATTAAAAAAGTTAGGGCCATTTTCATACTCGGAAATTAGCAACTTGCTTCATATTGCTTTTCTATTGACTTAACACAAAAGTTGTGATCAAGGACAGTCAAAAGCCCATAACTTCCTTAAAATTTAAGAAAACTGAAAGAAATGTTCAGTTATAGATTGAAGTATTTTGAAACAAATATGAAACAATCTTACTTGGATAACCCGAAATTAAAGCATACAATTAGATAGTTACACAATTGTAGCCAATTACAAAATTCAATTACTAGATCTAAACATTTATCAATTTCTTAAGAAAAAATTTTAAAAAAATTTAAAGCCTAAGTGCCCAATTAACAGTCACACAATAATTCACAATATAACATGATTTTTAAATCTAATTGTCATTAATTTATAGGCCAAATTGAAGGAATTCAGTGTATAATGCCTGTAAATTAATTGGCATTTTAAACAGCTTGCGAGTGGGATTTTCTGGAACGCGATGGATTAGAACGTTGCGGATGCGGTGAATTTAAACACCATATCGTCAGGAACAATTCTGCCAGTTCATATGGGGACTAAATCACCGTTTTGCAACATGAAATATTGATTAAAGTCCCCTAAAAAAAGCAAGTTTATATGTTAAAAATAAACAGCTTTCATTCCCCTACGTAAAATCGGTCCCCGTTGTCGGCGTTCACGGCATTAGGAGCTAATTTTTATTTTACTGCAGCGATGAAATAGTCGGGCTATTTATTTTAAAAAACGGACTTACTGGCAGTCGGAACGCATCTCCAGAAATAGCTCACACTCCAAGAAAATAAAGCTCCGGATTGCATGGGGAAAACCGCATTTTAACCCCCCCCCCGCCCAAAGGCGCCAAAGTCGCGCACACGGCCAGAGGCAGAACTGCAGCACCGCTAAAGGTAAGTTTTGTGACATACCTATTCTATGTTCATAATCTATCCAAACTGTTGTAATCTACCCAAACAGATTAGGAGGTGTTCTTCCAGTTTGCATGTGGCCTCACCCTGGCAAAGGTGGAGGCCCAGGACAGAATGGTCGGTGTGGGGAAGGGAAGTAATTGTACGTATGCATCCTTTTTCGAAGTTAAGCATGTGATCAACAATTCTTTGTATGTTGTTACAAACATTTCAGTGTTGAAGAGGGAGGAACAGGTCTGTCTGTGGAATTAAGTCACAGCATGGATGCTGTCCATCACTGTCAGAGGCAAAACCTAAATTGTAACTTTGAATCACCTGCTATTTCTGAGTCATTCGTAATTGTCACTGTATGTCATGTTGTTGCCTGTGGGCGGAGCACCAAGGCAAATTCCTTGTATGTGAATACTTGGCCAATAAACTTACTTATTTCCTTGAAGAGAAATCACAAGATATTTTATTTTCCCTGAATTTTCCTGCTTGCCTCACAAGTTAGGTAATTTTCAAAGTTTTAATGGAGGGGCAGGGATGGTGAACAAATCACATAAAGTGATAGAGTAACTCAGCGGGGCTGGCAGCATCTTGAAAGAGCATGGATAGGCAGTGTTTCTAGTTGGGACCCTTCATCAGCCAATTTGGTTTAGGAAACAGAGTCAGAATCATACAGTAGAGAAAACAGACCATTCGGCCCAACTCATCCATGCCGACCAAGATGCCCCATTAATGTTAGTCCCACATTTGGCCCATATTCCTCTAAATCTTTCCTATCCATGTATCTGCACAAATGTCTTTTAAATGCTGTTATAGTACCTGCCTCAACTACCTCCTCTGGCACAAAGTGCTGGAGTAACATTGCGGATCAGGCAGCATCTCTCGAGAACATGAATAGGTGATGTTTCAGTCCTGAAGACTGAATGTGTAAATAAGCAATTCACATAGTCTTGGAGTGTGAAACATCCTTTAATGACAGCACAGGTATAACACACGTCAGCAAGCACTGGTTACATTCTTCTACTGAACTGTGCCCAGGGAGGGGAAGCATTATATGGTTATGATTGATGTTAACTAAGGCGGGGTTAATGGTACTGAGGTAGCTATATTATTGGTTGCATGCATAAATCATCTACGGAATGTATAGGTGATATTTCGGATCGGGACCCTTTTAGGACCGAGATGAGAAGGTCTTTTTTCACACAGAGAGTGGTGAGTCTGTGGAATTCTTTGCCACAGACGGTAGTTGAGGCCAGTTCATTGGCTATATTTAAGAGGGAGTTGGATGTGGCCCTTGTGGCTAAAGGGATCAGGGGGTATGGAGAGAAGGCAGGTTAGGATACCGAGTTGGATGATCAGCCATGATCATATTGAATGGCGGTGCAGGCTCGAAGGGCCGAATGGCCTACTCCTGCACCTATTTTCTATGATTCCGTGATTCTCCTCTGGCCGTTCGGCCGAGGGGGGAAAAAAGTTGCCCAGGTTCCTAGAGGAGACAATACACACCAAAAATAAAAACGGGTAGAATATACGCACGGGTCATGAAGAAGTCGTAGACTGGACACATCTCACTGGGAGGGTACACAAAAGGCTGGCGAAACTCAGCGGGTGCAGCAGCATCTAAGGTGCGAAGGAGATAGGCGACGTTTCGAGTCGAGACCCTTCCCAAAACTCCAGCCTTTTGTGTACCCTCGATTCTCCAGCATCTGCACTTCCTTCTTTGACACATCTCACTGGGATACATTTTGGAGATGGACCGATTGCTGGAGCTGGTGCCAGGGCCCCGCCTCCCGCTGGTGTTGCGGCGCGCGGCTCTGCCATGTGACCCGAATGGAATGAAAACAATGTGGAGCGCAGCTGTCAATCAGGCGCGTCCCAGCTCCGGCCCACATTCTGAGAGGGAGCAGCGAGCGGAGGATAGTCGCCGAGCGACAGCCCGAACGGTGCAGCGGCTGCCTGGATAGCACCAGCACTACTTGCGAGACCCTTGTCTCCAAAAGCGGGGCCGGAAGACCAGTGAAAAACAAGTAAGTGATAAACTTTTGTTTTTACAAACCCAACGTACCAGCTGAATTGTATAATTACATTTATCATATTTAAACATTTCGTACGTCAAATTGTTTGGCCTACATGTTTAAATTTCTTTACACTTAATAATGAAACTAAGCTGAGTCGACCAATATTTATTTTAATGTAGTATTAGATAGACCGTGACGTTTGGTTACGATTTGAGTTATTCTTGAAGATTAGCCAGATCTGTGCGATTTACAGTAACTTTTAATGATGTTGGTAAGTTGTGGCTTATTTTTTCCCCTCTCTCTCTATTCCCACAGCGCAACATGGTGTCGCTGGCAGATTGAAATGCATTTTCTCCCTGCTATGGAATGCGGTTGCTTGGGCCGAGGTGCGTTCCTTTGGCTTCCATCCGCATAACTTCGCGCAAAAAAGAGAGAAACTGCGGTGACTCCAAACTGCCTGCATTTACACCCCATTAAATCGGGGACAGTCCTGGGTAGACGATTTGTGATTTTTTTAAAGGTATGATTAAGGACAGAATATATATTCGTTTTCGCTGGTAACGTACTATTAACATTCCTCGTCCTGGCTCGTTTAAAAAAAAACTCCGCTAATTTGAAGCAGTTTCTTTTTTTAACTATAATCTCAAAGGAAGCAAAGCGAAGGAAAATCCTATTTCACAAACTCTTTGGGCTGTGGTCACTTCGAGGGAAGTTCCCACTTTGGGAGAGTTCGCGTGTCGCTTTGGAAACATAGGGATTTCAGACTTTTTTTAAACCAGCCAAAGAAAGACCCTCCGATGACAGCTTCGAGTAGCCACAGACGTCTGCTGAATCAGAGCTGAATCAGGGCCGCATATGAAACTTGCATGCCTGTCATCGGCGACTTTAAACGTTGAGTTAGGTGTAAAATACTAAGTTTAATGGAGCTTAAGAGGAATTATATATATATATATAGTTCCCCTTAAGCTCCATTATATCACGCGATATATGTATATATATAAATCGCGTGATCTTTATTTCCTAGCAACCATATTTCTAGTGTTTAACGATATTACAATGGAAAGAGGTGGTTTCAATTTATCGGAATAGTGAAATTAGCAAAGTTATTTCAGATAATCGATACTCAATTCTCTGTTCTATTTGTAACTTGACCACTTAGTCGTAATGGAGAAAATGAAACTACAAACGAAAGAGGGGTGATTTTAACTTATTAGAAGAGAAAATATTTTTGACAAAATTCTTTCAAATAATGTAATCTTAATTCTTTATTCTCTTTTTGTAACTTTAGCACTTGGGAAGGAGGGAGAAAATGGGGAGCTATAAGTTGGTTGACCTGATATCTAGAGCAGATATGATAATGGCATTTGGGAAACATTTGGAAGGGCAATAGATATGCAGGGAATGGAGGGTTATGGATTGTGTGTAGGCAGATGAGATTAGTATCTTTTGGATTGGCTCATAGATATTGAGGAATATGGGTTGTGTGCAGATAAACAAATGATGGTCTTGGCATGGTGTTCGGCACAGATATTGTGGGCCAAAGGGCCTGTTCCTGTGCTGTACTATTCTATGTTTATCACCAGTAGAGAAAACACTAGAATTTAATTTTTATTTGTCAAACTGGCCATGTAGATAATCAATGTTTGACAAAACATGGAAGTTAAAAAATACCTGAATAAACGTAGTATAATTGAAGTTTCAAAATCAAAGCTATCTAAGAGATTGTTGCTCCACGTAGGAGCTCATTGGATTGGTATTCTGATTGAAAATAGGAATAAATTACTCTTGCAGGATGACAAGCTGTAACTGATGTGTACTGTAAAAATCAGTGTTTGGAATCTATTCTTTGCAATCTTACCCTTGTGACCATTTGGAATGTTGTGCCCGAGAGGCCTGCTGATGTTCAAAGGCAGGAGTTGATAGATTTTTTAATACACAAGGCTGATGCAGAAAGGTATCTGAAGAATGGCCCCAACCCGAAATGGCACTTATCCATGTTCACCAGGGATGCTGCCTGACCCACTGGTGTCTTTCAGAATCAGAATCACACTTTATTCGCCAAGTATGTTTTGCCACATACGAGGAATTTCATTGGCCAGGTCAGTCATACAATTAAAAGTAACAGATCACTTCAAAAACACATTTTAACATGAACATCCACCATAGTGACTCTGACACATTCCTCACTGTGATGGAAGGCGAAATAAAGTTCAAGTCCTTCCTTTAGTTCTTCCTCGGTCTTGGGCCTCGAGCCCCTGTTGACGGGATGATTTTAACTCCCGTAGCCGGCGGCGTTCGGGCCCTCTGCGTCGAGGCAATCTGCTCCTGCATTGGGGGGATCGTCAGCTCCCCCGCGCTGGACGATCGAACCTCGCATCGGGGCTGGTGAACCTTGGAGCTCCCGACTCAGCCTCACCTGAGACTGCGAGCCCTTGATGTTGATTCCGCGGCAGGAGCGATCCCAGGCAAGGGATCAACTCCGATGTTAAGTCTGCGCCCTGCGATAGGGCTCAAAGTCAGTCCGAGGAGGCTTCCAGCTCCATCGATGGGAGGCCGCAGAGTCTGGAGCATGTGATCCGAAAATTGATCACATCTCCGGGAAGGTAAGAACCTGAAAAAAAGTTTCCCCCAATCTCCTCCCCCCTCCCCTCACATAAAACAAACCGAAGAACATTAAAACAAAACTTTTAACAAACTTAAAAAAAACACAAAAAAAGTGAAAAGACGAACAGACTGTCGGCTGGGCAACCGTCTCCCCGCCTCCCCTGGTGGTCTTTTCATAGTTGATAGAGACATTTATTCATGGTTTAAATGAATGGAGGCACAGGCTGAAATGAGCAGCCTAGATCTGCTGTTATTTTTTATGCTCTCGTATTGGTTAAATCCCACAGTTACTATTGTTAATATTAGTAGAAACAAAGAACTGCAGATGCTGGTTTATACAAAGATAGACACAAAGTGCTGGAGTAACTCAGCAGGTCAGGCAGCATCTCTGGAGAAAAAGGGTGAGTGATGTTTTGGGTCGGGACTCCAGACATTTCTCCAGAAATACTGCCTGATCCGCTGAGTTACTCCACCAATTTTGGTCTATCTTTATTAACATTAGTGTTCATTTTCATGTTGTATTTGATGCATATTTCTGACTTACAAATGTACAGCATACATTAATCATTTTGCATTTCATTGCAACAATTTACATCCAAATTATAATCCAAAATAATGATGATTTAAGATTAATAAATTTAAGTTATCGATGTTTTAGTTTGCTTTTTAAAATCAAAGGTATGACTTTTCACATAGTACATACACCCAAAGTAATGCAAAACCTGACAGAATGCCAGTTTGATTGGTGATGCCAATAATTGAACAGCAACATAATTGCTAACCATCACTTTGTACTCCTGGAAACTTGTCAATTTAGAAACATTTGTACCAATTGACCATGACTTGGATTTCAACTTCCGGGTAAATTTCCTCTTTTTCATCTCTTTGCATTTTTCTGGTGGATTTTTCTGTTTATGGCCGGAAGCTTATGTAGAATGTGGTTTCATGCTTCATTAAGCTAACTACATTTATCTGATTTCCACCAATCTTTAAATTATTTTTAAATATTACTTGGGGCATTAGCAGTTGAGCAATAAATGTTACCAACTTTTTCAAAAAGAATAGTAATTTTAATTATTGTATATACGTTACAGGAGAATATATAGTAAATGAGAATACTGGTAGAAAACATTTGCACAATACAGACATGAAAGTTTTCAGCATCATCTCTGAAACTATACTCGCATCAGCAATAAAACACAGTGCTGCAGTAACTTTGCAAGTCAGACAGCAAATCTGGAGGACATGGATAGGCGATGGTTTGAGTTGGAACCCTTCTGCAGACTGGGCAGGGATAGTCATATAGTTGTACAGCACGGAAACAGGCCCTTTGACCCAACATGCCCATGTTGACCAAGATGCCCTTTTTATGCTAGTCCCACCTGCCTGCATTTGGCCCATATCCCACCAAACCTTTCATATCCAAGTACCTGTTCTAGTGTATTTTAAATACTGTTATAGTAGAAACATAGAAAAATAGTTGCAGGGATATGCCATTTGACCCTTCGAGCCAGCGTCGCCATTCAATATGATCATGGCTGATCGTCTAAAATCAGTACCCCGTTCCTGCTTTTTCCCCATATCCCTTGCCCTAAAAGCTAAATCTAACTCTCTCTTGAAAGCATCCAGTGAATTGGCCTCCACTGCCTTCTGTGGCAGCGAATTCCACAGATTTACAACTCTCTGCATGAAGAAGTTTTTCCTCATCTCAGTCCTAAATGGCCTCCCCCTTATTCTTAAACTGTGAAACTTAAACATCGGAAACATTTTTCCTGCATCGAGCCTGTCCAATCCTTTAAGAATTTTATGTTTCCATAAGATCCCTTCTCATCCTTCTAAATTCCAGTGAACACAAGCCCAGTCGACCCATTCTTTCATCATATGTTAGTACCACCATCCCGGGAATTGAACCTACGCTGCACTCCCTCAATAGCAATAATGTCCTCAAATTAGGAGATCAAAATTGCACACAATACTCGAGGTGTGGTCTCACCAGGGCCCTGTGCAACTGCAGTAGGACCTCCTTGCTCCTAAACTCAAATCCTCTCGCAATGAAGGCCAACATGCTATTAGCTTTCTTCACTTCCTGCTGTACTTGGTAGCTTACTTTCAGTGACTGATGTATAAGCACACCAGGTCTTGTTGCACCTCCCTCAACCACTTCCTTTGGCAGCTTGTTCCGTACACCCACCACTCTCTGTGTTTAAAAAGTTGACCCTCTGGTTCCTATTAAATCTTTCCCCTCTTAACCTTGACCTAAACTCTAGTTCTTGACACCCCTACTCTGGGTAAAATACTTGCATCCACCCTATCTATTCCCCTGTTTGTTTAAGAAAGAACTGCAGATGCTGGAAAAATAGAAGGTAGAGAAAAAATGCTGGAGAAACTCAGTGGGTGAGGCAGCATCTATGGAGAGAAGGAATATTCCTTCTCTCCATAGGTGCTGCCTCGCACGCTGAGTTTCTCCAGTATTTTTTGTCTACTATCTATTCCCCTCATGATTTTATACACCAGGGATGTTTCCGGTTTGGATCCTTACCATCAGCATTGTCTAGCAATGTTACAAAATTTTGAGATTTAAAAAATCAAGTCTGCAATTTATCCCATCAGATAAAGCATAAAAAGAAGTTTAATTTGACACCTAATTTACTTTCATATCTTCAGTATTAAGAAAGTTATGGCCATTTTCACACTCGGAAATTAGCATCTTGCTCCCCATTGCCTTTCAATTGACTTAACTCAAAAGCTGTGATCTGGAAAAGTTAAAAGCCCATAACTTTATTAAAAATTAAGAGAACTCAATGAAATTTTCAGTTATTATAGATTGAAGCATTCTGAAACAAATATTAAACAATCTTACTTTGATTACCTGAAATTAAAGCATATAATTAGTTAGTTATCTAATTGTAGCTAATTACAAAATTCAATGAGTAGATCTAAACATCTATCCATTTCTTAAGAAAAGATAAACTTTTTAAAAATTGCCTAAGTGTCCAAATAACATTCACACAATAATCCACAATATAACATAATTTTTATATCTAATTTTCATGAATTTCTGGGCCAAATGGAAGGAATTTAGTGTTTTATGCCTGTAAATTAATGGCCATTTAAATCAACTAGCGAGTGGGTTTTAGTGGAATGCGGTGGATTAGAACGCTGCGGTTAGCGGTGAAGTCGGGGGGGAAAAATACTGTTTGTTCATACATTTTTTGGGACCCCATTTCGCAATATAAAAATATTATTAAAGCCTCCCGAAAAACCAACTTTTAATATAAAAATATACTATTTACCTTTTTTTCTCCCCTACGCAAAATCCTTCCGGTTGTCTGCGGTCACGGCTTTTGAAGGTGATTTTTAAATTACTCTAGTTAAAAAATAATCTAGAGTAATTTAAAAATACCTTCATTGATAAAATGTCGGAGCGATTTTTCTTCCGCAACAAAATCGCCCGACATTCATCGATTATCCTAGTCTGTCGAAAAACGGCACTTTAAGCCTGCCCCCCTCTGAAAGGCGCCAAAGTCGCGCACACGGGGAGCGGCAGAAGTGCAGCGCCACTAAAGGTAAGTTTTGCAACATACCTACATTGTCTGGTAACAATGAAACCCTGAGCTCAAATGATCTTTGTTTATTGATCAAATGCATTTCAAGTTACTTACATTGGATTTTATTTAATTGTGTTATTTTTAAGACAATAGCCAATTAAAATGTAGTTGTTAGATTATTTTAGACTTTAGAGATAAATCCTTCAGCCCACCGAGTCCGCACTGACCAGCAATCACCCGGTACGTTAGCACTATCTTACACATTAGGGATAATGTATAATTTTACCAAGCCAATTGATTACAAACCTGTATGTGATGGGAGGAAACCAGAGCACCCGGAGAAAACCCATGTGGTCACAGGGAGAATATATAAACTCTGCAAAAATGAGACTCTGGCGCTGTAAGGCAGCAACTATACTGTGCCGCTGTCAAAGTCCTAGAGAACACAACGTTTGAACTGGGTCCAGCGGATCTTGAGGGCTGTCATATTATAGGCCTTGGTTGCTTTCATTAATTTGTTGAATTGCTAGCAAGTACTTTTTGGTTGGCAGTTAAGGATGAACGTCAAACAACACTATGCTCAGCAAATATGGAGCTAATAATTGGCAATGTGAATATCCGTTCTCAAAATAGTAAGTGTTCAGAAGTTAGGACAGGGCATCTGTATCTCCTATTCAACACAGTGACAAAGGATATGAAATGTCTCCAATTTGATAGTTTCCATGGAATTAATGCTATTAAATTATAGTGTAAGGAAAATGTTGTCATAAATTTCTTGAAATGAGAAGGGAAAATGTATTAATTTTTGATGTTTATATAATATTTGGCTTTCAAGCATGTTAGTTGTAACTAATAATGCAATGTAGAAAATAGCTCAAACATGATTAGATTCAATATATGAATATATAATTTTATATATTGTCCATCAATTTAATTGTACAAAAGTGATAACAAGGACTCTGAAGTGATAACAAGGACCTTGTTTTACGAGAGGATTATCTTTGATAACATCCAATAGTTTCTATATCACAAAAGTCCATTTTCCGAAAGAGAATTAACTGCCAATCAAAAAGGACTTCTAGTAATTTAACAGATTTTTTAAAAAGCATCCAAGATTCATAATGTGACAGTCCTCAAGATCTGCAGGACCCAGTGTGTTATGTTACATTAGCTACATTTAAACAAATGTTTATATTTAATTATATTATATTAAAACAAATAATAAATATCTGTAGTCGTCTTACTGCAAAATTTGTATTAATGTCCAAAAACAATTAGTAAGCTGTAGTGTTTGTAAATTGTAAGTGCTTTTAATTAACAAGTGTAATAAATTTGTTCATTTTCCTATTCAAGTCATTGCAAGTAAGTCCCCTCCCTTTAATTTACATTACTGACTAAACAGATTCACTCACGGATAAAATAAATTAGTATTGCAATAACCTGCATAAGCTTGTTATAAAATGCACTGCTCACATTTTTCTGCAAAGCTCTCCTGTACTATTTTGTTTTTAGTATAAATACTGTTATTTTTATTATTCCAAAAATAGATAAAACAAAGGGCAATTGGTTCAAATTATGAGCTTACATAACTGATCAAGAGAAGCAATATTTTACTTGATTGAGACGATTAGTTGAGTCGTCGTCATCTGATTATACTTTATTTCTTACAAATTCCATGAAATAATTGTTGTGTGATATTTAATATATATGAAGCTATAATTGTACTGCCATGGCCACCTCTTCCTGCCTCCACCCCCACTCTTTCCACTCCATTGTGTAATATTATTCATGTTGCGCTGGTTAGTGATTTTGTTTTTCTCTGCTGTCTGTTTGAAATTGTGGTATGTGAGGTTTTGTGGATACTCTTAAAAACATTACTCCAAACCAGAGGATTAAAAAAGTTAATTGTTTTGCATTCCCTGACAGCAAAATCTGGTATCATTAATTGTGGCAAGTTTTTTTTGGTGGTGTGGCCATTTCAGAGAAAGGAAATAACTAACATTGTCTGCCTGGAGCCAGAACAAGCAAATATCGTCCCTGTTGTCCAATCGCAGTGTATTTGGCACTGTCTGAATGTGGGGGAGCTTCCTCTTTCGCCCCCTATAAATAGTGACTATTGTAAAGAGTTCTGCCTCTGTCTCTGAAAGAGAATGCAAGGTATTAAAGCTGTGCTGTAACTCCAGGAAGGATTATTATTAGAATGCAGCAACCAATGTATAATGATGGTAATCAAAAAATTGATATCTACAGAATACCTAATTACTGTGGAGTAATTAACAGAAAGACGAAAATCTGATTCTTCAATTTGAAGATGTGATCAAATGAGCTGCAACAAAATCTGTAGAATAGGAGATGGCGATATACTTCCGATGACATAACAAACTATTCTGACTTACCATCAGTGATCTGTTTGCTTAGTAATAGACTTGCTGGGAATGAGGCAATTGACGTCCATTCTTTTGCATTTCTTGACATGGTTTAAATGAGCGAATTAAATGCAAATTAAGTTTTTAAAAAAAAATCAAATATTTAAGAGTAATTGCAGTTGTTTTGGCCTGGGTTTCACTGTGGATATATTTTGCTACCTTATATGCCTGAGTGATGATACATTGAGGAATTCACAGAGAAATTAACCACTACTGTAGCCCACATGTAGGCAGATAAAGGAATTCCACAGGATAGATAGAAAACAATACAATATGACTGGCAAACGTTTGGATCCACAGTAGCTTCCATGAGGTTCTAATGTGTACCACAAGAAAAGGTTTCAGGCCCTTAAAGAAACAAATCTCAGATTTAAACAATAGATCTTTGCTGGAAAGAGCGCATGAGATCCAGCAACTTGCTCACAACACCGTGCATGATTCTTCAGTGCTGACAAGATTATCTATCTATGCCAAGAACGGAAGAGATCATCAAAGATAGCAAGGTAGTCAGTGCCTACTGGGCAGAATACTTAGACCTTAACTGAAATTAAAATGTACATTTCCCTAACCTCATCTCATCAACACACTATCTGCTCCTATCTTACTCCAGCTCAACACATGGTCAAATGGACCATGGGTACAAAGATGAACAACAAAAGCCCCTGGAGCAATTTGTATCCTAAAGGGCCTGTCCCACTTGGCCGTCATTTATGCGACAGGCCGGTAGTGACTGACGCACGACGGTCGCATGCGTCATCATGCGTCCGCACAGCCGTCCGGAGAGCGTGACGTCATTTGAACATAGACACAAAATGCAGGAGTAACTCAGCAGGATCGGCAGCATCTCTGGAGAGAAGGAATGGATGATGTTTCGGGTCGAGTCTCTTCTTCAGTCTGAAAAAGGGTGTCGACCTGAAATGTCACCCATTGCTTCACTCCAGAGATGCTGCCGGTCCCGCTGAGTTACTCCAGCATTTTGTGTCTATCTCCAATCATCTTGGCCCCGCTCTGGGAGTAGGAGTGGGGGCGGATCCGGATCCGCAACGGCCGTGAGCCCCAGGCCGAGCTCGACGATCGTTTGCCTGCTTCTCCTGCTGTTGGAGGTGAGACAGGCCCTTTACTGCAGCTTTGTTCTCCTTTCTAAACTTTCTACAATAATGAGGTGTCAAAGATCTAACCAGCAAATCCACCACTTTCCCAATCACAATGCACAACTGGGTAATGCAAAGCTGTGTCATTCATTGGCACAACAATTTTCACAATCTTCTATACTTCAAGTTTGCTCTTTGCTTCAAATAAGCTTCCTGCTACCATAGAGCTAGATGGAATACAACGTAGCAAAGTGTGCGGCGATGCACTTTGGTAGTAGGAATAAAGGTTTAGACTATTTTCTAAATGGGGACAGGATTCCAAAATCGGAGGTGCAAAGGAACTTTAGAATGCTTTAGAGTGTCATCAGTCTGAAGAAGGGTTTCAGCCCAAAACATTGCCTATTTCCTTCGCTCCATAGATGCTGACTCACCTGCTGAGTTTCTCCAGCATTTTTGTCCACCTTTAGATTGCTGGTGCAGGATTCCCAAAAGGTTAATTTGCAGGTTGAATTGGTAGTAAGGAAGGTAAATGCAAATGCAATGTTAGCATTCATTTTGCGAGGACTAGAATATCAAAGCAGGGATGTAATGCTGAGGCTTTACAAGGCACTTATAGGCATTTTGAGTGTGTGAGCAGTTTTGGGCCCCATATCTGATGAACGATGTGTTGGCATTGGAGAGGGTCCAGAGGAGGTTTATGAGAATGATTCCAGGGATGATTGGGTTAATGTATGATGAGCGCTTGAGAGCTCTGTGCCTGCACTCGCAGGAGTTTAGGATAAGGGGAGGGAATCTCATTGAAACTTTCTGAATAATGAAAGGCCTGGATAGAATGGATGTGGAGAGGATGTTTCCATTAGTGGGAGAATCTTGTCTAGATGGCACAGCCTTAGAATAAACATACATTTGAAAGGAGATGAGGAGGAATTTCTTTAGCCAGAGGGTGACTATGTGAAATTCATTTCCACAGAAGATTGTGAAGGCCAAATCATTCGGTATTTTTAAAGCGGAGATTAACAGTTTCTTGATTAGTAAGGGTGTCAAAGGTTATGGGGAGAAAGCAGGAGAATGGATTTGAGAGGGTGAGATAGATCAGCCATGATTAAATGGCGGAGTAGACTGGATGGGCTGAATGGCCCAATTCTGGTCCTATGACTTATGAACTTATGGCCTAACTAGTACACGTAATGGGAAAGTGTCTAGTCTACATCATCTCCACTCTTGAACTACTGTCATTCCACTCATTCATCGAACTGCACTATGCGGATGACACTTGAATACATTCACACTCTGTAACCAAGCTCCAGGTTTTATCATTAAAGTGTTTGAGAAAATGGGCCTTGCATTGATCCTCCATAAATGGAATGTCCTCTATCAGCTTGTCCCATTGCATATTACCTGACAATATTCTGGAAAATGTGGATCAGTTTTTCATAGTTTGGAGCCAATTCTCAATGAAAGCAAACAAATGCATAGAAATTCAGCCACTGCATCCAGCACAGCCTTTGAGTGGAAATGTTCGAAGATCAAAACTCAGACTAGCACTAAGCTTATGGTCTACTAGACAGCAGTGATCTATGCTCTCCTGTACACTTTAGAAACATGACCTACTTCCAGCAGGCTCTTCAAAGGTACTGGGAAACTAGCTCCCAACACCATCCAAAAGCTGTCCAGTTTCATTGACAGAACTAAAGTCAGCATCGTCTCCCAGGTCAACATTCCCAATATTGTGGTTCCAGTGGACAGCTCACTTTGTTTCTATGCCTGACCCTAAGCTCCTGAAACTTGCACTCTGTTCAGTACACCGTATGGCAAGAGATTTCTAGGACTGAAAAAAGTCAAAGCTGCCTTGCTGGAGACGGGGAGAATAATGTTCTTATTGATTCTTGGTGTTGTCTGTCTGATCAGCTTTAAAATTAAGAAGGTGCATCGGAGATAGCAACATGTACTTTAGTTTACTTTAGAGATACAGTGTGGAAGCAGATCCTGCAGCCCACCGAGTCTGCACCGACCATCCCAGACACTCGCCCACACATAATAGGGACAATTTACAATATTTACCGAAGCCATTTAACCTCCAAACCTGTATGTCTTTGGAATGTGGGTGGAACTGGAGCACTTGGAGAAAACCCACACGGTCACAGGAAGAACATAAACTCCATACAGACAGCACACGTGGTCAGGATCGAACCGGTGTCTCTGGCGCTGCAAGGCAGCTACTCTACCACTGCGCTACGGTGCCGCCACACTGCTTATGCACAAGCATAAGGGCTAAGTCAATTTGCTATCTTTAACTCGGACTACTATCCTTAAAACAGATATTTAAACGAATTGGTGTTTATGTCAGAAGTGGCTGGCATTCAAAAATATCAAATACTGCTTACTGAAATAGTTTTTGTTTTTCTCAGAAATAAAGGATTGGAGGGGCCTCAACACTCTTAGTTAGGAAAAGAGATAAAAACAAGCCAGAATTCTTCTTTGCCAACCAGAATATCCTGCTGGAAATTGTACTTGGTGGTTACTTGGCAAGGACAAGGTGAAACTTGGCAGTGAAGGCCTCCTGGGTCCATGTTTAAAAGGACCCCTTCCCCCCCCCCCCCCCCCCTCCAGAAATTGTCCAATTTCTAACAAGACTTTGGAACTTTTAAGAGAGCAGGAAAAAAGAGGGGAAATATTATCGCAGGGAAACTGTGCTTTCTGAATCACAGGGCAAATATCTACATGGGCATCTAAGTACAGGATGTTCTTGGCAGTTTTTGAAAATATACACATTTTTCACAGTTTGTTTGGAAATATACATGGAACTTTGTGTCTTTCAACCTTTTCGTTGAGTTGTTGGAAGATTCATGCACATGTGCACGTACTTGCAGATGCATGCAAAGAAAAAATAAATATTAATACAATTAATATGAATACAATTATATGTCTCAGAAAATATTGCATAAAAAAAATTACACTCTTCTTCTACATTTCAGCTAAAGTTGCTCATGAGAATGAAATGAACTCAAATTGAAAGACCACAAGTGAACATCTTTGATTGCAACAAACTATTAAAACTTCCTGAAAATCTGCCTAAAAAAAACCTGCAAAAAGAGCTTATTTATGAAAAGCAAAAGTTGTTTCTGTGATGAGGCCAAAGACATTTCCAGCCACTTCATATGCAGGAAACAGCCGCCAAAGACTACAGGAAATTCGTGAGGGATTGAAGCAACCTCCTAAATCTTCAAATCAGGGTTTGAATGTTGGCACTAACAGCGAAGCCCAACTTGATCCGAAAGCCACTGCTGGAAAAGATGCCACCAGACAGCAACAGATGCGACCTGTCCCAAAATTTGGCCCTTATCAGAAAGCTCTCCGTGAAATCCGAAACTCCCTGATGCCATTTGCAAATGAGTCGGGTCAATCGATTAGTGTTGAAGTAAACAGGCAGATGCTTCAAGAATTGGTGAATGCTGGATGTGAACAGGTATGCCTTGCCAATGTTACTTTTTGATCATGTGTTATTACTTTATAAGATGTCATGCTTTGAGTACTGCCAGGAAATAAAACGTTCACTGGCCTCAAATGTAATGCAATGGTTGTCAGACTTTCATCAACTGGGTACCAAAAGAAGATAGCGGCAAGAAGTAAATGATTGAGGCAGGAGGAATTAATGGTAAAAAGCGGCAGTGACACAGTGCTAAAGCTGTGTAGGATAGTGCTAATCCATGGGGATCGCTGGTCGGTGTGGACTTGGTCAGCCGAAGGGCCTGTTTCCATGTTGTATCTCTTAAACTAAACTAAACTGCCGTCCCTCTCTTTGCCCTGCCACCTTCAGCTGTTGTGCCCTGGGGGGGCTCCTTGAGGGTGCAGATGTTAAGACCCCCGGTTCTTCTTAACCTCCCTTCCCCATTAAAGAGGAGAGATGCAGATGTGAATAGTAAATCAACAGTTTCCATTTCAAGTTGCAACTTGGAAAGATTGTTGTTGGTTTGTCGTCACTGGGTATATATCCTGGAGCTTCCTGTACAATGACACCATGAGAATATTTTCACCAGAAGTCTGCTGCAGTTCAATGTGGTGACTCGCTACCATTTTAAGAGCTATTTAGGATGGTCAGTGAACACCAGCTATGCCAGTGTACACACAGTATGAAAAACAAATACATTAAAAGCAAAAGTCATTAAAGTTGTCAGTAAACTGTCAGAATCTCTAATTAGGAATGTAGTGGCAGGGCGTTTAGAAAATTGCAAATATAATTGGTGGCGCAGCGGTAGAGTTGCTGCTTTACTGCACCAGATCCTAACTAAGGGGTACTGTCTGTACGGAGTTTGTACGTTCTCGCCGTAACCGCGTTGGCTTTCTCTGGGTGCCCGGTTTCCTCGCACACTCCAAAGATGTGCAGGTTAATTGGCTTGGGTAAAAATTGTAAATGATCCCGAGTATGGAGGATCGCATTGGTGTACGGGGATCACTGCTTGGCGTGGACTCGGCAGGCCGAAAGGCCTATTTCCGTGCCGTATCTCAAAACTAAACTAAACAAAACAATAATTAGGCAGAGCCAATATAGTTTTATGAAAGGGAAACAAATGTTGATACTTCCAAGAGGTGTTTTGAGGATGTTGTTAGGAGGGTGATGTGGAATATTGTATATATGGATTTTCAAATGACATTTGGTAAGTATCGCATATTTTTAAAAAAAGGATCTGAATATTTAGCATGGGGAAAGGATTAGTTTTGGTCACCCTGCTGTAGGAAGGATGTCATTAAGCTAGAAAGAGTACAGAAAATATTTACGCAGATGTTACCAGGTGTTGGGAAATTGAGCTAAAGGGAGAGTTTGGGCAGAATGTGACTTTATTCTTTGGTGTGCAGAGTTTGAGGGGCGATCTTATAGAGGAGTATAAAATCATAAGGGGAATAGATGGGGTGAAGTCTTTTACCCAGGGTTGTGGAGTCAAGAACCAGCGGACAAAGGTGAGTGCAGAAAAATTTAATAAGGACCTGAGTTTTTAACTCTTATGGTGGTGGGTATGTGGAACGAGCTGCCAGAGGAGGTAGTTGAGGCAGGTACAATCAAATGCATTTAAGGGGCATTTGGACAGGTACATGGATAGGAAAGGTTTAGAAGTACCAAACATGGGTAAATGGGACGATCAAAGATGGAGCATCTACGAATACTTAAAGAATAGAAAAAAGTACAAATAAATGTGGCCTTCTACCAATGGAGTGACAAAAAAAAAAAACCCCACCTTGGCAATTTTCAACGTATCCATGATATATTTAAAAAGTTATGAACAAAATACATGCTGGTTCGCTCAATAATGGATGGAAAGTAAACAATGTGGAGGATGCAATCTGTAAAGGTTCAGCCAGGTTAAGTGAGTGAGCATAATGTGATAGTAGATGGAGTTAATTTGGAAAGTGTTAAGTGAGTTATTTTTGTGGGAAGATTTTTTTTTAATTTTATTTTTTTAAATGAAATGGACTGATAAATCTTGGAACCCAGAGTGACTATAGTGTATTGGTTCATTAACCACGGAAAGTTTTAGATGTAAATTAAACAGGCAATTAGGAAAGGAAGTTACATATTGTTCTTTATTGAAAAAGGACTAAAGTAGATACAAGGAAAGTCATACAGCACAGAAACAGGATACCCTGACCTACCAAGTCCACACTGACCATCAAGCACCCTACTATTCACACTTAGATTTTGCCATATTTCCATCGACTTTCCCTAGATTCTATCACTCACCTACAGACTAGGGACAATTTACAGTTAGTCTGCCATCCAGCAGTTCTTTGGAATGTGGAATGAAGCACCTGGGGGAAGCCCACACAGTCTCGGGGAGCTTCATAGACTTGTAGAGAAACACAGCGTGGATCAGTGCTGGAGTAACTCAGCAGGTCAGGTCTGGAGAACATGAATAGGTGATCTTTTGGGTCAAGGCCCTTCTTCCCTTCAGGCCAATTTCTCCATGTGCAAACTCCACACAGAGGTCAGGATTGATGGAACTCTGAGATAGCTGCTCTACCTGCTGTGTCACAATGCTGCCACATTTTTGTAAAACATTCAGACCGAGTCATTTTATGAACACGTTTCTGTTAACAATTTTAGCAAGCTAGTTTACTTTAGTGTCACAGTGAATAGCTTTTGTTGCATGCTCAGCAGTCAGTGGGAAGACAATACATGATTACTAGAGCCAGGATGTTTAGGCACTAAAAAACTCTGAAATAGGCAGGCAAAAAGGCATAATAAAATTACAAACAAGGCATGATAAAAGGCATTTATTGACAAACAAAATCCATATTTTGTTGCATGCAACTTCGTCTCTACCTTTCTGCACAACAATGTTGAAGTTGCTGTCAACATAATTTTTCCGTAATGATGACTTGCTTGGTATATGTTCCTCTATGTATTTCTCTAAAAAAACCTCTGAGAGATTTGTTTTCCAATTTTCGCAGTGGAATTCCAACACCGATGAATGCCTTGCACAGATCACTCAAACTCAGATTTATGACGAGCCAGCAGTAAATTTAGGGAGGAGACAAGCTTGGGTATTTTGCTTGGGCAGTCTACACCCAGCAGTATCAACATTGACTTCTCTAATTTTAGATAGCCTTTGTCTTCTCCCTTCTCCCCCTCCCCCTCCCCAGCTCTCCTAGTCCTACGGTCTCTGCCTCTTCCTTTCTTTTTCCCGCTCCCCCCCCCTCCCCCAAATCAGTCTGAAGAAGGGTCTCGACCTGAAGCGTCGCCTATTCCTTCTCTCCATAGTTGCTGCCTCACCTGCTGAGTTTCTCCAGCATTTTTTTGTCTACCTTCGATTTTTCCAGCATCTACAGTTGTTTCTTAAATAGATCTTGGAGAAAACTGAACCAATGGGCAGTGGCATGAACGAATGAGCGACTGGCGGTGGCACCCCCGGTTTCTCCCCGGTGGTGGAAATTTTCTTGCAAGTTATACTATGTTAACATGTTAATAATAACATTAATATTAAAGTGTTAACATAGAAAACATAATTGTAATCACGGTACAATAGCACGACCTTTTAGCAAAATGGCAAAAAAGGCTAATTTGGCGCTTGATCATGAAAAAGGCATTATCCTGCTGAAATCATCAAAAATATATATGGCATGAAAAGGCACATGGCATTTATAGCAAAATCCTGGCTCTAATGATTACAATCGAGCCATCCACACTGCACAGATACATAATAAAGGCCATTACATGAATAACATTTAGTGCATGATGCAGTCCAGTAAAGTCCGATCAAAGATAGTCCAATGAGGAGAATAGTAGTTCGGGACTGCTCTCTAGTTAGTGATAGGATAGTTTAGTTGCCTGATAACAGCTGGGAAGAAACTGTCCCCGAATCTGTAGGCGTGCGTTTTCATACTTCTATTCCTTTTGCCTGATGAGAGAGGGGAGAAGAGGGAGTGACTGAGGTGTGACTCATCCTTGGTTATGGTGGTGGCCTTGCCGAGGTAGTGTTTCCAAATGTCTAATCACTGGCACAAGTGGATGTCCTGTGAATGTTCAGTGCACATGTACTTTTATTTTGGATGTTATGAAGTGGAATAATAAATGTTACAGTGAATCTGTTTAGTTTAAAGGGAGCATAGGTAACAAGGTTACGATAGGTTTCAAGAGTGCAGGCAAACGGATGATCACCAGGGGAGCGCGTGAACCTGGTGTGTGCAAAGGAATTTGGGAATCTGGATCTCATGAAGCAGATGCCAAACTGTCACGATTGTTGAATAGCAGGAAAGTGGTATTTTGTGGGCTCCCCACTGCCATAGGTTGTCTGTTGCCGGCCCTGATTAGTTCTGGCTAATTTTGCCTCCAGTTCATATCCCTCCCCACCTTCTCCCCTTTCAGTCTGAAGTAGGGTTCCGACCCCAAACGTCACCTATTCCTTTTCTCCAGAGATGCTGCCTGACCCACTGAATTACTCTAGCATTTTGTGCCTGTAAGCAGATTTTGGGACATTTACTGTATTGTGGTTTTCCTATTACCAAGAGTCAAGACTTTTTAGAAGATCAGGAGTGTTTGTTGACATTACCAGATCTCCTCAATCTTCCAAGGAAGTAGAGACATTGATGGACTTTTGATATTATTATTGATGGGATATCATTATATATTCATATGAATCAAGGGACTGAGAACTGTACTGATTTTATATTCATATTCCCAATGTGGGAAGGAAGAGGCCATCTGGACAATATCTGCTGAGAAACTAATTTAGCATAGTTGGAATAAATCTCTCAATTATGTGATAGTACCTGCCTCATCCACCATCTTCTTTAGCAGCTCATTCCGTATACCGACCATCCTCTGAGTGAAACAGTTGCCCTTCATTCCTTTTAAATATTGCCCCTCTCACCCTAGATCTATGTCCTCTGGTTCCTGACACAGTGTGTTCACCCTATCTATTCCTCTCATGATTTTATACACCTATGTAAGATCACCCCTTATCCTCCTGTGCTCCATAATGTCTTTAAGCAGTACGTTATCTGCCAACACTTGACATTACACTGTGGTATGTTCTGATCATTTGATTGCAAAATCATCACATGCCTGGGCACACAACCATGCACATTCTCTCATGTACACATTTGAGTTCTTATTCTTAGTTGATGCTTGCTGAGAAATTTTATCTATCACTTGTAGAATTCAAAGTGCCTTATCATCGAGCCAATTAAGGGTTCTGGAATTTGTTCTGTGTTATCAGTTTGACATTTTTATCATTGGTGGCATTCCACAGTTTTGGTTCACGATTGATTGAGGATTAAAAATTGAAGATATTGGCCACTGCTTTTTTCCGTCATCTTTCTCTGGCTTCATTTATTGAAATTTATCCAACATTGAAAAGGAGATTCATCTATTGTTTTTGTCAGAAAAACGTTTATTGACTCAAAACGTAAAAAAAAACTTAAACATCAATAATGTAAAAATTAAATGAAATGCAAGGACACATTGATCAATATTACACATATGTTTATACACATAGCATATCACACACACACAAAAACACACACAAAAAAGATGGACCCAAAAAGCTGGAGTAACTCAGCGGATCCGGCAGCATCTCTGGAGAGAAAGAATGGGTGACATTTCGGGTCGAGGCTCTCTTGTCTGAAGACCTTAAACCAGCATCTGCAGTTCCTTCTTATCTATATATACACACACACACACACACTATATATGTGTGTGTGTATATGTGTATGTATATATGTATGTGTATATATGTTATATATGTGTGTGTGTGTATATATGTATGTAGATAGTGTGTATATATATACACATACACGCACACGTGTGTGGAAATAGAGGATAAATGTCACTCTTGTGGTGCTGGAGAATTCTCCGATCATTAATTTTTGTGAGGGTGAATGAAATGCTGTTAGTAAATTTGAGAATTCTAATTGATCATCAATGCAAGTTGACTGTACAGCTAAAAATAATTATTTCTGTCTTTTTGAATATGAAAATCAGAAGCCATACGACCTATGCTGCTGCTTTATGCTCCACACCAGTTTTCTCTCCACTTTTCATTTAACTGTCATTATTAACTTCTCTTCCATTCTCCCTCCATGTGTTCACCTTGTCGCCCTTTAAGCAGTTCATCTTTATGTATTGCAATTGATAGCAAGTTCTGTATTCTAATCAGACTTCATGAAAATAACTTTTTCCTGAATTCTCTAAATTATGTATTATTAAGTTTTCACTACCATATAAATGAGCCTGCCTTGTTGTTAAAAATATCTATATACACACACACACACACCATTATTTGCTTCAAAATAAACCTCAGAATCAAAAAATATACAAAATGCTAAAACTCTTAATACATTCACACTTAACAGTTATAAAAAAAATGTACAAAACAAAAATCACAAGATTTGCTCGCCATGAACTTTTCAACCTGCTTTTGTAGCGAAAAGAGCTTGTCCTTTTCCACCTAATCCTTCAAGCTCTAAACTTGAGGGTTATGGGCCAAATTCAGGTAGTTTGGACAAGTGTAGATGAGGCATTTTGGTCAGCGTTGGGCTAAAGGGCCTGTTCCATGCTGTATGATTCTACGGCACAAAATTCCCTCCTACAACTCTAACCATGTAAAGATGTCCAATCATACATGGTGACCGTTTTTAGATAGTCATACATCAAGTGATACAGCATGGAAACAGGCCCTTCAGCCCAACTTATCCATTTTGACCAAGTTGCCCCATCTACGCTAGTTCCACCTGCCCCCGTTTGGCCGATATCCCTCCAAACCTTTCCAATTCATGTAGCCGTACAAATGTATTTAAAATGTTGTTATAGTATCTATCTCAACTACCGCCTCTGGCAGCTTGATCCATATACCCACCACTCGCTGTGTTGGAAAAGTTGCCCCTCAGGTTCCTATTAAATTTTTCCTCCCTTGCCCTCTTTTCCTCTCTATGTTCTCTGGTTCTTGATTCCCCTACTTTGGATCTATTCTATCTATTGCCTTCATGGGGGATACAATTTGTTTAAATCCTTGAGCAGAACACATTTGTGCGGTTGATAAAATTACTGTAAAGTTCTGTGAAACCCTGCAGATTAGAGGCTACCTGATATATTTCGCACCGTCAGAAATGGTTCTGTATGTGCTTAGCAACCCTGTTTATGCAAAACAATACTGAGCCCAACTTCAGTCTTTTCTACTCTGATCTGATTCAAACATACCATATTTGCTGATACAGTCGACTAGAACAATCTCCACAAGATCAAATCAAATGCTTTAAGGAGAGTTTTTTCAAACGGCAGAATTGTTGAATAATTTTTTTTGTGATTTATATGATAATCATAATCCCTAAGTTCTATGATTCATTATTCTCAAGTACAACATCTGCTAGAGTCCGTGCTGTTGTTAATGGGATCTTGCTAGGTATAACATTATAGCAGTGGTCACTTCACCAACTAATGTGGTGATTTGGAACATTCAGAGATTGTGAAATGCATTAAATAAATGCATTTAATTTTTCTTTCTTCACAAACAATATGTTGCATTTTAAACTGGCTTCCATTAGCAGCAAGATGAAGACCCTGTGCGGTGATTTGAGGCAAAAGAACTATTTCTATTGGGAATATCTCCAATCCAAAGCAAAGCAGAAATGTTATACTGAGCCAGAGTGTGTTTCATATTACTTGCTGTGGCGTAGGCATGGATTAAAGCTGCGTAGTTTAGTTTTCAACAAACTCCTGGGAGAGGATTCCATCAGCATTACTGTTGTGTGAAAGTTTTTAGCAACCAAAACAAGGTTTGCATTTTCTCTGGCATCTGAGTCCTTTTTTAATTTTGCAATTCTAATAATCCCAGTATTGTAGAAACAAAATCAATTGGCAATTAAGTCAAATTTAAAGAAAGGTTATACTAATTCTTAAATCCATTTTGTGAAATACAGGTTTGTGTAAATTTGTGATTTGGTGGCATTGCATGTAATCAATCTTATTTTCCTTTCCTCATGTTTAAAGTCATACAGCGAGTAAACGGGCCCTTCGGCTTAATTTGCCCAAGTCAACCAACATGCCCCATCTATACTAGTCCCACCTGCCTGCTTTTGGCCATATCCCTCTATACCTGTCCAAATGTGTTTTAAACATTGTGATAGTATCTATCTCAACTATCTCCTCCAGCAGCTCGTTCCACATACCCACCACCCTCTGTGTGAAGAAAAAGGTTGCCCCTCTGGTTCCTATTGGTACTTTCCCCCCTCACCTTAAACCAATGTCATCTAGTTTATATTCCTTTGCTCTCAGTAAAAGACTGTGCA
This sequence comes from Raja brachyura, assembly GCA_963514005.1. Next base: position 65,545,158 of record OY740786.1, read on the forward strand.
TTTACCCTCATGATTCCATACAACTCTATAAGATCACCCTCTATCCTCCTCCTCTCCTTGTAGCAGAGATACCCTAATCCAGGCATCAGTCTGCTAAACATCCTCTGTACCCATTCCAAAGCATTCACATCCTTCCTGTATTGGGGTGACCAGAACTCCATGCAGTAGTCCAAATGCAACCTAACCAAAGCCCTATAAAACTACAATGTTACCCTGTGACTCTGATATTCCATACCCTGACCAATGAAGGCAAGCATACCATACTAAAGTGGATAGGTATATGGACGGGAAGGGAATGGAGGGATATGGTCTGAGTGCAGGTAGATGGGACTAGTGGAAAATAAATAGTCGGCACAGACTGGAAGGGCCGAGAAGGCCTGTTTCCATGCTGAAATTGTTATATGGTTATATATGCCGCCTTTACCACTTCATTTGAGTCACCATTTTCAGGAGTTATGGACTGTATTCGATATTCAAGGTGAAAACTGATGAATTAGTTTAAATTTTGTAAATTTTAAACTGATAACAAAGAACTCTATTTTCAAAGTTTACAAAGTTTTTATTTTGCAGATTTGGAGGGCATACTGAATGATTTTCTTACCAATTGCAAAGTTTCTGCAGCTAACAGTACTTTAATCAATAGAAAATTATACATGTATCCTTAAATCCCAATTTTATATGTAACTAGACGAAGTGCAGACCTGTTGGGTCTGCTCCCCCGATGCAAGATTTCACCACTCACCCATTCCTCCAATGCTCCCCCAACGCAATATTCCACCACTCACGCATAGGCCCAACTGCGCAGGCGCGGCTCATTTATCCTCATCCCCAGCACTCCCTCCTCCTCCTCTTCACCCTCCCTCTTCAATCCCTAGAGAGGGAGGGGGGTAGAGAAGGAGGTGGTGGGTGGCCACCAACTTCCAGTGACGTCAGGGTGAGGGCCACATTTAAATTAACGTTCCGCTTTTTCCGACCCGGGCTTCTACCCACGACACCCCAGCTGGGGTTTTACACGAACATCAAGGAGGCACCTAGACTGCAGCGGTGAAGGAGACATCGAGACCGCAGCAGTGAGGCCTTGTGACGTCACTTGAAGCGGGTTGATGGACATTTGCCATTTAAAAACTTGGTTTTAGCTATTATTAAAACGCTATAACTTTTGAAATATAGCATTAAATGTGAAGTGAAGCAGGTTACTTTGTCGATGTGCTTCATGTGATGAATAATCTATGAAAATGTAAGCGAATGGCGTTTTGAGGAAGATCCAATGAATACAGACAGATAGGCGCGCGCGCACACACACGCGCGATCAGACTTTTATAGGTATAGAGATAGGCATTTATACAACTAGTTTTGTACTGCCTTGTATGTTTTTTTCTGAGCTTGTCAAACTAATCCTGACTAGCAACTTGTATCTGTGTTCTACATAACTGCAATACTTCTGGAATTTACACAGCTATTGCAGAACAAGGGAGTGTAAATAAATCGAGAGCTAGAAATGTAAGCATGACAGCTGGAATTTTTGGGTCCTGTGAGGCAGCCATAAGTACTTATAACTCTTTCTTTCTGATGTGTGCCTGGATAGTGCTTGTAAAAGTTCAAGTAAAGCATGGTTTCCCCGTTTTCTGAAGTTCCCTTGCCACAATTCAATATTTCATTACTGCTAGATTAAAAATTACATTGTGACATTTCATGTATGTGCATTATGTTGTCAACTCGTGAAAAGCCTGTTCTACGTCAACTCTTAAGATTAACTCCAAATATATTGAAAGATAAATATGAAATACATTAAGTTTTAATGTAGTGAATATATACTCTGCAAGTGGCATGTTACTTGGGCTTGCAGTAGGATGACAAAGGATAGTTAGACCAGAGGTAAGGAGAGGAAAGTAGAATTGATTTAATTCTTTTCCCCAGTTTTATTTAGTTTTATTTTGGTTTGTTATCGCGTGCATCGAGGTACAGTGAAAAGCATTGTGTTGCATGCTATCCAGTCAGCAGACATTATAATTCAATATATTTAATTTATATATAATATCAATTATAGGTATAATAAATTGATATATAATTTCAAAATGTGCATCCATTTGTCTCAGCTCTGAATTTGCTCTTGATGAAATGGGCAAAGATTGATCATGATGCATTCATTAATACACAAAGTAATGGAGAAACTCAGCAGGTCAGACAGCATCTGTGGGGAGAATGGACAAGCGATGTTTCAGGTCGGGAGAATCAGAGGAAGGGTCCCGATCCAAAATGTTGCCTGCCCATTCCCTTCACAGATGTTGCCTGATGCACTGAGTTCCTACATCACTTTGTGTTTTGCGCAAGACTCCAGCATCTACAGTTCCATGTGTCTTCAAGCAATCATTAATATTGCCTAATGATCAAGTCTAACTACACTGGGTTGGCTAAGGCTGGATTGTTCCCAGAAATGTCTGTTAAGGTGGCACAGGCAGCACCAGGTCATTAAGTATGGTGGCACAGTGGTGCAGTGGTAGAGCAACTGCCTCACTGCACTAGAAACATGGGTTTGGTCCTGACATCAGGTACTGAATGCGTTCTCCAGGGGTTTCCTCTGGGTACTTTCAGTTTTTTCACACATTCCAAAGACGTGCAGGTTTGTAGTTTAATTGGTCTCTGTAAATTGCCCCTAGTGCGTAGGGATGGAGAGGAAAGTGGGGTAACATAGAACTAGTGAGAACAGGTCATTGTAGAAACAATGGACTGCACAAAAAAAAGACTAATTCAGCAGGTCAGGGAGCATCCCTGGAGAATATGGTGATGTTTTGGGTCAGGACCCTTCTTCAGACTGATTTTGACCATGCGGGAGTAGTGTTTGTCAGGTGGTTCTGAAGCAGAATCCATTCCAAGAAGGTTCTTGACCCGAAACATCAGCTATCCATGTTCTCCACAAGTGCAGCCTGACCTGCTGAGTTTCTCCATCACTTTGTGAACAGGTTTTTGTGGTCAGTGTCCATTCATTGGGTTAAAAGGCCTGTTTCCATGCTATATATATAAAATGGTTCCCGTTCCTATAGTGGACTTTTTTGCGGTCGATCCACTGATAACCCACTGAGTACCTCCAGCAGTGTGTGTTTTGCTCAAGATTCCAGCATCTCTCTTGAGTCTGCAGCGTGTTATATGATCGACACAAAATGCTGGAGTAACTCGGGTTACTCGGGCCAGGCAGCACCCCGGGAGAAAAGGAATAGGTGACGTTTCAGGTCAAGACCCTTCTTCAGGTTAATGTGTTTTTATGATGTTTGTCTCAGTTTTTACACACTGTGCTCACAATAATTGTTCTGGCAGCAGAGAAGGTTTTTGCTGTTAAACTATTAGCTAATGGAATGTTTTTAGTCAGGAGGCTTGAGTATTTTATTCCTTGGATGGGAGGTGGAGAAGCCCACAAGACTTGCAGCTGCTTGATGCTGAAATGGTTGGCTCTGGAAAATGTCACGTTGGTTAACCATGTGCAAATTATGAGAATAGTTCTCCTAAATGCTTTTCAAATGCCTAGAGAGCTGACCCCAGGACAACGTGTCCTATGTGTGGCTGTTCTTGCCTTTCAGATGATGCAAGTTTATTCAAAACTGGACTGTCTGCTTACCTGTTTGTGCAGAATCTGAACTACAGCCACAAGCTGGTTTGCAGATGGCTGTAAAAATGATCTTTGCAGTTCTATTTTATTTAATGCATCCTTCTTGACTGAATTAATTTATTTTTGGAAAGATTGCGAAAATAAATTTTATTTTTTGCAGAAATATATTTGTAACAACCTACCGTGAATTTTGGTGGAGAACAATGTAAGAGCAGCAGTGATGTTCTTTAAAAATATGCACAATGTTCAGAAGTTTGTCTGTTGTCAGCCATTCATTCAGTTCTGCAGCAGCAGATTTACCGTATTTCCCAGCAATGAAGCCGCACCTGCGATGAATCCCCCATTTTGAGTTGCTAAATTTTGAAAAGAGGCTGGCAGGACAGGATCAAGGGTTTGGTTTAGTCAGTAGAAAGGAAAATGTGAAACTCCAAGGAGGCAATCTGGACCGGGGAGCCTCCATCTTCGCCTGTCCCACAATGCGCTGTGCGGTTCAGGTCTGAGGGACGGGGACTTCCTGGCTCGGGGAGATCACGTACCCGGGGAGAGAGAGAGCCCGGGACGGAGTAGCTACCCGCCAACCACACCTCCACCAGTTGCACCTGTGCCGAAGGACACCATGGCTGGCTGGCGGGCGGGCTAGCAGAAGGCACCAAGGTGGCGGCTGGTTCTGCTGTCTGGTCCTGGCGGTCGCTCTCAGCCACCCGAGCTACTGAGTGAGTGAATGAGTTGCTGGCATGATCCCTGACCCCCTCCTTCTCAACGCCCCTGCCCTCCCTGTAACTTTACCCCTGGCGGCCCAGCCAAGTTTACCACTTTGTGCCGTGCTGACTCGAGCCAGACTCCCCACACGCTGTGAAAGGAACTCTTTCCCCCAACAAATAACTCAGCAGCAAAGGAAATACTAAGATAAGATATATCAACATCTTGATAATCTTGCACACCTTTTAAGGAAGATGTGCTCTGTAGCTCTGGTAAAACAGTAATGGTTACTTATAGTGTTTTAAAAATGTATCTTGGAGTTGAAGCATGTCCTGTTTTTATTTTGTTCTATGCTTAATAAACCTCAGGAAAAGTTTTAAACCTACAGCTACACTTACATTTTTACTAGTTTGAAACCATTTGAGAGCACCAAAATATTGCCTACAATTTAAATAAATTGTGGGAATTAAGTGGTGAGAGGATTAGATAATTCTCCATCATGTTTTGGTAAACACCCAATTAAAATTGTTACCAGCATTTTTTCCCCCAGTGATTGAAATTCTTATCTGAAATGATTTAGATCATTTTCAGAAAAGTAATGGGCAAACTTCATCTATGTTCTCTGCAGTAATATTTTACGAAAGATTGGCATTTAGCCCTGAATAGTACCAGACTCATTTTAATCCCACTGGCTCGAATGATGTAAATTATTGAAAATCCTGCTCCAGAATTAACTTCTATGATCTGTTTGGGAATTTGAGAAATCTTGAAGGTATTTTTCAACAACTAACGTAATGCCTGCAATTTAAAGAGGTTGTGGAAAATTAAATGGTGAAAGTATTTAGGAGCGGCACAGTGGCTCAGCGGTAGAGCTGTTGACTTACAGCCAGACACCCTGGTTCGATACTGACTACAGGTGGTACCTGTATAGAGTTTGTACGTTCTCCCTGGGACCGCGTTGGTTTTCTCCAGGTGGTCCGGTGTCCTCCCATAATCCAAAGATGTGCAAGTTTAATTGGCTTCAGTAACATTGTAAATTGTCCCAAGTGTGTAGGATCATGCAAGTGTACGGTGAGATTGCTGGTTGGTGTGGACTTGTTAGGCCGAAGGATCTGTTTGCACACTGTATCTCTAAAGTCTAAGGTCATACACTTGCCCAGATCTCTAATGCATTGGTAAACATCAATCTGAGATCAATTCTGGAAAGTTTATTTTTTATTGGGATTAAAATTTTTACCACAAATTAATTTGTTTAGTTTAAGAATAGCAAAAAGTTATTCATTAAATTAGCATTTTGTTTCTTGTCAGTGAAGTCACTGTGTACCGACAACGGAACAATGAAATTCTTACTTCCAATAGCAAAACATGCCTGTAAACACAATACTCATAGCTAACATGTAATAAACAAACACAATAAATTAATAACACAATATTAGAAATTAAAGATATTACACTGGTACCATCTCGACCCGAAACGTCGCCTGAGTCTGAAGAAGGGTCTCGAAACGTCACCTATTCCTTCTCTCCATAGATGCTGCCTCACCGGCTGAGCTTCTCCAGCATTTTTGTTTACACTGGTACCATAGGTGCTTATCTTTTCTCCAGGACCACCATGATTATAAAATAAGCACAGAATTCACAAAGGTAAATTAAAAATAATTTACAGAACTTCCCACATTTTGTTTCAATTGACTGTGACCCCAGCATTGTGATCTTTGCAAGTAAACCCTGCTGTCTGTAAGAAGGAGGGGTCTGAAATCTCATCACTCCTCTCCCAATATAGTTGACAAGTAAAAATGTCTGACTATTGGTGATCCCTTTTGTACCTTTTTTGGAGGTGGTAAATGTCTAAACTGCATTACATATGACTAACAATTGTAATTTGATTAGTAAGGTTATCAAGGGTTATGGGGAGAAGGCATGGGAATGGGTTTGAGAGGTAAAGATAGATTAGCCATGAATGAATGGTGGAGAAGATTTGATGGGTCGAATGTACTAGTTCTGCTCCTATGACTTAAGAAATTTGGGAGAGGTTTAACAAAAACATCTAAATTAAACATCCTGGAGAAAGAAACAGTAAAACAAGAACATTCACTGTTTGAAACAGAAAAATAACTTTGTTGGTTCTAAATGAGAACAGTTACATTGCCACAAGAAGATGAAAAGTTTACTATGAAAGGAAAGCAGTTTTAGAACTAACCACATTGGTGACAGAGAGTCTCCCATGAAATAATAGACAATAGACAATAGGTGCAGGAGTAGGCCATTCGGCCCTTCGAGCCAGCACCGGCATTCAATGTGATCATGGCTGATCATCCCCAATCAGTACCCCGTTCCTGCCTTCTCCCGATATCCCCTGACTCCGCTATCTTCAGGAGCCCTATCTAGCTCTCGCTTGAAAGTATCCAGAGAACTGGCCTCCACTGCCCTCTGAGGCAGAAAATTCCACAGACTCACAACTCTCTGTGCGAAAAAGTGTTTCCTCTCCTTTCTAAATAGAAACATAGAAACATAGAAAAATAGGTGCAGGAGTAGGCCATTCGGCCCTTCGAGCCTGCACCGCCATTCAATGTGATCATGGCTGATCATCCAACTCAGTATCCCGTACCTGCCTTCTCTCCATACCCCCTGATCCCTTTAGCCACAAGTGCCACATCTAACGCCCTCTTAAATATAGCCAATGAACTGGCCTCAACTACGTTCTGTGGCAGAGAATTCCAGAGACTCACCACTCTCTGTGTAAAGAATGTTTTCCTCATCTCGGTCCTAAAGGAATTCCCCCTTATCCTTAGACTGTGACCCCTTGTTCTGGACTCCCTCAACATCGGGAACAATCTTCCAGCATCTAGCTTGTCCAACCCCTTAAGAATTTTGTAAGTTTCTATAAGATCCCCCCTCAATCTTCTAAATTCCAGCGAGTACAAGCCGAGTCTATCCAATCTTTCCTCATATGAAAGTCCTGACATCCCAGGAATCAGTCTGGTGAATCTTCTCTGTACCCCCTCTATGGCAAGGATGTCTTTCCTCAGATTTGGAGACCAAAACTGTACGCAATACTCCAGGTGTGGCCTCACCAAAACCCTGTACAACTGCAGTAGAACCTCCCTGCTCCTATACTCAAATCCTTTTGCTATGAATGCTAACATACCATTTGCTTTCTTCACTGCCTGCTGCACCTGCATGCCTACTTTCAATGACTGGTGTACCATGACACCCAGGTCTCGTTGCATCTCCCCTTTTCCTAATCTGCCACCATTCAGATAATAGTCTACCCTCCTGTTTTTGCCACCAAAGTGGATAACCTCACATTTATCCACATTATACTGCATCTGCCATGCATCTGCCCATTCACTCAGCCTATTCAAATCACCCTGCAGCCTCCAAGCATCCTCCTCACCTAACTATACCCCCCAGCTTGGTGTCATCTGCAAATATGGAGATGTTGCATGGAATTCCCTCGTCCAAATCATTAATATATATTGTAAATAGCTGGGGTCCCAGCACTGAGCATTGCGGTACCCCACTAGTCACTGCCTGCCATTCTGAAAAGGACCCGTTTACGCCTACCCTTTGCCTCCTCTCTGCTAGCCAGTTCTCTATCCACATCAATACTGAACCCCCAATACCATGTGCTTTAAGTTTGTATGCTAATCTCTTATGCGGGACCTTGTCGAAAGCCTTCTGAAAGTCTAGATATAACGCATCCACTGGTTCTCCCTTATCCACTCTACTAGTTACATCCTCGAAAAATTCTATCAGATTTGTCAGACATGATTTACCTTTCGTAAATCCATGCTGACTTTGTCCAATGATTTCACCACTTTCCAAATGCGCTGCTATCCCATCTTTAATAACTGACTCTAGCAGTTTCCCCACTACCGATGTTAGACTAACTGGTCTGTAATTCCCCGCTTTCACTCTCCCTCCTTTTTTAAAAAGTGGGATTACATTAGCTACCCTCCAATCCTCAGGAACTACTCCAGAATCTAAGGAATTTTGAAAAATTATCACTTATGCATCCACTATTTCTGTGGCTACCTCCTTGAGTACTCTGGGATGCAGACTATCTGGCCCTGGGGATTTATTGGCCTTCAATCCGTTCAATTTACCCAACACCACCTCCCGGCTAAACTGGATTTCTCTCAGTTCCTCCATCTTATTTGACCCCCGTTCCACTGCTATTTCCGGCAGATTATTTATGTCTTCCTTAGTGAAGACAGAACCAAAGTAGTTATTCAATTGGTCTGCCATGTCCTTGTTCCCCATGATCAATTCACCTGTTTCTGACTGCAAGGGACCAACATTTGTTTTAACTAGTCTCTTTCTCCTCACATATCTATACAAACTTTTGCAGTCAGTTTTTATGTTCCCTGCCAGTTTCTTTTCATAATCTATTTTCCCTTTCCTAATTAAGCCCTTTGTCCTCCTCTGCTGGAATCTGAATTTCTCCCAGTCCTCCGGTAGGCTGCTTTTTCTGGCAAATTTGTATGCCCCATCTTTTGTTTTTATACTATCCCTGATTTCCCTTGTTATCCATGGATGCACCACCTTCCCCGATTTATTCTTTTGCCAAACTGGTATGAACAATTTTTGTACTTCATACTTACTCTACTTCATAAAAGTACTTCATACTTACTGTACTTCATAAATGGCTTACCCCTTATTCTTAAACTGTGGCCCCTGGTTCTGGACTCCCCCCAACATCGGGAACACGTTACCTGCCTCTAACGTGTCCAAACCCTTAATAATCTTATATGTTTCAATAAGATCCCCTCTCATCCTTCTAAACTCCAGAGTACACAAGCCTAGCCGCTCCATTCTTTCAGCATATGACAGTCCTGCCATCCCAGGAATTAACCTTGTAAACCTACGCTGCACTCCATCAATAGAAAGAATGTCCTTCCTCAAATTACGGAACCAAAACTGCACACGATACTCCAGGTGTGGTCTCACTGGGACCCCATACAACTGCAGAAGGACCGCTTTGCTCCTATACTCAACTCCTCTTGTTATGAAGGCCAACACGCCAGTTACTTTCTTCACTGCCTGCTGTACCTGCACGGTTACTTTCACTGACTGATAAACAAAGACCCCCAGATCCCGTTGTACTACCTCTTTTCCCAACTTGACACCATTTAGGTAATAATTTGCCTTCCTGTTTTTGCTACCAAAGTGGATAATTTCACATTTATCCACATCCAAATAAGATTATTCATATCATATCGCACTTTCAATCTGCACACTTTCAAATCCATGCAGGTATTGATCTTACTTGAATATCAGGTCCATATTATTAATCTGCCAAGTACAGCAAGCATTTGTTTCAAGATGGTACATTCCTTCCATTGTTTCTGCAGGGATTTTGTGTGTCTCATGGAGTTTAAATTCTTCCTATCATTCTGAATGGACCTTCTCCACTTAGAGTGATCACGGGCTGCTGGTTCCTTGGAATTCGTGGAGAAATTGCGCTTTGTCAAGGATGCTTTGAGCACATTCTTGAATTGTTTAATCTATCTGCCTGGCAATGGTAATTCCATCATCAACTGTCTTAGTTCGGGAGCCACTTCTCAGAAACCAATCAGATGATCCAGGTTTTACAAGGATCTTGCTGTTAACCTGTGTTGGCAGAACGGGCAAGTGTAGAGTAGGAGCAGGTTTGTGGAGCAACTTTGTATGGTGGATATTAAATACAAGGCATGTGAATGAAGAAACTGCAGATTGTTGGTTTACACCAAAAATAGACACAAAATGCTGGATTAAGGCTGCGGGTCAGGCATAATTTCGAAATAAACGAATAGGTGACGTTTCGGGGTCTGAAGAAGAGTCTTGACGCAAAACATTACCTATTCATTTTCTCTAAAGATGCTGCTTGACCCACTGAGTTAAAAACAAGGCACTTACTCTTGTATGTTTAGCAAATAAATTAATAATTGCTTGATATTTAAATGCATGCAAGAGTTATTTGCATACTTCATCTTGACTGCTAAGGTTTTGGTAATCATGATTCTCTAGTGTAGTCACCATGGTTTGAATAGATTCCTATTATCTCTGAAGTCTAACTCCACTCCCATGGGAGGTTTGGTGGAAGAGAGGTGTAGTATCATTTCGGGAAAGAGCTCCACCAGTCCCAGAAGATTACTCGGGCCTCTAACCCACCTTTTGTAAAAGAGCTGAATGCTAATAAACTTTTTTTTGGAATCTTCTTTACAACTATTCTAGGATTTCCTGCTTGCCTGAGGCATACACATTAGACTTTAGAGATACACCCTGGAACCACGCCTTTCAACCCACTGAGTCTGCGTCAACCAGCGATCACGCTGTATACTGGCACTATCCCACACACTAGCGATAATATACAATTTTACCTAAGCCAATTAACCTACAAACCTGTTTAAGAAGGAACTTAAGATGCTGGAAAATCAAAGGTAGGGAAAAATGCTGGAGAAACTCAGTGGGTGCCTCACCTGCTGAGTTTCTCCAACCTACAAACCTGTATGGCTTTGGAGTGTAGGAGTAAACTGGAGTGCCTAGAAAAAACCCACATGGTCACATGGAGAACGTACAAACTCCGTACAGACAGCACTCTTGGTGAGGATCGAATCCTGGTCTCTGGTGCTGTGAGGCAGCAACTCTACCGCTGCGCCACTGTGCCGCCCCGGTAGAGGTTTTTTTAAAAAAAGTCACAATAGGCTGGAGGAACTCAGCGGGTCAGGCAGCATCTCTAGGGAACATGGATCGGCGACATTTTGGGTTGGGACCCATCTTCAGAATTACTGTGATTGAGGGTGAGGGAAAGATGGAAGAGAGGTAAGCGCAGGAAAAAAACCTGACAAGTGATTGGCGAATACAGGTGAGGGAGAGTTTTGATAGTTAGATTGTCGGACAAAGGCCATAGATGAAGATTCAAAAAGTGTGAGTTAAGGATGGAAGGCGTGCGAATTGTGAAGTCAGAGGAAGGAATATAGTTAGTTAAGGACAGGAGGAAGGGGAAGGGAAGAGACGGGTGCGAATCCAGGTGTGGCACAGGGAAGAGATGGTGGAGGAATAGAGGGGGCTATTAGTAGGCCATTTTCCAGATGGGGCACGGGGAAGAGAGTGGAACCAGAATACACAGTTCCTTGTGTTTCCACTTTGATCAGTTACTTTCACTGGTGTTGCTTATTATTTAGCTCTCAATCTGGCATGAGAAAGCTGGTGGTCGGCAAGAGTTATAGTGCGGAAGCTGGCCCTTTGGCCCACCGAGTCCACACTGACCAACGATCACCCCATACACTAACACTATCCTACATGCTACGAACAATTTACAATTTTTACTGAAGCCACAGAGTTGGGAGCACACAGAGAATGCATTGGATTTTCTGTGTCTATAGAATCACTTTGATTTATCCATCTAATCATTCAAAATAAACGCGAGCAATATGGAACTATAAATGCATTGGCAGCATTTAAAGAGCTCACTTGTGAGTACAATAGGCTGAAGTGCTACTTCCTGGGCTCTGACCTATTGATACGTAGTTTTAGTTTTTTGTTTTTGAGATACAGAGCGGACCTTCAGCCCACGCCGAACAGCGATCACCCTGTACGCTAACACTATCCTACGCACTAGGAACAATTTACAATTTTTACCGAAGCCAATGAACCTACAAATCTCCAAGTCTTTAGAGTGTGGGAGGAAACTGGAGCACGGGAGAAAACCCATGTGGTCAAGGGGAGAACATAGAAACTCTGTACAGACAGCACCTGTCGTCAAGATTGAACCCAGGTGCCTGGCGCTGTAAGGCAGCAACTTTACTGCTGTGCCACCGTGCTACCCAAGTATTGACAAACGATGAGGAAAATTGGACGGGGGGAATTAAATCATCCACACAAGGCAAGCTTTGGCATCAAATATTATTTTTATTATATGCAGCTGAGCCATAAAAATGCGATTCATGTGTAGTTTTGAGAATAATTCTTAACAGGTGTGCAAGATGCATTTTCCTCACATAGCAAATAATAGTTTCCCTTCTCTTCTGGTGTTAACACATTGTAATATATTTCTACAGGAGTTGCTTCACTTTAGAATAACATGGACTGCCTATGGAGCTGGTGTGCTACAATGCTGAGAAAAATATTCTGTGCTCTGCATCTTTCCCTTTGCTCTGTCTATTGTACTTGAGTTTGACTTGATTGACCTGTCTTATGTATGGTATATCTGATCTATTTGGATATCATTACAAAACAAAATGGTTCACCATATCTCTTGACACATGCCAATATTAAGCCTAACATTGTGAGCATAACACTTACTGCAAAGGTCTTAAGGCCATAAGTATTAGGAGCAGAATTAAGCCATTCAGCCCATCAAGTCTACTATGCCATTCAATCATGGCTGATCTATCTCTCTATCCTAACCTCATTCTCCTGATTTCTCCCCATAACCCCTGACACACTAATCAAGATTCTATCTACCTTTGCCTTAAAAATATCCATTGACTGCCTCCACAGCTTTCTGTAGCAAATAATTCCACAGATTCACCACCCTCTGACTAAAGAAATACTCATCTCCTTTCTAAAAGATTGTCCTTTAAATCTGAGGCTATGACCTCTAGTCCTGGACTCTCCAACTAGTGAAAACATCCTCTCCACGTCCCCTCTATCTAAACCTTTCACTATTCTGTACATTGCAATGAGGTCTCCTAAACTCCAGTGAGTACAGACCCAGTGCCATCAAACGCTCATCATAAGTTAACTCACTCATTCCTGGGATCATTCTTCTATACTACCTCTGGAGCCTCTCCAGGGCTAGCGTATCCTTCCTTAGATATGGGTTACAAATAGCCCCATTTTTGCCATTGAATAAAGGTGCACATTGGTTCTCTGGCAGGAAGGTTTACCAAACCACAAACAAAAAGATTGTCGCTGCAAGTGTTATGTGCCCAACCACTTACACCCTGGTCTACACAACTACTGCATGTCACTTTGCTCTTAACATTTCTACTTTACTTATACATTTTAAATGGATTTTATTTTTAGGAGATGGCGATCCGAGCTCTCAAGCAGACTGGTAGCAGAAGCATCGAAGCAGCTCTGGACTACATAAGCAAGATGGGTTATCTGGACCCTCGGACTGAACAAATTGTACGAGTTATTAAGCAAACTTCCCCAGGTAAATGCAGCGCCAATTGAAACCACAAAGCTTAACGATCAACTCAAACTCATGTTCATGTATTCACAGACGAATTTTGATTAGATTAGCTTAAATTATTTATTCGTCTAAAGGATTCCGACCTAAAACGTCACACATCCTTTTTCACCAGAGATGTTGCCTGACCCACTGAGTTACTCCAGCATTTTGTGTCTATCTTCAGTATAAACCAGCATCTGCAGTTCCTTCCCACACAAGATTATTTGCCAGTTTTGGAGTAGATTGGATCAGGAACTTCTGATTAACCTCTCTATTTGCTAGTTTCCACCACATTTGGTATTTTCTACTAGAAATATTAATTTCAAGGAGCTGGCATAGATGTGATTGGCGGATTTGGCGAGGAATGTTCCTAATGCCATGTGTTGCTCCAGCAATGGAGTGAACATAGCACATGTAGACCATAGAACAGTACATCACAGGAATCGGCCCTTTGGCCCACAATGTCCACTGAACATGATATCAAGACCAACTCTTATCTGACTGCACATATTCCATATCCCTCCTTTCCCTGCATTTTCATGTGCATATCGAAGAGTCTCCTAAATAACACATTCATATCTGCCTTCACCAACACACCTATCAGTGTGTTCCAGGCACCCACCCAGCCACAATCCTCTGTGGGGGGGTGGAGGGAGGGAGGGGGAAGGGGAACGTACCCCGCACATCTCCTTTGCCCCCTCGCCTCAGAATTACGTCCTCTAGGATTGTTATTTCCATACTGGGAAATAGATTATGACTGTCTACCCCATCAATGTCTCTCATTTTATATACTTCAATCAAATCTCCCAACAAAACCATCTGCAATTTGACATTTCCCGCAAAATTACTGAGGGTTTATCATTTATGAGGCTATTTTGCTTCTTGTATCCATGTGCTTGGAAGAGAGCTACTCAGTCAAAATCCCACATTTTCTGTTTCCTGCAGGTTGTTGCATTTCAATACACATCCATATGCTGTTTAAATGTGATAACTCTTCCTGCCTCCACTATCCAAATGATCATCCCCTCTCATTGGAAAAACCTGTTATCCTTCTAACCCTCCAATTTATAACCCTAATTAGTTATTGGAGCAGAATTAGGCCATTCGGCCCATCAAGTCTGCTCCGCCATTCAATTATGGCTGATCTATTTTTCCCCTCTCAACCCCATTTTCCGCATAACTCCTGACACCCTTACTAATCAAGAACCTGTCAATCGTCACTTTAAAAATACCCAATGACTTGGCCTCCACCACTGTCTGTGCCAATGAATTCCACAGATTCACCACCTTCTGACTAAATAAATTTATTTTCATCTCCATTCTAAAGGTATGAAGGTCCTTGTATTTCTTCATCCCTCTGCTAAGGGAAAGATATCACTTTTCTGTTTATTTTTTCTTGATCATACTTTCATATCCCTCTTAAGTCTTTTCTGTTCCAAAGTAAACAACCCCAATCCCTTAAATCTTTCCTTGGTGAACAAATTCCATTTGTGGTAACTTTCTCGCAAATCTTGATATTTCTTTCTCCCATTGTTTGTTAGGAACAATATTTACTTCCTCCTTAACTATAAATTAGGCTTTATCGCCCTCTTTTGTGAAGATAACTGCAAAGCATTCATTAAGAAATTTAGAGATGATGTGTGAGGCAGGTTCTTTACACAGAGGGTGGTGAGTGCCTGGAACACACTACCGGGGCTGGTGGTTGAAGCAGTTACATTAGTGCAGGGGTTCCCAACCTTTTTCGTCGTGTTTACCCTGGCAACTTTAATAGCACATAACAATATTTTGGAGATGTTTCTTTCGTTTAGTGTAGAGATACACTGTGGAAACAGGCCCCTCGGCCCACTGAGTACGCGCTGACCAGCGATCACCCATGCACTAGTTCTATCATACACACTAGAGACAATTTTACAGAAGCCAATTATCCTACAAACCTGCACGTCTTTAGAATATGGGAGGAAACCGGAACACCCGAAGAAAACCCACGTGGTCACAGGGAGAAGGTACAAGCTCTGCACAAACAGCAGCCTCAGACATGATTGAACCCAGGTCTCTGGCACTGTAAGGCAGTAACTCTACAACTGTGCCACTGTATCTGTGAATTGTGCCATTACTTAAATTATCTGCCATTGATTAGTTCTCCAATAAGATGAGACTGCGATGATAAAGCACTAGCTTTGACTCCCAGTATATGCTGGCTTGCGGGGGCGCGGAGGGGGGGGTCTGAAGAGGGCTGTGCAGGGAGAGGACAACCGGGATGGAGGTGATGGCTGCAATGGGCCTTTGTGGCACTAAATGGCACCTTTCACATTCAGTCTCAGTGGGCTGTTTTGTACATTCTGGTCTAACTGGGGGCTTGTGCTCATGTATGGTGATAGTTTTGCTGAGTTGTATGCACTGCGCCTGGGTACACATCATAATACAGAAACCATTGAACCATTGAGTTAGCTAAACAAATATTTGATTTAAGTCAGCATTGCGTGGATTCACTATGTTGGTTCTGGGGTGAGAGGCTTCTTCCAAGAAGAAGGATTGAGAAGATTGGCTGATACTCATGCAGGCTCTCATTGAGACACAATTTTGGTGAAGGATTTATTGGAAATCTGCCAAATAGCTGTTTCCTCCTGCTGGTGGATCCAGAGCTGGGGTGGGGGAGGTCATGAGGGGGCATAGTATTGGGTTGAGAGTGGTTGTTTAGTATTGAGAAAATAATTTTCTTCCCCTCACATAGGGTTATAAATCTATGGAATTCTCCACCCTAGAGAACCACGGTAGCTCTGTCATTAAAAATTAATTTGATAGATTTTTGGATGCTAATAGGATCTGGGGAAATGGGGATTAAGGATGTGGATAAATCATGGAATGAATCATGGTTTTATTGAATGTTAGAAAAGCCTTGAGAGACCCTATTACCGCTTTAATCTTCTTTGTCCTTAAATGCATTTGGGGCAGAAAAAGCAATTTGACCTTTTGAGGGAAATAGTCTTGGGTGGTGAATTGTAATAGTTGTCCAACAATCCTGCCTGTCCATGACAAGTTGATGCCTGCATGAGAGCAGCAAGGGTAGCATGGCACAGCGGTAGAGTTGCTACATTACACCGCATATCTACCTTTTATCTTTGCATAGATCTGTTTAAAATTAATGGGCCATTCTCCTGCCTTCTCTCTATAACTTTTGACACCCTTACTAATCATCTATCAAACTCCGCTTTAAAAATACCCAATGACTTGGCCTCCACAGCTGCTTGTGGCAATGAATTCCACAGATTCACCACCCACTGGCTAAAGAAATTCCTCCTCTGCTCCATTCTAAACGTACATACAGGGTGGCACGGTGGCGCAATGGTAGAGTTGCTGCCTTACAGCGCCAGAGACCCGGGTTCTATTATGACTACAGGTGCTGTCTGTACAGAGTTCGTATGTTCTCCCCGTGACCTGCATGGGTTTTCTCGGGGATCTCCGGTTTCCTTCCACACTCCAAAGACCTACAGGTTTGTAGGTTAATTGCCTCAAATTAACTTAATATGTCCATAAACACAGTATTGAAAGAAATCATTGATCAAATTTCATTCCTACCAAATTTTGAATTCTATATCCGAAGAATTCTGTAATCAATTGTAATTATTCACGCTGCACACTAGGAGTTGTATCTTAGATCTTCTTATATTGTCTAATACTCAGCTCATCAAAAACTTAGAATGCAGACTTGGATACTCAAGATGAACACAGTGCTGGAGTAATTCAGCAGATCAGGCAGCATCTCTAGAGAAAATCTTTGGAGATATCTTTGGTATAAACCAGCATCTGCAGTTCCTTTCTAACCCATCCCTTTTCTCCAGAGATGCTGCCTGACCAGCCGAGTTACTCCAGCACTTTGTGTCTAATGTTCAGTATATACCACCATCTACAGTTTCTTTCTACACACTTTAGATACTCAAGTTCTACTCCTCCATTACCTCATGTTTGATTACTTGAATTGGCTTCAAATTAACCAATTTTAAAATCGTCATCCATATTTTCAACTCCCTCCATGGCTCACTTTTCCCTATTGTTTGTAATTTCCAGCTTGTATACATAACCATCAGATACCAGTCGTCCAGCAATTCTACTTTCTTGATCATTCATGAATTTAGTCATTCCACCATCGCACGCTCTGTCTTCAGTTCTGGAATTCCCTTGTGAAACTTAGCTATCTTAAACTTGTCTTTTCTCCTTTAATATACTCATTAAAACCTGCACCTTTCACCAAGCTTTAGGTTACTTGCCTTAATGTCTTTGTAAAAGAACGACACAAAGTGCTGGAGTAACTCCGCATGTCAGCAAGCATCTCTGGAAAACAGGAATAGGTTCCCTTCAGACTCACTGCAGGGGCTTACACGCGTGGCTATGGTAGTGGGTCACAGCCAGAGAGCAGCAGGAATCACAGAGGGACGAGCAGTGTGAGGGGGTCTCACAGAATAGCTTGTCAAATTATGTTAAATTGTACTTCCATGAAATGTCTGGCGATGTTTTGCTATATCTTCTTATATCTTAATCATAAGCTGTTATTGTTGAATGAACAATCAGAGGATCTATTATTTTTTAATTCAAGAGGCATTGTCAGATAATACAGAAAGATTAGTAATATGTTTATTTTACTTGCGTTTGTCACGTGTACCGAGATAGTGAAAAACCTTTGTTGCATGCTAACCAGTCAACGTAAAGACAATACATGATTACAATAGAACCATTCACAGTGTACAGATATATGATAATATAAATAACATTAGTAATGTGAGTAACATTATGGTTTTAACCTTAATGTTTTGCATTATTGCAAAAAACATATAGTGATAATCATATTGTTTTACTTGTTTATTTTAAGGAAAGGGTATTGGGCCTCATCTTGATCGTAGACCAAGTTTTGAAGGATCAAATGACTCTTTGGCTGCCTATCATCCGATGGGAAATCCGATCTATGAAGTTGCAGATTCTGGAGCCGAGAGTGGAAATATACATAGTGAACTGTCACTGCAATATGCAAATACGTCTAATATTAACTTTTTAGTTGCTGCTGGACAAGCTATGGCTGTTAATGCTCCTGGACAGAGATGCTCCCCCATAGGACCGCACCCTACAATCAGTGGACAGAATCCTCCATCTAACAATATATTCCCACCCATTGCTTGTGATATTAAACATCAACAAAAAACATATTCAGCCAAAGGTGAGACAGGCCAAACTTTTCAAATGATTGGCTACACTCTCTCCAATCATGGTGTCCAACCAATTGCATTACAAGGCTCTCAGGTGTCAACAAACCCCCATTACCTGAGGCAGCATTTAATAGCTCAAGGAGATAGCACTGTTTCATTTGGTTATCCTGTCCAAAGAAGCTCATCTTTTCAATGTAAGATGCCACAAGAGGGAAGTTATGGAAGCCTTCAGAATAAAAGCCCTGTCACTCAAGGCATTGCTGCCCACACCTTCCAGCAACCTCCAACAGTTCTATACTTGCCACAGTCCCACCATAGACAACAAAGTCCTACTACTCCTCAAATACAGATATTGCCAAATCTTGCTCCGCCGTTTGGGAATGACTTTGCAGAACTCGCCCCAAGCATGATGGCACCTTCAAGGAATAGCCTGAACATGGAGATGTTTGACATTAACCCTTCCCAGGTGCAACATTGGCAAGTACCATCTCCAACAAGAAGGGATTCCTTGCAGAACACTGGGTTAGAAACATTGCCAAGATCAGCTGGCCACCTGAGGTCAGATGCCAAAATTCCAAATCGAACGAATTCGTTCAATAGTAAACTGCAGACGTCGCCATCTGTGAGACAAGTTCAGACGAGCAAAGCGGAACCATCTCATAACACTACCAATACTATCACAGCAGTCACCTCCACCCCTATTCTTCAGCCAGTCAGGAGCATTCGAGTTCCAAGACCTGAGCCTCAGACAGCTGTGGCACCTTCTCACCCAGCGTGGCTACAGACTCAGGGCGCCGATGGCAATGAGGTGATGGATCAAAAGCCATTGGCGGTAGGTGGGGCTGCAGCCTATCCTCTGGAACCTGTCGATTACACCATGAAAGAGCGCCGATGTCCCCCACCACCTTATCCAAAGCACTTGCTGCTTCAGAGCAGCGCAGAGCAGTTCGATGCCAACAGCCTCTGCATGGGTGTGGACCAAAGTATGCGTGGTATTCATGATCTGACGCGGAACGAAACTGAAGGTAGCAGCACTCCGAAGAGCGAGAAAAGCAGCAAGCCCAACAAACTGGAGAAGATGGGGAAAGATAAAAAACTTATTCAAACGTCGCCAGTACCAGTGCGCAAAAACAGCAAGGATGAGGAGAAGAGAGAATCAAGAATTAAAAGTTACTCTCCCTTTGCTTTTAAATTTTTCATGGAACAACATGTGGAAAACATAATGAAAACGTACCAACAGAAATTAAATCGACGGTTGCAGTTGGAGCAAGAGATGTCAAAGGTATTGATTTTAAATATTTTAATAATAAAATACTACATTTCTGCACTAGTAAATTGTGGGACATCAGTTTAAATACTGCAGCACTTAGAAGGGATAGGTAGTCATATAGTCATAGAGAAACAGGCCCTGCGGCCCAACTTGCCCACACCAGCCAACATGCCCCAACTACACCTCCCACCTGCCTGCGTTTGCCCCATATTCCTCTAACTCTGTCCTGTTCATGTACCTGTCTAAATGTTTCTTAAACATTGTGTTGGTACCTGAAATAATTTTTTAATTTGGAACATATATTTGTGATCTTTTAAAGCGTACAAGTGAGGAACCTGGTCACAAATTCTACTGGGAAAATGGGTGTTCGTGCAAGGTTGATGTCTTTGTTGGTCAACTGGAGGGATGGGAGTAGAGAGCTTCTGGCCACTACCATGCAACCATAGTCACAGGGCGAAGCAAAGTGCTGGAATAACTCAACGGGTCAGGCAGCATCTATGGAGAACATGGATAGGTGACGTTTTGGGTTTGGACTCTTCTTCAAACTGATTGTTTCAGTCTGATAATTGTTTCAACAGAGGAGATACCAAGTAGTCTTTCAGTTCTTTTGTATAGATGTGTTTTTATTTTAAGTACAATTCACCTATTTGAATTTAATTTATAATATCTGACTTCCAAAGGCAAGACTCTCTGAGGCAGAGCAAGAACAAATGAGGAAAATGCTTAATCAGAAAGAATCCAATTACAACAGACTGAAAAGGGCAAAAATGGACAAATCGCTGTTTGTGAAGATCAAGACTCTGGGAGTTGGTGCTTTTGGGGAGGTCTGCCTGGCTCAAAAAGTAGACACCAACGCTCTGTATGCAATGAAAACTCTGCGGAAGAAGGAGGTGTTGAGTCGTAATCAAGTGGCTCACGTGAAAGCCGAGAGGGACATTCTGGCTGAAGCTGACAATGAATGGGTAGTCAAGCTTTACTATTCTTTCCAAGATAAAGATAGCTTGTACTTTGTGATGGACTACATCCCTGGTGGGGATATGATGAGTCTCTTGATACGAATGGGTGTGTTCCCAGAGTCACTGGCCAGATTTTACATTGGAGAACTGACGTTAGCCATTGAAAGTGTCCACAAAATGGGATTCATCCATCGGGATATTAAACCCGACAACATCCTGATTGATCTCGATGGACACATTAAACTCACTGACTTTGGTCTTTGTACTGGGTTCAGGTGGACACATGATTCCAAATACTATCAGAAAGGTGAGTTGTGGATGATATAGTGCCTGCATGGTCAGCAGAATGGGGAGGCATAGTGGCGCAGCGGTAACGTTGCTGCCTCACAGTGCCAGAGCCGCGGGTTCGATCCGGACTATGGGTGCTGTCAGTATGAAGTTTGCACATTCGCCCTGTTCGCATGGGTTTTCTCCAGGTGCTTGGATTTCCTCCCACACCTCAAAAGACGTACAGGTTTGTAGGTTAATTGGCTTCTGCATTGTCCCTTGATTTCAAGATAGAACTAGTGAATGGGTAATAGCTGGTTGACGCGGGCCGAAAGGGCCTGTTTCCGTGGTGTATCATTTAACACTCAAACTAAAATATCAGCTTCTGCCCTGAAGCATCAGTTTACTTGCTCTGGTTAAATTGCATTGTCAGTATGTAAAAGGAGACATCTCCATCCTTGCTACATGAAGAGGGAATCGGAAACACTACTCAGTTTGAATTTTTTTAATTTAAATTTCCAAACAAACCCAAATAATGCCTTGAGGTTTAGTGAGCCTGAGAATAACATGGAGATTGATGCAAGATGGTCTATTTATTTCTGGGCTAGTCTTATAATAAGGCACTGGAATCGGAGAATTCTTGAATATATCAGAAGTAATTATATGTTTTTGTTTCTGTTGATTCTCCATGGCCCTTACATTTTGATTCTTCCACTGTCAGCAAGAAGTGATGTAAAAACTCAAAATGAATGCCTATTTTAACTTTACGTTGTCCTGACACAAATTGCAAATGTAAATAATTAACAACCACAGAAAATGGTTGAAATACAGGTCGGGCAATATCTGTGCAATATTGTTAATGTTGAAGACTCTTTGTCAGAACTATAAAAAATAATTTTGATGCATTTTAGTGAGCTTATTCTTGAACGCATGCTTGATGAGCTTTCTATTGCAAGATTTAAATATCCCCTCTGTGGAAATTCATCGTCTATTTGCAATCATTAAAGTTCATTATTATAGTGCATTGGGGTAGTGCATTGTCATCTGCCTCTGGAATACAATTCCAATGAAATCCTAGTACCCTTTCAAACTTATTCCAATGTGCTGTCATTATTCTGTGCATATGTTGCTGCTATGATGAATTTGTAGCCAGTTGACTAAAGTTAATTGAATGTCAGAAAGGCAGCCATGGGGGTAACACAGCTGGTAGAGCTGGTGCCTCCCAGTGCCTGATAACAGCTGGGAAGTGTTCTCCTGAATCTGGAAGTGTACATTTTCAAACATCTGTACCTCCTGCCCTGATGGAAGAAGGGAGAAAAGGGAGTGAAAGAGTAATTATTGCTTTGCTTTCATTTGTTTTTTTTCCAAAAGGGACCCATGCCAGGCAGGACAGCATGGAGCCAAGTGATCTTTGGGGAGACTTGTCTGACTGCAAATGTGGTGATAGATTAAAGACCCTTGAAAGAAGGGCTGCCCGGCAGCACCAAAGATGCCTCGCACACTCATTGGTTGGAACTCCAAACTATATAGCTCCTGAGGTTCTAGTACGAAAAGGTTAGTGTCACAAGTCTTGGCTCTGGTGTACTTTGGAAAGAAAAAACACAGCAAATAATTGTAATTTCTTTAGCCGTTCTTTACTACCTCCAACTTAACTTTGGCAGGCTTCCATTAGAATGGTCACCAACCCCTCTGGAATATTGATATCCCTGGACTTAGCCACTGGTTCTGGAAATTCATTGATTTCGAGATAGGTTCATGTTATAGGAGCAGAATTAAGCCATTCAGCCCTTCAAGTCTACTCCGCTAATCAATCATGGCTGATCTATCGTTCCCTATCAACCCCATTCTCCTGCCTTCTCCCAATAACCCCTAACACCCTTACTAATCAAGAATCTGTCAATCTGCACCTTAAAAATACCCAATGACTTGGCCTCCCCAGCCATCTGAGGCAATGAATTCCACAGATACTGCCAAACCTGCCGAGTTATTCCAGCGCTTTGTGTTTTACTCAAGATTTCAGTATCTGCAGTGCTTCGTGTCTCCATTTTACTCGTGAGGCAATCGCCTCCAAGCTGGCCCATTCACCCCTAGATCTCCTTCCATGTCAAGATCCCCATTCCCTGACCCAAACAGTCTCGACAACCCACCCCACCTACCAATATTCCTGCATTCCATCCCACTCCTCCTCCAAAACACCCTCAGCAGGTAAACGCAATAGAATATTGCAGTGGCAGGTGCTTGAAAAAATGTCCGATTAGTGCAACAGGACATGTCACATGGCATGTGAAAAATGCAGAGGCACTTTAAAGACATGAAAGCATGTATCAAAAGCAAAAAGTGACTTCCTAAGTGATTTTAGAATAAAAATTATCTTCTGTGCTTTAAAAAAAATTATTCAATGCATTATAATAGTTGTTTTTGCAATATTTAAGGATTCTAAACCTGTAACAATGAAGGAATGGTGTTATTTTCAAGATGGCATGCTGCTAAATTTTTTTTTCTCCAAAATCTTATGTTGTATCCTGATCTAGAGATTAAGAAACAAATCTATTTAAGTTTTGATTATTGAACCACCTGCTTTGGGTATCCAAGGCATTCATGGCCTTTGTTCCATTTTTTAAAATCCTTGTGTCCAGAGAAATGGAAGAAGTGGGCAGGGTAAGTTATAAGTTAAATAAATGAATAAAATCATTAGTGGCAAATTCTACTGATTTTTTTTCAATTCAATAAAACATAGAAAATAGGTGTAGGAGTAGACCATTCGGCTCTTTGAGCCAGACACGGCCATTCAATACGACCATGACTGATCATCCAGAATCACTACCCTGTTCTTACTTTCTCCCCATATTCCTTGATTCTGTTAGCCCCAAGAGCTATATCCAACTCTCTCTTGAATACATCCAGTGAATTGGCCTCCCCTGCCTTCTGTGGCAGAGATTTACACAGATTCAGAACTCTCTGGGTGAAAATGTTTTGCCACATCTTACTCTCATTCAGGCTTATTTTATTGAAAAATCTTAACTGTTTCATTTAAATCACAGTCATTTTTAGTTTATTGTTTGTATTTGAGGTTTGACTTAACTGATGATATCTCTCTTCCAGGATACACACAACTCTGTGATTGGTGGAGTGTGGGCGTTATACTATTTGAGATGTTAGTGGGGCAGCCTCCTTTTCTTGCTCCAACTCCTGCAGAAACTCAAATTAAGGTAATCATTAGTGTGATATGTTGTTAACTTCCAATAACTTTCCACCACCTGAGGTGCTGCAAGATTGGCAGCCCCGTCAACAGTCTACCTGTTTATTTGTCTTTTGTTTATTTTTAGTGTGTGTTAAAAGTTTGTGTAAATGTTCTCCAGTTTGTTTTATGTGGGGGAAGGGGGAGGGGGAAACTTTTTTTCAGTTTCTTACCTTGCTGAAGATGCGATTGTTTTCCGGATCGCATCCCCGGCTGATCTGCAGCCTACCATTGATGGAGCTGGAGGCCTTCTCGGACTGACTTGAGCCCCACCATGGACTTAACATCGGAGTCGATCTCTTGCCTGGGATCGCTCCAACCGTGGGCTGCGGACCCACCATCAAGAGCTCTCAGTCTCAGGAGAGGCTAGTCGGGAGCTCAAATGACGCAGAGGCTCGACCAGCCCCGACCCGGGGTCCGATCGCCGGCGCGGGGGAGCTGACATCCCCCTGATGCAGGAGCTGATCACCCCGATGCGGAGGGCCCAAACACCGCCGGCTACTGGAGTCAAGATCGTCCCGTCAACGGAGGGCTCGAGGCCCCCGACCGCGGGAGAGCATAGAAGGGAAGAGATGTTTTCGCCTTCCATCACAGTGAGGAAGGTGGAGGAGGCACTGTGGTGGATGTTCATATTAAAATGTATTTTGTGTGTTCCGTTGCTTTTTATTTGTATGACTGACTTGGCAAATGAAATTCCTCGTATGTTACAAAACATACTTGGCTAATAAAGTATTGGTGTGATTGTGATAAATTTGGTATATCTGAGAGACAATTGTAATTTTCAACCAATTTTGAACATTTAGACCTATATAAGACTGAGTGATTACTGGCTTGTCAAGTATTATAGATAGTGTGTCTGAGTGCAGGGCAGGTCTAATAACATAGAGAATGTTTTTATTGACCCCCAGAATATATTGGATGGTTAGTGTGTAGAAGGGAACTGCAGATGCTGGTATATACTGAAGATAAACACAAGGTACTGGCGTAACTCAGTGGATCAGGCAGCATCTTTGGAGAAAATTGAGAAAATGGACAAGTGACGTTTGGGGTCGGAACCTTCTTCAGACTCTGGTCCCGACCTGAAACGTCACCCATTCCTTCTCTCCAGAGATGCTGCCTGACCCGCTGAGTTACTCCAGCACTTTGTGTATATAGATTGGATGGGTATGGGAACTTTAAACTACATGGAGTTATGACAGAGAATAATTATTATTTATGGAGCATGTTCAGGGTATGAAACGGTATGCTACTGCTCCTATGTCCATCACTTGGATGAGATGTCATAATTCCAGTTACTGATTGCTCTCACAATCTCTACAAATGTTTGAGGAATAAAACTCAGAATGGGCATTTTGTCTTAGAAGTAAACCATTGTTTCTCATTGCATATTTGCTGTTCATGCACATAATGTTTCTAGGTTTGGTTTATTATTATTGTCGCATGTACTGAGGTACAGTGAAAAGCTTTGTTTTGCATGCTATCCAAACAAATTGCTTCGCAAAATGCTTTGGTGTTCAACTGAGGCATGAATAATGATTGGGTTAAACTAGTTTAGGGAATGTGTGTAAATCACAGGCAGGACCTGAGCGAATCTGTTAATTTACAATAATTAAAGTGTGTAATATTTTGTGTTATATGCCAGGTGTACCACACATAAATGCAATGCTAAGTTAATCTTGTACCTTTTATTTTATATGTTTCCCAGGTAATAAATTGGGAGAGCACGCTGTACATTCCGCCACAAGTAAAACTTAGTCCTGAAGCAATAGATCTCACCACAAAACTTTGTTGTGGAGCCGGTGACAGACTGGGTGGAAATGGAGCAGATGAAATCAAGGCTCATCCTTTCTTTACCTCCATTGATTTTTCTAAAGACATCCGCAGACAGCCGGCACCATATGTTCCAAAGATCAGCCATCCCATGGACACCTCAAACTTCGATCCAATAGAAGAAGAGAATTCATGGAATGACAGCAGTGACAGTACCAAAACCTCTGAAACATTAGCCAGTCATGTTGGTGGTAACAAGCATCCAGAACATGCGTTTTATGAGTTCACTTTCCGAAGGTTCTTTGATGACCATGGTTATCCCTTTCGGTATCCAAAACCCTTAGAAAACACTGAGCTCAAAGAAGGTCAATCAGATATAAGTC
This sequence comes from Raja brachyura, assembly GCA_963514005.1. The sequence goes on from OY740786.1 coordinate 65,571,703, forward strand.
GGAGCGAATCTGTTGACCATGGTGAAAGCTATCAACCAGTGTATGTTTAGAGACAATATGTAACTTTATCTGCTAATTGTGTGTTTTTTCATTGTTTCAGAATTTAAAACTGTAAAATTTACCAAAAATCTGTGGCTGAAAACAGATAGCACTTACCTTGTGTTGTGACATATTATACTCTCTTGGGATAATTGGCTCTTGCTGCTAAATATTTAAAAAAATGTATTATATTTAGTATTGACACTAATTTTATAGCAGAGAATAGAACTAGAGACTAGAGAATAAACTCTGGCTAGATCTAGAATATACAGACAGGATTGCAAATATATACAGAAAGCTGAAAAGTTATGAAAAATGGTTAAGTGCAATAATATGTAAATCAATGTTTTATATATAGTCATTAATATCTGTAATACAATAATAAACACTTTTTGTTAATTTTATAATCTATATTGAAGATCTAGAGCAAATTGGATAACATAAACGTACCTACTAGAGGTTCAGCAGGTCAAGCAGCTTCTATGGTGGGAAAAGAATTGACAATGTTTCTGTTCAAGACCCTCCACAGTTGCCCGAGTTCCTCCAGCAGGTTTTATTTTGCTCCAGATTACAGCATGTGCAGTCTCTTGTGTCTGGATAACACCAATGCTGCTTTCGATCTTTTATGATTTTTATATATATAAATATATATATGAAGTATTTTTCAATATTAAAAAAATGTGATAGCAAGTTGACGTGGATAATGCTTCGTGATATGCTTTGATGTTCAACTGAGGCATGAATAATGATTTCAACTTTTGGGTTAAAGTAGTTTAGGAAATGTGTGTATAACACGGGCAGGACCTGTGTGAATCTGTTCATTTACAATAATTAAAGAAAGTAAGCTCCTTGTAATTCTGCCTCTTTAATACTGTTTATAGTCAAGCCTTTTACATGTTCTCCATCTCTTGTTTTTTTTCCGTATAACATATTCATAAAATATTAAAATATTAAATATTACAGAGTGCCTCATAACCCTTTTTATAAATATGGTATGGACACAGTATGTTTCTTATTCAATTAATGTGAAATGACTATGGTCCAGAAATAAAAGTATTGTCTGAATGTAAAATTATTGACAAGGTACTATTTTTTATCAGTTATCGTTTCACAAAATTGCAAGCAGCAAAGATGTACAAATGGGGGAATTATTTATAAAAGGTATAAGAGGTGATTTTATAGAGGTGTGTAAGATCATGAGGGGATTAGATAGGGTAGATGCACAGAGGCACCCACAGTAGAGGAATCAAGAAGCAGAGGACATAAGTTTAAAGTGAGAGGGGAAAGGTTTAATAGAAATCTGAGGGACAACTTTTTCACACAAAAGAGGTGGTGGGTATATGGAATGAGCTGCCAGAGGATATAGTTGAGGCAGAAACTAGAATCAGCATTTAAGAGATTTGGACAGGTACATGTATAGGAAAGGTTTAAAGCGATATGGGCCAAACATAGACAGGTAGGACGAGTGTAGATGGGGCACCTTGGTAACCATGACCCGTTTCTGTGCTGTATGACTCAAGGGAAGCTTTTTCATAGCGTACCAAAGCAGTTGGTGATTTCTGGCTGCACTTACCGTGCCCTCCATAATGTTTGGGACAAAGACCCATCATTTATTTATTTGCTCTGTACTCGACAATTTGAGATTTGCAATAGGAAAAAAATCACATGTGGTTAAAGTGCACATTGTAAGATTTTAATAGTCCATTTTTATACATTTTGGTTTCACCATGTAGAAATTACTGCTGTGTTTATACATAATCCCCCCCATTTCAGGACACCATAATGTTTGGGACATTATGGTGCCCTGAAATGGGGGGGGGGGAGGACCTATGTATAAATATCACGCGTGATTGTAATTGCGTAGGTGTGTTTAGTTGCCTCCTTAATGCATGTATAAGAGAGCTCTCAGCACCTAGTCTTTCTTCCAGTCTTTCCATCACATTGGAAACTTTTATTGCTGTTTATCAACATGAGGACCAAAGTTGTGCCGATGAAAGTCAAATAAGCGATTATGAGCGAGAAACAAGAATAAAACTGTTAGAGACATCAGTCAAACCTTGGGCTTACCAAAATCAACTGTTTGGAACATCATTAAGAAGAAAGAGAGCACTGGTGAGCTTACTAATTGCAAAGGGACTGGCAGACCAAGGAAGACCTCCACAGCTGATGACAGAAGAATTATCTCTACAATAAAGAAAAATCCCCAAACAACAGTCCGACGGGTCAGAAACGCTCTTCAGTAGTCAGGTGTGGATTTTTCAATGACCACTGTCCGCAGAAGACTTCATGAACAGAAATACAGAGGCTACACTGCAAGATGCAAACCGCTGGTTAACCGCAAAAATAGGATGGCCAGGTTACAGTTTGCCAAGAAATACTTAAACAACCAACCACAGTTCTGGCAAAAGGTCTTGTGGACAGATGAGACGAAGATTAACCTATATCAGATTGATGGCAAGAGCAAAGAATGGAGGAGAGAAGGAACTGCCCAAGATCCAAAGCATACCACTTCATCTGTGAAACACTGTGCTGTGGGTTTTATGGCCTGGGCATGTATGGCTGCTGAAGGTAGTGGCTCATAATTCTGAAGTCAAGTCACTTATCTTCATTGATGATACAACTGTTAATGGTAGTCGCATAATGAATTCTGAAGTAAATAGGCATATCCTATCTGCTCAAGTTCAAACAAATGCCTCAAAACTCATTGGCCGGCGGTTCATTCTACAGCAAGACAATGATCCCAAACATACTGCTAAAGCAACAAAGGAGTTTTTCAAAACTAAAAAATGGTAAATTCTTAAGTGGCCAAGTCAATCACCCGATCTGAACCCAATTGAGCATGCCTTCTATATGCTGAAGGGAAAACTGAAGGGAACTAGCCCCCAAAACAAGCATAAGCTAAAAATGGCTGCAATACAGGTCTGGCAGAGCATCACCAGAGAAGACACCCAGCAACTGGTGATGTCCATGAATCGCAGACTTCAAGCAGTCATTGCATGCAAAGCATATGCAACAAAATACTAAACATGACTACTTTCATTTACATGACATTGACGTGTCCCAAACATTATGGTGCCCTGAAATGGGGGGGGGAGGAAACTATGTATAAGCACTGCTGTAATTTATACATGGTGAAACCAAAATGTATAAAAATGGCACAATCTGACAATGTGCACTTTAACCACATGTGATTTTTTTTCTATTACAAATCTTAAATAACGGAGTACAGAGGCAAATAAATAAATGATGGATCTTTGGTCTAAACATTATGGAGGGCACTGTAATTCATTTATTATATTGATACATATCAAAATTAACAATTTTCATGCATTGGAACCTTAATTATTACTCCTATCAAAATGTAATTTGAACATAAGTAATAATGGAATGTACACATGAATGGACTATAAATTAGACTGATGTACCAGACTGGAAACTTGGTCCCGTAGTCTTAGATTTGGCTGCATTTTCATTATTCAGCTGCACTTGTGGCTCAATATATTTAAATAATTTGCCAGAACATGGCTGTACACAGGTTTTGCTGTTAGTGAGCTGCAACTTAAATTTACATGTAGTTCACCAACAGTAACATCAACAAAAAATGTTTAATACTCTGTAGCCAAACAGCCCACTGTAGAATTTTTAATGGAGGTTGAATACATAATAAAATGACACTATCCATTGTTTTATTTGTGACTGAACGCATCGGCACAGTGTACTGTCACCTCAAAAAAGTTAAATGTTATTGCGGACCTCTTTTATAACGGATTTTGATTATAGCGGATGGACCTACCGATCATCACCACCAAGTCGGGCTGCCAACGCCACCACTGGCCAGGATACCATTTGTGTAAGAAGGAACTGCAGATGCTGGTTTAAACCGAAGATAGACATAAAAAGCTGGAGTAACTCAGCAGGACAAGCAGCATCTCTGGAGAGAAGGAATGGGTGACGTCGAAACCCTTCTTCAGACTGTTCTGAAGAAGGGTCTCGACCCAAAACGTCACCCATTCCTTCTCTCCAGAGATGCTGCTTGTCCTGCTGAGTTACTCCAGTTTTTTGTGTCTATCTTCAGGATACCATTTCCTCCCCCAAATACATTAAAATAAGGATTTAATGTATTTTGGCTTCTCGCCACATGACATGTGCGTATTGGCACCAACAAAACACTGATGCTATTAAACATCATCAATATCTTCTCAGTCAATCTGGTTAATAATTGATAAAGTCTACATGGTGTCATCACACAAATCTTTCTTAAATTTCTACAATATTCACTTGCTTGACAAAACATACTTTGTGTTGTCTCCACTTTGACACATGCTTTGTACCTAAAATAACTGTGCCTCTCTGCATTCCACACCAGCTAATGAATGAAAGTACCATAAATGCATTCTCACCATATTTTTCTGTCTATCTTCAGGAATCTATAGAGTTGCATTCCAAGTTCCTCTGAACTTTTTTTTTTCTACCATTTATAATTTACTCTCTTATACAGTTTCCCACCACTACCAGTGGGGATCATGACAGAAGCCTCCTCGTGGCGATCCCCAGAAACAATGACACAATGCACTCGGGACACATCGGGCAACCAATTCTGTCAACATGTTGGACAATGAGAAGCCAACAGCGAGCTATACATCATCTAACACACGAGCGAACAAACCACTCCAAGTTACTCCCAAATGCACTACCTCTGAATGAATATTTGCACATATGTCCACCTGTTTGCAGCTATTTTCTCTTAAAATAAAGGCAATTTTTGTATCACCTTTAACTTTTTAACCATGGATCCCACATATATTGAAGTACCTGTATTGCAGCTGCACACTGGATATCCTAATACCACAAACATATTTTGGAAGTTTACATGTTCTCTCCATTTGGAATTTGCACATTCTCCATGTGAGCTTGTGGGTTTCCTCCGAACGCCTCCCACATCCCAAAGATGTGTGGGTTTATAGGTGAATTGCCGTCTATACATTGCCCCTAGCGTGTAAGGAGTGACTGTCATAGAACAAGTGTGGCCGTGGTGGGCCGAAGGGCTTGTTTGCATGCTGTATCTCTAAACTCTAAAATTTGCAGGTGAAACTGAACAGACATCATCTGAAGAAGGGTCTCTATCCAAAACATCATCTATTCCTTTTCTCTTGAGAGGCTGCCTGACCCGCTGAGTTACTCTAACATTTTGTGTCTATCTTCGGGGTAAACCAGCACCTGCAGTTCCTTCGTACACAAAGAAGTAGTGTGGTCAACTCGGTGGACCGAAGAGCCTGTTTCTATGCGGTATTTCTAAACTAAAATAATTTATTGTGACCAAAATCACTGATTGATGACCATCTAATATCACTGGCCACTTACTTTGTTATACCAATGGCACAAATTGGGATAATGTAAATGCTTTGATCTAGGATGTACCTGTTAATATTTGTTGCTCCTTCTGAAAGGATGTGCCTTGAAATTGACACAATGATGAATAGATTAAATGGCATTATAAACGCCTGCTTTATTACATTCAATAATTGTATCGTGTCTTATAGCTCATTAAATGTAAAATGTAACACAAACTGGAATGACTGAAGTATGGGTTTCTGGTTTGCATCAGTTGCCAATCTCAGAAAAGGAGCAGTCAAGAACATTACATTTGGCTGCAGCACATCAGAGACATTTAATTAGGAACAGATTGAAATATAGTGCCGCCTGCTGGAAATGTGAAAAATGACTGGCAACTCCTCTGGAATCAAATAAAGTGTTGACACTTGGGAGTAATTTTCTAACACAGTACTGATTATGAATCTTGCCAACTAGGCACATATATGAAGAAATGCTCAGAAAACCTGCAATCTAATTGTATTATGCAGTCCCTGGAGTTATATTCCAAATATACAACAGAACCTGCCTCGTTTTATCTTTCGTTATTACATGACTGGAGAAAAAATGAGCATATAATAGTCCCCAATTGTTTTCCCTAATGTTTGATGTTCAGGCAATTATTTAATTCAAGTGCAGTAAAATAAAAAAATGCCCCTTATTTTCTGTAAAACAAAATAAACAAATTGAACGGAGGGAAAAGCGCTGGTTTTCGCATCATGTTCAGAACAATGTGAGCGGAAGGGCCTGTTCCAATGAGGTACTGTTTTATGTTTGCCACAGATTAGAATATTACAATTAAATATTTTGATTTTAGAACACACAAAGCTAGAAAATGGATTTAAGTAAGATGCTGCACATAAGAAATTAATTGTTCTGTTTTAGGGCATATATGACAATAAAACTCTTGACTCTTGAATGAACTTACTTGAACAGGGAATAGTCAACAACTGGATGTTCTGGAGTTGAGACAGAGGGAGTATCATCCCTTCACCCAGCGAGTTTTGAATCTGTGGAATTCACCCAGAGAGTTGTGAATCTGTGGAATTCTCTGCCACAGAAGGCAGTGGAGGCCAATTCACTGGATGTTTTCAAGAGAGTTAAATTTAGCTCTTAGGACTGAGAATCAAGGGATATGGGGTAAAAGCCGGCATGGGGTACTAATTTTGGATGATCAGCCATGATCATATAGAATGGCTTGAAGGGCCGAATGGCCCACTCCTGCACCTATTTTCTATGTTTCAAAGTATACCAGTCATCTTCTTCTCTTCAGAATTACAGCGAGTCATTTTAAATACCAAGGAATTGCCAAAGAAATTAGAGTCAGAGTCATACAGCACGGAAATGGGCTCTTTGGCCCAACTTGCCGATATCTACCAGATGCCCCATCTGTTAGTGCCATCTGCCCACATTTAACCCATATCCCTCTAAACCGTTCCTGTTCATACATCTGTCCAAATGTCTTTAAGTGTTATTGTACCTGCCTCAACTACCTCCTCTGGCCGTTAATTCCATTTACCCACCACGCTGTGATTTTTTTAAACCCGAGGACAACATTTTCCACACAGAAAGGTTGTCTCTCAGGTTCCTATGAAATCTTTCCCCTCTCACTTTAAATCTATGTCTTCTGATTGCTGATAAGTTGGAGAAACAAATCACATTTTCTTACATCTGCCTTGTGGCATACCTTTGTAAGAATTATCTAATAGTTTCACTCCCATGTGTGTCTTCATTACCGTCAAATTATTATTTCTGATTTCCTTCTTTGATGGCCAACAGCAGGAGTTGGTAAAACAGCAAGAGTTGGCAACCATAAATATTGCTTTGTATCTTATCTGCAGAACCTGGGAATTGATGTCAAAGATGGTAGAACTTAAGAAAGCACCAAGGTATTATTGCAAATCGCAAGGAGGGAGACCACATTTGAGTTATTGGTAGATAGTTTCCTAATACACCAACAGGTGCTCCATCAAGTACCTTCTCAATTTTTCATTCAACTTGTTGGAGGAAAGTTGTAAGTTAATGTGAGATATTCTCCCAAAATATGTTCCACCCCATTGATTTCAATATTAACAATGAATTACCTGTTTAATTAAGTGACTGCTGGGCAATGACAGAAATTCATGATCAGAAAAAAACCTCTGGGTTTCCTACTAGTGCTCTGGTTTTCTGCCATATCCCAGTGACGTGTGTTTGTAGTTTAATTGGTTTCTGTAAATTGTGTAGTGTGTGGATGAGAGAGTGGGATAACATAGATCTAGTATGAATGCGTGATCAATGGTCGGCATGGACTAGAAGGCCTGTTTTCATGCTCTATCTCTAAACTAAACAGATAGTGAAAACTACATTGTTCGTTTTCGCATCAACATAAAGGGCCAGAAGGAGTTCCAATGTACTCTGCCCTCTGATGTTGAGTACTACTTTGACTTCTTCACTTGCATATTGTTGTGAAGAATGAATATTTCATTCAACACCAATGTATCTGACCTATTCCCTTGCAGTTTATTCTCTTGAGTTCAGTGGTGGTTCCCATTTATCCTGAGCTGAGGAGCTGGATCCATTGTGTGTACGGTCATTAAGATTGCACTGAGTTACGAGCGACAACTCCACAGGATGGGTTACCTGTGTTTAGAAAAACAGATAACTTATTTTAGTTTATTTCACTTTATTTTCATATTTTAAAGTCGTTCATTGCAATGAATTATTTATTTTTGAAAATGTTCTTATTGGCTGCCTTTGATCATGTAGAGGTGCATTGCGATCTAGGCAAGACAGAAATGAAGGATTACTACCATTCTGTCCATCGAGACTACTCCGCTATTCAATCATGGCTGTTCGATTTTTCCATCTCAACCCCATTCTCCTGCCTTCTCCCCATAACCTTTGACACTCTCACTAATCAAGAACCTATTAATCTCCACTTTAAAAATAGCCAATGACTTGGCCTGCACAGCTGTCTGTGGCAATGAATTCTACAGCTTCACCACCCTCTGGCTAAATAAATTCCTCCTTACCTCCATTGGTGAAGGAAGTGATGGGAAAGGAAGGTGTTCAAGTTCAAGTGAGTTTATTGTCATGTGTCCCTGATAGGACAATGACATTCTTGCTTTGCTTCAGTACACACAACATAGTAGGCATTTACTACAAAACAGATCAGTGTGTCCATATATCATTATATAAATACATGCACACATGAATAAATAAACTGATAAAGTGCAAATAACAGATAATGGGTTATTAATGATCACAGTTTTGTCCGAGCCAGGTTTAATAGCCTGATGGCTATGGGGAAGTAGCTATTCCTGAACCTGGTCTTTGCAGTCTTCAGGCTCCTGTACCTTCTACCTGAAGGTAGCAGGGATATGCGTGTGTGGCCAGGATGGTGTGGGTCCTTAATGATGCTGCCAGCCTTTTTGAGGCAGCGACTTCGATAAATCCCCTCGATGGAAGGAAGGTCAGAGCTGATGATGGACTGGGCAGTGTTTACTACTTTTTGAAGTCCAGGGCGCTCAAGTTGCCGAACCAAGCCACGATGCAACCGGTCAGCATGCTCTCTATTGTGCCCCTGTAGAAATTAGGGAGAGTTCTCCTTGACAAACTGACTCTCCGTAATCTTCTCAGGAAGTAGAGTCGCTGATGTGCTTTCTTGATAATTGCATCAGTGTTCTCGGACCAGGAAAGATCTTCAGAGATGTGCACGCCCAGGAATTTGAAGCTCTTGACCCTTTCAACCATTGACCTGTTGATATAAACGGGACTGTTGGTCCCCATCCTACTCCTTCCAAAGTCCACAATCAGTTCCTTGGTTTTGCTGGTGTTGAGAGCCAGGTTATTGTGCTGGCACCATATGGACAGTCGCTCGATCTCACTTCTGTACTCCGACTCATCCCCATCAGTGATACGTCCCACAACAGTGGTGTCGTCAGCGAACTTGATGATGGAGTTCGCACTGTGACCGGCTACGCAGTCATGAGTACAGCAGGGGGCTGAGCACCCAGCCTTGAGGTGCTCCCGTGCTGATTGTTATCGAGGCTGACACATTTCCACCAATACGAACAGACTGTGGTCTGTGAATGAGGAAGTCGAGGATCTAATTGCAGAGGGATGCGCAGAGACCTAGTTCTGCGAGTTTGGTAACCAGCTTGGAAGGGATGATTGTGTTTAATGCCGAGCTGTAATCAATGAATAACAGCCTAACATATGCGTTTTTGGTGTCCAAGTGGTCCAGAGCGGAGTGGAGGGCCAGCGAGATCGCATCCACCATTGATCTGTTGTGGCGGTAAGCGAACTGCAGTGGGTCCAGGTTTTTGTCGAGGTAGGAGTTGATTTGCTCCATGATCAACCTCTCAAAGCACTTCATCACCACAGGCATTAGTGCCACTGGTCGATAGTCATTGAGGCACGTCACCTTGCTCTTCTTGGGCACTGGTATAATTGATGCTCTTTTAAAGCAGGTGGGGACCTCAGACCTCAAAAGTGGGAGGTTGAAAATGTCCGTAAAAACTCCAGCCAGTTGGTCCGTACAGGTTTTTAGAACACGACCGGGTATACCATCAGGTCCAGGCACTTTTCGAGGGTTCACCCCTCTGAAGGATTTCCTGACGTCGGCCTCTGTGACTGAGAGTGAAATACCATCACAGCGAATGGGGAAGGCACATCAGTATTCTCCCTATCAAAGTGTGCGTAAAAGGCATTAAGCTCGTCAGGGAGTGATGTTTCGCCGACATTCGAGCTGCCTCCTGATTTCGCCTTGTAGGAGGTAATTGCATCAGGCCCCGCCACAGCTGCCGAACATCTGTCTCATCCTCCAGTTTGGAGCAGAAGTCCCTTTTGGCCTTTTTGATGGCCTTACCAAGGTCGTATCTGGACGTCTTGTAGACCACTGTATCATCAGACGTGAATGCTCGGTGTCTGGTCTTCAGAAGAGTGCGGATCTCAAAGTTCATTCAAGGTTTCTGATTGGGAAACACTCGGAAGGATTTTGTAGGGATGCAGTCCTCCACACATTTCTTTATAAAGTCTGTAACGACTGTGGCGCATTCGTTCAAGTCCGTTGCCGAGTCCTTGAACATTGCCTACATATTCCAAACAGTCCTGGAGTTGTTCCTCTGCCCCCCCCCCCCCCCCCCCCCCCACCCCGACCAGCTCTGTACTGTCCTCTGGGGGTGCGCTCTTTAATTGCTGCCTGTAGGCAGGAAGAAGCAGCGCCATGGTATGGTCGGTGGTGTGGCAGTGGTCGAGGGTGTTTGGTCCTCTGGTGCAGCAGGAAACATGTTGGTGGAAGTTGGGGAGTGATTTCTTGAGGTTTGCCTTATTGAAGTCCCCAGCAATGGTGGTAAATGCCTCGGGGTAAGACGTCTGGTGTTTGCTGACCACGGCGTGCAGCTCCTCCAGTGCCAGACGGACATCTGCCTGGGGTGGGATGTAGACCACGGTCAGGATGATGGAGGTGAATTCCCTTTAGAGGTAGAAGGGACGGCACTTCACCGCCAGATGTTTCAGGTGCGGAGAGCAGGAGTTGGACAGGACTGCCACGTCTGAGCACCATGCAGAGTTGACCATGAGGCAGACGCCCACTCCTCTCCCTTTCCCAGATGCCAGTGTACGGTCCATGCGGTGGATGGAGAACCCTTCAGGCTGGACCGCTGAGTCTGGGGAGCTGCGGGTGAGCCATGTCTCTGTAAAACAGAACATTCCCTCAGCTCCCTTTGATAAAGCAGCCTTGCCCTTAAGTCCTCCACTTTATTTTCAAGGGACTGTACGTTGGCCAGTAGGGAGAAGGACCGAAGTCCCCTGCGCTTCAGTCTGACCTGAAGTCCTGCCCGTCGGCCACGTTTCCGAACACAATGGAGGCTTCCCCTTTGTTTCCAGGTACTGTACTTACTATACCTGCTGTTTCTGTGGACCTGCGCTGGAACGGGAATTCCCTCACAGACGGCAGCTCCAGCTCCGTAACGAACAGGGATTCCCCCAAAGTCGGCAGCTCCAGCATTATTGTTTCTGGGAGATCTAGCCCGTCGGCTCTGGAGGTCATCCCGGGGTTTCCAGGTACCGCACCTGGGATCCTCAGTTGGGTTGGGAGTTTCACAGCCAGTGTGGGAAGATTTAAAGTCCGGGGCCCTCGCAGCTGCGGGAGATCGCAAAATTGCCAGCGCCTTCAGCTGCCCAAGCAGCTTGTCCGAAACGGCACCGATTACTGCCGTTTCCCTGATGCAGGTGAGTTGATTGAAGTTGTAGGTAAATCTTTTCTGTTCTGGTGCTCCGCAAAAGTCGCCGCAGGTAGGCGCCATCTTGCTGTTTGCCTGCAGTTAATTGCTGTATGGAGCTTGTACTTTCTCCCTGTGACCATGTGGGGTTTCCCCGGGTGCTCTGGTGTCCTCTCACACTCCAAATACATTCAGGTTTGTAGGTTAATTTGGTTTTGGTAAAAATTATAAATTGCCCCTAGTGCTGTAGGATAGTGCTAGTGTTTGGGGATTGCTGGTTGGTGTCCACTTGGTGGACTGAAGAGCCTGTGACTGCGCAGTCCCTCTAAAGTAAACTAAAATTAAACCAAGTTAGGCAGATGGGAACAGTGAGCACCAAGCTCGTTGGGGAGGGACGTATTGCTGCTATCGATACTGCCCATCTTGACTTTATGGCCCTTTCTAGCATGCTGGTTTTGGAATGGGTGTCTGATTAGTTATCTCAGGATTCTAGCTTTGTCCAGAATTCTCTCTGGGCACACTTGATGGCTTTGAGAAGGTCAACTTGACCTTCACCTGGGAATGGACCTCAGGGTTGGGGACCACTCACATTGGCTTCTTGGCACATGTTCCTCTGCACACCTACTGACGAAGTCTGTGATGGCATGGCAAAGTCATTTAGGTTGGCCACAGAGTCCCTGAATAGATACAAAGATGGAAATTTTCAGCAATTCATGTGTGGGGAGAATAATCACAATAATGAATTTGGGGCATGACCTTGCATCAGAACTAGCTAGTTCTAATACCGACTAGTTTATCTGAAATTGTGAAATTGTATTTTTACTTTTACTGAGATCACAGGGAGAACTGGATGGGGAATTAAAGTGACAGCTGATAGATAGCCAGGGTAACTCTTGAGAACTATATATGTTCTGCAAAGCATATACCTATATTGGATTTTGTATCTCCAACGCAGAAGAGCCCTCATCAAGTGCAATCCTTGCCTGCCCAGACTGCTTGGAAGATTGGAAGAAATAAGGTAAGTGGGCTGGAGACACAAGTGGCTGCAAATGCTGGAATCCTGAACAAAAAACAAACTGCTGGAGGAACTCAGCAGGTCAGGGAGCATATATGGACAAAATGAACACACAATGTTTCAGGTCAGGACCCTTCTTCAACGAAAGGAAAGTCCTGACCCAAAACATCATCCTCAGATGTTGCCTGAGCTGCAAAGTTCCTCCAGCAGTTTGTTTTTTTAGATAAGTGGACTGCTGCATTTTACACTTATAGGATGCATTTTTAAACTTCTTCTGTCCTGAACACATCTTATATTTACACTCATTCACAAAAAGTCTATAATTATAATCATCTATTTCTCCTGGTATAGTCACCAGTGTCTGCCCTATCACAGACATTCTCTTTGCACCCTTCCCTTTCACTGCATATTAAAACAGACTTGTTTTCCACTTCTGATAGATTATGGACCCGAAATGCCAGATCTGTTTAATCTTTCTAGTCTGAAGAAAGGTCTGACCAGAAACGTCGCCTGTGCATTCCCTCCAGATATGCTACGATACGATACGATAGAACTTTATTCATTTGTTTATTCATTATTTATGGAAATTGGTCTTCCAACAGTCACAACACACAAGGTACACAAAAACCTCAAATTAAAATTAAAAGTGAAAAAAAGAAAAAGACAAGCGACCGTCTGGGCAGAGGATTCTAAAACTAGAGTGTGCCCCCCCCCCCCCCCTTCTGGCCACACCAGGTCCCCCTTTGTTCCCACACCGTCCCTCACAGCGGTCCCCCCACACCAGGTCCTCCATTGTTCTTCAAGGCAGTCTCCCCACGCCTTGAGTCCCCATTGTCTTCCATTCCTCTCCTCATGGTCATCGACCGCTAATCGCAGGGTCGATCGCAAGGCTCACGCTGCCGCCGAGGCCCCATAGCCGCGCGGGCGGCCTGATTCGCTGAACTTCTCCAGCACTTTGTTTTGCTCATGATTCCAGCATCTGCTTTTCCTTGTATCTCTGCCTGACTTGCTCAGTATTTCCAACATTTTCTGTTCTTGTACACATTGGAAAATTTAGATGGCCTTTGCATCTATGTCATGCATGGTTATCAAATTTCATAAATTAATCAATATATTTTTGATTGACAGCATGTAGCATCTAAGGTTTTGAACGACATGAGCTAACCGGAGAGTTTAAAAAAAAAGTTATCTTCCTCACTGCCATAACCATATAACCATATAACAATTACAGCACGGAAACAGGCCATCTCGGCCCTTCAAGTCCGTGCCGAACAACTTTTTTCCCTTAGTCCCACCTGCCTGCACTCATAGCATAACCCTCCATACCCTTCTCATCCATATGCCTATCCAATTTATTTTTAAATGATACCAACGAACCTGCCGCCACCACTTCCACTGGAAGCTCATTCCACACCGCTACCACTCTCTGAGTAAAGAAGTTCCCCCTCATGTTACCCCTAAACCTCTGTCCCTTAATTCTAAAGTCATGTCCTCTTGTTTGAATCTTCCCTATTCTCAAAGGGAAAAGCTTGTCCACATTAACTCTGTCTATCCCTCTCATCATTTTAAAGACCTCTATCAAGTCCCCCCTTAACCTTCTGCGCTCCAGAGAATAAAGACCTAACTTATTCAACCTATCTCTGTAACTTAGCTGTTGAAACCCAGGCAACATTCTAGTAAATCTCCTCTGTACCCTCTCTATTTTGTTGACATCCTTCCTATAATTGGGCGACCAAAATTGTACACCATACTCCAGATTTGGTCTCACCAACGCCTTGTACAATTTTAACATTACATCCCAGCTTCTATACTCAATGCTCTGATTTATAAAGGCTAGCATACCAAAAGCTTTCTTTACCGCCCTATCTATATGAGATTCCACCTTCAAGGAACTATGCACGGTTATTCCCAGATCCCTCTGTTCAACTGTATTCTTCAATTCCCTACCGTTTACCATGTACGTCCTATTTTGATTTGTCCTGCCAAGGTGTAGCACCTCACATTTATCAGCATTAAACTCCATCTGCCATCTTTCAGCCCATTTTTCCAACTGGCCTAAATCACTCTGTAGACTTTGGAAATCCTCTTCATTATCCACAACACCCCCTATCTTGGTATCATCTGCATACTTACTAATCCAATTTACCACCCCTTCATCCAGATCATTGATGTACATGACAAACAACAAAGGACCCAACACAGATCCCTGAGGCACCCCACTAGTCACCTGCCTCCAACCCGACAAACAGCCATCCACCATTACCCTCTGGCTTCTCCCATTCAGCCACTGTTGAATCCATCTTGCTATTCCTGCATTTATACCCAACAGTTGAACCTTCTTAACCAACCTTCCATGAGGAACCTTGTCAAAGGCCTTACTGAAGTCCATATAGACAACATCTACTGCTTTACCCTCGTCAATTTCCCTAGTAACCTCTTCAAAAAATTCAAGAAGATTAGTCAAACATGACCTTCCAGGCATAAATCCATGTTGACTGTTCCTAATTAGACCCTCTTTATCCAGATACTTATATACATTATCTCTAAGTATCTTTTCCATTAATTTGCCCACCACTGAAGTCAAACTAACTGGTCTATAATTGCTAGGTTTACTTTTAGAACCCTTTTTAAACAATGGAACAACATGCACAGTACGCCAATCTTCGGGGACTATTCCCATTTCTAATGACATTTGAAATATTTCTGTCATAGCCCCGGCTATTTCTACACTAACTTCCCTCAATGACCTAGGGAATATCCTGTCAGGACCTGGAGACTTATCCACTTTTATATTTTTCAAAAGTGCCAGTACTTCTTTTACTTTGAAACTCATAGTATCCATAGCTACTCTACTAGTTTCCCTTACCTCACATAATTCAATATCCTTCTCCTTGGTGAATACCGAAGAAAAAAAATTGTTCAATATCTCCCCCATCTCTTTTGGCTCTGCAGATAGCTGTCCACTCAGTCTCTCCAATGGACCAATTTTATCCCTGGTTATCCTTTTGCTATTAATATAGCTGTAGAAACCCTTTGGATTTACTTTCACCTTACTTGCCAAAGCAACCTCATATCTTCTTTTAGCTTTTCTAATTTCTTTCTTAAGATTAGAGACTCTGCTATGTCAGAGAAATAGGGGTGGGCTGGAAGTAAAGTCCACGCGGAATGTTGTTCACTAATGGCTTTAGAAAATGGTACAAATGTGTGGGCATGTCCTACAAAAATGCAGGGTGTTTCATTTGAACTCTCTCTCTTTGGCCCACCGAGTCCACGCTGACCACCGATCACCTATTCCGCACTAGTTCCACGTTATCCCACTTTCGTCTCCACGCATTAAGGACAATCTATTTTAGAGGCCAATTATCCTACAAAACAGAACATCACCTAGAGGAAACCCATGCGGACACAAGGAGAACGCACTGCTTCGAATAGGCAGCCAGCATCCTCAAGAACACACGCCACCATGGCCATGCTCTCATTTAACTCTTACCATCAGGAAGAAGGTAGAGGAATGTCATGACCACCAGGTTCAAGAATAATGTGTAAGAAGGAACTGCAGATACTGGTTCCTGACGAAGGGTTCTGACCCGAAACATTACCTATTCTTTTTCTCCAGAGATGTTGCCTGACCCACTGAGTTACTCCAACCTTTTTGTGTCTATCTTAGGTTCAAGAATAACTTCTTCCCAATACCTTTCAGGTTCAACTATAGCTTCTTCCCAACAACATCAGGCTCTGCAAACTTTTTGTGGTTGCGCTAAGAACAGTGAAATTTGTTGCACTAATATAGGGGTTATCACTTTAATTTTTGTTTATGCTCCATAACGTTTGGGACAAAGACCCATCATTTATTTATTTGCCTCTGTACACCACAATTTGAGATTTGTAATAGAAAAAAATCACATGTGGTTAAAGTGCACATTGTCAGATTTTATAAAAGGCCATTTTTATACTTTTTGGTTTCACCATGTAGAAATTACGGCTGTGTTTATACATAGTCCCCTTACTTCAGGGCACCATAATGTTTCGGACACATGGCTTCACAGGCATTTGTAATTGCTCAGGTGTGTTTAATTGCCTCCTTAATGCAAGTATCAGAGAACTCTCAGGACCTAGTCTTCCCATCACCTTTGGAAACTTTTATTGCTGTTTATCAACATGAGGACCAAAGTTGTGCCAATGAAAGTCAAATAAGCCATTATGAGACTGAGAAACAAGAATAAAACTGTTAGAGACATCAGCCAAACCTTAGGCTTACCAAAATCAACTGTTTGGAACATCATTAAGAAAAAAGAGGGCACTGGTGAGCTTACTAAATGCAAAGGGACTGGCAGGCCAAGGAAGACCTTCACATCTGATGACAGAAGAATTTGCTCTATAATAAAGAAAAATCCCCAAACACCTGTCCGACAGATCAGAAACGCTCTTCATGAGTCAGGTGTGGATTTGTCAATGACCACTGTCTGCAGAAGACTTCATGAACAGAGGCTACACTGCAAGATGCAAACCACCGGTTAGCCGCAAAAATAGGATGGCCATGTTACAGTTTGCCAAGAAGTACTTAAAAGAGCAACCACAGTTCTGGCAAAAGGTCTTGTGGACAGATGAGACGAAGATTAACATAGAGTGATGGCAAGGGCAAAGTATGGAGGAGAGAAGGAACTGCCCAAGATCCAAAGCATACCACCTCATCTGTGAAACACGGTGATGGGGGTGTTATGGCCTGGGCACGTATTGCTGCTGATGGTACTGGCTCACTTATCTTCATTGATGATACAACTGCTGATGGTAGTAGCATAATGAATTCTGAAGTGTATAGACACATCCTATCTGCTCAAGTTCAAACAAATGCCGCGAAACCTATTGTCCAGCGGTTCATTCTACAGCAAGACAATGATCCCAAACATACTGCTAAAGCAACAAAGGAGTTTTGAAAGCTAAAAAATTCTTGAGAGGCCAAGTCAATCACCCGGTCTGAAACCAATTGAGCATGCCTTTAAATGCTGAAGAAAAACTGAAGGGGACTAGCCCCCAAAAGAAGCATAAGCTAAAGATGGCTGCAACACAGGCGTAGCAGAGCATCACCCGAAAAGACACCCAGCAACTGGTGATGTCCATGAATTGCAGACTTCAAGCAGTCATTCCATGCAAAGCAGGGCTTGAAATTAACGGTTGCCCGGGTGCCATTGGCCACCTACAGTCCCGCCGGGCAACCTAAAAGCCGTGTCATTTTGCCCGGCTTGGCAAGCAGCCGGGACACCTGCCGTTCAACTCTGAGTGGGGCCCCCTTCTCTATCTCTCTCTGTCATTGTCCGTCTCTGAGTTTCCACTCTCCGGCCACTCCTCATCCACCGGCAGGACCGGCCGCTTTGCACATGCGCACGGCTACGGCCTGTACATCCTCCCCCTGCACATGCGCATAGCCACGGCCAGCACATCATCGGCCGCCCTGCACATGCGCACTGCCATGCCAACTGGTTGGCGCCGGGCACTTCCTCCCTCCCTTTGCATTGTGGGAGATCTGGCTGCTATTGCTGTCCGCTCACCACGACCGCTGAAAACCAACACAGAATCACTCCCTGGAGCTGGAGTAACTCCCCGGAGTAACTCTTGCTTCTTGGTTTCCTGGTCCTCCAAAGATATTCCAAATGGAATTTAAACTGGAGGTGGTGGAGGGTCCATCACCAAACTCCAAACTCTGAACAATAGCAGCCTATTGCACTTTATGTGTTTATTTATTATGTGTATATATGGTCGATGGTATATAGACACACTGAACTTTTATCTCCTGTTCTGTATTATTTTTTACATATTCTGTTGTGCTGCAGCAAGCAAGAATTTCATTGTCCTGTCTGGGACACATGACAATAAAACTCTCTTGACTTGCACATAAGCAAAAAAGGGTTAGTAAGTAAGTAAGTAAGTAAGTAAATGTTATTTATATAGCACGTTTAAATCAACTCGCGTTGAAACCAAAGTGCTTTACGTATAAGAAATAATTAGGTTTACGTACATCCATAGAAAAATGTTAAAAAAGAAAAATGACACAACACATTATACAATTTAACATGAACGTCCCCTCACAGCAGAATCAAAAAATTCCACTGTGGGGAAAGGCATCAGAAAGTTCAGTCCTCTTCATCTGTGATCACCCGAGGTCAGGTCCTATTTGTGGCCTCTGCAGCCAGTCTGATGTTTTCAGGCCCTCTTGCCAGGAAGATGGAACTCCGGCGTCGGGTGCACACTCCTCAGCAGCTTGGAATGTCCGGAACGGCCGCTACCTCCCCGGAGACCGCGGCTCCCGATGTCCACAGGCCACGCCTGTCGGAGCTCCGATTCTGGCCGCGAGAAAGGTGCGAAGAAGCAGCTCGGAGGGAAGCCGCCTCTCCAACCAGGTAGGGACTAGGAAATAAAGTTTTCCCCTTCCCCTCCCCTCCCCCCCCACATAAAAGAAGACCTCCAACAAATATTTTTTTAACAGGACTAAAAATAAAAATAAAAAAGGGTGAAAGGACAGACTGCAGGTTCTTGGGAAAAAAGAGCTACCTTAAATTTAGTTGTGTCTGGTTGGGTAAAGACTATTCCATGCTTTAATTGTGTGGGGGAACTCCATGGAGCAGCCAGCGTCTTTGGATAGAATAAATTGGGTGACATTTCGGGTAGTGACCCTTCTTTAGACTCCCTCTGGTTTTAGTGTTTTTAGTTTAATTTAAAGATTCAGCGTGGAAACAGGCTCTTCGGCCCACTGAGTCCACGCCGACCACTGATCATCCTTACAATAGTTCTATCCCACACATTAGCGATGTAAGTTAAGAGTCAAGAGTGTTTTATTCTCTCACGTCCCAGTAGAGCTAATAGGATTTGATGTTTCAATCCCTGTAATAAATCGGCACTCTTGCTATTTGCAGTGGGATTGGAGTGGTGAAAGGTAGGGGAGGTACGTCATCGGGGTCATCAGGTGGACACCCTCCTTCTTTGACGTTTCATTGATAAGCCCACAACATCTCCACAAAACAATGACATCCTTACTTGCAGCAGCACAACAGAATATGTAAACATAGTATACTGTAAACAATGTTATAAACGAGAAAACAGAACACTGTATATTTATATATGAATATATAACTATAGAAATATATACTAGACTAAGTGGGAGTGCTAGTATGGACATCGTAGCCCGAATGGATTCTTGGGCTGGCAGCTCAGTCACTCAAGCCTGTTGTGCTGGCAGCTCACTCACTCATGGCTAGTGGGCTGGCAGTTGACTCACGGCTATTCCTTGAAATTCCATTTCAAGCAGGGTGCAAGGCCACCAAATTCAAGTGCAGTTTCTTACCACTTCAAGCAGGGTGCAAGGCCACCAAATTCAAGTGCAGTTTCATACCATTTCAAGCAGGGTGCAAGGCCACTAAAGACAGCGAGTCGTGACCTCTCCCTCCTCCATCTTGCAGATACTGAGCCACGCCCACACTTTTGGGTTTATAATCCCTCCCCCCTCCCACTAGAAGGGGCGTGGCCTTCATGGCATGATTGACAGGAGAGAGAATCTCAACATTTTTTAAACACTAATAACTCTTTTATTTTTCATGTATGGGAAAAATCCTCGGCACCTGATGAGCGAAGGGGGACTGATGGCCTAAACCACAGCCGTACGTGCTAGCGTTTTTTCTAAAGCGCAAACAGGAAATGGTCAAGATTAGACCTTTAATTATATCGAAGGCAAGGCAACTTTAATTAGGCAAGGCAATTTTAATTAGGCAACACAGCTTTACCATTTCCAAACCAAAGGCAACACAGCTTTAGTATTTCCAAACCAAAAGCAACACAGCTTTAGCATTTCCAAACCAAAGACAATACAGCTTTAGCATTTCCAAACCAAAGGCAACACAGCTTTAGCATTTCCAAGCTATATTTTCAAACCACATTAAGGGCACTGACAGGCCAGTAAAACCACTCACAGTTTAGTAGACATGTGTTCAGTGTTATTCGCACCTCAGACTGAGAGACATGATCCTCTCGCTCCACCATCTTGCAGAGACTGACTGAGGCACTCAACACTTCTGGGTTTTATAGTCCCTCCGCAAGGGGTGTGGCCTTCAGGAGAGAGAATCTCAACAAGAGGTTTTCATCGATGGGAAAAATCCTCTTGTCCTGCGCAGCGGAGAGGGACTCTGAGTAAGATGGCCAAAAATCACAGCCGTAAGTGGCAGCGTTTTTTCTAAAATCAATACACAGCGCAAACAGGAAGTGGTCAAGATCAGACTTTTAGTAATATAGGTGTGTGTGTGTGTGTGTGTGTGTGTATCGTATCGTGTGTGTAGGAAAGAACTGCAGAATATAGTGGCACAGCTGGTAGACTGTGTTGAATTTGCCCATTCTCCCTGCAAGCGTGTGGGTTTCCTCCTACATCCAAAAGACGCATTGGCTTTGTAGGTTAACTTATCTCTGTAAAATTGCCCCTAATGTGTAGGGAGTGGGTGAGGAAAGTGGGATAACAGAACTGGTGTGAATGGGTAGACAAAAATGCTGGAGAAGCTCAGCGGGTGAACAGCATCTATGGGGTGAAGGAAATAGGCGAAGATTTGGGTGGTGTGTGTGTTTGTGTGGGTATATATATTATACACACACACATATATACTGTTTTGTTTTCTCGTTTATAACGTTGTATACAGAGTACTATGTTTACATATTCTGTTGTGCTGCTGCAAGTAAGGATCTCATTGTTCTAACTGAGACGTGAGAGAATAAAACTCGACTCTTGACTTGCATCGCTAATGTGTGAGATAGAACTAGTGTACGGGTGATCGGTGGTCGGCGTGGCCTCGATGGGCCGAAGGGCCCGTTTCCACGCTGTATCTTTAAATTAAACTAAAAACACTAAAACCAGAGGAAATCTAAAGAAGGGTCTCTACCCCAAATGTCACCCAATTTCTTCTATCCAGAGATGCTCCATGGAGTTCCCCCGCACAATTAAAGCATGGAATAGTCTTCACCCTACCATAGTTGCCCAACCAGATGCAACTAAATTTAAGGTAGCTCTTTTTTCCCCCAAGAACCCTTTTTTGCTTAAGTCCAAGTCAAGAGTCAAGAGAGTTTTATTGTCATGTGTCCCGGATAGGACAATGAAATTCTTGCTTGCTGCAGCACAACAGAATATGTAAATATAATACAGAACAAGAGATAAAAGTTCAATGTGTCTATATACCATCGACCATATATATACACAATAAATAAACAGATAAAGTGCAACAGGCTGTTATTTTTCAGAGTTTGGAGGTGGTGGGTCCACTCCTGTTTTATTGGGATATTTTTGGAGGACCAGGAAACCAAGAAGAGTTACTCCAGCTCCAGGGAGTGATTCTGCATTGGTTTTCAGCGGTTGCGGCGAGGCGGTGACCAGACAGTAATGGCAGCCAGATCTCCCACAATGCAAAGGAAGGGAGAAAGTGCCCGGCGCCGACCAGTTGCCATGGCAGTGCGTATGTGCAGGGCGGCCGATGATGTGCCGGCCGTGGTTGTGCGCATGTGCAGGGGGAGGATGTGCAGGCCGTGGCAGGACACGGATGGCGGGCGGAGATGGAGAGTGACAGAGAGAGAGAGATAGAGAGGGGGCCTGCTCAGAATTAAATGATAGGTGTCCCGGGTGCTTGTCAAGCCAGAAAAAATGGCATGGCATTTAGGTTGCCCGGCGTGACCTTAGGTCATCATTGGCACCCGGACAACCGTTAATTTTGAGCCTTGGACTATGTATAAACACCGCTGTAATTTCTACATGGTGTAACCAAAATGTATAAAAATGGACTTTATTAAAATCTGACATTGTGCACTTTAACCATATGTGATTTTTTCTATTACAAATCTCAAATTGTGGAATACAGAGGCAAATAAATAAATGATGGGTCTTTATCCCAAACATTATGGAGGGCACCGTATGTGTGTTGTGACAGGCCCGTTATGCTGCTCCAAATAAGAATGTCCCCTTGTCGTACATATAACAATGAAACACTCTTGACACATAGATAATAAATAATAAACAAAACAAAGTTAATAAACACAATACCAGTACAATACGAAGTGCTAACGCAGAGCTCAAACATTCCAGGGGTAATTCACTCTGTTGCCGTCTGATGATGGTCCACATGTGGGTACCGTCCATTCAGAAATCATCCGGAAACAACAAATAATAAACGCGGCAGAGGTGTCGACATCTCACCCGTTATCGCACACGCATTGTTTGGGGTTGTCTGCGGTCCCCGAGTCCTAGCCTGTGATCACGCCGACCGCCTGCGGGCAGGGAAGGGAAGGCCCGGCCCGTTGCTTTCCCTTGCCCTACCCTTGCCCTACCCCTACCCCTGCCCTGCCCTACCCCTGCCTTATCTTGCCCTTCCCTTGCCCTGCCCTGCCCTGCCCTACCCCACCCCTGCCTTCCCTTGCCCTGCCCTGCCCTACCCCACCCCTGCCTTGCCCTACCCCTACCCCTGCCCTGCCCTACCCCTGCCTTATCTTGCCCTTCCCTTGCCCTGCCCTGCCCCACCCCTGCCTTCCCTTGCCCTGCCCTTGCCCTGCCCTGCCCTACCCCTGCCTTCCCTTGCCCTGCCCTGCCCTGCCCTGCCCCACCCCTGCCTACCCTTGCCCTACCCCTACCCCTGCCCTACCCCTGCCTTCCCTTGCCCTGCCCTTGCCCTGCCCCTACCCCTACCCCTGCCTTCCCTTGCCCTGCCCTTGCCCTGCCCTGCCCTACCCCTGCCTTCCCTTGCCTTCCCTTGCCCTGCCCTACCCCTGCCTTCCCTTGCCCTGCCCTTGCCCTGCCCTTGCCCTGCCCTTGCCCTGCCCTGCCCTGCCCTACCCCTGCCTTCCCTTGCCCTGCCCTGCCCTACCCCTGCCCTACCCCTGCCTTCCCTTGCCTTCCCTTGCCCTGCCCTACCCCTGCCCCTACCCCTGCCCCTACCCCTGCCCCTACCCCTGCCCCTACCCCTCCCCCTACCCCTTCCCCTGCCTTCCCCTGCCCTGCCCTGCTTTCCCCTGCCCTGCTTTCCCCTGCCCCGCCGGCCGGCCGGCCGTCCGTCCCACAACCCCCCGCGCGGCGCGTCACCGAGCGAGACCATGATGGCGGCTCATCATGCACCAGAAGTGATAGCACAGCTGGAAAGCGCAGCCAAAGTTTTAATGGTAAGGGTCCGCTTTCCTCTCGGTTTCCTCGCCCGCTTGCCGGAATACCTCTGGGCTTAGCTCCGCTGGCTCTGGGGTCCAGGGGCTGACAGGATGAGGGGTGAAAGACGGTGCGTGGCGCAGTGCCCCCAGTGCCCCCAGACCTGGGGCTTCATTAAATTCTCCACCCGGGGATGCCCTGGGCTCTACTCACCCCATCTCATCTCTGCCCAACTTCTCTTGTGTTTATTCAAGCGTGGCCAACACGCCTCTTTAAGAAGACACATTAGATTTAAATGCGATAACTATTGATGTTCAAGTATATCGTTTTCACTGGTTATCGCTGGGGTTCTTGGTTTCCTTTAAAGATATTTTTTAATTTGGATGTTGGAATACAGTATAACCCGACACGCCATACCTGTATGTTTTGCCATCTTTTGTGCACAGTGGGATTATGGTGGATAAATTAAACTTCTAGTTCTCCAGTTGAGCTTTAAAATGGCGTGTTAGTTCAGGTAGTTCTTGGTGATACCCTCTCAGGTACACCACAGTGATGGTTAGGAAGAAGTAAAGATGTACTGCTTTTATATTTTAACGGTGGATTTAATTTAATTTATTCATTGGTACAAAAGTTGTGAAAAATAAACTTTCATTTACATAATATAAAGTCATAAAGGATTAGGTATATTTTTGAACTGTTTAGTATGAATTAGAATTCAAAGTAGACGAATAGTCTCCTTTACCTTTGAGGGAGAGCAAACATCTTAGGAGCACATGTTTGTAACACTCACTTGCTGCATGGTAACAGTCTTTATAAAAAAAAAAAAATTGAAATGAATGCAGAAATAACATATTATAAAAGTTATTGTAAGTTTATGGAATATTTTTTTAGGTCACCGGTTTCTTTCCTACCTTGCCATCAGGGAGAGATTGAATTGTGCATATTGTTGTTCATCCTCTAGGTCTTTCTGAATTATCCTTTGGGTAAACTATTTGGCTGGATTATTTGATTATTTTATTTCATTGTTTATTTATTATATATCATTGTTTATTTTCCTGTGGCCCCTGTTAGTTTAGGTCCAACTGTGATGTTTAATTATGTATAGAAACATAGAAAATAGGTGCAGGAGTAGGCCATTGGGCCCTTCGGTATGAAGGCACTACAGAAGCTGGTTTAAACCAAAGATAGACACAGAAAACTGGAATAATTCAGCGGGTCAGACAGCATCTCTGGAGAAAAGGAATAGGTGACGTTTTGGCTCGAGACCCTTCTTCAGGCTGGAGTCAGGTTAAAGAGAAATGAGAGATATAGCTGGATGAAGGATATGCAAAAAAGTAACATTGAGAAAGGAAACAAGCCATTGTGTGAAGAAGGGTCTTGACCTGAAACGTCACCCATCCCTTCTCTCCAGAGATGCTGCCTGTCCTGCTGAGTTACTCCAGCATTTTGTGTCTACAGGCCATTGTTAGCTGTGTGCTCGTTTATGTTTTGGGACATCCAGTATTTGGAGGCCTGGAACTGAGCTTAAAATCAGTACGATTATTGCTACATACGAGTACAATCCCGGATTAAGTACTGAATGCATACTGAGGAATGCATACCGAATGCATACAACAGCCCACTGAGTCCAAATGTAAGAGTTGCCAGGATTTTACTACCATTTTCAAGTCCCAGCTGCAGCTGGCCATAAAGGCCCGTTGCAGCCATCACCTCCACCCGGATTGCCAGCAAACCATTGTTCCTCTTGTTCAGCCTTTGTGCCGCGCGTGGGGAGTGCGTCTTGCAGCGGACCTTGAGTGTAAGATAAAAACCCCTCTGTTTTACGGGGGTCTTCAACACTGAATATATATATCAATATAGTTCCTGAGCTGAGGAATTACATTTTTTTCAGAAACTTCTTTAAACCTACTTTGACCTTTCTTGCCCGATCTTTCTTCTGCTTGAAACGACACTCAGATATTAATGAAAATCATTTAGGCTAAGTGCACGTGTACAACTAATTTAACAAGAACACTGATCATTGAAACTACCCTTCTAGCTGGTTTGTTCCTCGTTGCTATTATGCCATTATGCCAGCACAAACTTTAATTTCCAACACCCGGAATTCTATTATATCAGGGTTGCCTTGCTGTACTTCCACCGCAAGGTTAAACTGTCCACAAAAACCTTTTTAGTGAAGAATGGATTGTCCCTCAGCTTTGAATTTGAGATTCCTGGACTTATCAACACTACTTTCTGTATTGGTTTATACTTTAAGTAACAGTTGACACTTAACTTTTAAGTAATTTTGGATTATCTAAGAGCCACCACTGTTATGCTTGTGACTTGGAAACTGGTTCATCTGGTTCATAGACTCAGTTGTAGACTGGTTCCTGGCTAGATTTTCTGGGCCTTGCACCTCTATTATCTGGATCTAGGATCTCAAACCTCTGCAGCAGTTCTCAGGGTTGAAATACAAGGGTATCTGGATTTTATTTGTCTGTGACTAATCTCTGAAATAAGACATGAAAAATCATCATCATCAGAGGTTGGATTCTGGTTTCTAAACTTTTATAAGCATATGAAAGTTTAAATCTAGCCACAGCAATATTAGACTATCATATTTTCTTTTATTGCTGGCAATTAATAATTTTTCTACTAGGGTAGTACAATGGTGCAGCAATCCAAGTTTGCTCCTGATATCCAGTGTAACATTGATTTTGTGTGCGTCTATGTGGCCGTTGGTTACAATTGACCACTATGAATTTGTCAATGAAAGTGTACATGTCAATGAAAGTGTACACTATGAAAGTGTACATGGGTGGTAAGAACCAATGACATGTGAGGGAGGTTTAGGAAAATAAATGGGGGGACAGGGATTGATATAATTTGATCTGAGGATTGACTGACTTCCTATGTCATAAGATGAGAAATTCTCCAGCCCTGTGCAACATTTTCTTTTCTCATATGCATGCACATTTTGGCTACCATTCCAGACCACCACTTCTGTTCCCATTTTGTGTCTGAAGGGTCTCAACCTGAAATGTCGCCTATTCCTTTTCTCCAGAGATGCTGTCTGACCTGCTGAGTTGCTTTGTGTCTATCTTCATTTGTTTGTCTTGGACTCCGTATTGTTCCTACTTTCATTTCATCTCACTAGGGAATTCTGCGTTCCAATTCCGATCCTAACTCTCTTTACTTAAACTTCCTACTCTGCAGCTGTGGTTGCAGACATAACTGCAACCAGGAGCTTTTCATGTTCTGGTCCATGTTGATTCATTCCCTCTGGTGTGTGAGCTCACTACTCTCTTCTCCTCTAGCTCTCCGTCTATGTAAACGTCCTAACATATTTTCAGCACATTTCTTCTCTTTGAATTGTTACTTCTAATGTTTTCCTTGGCTCCCATGTATTCCCATGTAGGTGCTGCCCATCTTGTATCAGTTGTATTATAAGCCAAGAACAGTGCCATGAATGTGGGGCGGCACGGTGGCGCAGAGATAGAGATAGAGATACTGCCTTGCAGTGCCAGAGACCCAGGTTCAACCCTAACCACTGGTGTTGTCTGTACGGAATTTGTACGTTCTCCCTGTGGCCACGTGGGTTTCTCCGGGTGCTCTGGTTTCGTCCCACACTCCAAGGACGTACAGGTTTGTAGGTTAGTTGGCTTCGGTAAAACTTCTAAATTGTTGCTAGTGATTAGGATAGTGCTAGTGTATAGGGTGATTGCTGGTCAGCGTGGGCTGAAGGGCCCGTTTCCACGCTGTATCTCTAAATAAACTAAACTATTTTGCACCTACATGCTTCATAAATGGTGACACAAGGAACTGTAGGTGAGGGAATCTTGAGCAAAACTCAAAATGCTGGCAGAATTCAGCAGGTCAGACAGCATCTACGGAGGGAATGGACAGATGATATTTCGGGTGAGGACCCTGCTTCATCAAGAAGGAACCGAACTCGAAACATTGCCTGTCCATTCCCACCACAGGTGACTGGAATTGAGCATTGTGCAATTATCAGGGAACATCACACTTATGACAGAAGTATCATAATCATACTTAATTAGCCAAGTATGTTTTGCAAAATATGAGGAATTTAATTTGCCATACGGTCACCACAGTGACTCCTCCACATTCCTCATTGATGGAAGGCGGCAAAGTTTAATTTCTTCCCTTTTTTGTCCTCCAACGGTCGGGGGCCTCTAACCTTCCGTTGATGGGATGATCTTACTCCCGTAGCCGGCGGCAGGCCTCCTCGTCGGGACGATCAAGCTCCTGCATCGGGGTGGGGGGGGGGGGGGGGGGGGGGGGGGGGGGGGGGGAAATCTCAGCTCCACGATGTTAAAATCTCCCGACTCGGTCTCTCCCGAGACTGCAAGCTCCTTGATGTTAAAGTCCGCAGCAGCTTGGAGCATCGATCCAAGGCAAGGAACCGGCTCTGATGGTAAGTCCACGCCCCGCGGTGGGGCTCAAATCCATTCCCGAGCAAAGCCTCCAGCTCCACGATGTTAGGCCGCAGAGCAACCGGAGATATGACCCGGAAAACGATCGCATCTCCAGCAAGGTAAGAGATTGAAAAAAAGTTTCCCCTGACCCCTCCCACCCACCCCCCACATAAAACAACCCGGAGAACATTAACACAAACTTTTTAAACACACTAAAAAGAACAAAAAAAAAAGACGAATCAGCGAACATCCCACTTATGATGGAAGTATGATTATTTAATGAAACTGGCAGTGTGTCCAGGACACTGTCAGGAGGAATTCCTGGACTGAGGTTCTGGTTCTACATAGGTCGATCTCTGAACCGATTGACTTTGGTTCCGTTAGGATGCTTTGAAAACTTGATCATAATGCTTGATGTCAGGGTCACTTCACCTTTAGGTCTCTGCCTGATCCACCTTTGTAAGAATGTCTGAAGTTCATGGTCCTGTTGAAACCTAAACTGGTCATTGGAGATGCAGCTTCCATCACCTTGCTGATGATTGAGGGTAGACTGTTGAGGTGCTAATTGGCTAGATTTGATTTGTGCTGCTTTTTTGTGAAAAGGGTGGGGTTGCATATGATTGGATTCATATTGGTGATAATACACTGCTGGAAGAATGTAGTGCTCACCACCCACCATCTATACATAACTAAACTCTGATCTTGTGCTCTTCCGGTTTGCGCGGACTTTCTATTTTTGGAAAAAACGGTGCACGATAGCACTACGATTTTTTGCCAGCACACTCACCGTTCTCCTGTGCTGTGAGTGCACCAAGTTTTGTTCCGATCGGTGGTCCATTGTAAAAGTTAGCGAAGTTTAAAAATTGTTAAAACCGCGCGTGCGCAGATCGATGCCAGTCAGCACCGCGTGGACTGGTCTTTTCTCTTGTCACTCCGCGGGACGGTCCGCTCCTTTCTGCATCATCGCTCTTTACTAGAGCTGAGGATGGCTGGCGGAGGTTTCCAACCGGACACAATTTTCGGAGGGACCGGAAGCGGCGCGGGGGATGTCGCCAAACGGAAAGCGGAGAATCTGATCCCGGCGGAGGAGGGCAACCAGCGCCCGCTGTGAGTTCCCATCACACTGCCAGCTCCTGCCCCTTCCCCTCTGGTCCCCCTTGCTGGTCCTGGCCCCCTCCTCCGTGATATCCCCCACAACCCCGTCTTTTCTCCGAGCTCATACCCGTCCCGCCCATACTCCCCCCACTTTTGGGATGTCTGCAAAAGTTTTAAAACTAAGCTCATGGATACTGTGCGGAAACAGGCTCTTTAGCCCAGTGAGACCGCACCGACCGGCGAGCCCCATACAGTAGCACTATTTTAGGTCCAATGAACCTAACTCTGCTGCGTGCACAAGCAAGCAATAATCGCTGCCAAAGTATTGCTGATTCATGTGGGGGAACCACTTCACCAAATCGGATAAAATCAAGACGTCGCTTCCTCTATCGCACATCAAATTATAGATAGCACCTCTGTGACTTGTACCTGTTTACTGCCAACAATAGTTCTGACCCCGTTTCAGTTGTCTATTAAATTCCCGGGGCTGGGCTGCTCTGCAGTTGGGTTACAGGAGCCTAGAAATACGTCAGCGTTCTGTGCTCTTGATAGTCTTGACACGCTAAACCTTGTGAAGATTGAACAGGTTACTTAAATTCTGTTTGCGTTGCAATAGATGGATTGGGAACACCATTATTTGCCTGGTTAAACTTGAGCAACTTTTCCGATCTTCAGCCAACCTGCTTCTCATCTTTGTCCCTCGTCTCGGCCATAATATCCTTATCAATCAATGTGTTCTTGAATGACTCTGCTCTGTTCTTCAGGTGTCTCCGATTACGTAGCACACAAATTGCTGTTATAATAAATTCTGCATACGTGATGCATTTTACATAAGGTATCATACATATGGAAGTGGGAATTGCTTGTGGCCATATGGGTGTGATATGTGGCTACTTTTGAATCCGTCTCGTGGTCACTGTGTCTTCTAGCTGGTCAGTAAATTGTAGCAATTTCATCTTTTGCTGTTGTAACATTACCCAAATGTGAACAATGGACAACCATTAATTTTATTGGGGGGGCGGGGGTTGCTTCCCAGTTAACACCTCCTGGTGCTTGGATGTGGCAGTCATGGTGAGCTCTTGCTCCCCGAATCTGGAATATCTTACGATGAAGTGCTGTCCCTACTGTCTTCCACAGAAATTCACTTTGTCTTTCCTAACCTCGCTTTACATCGCTTCCCATGCTGACATTAAGTTAGTTCAGGATGCACAATACACTGCCACCATTATCTTTGAAACAAAGTACCCTGAGGCCTTGTTCATTGTAGCTGAGGACTTAAACCAGACAAACCTCGGTGTGCAACCAAATTGTTATCACCACGTCTCCTGTCATACCAGAGGTCCAAACACGCTCGGCCACTACTCAACCATCAATGACGTCCAGTGCTCCATCCCTCTACTGCATTTTGGTAAACATGACTACCGGACTGTGCTCCTACTCCCTGCTGACAAGCAGAAATTAAAGCGGGGGGATCTGGTGCAGAATGTTGTACAGTGCTTGTCTGTGGAAACGGATGAGATCCTTCTACAGGTGCACAGTAGAGAGCTTGCTGACCGGTTGCATTGTGGCTTGGTTCGGCAATTTGAGTGCCCTGGAGAGGAAAAGACTTCAAAAAGTAGTAAACACTGCCCAGTCCATCATCGGCTCTGACCTTCCTTCCATCGAGGGGATTTATTGCAGTCGCTGCCTCAAAAAGGCTGGCAGCATCATCAAGGACCCACACCACCCTGGCCACACACTCATCTCCCTGCTACCTTCGGGTAGAAGGTACAGGAGCCTGAAGACTGCAACAACCCGCTTTAGGAATAGCTACTTCCCCACAGCCATCAGGCTATTAAACCTGGCTCGGAACTCTGAACATTAATATCCCTCCATCTGTTATTTGCACTTTATTAATTTATTAATTCATGTGTGTATTTACGTATATAATTGTAGTCAATGCCTATTATGTTCTGTTGTGCTATGCAAAGAAAGATTTTCATTGCCTGTCAGGGACACATGACGAACTCTTTTGACTTGACTTTGAGATCCCATGAGTCGGTGGAGTGGTCCATATTTAAAGTTTCTACAGCCACTCTAAATGAGTGTAATCTTCTCTGGACTGTGTTCGGTTGCACTCTGGACATCAGTTTTGCATTATTTACACTTAATATTATGGTTGTTAATTATTATGTTATATATTTATCTGCGTGTTATTGCATTTATGGGCCGGTTGAGCTGCAGCAAGTATGAATTTCGTTGTTCTGTTGCCAGTACAGATGACAATTAAACACTCTTGACTTGAAACCCACAGCACTCTTTAAATTAAAAAGTTCTCAGTTGTAGCTTGGAAGAATTGTGACCTGCATATTTGGTGATGGAAAGTGAAATGAGACTGAATTGCATTATTTTTCACTGGCATGCACATGATGGGTTGAATGATTCGGAAGGAAACAATGAATTTTCATGCTGTTCCATGATTAATAGTAATTATCAGGATCAAGTGTAGATGACTTTAGCAAGACATAACTGAACACGGCTATCAATACAATTATGACCATTCATGGCATTTGTGAAACATTTGTACAATGTGTTTGAATGTTCACTTTTGGTGTAAGTTCACTTTGATAGTGCAAGGAACCAATGTGATATTTTTATACAAATTATCCTTTATTTTCCTGTTTACCACTGCTCTGCCATCCTGCCCCCACATTTGTGATGGCATGACAAAATCACAAGAAACCTGAAATGGTGGCACAGCTGTAGAGTTGCTGCCTTCCAGAGCCAGAGTCCCGAGTTTGTTCCTGACCATGGTGCTTACTGTACGGAGTTTGTACGTTCTCCATGTGACCACGTAGGAATGTGCAGGTTTGCAGATTAATTGGCTTTTGTAAATTGTAAATTGTCCCTAGTGTGTAGGATAGAGCTCATGTATGGGGTGATTGCTGGTTAGTGTGGAGTCGGTGGGCTGAAAGGCCTGTTTCCACTCTGTATTTCTGAAGTGTAAAGTCTAAATCTAGAGCAAATAACAAGTTGCTGGAGGAAACCTGTGAATGGAAATGAATGGTCGGCTTCTCGGGTGGAGACCTTTCATCTGGGCTGGGCCGTTACTTTTGGAATTTTTCCATGTGTGATATCTGGCACAGTTTGTTCCTGGATACAATTTTGATAGCAGACTTAAAACCAGTCTGACTAAATTCTTAACATATTCTATGATAATGAATTTATTTTAGATGGCCAGTAGATGTGAATCAAGGATAAATCAGTCCTTGGGTCACATCGCAGAAGCAAATCCTTCGTCCCATTGAGATCATGCCAACCATAAAGCACCCAATTTTATATTTTTTAAAAAGGACACGAAGTACTGGAGGTCAGGTCAGGCAGCATCTCTGGAGAACATGGATAGGGTACTTGTTTTGGGTTAGGACTCTTCTTCCCCCTTCTGGCATCAGCCTCATAGACTGAGATCTTGCAGTCATTTGGGGCTATAGGAGACAATGAAGGTACATTGTTCTGCCTCTCCAAGCAACCATAAAAAGCTAATCTGGGAGAATTGTGCCGTTGTTACTTGAGCTACTTGTTTTCACCTTGCACAAAATTGCTTGCAAGTCCTGCCAGTTGCTGACCATCCATCCGAGCTTCCATAGTAATTGAAGATAGACATAAAACGCTGGGGTAACTCAGCAGGCCAGGCAGCATTTCTGGAGAGAAGGAATGGGTGATGTTTTGGATCGAGACCCTTCTTCAGACCTTCCAGATTAGTTGCCTTGATAGCCTCCTGGGGATTGTATCTGGACTTCTTGTATGACTCTGGATTGCTTAACTTGAAGATCTGGTCCTTGGTAGATTGTATATCTTATGGTTCATCTAAAGCTTCTGGTTAGGGAACACTCAGATGGTGTTTAGTGGAGGTGGATACTTTGAAATGCTTAACTACTATGTGGGTGTGAGAGGGTTATTTATTAGTCTGATGCACAACCTTTATTTGCAGTACAGGCTGTAGATCAGAATGCAAGGTGAGAAGCGCTGTTGTCTGGGATGCATGGGTGTGGGATCAGAGCTACAGTTGGGATAAGTGGACAGTCAACTGCCTTCACGGAGGACAGGGAGCTGCACTCCACTCATATTTATTGGCACCAAGTGTTTCTTGCACTGAACGTTAATTCCTTTACCATATATCTGTACACTGTAGATGGCTCGATTGTAATCTCATATTGTTTGTCCGCTGACTGGTTAGCACATAACAAAAGCTTTTCACTGTACATCGGTGCACATGGCATTAAACTAAACAAACTAACACCAACAAAGTAGATGCAGCAGCCTTTATGGGACTCTTTGTTGAGGAATTGTTTGGGCCGTTCTATTCTTTTCTTGGAATAAATGATGCTT
Source organism: Raja brachyura (assembly GCA_963514005.1). Next base: position 65,605,366 of record OY740786.1, read on the forward strand.
ACATTTCTTTCATCAAATTATCATTGTCTTACTCAATTCAAAATGTATTGCTATGAATTTCCAACCATTTATTAGAATCTGTGTAAGTAACTGAGTAAATGCAAAGTTAAAGTCCTTGAGCACTAATTCATAGTGACTAAATTTTCACACGGGTCATTCTCCGTTCGGGCAGAAATTTGAGAGAGTGCGAGTGTGCGAGAGTGCGAGTGTGCGAGAGTGCGAGTGTGCGAGAGTGCGGGTGTGCGAGAGTGCGGGTGTGCGAGAGTGCGGGTGTGCGAGAGTGCGGGTGTGCGAGAGTGCGGGTGTGCGAGAGTGCGGGTGTGCGAGAGTGCGGGTGTGCGAGAGTGCGGGTGTGCGAGAGTGCGGGTGTGCGAGAGTGCGGGTGTGCGAGAGTGCGGGTGTGCGAGAGTGCGGGTGTGGGAGAGTGCGAGTGCGTGAGAGTGCGAGTGATTGTGTGTGTGAGTGGTCTCAGTGACTGGGCTGCCAGCCCAAGAATCCATTTGACCCACAATGTTCATACTAGCCCTCTGGAAACCAGTCCCTTTGGCCCACAACATCATGCTAGCGCTCCAGAAAGCCCCCCCCCCCCCCCCCCCCCACTGACAAGAGCGTTGGTTTAAATCAAAATTGCTTCTGATCCATGAGGGAACTTTGAGGTCTATTATCTCCATCTTGCCTCTCACACACATACACACAAACACACATTTATGTATATGTGCATATATATGTGTGTGTGTGTGTGTGTGTGTGTGTGTGTATATATACACATACACACACACACTCACACACAGTGCATAGTGTGTGTTTGAGCAATACAAGGGCAACTGCTGAAAAAGAGGGGGATGGGGAGGAAGGATGGGAGGGAAATGGGCAGAAGCAGATGGATTAAGCAGGGAAGAAAACATTTTAAAAGAAAATTAACAAAATTATGAATTTGGTAGATGAGCTATATCACACACACACACACACACACTGTTCCCCGCAATGCTGATTACACTGCGAGAGGCATAACGGAAGTCGGTTTGGGTTTCCCAAAATGGCAGAGGTTCCGCTCCGTTGCGTACTACATGCCAGTCCATTGGATTTTGCAGGAGTGGTCTATCTTGCTCCGCTCTATGATCTTTGCTAGGGGCAACGTACAAAGGCTAATTAACCTACAAACCCACATGTTTTGGGGATGTGAGAGGAAGCCCACATGGTCCTAGGTAGAATATGCAAACTCCACATGGACAGAACCTGAGGTCAAATTTGAACTCGGGTCACTGGCAAGGAGAGCTGCCAGGAGAGGTTGGACAAACTTTGTTTCCTCTGGAGCGTAGGAGGTTGAGGGGAGACTTGATAGAATCCCGCTGGATCATGTGCAGGCGGAGGAGATTAACGGCATTATGTTCAACACAAATACTATGGACTGAAAGGCCTGCTCCTGTGCTGCAGTGTTGTATGTTCATGTAAAGAAGTAGCATCTTGCATTTGGAGGGAGGTCAGAGAAGATCTACAAGGTTGACTTGTGGGATGAAGTGGTTGTCTTGAGCAATTTGGGTTAATTGACGTTCAAGAGGAATGATGTTGCTGGAACTTACAGGATTCTAAGGGTTCTTGACAGGAAAGAGGATAGAGGTTGCTAAGAGGATATTTTCCCCTTGAAAGAATACAAAAACTAAGGGGAATAGTTTCTGAATAATGAGTCCCTTATGTAAGCTGCAAATGATTTGTTTTACCCAGAAAGTTGGGGAGACTGAACCATTAATTGTATTGAAGACTAAATACCAAGATTAACTTTTGGATAAGAGGGAAGTTTAGAGTTGTGGGCTTCAGGCAAGAAAGTGTAGTTGAGCAAGATCAGGTCAAACATTTCGTAAATGATAGCAGAATGGGCTCAACTGGCCGAATGTTCATAAGTAAAAGTTTATACTGTTATTACATGTTGTTTTTCGGGGCCTATGGTATGGAATGCTCTGGTATAGTGCAAACAGAATTTTGGGAGCTTTTCTTTTGGACTATAATAAACATATTATTGAAGTGCAGTATTTCCAAACCTTTAACCTTGTTGCTGCATGCAAGTAGCATGATTGTATCTTCCTAAATCCCTGTGATGAGCTCAAAATGTAATAATTGTTTTATTGCGTACGGGGGTGGCAGTCCTTCGGTGAGCAGGTAAAATAAATGATTCATTGCTCCATTGCCATACCTAGTAATATATTGTCTCATGGGCATTGTTTGGAGGGAATATTCTAGAGAGCACTTTCACATTAAGTCCATGTCCTGTCACAATTACCTCCCACATGCCATCATGCTCATGTTCCATGTTGAATGTTCTGAAAAGGCACCAAAGATCACGTGGGCACCGAATGCACTCTGAATGCGAGACTTTAGTTGCCGTTCAATGGTTCTTTATTGTCACGTGAACTGAGGTGCAGTGAAATTCTCTTTTTGCACACAATTCAGCAAAGTATTACTATACCTAAACACAATCCTAGGTTGTACAAAGTGTGCAGAAACAGTCCACTGAGACAATATGAAAGTCAAAATGTAGAAACTAAGAACTGCTGATGCTGGTTTAAATCAAAATTAGACACAAAGTGCTGGAGTAATGAGGCGGGTCTGGCAGTATCACTGGATAAAAAGGATTGGTGTCATTTCGGGTCAGGACAAGAGTCGCTAGGTTTTGGCACCATTTTCAAAGTCCAAGTGGCTTTCAGTGCAGTTGGCCATAAGGTCCGTTGTCCTGGTGGCATAGCAGGGTCAGCCTGGCCAAGCATAGTCGTTGGTGTCCACCACCGCTCTGTGCCACCGCAGGCCGTGTTCAGTCTGCGCATTCAGTCTACTGGAGTGGCGCCATGATCCAGTTGAGCCCCAAGCAGCTGCAAGGACTTCAGCCGCCGCCTTCGGTCCGGATCTTCACATCAGCCAGTGAACCGTAGTCCCTCTCCTTGCCTGGCCACCGTTCAGCCTTTGTGCTCCAGGGGTGCCTCCTGCAGCCGACCTTGAGACTCCAGTTCCTCTAACCGACCCTTTGTTCTTTGTGTCTGCCGCCATTGCCATCTTGACTTTCTCCACTCTCCTCTCAGCGGCTCCCTCTTCAGGGCGGGTTTTCAGTAAGGAGGGTCGAAAAATATGCCAGGACATCACTAGGCATTACCCAAAAGTGATCTGACACCTGGTGAAGCTGTAGCACAGGATTACATGTCAGTTTAATAGTGGAAATAGCATGCTGTAGATAGAGTTGAATGATTCTGCAGCAGTGCATCTGATCGAGCTCTGAAAAGTGGTGGATCGTGAAGCAACTGATGGAAAGAGAATGCTAACTTTGTGATGATGATGTACTTGAATATTCAAGACACCAATGCCTTGCAAGGATGCATTCACAGCCTTTTGCTATACTCCCTATACACTCACGACTGTGTGGCCACAAGAAAGTGCAGATGCTGGAATCGTGAGCAAAAGATCATGGTGCAAGAATTGTCAATAGTCAATTTTATTCATCCACCATGCCACCAAAACTTGGCAGGCCAGGCAGCATCTGTGGAGGGAATGAATATCTCTACTATATGGTTCAAGTTAAAGCTCCTCTTTGAGAAAGTTTTCATTTTGCAACTTGTTTTATCTTTGGAACTGTACTGGCTCTTCCAATAGTTCCCATGTTCCCAACCTGAAACACTATTGGGAATATTTTTCACGAGTTGGTGTACATTTCTGATGCTGCAGATTGCCCATAGCTTATACATGTCCACTTTTGTGCTGCCAATCTGGTGTGAGTTTGCTTAATTGTTAATACCACACAAGGTGACAGGGATGTTTTTAAGGTGGAGATTGACAGATTCTTGATTTGTAAGGATGGGGAGAAGGCAGGAGAATAGGGTTGAGAGGGAAAGATAGATCAGCCACTTGATGGGCCAAATGGCCTAATTCTGCTCCTATAACTTATATTCTTGGTGTAAAGGTATAATGGTTTTCACAAGGACCGTGTGGTGGTAACTTCTACTAGTGCTACTGTAGAAGGATGCAATTGCCAAATGGAAAATTCTTGAGTAGGTTTGTCACCCCATGTTAATTTGCCTACTGCCTGCTGCATATCCTGCATGGAAGCTGCATCCATCTGGACTCTTCCAGTTTGGTCATTAATGGTGACATTCCTGGAGAGGCACTGATGCATTAACTGAGGTTGGGTGATAGCTGATAACAAAGTTAATGTTACCCTTTCCATTTTTGACTCAACATTACATGACTTAATGGATACTGGAGCCTAATGCCATTGGCTACTATTGTGCTGCCATCTTTGGTGGGACAAGATGTACATTCTCCTCATACACACATCTTGTGATGAAGTTTGGTGTATGAATCTATGGTAGACATGAGTGCTGGAGTAACTCAGGGGTCAGGCAGCATCTCTGGAGAAAAATGATGGGTGATGTTTTAGGTTTGGAACCCTTCTCCAGACTGACTGAGTCTATGGGATTGATTGTCTGGCTGCTTCTCCAGGGGGAACTCCCCCATTTTAGACATAAATCTCCAGTTTTTTGGAAGACTTTGCAAGGACTTTTGGGAAGAACTTTCTGGATATAAGGTTGATGTTGGGTAATTTGATCAACATAGTCCTGTAGAAGATGGCAATGTGGTTCCTTATAAGATCTCGTACCGGGAAATGAACAAGACTTATTGTTGTGTGCCATTTGTTCTATCATGAAGATATCGTAGTAGATCGATAAATGAACGGGAAGCCTCCCAACTAATTGTGGACCTCTGTAAAGTGGATAGGATTTTTAATATACGGTTAACTACGAGATGCAGTCAGATTTATCATCTGAGTTTAGCTTGTGAATGTTCTATATCATTATGTGTGCAGAGCTCTAATATTACAAATGCTAATGCAGCAATGACTTGCATTATTAAAAATATAGTACCACATCTCACATCTATGGGTTTCCTGAAATTAATATTGCAAATCACTGGTTATCTTTCACTTGTAATTGTGTTTTGATAACCAGTATTTTTTAATATACATACTTTGCCAGTTTACACACATAGTTTGGTTTACACATGGAAACCATTATGACACATGGAATCATTATTTATACATTGATATTTGTAATTCTTTTTATGAAAGAAACTGATTGTATCAATTTTCTTTTGAAGTTCAGTACTTTATATCAATTAGAATTTGTGTCTTTTATCTCCCTTGTTTATTCTTTCACAAAATGGCCGATGTATTTCTGTGATCTAGTTCCATGATTGATGGGTGCAGCCTTTGTTGAATGTGAGTAGTTTGTTGTGGGGCATCACAACTAAATGTCTGTTATCAACTGACTTGCATACATGTACTATCTAGTTAGAGACACTGGATGGCAAGCAAGAGTTGCGGATCCAAGTTAATAGATGCAGCTGTAAAGAAGGGTGAAGGTAGCTGAGGAAGATAAGAATAGTGAAAAGTGTTATAACTGCATTGTCTGTTACTGTAGCTGAGCATCACTCCCATGTGTATTTTTGTAATTTGAGGGGAGGTAATATTTTAGGATTGTTAGCAGAAAAACTAAAAACAAAGCCACAATTTTATTTTTTAAATTTAAACACGCCACATGTTTTAAAGGTTGAGCCTTTCAGCTATTGAGTTGTTGACAATAAAGCTGTTTTGAAGCTTGGCATTTAAAATTGCAGCTGAGTTGTAGCTGTGTTGAAATTCATTGTTTCAATTGGAGATTATTAATTGAAAAGATTCATAGCGTTAAGGCGGGGGACAACATTTAAAGGAGATGTGCGGAGCGGGTCTTTTTACACAAAACAATGCGTGTCTGAAATGTGCTGCCTGGGCTGAAGGTGAAAGCAGATATGATGGTGGCATTTAAAAGGTTTTTCGATAGGCATATTCTAATACTGGGAATGGAGGGAAATGGATCATGTGAAGGCAGAGGCGATTTGTTTAATTTAGCATCATGTTTGGCATGGACATTGTGGGCCGGAGGGCCGGTTACTCTGCTGTACCGTTGTACGTAGGAATATGTGTCCTTTTAAATTCTTATTTAGAATCCAGATAAGGCGACATTTATTGCCCATTTCTTAATCTACATTGAAAAGAAGGTTTTACGTTCCAACCTTGAATCAGTACAGTTTTTTCATGTTAAGGTACATTCATAGTGTGGTTGGGAAAGCAGTTTTAGAATTTGGACCCAGTGACAATGAAGTGCTGATCTGAACCTCTTTTAAAGTTCTAACTTTTACATTTAGCCCAGCCCTTTGCAGAATATTTTGTATACAAGTTTCAAAAATGTTGTTTATATTATGAGATAATTAAAGCTCCCATGTGTGACGGATACATAAAAAGCAAAGTCAATGAGTAAAGCACATTGGGTTGTGAATCAAACCAACTTCCAATGATTTGACCAGATAATTTTCCTGATGTCGGCAGTTTTGTTCAAGATTCCAGATAAGTAAAGCTTGTTTTAAATTATCCCGAATTATATATATTTTTTCTTTATTTTTCATGTAGTATTTCTTTGCTTTTGGGTAATGAAAATGGGTTGAAGATCTCTTTCATGATCAAGGCATTTCCAGTCCTCGCCTTCCCTCAATGTTGAATAATATTTGCAGTGTCCACGGCATTAGCAGTTTGTCTTCTCATGAGTGACAAAGGTTAATAGTGGGAGCTGGGTTTGCTGATGATGAGCTGCTAGAATGAGATGGACATAGAAACATTCAGGGTTGCAATCAATATGGTTGTACTGACTAAAGGGATGACTTTGCATTGGTCCCATCCCCCTGCCCTGTTATTTTAAACGTGACCTTTCCTACACTCTTTCCTGTTAACTGCACGCATACGCTTCCACGTTGTTGACTCCACCCCTCTATTGTTTGGTTTAAACCCATCCGTGTAGCACTCGCAAACCTGCCTGCCAGAATGTCAGTCCCTCCAATTAATGTGCAACCCGTCCCTTTTGAACAGGTCACCCCTGCCCCAGAAGAGGTCCCAGTGATCTAGAAATCTGAGTCCCTGCACCAACTCCTCTGCCACACATTCAGATCCCCTATCTCCCTGTTCCTACCCTCACTAGCACGAGGTACTAGAAGCAACCCAGAGATAACCACCCTAGAAATCCTGTTTTTCAGCCTCGTACCTAGTTCTCTATACTCACGTTGCAGAACCTCCTTCCTCTTCTTACCCACGTCATTTGTGCCAACATGCGCACCTTCCCTCTCGGGGATGTTCTGAAGTTAGTCTGAGACGTCTTGGACCATGACACCAGGGAGGCAACATACCATCCTCGAGTCTCGCCTGTCGCCACAGAATCTCCTGACTTAAATTAGTGGGATCTAGCAAATTGGTTCTAAATAGTAATGCTGAATAGTACAGTAAAGAATATGGAGTAATGTACATGGTTAGAGAAGATTGGTTGCATATGTGGTGAAATCTCAACAGAACTTAAATCTGAGCTTGAATAAAGAAGGCATAGATTGTACTAAAATAATAATTGTAAACTGTTCTGCAATTGTTAAAACAAGTAATGTCAGTGAAAATTGTTTGGTTCATTCCATTAATTTGTTTTGCAACAGCATATGGCTGTATAGTACTAGTGAATCTTGCTTAGAAGGAGTGAGATTGATTTAAATGCTATACAATACGTGTAAGAACAGTTGAGTATTCATATTTATTTTACACCTCTTTATTTATTGCTTGGCTGGTTGGTTTTATTGTTCCCGAGTAACAGGTTAATTTTGTTAACCTGTGCCTTTATATGTCACACATATATTTGTATTCATTAAGAAAGTTTTAATGTAATTTATTATTCTTAACCATTCTCAAAATTATTGCAGACAGTAGAACCCTGAAATGAAAACAGAAAATTCTGGAAAGACTATTGACTTAAAATGTTAACTTTCCCTGAAGTTGTCTGACCTGACTATTTCCAGCATTTTCGGTGTCTTTTATAAAAAAAAAGACACATAGTGCTGGGGAAACTCAGCGAGTCAGGCAGCTTCTCTGGAGAACATGGAAAAGCAGCATTTTGGTTCGGGTCCCTTCTTCCTGACCTGAAACGGAGCACATTCATGTTCTCCAGAGGTGCTACAGTACCCTCCATAACGTTTGGGACAAAGACCCATCATTTATTTATTTGCCTCTGTACTCCACAATTTGAGATTTGTGATAGGAAAAAAAATGTGGTTAAAGTGCATATTGTCAGATTTTAGTAAAGGCCATTTTTATACATTTTGGTTACATCATGTAGAAATTATCGCTGTGCTTATATATAGTCCCCCCATTTCAGGGCACCATTATATTTGGAAGACGTGTCTTCCAAATATAGATGTTTATATAGGTGTTTGTAATTGCTCAGGTGTGTTTAATTGCCTCCATAATGCAGGTATGAGAGACCTCTCAGCACCTAGTCTTTCCTCCAAACTTTCCATCACATTTGGAAACCTTTATTGCTGTTTATCAACATGAGGACCAAAGTTGTGCAAATTAAAGTCAAATAAGCCATTATGAGACTGAGAAACAAGAATAAAACTGTTAGACATCAGCCAAACCTTAGGGCTTACCAAAATCAACTGTTTGGAACATCATTAAGAAGAAACAGAGCACTGGTAAGACCGCCATAGCTGATGATGGAAGAATTATCTCTGTAATAAAGAAAAATCCCTTAACACCTGTCCGACATGTCCGGGTGTGGATTTGTCAATGACCACTATCCACAAAAGACTGCATGAACAGAAATACAGAGGCTACACTGCAAGATGCAAACCACTGGTTAATTGCAAAAATAGGATGGGCCAGGGTACAGTTTGCCAAGAAGTACTTAAAAGAGCAATCACAGTTCCGGAAAAAGATCTTGTGGACAGATGAGATAAAGATTAACTTGTATCGAGTGATGCAAGAGCAAAGTATGGAGGAGAGAAGGAACTGCACAAGATCCAAAGCATACCACCTCATCTGTGAAGCACGGTGGTGGGGGTGTTATGGCCTGGGCATGTATGGCTGCTGATGGTACTGGCTCACTTATCTTCATTGATGATATAACTGCTGATGGTAGTAGCACAATGAATTCTGAAGTGTATAGACACATCCTATCTGCTCAAGTTGAAACCAATGCCTCAAAACGCATTGGCCGGCAGTTCATTCTACAGCAAGACAATGATCCCAAACAAGGGTCTCGACCCGAAACGTCGCCTATCTCCTTCGCTCCTTAGATGCTGCTGCACCCGCTGAGTTTCTCCAGCTTTTTGTGTAACCCTCGATTCTCCAACATCTGCAGTTCCTTCTTTAACACAATGATCCCAAACATACTACTAAAGCAACAAAGGAGTTTTTCAAAACTAAAAAATGGTCAATTCTTGAGTGCCAACTCAATCACTCGATCTGAACCTAATGGAGCATGCCTTTTATATGCTGCAGAGAAAACGGAAGGGGACTATCTTCCAAAACAAGCATAAGCTAAAGATGGCTGCAATGCAGGCCTAGCAGAGCATCACCAGAGAAGACACCCAGCAACTGGTGTAAACACTTCTGTAATTTCTACATGGTGAAACCAAAATGTATAAAAATAGCCTTTTACTAAAATCTGACAATGTGCACTTTAACCACATGTGATTTTTTTCTATTATAAATCTCAAATTGTGGAATACAGAGGCAAATAAATAAATGATGGGTCTTTGTCCCAAACATTATGGAGGGCACTTTTAATTGTTGAAAACCAGGATCTGCAGTCCCTTGTGTCTACATTTTCTGTTTCTTGTTTGCTCAGTGTGTTTCCACAAATAAAGTGAAATAATCCACAGCTGTTTTTGATGTTGGTGGAAGGTAGAATATTGGCCTATCCACTTCGGGAGACTCATTCGGTTTTGTAGAGCATTGTCTAACTTTTTTAGTTCACCTGATCTACGGGAAGTGAAGGCATGGCCAAAGGCTGCATTCTAATACTCTTCCAAAGAGTTGGGATTTACTTTTTTTTTAATGATTTGTATTCAGAATATAGAGGTCTCAGTTCAAGGTATTATGTGTAGCCTGTGCAAGTAGCTGTGCAGTTAATATTGTATGACAACGTAAATATTTTTACTAATTGAAAATAAGCTTCATCTGAACACTTCAATGTAATGTTGATCTAATTTGCTTGCAGCTGAGAAGCTAACCATAATATGTACCGTATTTTCCTGTTTCCACAGGCACCCCCATCCATGGTCAGTCACGAGCAGCGCCAACATGCAGAACACATATTCCTGTCATTTAGAAAATCAAAATCACCATTTGCAATATGTAAACACATATTAGGTAAATCTCTCCTGTTTTATTTGTTTAGTGTCACTGATACTGAAAAATATTTTTGTTGCTCTCTTATAAATGTTTGTGAATCTGTTTATATAGACCAGAAGAAAGATCTTTCTTTTCTCGGCTGGGAAAATAAGCTAAACTATGTGGAAGTAATAGCTATTTTAGAGTGTAGAACCTGATTATTTTTTTCTCCCCTCTGAATCATATATGCACTGTTCTGTTCTAAAATGCAGTGGGGTTAGTGGAATTCCTATTATCTCCAATTGCCATTATTAGTCTTCAGATAGTCACAAGATAGGTCTTTATCTCTGATATTTTAACGCTTCTTACAATGGCAGAGGAGCTTAAAAGGTTATACTGCTGGGTATCTCCAGCATTTTCTGTTATTTTTGCGAATTAGTTTTTTTTAAAACGCATACCAAGGGTAATTAAATCAGCAGTTGTGGTTGTTAAACGTTATAATTTTAGATCAACGCATACTAAAACACAGCAAGCCACGGAGCCGAGTTGTATCTTGTGAAATAAGTGTGGTCCATTGTGAAGTGCTCCATAATTCACTTTTTGAGCTCAATGTTTTCATTTAGGAGCTGCACGGATGATAGATAAACTACAGTGCCCTCCATAATGTTTGGGACAAAGACCCATAAATTTATTTATTTGCCTCTATACTCCACAATTTGAGATTTGTAATAGAAAAAATCACATGTGGTTAAAGTACACATTATAAGATTTTTATAAAGGCCATTTTTATACATTTTTGTTTCACCGTGTAGAAATTACAGTTGTGTTTATACATAGTCCCCCCATTTCAGGGCACCATAATGTTTGGCTTCACAGGTGTTTGTAAATGCTCGGGTGCGTTTAATTGCGTACCTAATGCAGGTATAAGTGAGCTCTCACCACCAGGTCTTTTGTCCAGTCTTTCCATCACCTTTATAAACTTTTATTGCTGTTTATCAACACGAGGACCAAAGTTGTGCCAATGAAAGTCAAAGAAGCCATTATGAGATTGAGAAACAAGTATAAAACTGTTAGAGACATCAACCAAACCTTAGGCTTACCAAAATCAACTGTTTGGAACATCATTAAGAAGAAAGAGAGCACTGGTGAGCTTAGTAATTGCAAAGAGACTGGCAGGCCAAGGAAGACCTCCACAGCTGATGACAGAAGAATTCTCTCGAAAATAAAGAAAAATCCCAAAACACCTGTCTGACAGATCAGAAACACTGTGTGAATTTTTCAATGACCACTGTCTGCAGAAGACTTCATGAACAGAAATACAGAGGCTACACTGCAAGATGCAAACCACTGGTTAGCCGCAAAAATAGGATGGCCAGGTTGCAGTTTGCCAAGACGTACTTAAAAGAGCAACCACAGTTCTGGAAAAAGGTCCTGTGGACAGATGAGATGAAGATAAACTTATATCAGAGTGATGGCAAGAGCAAAGTATGGAGGATAGAAGGAACTGCTCAAGATCCAAAGCATACCACCCCATCTGTGAAACACTGTGGTGGGGGTGTTATGGCCTGGGCATGTATGGCTGCTGAAGGTACTGGCTCATAATTCTGAAGTCAAGTCAAGTCAATTTTATTTCTATAGCACTCTCATTGACGAAAGTGCTTTACATTAGTGCAGGTACTAACGTGCCACAAACAGTGGTACGTAGATCAACAATACAAACATAAATACATACATACAGCGCTGAAGTGTATAGACACATCCTATCTGCTCAAGTAAAAACAAATGCCTCAAAACCCATTGGCTGGTGATTCATTGTACCATAAGACAATGATCAATGATCCCAGACATACTGTTAAAGCAACAAAGGAGTTTTTCAAAGCAAAAAAATGGTCAATTCTTGAGTGGCCAAGTCAATTACCCGATCTGACCCAATTGAGCATGCTGAAGAGAAAACTGAAGGGGACTAGCCCCCAAAACAAGGATAAGCTAAAGATGGCTGCAATACAGGGCTCGCAGAGCATCACCAGAGAAGACACCCAGCAACTGGTGATGTCCAAGAATCGCAGTCTTCTAACCGTCATTGCATGCAAAGGATATGCACCAAAATACTAAACATGACTACTTTCATTTACATGACATTGCTGTGTCCCAAACATTATGGAGTGTACTGTATATAGGAAAAATGGTCAAATTCACATGGATATAGTGGTAGCTGTAGCTTTGCTATTGGAGTTGGAGCACATGGTTGGGATGAAGTAGAGAGCCTTGCACATGACCTGTACATTCTTAGCTGTCTCTGTCTATGATATATGAATTGACCAAATGGAACAACTGTAGGGTCATAGTCAAATGGAACCATCATTTTGATGTACATCGATGAGACCAAGCGTAGGCTTGGCGATCGTTTCGCCGAACACCTCCGCTCAGTCCGCATTAACCAACCTGACCTCCCTGTGGCTCAGCACTTCAACTCCCCCCTCCCATTCCGTATCTGACCTCTCTGTCCTGGGCCTCCTCCATGGCCAGAGTGAGCAGCATCGGAAATTGGAGGAACAACACCTTGGGCAGTCTGCATCCCGGTGGCCTGAACATTGAATTCTCCCAATTCCATTTGCCCTTGCTGTCTCCTCCCCTTCCTAGCTCTTCCTCAGCCCTCGCGCTCCTCCTTTTTCCTTTCTTCTCCCCCTTCCCCCACACCCTCCAATCAGACTGAAGAAGGGTTTTGGCCCAAAACCTTGCCTATTTCCTTCGCTCCATAGATGCTGCTGCACCCGATGAGTTTCTTCAACTCTTTTGTCTACCTTCGATTTTCCAGCATCTGCAGTTCCTTCTTAAACACCATCATTTTGATGAATGGCAAACAGTCACCAAAGGTGTTTTGGCCTAACCTTGTTTCCTTTTATGCTTTGAGAATCGCTTCCAAAAAGTCTGCAGATTCTCGAAACCATTGATTTAAAAACTAGAAAGAATTGAGCCATCCAGCACGTCAGGCCATATCTTTCGGAAGAGAAAGAGTTAACTTTTCAGGTCAAAGGGCCTTCGATTTGAAAGGTCAACGCTATTTCTCTCCATTTTGGTCCGACCTTGCATGCTGAGTATTTACAGCATTTCGTTATTTTTTTTAATAAGCTGGTAGATACAAATCAAGGCAAGAAAACTTAAACTTGTTTTGCCAGTATACCTAAGCTTTTGTTTACTATTGCAGTTTAGAAAATGTTATTTTCCCAACCTTCTCTTCTAGCTTGTCGTTAGCTCTTCCTGATTAAGGTTATTAATAATTTGGCGGAGTGTCTGCTCATTCCATTCAGTAAATTGATACGCAGTGTATGCTTTTAAGGGGGGTCTTTTGTAGTTTTGGAAGATTGATTTCTGCATTTCTGTAGCTGAGGTGAAACTTCCTATTTTAAGATATAGCAGTGTAGCAATTGTGTGTTATTCTGGTAGCAAGATCCAGAGTAGTGAGAGCACGGAAATATGAATTTAAGTAATTAAATAAATATTTTTGAAATATCTTTTTTTTAAGGCTAATTGCAGTTATAGTTACTCTTAAATGGTAAAAAAAAAATGTGGTTTAAAAAATCAGATTCATTAATTTCATTCAGTGAAGCTTATCTGCTGCAGTTTGGCTGATATGTGACTATATTGGTTAAATTTTTATTGGGCCCTCAGTTTAGTGACGAACAGGGATAAATAACAAATACCAGCATTGCCTGGGATATCTATGTACCATGAATGAATGGCTGGCATACACCCAGTGCACCTCATGACTTCCTAAAGAAATAATAAAGAAAAATAAAAATAGAGTATGAAATAAAGATAGTCAGTAATACAAAACTGATGATAAGCATTTCTGTAGATTGAAGAAAATGTTAACGAACATTGGCCTCATAGAAACTTTTGTGGGAATTGAGAATAGAAATCAAAAAAAATTATAGATTAAGTGGGTATTTTGTGTAAATCTTTACTATGGAAGGTGCAAGTAACATTCTAGAAATTGTTGTAATTTGGCAATTGGAATGTGGGGAAATTGACAATTCCGATCCTGACTACCGATGCTGTCTGTATGGAGTTAGTACGTTCTCCCTGTGACCTGCGCGGATTTTCTCCGGGATCTCCTGTTTCCTCTGTAGGCTGATTGGCTTGGTAAAATAGTAAATTGTCCCTAATGTGTGTCGGATGGTGTTCGTGTCCGGGGACCACTGGTTAGCGTTGACCCGGTGGGCCTATCTCTAAGCTAGACTAGGGCAGTGTTGCTGGACAAATTGTTGGAGCTACAAGCTGACATACTTAGCTGATGGTTATTTTTAATGTTCCAAATTCCCTTGTTTTGGGGAAGGCTGCATTGTTGGCTTCTGCTTTTGGCATGTTTATTATTCATACATTTTGCAGATGGGACAACATTTTTCAACTCTTAAGCCTGTGGGTTACTTCTATGTAATTTGTTGTTGAGAAAGGATGAGTTAATTTTTTTTTTTTCCCTTCACAGAAACCAGTAAAGTTGATTACGTTCTATTTCAAGCTGCTACGACCATAATGGAAGCTGTTGTGCGAGAATGGGTGCTATTGGAAAAAAACAGCATTGAATCACTACGGACATTCCTATTAACTTATGTCTTGCAAAGGCCTAAGTGCGTACTAAGTTATTTGAGTCTGGGATAATGGGATTTTATTAGAGTATTCAGGAGGTTTACTGAAACGACTGTTTTTGTTTATAGTTGCAAATGATTCAGCTTCGGAAATTCTGTTTAAACTCCAATACGGCACTCTTTGTAGTACTGATTTTTTAGAATATTGAACATTACTCTTGCCAATGCTTAAATGCACTTTTATCTCAACGTTTTTGTACAATGTGCAGTAGTTTAATGAAATTTACAGAGTTAAAACGGAATAGGAAAATTGCAAGCATTCTGGGCCAACATATGACCACTGGTTTTACTTATGTTCCTGAGATCTGGTGGGTTAGAACTTAATTCTCATTCCAGCCACACACCTAAATAACAGGGTTAGTCCTTGATACACTGGGAGGAGAAAAGGAATTTTCTTTGAGCCAAATATATGTTATTTCATCACATTTTTTGGAGCATCTGCCTTACTTTAACAAAAGCAAAATGTTAATAGGTGTTGCAATTAACGTCAAATTGTTGAGAACATTTGGAAGTTGCAATAGCATGTAAAGTGAGAGAACTAGCTAATTTTCAGATCAATTATCTTTTTTAAATCAGATGTTTATTAATCTAAAACATTAATTATTTCACTCATCAAAAAATTCCACATTTGTAGTATTTTCTCAATATTGAGTTATGAAGCGGTTAACCGCCTCTGGCTTCATGTAGCTCGGTGGAACTGCAGTTGTCTTGTTCTATTTTAATTGTTCACAGAAAGTCTCCAACAATAGCTTCACCAATGTGTTTAATAGACATTCATCCAAAAAGGTTGTACTTAAATTATCTTGTATGCCCCTCCTGGCCATTTCCCAACTTGTCTATTCCCCATCATTCATCACCCCTTACTTACTGCTTGGCATATTTCATCACTTACTTGTCATCACAGTGCTAACATTTAAAGTTTAAATTCCTTATACAGTCTTGCCATATCCCTCAGACTTTCAATGTTCCAAGTTAACTTTGTCCTGGCTTCTGCAGTGTTAGGAATGGTTTAGACGGTTATAAACTCATAGTAGCAGAATTAGGCCATTCAGTCCACTGCGTCTGTGCCGCCATTCGATCATGGCTGATCGATTCAACCCCTTTTTCCTGCCTTCACCCAGTAACCTTTGAAACCCTTTCTGATCAAGAACCGACCAATCTCCACTTAAAAAATACCTAATTACGGCGTTCTCTGCTATCTGTGGCAATGAATACCACAGATTCATCACCCTCTGGTAAAGAAATTGCTCCTCATCTCCATTCCAAAGGTATGTGCTTTTATTCTGAGGCTATGCCCTCTGATCCCACACTCATCTGCAACTGGAAACATCCTCTCCACAAGCTAGTTATCTAGTTCTATGACCATATGGTATCCTTGGCTGCAAAGACATTGGAATTTATCCTAATGCAACCAGGTTAGATTCTGACTATGGGTGCTGTCTGTACGTAGTTTGTCCATTCTCCCTGTGACCGCGTGGGTTTTCTCCGGGCGTTCTGGTTTCCTCCCACATTCCAAAGATGTGCAGGTTTGTAGGTTAATTGGCTTCTGTAAAAATTGTCCCTCGTGTTTAGGATAGAGATAGTGAACGGTTGATCTCTGGTCGGCACGGACTCAGTGGGCCACAGCCTGCATCATTAAACTAAACTACTCTCTCCCTTGCACTATACTCTTTTTGAAATAGTACTTCTTAAATCAACATTGTTGACTAAGCTTTTAGTTACCTTTATGAAAATATCTTTCCATGCTAGATCCTATGGTAAGATTTAGAAAATGTACAATGTTAAATGTGCTATGTAACCAAATGCTCCTGCTGCTGTTCCAATTTGTTAACTGAACTTGTCTTTTTGCAACTTTTAATTTCAAACAAATGGAAATATATCCATAATTATAAGAAATAATATATATGCCTTTATAGGCCTATTATAAAAATAAGCCTTTTGTCAGGTGTGCTTTTAAAGGAATCATCGATACCGATTAAGCCAACAATTTCAAATATACCAAATATAACAATATATCTTGTTTTTGAACATTGTAATAAATGGTTCATTACAGGGAAATTATGGATTGACAGCGAAGACTTTTAGATTCAATCTACCTTTTGAAAATGTTCTAGGTGAATTCTTATAAAACATAAGATAATTAAAAGAATTGTAAATTGAAACAAAGGAATATTTTAAGATCTACTGACATTAGGACAAAAACCGTTGTTATGAAAAGCAAGTTAACATTATCACCATAATGTTTTATTTTAAAGCAGTTAATGTCTTTGTTGTTTCCTTAAAGCCTTCAGAAATATGTTCGAGAACAGATACTATTAGCAGTGGCAGTAATTGTCAAGCGAGGCTCATTAGACAAAACCATTGTCTGCAACAGCATCTTCCATGAAGTCAGTCACTTAATAAGCAGTGGCAACCCAGTAGTGGTAAGTATTTAATGCAGCCTTTTACATCATTTTAAATCATAATTGCCTTTGCTGGCAGTAGTTTATTTCAATGCCTTTCTGCCAAATCTTGGATAATTTTAATTTTGCCTTTTTGTTTTTATGTCTTCATCTTCCTTAAGTAGAGAGGAAGCACATCAGGTGTTTTCTGTCTTTAATCGCTTTGATAAAATGAACATTGAACATTTCAATGGGACAGAAAGGGCTGATAAAAACTGCTAACAAATGCACTTCACTTTATTCTACTCCTTTTCTACTTACAGTGCCCTCCGTAATGTTTAGTACAAAGACCCATCATTTATTTATTTACCTCTGTACTCCACAATTTGAGATTTGTAATATGAAAAATCACATGTGATTAAAGTGCACATTGTCAGATTTGATTTCACAATGTAGAAATTACAGCGGTGTTTATACATTGTCCCTCCATTTCAGGGCACCAAACAGAGGTGTTTGTAATTGCTCAGATGCGTTTAATTGCGTCCTTAATGCAGGTGTAAGAGAACTCGCGGCACCTAGTCTTTCCTCCAGACTTTCTATCACCTTTGGAAATTTTTATTGCTGTTTATCAACATGAGGACCAACGTTGTGCCAATGAAAGTCAAAGAAGCCATTATGAGACTGAGAAACAAGAAAACTGTTAGAGACATCAGCCAAACCTTAGGCAAATCAACTGTTTGGAACATCATTAAGAAGAAAGATTTCATGAACAGAATTACAGAAGCTATACTGCTAGATGCAAACCACTGGTTAACCGCATAAATAGGATGGCCAGGTTACAGTTTGCCACGAAGTACTTAAAAGAGCAACCGCAGTTCTGCGAAAAGGTCTTGTGGGCAGATGAGATGAAGATTAACATATCAGAGTGATGGCAAGAGCAAAGTATGGAGGAGAGAAGGAACTGCCCAAGATCCAAAGCATACCACCTCATCTGTGAAACACGGTGGTGGGGGTGTTATGGCCTGGTCGTGTATGGCTGTAGATGTTACTGGCTCACTTATCTTTATTGATGATACAACTGCTGATGGTAGTAGCATAATGAATTCTGAAGTGTATAGACACATCCTATCTGCTCAAGTTCAAACAAATGCCTCAAAACTCATTGGCTGGCAGTTTATTCTACAGCAAGACAATGATCCCAAACATGCTGCTAAAGCAACAAAGGAGCTTTTTTAAAGCTAAAAAATGGTCAATTCTTGAGTGGCCAAATCAATCACCTGACCTGAACCCAATTGAGCATGCCTTTTATATGCTGAGGAGAAAACTGAAGGGGACTACCCCCAAAACAAGCATAAGCTAAAGATGGCTGCAATACAGGCCTGGCAGAGCATCACCAGAGAAGGTACCCAGCAACTGGTGATGTCCATGAATCGCAGACTTCAAGCAGTCATTGCATGCATAGGATATGCACCAAAATACTAAACATGACTACTTTCATTTACATGACATTGCTGTGTCCCAAACAGTGGGGTGACTATGTATAAACACTGCTGTCATTTCTACATGGTGAAACCAAAATGTATAAAAATGGTCTTTGTTAAAATCTGAGAGTGTGCACTTGAACCACATGTGATTTTTTTTTTTCTATTACAAATCTCATATTGTGGGGTACAGAGGCAAATAAATGAATGATGGGTCTTTGTCCCAAACATTACGGAAGGCACTATATGAACTATCATTTGCCGTCTTGTAACTATTCAGATCCTAGCTCCCTTATTTATTTTCTTTCGTTGTAAATATTGTCAGCTATTCATTTTGATTAAATTAAAATCTTCTGCTTGATGCCTCCTCACACTCCTCTGAAATGGTCCCATTTCCTTGTCATGGTTGAAAACTCTAGAAATAGTCTACTGAGCAAAATGTTCACTTTTCCCATCTACGACTTACTGTTGCATCCGGAAGCCACTCTTCTTTCCTTCTTGAATCACAACATATAATTTTATCAAATTTTAGATCCCTTCAATCTGATTTCCTCCTTCCCATAAATTCCAAGGTTGCTGCTTAAAATGGCCAGTAGTATCCTGAACTCAACCTTTGTGTTGTGTAAAAGAAAAATACTGCAAATGTTCAAAACTTTTCATGGTCTTCAGCCAGCATCTCTCTTCCACAAAAAGTTTTGAAGGCAATATCTTCACATGCTTTTGTTTACTTATCCTTTCCAACACAGTCAAGGCACTTGTTACAATAGCTGTAACAATAGCAAGGAAATGGAGGGGAAGAGAAAGGCTGGTTTTTTGTAGTGCTCCTGTTATTTGCTTCCCAGTATCTACATGATCACCTCTGGCGTGGCCAAGATTACACTGTTATGAAAATTGGTTGTTGCTAATTGTCCGTTACTTTATTGACAATGGGTTTCCAAAGATCTGCTTCATCCTTGGCAGCACAAATAAAAACAAGTTGAAAATGGCAATCAAAATGTTTTCCTCTCAATGTATGCCTTTAAACAAGGAATACTTGCCTTTCCTGGTCACACTGCTTAAAATACTCAACACGACCTGTTTTATTAGAATTTTTTTTTGCATTTTAACAATTTGATTTGGGGTGATCGGCCAATTCCTCATTCTTTGATATATGTTGCTCATTTTATCAGGTCCAATATCAATCTGTCGACCTTGCTAACGCTGGGATTAAATCTGCTTCATGGCAATTGGGGTGAGGGGAGAGTAGTTTAATTCTGATACAAGATCAGAGTAAATATTTATGTGCCCTTTCTACTTAGGAATTTGCTGTAAAACAGCTGCACCAAATGGAAAATTACAGCTGTAAAATGTAAAGTAGACTTTTGAGGATGTGTGAATGATAACAGAAAAGCACCATATCCATTTGGCACTTTTCCCATGTGAATGTGGAGTTGGAATGAATGTCCTATAAAAACAAATTTTCCGCTACACCGTCCTAATACTCATTACATTTCAAAATTGACTTTGTCCATTTATTATAAAGGTATTGTTATTTAACGCCAAGAGCAAGATTTTCTATGAATAATTGTGGCAAAATAAAATATGTTTATAATCAGAGGGATTATAGTTTTGTTATAGTGATTACTGGACATTCCTCCATCAACTCACCTTAGATTCTCCGTGGCTATAATGGGGGATGGCAGGTGATCTTAGATATCACAAAATTAGTACATTCTTCTTTCATTGATTTTATTTTAGCTCATAGGGCAATCTAGCTTTCGTATTAAAAATGAAAAAATTGTGGATTATTAAATTTGTTAGATTATTTGATAATCTGTTTAATCAGATTATCAAATAATTGATAATTATTGGCTATTTAATAATTTGTGGATTATTAAGTTTTTAATACTTGTTTTTGTGGATTGTTTTGCTTAACTAAGCGTGCTGAATATTTGCTAAGCAGAAATGTCAATGAACTCAATGTTTTCAATAGTTATCATAAACTGCTTTCCTGTAGTCACCAATTCCACCAGTCCCCAGACAAATATGAGGCTTCACCTGTGTAATGGAAATGACTCATTATTTGCTGCATAAAGCGAATATGCACGTTTCTTATCTCAGGATTTAAGTAATCCTATATAATCTGAGCCAGCCTTCAGTGTTTAACCTGTTTTAATCATGAGGCTATCTAAAACTCTTCAGATATTCTCGATCCGTACGAAGTTCCTTTAATCCATCCATTGCATTAGTTTCAAGTCAAAGAATTGCTAGATTAAAATTCTCTTCTCCATTTGCATTTGTTCCCAATTACCTTTCTGATCTTTATCAATCCCACAACCTCCAAAATAGCTGCTCCTTAGATTGTTATTTTAATAATTCTCCATATTTTAATGCCTAGTCTCTGGGTTTTGAAATCCTTGCCAAATCCACTCTGTTTATTTCTCCTTTTAGAAAGTGCCTTAAAACATTACTTTTAAATTGTTTTAGGCTGATCTGACCCAATATTTCATCTGGTGGCTTGGTGTCACATTGTTTGATAATATTACAATGCAATGCCTACTTCAAGGTGTAACTAAGGACAAGTTCCAGTCGCGACTTTATAATGGGCTCTTTGTGCCTTATTAAACGTTGCTAATATTCCATACTGCAAGCTATGCTAGTGTTTCTTAGTTTTCAATGGGGGGGGGGGGGGGGCTGAATTAATTCAGTTACCAAGGTCAAGGTATTACTGTTGAGTGGCATTTCTGAACTGAAATGTTGCAGCTGACCAACAGCATTACTTCAGCTGTTGTTTGCAATTGCATAAATAGAAACACACTGGTAACATACTTTCAGTGCACAGTGATTAACTAGGTAGGAAGACTCACTGCATTTTCCCTGTAGACATTGGCTTCACAGGCATAACTTTGAACATTAACACTTCTATGGACCCCACCTTGGCACCATATGGTCTGGGCATCTAGTCATTTACTTTGAAGTCGGAACAATGCGGACAATGTTCTTGGAGTAAATCTACAGGGGGAGAGGAAGCATTGAGATTGATTCAAAATTGGTATTCCAAGACTGCGCCACTTCTCTCCCATGAGTTATCGCATGACTAATGCATGATCTCTCAAATTGCTCAGACGATTCTTAAACTAACAAAGCCATGACACTTTCCTCATGGCCTTTGTACTTGGCTGTATTTATCCTCATAGCTATTGGAGATGAACGCTTAACATTTTTAGTTTCTGTCTGTGTAAATAGAAAAAATATTGAACATCACTTATTTAATTATAAATCACTTTATATTTTTAGGTTTGATATTTATAGGCACAACACTTTTTCAAAATAATTAGGGTGATCCTTTCATCTGGTGCGTTTTGCCAGTTTGATGTCTGTTCCTTCCTTTTCTAGCTCCATGTGCTAATAAATGTCAGCCAATCTCCTGCTTGTGGTCTTATCTTGGTCAGAAAGCCCCATTGTCTTGGCGGTGGCACTGAGTCAGAGTTGCAGGGCTTGTCCTGGCCAGGCGATGTGTCGATGTCCTCTACCGTTGCTGTTTCCGGGCCTCCAGCAGCCTACCTGTGCATCCTCTCCAATTTTCTTGGTGTTACTTAAAATTGTAAATCTCAAATCATGCTACTTTGTTGCCTTTTAAGAAACTCACTCAAACATTTGTCTTCTGATATTGCCTTTGATGATAATACTTAAACATTTTATATTGGGCATTTACTATCTGAAGGTCCTAGAGCAGGTTACAATAGTGCAGCATTTGACACAGTGGATCACACTGACTTCAATGAGGATCTTCCTCTCATTGTTCAATGCAACAAGCTCCTTAGTTCCACTCTTCTTTGTCAAAAGCTAGACCTGAAAACAATGGACCTTCAGAGATGGAATCCCTATTGTACTTCAAAAGCCTGGCCCATATGTGACTCCAGGTTTAAGTTCACCCCTCTCCCCTCAACAAAAATAGTGTGTGCTGATGCCTTATATGCGGGATGAATTGTTTTGTTTTTGTTTTCCACACTGTTCCCCCGTCCCCCATTTATCCAATTGATGCCTCTTGAAAGTATCACTAAAGTGACATATCATCTGCATATTCTCTTTTCATCATTAATGTCAGATTGAGTTCCAATCTTGGATGAACATTGGGTTTCCTTAGAAAGACTAAAGTCATTACCAGAAATACCAGTTTTTGCATCCTTTTTATTGCAAATTTCTGACCAGTGCCAGCCACCAGTCTGTCATCATTGGTAGCATCTATTTGATCCGAAGCCAAGTTTCTTCTCCAGGTCACTATGAAGATGTCTTGCTACCATCGTTCTGATATTACTAATTTTGCCCCTATTTTGGCCTTTAATGGCCTCCCATCATAGACTTCACTAATTTAAACTTTTACAAAATGTGTAGCTATTTATCATGTTGCCACTGTCACTGCTTGAGATGTGCACATTTAATTCTACATTCTCCAAAGTTTACAATTATACAATGAAGTCGGCATCTCTGGCTGCCTGACCCGCTGAGTTACTCCATCATTTTGTATCTATCTTTGGTGTGAACCAGCATCAGCAGTTCCTTCCTACACATTATACTGAGCATTCAGCTTGGTGCTAACAACTTCACTTTATAAAATTTCATTATTACATTTAAATAATTATTTTTCAGCCATACCAAATCTGAACAAGCCATTTCTACATTTTTCAGAAGCAGGTTTATATCTTGGGAGCCTAATCCTGTATGTAGAATAAAACCCTGTTTACTAACTGTTAGTTGTTGAATGATATTTTAAATCACAAGCTTTATTTTACCCAGGATCAATGGCTAAAATCCCACCCCCAACCTCAATGCAGCTTTATCTTAAACTTAAAATGTACTCCTAAGTTTAATGTTATTCTTATGTTTTTTACATCAGACCATTTGGGTAAAGTTTAGTTTTTTAAAATAATTATTTGTATTGTTCTACTTTATCTTGAAGGTAGTTCTCAATCATTTGTCCCTGTATGATGGGCCAAGGTACTTGAAACTCAGATACTTTTGTGATCCCTTCCAGACATGTTAATTATTCCTTAGTTTATGAGCACTATTGATTCCAATCAGCTCTTCCACACTGCCCTCCCACTTCTTCCCCCCCCCCCCCCCCCCCCCCCCCCAATACCCAAATCACTGACCTTGTTGGCTATGCCTCACTTCGATGACAGCCTTTTCACCTTGCTTTATAGCCATTAGAATGTCCAGGACTTTGATACGCAACATACACTTGGGAATATAACATTATTTTAAAGCTGTACCTACTGTAATTCAGTTTTAAACAATTTTTTTTTAATGCATCTTGCAGCAGACATTGGCGTGTTCAATCCTAACAGCATTATTGACTGAATTCTCAAGTTCCACTAAAACCAGCAATATTGGCCTCAGTATGGAATTTCATGGGAGCTGCAAAAGAAATTTTCAGGTAAAAGATTCCTTAATATGAAAAATTATTGAAAGATAATATATCTTTAATGAGATCATGAAACCTAAATCTGTTTAATCAAACCATCTTTGTATTGTGCCATTATTTACAACTTGAGAATACATCTTTTACAATGACTTGATCTCTGAATACATCTTAAAATGCATTCTGTTAATTTATTTAAATTGTTGATTTTAATGTAATAACAAGGAACTGCAAATGCTGGTTTATACAAAAAAATACTGGTGCTGCCTGACCCGTGGACTTACATTATTTTGTGTCTATATTTGTTTATTTTAATGCTAATTTGTCTGAGAGCCATACTTCATCTTTCCCTAATAAGCTTGGGGACATTTGTAGTAACTCAGACTTTCATTGGGTGATATCAACTGATTCTGCACACACCAATTTCCTGAATGTACACCTCAGGCGTTCATTTGGTGGATAACTTTCCCTCGTTACTCAGCTGACCAGACCCCTGATCTCATTCTGCTGCACATTGCCTACACCCAAGGAATGAAGGGAAAGAGATGGAAGTGATGAAGAAAGCATTTCATTATTAGGCCGTGAATCTATTGCTGAAACTCAAAAATAAACACCTGAAGCAGTGCTTCCTTTAAAATATATATTTCTGTGTCAGCAATCAAGGGCCAGTCTTTACACTTTAGACTTTAGAGATACTGTGCTTCGGTCCACCTAGTCCGTGCTGCACAGCGAACAGCCCATAAACTGGCACTATCCTACACACTAGGGACAATTTATAATGTTACCAAAGCCAATTAACCTACAAACCTGTACGTCTTTGGAGTGTGGGAGGAATCCGGAGCTACCGGAGAAAACCCACGCGGTCACAAACTCCGTGCAGACAGCACCCGCAGTCAGGATTGTCTTTTACAATTTCGGGAGCTGTATGGCAGCAGCGCTACTGCTGCACTACTGTGCCGTCCTAGTCATAAATAATTTAGATTTTTCATTCTCAGATTTATCTATGTGGCTTTCCAAATAAACATAATCACCTCCACTCAGTTGCATCTCTGGGGTGGGAGATTGCAACCTCACGTGGTCCGCCCTGTTCCGACGAATGCAATCAACCTGGCGTGCACAATCAAGTAAGGTCAAATAGAACAAGTTGCCTACAACTTTAGGCTGTGCACGCCATAAGCAAGAAGAAGTAGTTGCATCTCTGAGAATCATGAAACAGAACCACACTTGAAAGGTCTTAAACCAAGCTTTAAAAAAAAAACAACAAAAAAACAGGAATTAAAATTAGTGTTGCATTTAACTGGATCAAGCATGATTATTTTTGCTCTTGTTACTGAAAATACAGGAAGATGACCTTCGGCAGATATTTGTTTTGACGGTCGAG
Source organism: Raja brachyura (assembly GCA_963514005.1). The sequence goes on from OY740786.1 coordinate 65,630,872, forward strand.
GTGCTTCAGGAATTCAGCCGACGGGAAAACCTCAGTGCTCAAATGTCTTCAGTGTTCCAGCGTTACCTTGCACTAGCTAACCAAGTCTTGAGCTGGAACTTTCTTCCTCCAAATTATATCCTTTCAGACTCAATGTACTTCCACGGTAGTATGTTAGTATTGCGTTTAATGGACATTAATGGTTGTGCTTTGAAAACTATGATTACTAAGCTGTTTTGGTTGAAATGAAGGACAACTTCCATTCTTCCACTAACTTAAAAATAAGGAAGTGTTAGAAGAGGCTCGACTGTAGTCCTCTGTGGCCCAACTAGAGATATATTGGAGTCCCAAATCTGGATTTAATACATTTGACTGGAATGTATTTTGCTTTTCAGTTGAAAATAGGATTGCATTTTGCCGTTAAAGCACTACCCCAATCAAATGACGTGCTCACAAACCAATGATGTCAGGGTATGGTTCCTGCAAAACCACTTGAATACTTCAATAAGGGGGTAATATTTTGAGGTTAGAAGAGAAAATGGTAAACCAAAGAAGGCTTTTAAAGGTTATCATTTTTCTTTTCATATTATTTGGTTATGTTACTTAGGTATGCTAAATGTTTGGTTTAAAAAGAAAAATCCTAATTTGCAAAATATTATAAGTGAAATTACCTTTCAGCACAGACAAAATGTAGGATAGAATGCAAAGACTCCTGTTTTTTTCCCCTTCCATAAGCAGCCTACTTAAAATCTTTTTTTTCTCCTCCCTGCTTAATATTAACAAGTGTGGATGTTGCAGATTCCTTATGTAGAAGGGTCCCAACCTGAAACATCACCCATCCCATTTTCTCCAGAGATGCTGCCTGATCCACTGAGTTACTTGATGTGCTCAAGAAACTGTGCTTCCTGTGTCTTGACTCTCACCAAATCCAGCTCACTCTTTATCCCTATGCTGACTTACATTAGTTCCTCATCGCAAAATACATGGATTTTGGGGATTTTCATCCTACCTCCCTGTGGAAATGCTACAGTTGCCTGAAATGTGAAATAAGTACAGAAAGTACTGGGAATAGTTAGCAAGCTAGACAGCATTTGCAGGAAGAGAAGCAGAATTAATGCTTCCTTTGATGACCTTTCATTAGTGTCACTCTGAAACATTAACATAAAGCACTCTAGATAGTTCCAGCGACCCTGCGGTGTTATTATGGCCGGGAATATTAAGTTATCTGTATTAATGTTTAGAATTTCTTTGAACCGAGTAACTAGCTGTTGCTAGTTCTTTGAGAGTTGATGTGAACTAAATAGTATAGTAATCCTATAGTGCCAAAATTGTCAACAGTACATTAGTATGGATTGTCTTGCTAAAAATAACAGATGTGGCAGCTAAATATTGTGCCTGGTTAAAATAGTGCCAATAAACCTAACTGCTTTGAAGAGATCGCAAGTTGTTTAGTCTAGTTCAAATCATTTGAAGCAAGTGAACACTTTAAGCTCTTGCAGTTTTGCCTTTGATTCCAGTCATTTAGATATCTGCAATGAGACGTCTGTTCATTTCTCTATTTTTAACAATGTAACTATGATTTTTACGTGACCTATTCTTAAAGGTGCCCATGGTGACATTTTTCAGAAATAATGGAACTAAAACATCCAAAGTGATTTTTTTTGTTACAATTTTAGAAGCTTTTATTGTAATAAGTAATTGGTATTAAATCAAAATTGCATTTTGCATCTCAATGCTAACTTTGAAAGTAGTTATTTGCAAATCCTTCTTACGTTTTGAAAGAACGGGATGTTTAGCAAACTCGTTAAAATACCATAAGCTCATTAAAACATTCTAAATATTCCAACTGTAGGATGGAACTTAAATTTTAATTGTTAAATAATATTGTACACCAACTATTAGAATGCGATTGTTTTTAAGGATGCAAAACTATTGACACAAAACTACCTGTTTTGGTCAATTGAGAATGTACATTTTACTGGAGCACTGTAAAATCCGTGGAATGCCTTCCAAGTTAAGAGCCAAACAATGCATGAGTGCAGCAGGCAAAAGCTATATATAGGTGTTTCTTTCATTAGAGATGCTCTTCAGCTGTGCTTTTTTTATTATCTGCGCTTCACAGTTTTCTTTAAGCATATAAAGTAATTATCATGTAACTTCAGTCAGAGGTAGTTCACCAGACGTCCAGCTGCAAGCAGAAACAGCCAAGAATATTGCTCAATAGGTATGTAGGACTTTTATTACGTTTAGATTTCCCATCAGAACCAGTTTGAGTGCAGAGAAATATCAGATGCATTTGAACCAAGTTAAACTTAATTTTAGTACCTCCACAAGAAACCTAATAAATCGTGCTTTGCATTGTGAAGCAGTATCATTACATGGTTGCATTTTGTGACTGGTGTTAATTAAACCAGATTTATGTTGTAAAATTACACCATTAATTTGCCAGTCTGAATTGTTTAATCTTTTGTTTTAAATTGGCAAGCAATAATAATTAGACCGTGAAATCTTGTCTTTAATTCATAGAACTATCTGTGAATTATCAATATTTTCTAGTTTTTTCATGAAAACTGAAAGTCCAAACCTTACTGAGATTCCACCCACACCTGGGTTGAAGTTTCTGCAACTAAAGTGCATATTTAATTTTTTTTTTTAATAATGGCATCTGCTTCAGGATTGTGCTCCAAGATATGTTGATAAATGCTGAGTTTTAGCCTGCTTTTGGATTCCGACTGAAAAGTTGCGTGTATTCCTTCTACAAGTGGTTTAAAAAAAAAACACAGCACAAGCTTGCATTTATATCGTGCCTTCCGTGGCTCAGGACATCCCAACGTGTGTGACGGCCAGGGAAGTATTTTTGAATTGTGGTTATTGTTCCAAGTAAGAAATATCTGGCAGAAAATTTCTTCGTGGCAGTGTCCCATTATTAACTGAGAGAACTGACAAGATAATTTAAGTAATGTTTTCAGGAGCAAGTGTTGACTACCAAGTTCTTAATGCTAATTCAAATTATGCCATTATGTCCAATGAAGCGGTGGCCTTAATTTAATATCCAGTGCTAACATTAGTATCTCCAGCAGAGCAGCACACCCTAGGTTCTGCACTAAAGTATTAGCTTTGATTATGTGACTGCCTCTGAAGTGGGCTTTGAGCCGGTGGCCTTAGACTGGGGCATAGTACTACAACTGATCCATGGCTAACACCTGTCGTATGTACATTACAGCATCAAAAGAGTGCCACAGACTAATGACTGCAGTTTGTCATGTATATGTAAATGTATAACCTTAGTGAATATAATAAAAGGTATTGGGACAGTTATGGAAAAATCTGTTTTAACTATCTCTCATAAATCATGACACCTGTTAATTAAAGCTGTTTTTGCCTCCTCTTGTCATTTAAGATACCGTGGTTATTTATGTGATCATATCACAATGGAATGCCACATGATTATAATCAAACTTTAATCTTCCGACCCTTCATGGGTCTTGTTTCTGATCAGTTAAATGCTTTTATTCCTTAGCCTCATGCTGCAGTTATTCCATGTATTTAACATGGCTTAAGATTTATTTCCATTACAGTCTCCCTCTGAACTCATTTTAGTTGTAGCTAAGAAGTATTTTCCTCCTGGTAATGTTCGTCTATTGACCTTGACTTCATGTAACTGGGCAGGCATTATATAGCTATGTTTGAATCCTCCCAAAATGTGATGTTAAAGCCAACAGAATCCTGGCGAGACACTCTTCTGGATAGCAGAGTTATGGATCTATTCTTTACAGTAAGTAGTATTACAAAAATATATTTAGTTATTGGGTTGAAGACCAGAGAAGCTCTTCCATATGTTTTGCATTATATTTCAGTGTTGCTAATCATGTAAAGGTGAACGGGGTCCCTGAAGAATTTTGTTAGTAAATTGTTTATATATTTGTATATCTTTGCAAGAAAGCGTATTGGAGATTTTCTTTAGTATTGTATCTGGTAGGATCAATCCATAAATATGTTGCTGTATTAATGGGAACGTAAATTTTACCCCACAACTGATTTAGTAATCTATTCAACTTTTTAATGTTTATTTTACTCTTTGTAAAAATTAATGTAAATTCAATTTATTACAATAATTTAAGATGTTGGAAGCTGTGTAATAGCATGTGGCAAGTGAAGAAAAACTGTAATCTCTAACTTCTACTTTACTTCAAATTTCTGATTATGGATGGATGGCTCTCCTCTTCTGTTTGATTTTTCCACTGTTTTAATTTAGTTTAATATTGTCGCATGTACCAATAACGAGGTACAGTGAAAATAATTTTATTGTGTGCTATCCAGTCAAAGATTATACTTGATTACAATCAGGCCATCCACAGTGTATAGATAAAGGGTACAGGGCAAGATATATTCCGATTAAAGATAGTTCTGCTGTTGAAATAAATATATAAAAGAGCGGAGCAATTGTAATGTATGATAGCAGATTCTTCTGGGACCAGCTTGCAAAGAGTCGCCATCCAGTGCCATCTCTACGCCATTAGTTTAAAATCTGCAGATAATCTTCTGATGCACGCAGCACTACCTTGGTGCACGTTTTAAGAAATGTGGAGGATGCAGTAAATTATTGATGTATTGGTTTGTCTTGCAACTGAGTATTCATCAACATTTTTTAAATTCAAAAACCCCTATCTAGATTTCTAGCGCTAGGTCTTCCTGGAGGTATTTTGCTCAGCACTATTAATATCACTTGATATCATCTGACTTTAATCTTAAAAAAAATCTTAGATCAGAAACTGGGTTAATAAAAGTACTTAGAGACCATTCGTCTATGCTACATTTATGAATTTTGACTTGCCCTCTATTGAAAAGTAAAGTCACCATATGTGCCAAACTCTTGTGAGTGACATGACATTTATTCCAGTATTGAAGCGAGTACTCCCAAGGAGCAGAAGGTATAATCTTGTGACTCAGTTTTATTCATAGATATTGACTGTTTACAATTTTTTCCATGTATATTACATCTTAAACCACTATATGATAAATATGAAGCAAAGTCGCACAAATTTTAACACCAACTGCAGGAGTTACTGCATACACACATTGCACAAAGCACAGTTCTAAAGGGTTGTCAGAACTTGATTACACTAATCTGACATGATTAACTAGGGCCATATTCTGAACTGGATTCAATGTACAAAGTGTGGCGCCATCTTGTGGTCAAGGCACTTGTCATTCAAACCTTCGATGGTCGGGCTCGAACTCTATGTGGACCGGGCGTGATCTGGGCTGACCAATCACGTGGTCAGGGGGCGGGCCGTTAGCCCCGTTAGGTGGTTAGAATTCGAAGGATTGGCAGTTGAAGTTGGAGTGGAACTCGGGCGTGATCATGAGCGACGGCACAGTAGTAGTAGTAAAATATTAACTTGACGGGGCTGTATCGGTATTTCCATATTTTTGAGCAATGTATTAAATTTGGCAGTCGACTGTTAAAGTTTCTCTATGTTGGGATTTAACAAACTAAACCTCAAATTACTCTGTGGAAGTTATCCATGTATATATAAATAGCCGTTTCACAAGTTTTTGGTAGCCATAGTGTGTTTGATATTGTTTGACTGCTGAGTAATTGGAACCAGTGAAAATGCAAGATCACTTTAATTACCGACTGACTCAATTTTACATTGTCCATTATTTGGAGTAATCCAGAGTGGTGCAAAAAAAAAATCCAAGTTTTAATGCATACTCAAAGTATATAGAATTTGAGACATTTTTTTGTTCCATTATAGGTACATCGCAAAATCAGAGAAGATTCTGACATGGCCCAGGACTCTTTGCAATGTCTGGCACAACTAGCCTCGATCCATGGACCTATATTTCCTGATGAGAGGGCTCAGATTGATTACCTAGCTCATTTCATTGAAGGATTACTCAATATGATTAATGGGTATGCTCTTAATTTATTAGACAATAAGATAAATTTGTGTCTCTTAATAACATACAAAGTAATTTTGTAGAATTATACTTGCTGCTGCTTTTTACCTGCTGTGAGTTAAATAGGATGGGTGGATCACACTGGTGAAGATTGCTGGTTCTGAATGGAACCATGATTTTAAATGATTTTTTGTGTAAAATTTTAACGAAATAGACAATAGGTGCAGGAGTAGGCCATTCGGCCCTTCGAGCTAGCACCGCCATTCAATGTGATCATGGCTGATTATCCACAATCAGGACAAAGGACATTTATTGTCACATACACCAAATGCTGTAGTGAAATTTGACTTGCCATGCAGCACACAGATAAAGATAATTATAAGAATTTAACAATAAACATAGAAACATCCCCCCGCAATGGTTCCCACTGTGGGGGATGGCACAAAGTCCAGTCCCCATCCCCATGTCCACCCATAGTTGGGCCTATTGAGGCCTCCGCAGTCGCCGCTACGGAGTCCCGATGTCCCAGGCCGTTCTCGCCGGATGATGTTGCTCCAGTTTCGGGAGAATCCTCACAGCGGCTCGGGACACCTGGAGCAGCCGCTTCCTTACTCAAGACCGCAGCTACCAAAGCCGACAGGCCGCGCCGGATGGAGCTCCACCACTGGCAATCTCGCCGAGAGATCCCAGGCTCCCGATCAAAAGTTCAGCGTTGCCGCCCGCAGCTCTGTGATGTTCATCTGCGGTCTTAGGTCACCGGAGTTCCAGCACGGCGACCCAGGCAAGGCATCGCCCACTCCGCTCCGCGATAGCGGTGTGCAGCCGCCGAAGCCGAGGTTCTGGGCGGTCCCCTCGGGAAACGCCGCTCCAGGCCCGCTGGTAGGCCACAAGGACGGGTTGAAGGTGCAGCCCGGAGAAAAGCTGCCTCTCTGACCAGGTAGGGACCCTGAAGAGTAGTTTCCCCCCCTTCCACCCCCCACATAAAAAAGACTAGAGCTCCAAAAAACAAAAACTCAACTAACTAAAAATAAAAAAAAAGTGAAAAACGGACAGCTACAGGCTGAGCAGCCATACCCGTACAGGACGGTGCCTCCTAGAAATCAGTACCCCATTCCTGCCTTCTCCCCATAAATAGATATGGTGAATGTACCATTAATGAGTCCTTTACCCAGTGTATGGGAAGCAAGAACTATAAACATAGGTTTAAGGTGAGGGGAAAGATTTAATAGGAACCCGAGGGGCAACTTTTTCACATCGAGGCTGGTCGGTATCTGGAACGAGCAGCAATGGGAGGTAGTTAATGCAGATACTATAACAACATTTAAGAGATAAATGTACATATACATGGATGGGAAAGAATTAGATATGGGCCAAATACGACCAGGTGGGAGTAGCTTAGATAGGGCACCTTGGTCAGCGCAAAGAAGTTAGGCCGAAGGGCCTGTTCTTATGCGTATAACTATATAATGTTTGATTGTTCACTGCCAAACTAGGATTCGGAATAGCCATCAAGGCATGGGATCTCATTGGCTTCACCAGAGATCGCAGGGATGCTAGTAAGGTGGCAATAGGGAACGCTTATTGAAATTATTTTGCTTTAGTTACTTTTATTAATTAAAGTTTTAATTTAGTTCTAGAAATCTTAAAAGTCTCTGAATGGCCAACGTGTTTGGACTTTGTTGCAGTGCCTTACCTACAAGGCAGAAATGATGGCACATTTCTGTGTGCTGTCTGTGACCCTGCCACCATGGGAGTCCAGACTACCAATGTAGGCCTATAATATCTAGTCTTGGTAAATACTGGCACGGGGAGACTGCGCGGGTGTAGGCAGCACAATGGAGCAGTTGATAGGCATACTGCCTCACAGCGCCAGAGATCCAGGTTCGATCCAGACCTCGGTTGCTGACTGCGTAGAGTTTACATGTTCTCCCTGTGATCGCATGGATTTCTTCCAGGTGCTCCGGTTTCCTCCCATATCCCTAAGACGTGTGGGCTTGTAAGTTAATTAACCTTTGTGAATTGCCCTTCTTGTGTGGGGAGTGGATGAGAAAGTGGGATGATAGGTGATCGATAGTCGGCATGGACCTCACTTCCCAGGAATAGACATTAGGTCCTCCGCTTTCTACTTTTAGCTTGGGTTAGAGATAGAGTATGAAAACAAAGAAGGGTCTGTTTTCATACTCTATCTCTAATCTAAGCTAAAAGTAGAAAGCGGAGGACCTAATGTCTATTCCTGGGAAGTGAGGTTTCATGCCACAGGCAATATTTTGGTACGCATACTCCACAATACTTTAAAGGAAAATTCGTTGTAAATCTATGATTGTTTTTTTCCCATCAGAATTACAGTCCTGAGGCCATTTATGGTGCTGCTTCTGTAACTCCTGCTGAGGTTAATTCTTTGTGAGGGCCCTGAAATATTTCTTGGTTTGTAGAACTTAGCTAAACATACAGAGGGGATACAAAGAAACTGCTGATGCATTAGTGTTCAGACTGAAGAGGTTCACAAGCCTATCCATTCCTTCCAGAGATGACGCCGGACCCGCAGAATTACTTCAGCACGTTGTGTTTTTATCCAAACCTATTTTTACTTTTCCTTGAAATTTAAGTAAGTGAGTTATGGTAGAGTGGGATTTGTGTGTGTGAGCCCCAGTATTTCCTAGACAGTAACTGCAATATGGCAAGCAGGGAATGGTGCTAAAAGCAGAGGCACCAGCAAAGGATTGAATGAAACTGGGTTTCTTACTGTTTGTCAATACTGAAAGATTATTTCCATTTGTGAATGAATAACAATTGAGAATTCCTACATACCCAAGAAGGTATCACCAGCTCCAATGCATGATGAAGACACTGGAACAGAAACACCCACTCTGATCTAATAATTAATTAATTAGATTTACCAGTGCGCCCTTTGTACAATTGTACTTCGTCAGACTCATTGTGGGGTGGGGGGAGGGGGGGGGGGGGGAGAAAAAAGCTGGAATAGACATGTGTTCAGGATAATGCCTGGCAGATATTTATACTAGGGACTTTCCAATATTTATTCAGAAGCTTTCCCTGGTTTCCCTAGTTTTTTTTCAGTCTTCATAGAACAGGAAAATTACTTGGAGCTTCAATGATATGTATTCTAATTATTTATTACAATTTGCAAAATATCATAATGTTGAATGCTTACTTTGTGTATTTTAAGAATCTGACAGGTCTGCCTTAAAATAGAAGAGCAATATATCTGCCATCAACATAAATTACATATTGCATCACAAAAGATCAGAATAAATTGTGCCTATTGTAGATTCAAATGGTGGGGGGGAAAAGGAATCTTTCCCAGTGCTGAATATTCCCTATCAGGGCCTGGATATGGGAAGTAGGTGAAAATGTAAATTAAATTTAAGGCCCCTAGTCAAATTATTTCTGTAATTATGTTTTTTTTTCCTTTTGAATATATTGATAACTATTTTCATTTTGAATTTTTTTTATTATTCAAAAACATCAATTTTGTTTCTCATAAGCATTTATCAGTTTCTTTCTTACACCTTGCATGTTCAAGAGTACGTGTTAATTCTAGTTAAACGAATCATCATTTAATCTTAACTCAAAACTATAAATATGAATACAATTACAGAGCTTCAGACTGAAATTTTCTTTGACAAACCAATTTTCCTATTTTGATTTTTCTAGGATAGAAATTGAGGACTCTGAAGCAGTGGGAATTTCCAATATTATGAGCAACTTGATTTCAGAGTTCCCACGTAGTATTTTAACAGCCATTCCAAGTGAACTGTTTTCTTCTTTCATAAACTGCCTCACGCATATCACCTGCTCTTTTGGACGGAGTGCAGCCCTAGAAGAAGTGGTAAGTGTTCTTGCATTTCATCTTGACACAATTTGATTTTACGTCTGCCTTGAATTTAAAACTTTCCAAAATTAATTCATTTTTGTTATTAATTTGTACAAATGCTTTTCTAATGCTATTTTAGTATCAAATAACCACTTCTTGATGAAAAAGCACCTATTATAAAACTGACAACATTGAAAAATGCTTGCAATGTCAAATTTGGAAATGATCCGAATAGCATCAAATAGTTTGTATGGGAATCTGGTGCAGAAAATTACATAACGAAAGATTGCGGATTCATTTTGTGACCTGCATTGTTTTATTCTGAAGAGAGGGATTGTTTTATTTTGTTACATTCTTGATTTTTAACAGATGTGAAGACCAATGCTATAGATAACTTTAGCTGTCACAAACTTTATTTCCCAATCATTATCTTCAGCCCTCCCCTTGGTAACTCAGCAAAACTGACAAAGATTGTTCCCAATCTTGATGTCACATTGACGCAGATGTGCCAGAGACTACATATTAGCCCTGTGACTATAAATCCACTGTATTATGAGCTTCCACACCTGCTTGAGCTCAACTGCTGAATCTCATCTCCATAGTTTTTTGTTACCTTTTATTTGATTGATCCAGTACATTCTGGCAGCTGATCTCATTCCATTGTTTAAATTTGCTAATAAAAACTGCTGCTCCAATCACCCATTGTCACTCTGATTGTTGATCTACAACAACTTCCAATTGATGACAGCACCTCAGTTTTAAAATCGTCATTTTCAAATCTGTCATGATTGTTTCTCTTCTGATTTCTTTGAGCTCTGCAATAAATCTGTTTATTCCACTCCTGGTTTCTTAATCAGCCCCAAATTTAATTGTTCTACCATTGGCAGCTGTGACATGTGCTGCCAAGACCCTACACACTGGACTTTTCGTACCTCAAATATCTCAACGAATTTCACTCTCCTTTTCAGATGCTTTTTGCTGTCTATAATAAGGCAGGGTCCAAGATCCTGGTGACAGAAGTATTGTTGCTTGTGCCATTTAAAAACAGTGCTTGTTGACTTTTTATTTCAGATTTTCAGCAACTGCAAAGTTCAGGATTCTACAGTTTTTTCTTTACTCTCAAATACTGCCATTCATTCCCATCTATTTATGCTCCACCAGACAAATCAGCTGAGCTTAACAAGTATTCATCTTCGTCTTAGCTGACATTAACGGAATGTATATCGCCTTGTTACGACTCCCGAAGGAGGCACCTCAGAGCCGCGTAACATAATCAAGAACCAGGTTCAAGTTTAAGAAAATAGTCTTTAGTTTAGTTAAAAGAAGACAAAAACCCAAACCTGAGTCAAACAACACAGTCAGGGACAGGAATCGACTAACAAACCAAATATAAAAGTGCTCCAGCCAGCCTCGCAATGGACCGTCGAACCGGAGTCTCTAACCTGCCTAAATAGAGATAACCCTGAAACAAAATACACGAAAACCCTCGGGTCAGCCCTTATCCTTCCCAATACAACATTAAATGACAAATATAGGTAACAATACACAAAGTTCTATGCCATGCGGCCAGGCCTCCTGCAGCTCAGACCGGCAGCCTGTTCACTAGTCAGGGTCGACGAAGAAGAGAGAGAATTCTGGGAACTCCTGATATTTAAGGTTCCGATGAGTCACCGGTCACCTGACGCAGCTTGGCCAATCAGGTACAGGAGCTCTTAACCCCTTGATTCCTGACTCCCAGCCACGGGGCCTGCACTCAGGAGAGAAACAGAAAAGGTAACTACATAGCATTCACCGGGGGGGGGGGGGGGGGGGAAGAAAGGGGGAGGAAACGCCTAACACCCCCACCCAAAGATACTGAATAAGCTTCGGAAGAAACTATTCAGTACTAAAACACTACTGGCGTGACAAGGTGTCAGCCAAGATATTATCCTTGCCCCTTATGTGCCTGAACTCCAGGTTGTATTCTTGCAGCTGCCAATTCCAGCTCATTAATCGCCAGTTCTTATTCTTCATATTCTGCAAAAAAACCAAAGGGTTATGATCCATGAATACGATGACAGGGACATTCCACGAGCCCACATAAACCTCGAAATGACTCGGAGACATTAACACAGCAAGGGTGTCTTTCTCAATGGTGGAGTACCACTTCTGATGGGGATTAAACGTCTTAGAGAAGTACGAAACTGGATGCCCCACCCCATCTGAATCATCCTGTATAAGAACCCCACCAACCCCACCATCACTAGCATCCACTGCCAGCTTAAATGGACGCTCAAAATCAGGTGCCGCAAGCACAGGTGTGCGCACCAGAAGACCTTTAGTATGATCAAAGGCTTGTTGACACTCAGCGGACCACACAAAAGCTACCTTCGGACTCAGCAAATCCGTCAAAGGGGCAGCCACTGCAGAGAAGTTTGGACAGAACCCCCTATAGTACCCAACCATAGCCAGATACCTACGGAGTTCAGTCCTAGATGTTGGAACAGGAAATGTGACAATATGTCCCACCTTGTCCTCGAGAGCGCGAACCTGACCCCGGCCCACCATCTTACCCAGATACGTCACCGTGGCCTGGCCAAACTCACACTTCCCCAGATTGATCGTTAGGTTTGCCTCCGCTAGATGACAAAATACCTCCTTTAGATGACCGATGTGTTCGATCCAAGACCTGGAGCACACAACTAAATCATCAAGGTATGCTTCACAGAAGGACAAACCAGACAATACCATGTTCACTAACCGTTGGAAGGTTGCCGGCGCATTGCGCCTTCCAAATGCCATTACCGTGTAATGAAGAAAGTTATCAGGCGTAACGAACGCTGAGATCTCCCTCGCCCGCCTAGTCAAAGGAACTTGCCAATACCCTTTTAGCAAGTCCAACTTAGACACAAAAGATGCACTTCCCACATGATCCACGCAATCCTCCATCCGTGGAAGAGGATAGCAATCCAGCTTAGTTAAAGCATTCACCTTCCGAAAGTCCGTGCAAAACCTGTCCTCCCCATTAGCCTTCGTAGTCAGTAGACACGGAGAACTCCACGGACTACAACTAGGTTCAGCAATTGCATGCTGCAGCATATAGTCAACCTGACCTCTTAGGCGATGATGTTTGTCAGGATTGACCCGATACGGATGCTGTTTAATTGGCGCAGCGCCAGCCACGTCAATGTCATGCTGCAGCACAGACGTCTGAGAAGGCACATCCGAGAACAGTGATCCATTTGACCCTACCAAAGCAAGCAGATCATCCCGCTGACTTCCAGACAAATGAGACAACCGCAAGGGAAGCGACTCCAAAGCTTCAGAGTTGCACAGCTTTCCCTGCCACAGACAACCGTGCCTCACCCACATCACCACCCGTGTCAGGGGCAGCACTTCCACAGCCAAAACTGGCTTAGACAAAACCGAAGGACACAGCTCCTCCCCATCAACCTGTACATGTTCCTGCTCATGGTACTGCTTCAGCATGTTCACATGACAGAGCTGAATCTTACCCCTCCGATCAGGGGTACCAATAACGTAATCCCTTGCTTCTTAACCAACTGATAGGGACCACTATACCGAGCCTGCAGACTGGAACCAGGAATAGGCAACAACACCAGGACCTTGTCGCCTGGAGAAAAATTCCTACTAGAAGCCTTCCTGTCGAACCAGCCCTTCATCCTAGACTGAGCAGAAACAAGATTACCCATTGCCAGTTTGTATGCCCTCCGCAGTCTAGACCTAAAAGTACAGACGTGGTCTAAAATACTAAGTTTTTAATTCTCCTGCAACCATTTTTCCTTCAGGACCCTCAACGGACCACGAACAGCATGCGCGAACACCAGGTCAGCAGGACTGAACCCTAAAGACTCCTGCACGACCTCACGCACCGCAAACATAACTAGATGAACCCCCTGATCCCAGTCTTTTTCAAACTCCAGGCCTCAACATAGATTTCAAAGTCTGGTGAAACCGCTCGAGAGCTCCCTGGCTCTCAGGATGATATGCACTGGAGTAAAAATGCTCAATATCCAACAACTTTATTACCTGACCAAAAACCTTTGACATGAAGTTGGAACCTTGGTCACTCTGCACAACCTTGGGCAAACCGAACAACGAAAAAAACTTAGTGAGAGATTTCACAATGGCAGGGACAGTAATGTTACGCAAAGGGACCACCACCGGAAAGCGGGTAGACGCACACATAATTGTCAATAAAAACTTGTTGCCCACCTTTGTCCGAGGTAGAGGAAGCACACAATCAACTAGAATCTGTTCAAACGGTTCCCCGACCACAGGGATTGGATATAAAGGCGCAGGAACAATTGATTGGTTCGGCTTTCCTGCCACCTGGCAAATGTGACAACACCTGCAGTGCTGCTTCACGTCCTTTTTCAACCCTGGACAAAAAAAATTCTGTAAGATACGGTCATACGTCTTATTGACCCCCAAATGTCCACCTAGAGGTCCATCATGAGCCAAACTGAGTATCTCATCCCTATACCGACGAGGTATCACAATCTGATCAACCACGCTCCAATCATCATGCCCTGACATATCCAAGGGAGACCACTTTCGCATCAGTAAGCCATTCCTCAGAAAATACCCCTTTGATGTGGAATCCATATCCCCCTTGGGCCCCTAGCAGTCGAACAGATCCGATAAACCTGGATCACTCTTTTGCTCCTCAACCAGCTGGTCACGTGACAGTGACACCGGCACATTTCCAGACAAGACCCCATCTTAAGATGTAGAAACACCCTTCACAACACAGGATCCATCATCCTGATCCCCAAAAATGCTCTCACTCAGGTCCACTACATCTTCAAAGTTTGCCTGGCTCTTAGCCATAGCCCTCGTGACAGCACAAGCTGAGAAGACCATCGGATGCTGCATAGCCAATCTATCAGGACTCTGCACCACCAGAACAACCGTCAGCTCAGGAGTAATGAAAACTCTACCTCCTGCCAAGTAATTCCCCAAAATCACAGAAACTCCCGCAACGGGAAAACATGGCCGTAACCCAACAATTACCCGGCCTGAAGCCAACTCGGACTCGAGACTCACGGTATGCAAAGGCACTACCATGTCCTCCAACCCGAATCCTACCGCAGGGACACTGGACCCAACTGATGACTCCCCAGAAAACGGCAGTACACTATCCAATATAAAGGACTGAGTAGCACCAGTATCACGCAAGATGGATACTGGAACTCTATGACCCCCATCCTCTAGAGAAACAAAACCTTTCGTGATGAACGCAGAATAATTACTACACTCATCAGACGCAGGCATCCCGGGAACCATAGGTGCTTTTTGTGTACCAACCAAAACCGCAGGCTTTGCATTTTTCTTGTGCAGGACGGGACACGACTTTACGATGTGCCCGCTCCCTTTACAATAGTAGCACACAGGACCTTCCTTAGTCCTGAGATCTCTGTCAACCTTATCAGCTCGGACCTCCCCCTGTATCAATGTGCTGACACTTGCAGGCACAGAAACAGCTTTGACACTGCCACCGGCGACACCACCACGATTAACCGGCCGCGCACCAAAACTATAGGATCGTCCAACAAACTCAGTTTTATGAGTCAATACATACTCATCTGCTAACACCGCGGCCTTAGACAACTCCGTCACCATCTGCTCATTAAGGTAAGTAGCAACCCTTTCAGGGAGACAGTTCTTTAAGTCTTCCATAATCATCAAGGCCCGCAGCAGCTTAAAATCCTTCACTCCTTGAGAAGCGCACCACCTGTCAAAATGTGCCTCCTTCTCCCAAGCAAACTCCACATAAGTCTGACTATCAAACTTCCTAAAGCGCCGGAACTTATGCCGGTATGCCTCTGGAACTAATTCATAAGCCCTTAATACCATAGACTTCACACACTCATAGTCCCGACTGTTGTCAACAGATAAAGACGAGTACACCTCCCGTGCTTTACCCACAAGGACACACTGTAAGAGCAAGGACCACATGTCCCTAGGCCACTTCAAGGACGAAGCCACCCATTCAAACACTGCAAAATACTTGTCCACATCCTTCTCATTAACCGGGGGAACCAGGCGGATGTTCTTGCTCATATCAAACTCCCTTTCCCAGAAGAAACTCGGGAGGCATTCAATTCCTTCTCCCGCATCTCGAGGTGTTTCATCTCAAGCTCTCTCTCTTAAGGCCCTCTCCTCCTTTTTCATTTCAAGCTCTAACTCCCTCAATCGAATGAGGTCCCCCATTTCCTGACCAGGCCGTGTAGAAGCAAGAGGATTGTCTGCCTCAGCAGGCAATACCTCACTCCTCTACAACGCAGACCATAACACCGACTTTATAGCCTCTTTCTTCGAATGCTTATCAATAGGCACCTTATAGCTCTCTGCCAGCACTAACAAATGCTTCTTCGTACATTTGTCAAACAACTCCCGACTAGGAGCCTCAATAAAGTCCTGCACTTTAAACTCCATATCAAATGTCAGGACCAAACCACCAGCCAAACCCTGGGCACAAATGTTACCACAAACGGAAGAGAAAAAAAATCCCCTCACAACACAGACTTCCCCAGTCACCAGAAGCCTACCAAAAAAAACCCAAAACTGCCTAGGGTCCTCAAAGCTTAGGACGAGCGCCCATTTTGTTACGACTCCCAAAGGCAGGCACCTCAGAGCCGCGTAACATAATCAAGAACCAGGTTCAAGTTTAAGAAAATAGTCTTTAATTTAGTTAAAAGAAGACAAAACCCCAAACCTGAGTTAAACAACAGTCAGGGACAAGAATCGACTAACAAACCAAATATAACAATGCTCCAGCTAGCCTCGCAATGGACCGTCGAACCAGAGTCTCTAACCTGCCTAAATAGAGATAACCCTGAAACAAAATACACGAAAACCCTCGGGTCAGCCCTTATCCCTC
Source organism: Raja brachyura (assembly GCA_963514005.1). Next base: position 65,647,479 of record OY740786.1, read on the forward strand.
CCAATACTACATTAAATGACAAATATAGGTAACAATACACAAAGTTCTATGCCATGCGGCCAATCGGGTACAGGAGCTCTTAACCCCTTGATTCCTAACTCCCAGCCACGGGGCCTGCACTCAGGAGAGAAACAGAAAAGGTAAGTACATAGCATTCACCGGGGGCGGGGGGGGGGGGGGGGGGGGAACGCCTAAATTTTCAGCAACTGCAAAGTTCAGGATTCTACAGTTTTTTCTTTACTCTCAAATACTCTCATTCATCCCCATCTATTTATGCTCCACCAGACAAATCAGCTGAGCTTAACAAGTATTCATCTTCGTCTTAGCTGACATTAACGGAATATATATCGCCTAGACATGGTCCCCATCACAGAAAAAAATTCCCTTAATATTTTCCACCCCATCCTCTTTCTCTAACTCAAAGCCCCTTTCTAATGGGGTCTTTGGAACAGAGGAAAGCCAAAGATTGTGATTTATTGAACTGATTATTACTTGAATATAAAGAAGATACAAGCTCTACTAAATATATTTGTCATTGGTTCCTTGAGTTTTTGCGCTTTTGCGTACTATTTTAGTATAGAGATACAGCGCAAAAACTGACCAACGATTCCCGTACACTAGTACTATCCTACACACTAGGGATACTTTTTTTTACTGAAGCCAATTAACCCACAGAGCTATACATCTTTGGAATGTGGGAGAAACCCACGCAGTTGTTACAGATTTCATAAAGAAATGCGTGGAGGACTGCATCCTTACAAAAACCTTCTGAGTGTTTCCCAATCAGAAGCCTTGGGTGAACTTTGAGATCCGCACTCTCCTGAAGACGAGACACCGGGCATTCATGTCTGATGATACAGTGGTCTACAAGAAGTCCAGATACGACCTTGGTAAGGCCATCAAAAAGGCCAAAAGAGACTTTTGCTGGAGAATGAGACGGATGTTCGGCATCTGTGGCGGGGCCAGATTGCAATCACCTCCTACAAGGCAAAATCAGGAGGTAGCTGGAATGTCGGTGTAGCATCACTCCCTGATGAGCTCAATGCGTTTTACGCACTTTTATAGGGAGAAGACTGATGTGCCTTCTCGAGCCCCCATTCGCTGTGATGGTATTTCAGTCACAGTCACAGAGGCTGACGTCAGAAAATCCTTCAGAGGGGTGAACCCTTGAAAAGCGCCCGGAGCTGATGGTATACCCGGTCGTGTTCTGAAAACTTGTGCGGACCAACTGGCTAGAGTTTTTAACGGACATTTTCAACCTCTCACATCTGAGGTCTCAGGTTCCCACCTGCTTTCAAAGGGCATCAATTATACCGGTGCCCAAGAAGAGCAAGGTGACGTGCCTCAATGACTATCGACCAGTGGCACTAACGTCAGTGATGATGAAGTGCTTTGAGAGGTTGATCATGGCGCAAATCAACTCCTACCTCGACAAAAACCGGGACACACTGCAGTTCGCTTACCGCCACAACAGATCAACGGTGGATGCAATCTCGCTGGCTCTCTACTCCGCTCTGGACCATTTGGACAACAAAAACTCATATGTCAGGCTGTTATTCTTTGATTACAACTCGGCATTTAATACAATCATCCCCTCCAAGCTGGTTACCAAACTCTCAGAACTGGGTCTCTGCGCATCCCTCTGCAATTGGATCCTTGACTTCCTCATTCACAGACCACAGACTGTTTCTTTCTGGAAAGGTGTCAGCCTCAATAACAATCACCTCAAGGCTGCGTGCTCAGCCCCCTGCTGTAGTCACTCTAAACCCATGACTGCGTAGCCGGTCATAGTGCGAACTCCATCATCATGTTCGCTGACTACGCCACTTTTGTGGGACGTATCACTGATGGGGACGAGTCAGAGTATAGAAGTGAGATCGACCGACTGACCAAATGGTGCCAGCACAGTAACCTGGCCCTCAACACCAGCAAAACCAAGGAACTGAATGTGGGCTTTTGAAGGGGTAGGATGAGTACGGTATGACAAGGAGTCGGTATGTCAAGGAGGACTCTCTCTAAGTTCTAAAGGTGCACAGTAGAGAGCATGCTGACCGGTTGCATCGTGGCTTGGTTCGGCAACTTGAGTGCCCAGGAGCGAAAAAGACTACAAAAAGTAGTAAACACTGCCCAGTCCATCATCGGCTCTGACCTCCCTACCATCGAGGGGATCTATCGCAGTCGCCACCTCAAAAAGGCTGGCAGCATCATCAAGGACCCACATCATCCTGGCCACACACTCATCTCCCCGCTACCTTCAGGTAGAAGGTACAGGAGCCTGAAGACTGCATCATCCAGGTTCAGGAACAGCTTCTTCCCCACAGCCATCAGGCTATTAAACTCAACTCAAACAAAACTCTGAACATTAATAGCCCATTATCTGTTTATTTGCACTTTATCTGTTTATTTATTCATGTGTATATATTTATATAATGGTATATGGACACACTGAACTGTTCTGTATTCATGCCTACCATATTCTGTTGTGTGAAGCAAAGCAAGAATTTCATTGTCCTATCTGGGACACATGACAATAAACTCTCTTGAATCAGACACGGAGAATGTACAAACTTCGTGCAGACAGCAGCCGTAGTCATGATCAAAGCTGTGTCTCTGGCGCTGTAAGGCAGCAACTCTACCGCTGCGCCATCATGCCGCCCTTCTATTTGAAATACTATTTCCACTAAATGTATAAACTATAACCGCAATTGTACAAATTATAGTTTTGCAGCATGCAAATTATTCTAGATTATTTGCAGCATTTCATATTTGATATGGTGTCAGTAGTTTTTATTATTTTTATTGAAAAGCAAATGTAAAGCAAAAATATTCAGCTAGAAAGCATTTTGATGATTTTCAGAACAGTTATTGAAAAAAGTCCAGTGCTTATCATTTATAGATGTTCTTGTATGCTATTATCTTCAGTGGGAAATGTATATTTAGTTCTGTGTGTTTACTCCCTGTTCAATCGCAGTAAATAACTTACAATTTTTTTTCCTTCTTAGCTGGACAAAGATGACATGGTGTATATGGAGGCATATGATAAACTCCTTGAATCGTGGCTAACACTTGTGCAAGATAACAAACATTTCCATAAAGAATTTTTTACTCAACATGCTGTACAAGTTTTTAATTCATACATTCAATGCCATTTGGCAGCACCAGAGGGAACAAGAAACTTGGTGAGTATTACTTCAAAATTTATTCTGTTTTCCTTCATCTTTTCTCTTGCATAAAAGGTGTTGACGTTTGTTTTTCAACCATCAGAATGGATTTTAAAACTAAAGATGATGTATCTTACATTTTTGCTTTCATTTTCTTTGAAACAATCCTGAGATTCAATATAAAATGTGTTATTTATAATGGCCGTGGAGCACATTGTATTTGAACTGAAATTTTACCTTTACCAATTGTCTCCCTGCTATTCTTTTCACTTGTCTCAGTTATTATTTATAAAAGAGGCTTCCAAGTGACTTTACAGTGCCCTCCATAATGTACCCATCATTTATTTATTTGCACCTGTACTCCACAATTTGTGATTTGTAACAGAAAAAAATCACATCATTAAAGTGCACTTTGTTAGATTTTAATAAACCATTTTTATACATTTTGGTTTCACCATGTAGAAATTACAGTAGTATACATAGTCTCCCCATTTCAGGGCACCATAATGTTTGGGACACAGCAATGTAATGTAATTGAAAGCAGTCCTGTTTAGTATTTTGTTGCATATCCTTTGCATGCAATGACCACTTGAAGTCTCCAATTCATGAACATTGGCAGTTGCTGGGTGTCTTCTCTGGTGATGCTCTGCCAGGCCTGTATTGCAGCCATCTTTAGCTTATGCTTGTTTTGGAGGCTAGTCCCCTTCAGTTTTCTCTTCAGCATATAAAAGGCATGCTCAGTTGAGTTCAGAGCGGGTGATTGACTTGACGACTCAAGAATTGACCATTTTTTAGCTTTGAAAAACTCCTTTGTTGCTTTAGCAGTATGTTTGGGATCATTGTCTTGCTGTAGAATGAATTGCCGGCCAACGGGTTTTGAGGCATTTGTTTGAACTTGAGCAGATAGAATGTGCCCATACACTTTAGAATTCATTATGCTACCACCGTCAGCAGTTGTATCATCAATTAAGATAAGTGAGCCAGTAGCCTCAGCAGCCATACATGCCCATGCAATAACAACCCCACCACTGTGTTTTGCAGACGAGGTGGTATTATTTGGATCTTGGGCAGTTCCTTCTCTCCTCCATACTTTGCTCTTGCCATCATTCTGATATGTTAATCATCGTCACATCTGTCCACAAGACCTTTTTCCAGAACTGTGGTTGCTCTTTTAAGTCCTTCTTGGCAAACTGTAACCTGGCCATCCTATTTTTGCGGCTAACCAGTGGTCTTGCAGTGTAGCCTCTGTATTTCTGTTCACAAAGTCTTCTGCGGACAGTGGTCATTGACAAATCCACACCTGACTCCTGAAGAGTGTTTCTGATCTGTCGGACAGGTGTTTGAGGATTTTTCTTTATTATGGAGAGAAATCTGCTGTCATCAGCTGTGGAGACCTTCCTTGGCCTGCCAGACCCTTTGCGATTAGTAAGCTCACCAGTGCTCTCTTTCTATTTAAATATGTTACAAACAGTTGATTTTGGTAAGCCTAAGGTTTGGCTGATGTCTCTAACAGTTGTATTCTTGTTTCTCAGTCTCATAATGGCTTCTTTGACTTTCATTGGCCCAAATTTGGTCCTCGTGTTGATAAACAGCAATCAAAGTTTCCAAAGGTGATGGAAAGACTTGAGGAAAGACTAAGTGCTGAGAGCTCTCTTATACCTGCATTAAGGAGGCAATTAAACAAACCTGAGCAATTGCAAACACATGTGAAGCCATGTGTCTCAAACGTTATGGTGCCCTGAAATGGAGGGACTATGTATAAACACAGCTGTAATTTCCTTGTGGTGAAACCAAAATGTATAAAAATGGCCTTTAATAAAATCTGACAATGTGCACTTTAACCACATGTGATTTTTTTCTATTACAAATCTCAAATTGTGGTGTACAGAGGCAAATAAATAAAGGATGGGTCTTTGTCCCAAACATTATGGAGGGCACTGTATTTGGCGATATTACTGCTGAGTATGACCCTGTCCTTGCATGATCTTTCATGCGCTCAGTAGATTGTTCCTGTACACTTGCTGATCGGGGGTATGGTGATACTCTACTGGACCGTTTATAAGGAAAAGAATTTCACTGCATTAACAAATGTGACAATAAAAAAGCACTGTTGACAATTGAATCAGTATCCAGCGACATAAGCCACAGGACTGATTTTTAATTCCCTTAATGCAGACAGGCTGAACCCTACTGTACCTAATCCACCTTGTATCAGGTAAAACACAAACTGGAAATTAGCCTTGGACCATATCATTCAGTTAATCACCTACTTTCCCAATTGAATCAAGGCAGTTACAAGTTGTTTTTGATTGAGGAAAAAACAAGTGTGCAATACTCGTAAAATTTGTGTGGCAGGAGCTGTGTGAATTATGATCATTATTAGTTTTAGGGTATGAAAAAAGGAAAGCCTCCCGTGTATAGAATTGCTTGCATGGCATCCGATTAACAGTTCTGTTCACAACATGATCGTTGAGTCTAATCAGCGAGGTGGATGTAATGGGTCGAAGTTCTCACTCAGCTTGGTTGGACGCAGAGTGCCAATTTGGCTACATTCAGAAGGTTTCCAACAAGCACCCACAGCGAGTTCAGAAGGATGAGAGGGACATTGAAACTTACCGAATATTGAAAGGCCTGTTCCAAAGGAGTCGAGAGCTTGATATAAATATCCTCCTTTAAGTCTGATTTGCTCTGTCTTATTGTGCTAACCTGCAAAAAGTTTTGATAGTTTTAAGATATTCCAATTTCAATAACATAATTGTAGACAAATAATCATTATAGAATTCATTGCAGTTGATTTCCCAAATATACACAAAGTGAAGTTAGAAAGATTTGCGGATCTTTTACAGTCCTTTCAAGGTGTCAACTTTAGTTCTAAATTAAAGTGGAATTTGCATTGTGTTGCACTAGCTCACTAAAAATTTATAGAACCGTAAAGTTGTTCTCGTACTTCACATAGGATAATAGTAGAAGAGTAACAAGTCTGGACAAAACACTTTTGAGGGTAGCTTTCACACCTGTTGCTGGATAGCTTTGCTAGCGCTTGACTTGATGATTATTAAATTTCTCTGGTTTTGCACTTGGACGAAGAAACTCTTCATTGACAAAAAAAATGGTTGTCTTTTCTCTCCATCTAATATGTTTTCAATTGTTTTCAAATGTAGATATAAAGAATCTGTCTATGCAAAAGTACAAATCCATTTACGAGGAACAAAGCAATGCAATCTCCTTCCTTTGGTATTGAGAGCATTACAAGTGGCTGGTTCTGCTAGTTGTACGAGTGCTTTCCATGATGCCTACTTTAGTCCGATTATTAGAATCATACAGAACTCCGGGCATGACCTCCAGAAGCCCATTTAGATTGCAAAGGGACATTTTTAGACTTTAGAGATACAACGCGGAAACAGGCCCACCGAGTCCGCGCTGACCAGCGATCACCCCGTACACTAGCACTGTCCTACACACTAGGGACAATTTACAATTTTACCAAAGCCAATTAACCCACCTCACCAATTCTATTACATTTTTAACCTCCCAACGACCTCATTTCAAACTTTGAAATAGGTTGAATTGGACTTTATCTTGACCTACACGTTAGAACGATTTCCCTCCTGGGATAAATAAAGTTCTATCGTATCTTACACCTTTATCCTTCATTTGTTCACTGGACAGCACTCGACCCAAAACGTCACCCATTCCTTCTCTCCAGAAATGCTGCCTGTCCCGCTGAGTTACTCCAGCTTTTTGTGTCTATCTTCAGTGATTGTAATCATGTATAGACTATAGACAATAGGCAGTAGGTGCAGGAGTAGGCCATTTGCCCCTTCGAGCCAGCACCGCCATTCTTTTAATATTTTGCTGTATGCCAGTACCCAGTACAATAATAAACTAAACTAAACTCTTAAGTCTTAGTGTGAAATATTCATTTAGTGCCCTTAATTGTTCCCTGTCATTTCACCGGATGATTTTCATCTCCAATTAGCCCTAACAGTTTATCCTTGTAATCTAAAAGTATATATTCTTCTGGCACTGCACCGAAGTGTTGTCTTGGTATGTGTTTGTAAATCCAGTAATGGTACTTGAGTATCACCTGAACTAAAATCTATCTTAAAACATGATTATTTTTGCAGTTTGATAATCTTGTTTTAATTTCGATTTACAATGTACCCTTGGTGGTGAGAATAACCAGTTAAACCCAATAAATGTTTAGACTTGCACCCAACCCCCAGGAAATGTTTTGACCAATAATGTCATCAGGAAAGCTGGCTCCGTCCTGGGGGCAGAGTTGGATACATGGGAGGTGGTCTTGGTGGTATTGATGAATGCGCTCATAGTTAATAATCTTCATCTCATTTGACGATTTTGTTTTCTTAGTTTTTTGTTTGACTTTTACAATTTTTTAATTAATTATGTGCAAATAATTGAGCCATAAATTCTTGCCGAGTATCATTTCCTTGAAGTATATTTAGTAGAATGCTTTTGAAAGCTGTTGTCATGATGTAATGATTGAAATGGACGAACTTTGTTTGTCAATATTATTTTTCAGTTAGATATTTAATTTAAGAAAAAAAATAATCTTTGAAGGGTTTTAAATCCCTGGCTACACTGATCAATCAAATTATTAGGTACAAGAATGTCTCTCACTGCCTAGTATGTGTTATTTTATGCACCGGTTTTCACTGGGGTGGATTGCTTGCAATCCTGACGTGCTTATGAAACTGATCATGGCACTTCAGTAAGTCTGTACTCTTGAACTTTGTATTCTTTCTTAGTCTGTGGATTTTAGTTAATTGGTAATTTCTCCCTAAGTACAACAATTAAAAATAGGAATAAATCAGTGTAGGTTTGGAGATATAGTGCGGAAACCGGACCTTCAGCCCACCGAGTCCGCGCTGACCAGTGATCCCCGTACACTAACTATCCTACACACTAGGGGCAATTTACCTTTTTTTTTACCAAAGCCAATTAGCCTATAAACCTGTCTTTGGAGTTGGGAGAAACAGGAGCACCCGGAGGTCACGGGGAGCACCCACGAGGTCACGGGGAGAATGTACAAATGCCGGACAGACATCAACCGTAGTCAGGATCGAACCAGGGTCTCTGGTGCTGTAAGGCTGCAATTCTACCACAGTGCCATTCTTGTGCAACTGTGATTAAATCACATGAGTCTTATCAGGTTCTCCATGCCAAAAGTGTGATGTTTTGTTCATGTAGCAAATTACTTCAATTTTACTTCCATGTCAATTTTACATTCAGTTTAATGCTAGCTGTTGTAAGTGTTTTAGTATTCCCCATTATATTATGTAAACTGCCTCTATCCCCTTACGATACAATAGAACTTTATTTATCCCTGGTGGGAAATTAATTTGCCAACAGTCATAGAAAACACAACATGCATGAAATATGAAATTAAAGTGACGAGTGGAAAGGCTTTGGGGATGTACAAAGATTGAGGAGGTGGGGATGAGAGTCAGTCTGTCTCAGTCAGTTTACCCCACGACAGGAGGAGGAGTAGTTGTAAAGTTTGAGAGCCACAGTGAAGAAGGATCTCCTTTGGCGTTCTGTCCTGCATCTTGGTGTATCCAGTCTGTTGCAGAAGGTACTCCTCAGGTTGATCTGTGTGTCTTGGAGGGGGTGAGCTATATTGTCCAGGATGCTCCGCGGTTTGAGGAGCATCCTCCCCTTCAAGACCACCTCCCATGAATCCTACTCCGCCCCCAGGACAGAGCCAACGTTCCTGATGAGTTTGTTCGTCCTATTGGCATCCTGCTCCCCAAGCACACGGCAGCGAAGAATATGGCACTGGCTACCACCAATTGGCAGAACATCTGCAACATCTCATTGCAGACGTTGAAGGAGCGGAGCCTTCTCAAAAAGTACAGGTGGCTCTGTCCCTTCTTGTACAGGGCCTCAACGTGCCTGGACCAGTCCAATTTACTGACCAGGTGCACTCCCAGGTATTTGATGGGGGACAGGGGTGTTCCTCTCCTCCTAAAGTCCACCACCAACTCCTTAGTCTTGTCGGTGTTGTAAGGTATTACAGCTTCAGCATGTATATAGAAACAAGCACAGGTTTTCAGTACACGCTGTTGCCAGTGTGGGTCTTCTTTATTTTCAAAAGTACACTACGCATACTCACACATATTCATGAGTGATAAGAGATAGAATATATCACATGACACATACCATTATCGTACAGTTCTTAAAGTTACAGATACCATTATATACACTACACCGTTCTCCCCTTCGAAAGTAAAATAACTTGTAAATTAAACAAGAATAATTTTATAAATTTAATCTGACGACTGGTTTACGCATTCTTTCTGATCTCCTGAGTGGTTTATGGGGAGTGTCAGGTTGTGGTGTCAGGTTGAGAGTCAAGTTCAGGATCAATTACCTTTGTCTCTATTTTCTTTGGAGATTCTGCTCTTACAACTTGGAATAATACCAAAGTCTGACAGATCTGCTTCTTCGTCTATGCTTTGCGCTTGTTCATCCCTTGCTGGGATCATATGGTTTATGTGCACACTTCTAACACGTCCTCCAATTTCTACCAAGTACCTCCTGGTACCACACGCTTCAACCACTGTTCCCATCTCCCATTTGTTTGCTTTGTAAGGGGGACTGAGAACACAAACCTGATCATGTGTATTGAACCTACGTTCTTTTTGACTTCCACCATAATGCCGTTTCTAATCAGATTGTTTGCGTTCAACCTTAGGAGATATGTTTAGTAGAACTCAGTCTAGTTCTGAGACTTCTTTTCATGAGAAGTTCAGCTGGCATATACGCTGTAGTAGATTGTGGCATGGTACGATATTTAAGTAAGAAACTAGCTAGCTGCTGTAACATACTGAATTTTGAATTCCCTTCAAAATCTTCAAATAACTTTTTTCTTGAGAACTCCTATCAGACCTTTCGGCTGCACCGTTAGATGCCGGATGGTAAGTTGGCACAAAGGTATGCTTGATACCATTAAGCTTCATGAAAATTTAGAACTGTGCAGCACAAAATTGGGGGCCGTTGTCAGAGACAAGCTCTTCAGGTAATCCATTACAGGCAAAGATAGACCGCAATGCGTCAATTTTCTTTCTGTTGTGTTTGTACCCATATGTACCACCTCAATCCACTGAGTGACTATCTGCCAAAACAAGAAAATTATTATTCCCGTGTTGGTAAGTGTGCGTGATGCAAATGCTATACCCTTTTCTTGTCCATGTTCCATTGCATGAAATCACAGCTCCTACCCCACAACTAGGCGCATCACAAGCTAACTTTAACTCGCGATTTGTATCGTAGTAAACAAGTGATCAGGCTCTACCTACATGCATCATAAGCATTTTGTTGCTCTTTGGACCATTCCCATTTTTTATCCTATTTCAACAACTTGTGAAGAGGAGCTAGCTTTGTTGCTAACTCGGGTAAGAAGTGTGAGTAATACTGTACCATACCCAGGAAGGAGCAGAGTTGAGACACATTCTGCGGTGTTGGTGCGTTTGCTGTAACTTCAATCATTTCCTTCACTGGTTGTAATCCATGTTGATCCACTTTCAAACCAAGATCACCACTTCGGTCTGTAAGAATACACATTTGCTTCTTTTCAACTTTATATTGTGAATATCAAGCCGTTTCAACACTTCACTCAGTATCTACAGATTCTCCTACTCGGTAACCATTGCAATCAGCAAGTCATCTTGATTGCTCAAACAATGTGATATTCCTTGCAGAATCTTGTCCATTGTAGCTTGGAAGATTTTTGGTGCTGACTTCACACCACGGGGTAGTTTTGTGTAGGAATACAGCCCCATGTATGTGTTTATCGTGAGGTTCTGCTAGCTCATGCTCAACATTTAGCTGAGCATATGCATGTGACTGATCTAGCTTAGAGAATACCTTGCAACCAGCAAGTTCAGCGAATAAATCTTGTGAGGTTGGTAGTGGATACTGTTCATCATCTACTGCCTGGTTGATGGTCACTTTGTAGTATCCACACAATCTCACCGTGTTTTCCGCTTTCGGAACCACTACTATTGGAGTAGCCCAATCATTGCGATCTGTTTTAACCAGTACACCGTTTAGTTCCAACTTTTTGATTTCAGCTTCCACTTTACTTTTCAGCGAATATGGCACTGGTCACAGTCTACAGTAGAAAGGTTCCACATCGGGTCGAATCCTGATGTGTGCTTGCTATCGTAGCTGTCATTGAACATAGCATGATGTTTCTGCAACAACTGATCCAGTTGTGTTTGCACTTCGACTTCGAATACAGATTTTTCAGTCCAGTTTCAGTAAGCAGAGCCAAATTTCATTTCGGAGTCACGTGAGTGACTTCGTGAAGAACCCGCCAGCACGCATGCGCGACATATCGTCGCTCGCATTGCAGTCGACGGCTGGAGAGGAGCGCGGCTCACCACCAGCCCTTCATAAGGGCCACTCAGGTAAGTATAGACAACCTTGAGTTGGTTGTCCTGTGTGAGTAATTGTGTTTTCTCCCACAGGGACATGGACGTAAAAAGGAGTAAGGGCCGCAGAACTTCCGGAAGGAGTTGCCGGCCACCCATCCCGGAGTCCCCGTCTACAGCGGTAGGACGGGCCGGGAAAAAGGTGCGCAAATCGGGGAGCCCTGTAATCACAGGACCCGGTTCACCGACGCAGCTGTGCTCTAGCGGGGGTCCCGCAGAGCAAGAACTCGGTACAGCGCCGGAGCAGGTGCACCCTGACTCCATTTCGCTGTCACCCACTGGGTCATTGGCAGAGACGAGCAAAAGGGATCCGCGTGCTGCCGCACGGCCCTTCTCCCTGAGCCCTCTCGAAGGAACCAGGGATAGAGCTCGACTACCTAGCCCTTCTCGGGCTGAGGTCTCACCAGGAGCCACCAGAATGTGGTCTGGTGAATCGGCGAGACCCGAATCCACTGGCAGACCAAGGAGGGCCAGCATGGACTCACCACCCAGGGGGACCAGGAGGAGTCACGCGGGTGGAGTCTCGTCACGGTCACCGCTTCCCCCGCTGGGGGCGGGTCGGGACCGTATGCCGTCTGTGTCCAGATCAAGGACAGTCGGCAAGCCCGCGCGGATGTCGGGTCACCACGCTGCGGCGTTGGGTGCCAACCTCTCCCCACCTATGCCCTCAGAGGCAGCCGGATGCAGCTCAGCGAAAAGGAGGCGCTTGAGCAGATCCGCGCGGGAATCGCTCAGCTTCGCCGAGGCGGCTGGTAGCGACACATCGTCACGGCACCGATATTACCTCGACGAGGTACGGGCCGACGACAGGAGCCTCAGTAGTTCCTTCAGGCATGAGGACTCCAACCGCCCATACATGCACGATGAAGGGCGCTTGGACAATATGGAGAGGATATTGGAACAAGTCCTACTAAATCAAAGACAGGACACTCACAGTTTCAGGGGACTTATGGATATATCCCCATCACCATCTATGGACAGCATGAGGCCAGAAGAGGAGGAGATCCTGGTACATGCCCCAGCAGCACCTGAGGTCCCCCAGGAAGAGCTTCTGGATGTGGCAGCCAAGTTCGGGTTACCCGTATCTTCAGGACAACCCCTCAACACTAAACTGGCCGCGACCATAGATTACCTCACGAACCACCAGCTACAGGAGGAGGTCCTTGCGAAGGCCATGGAAAGACACAAGGCTCCAGGAAATTGCAATTCACTCAACGTGCCGATTGTAAACATGCCAATCTGGGGCAATATCAGCCCGGGCATCAGAGCGCAGGAAGTGAAACTGCAGAGAATCCTGAAATTACTTATGTCTGGGATTACCGCTTTTGCAAGGTCAGTGGACGGGGTTGATTTAAACACCGAGCAGGAGGATGCTCTAGCACTGCTTTGTAATACGCAGTACGAAATCAACGCTTTCAGGAAAAGCATAATTAAACCTTCGTTGAATCCCAAATTTGCGGGACTATGCAGAGCACCTCCTACACCACCACCCAGACAGCTGTTCGGAGAAGACCTCCCGAAGCAGGTCAAAGACCTAGATGACCATGCTAAAACAGTGGGTCTGATGAGATCACATACTGTGACCAGACATTCGGCCAAGAAAACACCTTACTTTAGGCCGCGAGGTCAAAACGACAGGCCAGCAAGGACCTACATTCCAGCGCCTCCTCAATATCAACAGCCTCCTCAGCCCAGGCCTTTTTTAGGACTAGGCCCTCAGCGGCCAGCATGGAAAATGCGGACTCCACATCAACAATGCAACCCAGCACCTCCACGTCCCACCAAACATATCAGGGACCACCGATAACCATGAAGGTAAGGCGGTCTTGATTCCATGCACTTGCATGTCTAACCTCACAGGTTGGGGGCAGACTACGGGGATTTAAGGAGGCATGGGAAACCATCACCTCAGATGAGTTTATCTTACAAAGTATTCAGGGTTATGAAATTGAGTTTATTAATGGCCAATTGCCTCCACCTCAGCATATGCCAAATCGCAAATTTGCACTTTCCAAAAAGGAATCAGCAGAAGGCTATGCTGAAATCTTGAGATTACAAGAAAAAGGGGTGATAGAAAGAACCACACATGAACCAATTGAATTTGTGTCTAATATATTTACTAAAACCAAAAAAGATGGTGGATGTCGGGTCATTATAGATTTAACTCACTTGAATACCTTTGTAAAATATACCCATTTCAAAATGGACACGTTCGAAACAGCCAAATCTTTGATTTCGAAGGGCTGCTTCATGGCATGCATTGATTTAAAAGATGCATACTATTCAGTATCCATTCGGAAACATCACAGAAAGTTCTTGAAGTTTATCTGGATGGATCAGCTTTGGCAATACAAAGCATTGCCCAATGGGCTTACCACAGCCCCCAGACTGTTCACTAAACTACTCAAGCCAGTACTAGCTACACTGAGGAGGCAAAATCATACGGTCATGGCTTATTTGGATGACATTCTGATAATTGGACATACACTGGAGTCAGCAGAATTGGCAGTTTCAGCCACAGTGGAAATTTTTCAAAAAATGGGATTTATTATCCATCCAGACAAATCAAAGTTCTTCCCCGCACAGATCATGGACTACCTGGGGTTCACGGTAGACGCCAATCGCATGATCACCACCATACCAACTAATAAAGTTGGGGATGTGTTTCAAGCATGTAAGAATCTGGTCTGCGCCAGTATACCGTCAATTAGACAAACTGCCAAGGTAATTGGGAAAATTGTAGCAGTCTTTCCAGCTGCTCAATTCGGACCTTTACATTATCAAAATTTGCAAAGATCAAAAATAGCAGCATTAAAATCAAATGCTGGACATTTTGATAGACCTATGCAGCTGCCGCTCAAGGCAAAAATTGAGTTGCAATGGTGGATTGGCAATATCCATAACTCATTCAAACCCATCATTGTGCCTCGTCCGGTGGTATACTTACAAACAGACGCAAGCTCCCATGGCTGGGGAGCTACGGACAACACCAGTTGTGGAGGTAGATGGGACTCACTTGAAGCTACTCTATTGTCAGCACAAGGGATAAACTATTTGGAGATGCTGGGAGCATTCCACGGACTAAGAGCTTATTGTTCAAACATTACTGACACTCATGTCCGTCTCCAAATAGACAATACCACTGCGGTGGCATATCTGAATCATATGGGCGGTACCAGGTCAATTTCATGTGATGAATTGGCAAATACAATTTGGCTCTGGTGTATTCAACGGAATATTTGGATCTCAGCTACCTACTTACCAAGTAAGCTCAACACAGTGGCGGACACCAGGTCACGGAAATTTAATGACAACATCGAGTGGATGTTGAACTCCCAAATATTCACCAAAATTACAGCCAAATTTGGTAAACCGGATATTGACCTTTTTGCGTCACGGTTGAACCATCAGGTACCAACATACGTATCATGGGAACCAGATCCTGGGGCAATGGCGATGGACGCGTTCTCGCTAGATTGGGGGAAATGGTTTTTCTATGCATTTCCTCCATTTTGCCTCATCAGTCGGGTATTGCGGAAAATCCAGCTCGATGCTGCTAAGGGCATCCTCATCATAACCGACTGGCCTACGCAATCATGGTATCCGGTGGTCCTTGGAATGATAAGTCAACCATGGGTCCTCTTAGAGGGTTGCCCACAATTGGTGACGAACCCTGTCACAGGGAAACCACACCCCTGCTATAGTCACTTGAATCTATTGGCTTGCAGGATTTGAACAGACCATTACTACAGTATGGTCTATCATCAAGGACAATGGATACCATGGGAGCATCATGCAGGGAGTCCTCAAGACGGCAATACTTATCGCACATCAGGAAATGGGAAACCTATTGCGGCCGCCTGGACATTGCATATGACTCCGTTTCCATCACAGACGTGCTGGAATTTCTTGCGGGGCTACACCATGAATAACATCTCAGTTAGTGCCATCAATAGCGCCAGGAGTGCCCTATCATCCTACCTCAGTATTGAGGTAGGATCTAACAAACTGGTCTCCAAGCTGATGCGGGGAATATTTAATTCCAACCCGCCAAGGCCCCGTTACAACATCACCTGGGATATTGGAAAAGTACTGACCCTACTCAGGACGTGGTCACCCATGGCTGGGCTTGAACTGGACAAACTCACCCTGAAGTTGGTGATGTTGATGGCGCTCACTTCGGCACAAAGGGTGCAGACGCTTCACAAGGCCAATATCGACAAGATGATCTCTACCCCTGAGCGGGTCACTTTCTTCATTGATGAATTGCTGAAGCAGCATAGACCTGGATTCACAGGGCTGCAGCTGGTGTTTCCAGCATACCCCGCTGATGCTAGGCTGTGCATAGCCACCCATATCCGCCACTATATTAAAGTGACGAGGAAATTAAGGGGAATGGAGCAATACCTGCTCTTCAGCCACAAAAAACCTCACCATAGAGTGACGGCACAGACGATCTCCAGATGGCTCAGGATCGTCTTGAACAAGGCAGGTATTGACACTGATGTTTTTAAATCCCATTCCACCAGGGCAGCATCTACGTCGGCGGCAAAGGTCATGGAGGTGCCCATGGACCAGATACTTGCCACAGCGGGATGGGCCAGTGAAGCCACCTTTCAGCAGTTTTATAATAAACCCGTCACCATACCTGGAATGTTCGCAGGAGCCGTGCTAGATGCAGGCCGAGAACATACAGTCACCCCTCAGTGAGGGTTTTTTTCTTTGTTGTTGTTATTAATAAATATTATTATTTTTCAGAATAGCAGCTTCGGAAATTGGTTACTCCTGTCCATCCTTTCAGTAGCGTGTGTGATAGCATGGACGTTGTCCAGGGCGTGAAATCACAGAAGCTTTGAAGTCTTCATGAAGTCACTCACGTGACTCCGAAATGAAATAGTAAGATTAAACGAGAACTTACCAGTTTGAAGTTTGATCTTTATTTTATGAGGAGTTGCGATGAGGGATTTCGTGCCCTCCGCTCCCAACCCTCGATCATAAAGTCAACTGGTAACTAGAGTCTCTTCAATCTTACTATAACAAGTCATTTCTTGGTCTTGGTTCTGTGATTCCACACCGCTGCTTTGAAGTATGTCGCGCATGCGTGCTGGCGGGTTCTTCACGAAATCCCTCATCGCAACTCCTCATAAAATAAAGATCAAACTTCAAACTGGTAAGCTCGTTTAATCTTACTATTTTTGCCCATCAACGTTAGCCTATTGACATAACCTGCGACAACTATTGGCAAATTCAAAGTGTTATGTATATAGCACTGCAGAAACTGTGCACCTTATCTCCCCCCCCCCTTTTTTTGTTTTGTTTTGCACTGAGTAGGAGCAGCTTATAATCTCATTGTACATGTGTATAGTGACAATAAAAGGCATTCTGATTCTGAAGCATTTAGAGTAATTGAACTGACACCTATTTGCTTTGTGTTGACCATTGCATCGACAGCACATTTCTGCGCTTTTCCCGGAACTTTGTTGTGAAGGCCCTGTCTTGTCATGCTTGTGTTTTGGAACTGCCTTTTGACTGTTGACTGTGCCAGCACAGGTTGGTCGAAACTCATGTGCACTTTGACATGCCATCTCCATGGCCAAAGCAGTTTTGCATGCTAAATCAAAGGTAAGGGCTAGTGTGTTCAGTAATTTTGATTGGATTCGTTCATCCAACATTCCACGTACAAATCTATCACGCAAAGCTCGAACCAGAAATGGCGCAAAATCCAGTGTGGAGACAACTTCTTCAATGAGATAATATACTCGCCCACAGTCTCACCAGACTTCTGTTTTCTTGTGTGAAATTTGGAACTTTCTGCAATCTCTATGGGCTTGGGGTTGAAATGAGCATTAAGTTTCAAATGAAACATTCCTTGCTTTCTCTGGAGCTAGGATGTTGGCGATAGTTTCATAAACTTAAGGACCAATTTCAGTTAATAGAATGGCTTTCTTTTGTTCCTGGATGGCACAGTGTTTTTGATCTGTCGGACAGGTGTTTGGGGATTTTTGTTTATTCCTGTGTTCCACACACCTGACTGGTGCACACCTTGAGTACCCTAGGGCTGACACCATCAGGACATGTAGCTTTGCCTGGGCAGAGTCTGCTTGGCTCGTTCCTCACCTGCTTAGCCTTGATGGTCAGGTGCGGCAAAGAAAGGGCAGAGAAAGTGGACCAGGGGGGTTTGAGGGGGAGAGTCTGTCGGGAGCATAGGCCCCACCATCAAATCTATTAAACAGATTTATCTCATTGGTCCAGTCCTTTGCTTTCCCTCCCCAGCCCTGTAGAGCATCTTAGGCTTTCTGTGACCACCTCTTCACTGACCTTGGGGTCACAGGCAGCCTCTAAAACATTGGCTTATACCTGGGTAGGATGTGAACCAGATTGTGAGCGGATCTTCCCAGTGGCGCAAGGGCTATGGAGCTGTACGCTTCCTTAACATTGGCATACAGCAGGTCCTTTCATATCCCTGTAGGACAGTCAAAAAACGGAGTGAAAGTGGATAGGGTAGCGTCCAGAGTCACGTGGTTGAAATCCCCTGAGATAGCGATGAAAGCTCTCAGGTGTTGTGTCTCGGGTGTTTTTCACACAGAGTTGTGAGTCTGTGGAATTCTCTGCCTCAGGACGGTGGATACTTTCAAGAGAGAGCTTCATAGGGCTCTTAAAGATAGCGGAGTCAGGGTATACGGGGAGAAGGCCGGAACGGGGTACCGATTGTGGATGATCAGCCATGATCACATTGAATGGCGGTGCTGGCTCGAAGGGTCGAATGGCCTACTCCTGCACCTATTGTCTATTTTCTGGAGTCTCGTGGTGACTGTGTGGACGATGTCAGTCGCGCGCAGAGGGTTGGCAGTCTGAGGAATGTAAACAGCCATCAGTTCAATGTCCGGGCTACACACACGCTCCTTCACCACAATGGGACCAGGGTTGCACCATTTGCTGTTAACGAGAATAGCAAGTCCCCCACCTTTACACTTGCCACTCTCTCTGCAGTCCCTGTCCGCCCAAACTGTCCCTTTCCATCTGAAAGCTGTCCACACTCACGTTGAACTCAGGGATGTCCTTCGTGGAGCCATGTCTCCGTGAAACACATCACACTGCTCTCATGGTACTCCCTCTGGATCCTCACTAGTGCAGCTAGCTCGTCCATCTTGTTAGCCAGCGATCTCACATTCCCCAATGTGATGGAAGGCAAGTATGGCTTGTGTCTCCTTTTCTCTGCACGTCGTTTTATTCCCTGCCCGGCTTCACCTGTATTTACTCCTCAGTTCCTTGGGAATTTCTGATGTAACCCTGGCGAAGCCAGCCAGTCGGGGTGTTCGGAGCTCCAGCAGTTGATCCCTGGTGTAGTCAACAGAGAGACCAGCTCCTGGTTGTTGCAGTGCAGAGACAGAGACATGGTGAAAGAGTATCTCCCCAATGAGGAAAGAGACAAAAAAAATTCAATGGTGTATGGCAATCACCATGAAGTCCACTCCTCATGCTATGTTTAAACTGTCTCCACCAATTGATTTTAGTACCTAGCCCCATGATCCATGAAGCATGTGGATGAAACTGAAGATTGTTAGCTTTTGATCTTACCATTAACACTTGCTATATTGTCTGCTGTAATGTAATGAACGGTGTGTGCAAAGGTGCCCTTATCAAGTGATCTTGCATATTCAAACCTCTGGCTGTAAGATTTCCATCTTTAATTTTACTTTTCTTTCTGCCATGCTGTCAATTTAAGTTCAGAAGTGTGGCTTATTTAAATGTTAATCTGAAGTATCCTGTATAGGAAACTGATCCATGTTCGAACTGTTAAAGTTCACTTCACTCGGATGGTAGAATAAATCAAAGTCAAAAATCACTGTCATAAATCTTTACTACGTCACCAAGGTGAAATAGAAAAACGGCCAGTGATGTTTACAGAGCGTTCACACCAAAGGCTTGCGCTGTTCAGACTGACGATACAGAGGATTTAGACACATCTTTATACTAATAAAACAGCCATAAGCACAGGGTTAATAACAAAGGACCTTCAGTGGATCCCCTCAGCTACATTGGGGAAGAAACAAAGTGTAACTATTAGTCTGGGAAACAGAACAGCTGCAAGGGAAGAAAAGGCCTATTGTTCTTCTTACAGCTTGCTGGTATCAATGTTGGAGTTCCAGACGCCCGGGAACATCCCTTATCTCTATTCTCATTGAGACAGCAAAGGTCGTTTATTACAAGCTCTGTTCAGGATTCGCAGCCTTCTAAATTGGCCAATATTTTAAACTGTTACCAGCATGCTGTGTACAAGATGGAGGTTAATAGCAAATACAACTAAATACGCTCAATAAGATGGAGGATAACTGCACTAACTTTCACAAAACTGCACTCATTGTCATATCTTAAAGTAAATGTAGTAAGATGCGTCTGTGGCGAGACTGCAAAATCCACTGTGGATAAGGAATGGGATTGGTCAGCAATCATTGCACATTTGCACTTTGACGACCTCATACTTCAAGCAAAATGAGTCTGTATGGATAGAACCAAGGAATTTGTAAGGGTAAAAAGACCCTAATGAGATTTATCTACAGGCCCCCAAACAGTAGCCTGGATATAGGGCGCAAGTTGAATCAGGTATGACAGTGGAACAACAAAGGCAGGTATTTCTGGGAATAATACAGAAGATGCAGGATCAGTTCACTCCAAAGAGGAAGAAAGGTTCCAAGGGGAGTAAGCGCCGACCGTGGCTGACAAGGGAAGTCAGGGACAGCATAAAAATAAAAGAGAAGAAGTACGACATAGTAAAGATGAGCGGGAAGCAAGAGGATTGGGTAATGTTTAAAGAGCAACAGAAGATAACTAAAAAGGCAATACGGGGAGAAAAGATGAGGTACAAAGGTAAGCTAACCAAGAATATAAAGGAGGATAGTAAAGCTTGTTTAGGTATGTGAAGAGGAAAAAAAATAGTTAAGACCAAAGTTGGACCCTTGAAGACTGAAAAAGGTGAATTTATTATGGGGAACAAGGAAATGGCAGATGAGTTGAACAGGTCCTTTGATCCGTCTTCACTAAGGAGGACACAAACAATCTTCCTGATGTACTAGTGGCTGATGTACTACAGGATCTGGGGTGATGGAGGAACTGAAGGAAATCCACATTAGGCAGGAAATGGTGTTGGGTAGACTGATGGGACTGAAAAGTCCCCAGGATCTGATGGTCTGCATCCCAGGGTACTTGAAGTGGCTCTAGAAATCAT
The DNA here is from genome assembly GCA_963514005.1 of Raja brachyura. The sequence goes on from OY740786.1 coordinate 65,668,325, forward strand.
GGATGCATTGGTGTTCATTTTCCAATGTTCAATAAATTCAGGATCAGTTCCTGTGGATTGGAGGGTAGCTAATGTTATCCCACTTTTTAAGAAAGGCGGGAGAGAGAAAACAGGGAATTATAGACCAGTTAGCCTGACATCGGTGGTGGGGAAGATGCTGGAGTCAATCATAAAAGATGAGATAGCCGCACATTTGGATAGCAGTAACAGGATCGGTCCGAGTCAGCATGGATTTAAGAAGGGGAAATCATGCTTGACTAATGTTCTGGAATTTTTTGAAGATGTAACTAGGAAAATGACAAGGGAGAGCCAGTGGATGTAGTGTACCTGGACTTTCAGAAATCATTTGATAAGGTCCCACATAGGAGATTAGTGGGCAAGATTAGGGCACATGGTATTGGGGGTAGAGTGCTGATATGGATAGAGAAGTGGTTGGCAGACAGGAAACAAAGAGTAGGGATTAACGGGTCCCTTTCAGAATGGCAGGCAGTGACTAGTGGGGTACCGCAAGGCTCGGTGCTGTGACCGCAGCTATTTACAATATACATCAATGATTTTGATGAAGGGATTCAAAGTAACATTACCAAATATGCAGATGACACAAAGCTGGGTGGCAGTGTGAACTGTGAGGAGGATGCTTTGAGAATGCAGGGTGACTTGGACAGGTTCTCTTGGAGGGCGGTGGAGGCCGGTTCTCTGGATACTTTCAAGAGAGCTTGATACGGCTCTTAAAGAGGATATGGGGAGAAGGCAGGAACAGGGTACTAATTGTGGATGATCAGCCATGCTCACATTGAATGGCGATGCTGGCTCAAAGGGCCGAATGGCCTACTCGTTGGCACTTATTGTCTATTGTTGACTTTCTACAATGTGCTGCCAATGTAGAGTACCATTGTTGTAAAAAGTATAGAATCAGAGAGAACAGGCCCTTCGGCACAACTAATACATCCTGACCAAGATACTTCAGTGAGCTCGTCCCACTTGACTAGTCCATACCCTTCAATACCTTTCCCATCCATGTCATTGTCCAAGTGTCTTTTAAATGTTGCAATTGTACCGACTCCACCACTTCCTCTGGCACCTTGTTGCATGTATGCACCACTCTTTGTGTGGAAACACCAACAACCCCCATTCAGTGCGGATAGGGGACTAATCTACGATAATCCTCAACACTGGTGCTCCGCTTTTTTACTCCATGTACACACACGACTGTGCAGCCATGCATAAATCTAATTCAATTTACAAATACGTAGACAATAGCACCATTGTGGGCTGGATATCAGATATTGATGAGACAGGAAGCATATTGAGAACCTTGTGACCTGGTGTCGAGACAACAACCTTTCTCCTAATGTCAGCAAGAGAAAGGAGATAGTGATCCACTTCAGGAAGCGAAGACGTACACGAATCTTGGTTTGCGTTGACGCCGCTTAAGTAGAGATGGCTTCAAATTCCTAGGAGCAAATATCACCAACAACTTCTCCTATTGAAGCAATGTGCAAGAATGCACTCCAATGCCTCTACTTCCTTAGAAGGCTTAGGATGTTCGGCACGTCCACAACAACTCTCACCCTTCTACCAATGCACTGTAGAAAGCATTTTATCGGAATGCATCACAACATGGTTTGGGAACACCTTCACCCAAGACTACAAGAAATTGCAGGGAATTGTGAATGCAGCCCAGACCATCACACAAAACAACCTGCCTTCCATTGACAACATTGATACCTCACGCTGCCTCAGCAAGGCCACCAGCATAATCAAGAACGAGTCTCACCCTGGTCACGCCTTCTTCTCCCCTCTCCCATTGGGCAAAAGGTATAGAAGTGTGAAAACGTACACCTCCAGACTCAAGGGCAGTTTCTTCCCAGCTGGTATCAGGCAACTGATCTATCACACCATAACTAGAGAGCAGTCCTGAGCAGCTATCTATGTATTTTTCAGACTATCTTTGATTGGACTTTACTGGCTTTATCTTGCAGTAAGCATTATTCCCTTTACCATGTATCTGTACAGTATGGATGACTCTATTGTAATCATATATTGTGTTTCCGCTGACTGGTTAGCACACAACAAAAGCTTTAGTACACGTGACAATAAACTAAGCTCAAAAGTTTGTCCCTTGGGTCCCTTTTTAACTATTTCCACTCTAACCGTAAACTTATGTCCTCTAGTTTTTGACTCTCTTCCCCTGGGAGAGGCTGTGGGTGTTTACCTCATCTATGCCCCTTGTAAAGAACATGCATGTACACAGAGAATTCTTTACTATAACTTTTATTACCTAAACACACATCACTGCCCTAGCTGTACATGGTCTGTCACGATCACTAGAGAGAGAGCTAGGGATGGGGAGGACACAGTTATACTCGATTATAGGGGAGTGGTTAGCAGGGGCTACGTCACTACTGTTAAAGGAGTATGCACATAACATCTACATCCTCTACAAAACAAAATAAAGAACAGTGACAAGCGACCACGTCTCATGCGCTAGGGAAAGTACACAACAGTGAAGTAACACCGAATTACACATAATCGCCATAACGGTCTGGCGGCTTTACAAGGCGGCCAGATTGAGTCCGCACCTCGCCATCACCTCCTCCCCCCACGGGAACGAGAGGGACCGGTGCGGGCGGCGAGCACTTAGCAGGAGAACCCCGGGGCGACGAACGCGGCGGGAATGAAGGAGAAGCGGGAGGCGAGAAAGCCGGAGAGCCAGAGACAACCCCGGGAAGAACTACCGGGAGAGGCTGAGGGGACGGTGGACTGGGGAAGGCAGGACGCGGCAGCGAAGACACAGGGGGAGCAGCAGGAGGGGGACAAGGTTCATTCACCAAGCGCAGGTGCCGACGAGACCTGCGGTAGACCGTACCATCGTGGTTAACCAGGTATGAACGAGGCGACCCGGCAGAACCGACGACAATGGCAAGCCTATGATGACCGGAGGAAGACCGCATACGGACAACCTGGCCAGGCTATAGAGAACGAAGGACACAGCAGGACCTGTCATGGGAGCGCTTTTGGATATGTTGCTTGTGGGCAATGCGCTTCCGGACCACAGCAGGTTTGAGCACAGAAGGAGCAAGGGATTGTTGAGCAACCGGGATCGGAGGGCGCGTGACACGTGACATGAGGCGCTGCGCCGGGGACCCCAGGGCATGGTCGCGGGGAATGTTGCGGCGGCTCAGGAGGGCAAGGTAAATGTCCGAGCGAGACAGGCGACAGCGTTCCAGCAATCCCTTAGCACTGCGGACCGCGCGCTCAGCCAGGCCGTTGCTCTGAGGGTACTCCGGACTGCTGGTGTAGTGCCGAAAGTTCCAGCAGTCAGCAAAAGCATGAAACTCAGTGCTAGTGAATTGGCTGCCATTGTCCGACTGCAGGCTTGCCGGGGACCCAAAAGTAGCGAAGTGACGGCGCAGCTTCTCGATGACAGCAGAAGAAGACAGAGAGGGGAGCTGGTCAACCTCAAACCAGCTGGAGTAGGAGTCGACAAGCACCAGGAAATTATTGCCGCGCCATTCGAAAATGTCAGTCGCCAGCGCAGACCAAGGGAGGTCCGGGGTGGGCTGCTGCAAGAGGGGCTGCCGCTGCTGTTGCGGGGCGAGGCTGTTGCACGTAGGGCATGACGAGACCCGGTCCCGAAAAAAACGAGCCATATCAGGCCAGTAGAACTGGCTCTGAGCGATGGAAAGAGTGGCTTCGGCCCCGGGATGGCCACGATGAGCAGTCTCAAAGTATTGTTCTCATAACGCAGCGGGCACTACCACCTTGTGCCCCTTCACAATCACACCAGCAGGCAGCACCAGCTCGTCACGGACCAGGAAGTAGGGCACTGCTGCAGCCGGCAGGGAAGAAAGGCGGTCTGGCCAGCCCCGCTTGATAACCGCAGCCAGCTGTTGGAGCGAAGCGTCAGCTGCTGTGTGCTTGACCAGAGACTTCATCTGATTGGAAGGCACGAAGTTCACATTCAGTACTATCAAATCGGACGCCTCGTAAGGGTGGCGGGTGGTGGATGCAAGAGGCGCCCGAGACAGCGTGTCAACGATAAACATGTCCTTGCCCTTTCGATAGACCACAGTGCAGGTAAATCGTTGTAGCTGAAGCATCATACGCTGAAGCCGGGAGGAGGCCACGTGAATCGGCTTATTGAGGATGGTGACCAGAGGTAGGTGGTCCGTTTCAATGGAAAAACATGTGCCCAGAATATAGTCTTTGAACTTCGAGCAGGCGAAGACAACAGCCAACAGTTCTTTTTCAATTTGGGCATAGCGCTGCTCGGTGGGAGTCATCATACGGGATGCATATGACACGGGCAGTTGTACTCCATCGTGGACCTGCAAGCAGGCGGCCCCGAGGCCAAACTTGGACGCATCGCATGTGACGACGATGGGGCGCTTGAGGTCAAAGTACTTCAGCGTTGGGGTGCTGACCAGCTTGGACTTGAGGATATCGAAGGCTTTCTGGTGTGGCGGGAACCAAGCCCAAGCAGTGCCCTTTTTCACCAGGTCTCTCAGGGGAGCGCTCAATTCACTCAAGTCAGGGATGAACTTCCCCAGGTAGTTAACCATGCCCAGGAAACGCTGGAGGCTCGGCACATCATCAGGTGCAGGCATCTCAGAAATCGCGGCTGTCTTCTGCGGGTCGGGCTTCAACCCCGACGCTGTGAAAAACATGTCCCACGTAAGTGACCTCCGGGACGCGAAACCGGCATTTTTTCGGGTTGAGCTTTAGGTTGACCTCCCGGGCTCGTTCCAGGACCTGTCGGAGGTTGTGGTCGTGCTCTGTGACATCCTTCCCATATACTAGGATGTCGTCGACGATGATAGCACACGGGAGCCCGGCGAACAGTTGTTCCATTGTTCTTTGGAATACCTCACTGGCAGAGTTGATCCCGAACGGCATGCGCACAAAACGAAACCTCCCGAAGGGCGTGCTGAACGTTGTTAGGTATGAGGACCGTTCGTCCAGTGGTATCTGCCAGAACGAACTCTTGGCGTCAAGAACCAAAAACACAGTGGCTGGGCCGACTTGTGCAGCAACATCTACATCCTATAACATCTACACCCCTCATGATTTTGTATACCTCTTTACCCTTCCGCCTCAGCATTGATCCCTGTGGTATATCACTTGTTACAGGCCTTCAGTCCAAAAAAAAAATGTCGACAACCACCCTCAGTCTCTTACCTTCAAGCCAATTTTGTATCTGATTGGCTAACTTGCCCTGGATCCCATATGATCTTGTCTTCCAGACAAGCCTGCAAAGTGGTACCATGTCAATAGATCTTGCTAAAGTCAGAGTAGACGTAATCCAATCAGTCTGAAAGAGAGTTCCGATCTGAAATGTCACCTATTCATTTTCTCTGGGGATGCTGCCTGAACCACTGAGTTACTCGAGCATCCACAGTTCCTTGTTTCGCCATATAGACAACATCTACACCACCACTCTCCTCGATCCTTTTCTTTAAGAGTAGTTTTGTTGTTTTCATAATACCTAAAACAAAATGGAAACCCTCATTTTAATGGAAATTCAAATGGGATGATGGTAACCCTTTGCAGTTGAGTAGCTGGATGCGACCATGTGCACACGCACAGACTATACAGTGGCTTTCAAAAGTATTCATACCCCTTGAACTTTTCCACATTTTGTCACGTTACAACCACAAACGTAAATGTATTTTATTGAGATTTTATGTGATAGACCAACACAAAGTGGTGCATAATTGCGAAGTGGAAGGGAAATGATACATGGTTTCCAAATTTTATTACAAATAAAAAACTGAAAAGTGTGACGTACAAAAGTATTCAGCCCCCCTGAGTCAATACTTTGTAGAACCACCTTTCGCTGCAATTACAGCTGCAAGTCTTTTGGGGTATGTCTCTACCAGCTTTGCACATCTAGAGACTGAAATGTTTGCCCATTCTTCTTTGCAAAATAGCTCAAGCTCAGTCAGATTGGATTGAGAGCGTCTGTGAACAGCAATTTTCACGCCTTGCCAGAGATTCTCAATTGGATTTAGGTCTGGACTTTGACTGGACCATTCTAACACATGAATATGCTTTGATCTAAACCATTCCATTGTAGCTCTGGCTGTATGTTTAGGGTCATTGTCCTGCTGGAAGGTGAACCTTCGCCCCAGTCTCAAGTCTTTTGCAGACTCTAACAGGTTTTCTTCCAAGATTGCCCTGTATTTGGCTCCATCCATCTTCCCATCAACTCTGACCAGCTTCCATGTCCCCGCTGAAGAAAAGCATCCCCACAGCATGATGCTGCCACCACCATGTTTCACAGTGGGGATGGCGTGTTCATGGTGATGTGCAGTGTTAGTTTTCCGCAATGCATAAAGGTTTTGCATTTAGGCCAAAAACTACAATTTTGGTCTCATCAGACCAGAGCAGCTTCCTCCATGTGTTTGCTGTGTCCCCCACATGGCTTGTGGCAAACTGCAAACGAGAATTCTTATGGCTTTGTTTCAACAATGGCTTTCTTCTTGCCACTCTTCCATAAAGGCCCGATTTGTGGAGTGCACGACTAATGTGGAAAAGTTCAAGGGGTATGAATACTTTTGCAAGCCACTGTATGTATATAGTAGAGCAGTTTTGACAGTATTTGGGGAGAAATGTTTTAGATGGCGAGTAGTGTGTGTTTACAAATTAGCTAGATCCAAAATTTCAATGACTTTTATGCTTAACTTTCTTTTTATATAATAAACGCTGCATTTGGTTGGAAGACGTTTGTTTGTTGCATGCAGTTTTTGAAAGATTGGACTCAAATGCAATGCCTTATTTTAAGAAAAGATGAAATAAAAATTCAAATTTATGAGGACTTTCATTTATTCTTTCTGGATGTTAATAGAAAAATAAATGTATGCATCGCAGCTTGTTTTTGAAAGACAACTGTACTTGTGGCATGCAAATCACCTAATATGTGATATTGTATTCTCATTTCTTAATAACATTATTCAGGCAGCTAACTGATGGACTACTTCTCGCGTATGGCGTGCACAGCCTAAGGTTGTAGGACAACCTGTTCTATTTGATTGTGCACGCTAGATTGATTGCATTCGTTGAAACAGGGCGGACCACATGAACGTTGCAATCTCCTACCCCACTGATGGACTGAATAGATAAAACAGGGAAATGCAAGAATAAGCACTTAGCACTTTCTCCACACTGCTGAGCAAACTATCTTTATAATAACATTTGTGGGAGGTTAGTAATTGGTTACCTGTGACTTGTCTGATTCAGGGAATCAAGGTCAAAGAAACAAATGTAACTGGTGATCTTGTATAATAAAATTTGTTTGCGTTTGACATTTAATTGCACCATGTTAACATAAGCTATTCACAGGTTGTGCATCTTTATATTTAATTTCAAATATAGTTTCTATTTTTACGCAGACTACCAATGGTGTAGCAACACGTGAAGAAGAAGAAATCAGTGAGGTACAGGAAGATGATCGCGATTTGTTTTCTGACCAGCTAGCTGGTATAGGCATGCTTGGAAGAATAGCCGCAGAAAACTGTATCCCTCTACTTATCAGGTGGGTATTTAATTTTCTCCAACAAATGTAAACACAATTAACAGTATTTACCATCCAGAAGCTTTAAAATGAGATGGCACCTGTATAATACTGTCAAATATCTTACTTCTGTTGTTTAAAACATGTGGATAATGTCTTGAAGTAAGGAGTATACACATCCAGATGGTGGTCCCAAGATATTTATTTTTATTTTAACACCATCCCGATTCAGTGCGACTTGCTGTGTTCTGCCAACTGATCTTTTTTTAAACCAAGCAAATAGGAATGCCTTGTAGTAAATTAACAATAGACAACTTCAACCAACCACCAATGTGATTTGGAGACGGGGGGGGGGGGGGGGGGGGAGAAACTAAAGTAAAAAAAATCTTTGTTACTCTGTCCCAGTGTTTCTAATAGCCTTCCTTTATAGCTACCTTTCAAGAATGTAGCAGTGACATCCAAGGTAATGCAATTACGATAACCCATTTTGCTATCTGATACCTTGCCTCTCTGTACAGGTTGTTGCAGCCACTTGTATCGATCACTAATTTTTAAAATGCAAAATTTTGATATGTAGTGTCCAAACTTGTTTTGTTTATTGGATCACTTTCTCTTAATGTTCGGTTCAGCTTGTTGGAAGATAGAGTTACAAGACTTCACGGTCAGTTACAAAGGCAACAGCAGCGATTCCTTTCATCGCCTGGGCCAGCTTCATTGGCTAATAAATTTCTAGATGATTTATATGAGGATATTCATTGGCTAATATTAGTCACAGGTATGTTTATTATTAAATATATTGAATGATGTTTAGCTAGATATTTATGTTTTTTATTATTTTAACAAATACATACTACAAAGGAGTTAACTTAGAAAATTATTTGAAACGAATATAACCAATTTTGCTAGTTTCCTTTGAAATTTGGACACTCGCGATTCTTAAATTATTTTGTCAGAGTAAGAATCATTGATAATGATGATGTATGTTCTCAATCTCCAATAAGTTATTTTTTAACTAACACTCTTCTCTCCCTGCTGGAACTTGTTGTCAACTGTAACAATTTATCTTTTGATTCCTCCTACTTTCTACCAATCAAAGGGGTAGCCATGTGCATTTATCTCTGTCCCTGTTACATAGATGTCTTGCAGTTGTGCAGAACTGTCCATTTCATCAACTTTAACACTAGCACCCTCAAATTCACTTGGACCATTTCTGTCACCCCTCTCCTATGTCTTAATTTCTCTGTCTCCATCTCAAGAGAAACTATCCAATGACAACTGCAACAAACTCACCAACTCCCACAGCTACTTAGTCGGCACCTTCCCATTCCCATGCCGACCTGTCTGTCTTACCTTACCTCCTCTGTCAGACTGAAGATAGAAGCAAACATGAGGAACAGCATCTCAGGTAGTCTACAACCAATGGCATCTACTTTGAATTGTCCAATTTCAGGTATCTTGTCCTTTTCTCTTCCAATCTACCCAGGTCTTTTCACACACCCTGTTTTCCCACCTTAACCCCCGGCCCCGTATTGCACTATTTATTTCCCTTGCCTCCCAATTTATCCATTAATCCATGCTTTCACCAAGTCTATTTCAGCACTAAGTCACGCTACTCTGTAGCTTCCGTCAGTTTCTGTAGCATTTGTCTGGACATTTGTTGTCTTTGGACTTTACTGTTTTAAAACCACCCTCTTTCTGGTCTTGATAAATTTGAAGTCATCCAAATTTTTACTCTCACCAAATTCTGTTCATAAATTTCATTTGTGTTTGGTAATCTATCCTGACTTCTGTTCACAAATCCTTTTTTTTTCTTAATTCTCAGCCTTATTTTCAATTTCCCCATGGCCTCTTATTTTCTACTCCAAACAACTCCTGCATTTTGACAGAGATAAAATGGTGCTTCTCCAAATCTGGACTCCTTGTTCAGTTTTGCATCTCATCATTGTACCAGCGATGGTTGAGCTTCTTGCCACTCGGGTTCTGCTTTCTACACATCTCTCCCTGAGCATTTTTGGTTCTCAGGACAATTCTGACTTCATTGACCAAGCTTTTCATCATACCTTATGTGGCTCTGTGCCAGGTTTTGTTTGATAATGTTTCTGTGAAGTGCTGTGGGACATTGTGCAATATATGAAAGTTATCTGAAGGGTAACTTTTTATGCACAAAAAAAGGTGGGTGGAGGCGATAGTTGAAACGGGTATTATTTCAACGCTTAATAAGGTACGTGGACACAGTAGCTTTAGAGGGATATGAGCCAAATACAGGCAGTTGGGACTAGCATAGATGGGACACATTGGTCAGTGTGGGCAAGTTGGCTTCTGTGTTGTATGTCTCTATAAATTCAAATTCCTGTTAGTTCTGTGTCCAGTTTTGTTTGATAATGTTTCTGTGAAGTGTGGTGGGACAAAGCTATGTGAAGGTGAAATGTTACTTCAAATTCCTGATGACTTTTTAAAATAAAATAATTTGTGAGCATAGAATTTTAACCTGTTGTTGTAACCTACTTTGTTATCAGGCTACCTCTTGGCTGATGATACTCAGGGAGAGACTCCTCTTATACCTCCAGAGGTAATGGAATATTCCATTAAGCATGCAACCGAGGTTGACATTAACACAACACTTCAGATCCTGGGCTCTCCTGGGGAGAAGGCCTCCTCAATACCAGGATGCAACCAAACAGATTCTGTGATTAGGTAAATGCTTTGAGTGATACGAGTCAGGAAAAACAATGACAGAAATGTAAGATTTATTTCGGATCCATCTGAAGTTTATTGTAAATGCTAAAAGAAAAGTGGTGCAGATGCTAAACTGTATGACCAGGTCAGAAATTGCGTTCCTTGTGTATTGCTTATAACTCAATGTTGTGGACTGTTCTGCAGATATAGTTCAATTAGGAAGCATGCAAAATATTTTATTTTATTTTCAAATGTTTTTGGAGGTTCACTATGTGGGGCTGATACAAACTCTGTAAGACTTTGGTTAGGCCGCATTTGGAGTATTGTGTGCAGTTCTGGTCACTCCATTGTAAGAAAGATGTGGAAACTTTGAAGATGGTGTAGATGTTTACCAGAATGCTGCAAGGATTAGAAGATTTCAGCTACAAAGAGCTTGGATAGATTTGGATTGCTTTCTCTGGAACTTCAGAGGTTGAGGAGAAACTTGATAGTAGTACATAAAATTACAAGAGGCATTGCAATATATATAATTACGAGGCATGGATGGGGTAGATAGTCAGAACCCTTTCCTCAGGGTGGAATGTCCAACACTAGAGGGCATAGCTATAAGATGAGAGGGGGGAAAGTTCAGGGCAGGTTTTTATACATAAAGGGTGGTAGGGGCCTGGAACGCATTACCGGGGGTGATGGTGGAGGTAGATACCATAGTGATATTAAAGAGGTTTTAGATGTGAAGACCAATGAGATCAGTTTAACTTGGCATCATGTTCGGCACGAACATATGTGCTGAAGAGCCTGTTCCTGTGCTGTGCTGCACTGTTCTATATTCTATAAAAAACTGCAGACTTTTCTTAGGGTGTCAGTTAGTGACAGTTTTCCACCACATTACAATTTAAGTTAATTTATGTGCAACAGTTCAGCTTGAGATTCTAGCCATTATATTAATTCATTTGCTAAATGTCCCACGTTGTCTGATTGTAGGAGGTCCAGACCAACATAATTTCAAATTTGATCTGAGGAGTTAGTACAGCCTGCTAAACATAAACAGCAAATGGCATGGCATTGTGATTGGCTGTGTCGGAACATATCATCACGGTGCACCATTTTTAGACTTTACCTTACGCTTTAGAGAAACAGCATGAAAATAGGCTCTTCAGCTCACTGAGTCCGGATCGACCAGCGATCTCCCTGTACACTAGCACTTTCCTATGCACTAGGGACAATTTGCCCGTTTATCAAAGCCAATTAACCTACAAACCTGTACATCTTTGGAGTGTAGGAGGATACCGGAGCACCCAGAGAACACCCACACAGTCACAAAGAGAACATACAAACTGCATGGAGACAGCACCCATGGTCAGGATCGAACCTGGGTCTCTGCTGCACCACTGTGCGGCCATTTTAACATAGAAAAGTGGACAATTGGTTGTCAGCTGACATGAAGAATAACACTTGGGGCATGGTGTTAAGAACATAATATACTGGTTGAATAATACCCCATGGATGTTGCTATTTTTAGAGTAACTGAGGAGCCATAGAGTCATACAGTGTGGAAACATGCCCTTCGGCCCAACTTGCCCACATCGACCAACATGCCCCATCTATACTAGTCCCAACTGCCTGATTTGGCCCCTAATCCTCTAAACCTATCCTATCCATGTACCTGTCTAAATGTTTCTTATTGCCTCATTACCTCCTCTGGCAGCTTGTTCCATACACCCACCACTCTGTGTGAAAAAGTTACTACTTAGGTTTCTATTAAATCTTTCCCCCCTCATCTTAAACCTATGTCCTCTGGTTCTTGATTCCCCAACTCTGGGCAAAAGACTGTGCATTTACCCAATCTATTCCTCTCATGATTTTAGGGGCGGCGCAGGGGTAGAGTTGCTGCCTTGCAATATCAAAAACTGGTTAGATCCTAAGGGTGTTGTCTGTACAAAGTTTGTACATTCTCCCTGTGACTGCGTAGCTTTTCCTCGGGTGCTCCGGTTTTTCTCCCACACTCCAAAGACGTACAAATTTGTAGGTTCATTGGCTGTGGTAAAAATTGTAAATTGTCGCTGGTGTGTAGGAAAGTGCTAGTGTACGGAGATTGTAGTCGGCGCAGACTCGGTGGGCCGAAGGACCTGTTTCCTCGCTGTATCTCTAAACTAATCTACACTTCTGTAAGATCACCTCTACTTGGAATTTTTTTTAAAGGTTGGAAGGTATAAATAAATTTAAATGTATCTCTGGTGAAGTTTACAATGCTTTGAAACTGTAAATTTGCATTGACATTTTGAACTGAAACTCCCTCTACGCTCAGGTTGTTAGCTGCTGTTCTCCGAGCTTCAGAAGTTGAATCTCGAGCCACAAGAGCAAACTTGACAGAACTGCTCAGCCCACAAATGGGAAAAGACATTATGTGGTTCCTGAAACGGTGGACAAAGACTTACCTTCTCGCAGATGAAAAACTTTATGATCAGGTCAGAAATTGTGTCTTTATGTTGGCATATGTGGACCAACAAATATTGTATGTTAATCAATTTTGTGGATTTTTCTCCAGATTTGGTTCAATTAGCAGGCATGCAAAATCTATTTTTATTCTCAAATGCTTTTGCATGCTCCTCATTGGAGCCTCACTATGTGCCAATTCTCCATACCTGGTTGATTATTATACCTGAAGGGCGATTCCATTATTAATAACGTTCCTAAATGTGGATTCTTGTGCATGATGCTGAGTATTTTAATTTTGCTTGGTATCTGTATAGTTCTGCTATAATACATGTTTCCATAACGCGAATTGAATATAACATGATTAATAAATTTGGGAACACCATTTGTATTATGCTGCATGAATTAGTTATAAAGCAATTTCATTAGGGAACTAGAAAATCACTTTAAAATTACTTTGGAAAGTGACAAGCATAAGAAAAGCTGACTTGCAAAAATATAACAGTCTTGGGAAAAAATACTGTTTCCACGTAAGCTTCCTGCAGTGATCGAGCTTCACCACAGGAGGACATTGAAATTGATAATCAATTGCTTCTATTTACACTTGTGCAATGCTACTTGATTAAACAATGTAACATCCAGCTTGTAGTATTTTTAGCTTGCATTAACAAAAAATAAACTTGCAAATGTTGATAAGAACAATTGTTTTTTCATGCAATTTTCTATAATGCAAAGTTTCTTAGGAATTAAACTATTGTGTTATAGCAGAACTAACATATATATATTATATAAATAATATATAATAAATAATAAATAAATAATATGTCACCCCAACCTGTTTGGTGTCATGGAAGCTATATGGTGCATACTATTGGATCTTACTATTTATCCTTTTATGTGTGTGATTCCCAAAGGATCACTGGATTCGATCCAAACACGTTTTATTTTCTTTTGTTAAATGTTATGTTTCAGTAAAAGTTACCATTTTCTGTATAATTAGCTGTTGCATGTTGTTTGTAATTTTATCTTGCATTCTGCTCCATATTTATTGTGGGTTAAAATAAATGATTGTAAGAAAATCCATGTTCCAATTATAATGGATTTATAATCCATTTGTAAGAGATATAATTACAAATGAATTATAAAATTCATTTTTAAATGGATCTAAAAATATCCATTAGAGGAATATTTTTCTAGTGCATGACTCTGGGTTCTTTGGAGAATAATTAAACACTGGCAACCCCTTCCCCGAAATGTCACCTGTCCATTTCCCTCCTGACCTGCTGAGTACCTCCAGAGTTTTGTTTGTGCTTGTATTTAAGATAATTAGTAGGGTTTGGGAGTTCAGTAGTTACTGCCTAAATGGGAATACACGTCTATCACCTCATCTCATTTAAAATATACATGTAAACAGAGTTATTTGGATAACTGTTTCTTTTTAATTGTGAAGAGACAAATAGCTTCCTCTGTGCCATAAATTTATAGGAATAGAGGCAACAGGCTTTCTTTGTTTCTCGGACAATATTTTTCCGCTTAAGTAATCCCTTAAACCGTTCTTTCATTTATTTGCTGTTTCTGGAAACTGGCTTGTACAAATTAGCTGCCACTGAACTAAAATAACAAACTCATCTAAATTCTGATGAAGAATATTCGACCTGAAATATTAACTCTGTTTCTCTTTCCCTGGATACTGTCAGACCTGCCAAGTGTTCCCAGTGTTTTTTGTTGTGTCAGATTTCTAGCATCAGCATTTTTACTTTTAATTTTCTATCCCAGAACTAAAGCGGCTTTGCTCTAACTTTCTCAGAGCACCTTTTGGGATGCAGAACCTATAATAATTTGCAATTAAAATGAAAGCTGCTTCATGCTTTTAAAGTCATGAGAATGTTTTAGAATGATGGAAGTGTAGCCAGGTAAGGTTAACAACGTTCCATGGAGAATTCATTTCAAAAGGTCAACGATTTGACGCCACCTTTTTCACTGTGGTGGGTATATGCAACGAGCTACCAGAAGATGTAGATGAGGCAGGTACTATAACAGCATATAAACGACAGTTGGACAGATACATGAATAGGAAAGGTTTTGAGGTATATGGGCTAAACACGGGCAAATTTGAAAACCTTTCATCACTTCTCTATTGACACTTTCTCGCGCGGCTTAGATGGGGCATCTTGGTCGGCATGGATGAATTGGATGTTCTGTATGACTATCTGAATTTTCGAGTAAACAGAAATAAACTTGAAATATTCACTCCCCATGATTCTGGTGCACAAATCTTAACTTTTTGCAAGATTTTCTTTTTAGATCTGAGAGCAAATTAAGCATCATTGTCAGCTGTTTTTTTTTCTAAAACTTCTCTGCAGATAAGTTTACCTTTAAGTGCAGCATTTGGTGTGGACACTGAAGGTGCTCAGTGGATTGTTGGCTACCTTTTAGAAAAAGTTATAAGTAATCTTACGGTATGGATTGCAGAACATGATCTGGCAAATGACACTGTTCAACTTCTTGTAACACTGGTGGAGAGGAGAGAACGGTGAGTACTTGCTGTAGTAGGATAGAACGACACTTACCAGACACTTCCAACTCAAAGTCAACTTCCAATGCTAGCAGAATTCTTCAAAGCATTATTTTAGCTAACACTATGTGTCTCTGCTATATTCATGTTAGCACTGTTGGAACCAGCATTTCAACGCTAGCATAGTATTTAAAGAAAAAAATCATTAACATTTTGGAATAAGAAATGATGGACTTCTTGCCTGCTTTGAATGTGAACCTTCCTTGGGCGTTGATTATTGCATAGACCAACTTATTTTTTTTTCCTCCTTTATGTTTAGGTTTATGTTTACAGAGGTACAGTGAAATGCTTTGCTTTGCATGCGATCCAAACAGATCAGATGTACCCTACACAAATACAATTGTCAAGCCCAAAGACAATAGGTGGAGCAAAGGGGAAGATACAGAGTGCAGAATAGTTCTCAGCATTGTAGCACGTCAGTTCCATAGACAATCAAATGTCCACATTGAGGTGGAGTGAATCTGATAGGACCATTCAGAAGCCTGATAACAGAAGGGAAGAAGGAATGATCGGGATGGGACAAGTCTTTAATTATGATTAGCACTGATCGTCATTGTAACAAAACATTCATATTCCTGTTTGCATGACAAATGATTCTCTCTATTAGTATATTATTTTTTTCTTGATCCTTCTTCCTTGTCTTTGGATGTGCCACTGAAAATTAATCTGTGCCTTGTCCTTATGATTTTATAAACTTGTAAAATTATTGTCAATATGAGCGAATGCTGGCTCATTGTGTCTCAAACATCTCATTCTGGTAAATCTGTTCTGGACTTCTACCTTCCTTCCATTACATCCCATTTATACTAAACGGCACAAGATTAGTTTAAATGGAACCCTCTTATTTATTAACTGCATGACTTTTTAATATATTCTGTCCTATTTTATTTAGTTTTGAAATATATATTAATTCAGAAAAAAAATGATTTAAAAAAAATAGAAATCTTGTCTCTTATTCCACATGTTGCAGTGTAAGGATTTGCAATGACTTGGATCAATCAGTTCTCTGAAAGTTAACTCCCCATGAATTGCTTTAGTGTAGTAACTTCCACGCAATGGGAGAGGTTTGCTGTTCGAAAGATCTCAGTGCTTGGCTTCAGCAGATGTACAATTTATATATTTTTTAATTGCTTGTATTTTAAATATCCTCCATTCGAGACCAAAAATATTGATCATCCTAAGACCTAGTTAGGAACAACATGTAGAGAATTATAATTTTAAACCTGTTGATTCTTTTGAACACACTGGACAGAAGGAACTGGTGATGCTGATTTACAACAAAATGAAACATATGCTGGAGTAACTTAGCAGGTCAGGCAACGTCTCTAGACATGGGTAGGTGACGTTTCAGGTCGGGACCCTTCTTCAGACCCTGAAGGGTCTGTCAGTACGAGTTCTTTAGTCTGAAGAACTAAACTAAACTTTAGTCTGAAGAAGGACCTCGACCCAAAACGTCATCTATCCGTGTTCTCGAAAGATGCCGCCTGGCCTGTTGTTACTCCAGCACTTTGTGTCTTTGATTCTTTTGAAAAACACTTGTGAATACAATTATTTTTTGAAATACTGGCCCATTCACTCGGTTTTATAAATAATTCTTTTTTTTGTTAAAGGTTTAATGTAGAATTGATTAGATGATTACATATTGGATCAGGCTATGGAAGGAATGGACACACAGTTTTTCAAGTCAGGACCTTTCTTCAAACTGATTCAACCTGTATCGTTGAGTTCCTCCAGCACTTTGTTGTTTTGCTCAATATTTCAACAACAATGTATTCTGTCTCCATCAATTAGATGATAATTGCTTTCAAATGTGGGACGCATCAATCAGTCTGAAGAGGGTCCTAACTTCTACAATCCGTCTGAAGAAGAGTCCTAACACTAATAATCATCTATCCATGTCCTCCAGAGATGCTGCGTGACCCGCTGAGTTATTCCATGCACTTTTCCCTCCGTAAAACCAGTATCTGCGGTTCCTAGTGTCGTCTGATGTTGATTATTCTTTGTGTATATTGTGGAGGATATTGTTAATTGATAACTTTCCTTTTAGGGCCAATTTAGTAATAAAATGTGAAAACTGGTGGAATTTGGCCAAACAATATGCAAGTCGAAGTCCACCGTTGAACTGCCTTCCGAGCTCCGTGCAGCGAACATTGATGAAAGCCCTCGTTTTGGCAGGGTTTGCTCATGTGGACTCAGAAACAAAACAAAAGTATTGGACGGAGGTGAGAACTTGCATATGGATTTAAGTTCATATCTTTACAGTTTAGAGGGATTTCCAGCATCTCTAGCTGAGTATTTTAAGTAATGGAGTAAATGTGGAAGGGAATGATGATGTATTCAGATAAGTTAAGTGGTCTCAGCTGGAATTCATGTTACTACCATACCTTCCCTCTGCTTCAATAAGTCAACAGAATACAGCATTGCACTGAATTGTGGTATCCTAAGCTGCAGTTGTTCTGTTAAAACTCATGGCTTCAAGAGGGTTTGAGCAGCAATTAAGTTTGTGGGCTAGCAATTTCTGGGCAACTATATAGAACTGCACACCCTCCTGGCACAGTCCCATGCACCCATTAGTTCTTTGGTGAGGATGGCATTCGTTGTTTTTAATAATTCTGTTACTGTTAATTACTTGAGCTTACACAAACTTTTAAAAGTTTTCCCAAACTTGTTCATTCAGGTGAAGGTCTCATGCAAAGCTGAGGTTTGCTTGTTTGTGGCCAAACTATATGTTGTGGCTCGCTGAAGGTGCCCTTTTAGAGAATGTGTTACCAGGTGTAATGCAAAATGACACAGTGCCCTCCATAATGTTTGGGACAAAGACCCATCATTTATTTATTTGCCTCTGTACTCCACAATTTGAGATTTGTAAAAGGAAAAAAAATCACATGGTTGAAGTGCACGTTGTCAGATTTTAATAAAGGCCATTTTTATACATTTTGGTTTCGCCATGTAGAGATTACAGCAGTGTTTATACATAGTCCCACCATTTCAGGGCACCGTAATGTTTGGGACACAGCAATGTCATGTAAATGAAAGTAGTCATGTTTAGTATTTTGTTGTATATCCTTTGCATGCAATGACTGCTTGAAGTCTGCGATTCATGGACATCACTAGTGTCTTCTCTGGTGATGCTCTGTCAGGCCTGAATTGCAGCCATCTTTAGCTTATGCTTGTTTTGGGGGCTAGTCCCTTTAAATTTTCTCTTCAGCATATAAAAGGCATGCTCAATTGAGTCAGATCGGGTGATTAACATAGCCACTCAAGAATTGATCTTTTTTAGCTTTGAAAAAATCCTTTGTTGCTTTATCAGCATGTTTGGGATCATTGTCTTGCTGTGGAATGAACCGCCAGCCAATGTTTTGAGGCATTTGTTTGAACTTGAGCAGATAGGATGTGTCTATACACACATCAGAATTCATTATGCTACTACAATCAGCAGGTATATCATCAATGAAGATAAGTGAGCCAGTACCTTCAGCAACCATACATGCCCAGGCCATAACACCCCCACCATCGTGTTTCACAGATGAGGTGGTATGCTTTGGATCTTGGCCAGTTCCTTCCCTCCTCCATACTTTGCTCTTGCCATCACATGTTAATCTTTGTCTCATCTGTCCACAAGACCTTTTTCCAGAACTGTGGTTGCTCTTTTAAGTACTTCTTGGCAAACTGAAACCTAGCCATCCTATTTACTAACCAGTGGTTTGCATCTTGCAGTGTAGCCTCTGTATTTCAAATGGCTTTTTTGACTTTCATTGGCACAACTTTGGTCCTCATGTTGATAAACAGCGATAAAAAGGTTCCAACGGTGATGGAAAGACTGGAGGAAAGACTAGGTGCTGAGAGCTCTCTTATACCTGCATTAAGGAGGCATTTAAACACACCTGAGCAATTACAAACACCTGTGAAGCCATGTGTCCCAAACATTATGGTGCCTTGAAATGGGGACTATGTATAAACTGGTTATAAAATTTTATAAAATTATAAAATGGTAATTATTACCATCATTTGTAGTAGAGTTATTAATAATACATATTGTGATCTTTTATTTATATATATAATATAGGCAGAGGTTAAAAAATTTTTTTTTATTTTTTTTTTTATTTTATTTTTTTTAGTTCTTTTCTCTTCTTTCCTTTTTTACAATTATCAAATTATTAGTTAACTATACCCTCATTGATTTATAAGCTACTTTTTCTTTATCTTTATTTCTAAAAAAATAATAGATAAGTATTATTAATGTTTTACATGTATGATAAAATGAATTATCTGATATCTGTAAACTTGTTTAAGGTATCGTAATTGATTATCTTTAATAAAAAAATATTACAAAAAAAATGGTAATTATTAAACATAAATAGTAAAGGTATGGGAGAATTATGCCTATTTAAGAGATCGATCTCTTAGGTAGGCTTAATTCTCCGTGCCTTTCATCCGCAGTTCTTGTAACACGCGAAGGTCTGTGCAGGCCACGTGCCATCGGTGCTGCTTCAAGCCGTCAATGACAAGCGCGGCTGAAGGCAGCTGAAATTCTGCCTTTGCAGTACTGCGCATTCGCAGCAGCCTACTGCGCATGTGCAGCGCACGTTTCTTGGCGGGTTTTTCAAATATGGATTGCCATTATCTTAAGTGTATCTTGGGAAACAAAGAGAGAAGAATGGAGTTTGTGTACAAATGATGTGGTAAGTACATTTCTTGGTGCTATATGTTTTTAAATACCGTATGCTGTGTAGGGAACTCTCCCCCCTTCCCCCCCCCCCCCCCCCACCCCGGGAAATACGGGGTGGGATGGGGGGAGAGGAGAAGGAGAACGGAGAGGAGAACAATCTGCGCATGCGCGGTTTAAGATTTTTTTTTAAAGCCGACTGACTTCCTACCCCGAGTAGTTACTCACAGCAAGTGCCTGGTATAAACACAGCTGTAATTTCAACATGATGAAACCAAAATGTATAAAACTACCCTTTAATAAAATCTGACAATGTGCACTTTAACCACATGTGATTTTTTTTTTTCTATTACAAATCTCAAATTGTGGAGTACAGAGGCAAATAATTAAATGATGGGTCTTTGGCCCAAACATTATGGAGGGCACTGTACCTGGGGTAAAAGCTGATTTAACAAAATGATCATCTGTGGTCACATTGTATATTAAAGCCAAACTACATTTTGCATTAAAGTCATCTTGTGGATGCCAGTGTGAAAAATAACCACAATGTAAATTTGTGACCCTCAGACCTAATAACGAGCGGGGGATCAAAACCGTTTGCAATTGCTGTTCCAAGCAGCTTATGCATTCAAGATGAAACACCAAAATTGTTTTGTCAGATGTTCTTCATAAGAGCATGTTGGATATCTAATTTATCTGCAGAAATCTGGCAGTGATACATTTTTTAGAAGTTTTTCAAGAATGTTTTTTTGAAGGCCATAGCCTCAGTAAAAACAAAATTAGATTTATATATTTTTTAAGGATCTTTAAGATAATAAAGGGATGGCATGGTGGATTAGCAGTTAATACTGTTGCCTCATTGCCAGGGATCTGGTTTGAAACTGACCTTATCCTCCCTTTGGCAAACTTCCATGTTCTCCTGCACACGGCTGGATTCTACCAGGTACTCTGGAATCCTCACACATCCTAAAAATATGCTGGCAAGGCTTCCGGTTGTCGCCATGGAGTAAGTGGAGTCGCGCCATTACAACTCCGCTAAAAATTGAAGAAAAAACGGGGGTATAGGGGTCAGTTAAACGTACTTACCACAGGAGAACGACTGTGAACGGCTCCGGTAGCGTTTAAAAGGTGCGTGACGTCACCAGGTGCGCGACTCTAATAAGAAAACAAGATGCAACGCTCCCTCCCCCCGCTGGTACTGGAAAAAAACTTACAAGAAGGGAAATATGCCCCGTTGGAGCCCTGAGCTCGAGTTTGGCTGCTTCCCAAGAGGAGATCTCAAAGAGGAAATCTCACAGAGGAAATCTGAAATGGAGGAACTTAAAAACACTATCCTAGGTGAGATGAAGAAAATGCTTAAAGATATGAAGAAGGATTATAAAGATGATATAAAAAATTTAAGAGCTGATATTCTGGTGTTTCATGAGAGAATTAAAGAAGATTTAAAAAATGAAGTTATAGAGACGGTAAAGATTATGATGAACGAGTGGAAGGAAAAGGCTGATGCTGAGTTACAAAACCAAATGGTGGAGATAAAGGACAAAGCTGCTGGGATGGAAAGAATGCTGGATGACAAGATAGATCCTATTTTAATCTCGCTCGACCAACAAAATGAGGCAATTAAAGAGCTAACTGAGCTTGCTGCATTAAATACTAAGGAGAGAGAGAAACTCCGCTCCGAGAACAAACGTCTATCAGAATTATTACGCAAAATAAACGAGAAATGTATCGATTTGGAGGGACGTCAACGGCGTAAGAATTTGCGTATAGTTGGTTTGAGCGAGGGTCGCGAGGGAAATCAAGACCCTCGAAAATTTGTTGCAAAACTACTAAAGGATATTTTGAATCTGGATCAAGAACCCTGTTGGGCCGTGCACACAGGGCATTAAGACGGGCTCCCAGGAGAGACGCGCCTCCAAGACAAATGATTGTAAAGGTGGCTTACGATCATGTTTTTGAAGATATGATGAAGATAATAATACGTAAGAAAAATCTTAAGTACGAAGGGGATAATATTAGTATCTTCAGAGATTATCCTGCGGAAGTGGCCAAGAGAAGATTTTTTTTCACAGAAACAAGAGGTGTTCTGAGGAATATAAAGGATACAAAGGATCTGAGATATGGCCTGATGTACCCAGCAACATTAAGAGTAACGACTACAACGATAAGGAGTACCGTTTCGTTAAACATACAGAAGCACTGGAATTCGCTCGAAACATACAGAAGAGGAAGAAGAACAAGCGGATCAAGAACAAGAAGATGACGACTGAACTTTTACTACCCACCTGCGGTTATGAATTATTCATGGAGAAGGAGGAGGAATAATGGACATGGACTTTAATTTTGGTTTAAAGAGAGATGGATAGATTATTAATAAATAAATTAGTACATTATAGTCATAGTTTTGTATTATCTATCCATTAAAAATGTAAATTATTCCCCTAACATAGTATAATTTACCCCCCCCTAACATAGTATTACTTATCATAATATTAATTATAATAGATACTAGTAACATGAATTATTACTAAGTATATAAATTTAGTACCCCACCCCAAGAAAGCAAATGGTATGTTAGCATTCATAGCAAAAGGATTTGAGTATAGGAGCAGGGAGGTTCTACTGCAGTTGTACAGGGTTTTGGTGAGGCCACACCTGGAGTATTGCGTACAGTTTTGGTCTCCAAATCTGAGGAAAGACATCCTTGCCATAGAGGGGGTGCAGAGAAGATTCACCAGACTGATTCCTGGGATGTCAGGACTTTCATATGAGGAAAGATTGGATAGACTCGGCTTGTACTCGCTGGAATTTAGAAGATTGAGGGGGGATCTTATAGAAACTTACAAAATTCTTAAGGGGTTGGACAAGCTAGATGCTGGAAGATTGTTCCCGATGTTGGGGGAGTCCAGAACAAGGGGTCACAGTCTAAGGATTATGGGGAATTCCTTTAGGACCGAAATGAGGAAAACATTCTTTACACAGAGAGTGGTGAGTCTCTGGAATTCTCTGCCACAGAAGGTAGTTGAGGCCAGTTCATTGGCTATATTTAAGAGGGCGTTAGATGTGGCACTTGTGGCTAAAGGGATCGGGGGTATGGAGAGAAGGCAGGTACGGGATACTGAGTTGGATGATCAGCCATGATCACATTGAATGGCGGTGCAGGCTCGAAGGGCCGAATGGCCTATTCCTGCACCTATTTTCTATGTTTCTATGTTTCTAATATATGCAGCATTTAAGATTGGAGCTGGAATTATTAACATCTTTTTTTTTTAAACGGAAGTCAATAGATTAGTAGCCACGCTAGTGTGGCTTACACTAACACACACTACACTATATATAGGTGTAGTTACTTTTTTTTCTGCGCACTTTATTAACATCCTTCAATTCACTTCCACTCACATTTTTTATTATTTTTGGTATATTAGATATTTGATTTTATATTATACAGTATATGAATATATTTACGATTGGTATTATATAATTAGTTTAAGGAGACGTGTATATGGAATAGTAAGACATATATTAATTTTCATCAATCCAATGTCTGGGTATAATGTTGAGTTGGACGGGCCGAGACGGCTACTCCAATATAAACCACCTTAACAGTAAAATGCAAGATATTAATGAGAAGACTGGGGGTAATGGAATCACCTTCTGTAGTTGGAATGTTAAGGGAATTAATGAACCAATTAAAAGAGGTAAGGTGTTAGCTCAATTAAACAGATTGAAATCAGATGTTACTTTTCTTCAAGAGACTCACCTCAAAAAAGATGCTCGACACAGATTAACAGCTAAATGGATTTTGAAAGTGTATCACTCCTCATTTATACACAAGTCTAGAGGGGTAGCAATAATTATTCGTAAAGGTATACCTTTTAAACTAAGTTCTATAATAGAGGATACAGAGGGTAGATATGTAATAATTACAGAGGAATTATACTCTAAAAAAGTAATCCTAATGAATATATATGCCCCTAACTTTGATAACCCATTATTTTTTAAGAAAATATTTAATAATATCCCTATATCTGCTCAATATAACTTAATAATTGGAGGGGATTTCAATTATACTTTAGATAACTATTTAGATAGATCTTCAACGAAAAGGAAAGCTATCTCTAAGTCAAGTAAACTTATAAATTCTTTTATTAGTACAGCAAATGTTAAGGATATCTGGAGAATAGATAACCCACTGGGACGAGAATATTCTTTTTTCTCGCCTGTATTCGGAACTTATTCGAGGATAGATTATTTTTTAATAGATTCGAAATTACTTCCATTTACGTATGATGCAAAATATCATAATATTATCATTTCGGATCACGCTCCACTAACATTTAAGATAAAATTAAAAGATATAATTATTAAAACTCCTAACTGGAGGCTTAATCCCGAAATATTAAAGGACAAGGCTTGTTATGATTACCTGGTAAAACAGATTAAATTATTCTTTGAAACTAATGACAAACCTGAAACCAATAATATCAGCACAAGCATATTTTAACAAAGAAAATCGAAAGACGGAACAAAAGTTGGAAAAGGAGATAAAACAATTAGATATTGAGAATACAAAATATCCCTCTAAAGTGCTAAGTAATAAAATTGCAATATTAAAATATAAACTAAATAAAATATACTCTAATCAAGTAATTAAACTTTATCAACAAACTAAACAAGTGCACTTTGAATTTGGCGATAAACCGCAAAAACTGTTGGCTCGACAACTCAGAAAACGAGATGATGAAAAAATGATACATAGAATTAGATCTGAGCATGGAAATATATCGACCTTACCAAAAGATATCAATGATATATTTTTACAATATCATCTAAAATAACAGGACAAACGGATGGAATGGATACATTCCTACAAAAACTACAGCTTAGATCAGGGAGGTAGAGACTTGTTAAACGCTGATATATCAATAAAAGATATTGAAGAATCAATCGGATCGTTAAATAATGGAAAAGCTGCGGGCCCTGATGGCCTGAGTGCAGAATTTTATAAGAAATTTCAAGATCTGATCTCCCCAAGATTACATACAGTGTATAAATATACATATGAACAAGGAAAATTGCCGGAATCTTTAAATGAATCTACAATTACACTTATTCCTAAGGTTGACAAGGATTTGGAAGACCCAGGATCATATAGAGCAATTGCTTTTTTAAACACAGATCAAAAAATATTAGCTAAAGTTTTATCTCGGAGATTAAGTTTGGTGATCACTAAAATAATACATCATGATCAAACAGGTTTTATTCCAAAACGTTATTCATCCCATAATTTGAGACGATTATTTAATATTATATACTCAAAAAGAGTATGTGATACGGAATTAGCTGTTATATCCTTAGATGCAGAAAAAGCATTCGATCAGGTTGAATGGCCATATTTATTTAAAATAATGGAGAAATTCCAATTGGGGGATAGATTTTGTAAATGGGTAAGAATTCTATATTCGAATCCTGCTGCAAGAATATTAACTAACCAAATATTATCAGCTAAATTTAAGCTTTATAGGGGTTGTAGACAAGGATGTCCGCTATCGCCTTTGTTATTCGCTCTGGTGATAGAGCCTTTAGCTGAAAGGATTAGATCTGAACCAGAAATATATGGATATAATACTGATACTACAACTAATAAAATATCTCTATATGCAGATGATGTCTTAATTTATATTACAAAACCGGAGATTAGTATTCCCAAGCTATTTAATGTTATAACTAAATTTAGTACATTTTCTGGATATAGAATTAATTGGAATAAAAGTGATATTATGCCTATAACTGGAATAAGATCACATATATTGCAACAATACCCACTAAAAATAGTTACGGACAAATTTAAATATTTAGGTATTAATGTATCTAAATCCTATAACTCATTAATTAAATCTAATTATCCTCAATTATTAGATAAACTTAGAAAAAATATTTTATATTGGAAAACACTTCCTATATCTATGATTGGTAGAATAAATGCTATAAAAATGATTTTTTTACCACAACTGTTATATTTGTTTCAAGCTATTCCCTTTTATCTCCCGAAAACTTTTTTTAAAAAAATTGATAACATTGTTAATAGTTTTATCTGGGACTATAAAAATCATAGAATAAGTAAAAAACATTTATGTAAATCCAAAATAAATGGAGGATTAGCACTTCCAAATTTTTTGTACTATTTCTGGGCAGTTCAGATTAAGAATATGAATTTTTGGTGGGTAAATTTGGATCATGAACCAATGTGGTTAAAGATGGAAAAGGAAGATTGTTTACCTTTTAATGTAGGTTCAATTCTTTTTGCGCCAAGAGAAGTACAAAAAAAATTTATAGGGACAACCCTATAATTCATAGTAATAGACGTATTTGGAAACAAATAGTTAAGACTTTACATTTAGATAATTTGTCACTTAACCTACCGATTATGAATAATCCTTTATTTAAACCCTCTATATTAGATAGGGGGTTTAGACATTGGGATGATTTAGGAATTAAAAGGATAGAACACCTGTACAGAAAGGGAAAATTTCTTTCATTTCAGGAGTTACAAGATATTTATGGATTACCATCACATAATTTGTTTAGGTATTTACAAATTAGAGATTATATTAAGTCTAACACACAAGATTATAAAAATAAAGAACCAGGATTATTAGATGAATTGTTTAATAAACACCCAAACACAGAACAATTAATAGCTTATATATATAATATTATTTTGGATAGGGAGAATCCAACAACAGAAATATATCGTCAAGCATGGGAAAATGAAATAGGTTTATCTATAACGAAAGAAACTTGGGAAGAAAGTTTACAACGTATACATCGTTGTTCGTTAAATGCTAGGCATACATTGATACAATTTAAAGTATTATATAGATTACATTATTCAAAAACCAAATTAAATAGAATTTTTCCTAACGTTTCTCCTATTTGTGATAAATGTCAGAATTTAGAGGCTAATTTAACACATAGTTTTGTAACGTGTTCAAAACTTAGTTATTATTGGACAGAAATCTTTAGAGTTATTTCTGAAGTTCTTAGAGTTAAACTGGATCCAGATCCAAAGTTAATAATATTAGGAATTCCGGACTCAAAATTGGTATTAACAGTAAATCAAAGAAATTTCTTTGATTACTGTTTGATAATAGGGAAAAAAATAATATTGAAATTTTGGAAGGGAACATTAACCCCCATAATTAAAATGTGGACAGCAGAGATGTTGGAGACATTGTATTTGGAAAGAATCAGATTTGTCCTAATGGACAAATGTGAAATCTTTGAACAAATATGGTCTCCATATATACAATATTTGAAGGGATAGCTGTTCTTGGCATTACAACTCAATGGGTACTCGACAGGATTTGATGAAAATAACTCATTTTCAAATTAGGATTTGTATACATGTCTCTACTATATGATGATATTATCATTTGTAATAGTTTTATTTACAATATATTTTGTTGTTTCTCTTTTAAATATATATATAATACCTTTTATTGTTTTTAAAAGGGAAATATATATATATTGAATAGATATATATTAACTAGTGTTTTTTCTTTTTTTTTCTTCTTTCTCTTTACTTTTTTATATAATCAAAATTATTATTTAATCACAACCTTTGTTGATTTAAAACCTATTCTTTTTTCTTTTTCTCTCTATTTCTAAAAAACAGAAGATAATAATAATCAATGTGATATTTGTACAATTACTGAATTAAGTTGGTATTTGTAAATTTGTTTTATCATTGTGAAATGTTTACTTCTAATAAAAATATTATTAAAAAAATTAAAATTAAAAATAAATAAATAAATAAAATAAAATAAAAATATGCTGGCAAATTAATTGGCCGATGTAAATTACCACGTGGTAAAATATAATCTGAAACTGTGAGAGAGAATAAGTTGCAGGACTGCATGAAAGTAAGATGAGGGGAAATAGAACTGTTGAGAATCTTCTTGGGAGCCACCATGGATTAACCAGGCTGAATAGCATATTTCCACGTTGTAACAAGCAAAGAATATGTCAAGAAGAGCTACGTTCTTTCACTTCATTTATCACAGATTTATAATGGTTTTTTTCTTAGGTTCTCCAACCACTCCAACAGCGGTTTCTCAATGTTATAAACCAAGAAAACTTCCAACAAATCTGTCAGGAAGAAGAGGTGAAGCAGGAGATCATTGCCACACTTGAGGCACTTTGTGGAATAGCAGAGGCAACGCAGATAGACAATGTTGTCATTCTCTTCACCTTTTTAATGGATTTCCTCAATAATTGCATTGGTTTAATGGAGATTTATAAGAACACACCTGAAACTATTAACTTGATCATAGAAGTTTTTGTTGAAGTTGCACACAAACAAATCTGCTACCTTGGAGAGGTAAGTAAAACAAGTATGACCTACTTTGCTTGTATCTTGATGTGTTGGAAGTTCTTACCGTTAAACATTTGCATGCTTAATAATTTACCTTTGTTATTACTTATGTTTTCTCCTTCAAAGGAAAAACGTGTGTTTTAAGGAATTGGAGGAAGTTCCGTTATTTTGTGGTGTCACTATAATTCATGAAAATAGTTCTCCAAAAACAATGCTTTAGCCTTTAATATGATTTACTCTTTTACTTAATCAATACGGTAAATGAATGATGTATTAATCTCATGTAACTGTAAGATATCATGCATACACGGTGAAAGTTACACGCATTGTGACTATTGCATTGAATTCCTTGGTTGTAAAATAAGTTGCCATTCTGGTTAGTATGTACCAGACAAACAACAGGAGATTAACCTTTGATTTAAACCAGCATCTGCAGTTCTTTCCTAAACAACAGGAGATCCTTTTGTGCTGGGTGTAATTAGTTTGTTACATCAGAAATTCTAGTCTATGCTCTAGCTTTGTCTCTTTTAAATGTGTTTTTATTTCATTACGAACAGATAAATTGCAAGTTGAAGGAGGAATTGATGCAAAAATATTTAAGTAAAATTGTCTCTTAATTATACTTCAAATTTATGGTTTTCTCAGGACTTTGAGATTTCCCAACCGGAAAGACACATTTTTTTTTCCTTTAGTTACTGCCCCTTACTTGAATTTATTGCCGCATGTATCGAGGTACAGTGAAAAGCTTTTTTGTTGCGTGGCTATTACTGCTGGAGCTGCCGACTATAAGGGAATCCCCGTTCCAGCGCAGGCTCACAGAAACAGCAGGTGCAGTAAGTACAGTACCTGGAAACAATGGGGAGGCCTCCATAGTGTCCGGAAACGTGGTCATTGGGCAGGACTTCAGGTCAGACTGAAGCGCAGGGGACTTCGACCCCCTCTCCCTACTATCCTACTAGCCAACGTACAATCCCTTGAAAATAGTGGAAGACTTAAGGTCAAGGCCACTTTACCAAAGGGAGCTGAGGGAATGCTCTGTGTTTTGTTTCACAGAGACATGGCTCACCCTCAGCTCCCCAGACTCAGCAGTCCAGCCTGAAGGTTTCTCCATCCATCGCAAGGACCGTACACTGGCATCTGGGAGAGGAGTGGGCATCTGCCTCATGGTCAACTCTGCGTGGTTCTCAGACGTGGCAGTCCTATCTAACTTCTGCTCTCCGCACCTCGAACATCTGACGGTGAAGTGCCGCCCCTTCTACCTACTGAGGGAATTCACTTGCATCATCCTGACCACGGTCTATGTAAATAATCGATTCACACACTCTTGAAGTGTATAGCATCCTTTAATGATGGCACAGGGTATAACACACGTCAGCAAGCACTGGTTACATTCTTCTACTGAACTATGCCCAGGGAGGGGAAAGCGTTATGATTGATGTTAACTAAGGTGGGGTTATTGTTACTGAGGTAGCTATATTCTTCTACTAGCTATATTCTTCTAGCTATATTATTGGTTGCATGCATAAACCATCTACATCCTTCCCCTTAGAAAATCAAAACAGATCAGAAGTCATGACAACAGAATTAAACAAAATCGCCATAACGAACAGGTGGCTTACTAATCCGGCCCGAGCGCGTACGGATGTCTCCCCCTTCCCCCGAAAGATCAGAAGAAACAGGAGGCCGTGAAACAGCCGGGGAACCAGAGAAGGGCGGTGGGGTGGGAGAAGCAGGAGAGTCAGAACCTCGACCGGCAACAGGTGACCCGCGCAGAGGGGAACAGGGCGCATGAGGTGGGGATCGAGGCATGCAGGGAACACAAGCTGGGACAGCAGCCGGCTGTTGGTACGTGAGTGGCGGGGCATAGGGGCCCGGAGGCTGCGGCTTCGGCTCATTCACGGCAAGCAGGTGTTGACGGCTTCTTCGGTAAATAGTTCCTTCAAAGTCGACCAGGTACGAACGAGGTGAATTGGCCACCCCAACTACGGTGGCCAGACGGGAGTAGCCACTGGCGGTCTGCAGGCGAACAACCTGTCCAGGCAACAGAGGATCGAGTGGTTTGCACGATTGATCGTGGGTACACCGCTGGCTGTCATGTTTCTCTTGAATGCGCCTCTGCATGGAGGCAGGCTCCAGCACCCGAGGTTGCAGCTGGCGCT
The DNA here is from genome assembly GCA_963514005.1 of Raja brachyura. The sequence continues at coordinate 65,698,727 of OY740786.1, forward strand.
GAGCAATCGGGATAGTGGGTCTGGTCATTCTGGACATCAGGCGCTGAGCAGGGGACCCCATGGCCGGATCCCTGGAAACGTTCCTGAGGTTCAGGAGACCCAAATACAAATCTGAGTTAGACAGTCTCGCCTGTTCCATCAGAAGCTTGCCGCTGCGGACGGCCCATTCAGCAAGGCCGTTGCTCTGTGGGTACTCTGGGCTGCTGGTGAAATGCACGAAATTCCACTTATCGGCAAAAACTTTGAACTCTCGGCTGGTAAACTGCCTTCCATTGTCAGTCTGCAACCGGACAGGAGACCCAAAAGTGGAGAAGTGTTTCCGCAGCTTACGGATTACCATCTCCGACGTGAGGGATGTCAGCAAATCCACCTTGAACCAGTTGGAGTACGAGTCGACCAGGACAAGGTAGTGGTTACCACGCCACTCGAAGATGTCGGCAGCCAGCGAGGACCAGGCCAAGGCAGGAGCAGGTTGTTGCAGCAGGGGCTGTCGCTGCTGGTGTGGTGCAAGACTGTTGCACGTGGAGCAGGCAGAAACGTGGTCCCGGATATACTTGGCTATTCCAGGCCAGTAGAATTGGCACTGAGCGTGGGCGAGTGTCGCATGGACCCCGGGGTGTGCGCTATGAGCCGCGCAGTAGTACAAATCAAACAGGGAAGACGGGACTACAACTTTATGTCCCTTGACGATAACTCCATTCTGGAGCACCAGTTCGTCGCGGACCAGGAAGAAAGGCTGTGTTTCAGTCGGCGCGCTGGAGCGCTTTGTTGGCCACCCTGATTTAATCACAAAGGCGCTGCAAAACTGGATCGGCAGCGGTATGCTCACCCAGAAGCTGTAACTGCTTGGTGGGGATAAAGTCAATCCCCAGTACGAGCAAGTCTTCTGTTTTGTAAGGGTGGCGGGCACAGGAAGTCCGCAGGGCGCAGGATAGGGTGTCCGCAATGTGCATATCGGTGCCCTTCTTGTAGACGATATTGAAGTCGAAACGCTGGAGCTGCAGCATCATACGCTGCAGCCTGGCAGGGCGGCATGAATCGGTTTGTTCAGAATTGTCACCAGTGGCTGGTGGTCCGTTTCGACCGTGAATTTGCTGCCAAACATGAAGTCTCTGAACTTGGAGCAGGCGAACACCACCGCTCGATCTGAGCATACCGCTGCTCGGTGTCCGTCATGGTGCGGGTGGCATAGGAGACAGGATGTAACAATCCATCGACAGACTGTAGGCAGGCCGCGCCTAGACCGAACTTGGAAGCGTCGCAGGTGATGGTGATGGGGCAACTCACGTTGAAGAACCTCAAAGTCGGTGTGTTAATCAATCTGGACTTGAGACAGTCGAAAGCCTGCTGGTGCTGTGGGAGCCAGACCCAAGCGATATCCTTTTTTGTCAGCTGCCGCAGGGGTGCATTCAGCTCACTGAGATTTGGTATGAACTTCCCAAGGCAATTCACCATGCCCAGGAAGTGTTGCAGACTAGGCACGTCGGTGGGGGCTACCATCTCGGAGATGGCAGCAGCCTTCAAGGGATCGGGGTTTAGTCCGTTAGAGGTGAAAACATGTCCAACATACGTGACTTCTGAGACTCGAAACCTGCACTTCTTGGGGTTCAGTTTCAGGTTGGCCTGTCGCGCCCGATCCAGGACGCGGCGGAGGTTCAGGTCGTGCTCGGCAATGTCCTTCCCATAGACCAAGATATCATCGACGATGATGGCACAAGGCAGGTCTGAGAATACCTGCTCCATCGTTCGCTGGAACACTTCGCTAGCGGAATTGATGCCGAATGGCATTCGCAAAACTTGAATCGGCCGAACGGTGTGGAGAAAGTCGTCAGGTCAGAGGACGCTTTATCCAATGGAATCTGCCAAAACGAGTTCTTAGCGTCGAGGATCGAAAAGACGGTGACCTGCCCGACCCGAGCCGCCACGTCCTCAACAGACCGCATGGGGTAGTGGGGTCGCCTGATGGCAAGGTTTAAGTCCTTCGGGTTGATGCACACGTGTATTTCATTCTTGTCTTTCTTTAGCGTGGCAACCATGGTGGAGACCCACTTGGTGGGCTTGCTAACTGCTTCTAGCACCCCCATTTCGACCATGTTGTTAAGCATCGCCTCGACCTTGTCTTTCATGGCGAGAGACACCGTGTGGTATTCTGGGTATTCTGCTACTGGGTCAAATGACATTAGTACTTTGTGGACCGTGTGGTCGAAGGACACCAGGCCAAGGTCCTGGCACGCACGGTTGCCCAGCAGAGTCACACAGTCAGAATTCAAAACATAAAAAACCAGGCTTCGCCTGGCCTTTTGCAGCACACAAGTTAAAGTGGCCCTCCCCACCGGCCTCAGAATCACTCCTCCATAGGCATGCAGAGTGGAACGGTCAGCAATCAAGAGCTCATTATTCCTTATCTTGTTGAAGAGGTTTATTGACAAAACATTTACTCTCGCTCCTGTATCTAACTTAGCAAGGAAGGTCAAGCCATTGACAGTTGAGTGTAAGAGTGTGAGTGTAAACATGCACGACTCCTCTGGAGAACTAATTGGATCCGCATCGTAGGATTCTGCTATAGAGGGCTGTGAGCCGTAACAGCCATCAGATTGTGTCAGCCTGTTTAGATTAGGTCTGGAAGCCTGTGCAGCTTTCCCACGGGAGCGACAGACGGCAGAGAAATGGTTTAGCTTTTTACAAAAATTGCAGGCCTTACCATAGGCGGGGCACGGTGTCAGTATGTGGTGCATGTAGTTACAATTTGGGCACTTCTTGGGGGGCATTTCGCCAGGACTGGGTTGGCACGTGGCAGAAAAGCAGTGTTTCCTATCCGAGGCTGTGGTCTCTTAAACCTAGCCAGGTTGATAGATTTAGTGCCCGAGTCACGGTGGTCATCTGGCAATTCAACGACCTCAGACATTCTGCAGGCGTGCATAGCTTTGACTAACGTCAGATCAGAATCCCTTAGAAGCTCAGAACGCAACTTCTGGTCACGCATGCCAGTTACTAAAATGTCTCTAGTGAGCTGGTCTGTCATGTCACCGAAACGGCACCGCTGGGCAAGGTAACGCAAATCAGCAATAAAACATTCAACAGGTTCATCCGGCAACTGTTTCTTTGTAAAAAACCATGCTCTCTCTAAAATGCGGTTCGGGGGCAGGTCACAAATCTCCCTGAACTTGCGTAGCAGGCAAGAGGGGTCACTGGCTGATTCTGCAGGAGTAATCTCCAGGTTATTCTCGTCCAGGACCGCTGGAGCATAGGTGAAAGTTCTTGCCCTCCTCATGGCATCAGGGCCCACAAGGTTGAGGAGGAGGGAGGCTTTAACGGAGTCAGGTTTGGTGCAGTGCACAACGTTGACAAAGTGGGTGAAATCAAATTCAACCGTGGCCCAGCACTCAGAGATATCAGAATCAAAGACGAGCTGCGCGGGGTTTCTGCAAGAAGACGCCATGGCTGGAGAGATTAAACACAAGTAGGCACAAAATCAAAAGAAAGAAATAAAACCCAGTAGACAGGAGACACAGGTATCTTCCAGCTTCGACACCATGTAAATAAGCGATTCACACACTCTTGAAGTGTATAGCATCCTTTAATGATGGCCCAGGGTATAACACACGTCAGCAAGCACTGGTTACATTCTTCTACTGAACTATGCCCAGGGAGGGGAAAGCGTTATGATTGATGTTAACTAAGGCGGGGTTATTGGTACTGAGGTAGCTATATTATTGGTTGCATGCATAAACCATCTACAGTCTACATCCCACCCCAGGCAGACGTCCATCTGGCACTGGGGGAGCTGCACGCCGTGGTTAACAAACACCAGACGGCTTACCCCGAGGCATTTACCACCATTGCCGGGGACTTCAACAAAGCCAACCTGACGAAATCGCTCCTTAACTTCCACCAACATGTTTCCTCCAGCACCAGAGGATCAAACACCCTCGACCACTGCTACACGACCATCAAAGACGCCTGTTGCTCTATCCCTTGCACTCACTTCGGAACATCGGACCATTCAGCGTACTGCTTCTTCCTGCACACAAGCAGCACTGAAGAAAGCATCCCCAGAGGTGAGGACTGTACAGAACTGGTCGGGGGAGGTAGAGGAACAACTCCAGGACTGCTTGGAGTCTGTAGACTGGGCAATGTTCAAGGACTCGGCAATGGACCTGAATGAATACACCACAGTGGTTACAGACTTCATAAGGAAATGTGTGGAGGACTGCGTTCCAACAATAACCTTCCGAGTGTTTCCTAACCAGAATCCTTGGATGAACCATGAGATCCGCATTCTTCTGAAGACCAGATCCCGGGCATTCAGGTCTGGCGATGCAGTGGTGTATAAGAAGTCCAGATAAGTCCTTGGTAAGGCCATCAAAAAGGCCAAACGGGACTTCTGCTCCGAGCTGGAGAATGAGACGGATGTTCGGCAACTGTGGCAGGGCTTGAATGCCAACACCTCCTACAAGGGGAAATCAGGAGGCGGGTCAAACGACAGCAAAGCATCACTCAATGCTTTCTACGCACGGTTCGATAGGGAGAACACTGATGTGCCTTCCCGAGCCCCCATTCGCCCTGACGGTATTGCAGTCACAGTCACAGAGGCCGACATCAGAAGATCCTTCAGGGGGGTGAAACCTAGGAAAGCGCCTGGACCTGATGGTATACCCGATCAAGTTCACAAGACCTGTGCAGACCCACTGGCGGGAGTTTTTGTGGACATTTTCAACCTCTCACTTCTGACATCTGAGGTTCCCACCTGTTTTAAGAGGGCATCAATAATACCTGTGCCCAAGAAGAGTAAGGTGACGTGCCTCAATGGCTATCGACCAGTGGCCTTGTAGGCACTAATGTCTGTGGTAATGAAGTGGTTTGAGAAGTTGGTTATGGTGCACATCAACTCCTACCTCGACAAGAACCTCGACCCCCTACAGTTCGCATACCACTACAACAGGTCAACGGAGGATGCAATTTCACTGGCTCTCCACTCTGCATTGGACACTTGGACAATAAAAACACTTGCGTCAGGCTGTTGTTTATCGACTACAACTCGGCGTTCAATACCATCATCCCTTCCAAGCTGGATACCGAGCTCACGGAACTGTGTCTCTGCGCATCCCTGTGCAATTGGATCCTTGACTTCCTCATCCACAGACCACAGTCTGCACAAATTGGCGAAACACTTCATCCTCAGTAACAATTAGTACGGGAGCACCTCAAGGCTGCGTGCTCAGACCCCTGCTTTACTCACTCTATACCCATGACTGCGTAGCCGGACATAGTGCGAACTCCATCATCAGGTTCACCGATGACAGCACTGTTGTTGGATGAATCACAGATGGGGATCAGTCAGAGTATAGAGGTGAGATCAACCGACTGACCAAATGGCGCCAGCACAACAACCTGGCTCTCAACATCAGTAAGACCAAGGAACTGATTGTGGACTTTGGTAGGGGAAGGATGAAGACCCACAATCCTGTTCACATCAATGGGACGATGGTGGGGAGGGTCCAAAACCCAGCACACAGATGCAATTATAAAGAAGGCACATCAGTGACTCTACTTCCTGAGAAGATTACGGAGATTCAGCATGTCGAAGAGGATTCTCCAATACTACAGGTGCGCGGTAGAGAGCATTCTGACTGGCTGCATCGTGGCCTGGTTCGGCAACTTGAATGTCCAGGAGCGGAAATGACTACAAAAAGTTGTGACCACTGCCCAGTCCATCACCGGCTTTGACCTCCCCACCGTCGAAGGGATCTATCGTAGTCGCTGCCTCAAAAAGGCAGCCAAAATCATCAAAGAACCACACCATCCTGACCACACATTCATTTCACCATTGCCATCAGGAAGAAGGTACAGGAGCCTGAAAACTGCAACGACCAGGTTCAGGAATGGCTTCTTCCCTACAGTCATCAGGCTATTAAACACAACAACAAATAAGCTCTGAGCTCTGAACTGCAAAAGACATTATTATTATTGCACTATATTTGTTATTTATTGAATTCTTTTTTTCTCTTCCCCCGTTATGTACTATGTTTACACATTCACATATTCTGTTGTGCTGCAGCAAGTAAGAATTTCATTGTCCCATCCAGGACATATGACAATAAAACACTCTTGACTTTCTTGGTATTAAAGTTGTAATCTTGCCTCCTGCTCAGTGAATCATGGATCTTAATAGGATTTTGACTGGAGCACTCAAACCTTTTGGAGGACCATTTGCACCTCCCAGCACACCATTGTAGGCTGCACTACTTTGAGAATTGAGAAATAGATCTTATTCTGAGGATCAGGGGAAGATTTTGGTTGGATGATCTAGATGTGCCATTCAGGCCATTTTAGCAGAGTCCAATGCTTCTATCTTTTTTTGTAAACTTTCCTTCTTCACTAATTATTCCTTTCAACCATGTCGATAATTTTCTCTCTGTGGTTCATCTGCCTAATGATTTGTTCAATATGAACACCACCACCACCACAATCCATCTATCTCCTGCTATTTCAGACCACTCAAGTCCTCTTCTGCTTTCACATTTTGGTCAATGCCATCAGAAAAGATGGTTCACATACTTTACATGTAGGAACTTATTCTTACTGCGTCGTTTATACAACAGTGGCGTCATTATTCATTCCTGTTTGCGTAATATCTTACAATTACGTGAGATTTAAATGTTGCTCTAGTCCAGTTTTCAATTTGTTCTTGGTATCCCAAACAATGAGCCCATTCTTTTATCTTTGTTCTGTAATTACTTTAGTTAAGAGAGACAGTGTGGAAACAGGCCCATCAGCCCACCAAGTCCATGCCGAACAGCATTCCCCGCACGCAAACGCTATCCTACACACATGCTAGGGACATTTTACAATTTTACCGAAACCAATTAACCTACAAACCTGTCTGACTTTGGAATGTGGGAGGAAACGGAGCACCCAGAGAAAACCCACACATGGGAAGAACGTACAAACTACATACAAACAGCACGCGAGTTCAGGATCGATCTCTGGTGTCTGGCACTGTAAGGCAGCAACTCTACTGCTGCACCACTGTGCCGCCCGATCCTGACTTTATTGAATCATTAAACTGATGTGAATTCACTTATCACATTTGTTGTTCTGGGTTTTTTTTACAAGGGAAAAAAAACAACAGGCTTTCATTTTTTTCCCCTGTAAAGAATTGTTACAGTTCTATAGGGAAGGTTGATTACAAGTTTTGGGCCGTTTTGAAATATTCCATATTTTTGGTTGATTTCCAGTCAAAAGCCATGAAGCTGTATGAAGCGTGCCTGACACTACTGCAGGTTTATTCTAAGAACAGCTTGGGCAGGAAACGGTCCGATGTGGCGGCAGAAGAGGAACAGTATCAAGATTTGTTGCTTATTATGGAACTTCTGACTAACCTCTTATCAAAGGAGTTTATAGACTTCAGTGATACAGGTATATTTTAACTCTTGAGTACAAAGATGCAGAATAAAATAATATGTCATGCACATTGTATGACACTGCAAATTCTCCGTATATCTTGAATACCTCAGTATAACCTATGACAGTTTAAAATAATAATAATAGTGTGCAATGATGTAATAAGTTCATCTTAAGGAATTTGAATTCTAACGCACCTTTTTATGAGCGATGCCACAACGACAGAAAGGTGAAGCTTGCATGAAACTGGCTTCTCTGGCTTTTTTAAAAATACCATAAAGATCTTGTAATAAGGAACGGTAAAAACGCCGTCTCTCTTATGCAGTACCTTGGGGTCAGGGATAACCTGGTTCAGCTAAAATTCTGTGATGACTGGGGCCAGAATGGGAGCTGCACATGCTAACTTGGTGAACAGGTGGGTAGGTGGAAGCCCAATGTAAATGGCAGACAGACAGACCAGGTGTACCTAACAAAGCAATATGTTGTATGGGTGTTTATCAAGGATGTTCCTTTTCCTTTTTGAATGGCCGTGGGCCAGAAGGTCCCACAAGCTGGTGAGGATATTGCACTTCTCCCCCCCCCCCCCCCCCCCCCATAAGGTTTCACTGAGAATTCCTCTGACCTACTAACTATTTGCCATGGCAAAAGATTTAGAGATACAGCATGGAAACAGGCCCTTCGGCTCACCGAGTCCATACCAACCAGCGTTCACCCCATACACCATCACTATCCTACACACTGGGGATAATTTACAATTTTTAAAGAGGCCAATTAGTGTAAAAACCTGCACGTCTTTGGAGTGTGGGAGGAATCCAGAGCACCCGGAGAAAACCCGCACAATCATGGGGAGAATGTGCAAACTCTGTACAGACTCAGGATCGAACCCGGGTCTCTGGTGCTGTAAGGCAGCAACTCTCCTGCTGCACTACCCTTGCAAAAACGTTTGATGTAGTGTGCCTAGTTTGTGACTTCTGGTGTTGGGCATTCAAATGAGTGGCCTTGTTTCCTAATCCTTAATTTTAGATTCTGTTACCAATGTCAGAATAACTGGTTAGTGCTTCCTTGTTGCTCTAAATCAGGGGTTCCCAACCTTTTTCATCCTGTTTACCCCTGGCAACTTTAATAGCACATGACAATGTTATTTCACTTATTTATGAACAACTAATGATGAACAGATACCGGTATACCAGAACCAAACACAATCAGTCAATGAGAAAAAATATGTACAAATCCAGAATCAACAAATTACCCCCTGGGTAGGAGAAATTTGCCCCCGGGGGTAAATTTACCCCAGGTTGGGATCCCTTGCTCTAAATAGTGTGTTATATTTGCTGGGAATCAGTCTGGATAATGAAAACCAGTGTATCCAGTACCAATCCTTTCCAGACATTGATATGTAGGTCTTCAGGTCCTGCTGTGTTTATTGGCTTTCAGTCAAATTAATGTTGTCAATACTTTAATTTTACTGATGCTAATTTCTTCAAGATCCTCTTGACCAGTGTTCTGCACTATTTCTGATTTTTTTTTTTGTGTCTTCATATTCAAGTCACTACTCAAATATATAAAATAATTGAGGGATGAAGAAGTACAATGCATTAGGGAGATTTTCTATCTATTAATTGATGAATTAGAACACATTTACATTTATGTTTGTTCCAGTCTTTTAAGGAGAATATTTGTAGCCATTTTACACTTTATTTCTTATGCAGATGAAGTTTTTCGGGGGCAGGAACCTGGACAGTCGGGAAACAGATCAGTGTCTGCTGCAGATGTTGTTCTTTATGGAGTTAATATTGTACTGCCACTAATGTCACAAGACTTGTTAAAGGTAAGTGCTTTTAGTAATATCACAAACACTGGGAAATATGTATCCCTTTTCTAGTTACTACACTGCATTCGGGTAAAAGATTTGAACAGCCTGGAGTACTGAACTGAATCATCTTGAATTAAACTAAAGAACACAAAGTGCTAGAGTAACTCAGCGGGTCAGGCAGCATCTTTGGAGAACATGAATAGGTGACGTTTTGGGTCGGGACCCTTCTTCGTACTGAATGAAATTAAATAGCTTAAACTAGTATTTCAGCATGGTCTACTTAAGCTGACTGAAGACCAATGGGGTGGATGTCCAGAAACCTAGGTGTGTCTGGACTGTGGATAGCTGGATGGGAGGAGGATACTGAAAGGAAGGAGAGAATTTTTTTTTTAAAATGTTTACGTCAATTTGTTTATATCATAAGATTATGGTGTTAATGGGAGTGGGACTGCTTTATAATTGATAGTTTGATGCAAGTGTTTCTGGATATGCATCATTGCATTTTTTAAATTTAAAGTACATTTTTGACTTTATTTTTGTGTCTTGACAGTTTCCATCATTGTGTAACCAATATTACAAATTAATCACCTTCATCTGTGAAATATTTCCTGAGAAAATACCGCAACTTCCGGAAGAGCTTTTTAAGAGTTTGATGTACTCCCTGGAATTGGGAATGACATCGTATCCTTTTACTGATGATAGATGGTTTGGTCTGTGAGAATTACAGTTTTGATCGTGACAAATGTGTGGCATAGTTTTTAGGATTGGCAAAGGCAACTTGAACCTGCTCTCAACAAGTCAAGTCAAGTTTATTTGTCACATACGCATACGAGATGTGCAGTGAAATGAAAAGTGGCAATGCTTGCGGATTGTGCAAAAAATGTTAAGATGTTATTTAATGTTAAGATAGAGTTTGGGGATTTATGTGGAAACCTTAACAGCAAAGTCTGAACGAACTGGCAGTTAAGACACTGTAAATGCTTTTCAAGGCTCTTGATGGGAGCACTATCAGACAAGCGTTGGCAATGAGCACCATAAAACAAAGAAAAGGCTGATAAAACAATTTAGGTTTTTAAGAGAACTTTGAAGGTACAAAGATTTGCAGAGATATGGAGGAGTGAATTCCAACATATTGTTTTAGTTTAGTTTATTGTCACGTGTACTGAGGTACAGTGAAAACTATTTTGTTGCATTTACTCCAATCAGTGAAAAGGTTATATATGATTACAATCGAGGCACCAATAGTGTACAGTTATAGAATAAAGGGAATGATGTTCAATGCAAGGTAAAGTCTGATTAAAGAAATCTTGTCAGTTGGGTGATTCTATTCTGGATGGCAAAGTAGTTAAAATTGACAGAGTGTGGATATTGCGGAAGGTTAAAGGTTGGAGGCAATTAAAGGTGTTAATAAACAAGACCATTGAGTGACGAAGATACGGTTGTATTGCATAACATCTAAAAAATGTTTCGTCTTAATCATCAGTGAAATTCCTCAGACTAGATCTGCAGATGCTGGGATCTTGAGGAAAAACAGTGTTGGAGAAACTTGGCAGAAGTAACAGATGTTGCCAGACCCACTGGGTTCCTCAAACACTTTTTTTTTAGTAAAATCATGCCCTTTTATAGATTAGAGAAGTGGGTGGCAGTTGTCTAGTTGTTAAAAAAAGATTCATAATTCTTGTACAAAATAATAAAGATATCAGACTATAAATGAACTATACAAATGGTTCTGATAATAAATTAGTATGAAAAATGTAATACCAAATTGGTTGAATTTACACGATATTGAAGACTGGCTGGAGCACAGAGTAATTTATTTTGTACAATCCTTTACCTTCCAAGATCAACTAATTGCTTTCAACCAATTTGGTATTACATTTTTCATACTAATTTATTATCAGAACCGTTTGTATAGTTCATTTATAGTCTGATATCTTTATTATTTTGTACAAGAATTATGAATCTCTACAATTGCAGTTATAGTTATAATTAGAATTACAATTCTAGAATATACATTTCTGCAATTTTCCTGACTCTCTCTCAGAATGACATCTGAAGTTTCCCAACTCTGTTTAGAAGCCCTTACGCCCCTGGCTGAACAGTGTGCTAAGGCACAAGAAACAGAATCGCCACTCTTCACTGCAACCAGACATTTTCTTAAGGTACATCTTGAAGTAGTTAAAGATAATTCTTGATTATTCTCTGCACTGTTACAGTTTTAAATGGCAAATCAAAGTAAGTTGCAATTAGGCTGATAATTGTTTTCAGATTAGTGAATGTATATTTTAAAGAGAAGATTCAATTTTACCCCTGAATTTTTAGGTTAAAATTCCATCCTTGTCGCTGACAATTTTCACTCTGCTCTCCCTTGCACATCATCCATGTCTGACTTTTCCCTTCCCCTCTTGATCCCTGACTCCATCACAAGGGATAGTCCTCTTCTTTCCCCACCAACCACTCATCCTTTCATGGCACTTTCCCATGCAGCCACAGGCGATGCAACGCCTGTCCATTTACCTCGTCCCTTCCCACCATGCAAGAACCCAAAGGATCTTTCCAGATGAAGCAGCAACTCTGGTGTGTTGCCTGCCACATTAATTTTCCATCCTACTCTGACCTCCTGTCTGTGGCCTTTTGTACTGTTACAATGAACCCAATGTAAGCTTTAGGGACAACACTTCATCTTCCATGTGGGAATATTGCAACTTTCCACACTCAATGTTGTACTCTGCTAACTCGCTGTCTCTGTCAATATTAGACCTGACTGTGATAGTTCCGTTTTAATCTCTGTATGAGCATCACTTGACATGGGTCTGACCTCCAACTTTGCATTTTGCAATATTGTCTGCTTTTGTTTGTCAATTCATCCCCAAATTGGCTCATTAATCTAATAACTGGAGGCATTACACTTTATCCCACATCATCCCTGGCCTCAATCAGATATTTCCTTTTCTTTATGCATCCCTCTCCAAACTTGTCCATAACTTAAAATTAACCTGTTTTTTCTCTTTCTCAGTTCTGACACAGGGACTTTATCCTTGAAACAATAACTGCTGCTCATTCCGTAGATGCTGCTGGATTTGCTGAGTGTTTCCTACCATTTTCTGTCTTTCTTTGTTTGAAATAAATTGTTGTATTGCAGAACTAAAGTTAGCTATAGGAGGACATTTCAATTATTTTAATTTACTGTGATAAATTAACCAACAGTCTGAATGTTCTTGACCTGGAGTGCCGTCTGCCATTTTCCTTCCGGAGATGCTGCTGACCCACTGAGCTGCTTCAGCAGATTTGTTTTTTCGCTCAAAATTCCAGCATCTGTACCCTCTTGTGATTACCTTTTATTTAAAATCTGTTAGATTTTTTTTAATGTGTTGTTTTTATATAACATGCTTGTCATTTTAAACAAAATTTGAAAGTGGATAAAATGTGTGTGTGTGTGTGTGTGCAATTCGTTTACAGATTCAGGGCTGAAAAAGTTCCTTTGGCCCACCGAGTCCGTGACGTCCAGTGATGCCTGTACACTATCACTATCCTACGCACTAGGGATAATTTACAATTTTTACGGAAGTCAATTAACCTACAAACTTGAACGTCTTTGGAATGTGGGAGGAAGCCGGAGCTCCCGGGGAAAACCCATGTGGTCACAGGGAGAACGTACAAACTCAGTACAGATAGCACCCATAGTCAGGATCGAACCCTGGTCTCTGGCTTTGTAATGCAGCAACTCTACCGCTGCGCCACTGTGCTGCCCCACACAAAGCTGCAAGTGTTATGCCCCTGTCTCACTTAGGAAACCTGAACGGAAACCTCTGGAGACTTTGCGACCCACCCAAGGTTTCCGTGCGGTTCGCGGAGGTTTTTGTCAGTCTCCCTAATGGCCGAAAGTGGTTTCCGCTTCTTCTATGTTCCGGCGATTATTTCAAATAATTCAAAACCGGCCGCGAATGAAAATAGGTTGCCGTTTTAAAAATCGGTAATTTTTTAGTCGAAGCCAGTTGCGATGCTAGTTGAAGGTGGTTGCTGGAGGTTGCAGTTAGTGGAAGGTAAGACCTCCCTGGTGGAATAAAACTGGGTGAAAAAAAGGTCTTATGTGTATTGGATAAGCATTTAAGGGAAGATTATTTGTGGAAATTGACTCGATTTGTTCCAGAGTGCTTAGTGGACTTGTGATATAATAATTCATTGGATTTTTGTGATTTCAGCTCGTCTTTGACATGCTGGTCTTGCAGAAGCACAACGCAGAACTTACTGATGCTGCAGGAGAAGCTTTCTACACACTAGTATGTCTGCATCAGGTAAAATTACATAACAATATTTCTGTGTCCCCTCCTTTTAATCTTAAATTTTCTCATTTTTTCCTGGGAAATTGCTTATATTCCATGTGTTGTTTCAACAGGCTGAGTATTTGGAATTAGTTGAAACTCTTCTATCAAGCCAGCAGGATCCAGTTATATATCAAAGATTAGCAGATGCCTTCAATAATCTTACTGGAAGCAGCACTCCCCCAACCTTGGACCGGAAGCAGAGGATGGCCTTCCTAAAAAGCCTTAAAGACTTCATGGCAAATGTTGGTGGTCTTCTGTGTGTTAAATAAACTCAGGCTGCCAAATGCCCACGGTGACCAATGCACTGTAAAGCATGGAGATCGCAGCTGACTGAATTTGACAACTGTTTCAATGCTGTTGCCTACCATCTTGGATTTTAGACTCTCAGGATATCTAGTCTACCACAGTAAGACCGAAGGATGAATCCACTACTATTCAGTTGCCAGTGTTTCTTAGCCATGATTTGCCATATAATCTAATTGTTTACTTAAAAACAGAATAAAATAGTGTATTTTGGAGAATTCCGATGTGTGGATGAATGGCACAGTGAATGAATCCAGTGCCTTTTTTATGTCAGGTTTAAACCAGTTGCCCAAATGGACAGCGAAAACTGTCTTATTGCTTATATTTGAACCCTTGCTTCGGGGGAATCACTGTCGACAAATACACAGCTGTAAATGATATAGCTGAAATTAGCTTTATTTTTTTTCCAACATATGGATTTATTTGTGACCGAAAGAAGAAAACACCAAATTGTAGCATTTTAATCTGATTTTCTTTTGCATATCAGGCAGTAATCATATTGTACACATTTCAGATTCAATTTGTACTGCCTGCTGTTCAGAATAAAGTATATATTTTTGCCTCCCAGCCGTGAATTTTAGGAATTGTAACCAGTTGCCTTATTTTCTGTAAATATAAAAGTTTGGTGTTGTGAAAAGACTGAAACTGGATTGCCAAAATGGCAGCTTTGTGTGGTTTTCCTTGTAACATACTTTTCTTTGATAATGAAACGTTTTTACTGTTTGTTGTCAGAAGTAGTGTTAAAAAACATTTACTTATGAATGGAAGTTGTCATTTTGGGTACAAAAAATTAAGTCATCTAAGTTCTGCATTTAAGGTTTAAAGGGATCTACTTTTAAACAAAACACAACTTTACACCTGAACTGCCACGCTGCAAGGTTCATGTGTTTATTTGAGCAATAACTACGGTGTGAATGATTTAATAATGTTCATCATGATAATCTAGAGCTTTTTTTTTAAGAACTCTAGTTATACTGTTGAGTAGTCAAAAATCAAACTTCTGACACTTAGAAAAATGTAAATAAGCTGTTGGGCGTTTTGTTTGTGCGAAATTTGCCTTGACTTGATGTTATTGAACAAATCACAATGTATGTACATAAGTAAATAGAAAATTGTAATACTGCACAGTACACTTGGGGTTCCAAAATGAGAAACGAATCAGGATAAATCGGTTGGGTTTGAACATGCAAATTAATTTTAAACGCACAAATTAAGTGGGGAAAAGCTTGTGGTGCTCATACCATTAAAAAGCTGGAACAGAAGAAAATACACAAAGGATCGATCATCTGAAGGACAAAAAGATAGTTTAGCGTTTTGGATATGATCATTGTAATAACAGCCTCCATCCAAAATATTTACTTATCTTTCGCAGTTAACTAACTCGTTATATTTTCACATTTCCAATATTATTGTCCTTTTTGTTATCCCTTAGGAAAACCTTTTTTTGATAAACTATGTACAGATTGTGTGTCAAAACTACTGAAAAATAATATTACTACATTTAGTCTCTTGAGGCCAGCATACCAACAAAGTGTAGGTTTGTATGCGTCTCGTAATATACTCAATTTAAAATAAAATTGAAGTCGTTTAAGGGAATTAAAGTTGTTGCATTTTGATTCTCAATTTTTCTAAAAGATGAAAAAAACGAGTCAAAATTACAAAATGTTCGAGACTTTATGCAGATCACTTTTCTGTAGATCACTAATGCTATCCTTTTGAATATTTGCCCAAACTTCGGGAATCACCAAAATACCCTGTTTATCAAGTTTTAGTTTCTTGCAATATAAAGCATAATATGCCTCTGTTGCCACCTATCTTCCCAGCTCAAAGTGAACAAGTAATTTATTCCATTTGTTATGAAAACCTGGTCCTCGCACAAAAATGTTTAGCTACTTTGTTTATTTTGAATTAAGTTTGTATCCAATTCTAAAAGCTGGCAAGTGAGAAGCTTTTGTGCAAATCAGAAATACATTTCTGATTACAACATAACCATATTTTAGATCTATTCAATGAAAGGTGAATAATCAAAATGTCACCAAAGTGCTTGATATTATCGTTACTGGAGCTGTAGGTAATCGCAATGTATCTAAGACTTATTTTGCCACGGTCCCATTGAATTGCAGTAAATCTTAACTGTAATAATTGATTTTTATTTAATGGGTGCAATGGAAATAATTTTTGAAAAAGTTGCACAGATACACCTTTGTAGAACGACCATCAGAGGTGAAGTGTCCATTAATTTAAGCACAATGTTCCATGCAAAAACTGAGCACTGGCCTGGCCAAGGTTTTAATCCACTCTTCCATTCCTTTCAACCTCCTGCATTGCTTCCAAAGACATAATGTAGTTTACCTGCCAACAATTCTTTTTTTAATTGAATTGAAAAATGAAAGATGATCATTTTGAAATAATAGATCTTGATCAACACACGCTTTGCAGCAAATAGTAATTCCTTGTCAACTTTGCATGTTTTAAAAACTGGTGGCAAAGCAATCTGGCAGAATATGTCAAACTTGGATTTCTGAATCACCTGAATAATACAAATATATTCTAAAGACCAAAATTTCTTCCCCCTGCTGTGATCGGGTCCATTGTGTCAACTCGGATACAGGAAAATTGGGTGTTAAGAGTAAGGGATGCACTGTACAGATTTTATTCCGTATACTTAATGGGGCACTATGAAAGTTCAAAGGGTGATAAGATTTGTCTTAAGAATTGTATGCCCCCAAATATTGCATTTGATATTCCATTTTATCATGTTACATGAAGTTTCTATAATATGGTTAAACTGCTGGAAATATTGTCTGTAAATCATAAACATTAAGTAATTTAAAGCCAACTTGTGCTATAAAGAAAACTTTAAAGAAAAAAGAGGAACAGAATGACTGCTTCACTATAGGTCTCATATTTGTAATATTTTTGAATGGTGTCACATTTTAGTTTCAATTCTATGGTTTCAGCCCGTGTTTTGACCAGGGATACCCAGGACTGTTGAACAAAGTATTTAACTATGCTGTGAAATAATGCAGGTCAAGAAAAATAAAATACTGTCAATTGCTGCCATGTGACAACTACTGTGACCTCTTTAATTCATCTGGAATCTGTTCTGAATAAATCCTAGCTTTTCTCGATGTGTAACTAGTTTGTGGGCAGTTATGCACAAATTAATAGCTATGATGCATTTCAGTGATTAGTATTTTGTATGTTTTGTACCTTTTTTGTGTGATTTATTTTGACATGTTATCACATCCCTGATGGTGTGCAAGTACAAGCACCATTTTATGTACATTATAGGAATTTTGACCATTGGATCTTTTTTAATTGTGCGTAGAAGGAATTGTAAAGGTTTAAGGATATGTTTTGGGGACATCTGTCTAACCTAAAATGTATCGTATAAGTCTTCTTATAAGATTTAATATTTTGCTGCAGTTGAGTTCAGTATAAATTCTGACTATTGCATAGTCTACCCTTCTTGCATAGTACAAGATACATTTTTAAAACGAAAAATACACGTGGAATGTTTCTCTGTATATATGCGGTGACGACCAAATAAACTTTGGCTGCTCTTTAAATCAACCTGTCACCATTAAAACCTGGTTTTGTTTATAGGCTTGCTCACACAACATTTAAACAGCAGAATCTAACATTTTCAATTCAACATTTTAATCATTGCATGTGCAAAATGACAGTAGCAACATTACACTCGGTTTTATGCTGTCCACGTGATTAGAAATATAATACTGACTAATTTCCAATATTAAGCAAAACAGATGGTTATTTTAAACTTTTATTAGTAAATTTTAATGTTCATTTCTGTCATAAGACAGCTCTGAACCCGGTTTAGTATTCAATCACTATTCATTTTAAGATATGAGAGTAACTTTCACTTGTCTAGGCTTATGTTGTCAATAATCCCTAAACTCTTGTAATGAATGCATGGAAATCAAATTCCTTTCCTACAAAATTTACCTGAAATCTATTATTATTAGAAATTCCTGAAATGGTCTATTGGTGATAATGCTGATTATTTAAAAACAATCAGAATATATTTCAGCTTTGGGAACAAAATGCATTGGTTAGTAACTAACTGGAACCCTTGGACGATAACTTTCACCGTCACTATAGGCAATACAACTACTTGAAATACAAATCCCAATTAACAAATTTGAATCCACACATTTAAGACCTTTAATTTCTTATTTATGCCTGATGAACTTCAGTTACCAATTGCATCTGCCAGTCATCTGCATTTCTTAAAAGATTTTTAAAATGTTCACAAATCTATTACAAATAACTTATACAGTGTTATCCCTACACAGTAGATGCTTTCCACCACACTGGGTGAAGTGTGCGCATGTGTGGGGCCTTTCCAGAGTGTGCGCATGTGCGGGGTCTCGGGCCGGCAACGCCTGTGGAATCTGATATTTTCCAGACGCTTTGAAGATATATATTACAGAAATGAGTTGCTTAAAGCTTAAATAAAGTTTAAGTAAATTACGAGTAGCGTAAAAGTTTCATTTGCCTCACAACAATTTAAGCAACTCAATCTCAGACGTTAAGCAGTGTGACATCGAGATGGAGAAACTATTGAAACCACAACGCTTGGATCTGGATCCCAACTCACCTACTGCTGCAAAGGAATGGAAGCACTGGCTTCGTACATTAAATAACTTATTTGATGAGTGTGGCGACAATGCACCAGATAAATTCAGGACATTAATAAGCTCTGTCTCTTACGATGTGTATGATTACATAGAGGAATGTACAACTTATGATTCTTCTATTGATGTACTAAGCAGACTCTTCATTACGACACCTTATGTGATATTTGCTCAACACCTCTTTGCTACTCGTAAACAAAAACCTAGTGAGTTACTTGATGAATTTTTACAAAACTCCAAAGACTTAGTAAAGACTGCCTTCAAACCAGTTACAGCTGATCAATATCGACAGGAACTTATTCGAGACTCTTATCAATGGTTTGGAATCGCCTATAATACGACAGAGACTATTAGAAAACAAACCCTGAGATTTACAGTCGGCTTGCAATCAAGCTTACTCACTAGACTTGGATCCGAAAAATTCAGATGCTTATGGCTCATCTAATGTGTATTCTGCTGCAACTACTACAAAAGAATCTCACCCAAGTACTAATATGGATCAAGCTGAAACAATTTCTACTGATAAATGTGCCCTTGCTGCAGCATATGCTTATTCAAAAAGGAAGTGTTACTTTTGCAGGGGTAATATTCATAATAGAGAGATATGTCCTGCAACTTGAAATAGTTGTGGCAAGACGGGACATTATTCTAGAGTATGGAAGTCCAAAGCAACTAAAAGTGTGACTGCTGCCATGTATATGCCTTCTTTATGTGCAATTACAGCTGCATTTCCTCAGAGCTTGTCTCATGCAACTACAACGTTGTCCATCGATGGCCACACACTTAATGTATTACTTGATTCTGGCAGTTCAGAAAGTTTTATGTGAACATGTGTCTCGATTAAATTTAACTATAATTCCTTCAAATAGAGAAATCTCGATGGCTCTGACAACTCTCAATACTCAAATTATTGGATCTTGTAATGTAGGCTTTATTCTGAACAAAACTAATTATAAATCTGTATATCTTGGTATTTTGAGAAATTTGTGTAGTGATATAATTCTAGGTCAGGATTTTCAGAAACAGCACAGATCACTTCAAATAATGTATGAAGGGACTATGCCTGGTCTTGTATTGTCAAAGCCACCAGTATTGTGTGTTTTTTTCTGCTGCATCAGTTGAATGTCCTTCATTATTCACTCATTTAGCCTCTAAGTGCAAGCCAATTGCTACAAAATCAAGACATTTTAAGTAGTAGAGCTAATAGGACTTGATGTTTCAATCCCTGTAATAAGTCGGCACTCTTACTATTTGCAGTGGGATTGGAGTGGTGAAAAGTAGGGTAGTTACGTCATTGGGGTCATCAGGTGGGCACCCTCCTTCTTTGATGTTTCATTGATAAGCCCACATCTCCAGAGGGCTCAACGGTGATACCTGTCATCCCAGTTACACCCCCCTCAATTCCCTACCCTCCTGTCTTCATCTTGCAGCCCAATTGTTGTCTCTCCTTTTGATCATAGAAACATAGAAAATAGGTGCAGGAGGAGGCCATTCGACCCTTCGAGCCAGCACTGCCATTCATTGAGATCATGGCGGATCGTCCCCTATCAAAAACCCGTGCCTGCCTTCTCCCCATATCCTTTGACTCCACTAGTCCCTAGGGCTCTATCTAACTCTCTCTTAAATCCATCCAGTGACTTGGCCACCACTGCCCTCTGTGGCAGGGAATTCCATAAATTCACAACTCTCTGGTTGAAAAAGTTTTTTCTCACTTCAGTCTTAAATGACCTCCCCTTTATTCTAAGACTTTGGTCCCCGGTTCTGAATTTGCCCAACATTGGGAACATTTTTCCTGCACCTAGCTTGTCCAGTCCTTTTATAACTTTGTATGTTTCTATAAGATCCCCCTCGTCCTTCTAAGCTCCAGTGAATACAAGCCTAGTCTTTTCAATCTTTCCTCATATGACAGTCCCACCATCCCAGGGATCAATCTCATGAACCTACGCTGCACTGCCTCAATCACAAGGATGTCCTTCCTCAAATTAGGAGACCAAAACTCTACACAATCCAAATCCAATTGCTTCTTTTTTCTGCAGAATTTGATAATGATTTGATTACTTGTTGGAAGGAGCGACCCCTCACCCCCATTATCTTTAATAGCCTGGTCATAGATGAGGCAATACATCCCCTGCATTCCACTTCGACAGGGAAAATCTTGGTCTTCCAGCCATTCTGGGAAGCTTCAGTTGCCAGTTCAGAGTACGTGATCTTTTTCCTCTCATAAGCTTCTTCAACACCATCTTCCCATGGAACTGTCAATTCCACAACGTTTGCCAACTTGGCTGTTGTGGATCACAGGACCATGTCTCGCCGGAGTGTTGTAGCCACAATGTCTGGGGAAAACAGAAGTCTTTTATTGTAAGTCCACTTCCATTTTCCAATCCCGAGCAGGCTGCAGAATGCTTGCATCCATTGATGTTATCTGGTGCTCTGGAGGTTGGCCTGCTGGTACAAATGTTGTGAAGTGGACATTTCCTGCCGATGTTGGTGGGGAAGCATTTGTGATCGTTCGCCTCTGTTCAAGGATTGATGCCAGCTGTCTTCTTCTTTCGTGTGGCGTGCACAGCCTAAAGTTGTTGGACAACTTGTTCTATTTGATCTTCCGTTTGTGCACATCGAGTTGATTGCATCAGTCGAAACAGGGCAGACCACGTGAAGGTTGCAATCTTCCACCCCACCAGCTGAGAACTTGGTTATGCCGCCAAGTGTAACGCCTTTGGCCGAGACTCCTGTTAGTGCATCCTGTTAAAATGTGCCTTAGTGATGCAGGTGCTTGACAAAGGAAGCAAGCGGGGTCTTCTCTAAACCACTGCTTCTGGGGTGATGGTAGAACATCATAAGTGGCTCTGATGACAAAACTTAGCCGAGATCCTTCCATTTGCCAGATGTCACATCAGCTGAGTTTCCTCTTTTCCAACTCTCCCAGTTAGTCCATTGGCCCTGCTTGGCCTTAATAAAGATGACTGAAACTTTATCAACACAGAAGTAACTAATCTTTTACGAGAAGATATCGTAGAACCCAGCTCTTCCCCTTGGAGGGCACAAGTTGTCGTGGTTAAGGACCCCTTGGAGAGACATAGAAAGAGACGCTGCATTGATTACTCTCAAACTATAAACCAGTTCAAGGAGCTTGATGCATATCCATTACCTCGTATAGAAGAGATTATCAATACATTAGTTAAGTATAAGATATTCTCTACTTTTGACCTAAAAAGTGCTTACTACCAAATTCCTTTGAAAGAATCAGAGAAGAAATACACTGCATTTGAAGCAAATGGGAAATTATACCACTACTGCAGTTCCTTTTGGTGTAACTAATGGTGTGGTTTTTTTCATTAGAGTGATGGACAGACTTGTTGGACAGGAAAACCTTAAAGATACTTTCCGTTATCTTGATAATATAATTATTGCAGGAAAAGACCAAGCTGAACATGACTTTAATGGTTTTTAGAAGTTGTACATTCTAAAAATCATGAGGCAAAGCCAATAACATCAGTGTCATCAATTAATATTCTTGGTTATTGGGTTGGAAATGATATAATCAAGCCTGACCCAGAAAGACTCCCGCCCACTCCAAGAGATACCTGTTCCAGCTACATTAAACTCTCTACGAAGGGTCCGAGTATGTTTGCATATTATGCTAAATGGATACCAAATCTTTCTGACAAAATTCAACCTTGATTAGAGCAGAACCTTTTCCCCTTGACTCTACAGCAATTGGTGCCTTTACTTCTTTAAAGAAACAATTAGAATCTGCGACATTACATGCCATCGATGAGGATCTCCCCTTTGTTGTTGAATGTGATGCCTGTGATTTAGCAGTATCAGCAACATTAAATCAAGGAGGACGTCCAGTTGCTTTCATGTCTCGTACTCTCCAAGGTAATGAATTGCACTACCCACCCGTCGAAAAGGAACCTACAGCAATTATTGAAGCAGTGAGAAAATTGAGTCATTTCCTTGCTCGCCAGCACTTCACTTTGATAAAGGATTAGCGTTCAGTAGCTTATATGCTAGATAATCGGAAACGAACGAAGATTAAAAACAGTCAAATTCATGAATGGAGGATTGAATTATCTGCATATAGTTATTCAATTGAGTACTGCCCTGGTAAGGATAATGTTGCTCTGGATACATGAACTCAAGCATTTTGTGCCTCTGTTTATTCTTGTGTACTCACTGATCTTCACAATGGGCTGTGTCATCCTGGAGTCACTCGTATGTTACACTATGTTCGTTCCAAAAACTTACTTTTCTCTACAGAAGATGTGAAGATGACGTGTGCTTCATGTAGAATCTGTGCTGAATTAAAATCAAGGTTCTTCCGTCCTAAAGAAGGAAGATTGATCAAAGCTACTCAACCTATGGAACGTCTGAGTATTGACTTCAAAGGGCCTTTATAATCCTCCTCTTGAAATGTTTATAAACTTACCATAGTCGATGAATATTCGAGGTTTCCATTTGACTTTCCTTGTCCAAATATGTCAGCTGCTACGGATATCAATTGTTTAGATCAACTGTTTTCATTCTGTGGATTTCCAAGTTACATACATTCTGATAGGGGCACCTCATTCATGTCAAAAGATTTAAAAGACTACCTTTCTAATAGAGGAATTGCAACAAGTAAAACAACACCACTTTAACTTCAAACGGCGTTCTTATAGTGGTACTTCTCTGCCATCATGGTTGACTAGCCCTGGCCTGTGTTGCTTCGTCGGTATGTCCGATCAAATATAAATGAGCCTTTTGTTGATGAAGTTGAACTGACTAATGTTAACCCTTCTTATGCAACTATCAAGTATCAGGATGGACGTCAGTCAACTGTCTCACTTTGTGACCTTGCACCATGTCCGTCTTCTCCATCAGCTCCATCACTCCTTGATAATATTAATCGAGAACTTCCTTCAACACTCCCATCATCCCCTATGGAAACTTCTATAAGTAATTCTAAAATTGAAAATGTAAATAACAATATGAGTGAAGTTGATGACCAAGCAATATATGTACCACCAGCTATTGAAACATCATTATCTCCTGATGCTCCAGTGCTGCGACGGTCATCAAGACATACTAAACCTCTTGACAGTCTCAACTTATAAATAGGAGGGGAGAATGAAGTGTGCGCATGTGCGGGGCCTTTCCAGAGTGTGCACATGTGCGGGGTCTCGGGCCGGCGAGGCCTGCGGAATCAGTGATATCAGTGACACTTTGAAGTTACGTACTACAGAAATTAGATGCTTAAAGCTTAAATCCAGTTAAATAAAGTACATTACAAGTAGCGTAAAAGTTTCATTTGCCTCACAACACTGGGCTTATCATTTGTGCCTTTGGGGCATCTTCAATTGCTGTATACATTCAATTATTTTGGGATGTAGCCTTCCCCAATATATCCATTCCGTTTCAAATAACATTGTTTGTGCACAGGAATTATCAGTTTTAGGTAGACAAAAGCGCTGGAGAAACTCAGCGGGTGCAGCAGCATCTATGGAGCGAAGGAAATAGGCAACATTTCGGGCCGAAACCCTTCTGCAGACTGATGTAGGGTGGGGGGGGGGGGGGGGAGAAGAAAGGAAAAAGGAAGAGGAGGAGCCCGAGGGCTGAGGGAGAGTTGAGAAAGGGAGGAGATAGGCGATGTTTCGGGTCGAGACCCTTCTTCAGACTGGTCAGGGATCAGGGAAAAGAGAGATATAGTCGGTGATGTGGAGAGATAAAGAACAATGAATGAAAGATATGCAAAAAAGTATTGATGATAAAGGAAACAGGCTATTGTAAGCTGTTTGTAGTGTGAAAATAAGAAGCTAGTGCGACTTGGGTGGGGGCGAGATAGAGAGAGAAGGAATGCCAGGCCCGGGGGCTGAGGGAGAGGTGGGAAGGGGAGGAGGCAGCAAGGGTTAACAGAATTGAGAAAATTCAATGTTTAAGCCCAGAGGATGCAGACTCCCCAAGCGGAATATGAGGTGCTGTTCCTCCAACTTGCGGTGTTGCTCACTCTGGCCATGGAGGAGGCCCAGGACCGAGAGGTCGGATACGGAATGGGAGGGGGAGTTGAAGTGCTGAGCCACCGGGAGGTCGGGTTGGTTATTGCGGACCGAGCGGAGGTGTTCGGGCGAAACGATCGCCAAGCCTCCGCAAGGTCTCACTGATATAGATCAGCTGGTTCTGGAACAACGGATGCAGTAGATGAGGTTGGAGGAGATGCAAGTGAACCTCTGTCGGACTTGGAAGGACTGCTTGGGTCCCTGAACGGAGTGGATGGGGGAGGTGAAGGGACAAGTGTGGCATCTCTTGCGGTTGCAAGGGAAAGTGCCCGGGGAAGGGGTGGAGCGGGAGGGAAGGGAAGAATTGACAAGGGAGTCTTTCATTCATTTTTCTTTATCTCTCCACATCACCGTCTATATCTCTCTTTTCCCTGATCCCTGACCAGTCTGAAGAAGGGTCTCAACCCGAAACGTCGCCTATCTCCTTCGCTCCTTAGATGCTGCTGCACCCGCTGAGTTTCTCCAGCTTTTTGTGTAACCCTCGATTCTCCAGCATCTGCAGTTCCTTCTTTAACATGTAATCACAAGTAGTCTGATATAAAAAGTCCAACGTGGATTTTGCAAAACACCCCTTTTTACTTGATGAATGGATGCTGGCCAGTTGTTTTTTTTTAATTGCTGAACAGGTAACAATTGCCATCTGAAAGTCAATTTGTGCTGGACTTGCGGTAGTTTCTAAGGAGAAATCTGTGGTGTTTACGCTGGTTTGCACCGAAGACCGACTCAAAATGCCGGAGTAACTGAGCAGCAGGATTAGGTGACGTTTCAGGTCGCGACCCTTCTTTAGTCTGTGGGTTTTTTAATTATTGTTTGTCTTCTGGGGTTACAAAACACTCACTCACTCACTCACCCGCCCGCCCGCCGTCGCGGCGGCCGCCGCCATCATTGGCGACGACTGACCGCAACCGGAAGTTGCTGCTCGCCAAACCCACTGCCGCACGTGACCATTGACGTCACTGGCCGGGCCCGCGAGCGACAGGCCCAGTCCCAAAGAACCTGTATGTCGCGCTCTCGGATCTTGGCCCAGGCCTGACCCGGTGACTGGCGGTGGGTGGGTGGGTGAGTGGAGTGTGAGCGGCCCTTGAGCCCCTCGGGTGGCTCCCTCTTCACAGCGACCTGGTGCATGGAGTGGTGCAAACTCCCAACGCCCTCCTCCCTCCCCCCCCCCCCCTCCTCGCCCCCTTCTCTTCCTCTCCTCCCTCTACCTCTCCCCCTCCCCAGAGACTTTCTCCTGCAGCTACAGGAGATGTAACACCTGTCCCTATACCTCCTCCCTCGCGTCCATCCAGGGACAGTGCAGAAAGCACAGGGTGTCAGGGGTTATGGGGAGAAGGCAGGAGAATGGGGTTGAGAGGGGAAGATAGATCAGCCATGATTGAACGGCGGGTTAGTCGATGGGACGAGTGGCCTAATTCTATTCCTATCAACAGAAAAGGGTTGGTGCATTAAAGAGGCAAGCTCAGGGTTGCAGTAGGTCACTCCTGCAAAGATGCTCTGCAAAGTCTTCACCCAATCTGTATTTTATTTTTCTCCATTGCGGAATAAGCAGCATTATCGGTTTATTATTTTCACATGTACAAAGTCAAAGTCAAACAAACTTTATTGTCATTTAGAAATACATTGATATATGCAGTTCCAAACGAAATTCCGTTGCATGTTGCATACCAAGATACAGCAAACTGTATGTCTATTGCATTAATAAATGAGCTTATTGCTAGGAACTGGTTGTATTTTGGACATGACATTTAAGTGACATATCTATATCTATCCCTTTCTATGTGAGTCACTTTGCACCCCACTCTCACCCCAATTTCTCACACACCCCTCTCTTTCTGCATCTGGCCCTCTGCACCCACTCCTCATGGCTTGCTAGTAGTCGCTATCCCACAGTCTTATGTATTACCAGACAGTGAGTATTGGTTTGCTCATTGTTTGTTAAGGCATCGTATTTAAGGTTTCCCATTTCATTATTTGACACCTAACAAGAGAAGTGACATCTTTTCCAGACTCCCTTCACTCCATAGCCAGAGTACACCAAGAGCAATCCTTATTAGTGCATAATCTGTACTTCTGTTTGAGGTCGGCACATTCAGCTCTGATCGAGATCAAAGAGATCCTTTTAGTTATGAAACTCACTCGGCCAACTGTCTGCCTCAAGAATTTTTAAAACATTTTTATACAGGCTGAAGTAGCATCCTAATTATAAGTCAACTGTATCTGTGGAAAAGAATTGG
This sequence comes from Raja brachyura, assembly GCA_963514005.1. Next base: position 65,725,505 of record OY740786.1, read on the forward strand.
CCCATTACCAATGGGTGTTTCTGTTAATGGTGCATGTATTATCTGTGTGGAGTGAATATCCTTTCATTTGTTCCAGGATAATTTGCCTTCAGCATGAACGACAGTGATGATGACGATACACAATTGTCAGCCCATACTTTGGCTGCCCTGCAGGAGTTCTATCTCGATCAGCAGAAGAAGCAATGTGCAGAATGCAGTAACTACTTTGTTGGATCTGTAGCGGAGGACTGGGTAAAATACTGGTGTTTGTTTTGTGCCCTAACTTTTCCTGAAACACATTTCCTATTCAAGTCAGATTTCCTGTTTTAAATATGCAATGCACTAGGTGGGGAGGAGGGTGGTGATAAGATTTATTAAAATTTTAACAGTGGGTGGAAGAAAATTTGGATCAGCCAGACTGTAATTTCTTTCAAACCTAATAATGGGTTTGCAAGATTGTTGTAATTCATTATAAATTATACATGGACTCAGCTCAGTCTGGATAGCAGAACGGTACAAAAGCTTTTCACTGTACTTTGGTACAGGTGACAATAAACTAAGCTAACGAAACTGAAAAGCTGTGAAGTACATTTACACCAGTTTAAACTGATAAAGATGAATGGAATCCAGGATTATCACACACAATATGTGTTGAATTGTGCACTTAGTTTTTCCTGTTATTTCTTTATCAGTAAGATTTATTTGTTTTATTGTTGGGTTAAATTAAGAATTCTCTTTTAACTAAATTTCCATGTCGGTTAGAAACTGATTTTTTTTTCATACTTTGTTTACCAGTTACCCCGGGCATTTTCTTTTTTTAATCCTGCAGTCCAGATGACAAATGTTATGAGGATATACACATAAATCGGGCGACTAACTCTCTTGCAGAGTAGTTTTTTCTGACTGAAACCAAGTGACAGAAACATTTTGTAAAGAAGTGTTAATTTTGGTAGGCAGAATAGGAAGAAACAATATAGTTTAAGTGTCTCAATTCCAAAATGTGTTTAGCAACATCTTGATGTGTATGTTTGTAAATTCTTCAAAAGAAAGAAAGATGTTTTGAACCTGTGTAAACCACTGGTTAGGCAACTGCTGGAATCTGGACACTGCTGATTTCTGACTGCTTTTTACCACTTGTCACTACTTGTAACTACACCACATTTAACTACTAACCAAGTGTTATTTCTGCAATTGTTTTTAATAGCAATTGAGCCAATTTTGGTACAGTGATGAAACTGCTCAACGACTAGCCCAAGAGGCAATTGAAGTGGCAGGAAGTGGGGGCAGGTAAGTGTTCACCTTCGTACAGGGTCAATGGTTTAATGTTCCTCATGGTGCATTGTTTTATCTATCAGTTAGCAAATGCAGCACACTGGAAGGTTATGCAGTCAGTGGGTAAGATATGAACTAGGAATAAAAGACACAAAGTGCTGGAGTAACTCAGCGGGTCAGGTGGCATCCCTGGTGGACATGGATAGGCAACATTTCAGGTTGGGATGACAACAATCGGTCTCAAGAAGGGTTCAGACCCGAAACGTCGACTATCCATGTTCTCCAGAGATGCTGCCTGACCTGTTGAGTTACTCCAGCACTTTGTGTTTAGCACTTATAAGGTTGGCGTGCAACTTGAATTCCATTGTATAATGAGATGCATCATCCCCGGTCTGGCTTGTGGCCTGCCCATGGTAACCCTCCCTCCCCTTGTTTTCCTGGTTGCAGAGAACGCAGACATGCTGGCGTAATGCACCCATGAGGTCGATAGGCACCAAAAAACAAGGCCCCTCCAAAAACCTCAGCTGCTCAAACAGATTTGGTGGAAACAAAGGGATGGTCGAGACTTGCAATAGTGATACCAGGTTATGAGGACTCTTCTGGCCATAGTCATACAGCGTGGAAATCGGCACTTCGGCCCAGCTTGCTCACACCGATCAATAAGTCCCATTATACACCAGTCCAACCTGCCTGTGTTTGGTCCATATTCTTCTAAACCTATTCTATCCATATACCTGTCCAAATGTTTTTTAAATGTTGTGATAGTACCTACCTCAACAACTTCCTCTGGCAGCTTGTTCCATATACCTACTACCTTTGCGTAAAAAAAGTTGCCTGTCTGGTTCCTATTAAATCTTTCCCCCCCCCCCCTCACCTTAAACCTATGTCCTCTGGTTCTTGATTCCCCTACTCTGGGTAAAAAAACTCTGCATTTACTCAGAATATTCCCCTCATGATCTTTTACATCTTTATAAGATTACCCCTCACCCTCCTGTGCTCCAAGGAATAGAGTCTTACCCTGCTCAACCTGTCCCTAATAGCTCCGACCCTCGAGCCCTAGCAACATTCTCATAAAGGTACCATTTGTGTAGCATTGAGACTGTACCAGAACACCCTGACAGCATTTGAAAGCTCACCCTGCTCAAAGCGATTGAATTATTTTCAAATGGCTATTAATTTGTGAAATTCAAAACCTATTCCAATAGATCTAAATAATAAAGTAAAAACTTTAAAAAATGAATCACTAAAATGTTAATGAATAATTAACCTTGTTAAAGTAATCATTGTTAAAATAAAGTAAACTTGAGCACACAATTGCACCTACCTTTTTCTCTGAAGGCAGCAGCGTTTCTTTTTTCTGGGTCATTGGGGATAATCCTGAGAATGTAGGTTTGGGGCTATGTATTTCTTGAAATTGAGGTTAAATTTGTTAATCTTCCTATGCATGTGAAGAATGGCTATATTTTAATTTCTTCATGTTGAATCTGTTCCAGAATCGCTTGCATCAGCGTCCCAAGTGTCTATCAGAAACTGAAACAACTTTGGAATGAAGAATTCTCTACCATATTGTTGGAATACGACAGGCGCTTTTCTATTTATGGAAAGGATTTTTTTTTCTATGACTATAACAATCCTCTGAATTTGCACGAGGATCTCCAGCCTCACAGTTGTGATTTAGTGATCACCGATCCACCATACCTCTCAGATGAATGTCTCAGCAAGGTAGCACTAACAGTCAAATATCTGACAAAAGGAAAGATTCTTCTTTGTACTGGTATGTAGACTTTTGGTTTGCTGCATTCATTGAAAAACAAAATGTGATATTATATGTTTGAATAAGATTGGATAATGAAGGAATAGAAACTCATTGATTTATCTACAACGATTTCATTAACGGTATTGCTGAGGGGTAGGAAGGCAGTTTGTATGTAGTAAGGCAGTTAAGGGCCTGTCCCACATGCGTGTCCTTGGCACGCAAATTACGCGACGACGTGGTCGCGTTGAGCCGCGAAGGTCAGGCGCAACTTCATTCGACCGCACAGCCGTCTGGAGTGCGTGACGTCATTTGAAGATGGACGCAAAATGCCGGAGTAACTCAGCGGGACCGGCAGCATCTCTGGAGAGAAGGAATGGATGATGTTTCGTGTCGAGAGACTTCTTCAATCTGAAAGAAGGGTCTTGACCCGAAATGTCACCCATTCCTTCTCTCACTTTGTGTCTATCTTCAATTTTCTTGGCCCCGCTCTGCGAGAAGTGGGGGCGGATCCATACCGCAACGGCCGTGAGCCCCAGGCCGAGCTCGGCGACCGTTTGCCTGCTTCTGCTGCTGTCGGATGTGAGACGTTGCGTCGCGGCAGGGTCTTGGGCCTGTCCCACTTTGGCCGTCAGTTCCATGACATGCCGTTGGCTGTCGAAGATTTTGTTCGCTACAAAAATTTCGGAGCCCCCGCGGGATGTCGCGCACAACTACATACCCCTCAACGCTTCTCAGTGGGACCGGTCCCGCACGGCCATACGATGCCCGTGCGCCTCAACGCGACCACGAGGTCGTGTAATTTGCGTGCCAAGGACACCTAAGTGGGACAGGTCCTTTAGTTTTAGTGTTGTTTCAACATGCCTCTGTTTTCATTTGTGGTATCAGTGTTAATTACAATACACAATTACTGTTTGGTGAAGTCCACTTTGCTCCTGACTACTCTTTTTATTCCAATTCTATTCAGGTAATATTTTGTGTTGATGCTGATATCCATTGAATTACTTTTCACATATCCTTTTGCGGGTTTCACTATCGCTCTGTTGGTTCTTTCACTTCCTCATGGAAGCTAGTCACCAACGTCCTTCAAGTGTTAACCATTATAATCAAATCGCTTTGTTTCTGTGCCACAAAACTTGGGTATACTTCCTATTCCACAAACATTTGTTCACAACAAACTTGATAAAAGTTACCAGTTCTATATTTTGTCAGCTTTTACTTCATTAAGATCATCTCTCCACTTCATTCCATTGAGCAATTTGGACGTGTCATCTTGCTAATCCAGACACTATAAGGATGGATTTAGCAGACTAAGACTGGGCACAATTATGCACTGAGAATCAGCCAATATCGTTTTTAACAGGCAGTAAAGCAATATAAATGTAATAAATATTACCGGACAGGAAAATGGTATGCTAAGCTATACAGATTGTGAAATTCCTCGATTTGATCCATAATTTCCCTAAACTTTATCAATTTGGCAGCTTTTAACTGATGTCAAATCAGATAACGAAAGTTACATAATTGGATAAACTTGGATTGTTTTCTCCGGTGCTATTATAGTCTAAGGGGAGACTTGATAGAGATTTATGAAATTACGAGAGGGATAGAGTCTGAACCTTTTTGCCAGGGTGGAATTATCAAAGACAAAAGTCATAGCTTTAAGGTGCAAAGTTTGAGGGGCAAAGTTTGAATGAGATATGTAGGGCAAGTCTTTTGTACAGAGGGTGGTGAGTGTCTGGAATGGACAGCCAGGATTGGTGGTGGAGGCGGAAGCAGATGGTGGTGGAGGCGGAAGCAGATGTGATAGTGGCATTTAAGAGGCTTTGAGATTGTTTCATAGATATGCGGGGAATGGAAGGACATGGATCGTGCGCGGGCAGAAGAAATTAGTTTGATTTGGCATTATGTTTGGCATGGACATTGTGAGCCGAGGGCCTGGTCAAGTGATATACTGTTCTATGTACTCTACCTCGCAGTAGAGGCACAGAGTAGGGAAACATTAGTCAGGGGAAATTTGTTTCAGGATGTTAAATGAGAGAACGATTAATGTCCACATTGGTAACTTGATTATCAAAATTTGCTGATGAGAGAACCATGGTGAATGAAGTGTAGTAACGTATGTCACTTCTCTTTCAGGTGCAGTCATGGAAGACCTGGCAGCCAAGTTACTTTCTGTGAAAATGTGTAAATTTCTCCCCAAACACAATAAGAATTTAGCAAATGGATTTTGCTGTTACACAAACTATACTTCAGGATTAGATATACCCACTATTAATTAATGGAATTTAAGTAAACAATTAATAGCTACATACTTTGTTAATTTGAAAGGAATTCTATGTAATGATAAGTGTTTGGTATATGGATCATCAAGACGGTTTATGTTATCTATTACAATACCCGTTCTGGAGGCTACAGTTTGTAAATTTATTCCACAAAATTATTTTCATTATTTTGTAAATCAGTACAAAAATTGATTTACCTGATGAAATCTGTAATTGCATTGTGATTGTCTATTACTTCAGATGCTGTATTTGAGACAATCCTAAAGTAGGAGGTCCATTCTGGACCACAAAGGTTTCTTAGTATCTAGACCCAGTATTATTTGCAGAGGTTTAACACCAGATGGGCAAGCTAGTCTCTTTTTAACAAAAAAATACTTGTAGATATATTTCAATCTTAAATAGTGTCAGAAATTGAGATTGCTTACTTGTTTCGAGCAGTGACAGACTTGGACACATGCAATGTTAAGCTTTGATATTAGGCAATGTTATCTAAAAGATGATAACTTTCCCTGATGGCCCCATGATAAGAAGAGGATGTAGGAATAGACTTCTGACAATCATTGCGTCTGCCTTTAATTACAAATTGACATAATTGAGGGTGCGATGAGGGTAATAAAGTTGATATGAGTAAGAATCTCAAAATGCTGCAGAGTACAGAAGATCAAGGAGCAATGTTCCAACACCAACCCGTTGTGGGATGTGTAAATGACTTGCTTGTCTTTTAAATAGAGAAGCTTGCAACAAATCTTAACACATTGGAGCTACTGTCAAAGTTGATTTTGGAAGTCAAATGGTTGCCGTAAAAGTAGTGTAGATTGTATACGGTGAACCAAGCAGCATCTATGTAATGCATTTTCTGTATTAAAGTTTATAACATGGACAGTGTTCAGGCATTCTGGTGCTTGGAGGTGGTATGCTGTTATAAGCAACAAATGTTCATGTCTCAATCATAAATACTTTAATATCTAAAATTGAATTATCTGATAAGTATACCATAGTATGAATGAATGCAAATACAATAATAACAATTGTAGAATTTTAAATCTTTAAATACACTGCTTTAACATTACAAAATTTTACAAATCTGAAGTATCAAATATACACATGTACATTTATAGTTAACTATTCCAAATGCATTAAAAACCACAGATTAAGCAAATTAAAGGAAATAACTCCTATAATATCTGAATATATTTGTTTTCTATTTGAAGACTGTAGCCATTATTCTGGTAACAAATCATCTCCTAGTTCTTCATCTGCAAACTCATCTTCTTCAATGCGTTTTCGAGCTGCAGTTTTGGGCCGTTCAATTTGTGGTCCAAGTGGATCCACATATGATGCATCTATTATTACAGAAAGCAATTAAAATGTGGAAGGAGCACATTTTGTTTTCTTATGGTAATAATATTGGTCAATTGTTCCAGACATGGATTGGAAAACTTGTAATATTTTTGAATGGCAGATTCAGTAAATAATGTAAGATTTTAATTAATGTCACACTTTGGTTTCAGAGTTAAAGTCAAAATTGGGAAACCATATATTTAAATGGAACCCACAGATTTGAACACTACTAATAAATGAAATAATGTATTAAACATCATGGGAATTGTGACAATTCTACCAACTAATTTAAAAGTTGTTGTTAATGAGCAAGTGCAAGAGATTAAGTTGCATGGTTATGGGAGGTTAATAGGGATAATTGGATTGTTTTGCGTTGATACATCATGGACGTGATAGCTACATCACGCAGTTAGAAATATGAGTGTACATATAGTCTGCCACAACATAACACAAGTGATGAATTGGGGAACACAATTTGCATTAGGCTGACCGAATTGGTTATAATGTCATTTCAATTGGAAGCTGGAGATCCACAAGTTACTTTGGAAATGTACAAGAAGGGGGAAAAAAGCCATCGTTTCAGGAACAAAAAATCTTGTTTGCATATAACCTTCCCATATCAGATAAATTTGTTTAGATTGATAAGATTGTTACTAATAAGTAACAAAAATGTATTGCTATTGAAAATAACTGTGAAAACCCAAGGCAAAATAATTACTATGTTACCCAGTCTGAAACCCTCTAGCCCTTAACTCCATTGCCCCCATTGACACAGATGTTGCTATAACATTAATTTCTCTAACACCAGGTTTCTTAGGAACACAACTATATTGTTATCGCAGAATTACCTGTATATTAGAAGAAGATTTAGGTGATGTGGCCTTTCAAGTCTGTTCAACAATAATTCAGTAAGGTCATGAATGATTATACGGCATGAGTCCATTTGGCTGCCTGACCAGATCAATAACCCATGTTAACATTGAATGTTCAACAGCTGAGCATGCACAAAGGTAGAGAGCTCTCTAAAGAAGTTTCTCCAACATGAACGGCACACTTCTTTTATTGAGCTTCCCATTCTAGACTACCCAACTACAGGAAGTTGCCTTTGTCATCTACCTCATTAAATCCTTAGAATATGTCTTAGAAATTAGATTCTCTTGCATGTTGATAAAGCAGCTATTATCCCAGGAGTCTCATGAATCAACACGGGGCTGACCGCAAGGAAAAAGTATTATCTGTCCTGAAGTGTAGAAACCATACTACTCCGGACCCCGCAGTCTCTTGTTCATCACCATTCCTTAGCGCCCTACCATTTACTGTATAAATTCTATCCCCATTTGACTTCCTGAAATGCATCATGCACTTGAGATTTTATTTCAAAGTCTCGTCACGTCATTAAAGTGAGATGGTAAGTTTCACAGGAACTGTTGCGTTTGACGCTGGATTAGGTCCCAAAAATGGAGAAGCCAAAGACCAAGGGGAAACGTGCAGCTGGAAAGTCAGCGGCAGATAACATCAACGGGAGAGGTCGGTGGCCGTCGGTATCAAACTCGTAGATGCTGGCAGGCGCAGCCTGTACAGCAACCTCAGCAAAAGCTCCGAAAGGAAGCAGTTTGTCGACCCCAGTTCGGGGAAGGCCAAGGCCAAAACAGCAAAAAATGTCCAAAAGGATAATACTCAGCAGGAGGGAACTGCCTCAACATCCATTGTCGGCTCTCAAAACTTGAAAACCTGATTGAGAGGCTGGTCGAAGGGAATGTGCTCTGCACACAGGCGACTGATACGGGTAGTTCCAGTCAGATGTCTGCGGTGGCAATACCTGGTCCAGGTATTTATATTATATTATACAGGCATTATGATATCTCACGCTCAGAGGAGGAGAGTTTTGAGGATTATTACGTGGTAGACTCTGACTGCAGGGAAGTCGACAATGAACTCGAATTCCCTCAACAAGTGGATAATATGCTTCAACTCAAATCTAAAAAGGAGCTGCCCGCACTTGTGACAAAATTTGCCATCCCCTCGAGGATAGGAGAACCGTTAGATGAAGAATAGGCAAGTAGCATTGGTTACTTGACTTCTCATCAGTTGAATGAGAAGAACATGCAGGACACTGCTGGAAAGTACCAAGATGACCGAGAGGACCGAGATGAGAAGGAATTTTTTCACACAGAGAGTGGTGGGTCTCTGGATCTCTCTGCCACAGAGGGTAGTTGAGGCCAGTTCATTGGCTATATTTAAGAGGGAGTTAGATGTGGCCCTTGTGGCTAAGGGGATCAGAGGGTATGGAGAGAAGGCAGGTACGGGATACTGAGTTGGATGATCAGCCATGATCATATTGAATGGTGGTGCAGGCTCGAAGGGCCGAATGGCCTACTCCTGCACCTAATTTCTATGTTTCTATGCTAGTCCTGATAGCTGCTAGACACTGGATGCTCCGAAGGATAATGCCACCATTTGGGACAATCTGAATGGCAAAACAAAGTCAAAAGACTTAAAACTCCAACAAGTTTACGTCATTTGCAAGGTCGGTGGATGGAACTCAGCTGTCTGAATTGCAGCAAGATGCCTTAGCACTTCTGTAATGCACAGTTTGAGCTCAATTGTGTTCGTAAGGATGGTAAAAGGCCTGAGTTCAACCCCAAATATGCTCATTTGTGCAAGGCAAGTAATGTGCAGTCTGCGAAGTATCTTTTTGGAGAAGATTTGAGCAAGCAAGTAAAAGACTTGCAAGAGGAATAGTAAGATTGAACGAGAACTTACCAGTTCGAAGGTTGATCTTTATTTCATGAGGAGTTGCGGTGAGGGATTTCGTGAAGAGCCCGCCGGCACGCATGCGCGACATTCTTCAAAGTAGCGGTGTGGAATCACAGAAACAACAGAAATGACTTGGCATAGTAAGATTGAAGAGACTCTAATTACCAGTTGAGTATGATCGAGGGTTGGGAGCGGAGGGCACGAAATCCCTCACCGCAATGCCTCATGAAATAAAGATCAACCTTCGAACTGGTAAGTTCTCATTCAATCTTACTATTTCATTTCGGAGTCACGTGAGTGACTTCGTGAAGACTTCAAAGCTCTGTGATTCCACGCCCTGGACCACGTCCATGCTGTCACACACCACTTATGAGGATGGATAGGAGTAATCAACTTTCCAGACTGCTTATACTGAAAGACAAGAGCAACATTTGTTAACAACAAAAGAAAAAAACCCTATTCGGGGACATCTCCACGTTCTTGACCTGCATTCAGCACGGCCTCCGCGAACTGTAAAGGAGCGGCAACAGATGTATCGTAGAACCGCTGGAAGGAGGCTTCGTACGCCATCCTACTGTGGCAAGAACATGGTCCATGGGCACCTCCATGACCCTTGCCTCCGACGTTGATGCATGCCCTGGTGGAATGGGATTTGAAGATATTAGTGTCAACACGTGACTTACCCAAGACGATCCTGAGCCACCTGGATATCGTCTGGACCGTCACTCTATGGTGAGGGTTCTCCATTCCTTCAGTTTTCTCGTCACTTTCACAAAGTGACGGATATGGGCGGCTAAACATAGCCGTGCATCAGCGGGGTATGCCAGGAACTTCAGCTGCAGCCCTGTGAACCCAGGTCTATGCTGCTTGAGTAGCTCGTCTATGACGAAGACTACTGCTGCAGGGGTAGAGATCATCCTGTCGATCTGGATTTTGCGGAGTGTCTGTACACTCTGTGCTGAAGTCAGTGCCAGTAACATCACCAGCTTCAGGGTGAGTTTGTCCAGTTCCAGGCCCTCCATGGGCGACCACGTCCTGAGCAGGGTGAGTATTTCCCCGATATCCCAGGTGATATTATAGCGTGGTCTGGGCGGATTCGAATTGAATATTTCCCGCATGAGTCTGGACACCAGCCTGTTGGATCCTACCTTAACATTGAGGTAGAATGACAGCGCACTTGAGGCGCTGCTGATGGCACTGTAGCTCAGGTGCTCATTATGATGCAACCTCGTCAGAATTCCAATACGTCGGTTATGGTTACAGCGTCGTAGGTAATATGGGAGCGGCCGCAGTAGGTTTCCCATTTCCGGATGTGAGAGAGATATTGCCGCCTGGTGAACTCCCAGCATGATGCTCCGATGGTATCCATGGTTCTAGATGATATGCCATACCGCAGTAATGGCCTGTGCAGAACCTCCAAGCCAACAAGTTTAGATGACTGTGGCAGGGATGTGGTCCCCCTGAGACAGGGTGTGTACCAATTATGGGCAACCCTCGAAGAGGACCCAAGGTCGACTGATCATATCAAGGACCACCGGATACCATGGCTGCGTAGGCCAGTCGGGTATGATAAGAATGCCCTTAGCAGCATTGGTCTGGATTACCCGCAACACCCAACTGGTGAGGCAAAATGGAGGAAAGGCATAGAAACCCATTTCCCTCAGTCCAGCGAGACGCATCCACTGGCATTGCCCCAGGATCGGGTCCCACAAACGTATGTTGGTACCTGATGGTTCAACTGTGACGCAAAGAGGTCGATATCCGGTTCACCAAAGTGGGCAGTAATTTTAGCGGATATGTGGAGATTCATCACCCACTTGATGTGGTCATAGAGTTTGCGTGACCTGATGTCCGCCACTGTATAGAGCTCACCTGGGAAACAGGTAGCTGAAATCCAAATAGTGCGTCGAACACACCAGAGCCAAATTGTATTTGTCAATTCATCACATGAAAGTGACCTGGTACCGCCCATATGGTTGAGATAGGCCACCTCAGTGGTATTATTCATTTGGAGACGGACATGAGCATCAGTAAAGCTAGAACAAGAAGCTCGAAGTCCGTGAAATGCTCCCAGCATCTCCAAATAGTTTATCCCTTGTGACAACAAGAAGGTAAATTCAAGGGTGTCCCATCTGCCCTCACAACTGGAGCAGTTGTTCATAGCACCCCGGACATGGGAGCTTGCGTCTGTTTGTAAGTATACCATCGGATTGGCCAAAATGATGGATTTAGGTGAGACATAAGTATTGTCAATCCTCCATTGTAACGCAATCTGTGCCGTGCAAGGCAGCTGCAGTGGTCGATGGAAATGTCTAGCGTTCAGTTTTAACGCCGAGACCTTGGCGCTCTGCAAATTTGATAACGCCAAGGCCCGTTTTGGGCAGCTGGAAAACCGCTACAATCTTGCCAATCACCGTAGTAGTTTGTTGAATTGATGGTATACTGGCCCAGACTAGGCCCTAGCATAGTTGGGTGGCCCTCACGTGATTGGAATCCACCATAACCCCAGATACCCTTAACCTGTGAAGGGCAGGACGTTGATTTATCTGGATGGGTAATGAACCCCATTTGCAAAAATGTCCACGGGCTGAAACTGCCAGTTCGGCTGATTCCCAATAATTAGGATATCACCTAGACAGGCCAACACTATGTGGTTTTGTCTCCTAGTGTAGCCAGTATTGATTGGAGCAATTTAGAAATAATCTAGGAGTGTGTAAGCCCATTTGGCAAAGCTCTGTAGAGCCAGAGCTGATCCATCCAGATAAATGGCAAGAACTTCCTGTGGCATTTCTGAATGGATACTGAATAGCATGCATCTTTAATCAATGCATGCCACAAAGCAGCCCCCAGAACCCAAGAACTTAGATGTCTGGAACGTTTCCAGTTTGAAATGGGTATATTCTACAAAAGTATTCAAATGGTGCAAATGAAAAAATAAGTCGACATCCTCCATCCCTCCTTGTGACTGTAAATTTTTCAGCCTAGCCTACTGCCGCTTTTTGCTGGACAGCGTAAATTTCGGATCTGCATATGCTGGGATGGAGGGATGTCACCATTGATGAAATTCAATCGCATGGCCTTGAATACATGGCATGGAGACCCGACGCCCGCGCGGGCTTGCCGGCTGCCCACATCATGGACCTTGCCGACTCATGGTCTCGTCCTCCCATTCATGGGGGACTCGGCGACCGTGGCGTATGGGCTCGTTGAAGGGAGGAGCAGTTCGCTGGGCTTTGTGTCTGGCTTTAAGGCCACCAATAGGACCTCCTCCTAGAGCTGACGGTTCTCAGCTCCTGCTGACGATGGTGAAACCTCCCTGTGCCTACTGGAGCTGGATGGTTCCTCCCGATGATTCTGCTCCAGTAGCCGCGTCATGCAGCCATACGCCCTTCACCCTGAACACTCGGGTGGTCGGAGTCCTCCGGCTCAGAAAGATTGCCGGGGCTCCTGTCATCGGCCCGCACCTCGTCGAGGTGATCTCGGTGCCGGTAGATGTCGCTGCCAGCCGCCGAAGCGAAACCGCGCGATTCCCGCGCGGGAGATGTGTTCAACCGCCCTTCGTTTAGCGGGAGCGGAAGCCGCTGCCACGAAGGGCAAAAGCGGCTGGGAGTCGGCTCCAGCAGAAGCATGGAGATCCGATGCCCGCGCGGGCTTGCCGGCTGCCCACATCGTGGACCTTGCCGACGCATGGTCTCGTCCCCCCCATCCATGGGGGACTCGGCGACCGAGGCGGGACCGTACCCAAGCCCCCCGTCCCGGCGTCGGGGTTTGGGGGTTGGATGCTAGACCTCACCATAGACCTGGGTCCCGCCTGTGAACCAGTCCGCAACTCGGCGGCAGGTAATGCCTTAGCCCCAGAAGGGTTAGGCTTGCGAGCTCCTTCCCTCCCCCTACTCGGAGGGCGGAGGGAGAAGGGCCGTGCAGCAGCACGCGAGCCCTGGCCCAGGTCGCCCAACACGCCCGTTGGCGACCCCGATATGGACAACAGGGTTTACCTGCTCCTTGAGCACTGGAGCTCCTGCTCCTCGAATCAGAACTGGAGCTCCTGCTCCTCGAATCAGCACTGGAGCTCCTGCTCCTCGAATCAGCACTGGAGCTCCTGCATAGCGGCGGGTCGGGCCCGGTAACAACAGGGCTCCCCGACATCCACGCCTATTTCCCGGCCACGTACCTGTAGGGAGAGAGCACAATACACACCCGCCACAACAGTACACCAACTCCCACTGGAGCTCCGGTGTATCGGCGGGTCGGGCCCTGTACCAACAGGGCTCCCCGACTACCACGCCTATTTCCCGGCCTGACTCACAGGTGAGCCGCTGAGGCAGGCTCCGGGATAAGTGGCCGGCGACTCCAATCCACGTTCCTGTAGGGAGAGAACACACTGTCCCCCCCCCCCCCCCCCCCCAACAGGAAACACCAACTCTAGGGGGCTTAGCCTTACCTGACTCGGCCCTCTGAAGGGCTGGTCGGGAGCCGCGCTCCACACCAGCCGTCGGCAGTAATGCGTTGCGACGATATGTCGCGCATGCGTGCCGGCGGGCTCTTCACGAAGTCACTCACGTGACTCCGAAATGAAATTCAAGGCTGCTGTGGGTGTGGTAAAGACACCCTCTGTGGGTAAGACCCCCGTCTACCGGCATGCATATTATCCCTACCAAGCTAGCGGCAGAAACGACACCGAGGCTGGTTGGAGCCCCAGGTCTACACAATTAAGACAGAGCCAGAGGCTTTTTTTATGCGCAGGTTCACCATGGAGGCAACGCACTCCACATACTCAGTCGCGTCCCCCAGCAAGCCACGATGCCAGAGCCAAAGGGAGGGGGGACAAAATCTAGGGTCAGCTGACTATTGATCAACCGCCTAATGCCGTTGAGTTAGGTGAAAATTATTCCATCAGTCGCATGAGATGTTCTGATGATATGCAAGTCGGAGGTAGATTGAGACAGTTCAAAAACAGGTGGGGACAGATAACCTCTGATCCTTTCATTTTACAAATCAAAATGGTTATAAGATGGAGTTTCTGGCTGACCAGTTTCCTCCATGGCAAGAGAAGCCAAGAGTCCCGTACATACGGTCTAAAGAGGAAACTATGGCTATCCGTTGAGATAGAGAAATTACACAAAAAGGGTATGATTGAACAGTCTGTCCATGAACAAGAGTATATTTCTAATATCTTCTCAAGATTAAAGAAAAGTGGAGGATACCGAATCATTCTTGATTTGGCTAGTCTGAACATATGCTTGGAATATAACCATTTTAAGATGGATAATTTTCATTCAGCAAAACAGCTGATTAGAGGATTGCTTTATGGCCTCAATCAATCTCAAAGATGCATACTGTAAGTTATTGGGGCAAATGCTCCAAAATTATGGAAGAACTCGGGGACAAGGACATAGAGATTTTTAAAAACAGACTTGCTGGCTGCAAAGGAATAACCCCCAATCCACAAAGAAAGAACCAGTTTAAAACCTGTCTGTGGGCCTGGGCATTACATGACTATGCGAATGGTGTGGACAGGAAAGGCCGGGACGGAGATTACAAGATTATCTTGGAGAGACAAAGGAAGGTACCGAGCCTCAGCAGACGGTGGTAAACAGCCCAGCAGCATGCCAATCACCATCGTGGATGACCCATCCATCGGGACAATGGGAGCCCATCTAGGCGATGGGATAACGATCAGGCTGAGGTATCATGACATCCGCAAACCACATTATCATCGAAAGCCTATTGTTCAAGCCAGATCGAAACTGGGAAGCATCGAAAGACCCTTTTGTCCAGAGGACCACCTGGGAGGTTTCAAAGGAGAAACTCGGGTATAAAGGCAGGAGCTAAGCAAGAACACACTCTCTTTTTCTGCTCTGCTGGACGGCTCCGGACCCTGCATCAAAGCTAAGCTGTGGAAAGAGAGAGGCCACGACGATCACCTCCCAGCCCCAGGAGACCGAGAGCAGAGAAGCGGCCGAGGGGCTCCAGCCCCAGGACATCGGGAGCAGTGCAGCGGTCGAGGGGCTCCAGCCCCTAGAGACAGGGATCATCACAGCGGCCAATGGGCCCCAGGACCAGGAGCAGCGCAACGGCCGATGGGCCCCAGCTCCGGGCGACCGGGAGCATTGCAGCGGCCAATGGGCCCCAGCTCCCGGTGACCGGGAGCAGTGCAGAGGCCGTTGGGCCCCAGCTCCGGGTTTCTGGGAGCAGTGAACCAGCCACCGTGACTCAGCTACAGGAGACGGAGGAAGCAGCGTGCCCAAAAGGTGGTGGAACGAGAAGGCCCCCCCCCCCCAACGACACCTTTGGTTACGCCCCCTGAAACCCACCTCGTCGCTGGATTCCTGAGCACAGGAAAGCTGAGGCAATTCACCGAAGTGGTGGGAATGAGGGGACACGAAAATGGTCAGTGACTCTAAAGACAATGGAGCTCAAACTGGCATCTTTAAACGTGTGCAGTATAAAGAGCACTGCGCGATGTGTAAATGCCTTACAGTACCTGGCCAAGGTCAAGGCAGATGTGACTTTTCTTCAGGAGTGCGGGCTGCCACATCTCCGCTGCTATCGGAGGTGGTCGCGATGGTGGCCCCACGGACTGTAGTTGTGGTCCGGGGGCAATGACTGTCGTGCTTCCGGTCTGGGGATCTTGCTGCGGGGAGGGAACTTCGCCATCACTGAGGTCAAGGAGGTGGTTGGGGGGCGTCTCCTTGTGGTGGATGTTATGTACCGTGGCTCTCCGCTCCGGCTGATTAATGTGTATGCCTCACCCACGCAGAGCGAGCGGCAGGCCGTTCTCCAGCAGCTCCCAGTGCTGCTGGCCACGTCTCGGCAGCTCGTTCTGGCTGGTGACTTCAACTGCATCATTGATGCGGCTGGACGATCCAGCAGTGCCGAAAACAGACTGGACAGATCATCCAAGTTCCTGATGGAGATGGTAAAAGATGCAAAAAAGTTGCGCGACGCCTTCAGTCGGCCACGGGAGCCAGGGTGAACCGCAGGAAGAGCGAGGCCATGCTCTTTGGCAACTGGCCCGACAGATCTTCTGTCCCCTTCACCATCAAGCCTGACTTCTTGAAGGTGCTGGGGATCTGGTTCGGCGGGGCTGAGGCGTGTAACAAGAATTGGCTGGAGCGGATAGCCAGGGTGGTGAGGAAGCTTGAGCTGTGGAGGCAACGCTCCCTCTCCATAACGGGAAAGAATTTGGTCATCAGGTGTGAGGTGCTCTCGGGGCTGCTGTACTTGGCACAAGTGTGTCCTGTCCCTCCCTCCTACGCCACAGGGATCACCCGGGCCGTGTTCCAGTTCATCTGGGGGTCGAGGATAGACCGGGTTCGACAAGCCACAATGTATAAGTCAGCAGACAACGGGAGTAAAAGCGTGCCCAACGTCGCCCTCATCCTGATGACCACCTTCATGTGTGGCTGCATCAGGCGGAGTGTGGAGCCAAGGCACATGGGCACCAAGTATCACTACCTGCTGAGGTTCGGCCTGTCCCCGGTGTTGCGAAGGATTGGCCTGGCGCAGATGCCACGCAATGTGCCAGTCAGCTGGACATTGCCGCCTCATCTGTCGTCTGTGAAAAGGTTCTTCCGGACCAACACCTTTGACCACATGTCCATTGGGCAATGGTCAGCACAGAATGTCCTGCAGGCACTGCAGGGAAAGGACTCGATGGATCCGGTGGTGTGGTTCCCTGAGCAGACTGCCCAGCTTGTCTGGCAAAATGCCTCATCGCCAGAACTCACCAACAAGCACCAAGACCTGGCTTGGCTGGCGGTAAGGGGAGCCCTCCCAGTCAGATCCTTCCTGCACCGTCGGAACCTCACTGCCAGCGCACGATGCCCTCGGGACGGCTGCTATGGAGAGGAGACGGTTGCCCACCTCTTTGCAGAGTGTGGATTTGCTAAAAGAGAAAAATGCAAGGGTCCCTGGTACGCTTTATTCCGAACAGCTCCGTCACAGAGGACTCTGTGATTTACGGACTGTTCCCAGGGACACCTTCAGAGACTGACATTGAGTGCTGCTGGAGGGTCATCAACTCGGTGAAAGACGCCCTTTGGTCTGCTCGAGCGTTGTTCACCACCCAGCAGAGCGAGATGTCCGTCAGGGAATGTTGCCGACTGGCCCGCACCAACCCATGTCGTACATCACTGGTCGCAGACTTTCAATCAAGGAAACATACTTTCACCATTATCCTCTGCCTAACATCACCAGTCCAATTTTGGAATCAATTAGCCAGCTCACCTTGGTTACATATGTCTTAAACATCTAGACCAGCCTACCATGCAGAATCGTGTCGTTAAATATATTTAAGAAGGAGGTGAATTGTTTTTCTTAATGCTAAAGGGATATGGGGAGAGGCTGGGATCAAAGTACTGACATGGATAAACAGCCAGGATCACATTGAATGGTGGAGCAAGGCCTAATCTTGCTCCTATTTTTCACACTTCTTTGTTTTTGTTGAATATGGAACTTATTCTGGAAAGTTTTCTCCTTGATGGTAAAATGTAAGACAGTTTTCTCCATCATTTGGACCCTGGCATATAAAGGAAAATAGACATGTACTTGCCTATATCCTTATTGGGGCTGGTTTCATAAGGATCATTAACTCCAGGCAGCATCTTCAACTTGGAGCTCATCCTTTCTCCTTTGGCACTGCTGACATGGCAATTTTGTCCATTTTCTGGAAAAAACAGGAAAAGTCATAGATATAAATGCATTTACAAAATGTGAACAATCACAACTGGTGTAGGCAGCAGGGTGCATGTAACAACTTCCTCAGTGCCTGGAAACTACCTTTAAAATTAGTTGTAGCAAATGATAATATAACAGAAAGTTAAATAAGCAAACAGAAATCATGCTATCCATCTTAAAAAAATAGAACAACATACGATAGGAAACTCAAAACCTGTTAAAATAAATCCTATTTTGCAATCTATTTGATAATTCCAAAAACATCTCTAGACCATGTATGCACTCAGTCCTTTAGAATATCTACTCCTGTGTCATATGGGGAATTAGGGGTTTGCTTCTCAACATAAATATGTAAAACAAAATAATGATCAATTTTCAGCATCATTTATAAATAAACAGTCATCTAAAGTTTTAAGTAGAGAGTGATAACAATTACATTATTTTCACATGGTTATTTTTGGCACAGTTATGTGAGCTGAATGGATATTCACCTCTCACATAAAAGTACTTTAGTAACAATCCACATACATTAATAAATGTCATCTAATAAGAGAATTTATATTTTCACGACATTTTCTTCTCTAAACTTGCTACAGACCTCCAATATCCTTCAATCCTCAGGTATTGATTTACGATCTCAGGATCCTGATTGTGTGGTTGTTGAGCCTGTCAGTCATATACATCCTCAAAATGCAAACCACTATTAATTATTTTTTTATGAAAGTGTGTATGTTCATTAGAAGATAGACAAGCTTAAGCTTAGGACCTCGAGATCAAGGGGGGCCTCGCAGAGCCGGATTTACCACTAGGCTTCATAGGCTGAAGCCTAAGGACTCGAAATCTAGGCGGCTCCGGCCAAGGCAGGACACCTGCCGTTCAACTCTGGGCGGGCCCCCCTCTCTATCTCTCTTTCTGTCTGTTATTCTCCGTCTCCGCCTGCCATCCGTATATGTGTCCGGGCCGCCAGGTCTCCGCTCTCTGCTCGCTCCTCATCCGCCGGCACGGCAGGCCGCCTTGCACATGCACACTGCTACGGCCAGCACATCCTCCTTCCTGCACATGCGCACAACCATGGCCAGCACATCATCGGCCACCCTGCGCATGTGCACTGCCACGGCAACTGGCAACTTTCTCTCTCGCTTTGAATTGTGGGAGATCTGGCCTCCATTGCTGTCCGTTCGCCGCCTTGCCGCGACCGCTGAAAACCAACGCAGAATCACTCCCTGACCCTGGATCTGGAGTAACTTGCTTCTGGTTTCCTGGTCCTCCATAAATATTCTAAATGGAATTTAAACTGGAGGTGGGGGAGGGATGAAAAATAACAGCCTATTGCATTTTATCTGTTTATTTATTGTGTATATATATGGTCTATGGTATATAAAAATACTGAACTTTTATCTCCTGTTCTGTATTATGCTTACATATTCTGTTATGCTGCAGCAAGCAAGAATTTAATTGTCCTATCTGGGACACATGGGGAAGGTGGTGCATCCATGGATAACAAGGGAAATCAGGGATAGTATAAAAACAAAAGATGAGGCATACAAATTTGCCAGAAAAAGCAGCCTACCGGAGGACTGGGAGAAATTCAGAATCCAGCAGAGGAGGACAAAGGGCTTAATTAGGAAAGGGAAAATAGATTATGAAAGGAAACTGGCAGGGAACATAAAAACTGACTGCAAAAGTTTTTATAGATATGTAAAGAGAAAGAGACTAGTTAAAACAAATGTTGGTCCCTTGCAGTCAGAAACAGGTGAATTGATCATGGGGAACAAGGACATGGCAGACCAATTGAATAACTACTTTGGTTCTGTCTTCACTAAGGAAGACATAAATAATCTGCCGGAAATAGCAGTGGAACGGGGGTCAAATAAGATGGAGGAACTGAGTGAAATCCAGGTTAGCCGGGAGGTGGTGTTGGGTAAATTGAACGGATTGAAGGCCGATAAATCCCCAGGGCCAGATAGTCTGCATCCCAGAGTACTCAAGGAGGTAGCCACAGAAATAGTGGATGCATTAGTGATAATTTTTCAAAATTCCTTAGATTCTGGAGTAGTTCCTGAGGATTGGAGGGTAGCTAATGTAACCCCACTTTTTAAAAAAGGAGGGAGAGAGAAAGCGGGGAATTACAGACCAGTTAGTCTAACATCGGTAGTGGGGAAACTGCTAGAGTCAGTTATTAAAGATGGGATAGCAGCGCATTTGGAAAGTGGTGAAATCATTGGACAAAGTCAGCATGGATTTACGAAAGGTAAATCATGTCTGACAAACCTGATAGAATTTTTTGAGGATGTAACTAGTAGAGTGGATAAGGGAGAACCAGTGGATGTGTTATATCTAGACTTTCAGAAGGCTTTCGACAAGGTCCCGCATAAGAGATTAGCATACAAACTTAAAGCACACGGTATTGGGGGTTCAGTATTGATGTGGATAGAGAACTGGCTAGCAGACAGGAGGCAAAGGGTAGAAGTAAACGGGTCCTTTTCAGAATGGCAGGCAGTGACTAGTGGGGTGCCGCAAGGCTCAGTGCTGGGACCCCAGCTATTTACAATATATATTAATGATTTGGACGAGGGAATTCAATGCAACATCTCCAAATTTGCAGATGATACCAAGCTGGGGGGTATAGTTAGGTGTGAGGAGGATGCTTGGAGGCTGCAGGGTGATTTGGATAGGCTGAGTGAATGGGCAGATGCATGGCAGATGCAGTACAATGTGGATAAATGTGAGGTTATCCACTTTGGTGGCAAAAACATGAGGGTAGACTATTATCTGAATGGTGGCAGATTAGGTAAGGGGGAGATGCAACGAGACCTGGGTGTCATGGTACACCAGTCATTGAAAGTAGGCATGCAGGTGCAGCAGGCAGTGAAGAAAGCAAATGGTATGTTAGCATTCATAGCGAAAGGATTTGAGTATAGGAGCAGGGAGGTTCTACTGCAGTTGTACAGGGTTTTGGTGAGGCCACACCTGGAGTACTGCGTACAGTTTTGGTCTCCAAATCTGAGGAAAGACATCCTTGCCATAGAGGGGGTACAGAGAAGATTCACCAGACTGATTCCTGGGATGTCAGGACTTTCATATGAGGAAAGATTGGATAGACTCGGTTTGTACTCGATGGAATTTAGAAGATTGAGGGGGGATCTTATAGAAACCTACAAAATTCTTAAGGGGTTGGACAAGCTAGATGCTGGAAGATTGTTCCCGATGTTGGGGGAGTCCAGAACAAGGGGTCACAGTCTAAGGATAAGGGGGAATTCCTTTAGGACCGAAATGAGGAAAACATTCTTTACACAGAGAGTCGTGAGTCTCTGGAATTCTCTGCCACAGAAGGTAGTTGAGGCCAGTTCATTGGCTATATTTAAGAGGGCGTTAGATGTGGCACTTGTGGCTAAAGGGATCAGGGGGTATGGAGAGAAGGCAGGTACGGGATACTGAGTTGGATGATCAGCCATGATCACATTGAATGGCGGTGCAGGCTCGAAGGGCCGAATGGCCTACTCCTGCACCTATTTTCTATGTTTCTATGTTTCTATGACAATAAAACTCTCTTGACTCTTGACTTGGACTTAAGCAAAAAAGGCTTCTAGGGGGAAAAAAGAGGTACCTTAAATTTAGTTGCGTCTGCTTGGGTAACTATGGTAGGGTGAAGACTATTCCATGCTTTAATTGTGCGGGGGAACTCCATGGAGCAGCCAGCAACTCTGGATAGAAGAAATTGGGTGATGGTTCAGGTAGAGACCCTTCTTTAGACTCCCTCTGGTTTTAGTGTTTTTAGTTTAATTTAAAGATACAGCATGGAAACAGGCAATGTTATAAACAAGAAAACAAAACGGTGTATATTTATATATGAATATATAACTGTATATATGTGTGTGTGTGCGTGTGCGTGTGTGTGTATATATATACCCACACACACACACACAATTTCTCTCCTGAGATTAATAAAGTTCTATCGTATAGTATCGTGTGTGTAGGAAGAAACTGCAGATGCTGGTTTAAACTGAAGATAGACACAAAAAGCTGGAGTAACTCAACAGGTCAGACAGAATCTCTGGACAAAAGGAAAATATTATATTTTGGGGTGGGTCTGACACCTATGGAATGTGGAAGGAAACAAGAGCACCCGGAGAAAACCCATGCGATCAAAGGGAAAAGGAGCAAACTCCATACAGACAGCACCCATATTCAGGTCTCTGGCACTTTTAGGCAGTACCTTTATGGCCAATGTACTGCCCCATAGTCTTGAACTTAATTAAAACATACAGTAGCTGTAAAGGGGGACATAGCGTCACTTGGAGATTTAAAAATGGATATTTTCATTTGTTTAGTAACCAAAGCTATCAACGTATAATCTTTTGTGTGTTGGAAAACAAAATATAGTGGCACAGCTGGTAGACTTGCTGCCTCATACCCCAGAGATCTGTGTTCGGTCCTATCATTGGGCACTGTCTGTGTTGAATTTGCACACTCTCCCTGCAAGCGTGTGGGTTTCCTCCCACATCCCAAAGACGCATTGGCTTTATAGGTTAACTTGTCTCTGTAAAACTGCCCCTAATGTGTGGGGAGTGGGTGAGGAAAGTGGGATAACAGAACTTGTGTGAATGGGTAGACAAAAATGCTAGAGAAACTCAGCGGGTGAGGCAGCATCTATGGAGCGAAGGAAATAGGCGACGTTTCGGGTCGAGACCCTTCTTCAGACTGATGGGAGGGTGGGGGGGACGGGAAGAAGAAAGGAAGAGGCGGAAACAGTGGCTGAGGGAGAGCTGGGAAGGGGAGGAGAAAGCAGGGATTACCTGAAATTGAAGAAGTCAATGTTCATACCACTGGGTGTAAACTGCCCAAGCAAAATATGAGGTGCTGCTCTTCCAATTTACCGATGTAGAGCACTGACACCTAGAGCAGTGGAAGCAATAGATGAGGTTGGAGGACGTGCAGGTGAATCTCTGCCACACCTGGAAAGACTGCTTGGGTCCTTGAATGGAGTCAAGGGGGGAGATAAAGCAACAAGTGTAGCATTCCCTGCAGTTGCAAGGGAAAGAGCCAGGAGAGGGGGTGATTTGGGTGGGAAGGGACGAAGTGACCAGGAAGTTATGGAGGGAGCGGTCTCTGCGGAAAGCTAACAGGGGAGGAGATGAAAGATGTATCCAGTGATGGGATCCCATTGGTAGACAAAAAAGCTGGAGAAAATCAGTGGGTAAGGTAGCATCTATGGAGCGAAGGAATAGACGACGTTTCGGGTCGAGACCCTTCTTCAGATTGATGTCGGGAAGGGACACGAAAAAGAAAGGAAGAGGCGGAGACAGTAGGTTGTGGGAGAGCTGGGAATGGGAGGGGAAGGAGGGAGAAAGAAAGAACTACCTGAAATTAGAGAAGCCAATGTTCATACCGCTGGGGTGTAAACTACCCAAGCAAATATGAGGTGCTGCTGCTCCAATATGCGGTGGGCCTCACTCTGGCCATGGAGGAGGCCCAGGATGGAAAGGTCGGATTCAGAATGGGAAGGGGAGTTGAAGTGTTGAGCCACCGGGAGATCAGGTTGGTTATTGCGAACTGAGTGGAGGTGTTGTGCGAAGCAAACGCCAAGACTAAGCTTGGTCTCACCGAAGTTGATCATCCACTAAATAATCCAACCACATTTTTGTTTGGAAGTGGAAAAAAAGAATAGAATTTGCATTAATTGCAATGTGTAAAAAGAGTTGAGATACAGTATTATAATTTTGCTGCATGTCATTGTGGTATATATCATGTCTTGATTGGTGAATATGTTTAGTTTATGACTTTATTTGAAGCAGAAATAATATGTGAATGCTTCATTGAGCACATTATCGCACATTATCGCACGCGTAATGCAAGCCGTCTTAAATGACCACCTAAACTGGCATTTGGCAACTTAAAAAGCTGCCAAGGTTGCCCATCTGACAGAGAAAAGAAATTAAGTGAGAGCCCTGCAAGGTGTATAATATTTTTGACACTGTCATAGGCCTTTCTTGCATATGCTGTCACAATGCACTGCAATCTCTAAACAACCCTTCAGTAATTTTCCTTGCCCTCCATTTCAGAATAAAAGTGTTTTAAGCCAGTAACTCGACATTAGCACTGGCAATAAAAACATTTTTAAAAAGCGCAGCTTTCAGCCCCTTATCTCATTGGCCACCCTCGGCTGCAAATCGGTGTCAATCTGGTGGACTATCTTCCTCTAGTCGTGGGGGTGGGGAATTGGGAGGGGCCTCACAAGTGGAAGGGCCTCTTCACTTGCTTAGGGCCTCTCTTCATCTAAATCCGGCCCTGATATCAAACAACCATAGTAACGAGAATGTTTAAATAAACAAACAAGGTGCATGGCTTGTAAAGGAAATTACTCTTATAGAAGAACAGTGGGAAAAAAAGGTTACATTATAGCACTGTTCCAATTTACTCCTGGGCACAAGGTCATATCAAGGCAAGGATAATACAAGGTAAAAAATACTGACATGGATAAACACCCATGATCACGTCGAATAGTGGAGCAAGGCCTAATCCTACTATTTTCCATGCTTCTTTGTTTTTGTTAGATATGGTACTACGCAAGAAAAATACTATCTTGTGTATGGTAGATCTACTTTTTTGCTGGTGGTCAGTAAGGAAATAAATTCCTTCACCACATGGATTTAAAAGATGAAAGAAAATTCATACAATCTAAATTATTCAACTTCAATGGAAAAATAATATGGTACACCTACCACTCCCAGCGCTCCCCTCTCTGCGCCCACGAGCACTGCCATCTCTGCCAGATTTCACACGCTGATGTAAAAATAGAATCACAAGCAAACACAGTTTTAACTATTCAACAAATGCAGAGATTCCAAAATTTTGACTAGGACATCAGCATCATGCATTACATTCACTAGCATAAGCGAAACCAGAACACAAAGCTGGAATATAAAGCTAACTGAATTGTTAGCAATTCGACTTGGAAAAAAAAACATATAGGAAAGACAAACTGGGAATTGATAAGTATTGTGAAATAGTAAGATTAAATGAGACCTTACCAGTTTGAAGTTTGATCTTTATGTTATGAGGAGTTACGTTGAGGGATTACGTGAAGACCCCGCCAGCATGCATGCGCGACATACTTCAAAGCAGCGGTGTGAAATCACAGATGACAGATGACCTAAAATATAGTAAAATAAGAGAACTAGAATACCAGTTGACCTTTATGATAGAGGGTTGGGCGCGGAGGGCACGTAATCCCTCAACGTAACTCCTCATAAAATAAAGATCAAACTGGTAAGTTATCATTTAATCTTACTATTTTACTTCGGAGCCACGTGAGTGACTACGTGAAGATTTTAAAGATCTGTGATTTCATGCCGTGGAAACGAGTCCATGCATCACTCACTGCATCAGTGAAGAGTGAACGTTAATAATGCATTCAGACATGACATAGATATAGACATGTTGATGCTTCTAATGAACAAATAATGATAATAGTAACCTCCCTCAACCGGGAGGAAACTATGAACAGAAACCTAAAATAGAGTTGGCAAATACCCCCAGTCTTGCAAAGGGTTAGTTCTGATATGTTTGGCAGATCGTTTGTTTTGACCATCCTGCAGCCGCAAGGATGTGGTCCCCGCGAACGTCCATTCCCTGCTGCTGACATTGTTGCAGCCTAGGTGGATTGAGATTTGAAATGTCAGTGTTCACTCCTGTATCCCAGAACCCGTTTTGACCACCTGGAGATGGTCTGTAGTGACACCTTCTTATGAGGCTTTATGTGATTAACAAACATTGCTAGTTCAGAGTCTCTAAGGCTTTAGTGACCTTAAACATACTGGTGTAAATGTGTGGCCACACACAACCGATGGTATAAAACAAAAATACTTCCCATCTCCTTATGAGGAAAGTACTGCTATTTTGGTGCTATCCCTGCAATTGCAGTGAGCACGTCCATGGTTTGGTTTACAACCCGAGCCGCAGGAACGGTCTTCCCAGTCTGCAAGGCAATGAATTGATTATATTATGCAGAGGATGGTTTCCTGAGTCTCGGCTAACCAGCAATTTAGTGTCTGGAAATAACCATAAAAGGTTCTATCATCATTCCCCACATCAGTGGGAACCATGGATGTATAGGCCAATCAGGCACTCCGAAAGCCTGAAGCGGGATATTGCTGAATTTGCAAGTCCCGTCCGATGAGGCAAAATGGAGGAAGACATAAAGAACATCCCTCCCCAGTGTAGCGAGAATGCATCCATCACCACTGATATGCCACGTATGTTGCAACTGGTGATTGAGCCTGGATGCAAATATCTCAATCTTTTGGTGTTCCATTGAGCCCACAATGTCATTAAATATTTGCGATCCAACATCCATTCTGTGTTGTCATTGAGTTTACATGGTGACACACCAATGCCAAATGAAGTTAGGTAAACTATCACCGGATACTTTAACTTGATTGCACCCATGTGATTAACAAAAGTTTTGGCTTGCAAAAGTTTTCATACCCCTTGAACTTTACCACATTTTGTCACGTTGCAACCACAAACGTAAATGTATTTTATTGGGATTTTATGTGATAGATCAAAACAAAGTGGCGCATAATTGTGAAGGGGAAGGAAAATGATACATGGTTTTCAAATTTTTTTACAAATAAAAAACTGAAAAGTGTGGCATGCAAAAGTATTCAGCCCCCTTTACTCTGATACCCCTAAATAAAATCCAGTGCAACCAATTGCCTTCAGAAGTCACCTAATTAGTAAATAGAGTCCACTTGTGTGTAATCTAATTTCAGTATAAATACAGCTGTTCTGTGAAGGCCTCAGAGGTTTGCTAGAGAACATTAGTGAATAAACAGCATCATGAAGCCCAAGGAACACATCAGACAGGTCAGGGATAAAGTTGTGGAGAAGTTTAAAGCAGGGTTAGGTTATTAAAAAAATCCCAAGCTTTGAACATCTCACGGAGCACTGTTCAATCCATCATTCGAAAATGGAAAGAGTATGGCACAACTGCAAACCTACCAAGACATTGGTAGGCATTGAGACCAAAATTGAAGTTTTTGGCCTAAATGCAAAACGCTATGTGTGGCGGAAAACTAACACTGCACATCACCATGAACACACCATCCCCACTGTGAAACATGGTGGTGGCAGCATCATGCTGTGGGGATGCTTTTTCTTCAGCAGGGACAGGGAAGCTGGTCAGAGTTGATGGGAAGAGGAAATGGAGCCAAATACAGGGCAATCTTGGAAGAAAACCTGTTAAGAGTCTGCAAAAGACTTGAGACTGGGGCGGAGGTTCACCTTCCAGCAGGACAATGACCCTAAACATACAGCCAGAGCTACAATGGAATGGTTTAGATCAAAGCATATTCATGTGTTAGAATGGCCCAGTCAAAATCCAGACCTAAATCCAATTGAGAATCTCTGGCAAGGCTTGAAAATTGCTGTTCACAGACGCTCTCCATCCAATCTGACTGAGCTTGAGCTATTTTGCAAAGAAGAATGGGCAAAAATTTCAGTCTCTAGATGTGCAAAGCTAGTAGAGACATAGCCCAAAAGAGTTGCAGCTGTAATTGCAGTGAAAGGTGGTTCTACAAAGTATTGACTCAGGAGGGCTGAATACTTTTGCACGCCACACTTTTCAGTTTTTTATTTGTAATAAAATTTGGAAACCATGTATCATTTTCCTTCCACTTCACAATTATGCACCACTTCGTATTGGTCTACCATATAAAATCCCAATAAAATACATTTACGTTTGTGGTTGTAACGTGACAAAATGTGGAAAAGTTCAAGGGGTATGAAAACTTTTGCAAGTCACTGTAACAGCACCAGGATGTATCAAGTTGGACTTGAGCATGCAGATTATGCATATTCGTACAAAATGTTTAATTCACAGAATGCGCCTAGTGTGTATAGGTAGTTGATACCATATAACTGAACAATTGGCAACTCATGCAAACCCATCCGCCTCCGTAACTAGAGATGGTATTAGTGATATCCATCTTTGAGCAATAGCGTCAATTAGTAATTACCTGAAGATTTACTGATGAAGGTTAGTGGAGCAATGCTGAATACTGTTTGTCCACCATGGTGACTTTGATAGTTTCAGCTGGGAACAGCATAGGTCTGGTAGCATTTCAGTTGCTATCAAATTTAACTGGATGGATGAGAACCCAATTTCTGAAATATAGTTTTGTGGCTGATACCGCTAATTTGGCAAAATACAGCGTTTAGAACATTATCCAGATAGGCCATAGCAATAGCTTTTTTAGCTCTGTGCAGCCGAAGCACTGGTTTTAGTAATTTGGTAAATAACCTGGAAGCTGAAGTTAGCCCATTTTGCAATGCTTTTGACTGTATCATGCCTCATCCAGATAAATTTCAAATACCTCCGGTGAGCCCTGTGAGTGGAAACTGTTCCTCTGTTGTTAGACAGTAATGAAGTTTCCTATTCAGAAATGTCTATACTGCACACGCGAGTTGCTGTCATAGATACATAGATAGATACATAGAAATTAGGTGCAGGAGTAGGCCATTCGGCCCTTCGAGCCTGCACCGCCATTCAGTATGATCATGGCTGATCATCCAACTCAGTATCCCGTACCTGCCCTCTCTCCATACCCTCTGATCCCCTCAGCCACAAGGGCCACATCTAACTCCCTCTTAAATATAGCCAATGAACTGGCCTCAACTACCCTCTGTGGCAGAGAGCTCCAGAGACCCACCACCCTCTGTGTGAAAAAATTCCTTCTCATCTCGGTCCTAAAGGATTTCCCCCTTATCCTTAAGCTGTGACCCCTTGTCCTGGACCTCCCCAACATCGGGAACAATCTTCCTGCATCTAGCCTGTCCAACCCCTTAAGAATCTTGTAAGTTTCTATAAGATCCCCTCTCAATCTCCTAAATTCTAGAGAGTATAAACCGAGTCTATGCAGTCTTTGTTCATAAGACAGTCCTGACATCCCAGGAATCAGTCTGGTGAACCTTCGCTGCACTCCCTCTATGACAATGATGTCCTTCCTCAGATTTGGAGACCAGAACTGTACGCAATACTCCAGGTGTGGCCTCACCAAGACCCTATACAACTGAAGTAGAACCTCCCTGCTCCTATACTCAAATCCTTTTGCTATGAAAGCTAACATACCATTGGCTTTCTTCACTGCCTGCTGTACCTGCATGCCTACTTTCAATGACTGGTGTACCATGACACCCAGGTCGCGCTGCATCTCCCCTTTTCCTAATCGGCCACCATTTAGATAGTAGTCGGTTTTCCTATTTTTGCCACCAAAGTGGATAACCTCACATTTATCCACATTATACTGTCTCGCTCGTATATTGTGCAGTATAAAACTGATCTCATGTTTCTTTTAGTTTATAAATAGATCATATGCACAAAAACAAGTGTAAAATTTACCAACTTGTAAATGGTCCACATACCTCATATTTCGGAAAGAACCAGACCTACCTACCTTCATGGTTATTGGTGGTCTTGTGGTAAGCCCAAAGGCCCCTGGTGCGGGTTCTATTTCCGTCCCAGATTTGGAGAGTAGGATGCTGGGGTGCGTGGATCCATATTTTCCCTGAGGACCATTTTGGGCCTTGGCCTGAAGACCTGTGCCCAACTTTGAAGCTGCCACCAGCTTCAGTGAAACTCTTGCTGTCGATAGGGGCGTGGGGTGTGTTGTTGCCGTGGTACCTTAATAAGCCGGACAGCTTTGATTCTTCATCCAGGTCTTACCTGTTTGGACAGGTTTCCTGAAGAGAGGATTCGGCGGCTGGACATTGCTGGCCTTGCTTGAGCCTGCAAATTTGGAATTTGAGGCAGGTCCAATAGCATTCTTCTGGAAGCAGTTCATTTTGAAGTGTACATTGTACCCCCACATAGCGCTGTTTACTGCTGGTCCTTTCAGGAACAATTTTGCAGGTGCGTGGTATCTCACAGCCGGCACCTGTTCTTGTAATGATGTGACGTGACGTGGCTGCTGCTTCACGAGGGAACGCTGGCCTTCCAGGTTTCTTCGCTAGCGAAGGTCTTGTTTCCATGCCAGAAATTTCTGGAACATTACTCTTGTACTCCAGTATGTTCCCTGGATATACTTCCGAGTTTGGAGTCAGCTACCCACTGACCCTCGTACTCCACTTCACAGAGAGGGAGATTTGTATGCAGCCCTGAGATAGGTGTTGCCGCAGGCCCCTAGGGACCATAGGACCATATCAGGATGGAGCATTTCAGTGGGATGAGCGCTCTGCGGACGCTATCCATGCTCCACATGGGTAAAAATGTTTCCCCCCCCCCTCCCCCCCCGAGCCGGGTATCCCTGCGATTTCGCAGCTGGGATTTCCCCACGGTGTAGGTGGGATCCCGCGATGTCTCCAGCAGGAACTGCAAGGAGAAACAGACCTGGAATTAAGTTGAAAAACTTACCTTCAGGTTTGAAACTTACCGCTGGTGGAGCAGCGCGTCCCCAGCCTGTTGTTGCGTAGTGCGGTAGACGATGTCGCGCATTATTGCTGGCGGGGTCTTCACGTAGTCACTCACGTGACTCCGAAGTAAAATTCTGTATTAAATCTATTCCTTTGAATGGCAAATACACCCCAGAGTGATTGAATTGTAGAGTTTAGGGCTTTGGTAGGTGAAAGCACAGTCACCAAAGAATTATGGGGTGAGGTTTACAGGAAGTTGGAAGATTCTATGTTCATACCATTGGGTTGTAGACCACCCGTGCGCAATACAAATTGATGATCAGCCTCACACTGGCAGTGGAGAAGGCCGAGGATGGACGTCGGTTTGGGAATGGGGAGGGAAGTTGAAATGGTCATCAACAGGGAACCCAGGATGGGCATTGCGGACAAATCACAGGTATCCTGCAAATTGGTTGTCCTACACTTGGTTTTTTTGATGTAAAGGATATTTCGCTGACAGCAAATGCAATAGACAAAGTTCGAGGAGGTCTACTTCCACATATCTCCCCAGCTTCTTGTCTTCATTTTTCCTTTATCTGTTTCTGCCAATCATCCATAGCCCTTGTTTCCCAATTCCACAGACCCCTCTCTCTCCCCATCTGGCTCCATCATCCCTCCATGAACGTAGGTTCACTTAGCACCTACCAGGCGATGGCACACACATTTAAAATTAGAGGGGAAAGATTTAGTATGTATCAGAGTGGTCAACTTTTCACACAGATTGTGGTGTGGATATGGAACGAGCTACCAGAGAAAGTAGTTGAGGCAGGTACAATAACAACATTTAAAAGACACCAGACTAAGTGGGGCTCATTGGGTCCCAGTCACACGGGAGGCCTGGTCCCCCAACACAACCCATTCCCCAACGCAATATTCCACCACTCACCCATTCTCCCAACGCAACCCGTTCCCCTAACACAATATACCACCACTCACCCATGGACTCTAACTGCGCAGGCGAGGCTCATTTCCCCATATCCCCCAGCACTCCCTCCCCCTCCTCTTCATGTGTGGGAAGGGAGGGAGGAGGGAAGAGTGGTGGGAGGGCGGGGGGGTGTGAGGTGGGAGAGGAGCGGAGCGATGTGTGTGTGGGTGGGGAGGTGTAGGATGGAGGGAGAGGGTGGTGTGGGGGAAGGGGGGATGTGTGGCGGGGGTGTGTGGGGTGAGAGGGGCGGTGTGTATGTGGGCGGGGGGGAGGAGGGATGTTGGAGGGGTGTGTGTGTGGGGGAGAGGGGGTTGGTGTCGGCGGGGGAGGCTCTGGGGGCGGGGGAGGGATGTGGGGGCGGGAGGGTTATGTGGGGAGGGGGGGTGTGTGGGCTGGGAGGTTGTGGGGGAGGGGGGGTGTGGACAGGGAAAGGGGGGGTGTGGACAGGGGGAGGGGGAGAGAGCTCAGAGAAAAGGCGGGGGAAGAGCCATGGGGGAGAACGGGGTATCACGGGAGAGGGGGGGGCAGGAGCCAGCAAGGGGGACCATAGACGGAGGGGCTGGAGCTGGCGATGCGCTGGGGACTCACAGCGAGCGCTGGTCGTTGGTCGTTCTCCTCCGCCGGGATCAGAGTCTTCACTTTCCATTTGGCGACATCGGTGACATTTCTGACTCCGCGCCGGCCGGGCTGCTTCTAGTCCCTCCAGTTCATGACCTCCGCCGGCCATCCGGGGCGTCCCTCAGCTCCAGTAAAGACGCAATGGCACAAGAAGGGGCAGACTGTCCCGGGGAGTGACAGAAAAGACTAATCCACGTGGCGCTGACTGGTAGGAGAGGACATCGATCTGCGCACGTGCGTTTATTTAGATTTTTAAACCTCACTAACTTTTACATTATGCCACCGATCGGAACGAAACTTGGTGCACTCGCAGCACAGGACAACAGTGAGTGAGCTGGCGAAAAACTGCAGGCGCTATCACGTACAATTTTTGCACAAATAGAAAAAACACGCAAACTGGAAGATAACATGATCAGAGTTTTAGTTATGTATAGATAGATAGATAGATAGATTTGGTTAGGTACATGAATAAAAAAAGTTTGGAGTGATATGGTTTGATGGTGGGTAAACGTGACTAGCTAGGTGAGGCATCTAGGTCGGTATGGACGAGTTGGGCTAAAGGACCTATTTTTACACTGTATGCCTCTATAATTTATGTGAAAAACAATATCACACTAATTCAAGAAAGAGTTTTCTGATCTTGGATGAAGTAAAATGACTAACTAGTGAAATATTGCATTAGATTAATACTGTTGCATGCATTGAATTACTTTGTATTAATATATGTAGAATGGGTTTGATATTTGACAATGAGAAGTGCATACTCAAATCAAGTAAGTGGGGTTAAATGAGATTCTACATTAAATATTGTCTTTACTCACTTGTTCTCTTATTTCCTTCTGTTTTTCAATTTTTTTCAGTCTGGTGGCATATTCCTGGACCTCCTTGAGCCCCATATCTGTGCAAAGGCGAACTAGAAAGCGCAAACCTAAACAAAGGATTAGATAAGAAATGGAACAACAGACAAAAAAATAAATTATCAAAAGAGCAGAATAACTTAAATTAATAGGCTTTCCCTTGAGAACCCATATTCTTAGAGGTAACCATGGAAATAGTGGTTGTCATCTCCAAAATTACATACATTTTTGAACATACCTTGCTAATGGTGGATTGCTAATGCAGACCCACTATTTAAAATAGGTGGAGACAGGGATCTAGTTAACTCAACATTAGTAGAAGGATTATTGTCGTCTATTTTCCTTTATAAGGATAGTGAGGATTGTTAGAAAATATCAGATTAGATAACGTCAGCATAGATTTAAGAACGGAAAATAGTGCTCAATAAACCTACTAGAGATTTTCAAGACATTAAGATGAAGGATTGACTAACATTATATTGAATGGTGAAGAAGGCTCAAAGGACCAAAAGGCCTGTTCCAACTGCTATATTTTTTATGTTCCATATTAAAAATTACCTAAACAGGGGTGTTAGCAGCTGGCTGAAACTGGGCATCGAAAAGTACAATTTATGCATTCATATTATGCTCTTAAAAACAATTCCATGCCATAAACCAGGCACAAGAAAACCTCCAACACGAGAATGTCATAAATATACACATACGAAAGACTGGTCAAGATGAAAAGTCAATCTTATGACCATTAATTATTGTTTGTTTTTAATAACATCACTTACATTCAATATTTTCTGGGAACTTCCGGTGAATATCTTTGTATGTTTCCAATGCTTTTTGGTAGTTACCTATATTAACAAAATTGACCAGAATATGATTACTATTTAGATACAAATAATGTAAGAATTAATACTTTTCAAAAGATTGCAAAAAATACAATCAGTGCCATCTCGTTCCTTTTGCCCTCATGTCTGTAATTTTATTCCAGTCCTGCAGCCCTCCAAGAATTTTGCATTCCTCCAATTTCAACATTTTGTGGGGATCAAGGAAAGAGCGTTTCACCAATCATATAACCATATAACATATAACCATATAACAATTACAGCACGGAAACAGGCCATCTCGGCCCTTCAAGTCCATGCCGAACAACTTTTTTCCCTTACTCCCACCTGCCTGCACTCATACCATAACCCTCCATACCCTTCTCATCCATATGCCTATCCAATTTATTTTTAAATGATACCAATGAACCTGCCGCCACCACTTCCACTGGAAGCTCATTCCACACCGCTACCACTCTCTGAGTAAAGAAGTTCCCCCTCATGTTACCCCTAAACCTCTGTCCCTTAATTCTAAAGTCATGTCCTCGTGTTTGAATCCTCCCTATTCTCAAAGGGAAAAGCTTGTCCACATTAACTCTGTCTATCCCTCTCATCATTTTAAAGACCTCTATCAAGTCCCCCCTTAACCTTCTGCGCTCCAGAGAATAAAGACCTAACTTATTTAACCTATCTCTGTAACTTAGCTGTTGAAACCCAGGCAACATTCTAGTAAATCTCCTCTGTACCCTCTCTATTTTGTTGACATCCTTCCTATAATTGGGCGACCAAAATTGTACACCATACTCCAGATTTGGTCTCACCAACGCCGTGTACAATTTTAACATTACATCCCAGCTTCTATACTCAATGCTCTGATTTATAAAGGCTAGCATACCAAAATCTTTCTTTACCACCCCATCTATATGAGACTCCACCTTCAAGGAACTATGCAGGTTATTCCCAGATCCCTCTGTTCAACTGTATTCTTCAATTCCCTACCGTTTACCATGTACATCCTATTTTGATTTGTCCTGCCAAGGTGTAGCACCTCACATTTATCAGCATTAAACTCCATCTGCCATCTTTCAGCCCATTTTTCCAACTGGCCTAAATCACTCTGTAGACTTTGGAAATCCTCTTCATTATCCACAACACCCCCTATCTTGGTATCATCTGCATACTTACTAATCCAATTTACCACCCCTTCATCCAGATCATTGATGTACATGACAAACAACAAAGGACCCAACACAGATCCCTGAGGCACCCCACTAGTCACCTGCCTCCAACCCGACAAACAGCCATCCACCATTACCCTCTGGCTTCTCCCATTCAGCCACTGTTGAATCCATCTTGCTATTCCTGCATTTATACCCAACAGTTGAACCTTCTTAACCAACCTTCCATGAGGAACCTTGTCAAAGGCCTTACTGAAGTCCATATAGACAACATCCACTGCTTTACCCTCATCAATTTCCCTAGTAACCTCTTCAAAAAATTCAAGAAGATTAGTCAAACATGACCTTCCAGGCATAAATCCATGTTGACTGTTCCTAATTACACCCTCTTTATCCAGATACTTATATATATTATCTCTAAGTATCTTTTCCATTAATCTGCCCACCACTGAAGTCAAACTAACCGGTCTATAATTGCTAGGTTTACTTTTAGAACCCTTTTTAAACAATGGAACAACATGCACAGTACGCCAATCCTCGGGGACTATTCCCGTTTCTAATGACATTTGAAATATTTCTGTCATAGCCCCGGCTATTTCTACACTAACTTCCCTCAATGTCCTAGGGAATATCCTGTCAGGACCTGGAGACTTATCCACTTTTATATTTTTCAAACGTGCCAGTACTTCTTTTACTTTGAAACTCATAGTATCCATAGCTACTCTACTAGTTTCCCTTCCCTCACATAATTCAATATCCTTCTCCTTGGTGAATACCGAAGAAAAGAAATTGTTCAATATCTCCCCCATCTCTTTTGGCTCTGCAGATAGCTGTCCACTCGGTCTCTCCAATGGACCAGTTTTATCCCTTGTTATCCTTTTGCTATTAATATAGCTGTAGAAACCCTTTGGATTTACTTTCACCTTACTTGCCAAAGCAACCTCATATCTTCTTTTAGCTTTTCTAATTTCTTTCTTAAGATTCTTTTTACATTCCTTATACTCCTCAAGCACCTCATTTACTTCATGCTGCTTATAATTATTGTAGATCTCCCTCTTTTTCCGAACAAGATGTCCAATTTCCCTTGAAAACCAGGGCTCTTTCCAATTTTTACTGGTTCCTTTCAACCGAACAGGAACATAAAGATTTTGTACTCTTAAAATTTCCCCTTTAAATGTCCTCCATTTCTCCTCTACATCTTTCCCATAAAACAAAATGTCCCAGTTCACTCCTTTTAAATCATCTCGCATCTCGTTAAAGTTAGCCTTTCTCCAATCAAAAATCTCAACCCTAGGCCCAGTTCTGTCCGTCTCCATAATTATATTGAAACTAATGGTATTGTGATCACTGGACCCGAAGTGCTCCCCTACGCATACCTCCGCCACCTGTCCCGTCTCATTTCCTAACAGGAGGTCCAGCACTGCCCCTCCTCTAGTAGGCACCTCTATGTATTGCTGCAAAAAACTATCCTGAACACATTTTACAAACTCCAAACCATCCAGCCCATTTACAGAATGTGTTTCCCAGTCTATGTGTGGAAAGTTGAAATCTCCCACAATCACTACCTTGTGCTTACTACTAATATTTGCTATCTCTTTACATATTTGCTCTTCCAATTCTCGTTCCCCATTTGGCGGTCTATAATATACCCCTATAAGTGTTGCTACACCTTTCCCACTTCTAAGTTCCACCCAAATAGCCTCCCTAGATGAGCCCTCCAATCTATCCTGCCAAAGCACTGCTGTAATATCTTCCCTGACTAGCAATGCAACACCTCCACCTCTTGCCCCTCCAATTCTATCACACCTGAAGCAACGAAATCCTGGAATATTTAGTTTCCAATCACAGCCCTCCTGCAACCATGTTTCACTGATCGCCACAACATCATACTTCCAGGTGTCTATCCAGACTCTAAGCTCATCCACCTTTCTTACAAAGCTCATCCACCTTTCTTACAATCTTTCCATCACCACGCACAAAAAGCACAAGAATCGCAAGACGCAATTGTATGCAGATGCCGAGAAGTATGTTCAGCTCTGGCTAAACAATTTCTAATCTTGTGATGTGGACTCGATAAGAAGAACATTTTGTGCATTCCCAATTTCTCTGGGTGACCATGAATTTCTTCCATGCACCATTCTATTTCTCATCTTTAAAGATTATCCTAGACAGCCGTGCCCTTTGGTCAAGATTGTGGTCATCTGCCTGATATCTCACATGTAGTTTTGTGAAAAAGTTTGGTTGAAAATGCTCCAGAAATTGCCTTGGACAATTCATTATGATCAAGTATTCTATAAATGCACTGCTGATGTTATTGTAATTTTGTAAGAGTAAGTGAAATTTGCATTGTACCATAATACATATCCTCATAAAATATCATAATTTGATTTTCTGCAGATGGGTCACATGTGGCTTTAAATAGGGAAATTGATCATCACTATCCTTTACATTGGAAAATATTTTCTTTATCCATTATTTCCTCAATTTGCGTTGCTTCCAAAGGCTTGGGCATGTCTTATTCCAATATTGTCTTTAACACTACACACAACCGGCATAAGGAGCAAACTTGAGATGATATAATGGTTTTAGGTGATTTTATAATACATTTTGAAATTGACAAGTTTTGGATCTGGGCAATGCAACTAAATATTTGATGCTCGTCTTACCGCTTCTTCTGTAACAGCTGGCCACCATTAATCGCCATTTTACTTGAGTAGGTCTGTATTAAAAATACATTTAAAGAACATTAGCAAAATTTGCACAAGAAACATTAATTACATTTACAAAGTTTCAATTGCAGCCATTTTCTGCTCAGTTTTAAAAACTGGTTTATATGTTAGTTCTGAAATTAGCTGCATATTTCTGTCATCCATCCACAGGTCCCACCATTCCCCATTTCCCCAGTTTCGGCCTTCTTATACAAGAGCATTCTTTCCTGGGCCTCCAAAACTGGAAACTTCAATGTTACTGCATAGAACTGTGCAAAAGACAGAAGAAAGGAGATTTCCTGATTGCTGATTTTCCCCACCTCCCAAAGGTTTGAATGTTTTGCTGAATTCCTTGACTTGATAACCCTGGCTACAGAAATGTGATTCTGATACAAAATTATTACACCAAAAGTCAAAGAAAATATTACTTACTGGATGAGTGCTGCCCTTTCAAAGTATTGAATAGCTTTCTCACAGAACTGTGTGTCAATGTAGTAGGCCCCAAGCCATTCAATGCCCTCAATGTTCGATGGGAAATATCTAAATGACTGACAAAAATAACAGCATACCATGCAAAAACTTAATTATAAACACCTAAACATGTTTGATTTAACATCAAACTTTAGACTTAAGTTTCCCAGGGATACAAACTTGCATTTCATAAATTCAGATTATTATACATTTAACATTGTACCTTATTTACTTTATTCACATGAGTGTTCCACCTTGAAAAGGTCGATTATAGATCAAGTTCATTTTTTTTTAAAGAGAAAGTATATTCTCGTGAAACTACAAACCACAAAAGGCAGTGATGTCATCCAAGCAATCAGATTAAATCTTAAAATCTGTAAATTACATGATTTACCTACTTACATAAATGATTCAGAATATGATAAATTTGACCACAATTTCCTGTAGGTCTGTTCAACTAGTGCTAAAAGAACAACATGTATGATAATCAGCCCAGGTTAGTGATGTATTCCCTATCTTCAAGTAAGCAGAGACCCCAAGACGCTGCATCCATTGCAATTGGCTAGGTAGAACACGTTGAACAAAACCCACAAATAAACCCAAATTCTGCTTGCAGACATGCTGCCCAAACTACCTTTCTTAATTCTATGAGGTCTCCACCCTGTGCAACTAGAAAAAAGATAGATAGATCGCTGACTACCACCATAGGAATTCTACATTCACATGGAAATTCCAAAGCTGTTGACTATTAAGTGGTGAAATGTCAGAAGGATACAGAAATGCAGCCATTTCCAGGCAAAATGCAGATCATTATGATTTTTTTTTAAAACACAAGGAATAACATTAAAGCGATATATAACATTGAGCCCCACATTTTTAACGTTCATTCACTGACTATTTGTTTGATGGTTATACACTGACACCCAGTACAACTAGTCTCTGTATTTCTAATACTGTTGAGTACCTCATAATAATACTGGAAGGCTTGAGACTTGTCTCCCTCACTGTCATACAGGTCCCCCAATTTTGCCAGTGCCTGTGGGTCGGTGGGGGAAACGCTGATCAACTGCATGAGCCACTCAATGGCTTGAGGTAGATCCTCCAATGTTTCATATCTCAAGAAATGTGAGTCAAAGATCAGTTTACAAATCTGTACATCAAGCAAACAATCAACAAGCAAAATACAAACATTGGCAACTACTATAATTCTACATAATGTATAAGTTCCTTGAAAGACATTTCACTTGGCGTACAGAAAAAGGCAAAATGTGCTGCTGGTATAAAAGACGAGATCATCAAAATTAGTTGGTTTGCCAACAGGTTATATAGACAGAATCTCAAAGACGTTTATGAGTCCTGGATGACTAATTTAGCCACTGTAATTCTCTGCATTCCAACAGTGACTACATTTCAAAAACATTCAAATCATTGGGAGCACTTTTGAGATGATGAAAAATGAAAATGTTTTCATGTCACAGTAGGCAATATCATTATGCACTAAAATAGGTGGAAGTTACAAGGCAACTAAATTACAAACTATTAACACAATTTTCACTTTGCAAGTATTTTGCAAATGTTCAAATGAAGCTTCAACAATCTCAAAGTTTGGAAAGGATACAAATTTGCAATCTGGTACATAACTTGAGCATTGTTTCTCATGATTGCATGGAGCTTCAAGAAATAATCCAAAGCCTCCTCCAGTCTGTTCAACTTCTTGTAAGTAAGACCTGAATTAAAAAAAAAAAAGAATTATTGAGATACAGGGAGGTAGCAAATTGCATGGCAGCATGGAATGGTGAGATAACAACTTTCATTGAGACAAGGTGACAAGGGGAGTGTTCTTAATCTTTGCCTATCCTGTTAAAAGAGTTTAATTCCATAACCTCTCATGCTGTAATCTTCCTAGTCTTGACAGTATTATTTTCACAAAGTGCACAGAGGGGTATAGTCATGCAAGACTATCTACAGGAAATTATTCACAGGTGCTGTTTATGATTGATCCACACTAACGCACATTGTAAAAGATCAGTCTTTATTCTATAAGCCAACAGGAACATTTAAACTGCCAACCATTCTCATTCAGCTCAGGTTCGCCATGACACGGGTCGTTCGACCGAAGATCCCAGGAGAGGGTCGCGAGCGATGTTCCGTAGGTTGAGTAAGTCGAGATAGACATCAGAGCCGGCCCTGTGCGAGCGTTCCATTAGTTTCTTTGCACTTCTTACCGCCCGCTCGGCCAGGCCGTTGGACTGCAGGCACTCGGGGCTGCTGGTGGTGTGGTGAAAGTCCCAGCGTTTCGCAAATTCCCTGAAGAGCTGACTGGAGAATTGAGTTCCGTTGTCTGAGAATAGCTTTAGTGGTGCTCCATGGACAGAGAAGTGGCGAGTGAGTTTCTGAATGACCATGGCTGAGGTCCGGCTGCTGAGCAGGTCGATTTCGAACCATCCCGAGTAGGAATCGACTAGGACCAGGTATTTTTTGCCGTGCCACTCAAAGATGTCGGCTGCTACTGTGGACCTGGGTAAGTCCGGTGTGGGGTGCGGGAGAAGTGGTTGTTTCTGTTGGTGCGGGGTCAGGCAATTGCAAATCGGGCAGGTAGCAACTTTCTCGATAATGTAGTCAGCCATGTCAGGCCAGAAAAGCATACCTTTTGCATTTTGGAGGGTTATTTCTGCAGCAGGATGGCCGCCATGGACAATATCGAAGTACTTGCTGTGAAGAGATGTCGGGATAACTGCCTTATGTCCTTTCATTATAATGCCGACTTGAATGGCCAGTTCGGCGCGGACAATGTAGAATGGGCAGGCAGCCTGCGGTTGGTGGTGCTGTTTGTCTGGCCAGCCGCAGCGGATGACAGTGGCCAGCGATTCTAGCGTTTCGTCTGCAGCTGTTTGTGACACTAGGATATCTAAGCCCGTGGATGGAAGGCAGTAGACCATCATAACCGTGTACCCCTCGTGCTCACCATCAGACAAGTGTTTTTCGCAGGTTGAGCGAGGTGCCCGTGAGAGGGTGTCAGCTAAGTGCATGTCCTTACCGTGTTTGTAGGTTAATCTGATGTCATATCTCTGTAGTTCCATCATCATGCGGATCGGTTTACTGAGGATACTGACCAGGGGCTGGTGATCGGTTTCAACCGTGATTGGGTTGCCAAAGTCCTTGAATTTCTTGCAGTCCATACTGGGAGGCATCACAGGTGAGGGTGACGGGTAACTCGGCATCGAAATACGTGAGGGTTGGAGCGCATGACATTAGTTGTTTGAGGGTTTCAAATGCCCTCTGCTGGTGCTGGTGCCAGGACCAGTGCCTATCCTTGTAGGTCCGTTGTAGCAGCGGGGCTGACAGCTCGCTGGCATTTGGGATGAATTTTCCCAAGTAGTTTACCATGCCTAGAAATCGTTGTAGAGCTGTGATGTCCGTAGGTGCTGGCATTTCGTTGATGCCAATGGTTTTAGACGTGTCTGGCCGGAGTCCGTTGTTGGTGAACACGTGGCCCACATATGTCACTTCGTCGACCTGAAATATGCACTTGAGGGGGTTGAGTTTGAGATTTACTTCTCTGGCACGATTCAGGACCTGCTTCAGGTTTGAGTCATGTTCTTGTGCGTTGCACCCGGCGATCAGGAGTTCGTCGACGATTATGTAGCACGGGTAGCTTCTTCTTCTTCTTTCATATGGCGTGCACAGCCTAAAGTTGTTGGACAACTTGTAGCACGGGTAGCCAGTAAAGAGTTGTTCCATAGTACGTTGGAAAACTTCACTGGCTGAATTGATGCCAAATGGCATTCGTAAGAATCAGTAGCGTCCGAAGGGCATTGCGAATGTGGTTAACATGGAGGATGCATGGTCTAGCGGTACTTGCCAAAAGGTGTTGTTTGCATCTAGGACAGAGAAAATTGTGGCTTTACCCAGGCTGGCTGCGACCTCTTACACTGTCCGCATTGGGTGGTGTGGTTGTTTGATTGCAGTGTTTAAATCTTTAGGGTTGACGCAAATCCTTATTTCGTCTTTCGTACTTGCCAAAAGGTGTTGTTTGCATCTAGGACAGAGAAAATCGTGGCTTTACCCAGGCTGGCTGCGACCTCTGAAGAAGGGTCTCGACCCGAAACATCGCCTATCTCCTTCGCTCCTTAGATGCTGCTGCACCCGCTGAGTTTCTCCAGCTTTTTGTGTACCCCTTATTTCATCTTTGTTTTTCTTGACTGCTGCGACCTTGATGGAGACCAAGGAAGTGGGGTCGTTGACAGGGCTATCACACCCAGTGTTTCCATTCTGTCAAGTTCAGCTTTCACGCGGTCCTTCATTGCGTGCAGGGTTTGGTGAGGAGAACGAACGACAGGTATGACTTTCTTGTTGCTTACAATGCTGTATTTTGTGGGAAGTTTGCCCAGCTGGTTTTCAAAAAGGTCTTTGTATTGTTCGAGGAGTTGTTGTGTGGGACTTTAAGAGGTAGACAGCTGGTACCCAGTTTTGCCAAAGGAGACTAAGTTCACATTGCGGCATGCATCAATGC
Source organism: Raja brachyura (assembly GCA_963514005.1). The sequence goes on from OY740786.1 coordinate 65,768,106, forward strand.
CCAGGAGGGCCACTTCCCCTCCAATTATGAAAAAAATCCAGATTGTAAACTTGAGACGCCAGATGTCATTGTAATGTGACCTTACCAACTGCTTGCAACTCCCCCCCAACGAAACAGATGTAACTTGGAATTTGTTTTCAAGACAGTTTCGCTGTTGTGAATTCTTTGGAAATCTGATAAAGACATCACATTACATCTTGCCCCAGTATCAATCCTTGCAGTGACTTTGGTATTGTTGATACTGAGCGTTGTCATGGGCTCACTATTTGTGGATTGTGAGTCGGGTACACTGGAATGTATGTTTTGGCTGTCTTCTTGCTGCGGTCGTGGTTCTACTGGAACTGCTGTTTCAGTCAGTGCCTCGTTGGAAAGTGTGGGCTTGAGCGCATAGAGAGATTAATGTGGCTGTGCCCTGTAGCCATGAGCGCGGCAGCACCAGATAAAGTGGCCTTTCTTTTTACAGTTGTGGCAAGTTTTGCCATAAGCGGGGCATTGCTCACAGAATTTTGGGTGTGAGCTACCACAATTGCCACAGTTATGGACCAGAGGGTCAGTTACCCTCCCTGAGGCTGTAGGCGGTTGTCGAGGGGTGTTAGTTGTCGAGGGCCTACAGAAGGCATGGACATTGTAGGCAGAGTGTGGTCCTGGTCCCAGGGCTTTGGTATGGGTGTCAGTGTATTCTGCAACCTGGCAGGCACGTTCAACCTTATCTAGTGTAAGTTGCTCATCCCAGAGCAGTTCATTTCTCACCTTGTCTTTCGGGATGCCACATACGAGTCTGCTGCGGATGAGGACATCGCGGTCTTGGAAGTGGCAATCTTGCAGCAATGCTCTTCAGGGCGCCAATGTAAGGTTCGACCGTCTCGCCCTCTTGTTGGCTACGGGGAAAAAAATTGTGGTGCTCCATGATAACGTTGGTGCGAAGTTGGCACAGGTCTCGGAACTTTCGGAGAAGGCAGGTGGGGTCTCTGATGGACTCTGCCGGGGTCACAACATGTGTTACCGCATCGGTATGTTCTGGGGCATAGTGGAAATCCTGTGCCTGCTACATTGAGGAGAATTGATGCAACGTTGTGGGGAGCAGCCCCTGGGTGGGCAGCATCTATGAAAATTCTGAATTCCACCTCACCTCGAGACCTGTGCCAACTTCGCACCAACGTTATCAGGGAGCACCACAATTCTTTTCCCCGTAGCCAACAAGAGGGCGAGACGGTCGAACCTTACATTGGCGCCCTGAAGAGCATTGCTGCAAGGACCGCAGCGTTCGGCAAGTTCGCTGTCGAACACCAAAGTATCTGGTTTACAAAAAGATCCTGCCATAATAACAGAACGATGGTTCGTTGTAGAAAAAATAAAAGTAAATAAATTCAGGCCAAAGAGGCGGAGATGTGGCTCAATCTTCTGACACCATGTTTATGATTGATCCACACTAACACACAATGTAAAATATCAGTCTTTATTCCTTAAGCTAACAGGAAAAAGAGGGGGAAGAGAGGGGGAGGGGGAGGGGGAGAGGGAGAGGGAGACACACATCATCATCAGCATCTATGAATGAATGAGATATCTGCATTACTGACACATTGATTTTTGTACTACAACCACACAGAGATATTAACTTACCCTTTCCCAGAGAGCTTTATATTACATTTCCATTCTTTCTCTCAATGCACAGTGGTGCCAACATTCTCCATTGCACAATTGTACAATATGAATGACAATAAATGCAAGTATTTTGATTCAGCACAACCAAATCTTTGTTTTGTTTTGAAAAGAAAACTGGATTAAATTAGAATATCTTTTAAAATGTGCAATATAACCTGATTTTAGATGCATATTTCCAAACTAGGATTTAATCATGTCCACATTATTTATTCTTAATCAACTGATAAGAAAATATTAAATATATGCTAAAGGAATCTCAACATTAATGACACTTTTAACGTTAGGGTGAAGATTTTAATCAGATTTAATCAGATGGCCATTCTGGTTAACAGATCATTTAGCCCAATAAACAAACAAAGTATGTGTTATACAAGAACTCAATTAATTAAATGTCATAATGTACTTAGGTCTGATGAAATACAGAATCAAGATTTGAAGGGCATAAATCACAAATAAGATGAACTCAACTAAGTTTATGGGCATCATTAATGTTGAATTTACACAAGGATTGGAGAACAGTAAATACCCTTATAGCCAAAAATTAAAAGACCAACTAGTCTAACATCTGTGGTGGAAAAATGCACAAGATCAAAAAATGACAAAATCCCATCTAATAATTCCAGAAGCCACTGAGGCAGTTGATTTAGAACCAAACGTCCATGTTTTTCTGACCAGCTGGAATGTTTGAGACCTAGTAGCAGAAGATGGTTCATGATAAGGAGTAGAGGGCTCTCCTAGTGGCAGCATGCTGTAAAGGTTGCAAATTTGTTTGCTCCCTTAACTTTTAACTTCCACTCACCACTCTTTCATTGTTACTCGTGACTATTTGATTTCAAGACACCGTCTAACTTCTCATAAAGTGTTGATAACACTTTTACACACCTTAATCGTGAAAAGGATGGAGACAAGAAGAAAGGGAGGCTCCCCAAGGAAGGAACAGGGGAAAGCCACAACCACAGCTACAGCTTCTGATTCCAGTATCATAGAAACAATATCGAAAATGAACGATGAGTTGAAAAATGAGCTGAAAAATTAAATGAAAACAAGATTTGGCAGTTTGGAAGAAATGGTGAAAGGTGTTTCGACAAAATTGAAGGAAGTCCAAGGAAGACTGTCTTTGTTACAAGATGAACTTCGTGAACAAAAGGATGAAATTGATATCTTGCGAACCCTGGGACGGGAGAGAGATTTGAAGATTGAAAAACTGGAACGGAGAATGAATGAAAACGCTCGAGCACTTCAGCAATACAAGACTAAAAATATGGACCTAGAAAACAGAAGCCGTCGTTTGAATTTACGAATTGTTGGTTTGCCGGAAGGTCAAGAAGGAGATAACGTTATAAAATATGCTTCTAAAATGATAAAGGAAACTTTTAACATTGAGCACAATGAAAACCTTCCGTTTTTTGGATAACGATCACAGGATTGGGAAGAAATCCGGTAATAAAACAAGACATTTAATTATTCGGTTTCATTTTTGGCAAATGAAGGAGAATATTCTCCAGGCAGCAAAAAAGTTGGGTGTGGTTGAATATGAAGGAAGCAAGTTTCGGTGGGTCCCTGATTATAGTTACTAGCTTTTGGAAATAAGAAAGTCCTTTTATAATGTAATGTGTGATTTGTATAAGAAAAAGCTACGGCCAGTTTTATTATAGCCAGCTATATTGCGTATTCGACTTTTCAATGGTAATTTTTGATTTTTTTAACAATCCTCAAGACGCCTCTAGCTTTCTGGAGAGCTACGAGGAGGAAGGGGACCAATCAATAGCTGATTAAGTTATCGTCAATTCTCTCGTCAATTCTTCCCTTCCCTCCCGCTCCACTCCTTCCCCGGGCACTTTCCCTTGCAACCGCAAGAGATGCCACACTTGTCCCTTCACCTCCCCCATCCAATCCTTTCAGGGACCCAAGCAGTCATTCCAAGTCCGACAGAGGTTCACCTGCACCTCCTCCAACCTCATCTACTGCATCCGTTGCTCCAGATGCCAGCTGATCTACATCGGTGAGACCAAGCGTAGGCTGGGCGATAGTTTCGCCGAACACCTCCGCTCGGTCCGCAATAACCAACCCGACTTCCCGGTGGCTCAGCACTTCAACTCCCCCTCCCACTCCGTATCCGACCTCTCGGTCCTGGGCCTGCTCCACGGCCAGAGTGATCAACACCGCAAGTTGGAGGAACATCACCTCATATTCCGCTTGGGGAGTCTGCATCCTCTGGGCTTAAACATTGAATTTTCTCAATTCTGTTAACCCAGACTGCCTCCCCCCCACCTCTCCCTCAGCCCTCTGGCCCTGACATTCCTTCTCCATCTCTCCCCCCCCCCCCCCCAGTCGCACTAGCTTCTCATTTTCACACCACAAACAGCTTACAATGGCCTGCTTCCTTTATCACCAATACTTTTTTGCATATCTTTCACTCATTGTTCCTTATCTCTCCACATCACTGTTTATATCTCTTGTTTCCCTGATCCCTGACCAGTCTGAAAAAGGGTCTCGACCCGAAACGTCGCCTAGCTCCTTCGCTCCTTAGATGCCGCTGCACCCGCTGAGTTTCTCCAGCTTTTTGTGTAAACCGCTGATTAAGTTATAACTGGAGATTTGTTGTTCCTATTTTGACAATATTTCGTTTGGTAATGATTTAGAATTTAAATGGACGAGTTGTTTTTCTTTTATATGTATTCTTTTAAGAATTTCTTTGTTCATTTCGTGTTCCCCTGTCATTAGACAAACTAAGAGAATGCAGTTTTTGTTTTTCATATCCTGACCTTGGATAATAATATGTAGCTTTCGCTTGTTAACTTCTCTCTCAAAGAGATAATGGGGAATGTGTTTTGACTAGGAGTGGTTAAAAATTATTATCTCTATGCCGAGCACTGTTACTAGGGAGATGGGTTCGGGGATGGGATTAGGTAGCTTGTTGACTATCTATTGGTCAGTTTGGGGCTTTACAGGGGTGGGAGGGGGGTGGGGGGAGGGATCCCAAGTTCCCTATTCCAGCTTCTCCGTGTCTCTTAAGCAGCTGCATGTTTCTCTTGTCATGTAATTAACCGCTTTTATCAAATCATTGCCTATCATTGCTACAATGCAATAAATGGCATTTAAAGTACTTGGCTGTCAAAAAAAAGTGCAAAACGTAAAGGTGTTTAAAAAACGGACTGCAGGGAGAACTTCAAAGCTTTTGTAAATCAATTAAATTCAGGTAGAAGTTGAACTCATGATTTAAATCCCCTGAAAGTTAGGTTTCTTAACACAGGATAGATGTTCTGCCAGAACGGAGTTGCTGATTAAAATCATCTCCTGTTTTCCTCCGTTTCTTGCATGACCACGGCTTGCCAGCTTTATTTCACACTCCGTGATCTGTGTAATGCATATAAGTGTAAAATAATAAACTGACCAAGAAGGTCCAGTGTTCTCTCCTGTTAGTTTAGTTTAGAGATACAGAGAGAAAACAGGCCCTTCGGACCACCGGGTCCGCGCCGACCAGCGATACCCGCACATTAACACCATCCTACACCCACTGTGGACATTTTTACATTCACCAAGCCAATTCGCCTACAAACTTGTACGTCTTTGGAGTGTGGGGGGATCTCGGAGAAAACCCACGCAGGTCACGCGGAGAACTTACAATCTCAGTACAGACAGCACCCGTAGTCGGGATCGAACCCGGGTCTCCGACGCTGCATTCGCTGTCAGGCAGCTGCACCACCGTGAATGAAGGCCAGTTTTAAGTATCAAATGGAGGAGCAAGAAGGTGATCAAGGCGGAGAAAGTGTAGAGGCCAATGCCCAGGTAGTCCAACTCGCAGGAGTGCAGGTCCACCATGACGACGCCGTGGCCGCGGTGGGCTTTGGGGGAGGTGCAGGTGGCATCGGTGACCAGGTGAGAGATTTAGACCGTGGTCTGATTGATCCACCACACGAACCACCTGACGTCGCAGGTGCAGAGAAAGTGGTTGCCACTTAGCCGCAGCTCCCGAAGGTGTTTGATGGCGCTGTCCGGGAAACTGGAGGCCTGGATGGTTTTCAGGTTGTTGTAGCTGAGATCCAGGTACTGCAGGGAGGTCACGTCCCATAGGAAGTCCTTGGTCAGCTTCGAGATCTAGTTGCGGGTGAGGTTGAAGATGCGCAGGGTCTGGGTGCAGTTGGACAGCATGCGAGGCACCGTGATCAACAGTTTGCTACTGAGGTCCAGCAGCTCCAACCAGCCTAGCAGGTAAAGCCAGCCCCAGTTGAAGCTCCACAGCTGGTTACCGCTCAGAACAAGCTCCTTAAGTAGGTGGTCAAACATATCGTGCGGCATGAACGCGAGTTTCTTCCCCTAATAATCCGCTGCTATCTGTGTTTGAGAACGAAAACTTGCAAAGGGCACGCACAGTTCCTCGCCAGCGAAGATGGACACAGAATGCTGGAGTAACTCAGCGGGACAGGCAGCATCTCAGAGAGAAGGAATGGGTGACGTTTCGGGTCGAGACCCATTACTTCTCTCCAGAGATACGGCAACAACACAGCACAAAACCAGTCTGAAGAAGGGTCTCGACCTGAAACGTCACCAATTCCTTTTCTCCAGAGATGTTGTCTGCCCCGCTGAGTTACTCCAGCGTTTTGTGTCTACATCCCATGGCTTATAATGTCACCTCACATTGTAAAATCATTATCTGAAGAAATGTCTCCTCGCTGGCTCAAACACAATAGAATAGTTTCTTTATTGTCATTGTAACATGAACCATGTAGTCGAAATTTTAAAATGTCAGCCAGTCAGTGCACCATTCAAACGAAAAAGCTAACGATACATACAAGGTAAAATATTAAAAAGATAAACAACTAAAATAAATATGAAATATGAAAATAGCACGCATAAACACCCAACCCTACATCCTTCCGTCGATTTCACAGTGTACCAACCACTGTCCCTTAGTCCCCACGTTCCTAGGCGGCTACATTTAGTACCTTTATAGCAGTGGTGTAAAAACTGTTTTTAAGTCTGTTTGTCCTTATCCTTGTAGATCTGTACCGTCTGCCTGACGGTAACATTTCAAACAGGGAGTGTCCGGGGTGGGAAATGTCCTTTATAATATTCTGGGATTTTTTGATGCAGCGGGAACTGTGTAAGTCCTCCAAGGTAAGGAGAGGGCAGCCGACAATCCTCTGGGCGTTGTCAATGGCCCTCTGGAGCGCGTTCCTCTGAGCTGCTGTGCAGCTGGTGTACCACACGCATACACAATATGTTAGGATGCTCTCAATGGAGCACCGATAAAAGGACAACAGCAGTCTCTGTGTAATGTTATTCTTCCTGAGCACCCTCAGGAAGTGCAGTCTCTGCAGAACCTTTTTCAGCAGCATAGAGGTGTTCACTCTCCACGTCATGTCCTCCTCAATATGGATTCAAAGGAAGCGGAAATCCGCCACCCTCTCCACACAGTCCCCTCTGATGATTAGTGGTACCATTTCCGTTTTGTTCTTCCTGAAGTCTTTTATTATCTCCTTGGTCTTTAAGGTGTTTAGGAGCAGGTTATTTTCTCCACACCACACTATCAGCTGCTCCACCTTATCCCGATAGGCGTACTCGTTCCCCCCGGAGATGAGCCCCACCACCGTAGTGTCATCCGCAAATTTGACAATGGTGTTGCTGTGGTGGGCGGAGGTGCAGTCATGTGTGGAGATGGTGTAGAGCAGGGGGCTCAGCACGCAGCCCTGTGGAGAGCTGGTACTGAGGCTGAGGGCCGTGGATGTGTGATGGCCCATTCTGACTCTCTGGCTGCGGCCCGACAGGAAGCTATTTATCCACATGCAGGTGGAGTGTGGAAGCCTCAAGTCCCCTAGTTTGTCCACCAGTTTGTGGGGAAGGATGGTATTAAAAGCAGAGCTGTAGTCCACAAAGAGCATTCGCACATAGCTTCCCCGCTGCTCCAGGTGGGACAGTGCAGCATGGAGAGCTGTGGCTACAGCGTCCTCTTTAGATCTATTTGCTCTGTACGCAAACTGGTGGGGGTCAAAGCTTCGGAGCAGGAGTGATGTGATATGACCCCGGACCAGTTTTTCAAAGAACGTCATCACCACTGGTGTGAGTGCGACTGGCCGGTAGTCGTTAAGGCTGGAAATGTGGGTTTTTTTGGGCAAGGGGACAATGGTTGCAGACTTCAGACAGGGTGGGACAGTGGACTGGGCCAGAGACTGGTTAAAAATCCTCGTGAAGACTCCAGCCAGCTGGTCTGTGCAGTCCTTCAGCACGCGTCCAGCGACGCCGTCGGGTCCAGTAGCCTTCCTTGGATTGATGGCCCGCAGCATGCGCCTCACCTCATGCTCTTCTATTTTCAGGGTTAGGCTACTGTGGACCATATGGTGTGTGGTGGCTGTCTCGGGTGGCTCCACTTCAAAGTGAGCAAAGAAGAGGTTCAGCTCCTCTGCCAACGAGGCATCACCCTCAGCAGCTCCAAGGTTTGTCTTATAATTGGTGAGATGCTGGATCCCCTGCCACACCTGCCTGCTGTTGTTACTGTCCAGGTGGTCCTCTATCTTCCTCCTGTAGTCTGACTTGGCCTCTCTGATGCCTCTCTTCAGGTTAGCTCGGGCCGTGTTGTATAAAGCCCTATCGCCAGACCTAAAAGCAGTGTTCCTCTCTTTTAACAGCCGCTGGACCTCCCCGGTCATCCAGGGCTTCTGGTTGGGGTAGACCCGGATTTGTTTGTCCACTGTGACCGTGTCCATGCAGTTTTTAATGTAACACAGTACACTGTCTGTGAACAACTCCAGGTCCCGGTGTTCAAACACATCCCAGTTGGTCCTGTCGAGGCAGTCCTGCAGCTGCTGAGATGCACCATCAGGCCAGGTTGTGATGGTCTTTGTGATGGGAGAGCGGTTTTCCTGAGGGGGGCATATGCAGGAATTAAAAGCAGGGACATATGGTCCGACTGACCCAGGTGTGGTAGTGGATGTTGGAGTAGACCTTGTCCAGTGTGTTAGCTCCTCTTGTAGCACATTTAACATGCTGGTAGAATTTGGGGAGCATTTTCTTCAATTCCGCGTGATTAAAGTCCCCTACTATGATGTGAACACCGTCCGGATATATGCTCTGTTGACTGCTGGTGCTACCGTACAAATGTCCGATAGCCGAGTTAGCATTAGCATCCAGTGGTATGTACACAGCAGTTATCATGACAGCAGTAAACTCTCTAGGGCGATAAATGGGCCTGCATTTAACAGTCACATACTCCAGGTCTGGGGAGCAGTGACTGTCTACAATCACTGTGTTTGTACACCAGGTGTTGTTCACGTACACACAGAGCCCTCCACCTCTGCTCTTACCAGAGTCTCTTGTCCTGTCATGACGCTGTGCTGTGTAGCTTGCTAGCTCGATAGCAGAGTCCGGAATGGATGAATGAAGCCAGGTCTCCGTGATCAACAGGATACAGCTGTCCTTCACGGCGTTGTTAGCTGCAGTCTGTAGCCTCAGTTCGTTCATCTTGTTAGCCAGGGATCTGACGTTCGTGAGAAACAGGCTGGGAAGCGGTGGTTTCAGTGGCTGCTATCCACAATCTGCTATCCACAATCTATGTAGCTGCTATCCACAATCTATGTAGAACTCACGTTTCTCTCTGCTTCATATACGTGGGAATTCCCTCGATATGGTCACTTTTCACGCGTCCCGCCTGGTGTTAACCCTTCCCATCAATATTGAGCCCCCATCTTTGCTCTGTACCTTCAGCTTCATCGGCGGCTCTCTCCCATCGAAAGTATCCAAGTTAATTTCAGACCCCTATCCATCCATCCATTCATTCACTTCCCATTACGATCTGACTAATCTTTAACATTGCACTTCTGGCATTCAGGCCAAACCCACGGTAGACTCAAGAGTCACTACGGTAAACTCACGGGCCACTACGTTCTTACGAGTTTAAATGTTTCAATTTTTAACTTCAACAGTAAATTTGACTTGTGGAAAACTTTAAACACGTTTGAAAATTTTCAAGAGTTAACAAGTTTCACGGGTACCTGCCATTAGCGTCACGAGTTGCTAAGTTGCGTCCGCGAATTCCGACTTTCCCGCTACGTTAATTGTATGTGATTGCCACGAGTGAAAACTTGGGGTCACTCGTGGGTCGACTCGCACCATGAGACAGGGGTTTAAGAGTGCTGCTTGACACTAAATCTTTAATATCTTTCAGAAACTTTAAGGTTTAATTAAATTGGAACTCACCCAGGTTATAGAGTGCCTCAGTAAAAGATGAATCATTCCGGAGAGCTTCCTTATAAAACTCAGCTGCTTTCTCATAGTCACACCGTGCAAAAACACAGTTTCCTTTATTCGTCAACGCTGCCGGGTTATATCGATCGGCAATCATTGCAAGATCCGCATATCGGTCCGCAAGCCCAAAATCATTTTCCTGCATAAATCCAATGAAATGGAATCTTACTTTGCATGGACAACTCGTTGTATTTAAATCTATTTGTAAATGTTTATAAATGCCTCTGGCTGCCAAGGAATTCTGCAAGCAGGCCTTTTGCTCTTGGGAATGGATAATCAGTCCAACTATCACATTAATATTGTTAAACATAACTACATCTGGAGAAAGTAAGAGTGGATATTGAGGCACTGCGTTTCTGGGTTGTGGCCATGGTCTAGAACAATCCAGTCCATTACATTAGCTGGTGAATGCAGAATTTCAGGAAGCATAAATTCCCTAACGTAGAGAAAATATTTCAAATCTGACATGGTGGTGTATTTTGTCAAGTGCTCAGAATATGCTGTAATTCTAAAATATTTCAAATTTCACACATACCAAAAAGTAAAGGAAAGAGAGATTTGTTGCAGCTGCGCTCTTAACCCTGCTATCCTTTTTTTCAAACATTTTCAGAGTCTCCACAGCCTTTGAAACAAAAGTGGAAACAGATTACATCTTTAGCAAACAAAAGCCTGACGCTTGAGAAACCCACTTGGGTGATTAAAATGACTAATGGTATTTTAGTACATCCAGAAATTCAATGGGCAATAAAATAATCCTTCTGCTGAAAAACTACAAATTAAACATACAACTGTAATAGGATTCAGATGAACGTGCACACTTACAGTGGCCTCCATGATTTTGGGACAAAGACCCATCATTTATTTATTTGCCTCTGTACTCCACAATTTGAGATATGTAATAGTAAAAAATCACATGTGGTTAAAAATGTTAATAAAGGCCATATTTATACATTTTGGTTTCACCATGTAGAAGTTACAGCTGTGTTTATACATAGTTCCCCCCCCCCCCCCCCCATTTCAGGGCATCATATTGTTTGGGACACATGGCTTCACGGGTATGCAGGTATAAGAGAGCTCTCAGCACCTAGTCTTTCCTCCAATCTTTCCATCACCGTTGGAAACTTTTATTGCTGTTTATCAACATGAGGAGCAAAGTTGTGCCAATGAAAGTCAAATAAGCCATTATGAGACTGAGAAACAAGAATAAAACTGTTAGAGACATCAGCCAAACTTTAGGCTTACCAAAATCAACTGTAGGAAATGTATAAATTGTAGGAACATCATTAAGAAGAAAGAGAGCACTGGTGAGCTTACTAATCGCAAAGGGACTGGCATGCCAAGGAAGACCTCCACAGCTGATGACAGAAGAATTATCTCTATAATAAAGAAAAATCCCCTAACACCTGTCCGACAGATAAGAAACACTCTTCAGGAGTCGGGTGTGGATTTGCCAATGACCACTGTCAACAGAAGATTTCATGAACAGAAATACAGAGGCTACATTGCAAGATGCAAACCACTGGTTTAGCCGCAAAAATAGGATGGCCAGATTAGTTTGCCAAGAAGTACTTAAAAGAGCAACCACAGTTCTGGAAAAAGGTCTTGCGGACAGATGAGACAAAGAATAACATATCAGAGTACGGCAAGAGCAAAGTATAGAGGAGAGAAGGAACTGCCCAAAATCCAAAGCATACCACCTCATCTGTGAAACACGGTGGTGGGGGTGTCATGGCCTGGCATGTATGGCTGCTGAAGGTACTGGCTCACTTATCATCATTGATATAGCTGCTGTTGGTAGTAGCGTAATTAATTCTGAAGTGTATAGACACATCCTATCTGCTCAAGTTCAAACAAATGCCTCAAAACTCATTGGCCGGAGGTTCATTCTACAGCAAGCCAATGATCCCAAACATACTGATAAAGCACCAAAAGGAGTTTTTCAAAGCTAAAAAATTGTCAATTCTTCAGTGGCCAAGTCAATCACCCTATCTGAACTCAATTGAGCATGCCTTTTATATGCTGAAGAGAAAACTGAAGGGGACTAGCCTCCAAAACAAGCATAAGCTAAAGATGGCTGCAATACAGGCCTGGCAGAGCATCACTAGAGAAGGCACCCAGCAACTGGTGATGCCCATGAATCGCAGACTTCAAGCAGTCATTGCATGCAAAGGATATGCAACAAAATACTAAACATGACTACTTTCATTTACATGACGTTGCTGTGTCCCAAACATTATGGTGCCTGAAATGGGGGGGGGGGGGGGGGGGGGGGGGGGGGGGGGGGTGTAACTATGTATAAATACTGCTGTAATTTCTACATGGTGAAACCAAAATGTTTTAAAATGACCTTTATTAAAATCTGACAATGTGCACTTTAACCGCATGTGATTTTTTTCTATTACAAATCTCAAACTGTGGAGTACAGAGGCAAATAAATAAATGATGGGTCTTTGTCCCAAACATTATGGAGGGCACTGTATTAGATGAAATTATACTGTAGCATAAATATCTTTAAACATAACTGCACACATGGAATCATTCAATTTACAGTTCTTCAAAGAATATTCTTCGACACAGATGTTTCACTCAACTATCTTCTAGACATCATCTTAATCCAAATGTCCTCTTTCTTTAGTAAACATGCACTCTCCCCCCTCGCGTCATGGATGGATCTTTCACTGTCTCATTTGTGTTCTGTACTTCTGCACTTACTCCCCTCCCCAACAATAGATTTCCCTGGTCCTCAACTTTCACTCCTCCAGCCTCCGCATCCAATATATCATCCTCTATCACCTATATCGTGATCCCACCACCTGCACATCTTCCCATCCCACCCCATTTTGCTTTCCACAGAGACTGCTCCCTCTGCAACTCTTTGGTTCACTCATCCTTTCCCACCTAACATTGTGTTTCAAAAAAAAAGTTTTAATCAAATATTTCTGTTTTCATTAACAGCTAACATTGTGTTTAGGTTATTTTAAAGAAAAAACATGATTTTCATTGAGGATTCCATTCAAACAAAAACATTGTGATTTTCATTTTGGGGGGGGGGTGGGATGGGGGGAGGTTTCATCTTTAAAAACACATTGCGATTTTCATTGTGTGGGGGGTGTGGGATAGGAGGGAGGTGATAAATGGGGGCAGGGGGCTAGAGGGAGAGGAGGGTGGAAATGGAGGGAGGGCGAGGGGGAATGGAGGAGGATAGGGTTAGGAAGAGGGATGGCGAGGTAATGGAGGGGGAAGAGGGAGGAGGGGAGGGAGGGGGTGAGGGGAGGAAGCAGAGGAGAGTAGGTGGAGGGTGGGGAGAGGGAGGATAATGGAGGAGGGGAATAGGTGACTAAAGAGGGAGAGTGAGATGCGTTCACATTGATTTTATATTTTACAGGTTATTACCATTTTGAACTTTAAAAATGTCGCAGTCGTGCTCCCACTTGCCGGCCATGCCTGCGCAGTTGGGGGAAGGTCCCACTCGCGTCACAACAGAAACCCGTCAGCCGCGCCTGCAAGGCTGGGGGCTATGGGTCACTGTTGGAATATTGCCTTGGGGAATGGACCCAATGGGTCCGCACCTGGTCTAGTGTGATTTAAAACCGCTAATACCTCCTCTTTGGTAATTCGCATAGGTTGCAAAACATCGCAATTCCTATGCCTGCATGACTTCTCAGTAACAATGGATGGGGTATTAATTTAACATCTCCCCCTGCTCTTGTGGCTCTTCACAAAGACAGCCATCCTTAAGAGGACCTATTCTTTCCCTAGCCACCCTTATAATCTCAAGATTTTCCTTTACTTAGCCTGCCAGTTCCATTTCATGTCCTTTTTATTGCCCTCCTGACTGCCTTCTTAAATATTCCAACTTTTGTTTCAATTTTCTTTAAACAAAAACATTAACTGCATTAGGTTTCCAAACCAAAACGCATAATATAATGATTGTGTCGCATTTCCACCCACCTGGTCATACTACGATGTCAAACAGTAAAAACAAAAGATCAAAGTGGTTGCAGAAAATGAAGGAAAAGATTAAAGATAGAATGAATAAACATGCGCACACTCTCAATGGAAAAGAGGAATTATAAAAAAGAAAATGTATATACATGCAAAAATTCAACTAAATATTAAATCAAAGTAATCATTAACAGTTTTGTATTGAAAGTTACTCATTATTTGTGATACTGGTTTTGAACAGCCATCCAACAATTAGCAAGAATTGATCTTGATAAATGGAAAACAAAAAGATAGAAGTAGGCTTCCACCTCCAAGGTAATGAAAGGTCCTCAACCTGAAATTGTATAGAGCTCATATGGTATAGGTTTAACAGTGAAAATTTAGCATAAGGCAACAGCAATGAGCTACCCTCTAATTTGGCAGCACTGATCCTAAAATAAAGTTTACACCCATGTCTAATTTACTCAGGAGTCTTGCATGTTAAAGCCTATTGTCAGGCTTAAGATAATTTTATTATGCATCTTATTTTGTTGTGCGGGTTATACTAATGTATAGGGCAGGTTGAGGTCAAGGAGGTGCTGTTGGGTGTTTTGAAAATTACCACATTGCCAGATAATCATGCAATGTATTATAGGAGTAACACAAAAATCTATACAGATTAACATGCAAGCAAAATTTAAAATGATTACATAAAATTAGTGATGCATTCAGATTATTCTTTACAGGTATTCTTCAAATAATCATTACATTTTAAACAATTAAACACAACTATCAAGGAAATGTTTGCAAATATTTAACAGAGATAACAATGTTATTGATACCTGGTTAAAATCCCTTTGTCTCAGGTAAGTAATGGCTTTGTTAATTTCCAGGTCATTAGCTAGCTCAACATATTGGGAAGCCTTAACCATTTCCACACACCTGCAACAATTAGTCATCAAGTAAGAGTTATTTAATAGCCAGATTAATCTCATGTTACATTTCATGCTCCAAAGTTTCTAGAAATAAGAGGAGAACAACAATGAACATTCATATGAATCATTTTCACTTTGTCGATGACTCTGACTCAAAGTGAAAATACCATTACAAAGTAAAAAATCTGTTTCTTTAAAAAAACCCCACTGTATTAGATTAGTGTCCTGAGGCCAGTTTCCACAGAGTTATGTTGTGCTGCAAAATGTTTTACATATAGCATTTCTATTTTGTACTTTAAACATTTAAATAACTTTTGGGTGAGGAGCCTAAACAAATGCCAAATTATAAAGTGGTGGAGGAACAGTTCTGTACACTGTCTTTCAGCAAACTGATTAGCATGCAACAAAAGCTTTTCACTGTACCTCAATACACTTGACAATCAACTAAACTAAACACAGCGGGCGGCATCTGTGAAGGGAATGGATAGACGACGTTTTGGGTCAGATCCCTTCTTCAGAATGACAAGGTAGGGGGGAGAAAACTGAAAATGAGAGGTGGGGTAGGGCAAAGCCTGGCAAGCAATAGGTGGATACAGGTGATGGGAAGGGGTAATTGGCAGATGGGTTGAATAAGTCACAAAGACTAGAGGTGAAAAGGAGGCAAAAGGCTGTCACGTACAGTAACAAGAGGAGGAGTTAATCCTGGCTTCTGGCTTTACATTTCACTCCTCCACTATTGCAGAGGTGCAGGTGACAACCCCTACTCAGTCTTCAGTGTAGCAGAAATTGATTTGGGAAGCAGTGTCAGACATAGCCAGGGCCTATGTTTTTTCTGTTGGAGAATAATGCAATTTTTTATATTGATACAAGACCAAGTGGGACCCGCTGGGTCCCGTCTTCTCAACGCGCGGTTGGGGGGGGGGGGGTGGCTGCGGTGTCACACACACACTATCCACCCCCCCCCCCCCACACACACACACACAGACACACTAAACACCCCCCCCACACACACACACACACACACACTAAACACCCCCTTGATATTATATTAATATTATTCATTGGCTCCATTTACCCCATCCGCATAGCCCCCAACTCGCACGTCTAAAGAGGGGGGGGGGGTAACAAGAGAGGGAAGAGGGAGAGGGGGCAGAGACAGAGAGAGAGGGGCAGAGACAGAGAGAGGGGGGAGAGAGAAGGGGGGAGGAAAGGGGGGAGATGGGGAGAGAAGGGTAGGGGGTGAGGGGGGGAAGGGAGGGGGAGGGGTGGGGGAAGGGGGGGATAGGGGGAAGAGGGGGGGAGAGAGGAGGGGAAGAGAGGAGGGGGATGAGAGGAGGGGAGGAAGAGAGGAGGGGGGAGAGAGGAGGGGGGAGAGAGGAGGGGGGGAGAGAGGAGGGGGGAGAGAGGAGGGGGGAGAGAGGAGGGGGGGAGAGGAGGGGGGGAGAGAGGAGGGGGGGAGAGAGGAGGGGGGGAGAGAGGAGGGGGGGAGAGAGGAGGGGGGGAGAGAGGAGGGGGGGGAGAGAGGAGGGGGGAGAGAGGAGGGGGAGAGAGGAGGGGGGAGAGAGGAGGGGGAGAGAGGAGGGGGAGAGAGGAGGGGGAGAGAGGAGGGGGGGAGAGAGGTGGGGGGGAGAGAGGAGGGGGGAGAGAGGAGGGGGGAGAGAGGATGGGGGGAAGAGAGGAGGAGGGAAGAGAGGAGGGGGAAGAGAGGAGGGGGGAAGAGAGGAGGGGGAAGAGAGGAGGGGGAAGAGAGGAGGGGGAAGAGAGGAGGGGGAAGAGAGGAGGGGGAAGAGAGGAGGGGGAAGAGAGGAGGGGGAAGAGAGGAGGGGGAAGAGAGGAGGGGGAAGAGAGGAGGGGGGAAGAAAGGAGGGGGGAAGAGTGGAGGGGGGAAGAGTGGAGGGGGGAAGAGTGGAGGGGGGAGAGAGGAGGGGGGAGAGAGGAGGGGGGAGAGAGGAGGGGGGAGAGAGGAGGGGGGGGAGAGAGGAGGGGGGAGAGAGGAGGGGGGGAGAGAGGAGGGGGAGAGAGGAGGGGAGAGAGGAGGGGAGAGAGGGGAGGGGGAGAGGGGAGGGGGAGAGGGGAGGGGGAGAGGGGAGGGGGAGAGGGGAGGGGGAGAGGGGAGGGGGAGAGGGGAGGGGGAGAGGGCAGGGGGAGAGGGCAGGGGGAGAGGGCAGGGGGAGAGGGCAGGGGGAGAGGGCAGGGGGAGAGGGCAGGGGGAGAGGGCAGGGGGAGAGGGCAGGGGGAGAGGGCAGGGGGGGGAGAGGAGGAGGAGGGGATTGGAGGAGGAGGGGAGTGGAGGAAGAGGGGAGTGGAGGAGGAGGGGAGAGGAGGAGGGGGGGGAGCAGGGCAGGGCAAGCGGCCAGGCGACATCATTCACAGCGTGTGATCACAGCGCGCAGACCCATTATGACGTCATCATATCATGAGCCAAAGCCAGCCGGTTTTATTTTCAAAGTTTCTTCAGATTTGGAAACATTTTGATTAATAACTCGAGAAATAAAGTATGAATTTTTCAGGTAAGATGATTTCGGAGTCCACAGGATAAATCTCTACCGGAATATGTAAAAATGTTACCGTTAGTGCGTTGTTTTTTCGAGAAGATGTGATTATACATACACACACACACATCCAAGATCAGAGTTTTATAATTATAGAGAAGACTAATGCTTTGGATCTGAGAATACATGTGTTTATCTTATCAAGGGGTTTTCAGTTACAATTTTGCACAGTCATTTAAGTACAGCAATCTGTCCATAGTTCTAAAATGAATTGATTGTTCCTACCAGTCATATCCAGCAGCAAAAGATGTTTCAATTGCAGGTGCTATCAACTTAGCTGCTGTCATAATAAATCTCTCTGCCATTGCTTTCCTGCAGAATTTAATATTGTTAGAACATAGTTACATTTGACTTTGGAATATTAGTTCAAATATCTGTAGCATAATCCAAAATTATGGTTTTGTAGCGGATGTGGGGGTAATGTGGCGGCACCGGGTGGTGGGCCACGCACTTTACATAGCCTTCAGCTCTTGGGGGGGGGGGGGTTCAATCACGAGAGGTAGGGATCGGTTTCAATCACGAGAGGTAGGGATCACGTCAGACTCACCAAATGTAGCAGATGCGGAGTTGTCCGTTAAAGAACAAGGCAGACACGAAGTTTGTCCGAAAATACTGTCCTTTATTGCTATACAAATTCTTCTCTTCACTCACCAACTTCGTGCGCTCACGGTTAACTCCTTAAATACTCCCCAGGGGCACCCGTGACCACACCGTGACCCCTACCTCTCGTCACCGGCGCACGTGACCCCCCCCAAGAGCTGAAGGTTATGTAAAGTGCGTGGCTCACCACCCGGTGCCGCCATATTTTGTGGATTTTTCTAAATTTCATGTCTAAACCTTTCTAAAAGGAAGCCATTAAATAAAGTGATCCTGAAAATGTGAACTGCCTTGCATTTAATTTAGTTTCAAAATAACTTTTCTATGTGATTTCTATACAAAGGTTAATATTCTGTTTCTGTTTTCACATGCAAAGTTATTAACATGGAATAAGTGATAAATATACTGAAATGTAATTCTTGCTATGAATTATGTAATTATTCTAGAGTTAACATATTTTAAAATATTAATTTTCAAAACAACAGTTGTACATTACCTTTCACGCTCCATTTGCCTGAGGGGATCATTCTTGATAGCTTCAATCACTAGATTCATATGTGCATCATCCTAAAGAATTGGGAAATAGTTTTCAAAGAACCATGTTTGATTTGAAATAAATGGCAATTACTTTATAAAATGCTAGTTATCACATAGTAAAGTAATTAAGTCATAAGAAAATTCACAGACGCACACTTTAGAACACTAATGTTAAGTTTATCATTGACCTTGTGTTTGTCAGAAAGAATTAAGAGGTAATGAAATATACCCTATCCTCTTACGACACCAGAACGGTTTCAATTGTCCTGGATTTGGCCACAGAATCCAATTTGACAAGAAACAAATATATTGGCCTGAAGCAACCTTGAATAAAAATAGCCTGCTTGTTTTCGTAACTAGTGCATTAATCCTGAGGAATTACTAAAAGCACAAGTGCTGTCAAATCAGGTTTTCCTGCAGAATTCTAAAAAAATCTGTAACAACTTTCTGGTTGTCTAAATGCATCCACGGATCCCACCTCATCTATTCTGCTAGTTATACCCTCAAAAAACTTACCAGGCATGATTTAACTTGCATAATTTACGATAATTTTGTCCAATCCTGTCATTGTTTACAAAGCATACTTTTTAAATATAATGGTTCAATGGTACTTTATTGTCACTTATACCCAGGTGGAGTGAAATTCATATTTGGCATACATTTCAGTAAAAAACTTACTATGGAGAATAAGATTATACAGTATAAGAATAGTTGATAATACTGAGTACACTACCTACTCAGGTTGATTATACTGGCAGCACACCACAGTCGCTTCATTTCCAGCACCATCTTGTATCCCTTTTATAATGGTCCCTTGCATATATTAATGATCTGGATGAGGGAATTGAATGCAACATCTCCACGTTTGCGGATGACACGAAGCTTGGGGGGCAGTGTTAGCTGTGAGGAGGATGCTAGGAGGCTGTAAGGTGGCTTGGATAGGTTGGGGGAGTTGGCAAATGCATGGCAGATGCAGTATAATGTGGATAAATGTGAGGTTATCCACTTTGGCAGCAAAAACAGGAGGGTAGACTATTATCTGAACAGTGGCCGGTTAGGAAAGGGGGAGATGCATCGAGACCTGGGTGTCATGGTACACCAGTCATTGAAAGTAGGCGTGCAGGTGCAGCAGGCTGTGAAGAAAGCGAATGGTATGTTGGCATTCATAGCAAAAGGATTTGAGTACAAGAGCAGGGAGGTTCTACTGCAGTTGTACAGGGTCTTGGTGAGACCACACCTGGAGTATTGCGTACAGTTTTGGTCTCCTAATCTAAGGAAAGACATTCTTGCCATAGAGGGAGTACAGAGAAGGTTCACCAGACTGATTCCTGGGATGTCAGGACTTTCATATGAGGAAAGATTGGATAGACTCGGCTTGTACTCGCTGGAATTTAGAAGATTGAGGGGGGATCTTATAGAAACTTACAAAATTCTTAAGGGGTTGGACAAGCTAGATGCTGGAAGATTGTTCCCGATGTTGGGGGTGTCCAGAACAAGGGGTCACAGTCTAAGGATAAGGGGGAATTCCTTTAGGACCGAAATGAGGAAAACATTCTTTACACAGAGAGTGGTGAGTCTCTGGAATTCTCTGCCACAGAAGGTAGTTGAGGCCAGTTCATTGGCTATATTTAAGAGGGCGTTAGATGTGGCACTTGTGGCTAAAGGGATCAGGGGGTTTGGAGTGAAGGCAGGTACGGGATACTGAGTTGGATGATCAGCCATGATCACATTGAATGGCGGTGCAGGCTCGAAGGGCCGAATGGCCTACTCCTGCACCTATTTTCTATGTTTCTATGTTTTCTATGTTTAAGGATAAGGGGGAAGTCTTTTAGGACCGAGATGAGAAGATCATTTTTCACACAGAGAGTGGTGAGTCTCTGGAATTCTCTGCCACAGAAGGTAGTTTAGGCCAGTTCATTGGCTATATTTAAGAGGGAGTTAGATGTGGCCCTTGTGGCTAAAGGGATCAGGGGGTATGGAGAGAAGGCAGGTACAGGATACTGATTTGAATGATCAGCCATGATCATATATTGAATGACGGCGCAGGCTCGAAGGGCCAAATAGCCTACTCCTGCACCTATTTTCTATGATTCTATAATTTATGTCATGTCAGGTCTACAATTCCCTGATGTGTCTTAACCTCATTTCGTAAAATGACAGAGTTATGTCAGCTCAATCCGTGGAAAAGTCTATAGATCTTTGTAAAATGACCATAATTGATCTGATTTTAGGCCTTAATTTTTTTTTTTTTTCCCCCAAGATTCTAAATTGTCTTTATTTTATTGGAAGTAAGTACAGGAATATGGCACCAAGGTGACTAATATATATTGACATATTACATTTTATATACAGCTTCTTATTTTTTTTTTTAATAATAAGAAAGAAAAAGAGAGCGTAGATAATAAAAGATAGAGGAACATGTGATATATAGTGAGTGAGAAAGAAAAAAGTGTGAAAAAATAAAGTTGAGAATGAAAAAGGGAAAAGAAAGAAAAAGAGTAGAAAGTCTTAATAAGAAAAAAAAGAACAAATGTGATGTGATGTTAATTTTAAAAAAATTTAACAAATAAGAATCTTGATAGTGAGTTTTAAAAAAAAGTGATGTTAAGGTATCTAAGAGAAGATACCTTAAAAACGCAAAGCCACCTAAGTTGGCGAGAAATATATGGACTTCCGTTGATGTTGTTATACATGGAGCTCCGTCCCCTTAACAGAGTCTCATAAAAGGCTGTGAACCGTTTCATATACCAGAGTAATTGAAAACAGAAAAAAATCAGAAAAAGAGGGGAAAAATAAAAAAACAAAATTAAAACACAACTTATGTTCAGTTCAATAAATATATGCCTTTCCAATTTATCTAACATTAATCTATTCTGAACATTACCATATATATCCACCCAAAAGTATTACTTAATATCCCATTCTTTAATACAAGCAGGTTCCAAGGGGTTAAAAACCATGCAGCTGGAAGCCATAATATCTCATTTCATGTCCCTCATTAATTCCCTCATTAATTCTGTATCTTCCACGTCCTTTTGTTTATCTTTAAGTTTTCCATTCAAGGTGAAACACAGACTGTACGCTCGAAAACACATTCCAGACAGATAAGCATATCTGGCAGCTGTCTGGAAAAGTTCCGCCATCTTAAATAGACCAAGATCTTGTATTAAAAAGTTTAATACTCTTCATCCGATATTTCCTTTACGATATCTTGTCCGTACTTAAAAGCCATTTCAGGGTCCATGAATGAGCGTTCAATATTTTTATAAGAAATTTTCATTTTTGCTGGGTAAATCACCCCATATCTCAAGGGGTATACCTTTCAGAATGTTTCTTGTCTTTGTAAACAAGATCCTTTTTTGGACGACTTCACGGGGATAATCACAGAAAAGTCTAATATTATCCCCAAGATATGTAAGATTGTCCCCGTGAACAATTTTATTCAGCATATTTTCCAGTGAAGAAACGTCGAGGAATTTCACAATTATCTGTCTCGGGGGAGCATTTATCCCTTTTGGAAAGCGTCCAACCCGGTGAGCACTATCAATTCTTGGATTTTCCGGCAGTTTAAAAACTTCTTTAAGTAAATCAGCAACAAAGGTACGTGTGTGTGATCCATGTCCCTTTCGTCCTTCTTTAACTCCTAGAATTCTCAGATTCTGCCTTCTCGATCTCGCCTCCAAGTCCAAACACTTATCAGTCATTTTAACAAGTTGCTCCCCCTCAGATTTTTGTGCCTTTTTCAGATTCAATATTTCCAAAGACATCACTTTCATTTGACCCGCCATTTCTTCCATCAGCATATCAGACTGTTTCATGTCCCCACACATCTTATCAAACTTCTTATTATAGTCTTTTTCCATTTTGGCACAATCTCCCCTTAATTTTTTGTCAAGCTCTTTAAACTGTTTCTTTAGCTCCTTTAACTCACCACAAGCAGAATCAATTTTTTTAGAAAGATTAATCTCCATTCTCTCCAATGTAGTATTCATGTCTGCTAGCATTTGCTTCACCTCCTTCTCCTTTATTCCTCCTTTTGTAGCCATTTCAGGCACAAATCCTTCTGAGTAAGACTCTTCTTCTGAGCTTTCTGCTGTCGTTTGCAGAGTTTCCAAAACTTCCTGAAGCTTGATAGTAGCTTTCTTAGGACCTCGTGAGCATCTCTCCTTGCTCATTTAAAACTCCCATTAAATTCCAGCTCCGGTGAGTTTTTTAAAATCAGTCCTATCTCTCAAAACAGCTTTTTTCACAATTTTAACGGAGTGGAGCTCAATGCTGCGACCTTACAGCTTCATGGCCGCCCCCGGAATCCTTGATTTATCATCACTCCTGTCCATTTTCCTATTGCTATTTTCTCTACTAAAACTGATTGCACTCAGCTCAAGTTAATGTAGTTAGCTCTCTTTGAATAAGGATTCCCACTGGCCCCTTTTGCATGAAATTGAACAGAAAACCCAAGATGCTGAAAATATATCAACTCCAGCTGAGACAAAGACAGACACAAAGTGATGCAGTGTCCTGTTTCAAGCAAGGTGGTCCATAGCTCACTCTGAGGTTCGAGCTGGAACTGCAGCAGGTGGTGCATTTCAGCAAGCATGTCCTAGCTGGAAAACAGACATCTAATTTTTCCTCGTGACACCCAGATATGAAAACTCATCCCTCAACAACTTGACTAGGTATGAATTTTGGTTCAAAAGAGCACCAAATGTAAGTGTTAAGAAATACGATAAAATGACCGTGTCACATTATACCGTATAACTTGAAAATGACTATAGAAAGAATTACACAACTGTTGAAATGCAGCTGCAGCCAGAAAGTGTCATAGCAACCAACTAAAAGTAGTTGCTGATTCCGTTAAAGCGTAGATGTGGGAGAAAATCCTTCATGCTGTTGAATAAATAAATGCAGTCAGACAAAGATAAGAGAGGATTTTTGGCTGGAGTGTTGAGCTCCAAAGTAGCAGGACTGTGTGCTCAACAGTATTCCACGCTGATTTATGTCACGATCTGAGTCCCATACAGAAACTGGGAGTACACTGCAGCCATGAATGTGATATCTGTCCCAATATGACCCATGAGTACATACCCACCTCTAAAAATTCTAAATTCTCATTGCACTTATTGGAGATAGCACTAATATTTTGTCAGGAGAAAAGACGATGGATAATAGCTGATAAAATAAAACTTTGGATCTGAGAGTATTTTGAAACATGCCAATTTTTAACATGCCAAGATACGGTGAATTGGTAATCAACAGAGAAACCAGACACAAGTACATTCACCCCTGGTCAGCAGTGCTAAATGGGCTATATGGCAGCACATGTGCATTCTGAACTCCTTCTAAACTTCAGTTTCATTGAAGTCAAAGGAACTGAATTTGGAAGTGGAGTGGAATGCACAGCTGTTATTATATAGTGCATTTGGTTGACAGGGAATGAATTTCTGGGTAAATGCTTTTACAGGGAAGAATAAAGTAACATAGGAAACTATGCAAACTAGAAATAGGAAAGAACAATCAAAACAGGAATAGGAACAGATAGAATGTCAAATGAATAAACTACAGCTCTTGTGGGAAAAGAGAGGTATAGGAGAAAGATCTGCTAACAAAATACTTAGAATAGGCTTCATGCTAATCAGATCAAGCAAATGGCTCACATGATTTTCTAATA
Organism: Raja brachyura; assembly: GCA_963514005.1. The sequence continues at coordinate 65,792,222 of OY740786.1, forward strand.
TTTCCACTAATACCCCAATACCTACTATCAATGTATTAATCACCTCTAGAAATTTAAGGATTCTGAAAATTGAGTGAAAAGACAGTTTACAACTATAGTACTGAATCCATGAGCAAGTTATGAAAGCAAAAAAAGCATTCTGATCCATCACCCAATGTTCTGTATCTATCTGAGTTAACAATGAGAAGAAAAATATTGATAAATAAATATTTACTCCCTTTCCTTTGTTAAATAATGCATGAATTGGAATGACCATAATAAAGTACATACAGGATTAAAATCCGTCAATAATTCTAAATTTAGCATACCCAGAACTCAAAATTAAGATGCAAGTGATGTAAGGGATTTTCCTGTAACATAAATACAATTGACCTATGAAACAAATGCACTTAAGCAGCTGTTTTAAGAAAAGGCACAGGTCTCAAAGGAGATCTAATTAATCCAAACAACTGCTTGGCAACATTTAATCATACATGCAGATGCCAAAAGCCTCCATGGCACAACTTCCACAGTTGGCAACCTGAATTTGAAATCACTCACTATCATTTGTCCTGTAGTCTCAAAGAAAATCCTACCCTTGCAAATATCAGCAGTCATCCCATTGCACACTCACAGCAGCATATTAAGCACAATGTAGATTTAAAATTGAACAGCCCCGCTGACCTCCTCTTTAACAACTTAAAGGAACAATGTGGTTGGGGAATTGAGATGGTGGGATGGAAAGAACAACATTGTTGGCTAGTTCTGATCCTCCACCATTTTTAATACTGTGGGAAATTCCAGCCCGACGTCATTAGCACAACAACAGCATTTTAACTTGTAGATTATATTTAATCATGCATGCAGTCACCTAATTTAAATAATTTGTCCTCTGTTTTGTATTCTCTATTCACTGGACAGTCTGGATTTGGAAAATGACTTAATTAACCAGAGTGGATTGTGTTGAATTTATATGGCTGAATATATTGAATGATTTGTAAAGCCAATATAATTTCTTTAAAGTGATTTCTAAAGCATCTTGACAATGATTAATCTTTGTTATTCCCCTTTGCAATGAAACAATCATGATAATATTCCCTTCTTTGTTGGATACAAAATGATAGCTCTAAAAATATCACTAAATGTTAATAATTGTTTAAAAATAAGTGGGACCAAATGTTTAGTGTACAAATAAAATCTTGAATAATAATATGGGGAGACATAATCATTACAAGTTTCCTTGCTCATAAGAATTTTGAATTTTATACAATGCATTACCAATTAGTTTACACAGATACAGTAAATCAACATACATCCAACATCTTTTATCACCTTAAGGCTCGACTTACTTACATTTGGTGGAATGTATTTGTCATCTTCATCAATGCCAAGTGGGACCATTATCAGTTTCTGGAATGATTTCTTCATCTTTTCACGATCACCAATGGCAAAGTAGCACAAAATGAGGTTGAAGCTGGTTTTTAAATTTGGGCTTTCACTCATGATATGCTCAAAGGACGTAATAGCGTCAGAGTACTGTCCCATTTTGACAAAAACAACACCGATGTTCTGCATTATTTTAATCCTATTCATGAAGAAATATTGTGGTATGTAAAAGCATATTAAGTTATGAACTGGTAACAATCAACATGAAATACCATTCAATATTGCTGTCCTAACCTAAAAGATAAAAAAAAAGCTGTATTTAGCTAAATGTCTATAACTGACTTTTAAATTATAATTGCTGCTTTGGGATAGTATCAACATTGACCAGACACTTAACTGAACCGGCTACATAAAGACTTGTTGGTATAAGTGCAAGTCAGGCTGGATATCATCAAAAAAATATTTACATCCTGACATTCACTCATCTATATACGTGTGCGTGCGTGCGTGTGTGTGTGTGTGTGTGTGTGTGTGTGTGTGTGTGTGTGTGTGTGTGTGTGTGTGTGTGTGTGTGTGTGTGTGTGTGTGTGTGTGTGTGTGTCATTTTGTCTTTGAAACGCATCTCGTTAAAAACCAGACGTAAAAACACTGATTTTTACATATTTCGGTAGGGATTTAACTTATGATTTCAGAAATCCACTCCTCTCTAAATTTGGTCAATTATTTCCCCAGATTTGGAATAAAATTGTTCACAAATCTCACTTAAAAAAAAAAGGAATCGCCACTTGCCAGCTGCTGACGTAACAATGCCTACATGCCCACCAATGGAGGCCCACCTGCCTCCCGGCCCCACCCCCCCCCCCCGCTGTGGATTAATGCAGCTGCTGTCAACGCGCATGCGCAGTTTTCCATGAGGTACTCCATGCACACCTCCCGTTCTTCAAAAGGCGCAGAAAGATCGAGAATGTTCTGCAGCAAAGATCCTATAGTTGCGCTCCGCTATAGGATCTTTGTTCTGCAGATCCGGAGGTGAGCATCGCTCACGCGCTGAAGGAGGTTCTCCTCACTGTCGGCGCAGCTCGTGGAGCCACGCCCCTGCCTGTCACTCAGCTGCAGGTTTCCAGCTTTTCACAGCCCACTCGCTCGCCCGGCTCTCCTCCACTTCTCCCCCCTCCTCTTCTTACCTCCTCCCCTCTCCTCCCTCCCTCTCTCCCCTCTCCTCTCTACCCGTCACAGGGGACCACCTCGTCTCTGTGTCCGTGTCCGCGGCTAGGACGTCTGTAACGCTGGCGGAAGCCACGATCGGCAGCTCCACTGCTTTTGGCGGCTCAGCAAAGAGCCTATTGGATCTTTGCTCCTCGGATCGCTCCTTGCCTCGCTCGTGTCCCCGCGACCTGTCGCCCCGCTGCACTCCTCTATCTCTCTCCCCCCCTCCTCTCTCTCCCCTCCCCTTCTCTCCCCCCTCTCCCCCTACCCCCCTCTCTCTCTCTTCCCTCTCCCTCCTCTCTCTCTCTCTCCCCTCTCTCTCTCCCCCCTCTCTCTCTCGCCCGCCTCTCTCTCTCTCTCGCCCGCCCCCTCGCTCTCTCTCCCCCCTCTCTCTCTCCCTCCCCTCTCTCTCTCCCCTCTCTCTCTCTCTCCCCTCCTCTCTCTCTCTCCCTCCCCCCCACTCTCTCTCTCTCCCCCCTTCCTCTCCCCCACCCCCTTCCTCTCCCACACCCCCCTTCCTCTCCCCCTCCCCTAACCCCCCCCCCCACACCCTCTCCTACCTCCTTCCCTCCACCCCATCCCTATAGTTACTGTGTGTGTGGGGGTGGTTAGTATGTGTGTCGAAGCATGCCACCCCCCCTCCCCAGCAACCATGCATTGAGGGAACAGACCCAACGGGTCTGCACTTGGTCTAGTATCTCTTAATGGCTTTCTACCATCTGTAATCACAAATCAGGAGTATGAATGGATAGCTGCCAATGATCTGTATGTTTGTAGCTGAAATAACAATCAAGGAAATCAAATTATTTTACTCAAGAAAATTAACACCAGGAACCAATTTCTTTACCAGATCAGCATAAACATTTACTTATAACACCACTGTTACCCTCTAGCTGCAATGCATTCCATCTATTAAATGTATTGCTGCACCTCACCAGGATGTGGGAGACATCTTCCACCTAAAACACTAGGGCTGCAGGAAAATAGCATCATTACCTCCTGCAAGCCCCCCTCCAAATCATACATCAAACTAATGTGGACATATAATCACAATTCATTCCTCAAGACTGGATAGGTTCCTGAAATGTCCAATTTTGAAATGATTTTCAGAGTATTTTCAGTACATGGACTACAACAGTTCAAAATGGCAAAATAGGCATTTCAGTAGATGTGCATGATAGATGGTATAGAAGGCAGGAAATTAATCAGGAATAGTTAAACCAAGAGGTGACAGGAATGAGGGTGTCAGCGTCTGATGATTCACATAAGGGTTATCAGTCAAAATTCTGACAGGGAGCCACAATGAGAAATTAAATCACTTAATGAGATAGATTATAAGGCAGAAAGTGCCTCAAAGACATATTGATTGGAAAAAGCTATACATGTTTGACTGGGAAGACAGGTGGGTAAAGAACTGCTTTGACATTTTAGTTTCACTCATACACACCTCATCTCCTTGTGAGAACTCGATATCTGATCCAGTGCCATTCGGTAAAATTTTATTGCCTTGGGATAATTCCTTTGTTTGAAATAAATATTTGCCATGTTTACCTTCAGTCGACCTATCATAAAATATAAAATTTTAAAAGAGATATTAAAATTCTATTAGCACATACTAAAATGGCTAATATTTTGGAAGATTGTAATAGGAGAAATCAATTCAGCTATCATAATTTTACTAAATATGGCAGCTTTTTAAAATTCATGCCTTCAAAATTCAGCTTCCTCTATATCATTTAATATTCCCTTTAAATATCTTAATTTATATTACACCAGTGATTTTCTATGTGGTGTTTCATGATTCTTAACTCACACTTCATAATTCTTAATTTGATTTCTTTTCTGGGTTTTTTTTAAACTAGTTTAATGCAACTTTTTGGGTGACATTCCTGAATTTGATTCATTCGCTAGACAAAATCTTAATTTGATTGCTCAACAGAGATAAGGATGAAAACAGAAAGGAAGTACAAAAGTGCTTAATAGTTGGATTTCTTTAGGATATGGGGGCTGAAAATGTCTCGGGGTTAATTGTTTTTCCTGCTGACATCCAAAAACTTTTGGAGGAACATACGAGAGGTGCCTCCAGTTTTAGTCCAAGTCCAAGTTCGCAGTGCATTTCGACATTCGAATAAATTGTTGGTCCTAGATTTTACCCTAACATTCTCATAGAATCTACTCCCTCAGGCCCACCCAATGGAATCATATTTTAATAAAAAGCCATCTTTCATTCTTGTGATCTGCATGCAGTACACTAAAGCATGGTCACATTAAAGCCCTGTATGGTGGTAACAAGAACGCCCTAGTTTTGTATTCTGGCGGACTTGCAATAAAGGCTAACATTATGTTTACTCTACCAATGGTTTACTGAACCTCTATGCTAACCTATGTGCTATTAGTATGAGGACGTGCAGAGGACTCCAAATGCCAGCAGTCATTGATTTCACATCATATAAATACAGTTCTACTTTTCTATTTCTACAAGAGTTATAACGTCACAATTGCACATTACATTTAATCTGCCATCAGTTTCTCTTCTCTTTTAAACTGTTTATATTCCTCTAAACATATTTTGTATCCTTCACAAATTAATTCCTCACCTATATTTGTATTGCCATGGCTGAGAGATCAATATTCAGACAGCTCACATTTTACACGTGCTTGATTTATGCATTTTTAGAATAATGCACTTGTCTAATTAATCCCAGTTTAATTTACATGTTCCTATTTTCAGAATAACGTTCTCAAATGCCTGGGACTGTATGGCAGCATAGTCACGTGCTGTGCTGATATATGACGTGCCTTTTGATTATGCACTGCTTTTCATATGCGTAACCCCCGCATCATCAGAGCCCCACTTTACCTTGCCCATGCTCTCATTTCACTCTTGCCGTCAGGAAGAAGATATAGGAGCTTGAAAACTGTAGCGTCCAGGTGCAGGAACAGCTTCTTCCCAACAACCATCAGGCTATTGACTACAAACTGCCTTAATTGTTCTAGGGAGTTCGGGCTTTGCTGTTGTTTTTGCACTATTCTTTTTTAATTTATTGAACTCCTTGTTGCTTATTTTGGTATCTACTGCGTACTATATTTACACACCTGTTGTGCTGCTGCAAGTAAGAATTTCATTGTTCTGTTTTGGGAAAACCCACGCAGTCATGGGGAGAATGTACAAACTCCCTACAACAATAAAACACTCTTGATCGGTCGCTGCACTATATTTTGTTGATAATACCGATTGCAGGTATAACTCTCTGGGACTGGGGGGGGTGAAATACTTAAGAATGGCCAATGTGCAGCAATCAGATTGTTCTGTCCCAAATGGTGTTGGTTTTTTGAATGTTATGGTTTAATGTCATCATTACAATGATACTGACTGTTGCTACAAGTGCTAATGTATACTTTTACTGATCTACATACAGTAAAATACATATTTTTTAATGTTATCTTACCTGCATTATTGAACATCTTGTTCTTTACAATCACCTGATAGGTATTTAATGCTTCCGCATACATGTCATTGGCTGCATATTGGCTGGCTAAATTGAAAAGAACCTATGGAAAAACCATCCACAAGCACGAGCAATGCTTAATTTTAATGTACACCGTATTGTAATTTCAAAAATACTTCTGCATTTTACTTTATCACAACGCTAACAATACATAACTAAACAATCAGATAAATTAATTTTAACCTCTGCTCAAGTTGGAATCATAGAACCCAACAGCATGGAACCAGGCCATCTGATCTAGATCATCCATATTGTCCAGAGGGCACCCTTCCACATTAATGTTATTGCAAAGCATGGTCTATCGCTCTCTACTATCTAATCAATTCAAGTGCTCAGCCAAAAATGTCTTAAATGCTCTCACTGACCCAGTTTCAACCCCCATCAGGCAGTGCATCCCATGTACTCTCTGGGTGAAACTGTAAAAGATCTGTCAATATCTTCAGTAATTAAAATCCTATTAAATATTTGATATTTGATTTATACGAAAATCATATTCTAGTAAACAGTGCCGCCATGCATTAAAATTTGAGCTACATTTTAATTTCAAAGTACATGTTACAGAAATAGGTCAGTCTATAGCCAACTCACTGAATAAGTCAGATCCAGATTGATGTGATCTGCAGATGCTGATTGTTCTCTCTGTCTCACCAGCATTCTTTCTTTTCTCCCTGCTTCTTTAGCTTTTTCCAAGGCCTGAATCAATATAAAGGAATTATGTACAATTTCAAAGTTTGAATCCAAATATCTAAAAGAAAATGATGGAAAATTTCAGAGAATTTGCATCTATTAAACATTCTTTATTTAGCACTAGGTACAATGAAGATTTAGAATATTAAAGGAGAAAATAAGCGAGTTCGGTATTCCGAAAAACACAAGGAATCATGGGATTGGTCAAAGGTCATTCACCATAAAGAAAAAGCGAACGAAGCGCTGGCTGAAGAAACTGTGTATAAATTCTTATCTTTATTCATAATTTATGTGTAAAAATATATTTAATCTGAGGAACGGAGGTGCCGTGTGGTCACATTATAGGAAAATGAATGTATTCCAGACTGGAACACAACGATGATAGTTTCCGAGTCGAATTTCACTATTCTGCTACTTTCAAGGCAATGGAATTCTTCAGCCTCATCTATGAATGAGCAATGAAATTCTCGATTTCAGATAGACTCCCATAAATGGTCAACTCCTCATCCCCTCAAAGGAACAGGTAGCGGGAGAGCGGGGTGTAACAGCGAGAGAGAGGTGGCAGATGCGAGTGGGAGACAGGGGAGAGCGCGCACACAGACTCGCGCCTCATCCGCAGACAGGATCGAGCCTGGGTAACTGGCGGCGCAAGCGCTACTGAACCGCCATTGGACCACGGTTCAGCAGGAGTAGGAGATACAATATTATTGAGGACAATGTAAGTAAAAGGCAAGGATATTATAAATAATATATTAGGGGACTGAGATTTAATTACCTACTATGATACAAAAATAGTCATTTGATCCTTCCCAGTTCCCAACAGAGCCATCACATTAGTCCCATTCCTCCCTTCCTTCCTTTCTTTACCGGTAACCCTACAACTTATTTTTCCTCTTGCATGTTCATCAATTCCTCTTTATTTCTTTTGCTACTTTCTGACAACAGCCATTTAACCCATGAGCATGTTTATAGAATGTGGAAGGAAACCGGAACACCAAGAAAAAACCTACATAGTCACTGGCCGAATGTGCTAGATTCACACAGACAGCAGTTGAGGACAGGATTGAACCTGGATTCCTGGTGCAGCGAGGCACAGCTGGGATCCAAAAATGGTTATGGAAAAAATGGAAATGTTTGGATTGCAATATAACTTGAGTTAAGTTTTGGGAGGGACAACATTTGGACATCCAGCAAATTATTCTGAAATAAATCTAGAGATCACAAAGGTATCAATTAATATTTCCACAGGGATAGGGTTGAGGAAGTTAAGATATTGTCCTTAAATCATTGCCTTTCTCTCTATCCTACATTCTCCAAATGTATTTCCTTGATCATATTTTCTAATCAACAATGGAAATCCTTTTTTCAACAGGATTTTTCAGCATTTGTAAAGTACTTTGGAACATTTTGTATCACAGCTATTAGGTTAAAATGTAAAAATTAAACCAGGTAGCATATCATTGCCATTAATTCAAGTGAGCTAACAAGAAATACAGAATTCTGGAGGGAAATGAATAACATTGTTTTGGTTTTGCAGTGTGTTAATATTTTATATTATTGCTTAAGCATTCAAACAGCACAATGATGAGACGAGTATACGTTACGATGAAAAATAATATTTATATTACTAACATTAAACCTCATGTATCAATTTTGCAATTGAAAAAAATGTATGTAATGTAGAAACAGCATTTATATATTACTTTTCACAGCCTCAGGACCTCTCAAAACATTCAATGTCACTGTTCTTTTCTGTGACTATGACTGATAACAACAGTGCATAGCGAAATCACCAAATCTGTTTTAATTACATTAGTTTAGGATACTTGTTGACCAAATGTATTGTGGCAATTTACACGTAGACATGAACAGACATGAGGTCTTGGTTTAAAGTGTTCTGTGAAGGGCGGGACTGCTGACAATACACTAATCATACAATATTTTATTTATTGCTTTAGTCAAGATTTTGTTGGCATCTGTTCACCTGAGAAAGATGATGGTGTAGCTTTTGCATTGTCGAGCTTAAGAGGCAAATATTACTTGTGGTTGCATTTTCTGCTGCAGCTGACTACACCTGTCCTTGAAAGGCAGACCCTCCCACAGCTTCCAAGGGTGAGTCAAGCAAGATCATATGCTGAAGGTCTAAGCAGTATTTGAACCAAGAATATCTGAATAAAAGATGGGAATACCACCAATGAGGAACCAAATCCTTACTGTTAAGTCCAGAACTGTTGCTCTCTTTACTATTTGGAACATACCTCACAGCATCAACACAGAATGTTGTGCTCTCCTGTGCTGGCTTTGATCACTCGTGTATTGGAAGAGGAAATTGCCAAAATTTGACACCGGTTTTTGTTGCTCCCATTGTTATGAGAACTGAGATGGAATTTTTCTAATCAAAAAGCACCCCGTCATGTCGGACAGACTTAATAAATGAAATTGCCTAATTTTCCCCATCATCATTGTAAGTTTGTAGAAAGTTACACAGATATGATACCTACCAACTGTAGGTCTCCACGCCCATTAGCAATGCAACTTTCTTCTATCAACTCATTCACTGTCTTTTCCAAATTCTTAACCTTTTCTTCTGGCCTACAGAAAGTTATAGCGAAAGCACAGTAATTACATATTAATGATAGGGGAAATAAGTTGCAGCAACTAAACATGTTCTAAATTAATTAATGCTTTGGTCAAGTTGTCCAAAAAAAATGACATTCAGTCCTACGTGTTTTGTTCTTAAATATTCAGAAAAAAATTTTCAAGGCCGCATGTTTCAATAAAAGTAACCTAAATGATAGAAATACAACTGTATTGCCATTATTATTAATTATAACCATCTGAAAATTGCAAAATAACTAATAAAGCCATGGATGCAAAAAGGCATGCTATTGCTCCACATGACCAAGTGTAGAGGGACATTTTCTTGTGGCAGATGTAGTTACACAGAAGTTTATGCCCTGCTCAATCACATTGAAACTGCCAAAAAAGCACACCAATACTTTCGGCGGGAGACGGAGGAAATTTGACACGTCTCCAATGACTTGTACCAACTTCTACAGATGTACTGTAGAATGCATCTTATCAGGTGGCGTCACAGCTTGTTTTGGCAACAGTTCTGCTCAAGACCACAAGAAATTGTAGAGAGATCTGGTTGTAGCTCAGTTCACAACAAAAACAGAGAAGACTCCCCACTCACTATCGATTCCATCTACACTTCACGCATTCAGGAAAGCAGCAAACATAATCAATTTTTCATTCTAGTCATCCCCTCTGCTCCCCACTCCCATCAGGCAGAAGATCTAAAACTTGAAACCATATATTATCATAGTTCCTTTCCTGCTGTTATCAGATTAGTGAATGGTCTTCTCATAAGGATGGGTGTAGTCCCAATCTTCCAGTCTATCTCATTGCGGATGTTGGACTTTTTGTCTGTAATTGTAACGCTATAATGCTGCCACACTATATTCTGCACTCTGGTAATTTTCTCTTTCGACTACCTGGTGTACAGTATGATTTAACTGCATAGCACGCAAATAAAGTATTTTACCGTAACTCAGTACACATGACAATAATAAACCAATGTCTTTCCCTCTCATCATCCTTAGGGCAACAACCAACATTTTCATCTTGCTAACATTACACCCTATGTTGACACAAGGAACTATAGATGCTGGAATCTTGCACAGAACACAAAGTACTGAAGTAGAGCTATGTTGATGACACCATTTGTTACAGACTCCAGACTGAAAAAAAACCCTTTGTTTCCTGCCTTCAAGCAATTTAGTATCCAATTGGCTAGCATGGATCCCATGTGATCTAACCTTCTGAACCATCCTACATTGCAGTACCTTATCAAATGCCTTACTAAAGCCCAGGTAAACAATATCTACTACACTGCCATCTTGAATCTTCTTGGTTACTTCTTCATAAAAACACTCAACTGCATCTGCAGTTCCTTGTTACGTTAGTAAATTACATTACGTTTATAACCATATAACAATTACAGCACGGAAACAGGCCATCTCGGCCCTTCAAGTCCGTGCCGAACAACTTTTTTCCCTTAGTCCCACCTGCCTGCACTCATGCCATAACCCTCCATACCCTTCTCATCCATATGCCTATCCAATTTATTTTTAAATGATACCAACGAACCTGCCGCCACCACTTCCACTGGAAGCTCATTCCACACCGCTACCACTCTCTGAGTAAAGAAGTTCCCCCTCATGTTACCCCTAAACTTCTGTCCCTTAATGTAATGATTAGTAATGATTAATAACGTTAAAAAAAATGAATGATTCAATACATAGGCAGCTCACAAAGTTGATTCACCGGGATGATTACGCACAGATAATAAATGATAGCCTTGTGAGCAAGGCCCATATCCTGAAATAAATGACTGAATAACTTTCTAAGTTAAGATACACATGTTGAAGCGGTACTTACGTGTCCTCGTTCTTTGTTTCAAGTGGAGCAGCAGGTCCTCGTGATTGTCCAAGTGGGTCAAATGCAGAGCCTGAAGGAAACAAAGTATGAAAACTTTTTTTTTAAACTGCCTTTACTATTACATAGCTATCCTCAATAAAATTAGTTAGTCTAACATAATACAAAAGAGACTAAGAACAGCTAAAACAATTATTATTATTTTTGTGCTGGGTCCATTTATTAACAAACCACACGTAGGGTTGTTAAACTCAAAGCTATAATGTCTATTATAATGGCAAAACAACATTGGCAAAATAAGATTTAAAATATATTTTAATTGTACTGGAACTGTAAGGGGAGGTGAAAGAATACTAAATGAAATGACTCATTTACGTTCATCTGACAGGTGTTCCTACAGAAGATTGGAAATAGCTTGAAATTGAAAAAATCGAGAACATTGGGAGACTGAAACAAGGTGAGGGGTTGGAGGTACAGTCATTTAAGTTATCAAAAGATAAACTTGGGACAGACATTAGAATGTTCCTATTGTGGCGGCTCCCAAGGGTCGGGCCATCCTAACCGTCAAACCCCTCGGCACGGGAATGGTTCAGTCCAGAGGCGGCCCTTAACCAGAGGGATTAAAGGCAAGGGTTTTGAGTGCTATCTTTCTCTCGTGGACTTCCTTGCGACCTGGAAGGACATAATAAAAGGTACTTCCCGATACACATCTCGCTTTGACTTTGGGACCGTACCCCGCATTGGTGACCCCTGACGCTCCATTGTCGTCATGACGGAGAATAAAGCCCGTCCTTCCTCCTCAAACACCGACCTCGACCTCGAGGGCACCCCCCTTCACGGCGCCCTCCGCCCATCACTCCACCTGTCCTCCCGCCGGTCCCTCCACCTGTCCCTCCACCAGACCCTCGGTCGGCTGACTTCAGCATGCGGTCCGGCCGGGTTGTGCGCCCACTGGTGCGTTTCGTGCCTCGGGTTCTGGGGGGGGTTCCTGTGGCGGCTCCCAAGGGTCGGGCCATCCTAACTGTCAAGCCCCTCGGCACAGAAATGGTTCAGTCCAGAGGCGGCCCTTAACCAGAGGGATTAAAGGCAACGGTTTTGGGTGCCATCTTTCTCTCGTGGACTTCCTTGCGACCTGGAAGGACATAATAAAAGATACTTCCCGATACACCTGGCTTCTCGCTTTGATTTCGGGACCGTACCCCACACTATTCACACAAACAAGGATCAATATGTTGTCGGGTGTAACAGAAACAAATTTTCTGAAATTTGTTCAGGATCGATTGCATGTTGTAATTATGAGATTTAGGATTGTTTGGCTAAGTGAGCTAATCCAATGCATATCCTCTCAGTTCATAATTACTCTGTGGAATATTTCAAAATAAACAAACCTCTGTAGGCTGAAGAAGAATAGCCTGCTGCACGCACCGCTGTCATAGGTCTAGCAACAGAGATTCCATCCTTAAATAATAAATACACACAACAGTCACTTTGAAAGTGGATTTAAATAAATGTAAAATTACTTAATGTAAAATATGCAATTATAATTAACATTGTTTGGATTTAAAAGAACTGATTAGTCAGTATCCCATACCCATTGCTTAGGTGTACAAAAGGATTATCTACAGGGTAGATGGTTTAATTGTAATTTGGTAGGAAATAAAGAGGGGATAAGAATAGGATATACAGAGTCAAACCACATAGAAAAAAGCAAAGAGGTAGTAAGGGTCATGGATATATAAGAAATGGAGGAGGAGTGAAATTACTCCGTTGAAAAAATATACTGAAAGAAGGTTTTTCAAAATGTGCATTTCATGAAATTGTTGTGTAAAAAGGGAGAAATGGTTTCCAGTTTTAGCCACTAAATGTTGCAGACTGAGGGAAAAGATTCAACACAGGGTTTCTTAATGAGTTTTTGTGATCTGGAATCCGCATCCTGAAAAGGTTGATGGAAGCAGATTTAGTAATAACTTTCAAATAGGAAGTGAATTAAAAATTAAAATGTGAATTCCCTTGAGAACTGTGGCTTTTAACACCAGTCCATTTTTTAAAGATACCCTTTTTCTTTCTATTTTGTGCTGGGAAGTTATTTCTGTTAATGGGGATACAGCTTTTTTAATGTCATTTAATATCATATTAAATATGCTTATAACAGATCAAATAATCAGCATGACTTTTTAAATGAAAAATAAGCATCATTAAACAAAAATTTAATAAGCATTGACTTTTCTGAAAGAAAAGTCAATCAATCAAAAAAGAAAAGTCAATCAACATTTTTGAAAAGTTATAGGCCATTTTCTAAATTGAATAAGCCATGTGCTGTTGTTTGCTAGAATTAATACTGTAATGATAGAAGAGTGGGAGAGTGCTCCCAGGAGCCCAGAAGGAAGTGAACAAGCTGGTGCAGATCCGCAGCCAGCGGTGGTAGTCCTTGAATGACTGCATTTTAGTAAAAACCTGCAAAACTCCAAATTCCAGTTTCCAGTCTTCCTGCTCCTGTGGGTCAAGGAAAATAAATGAAATTCTTAATTTGAGAATAGGTGGATATTTAGTGACGTACCTAATGCACAAGTGAGTAGCAAATTGGGATGTGGCATAAAATAGAAGCAGCACTCAGAAATGATCCTGAAGCTACTTTGACCATGATAGCAACATCTTGATCCACCAAGATCTTAATCCACACGGCAGTTCAAATTTGCAATTAGAATTGCAGGAGGTGATGAACCTTTCCATGCTTCTTCCCTAAACCCAAGTCCATGCCATCTAGCAGGAGACATGTTTGGGTATAGACAAATACCAATTGGATTGCAGAAGAGTCATTGCAGATGCAAGAAAATCTGAGCATTATGCACGATTAGCCGGTAGGGTAAGCAGTGGTCTGGAGCAGACTGGCAAATAATGCAGTTTGAGTGTTTCCACTTTAAATAGCATGTTTTGCAGGGATAATAGCAACAGCAAAGGTTGGTTGTTTAGTTGATTTTGTGAGATATTAAAAAAATCATACTGGATATTGGCATTATTGTTGAAATTATTGTGAGGAATTTCATACTAAAACCAAGTTTCTGGTCCTATAGAAAATTCTACTAACATTCAAAGATCACATTTTGCACTGGGTGTTGAGTCTGGAAATTCATAAAATTGCCAATCTTGATTAAATTAATTTTAAATTACATAATATGCTTTTTTCATTGCCATGTTATATAGCCTGAATGTTGTAAATGTTGCAAATGTAAATAGTACATCAACAGTCACTATCATACTGCCATCTACTGGTACAAAAGATTTGAATTTTGAAACATAGAAATAAATATTATTGCATGGTATTAAACCTGGGAATATGACTTCAAGGGAATATATACTAAACGTTTATGGAATGGGTGGATACATGAACAAAATAATGGCATTAGGGAATAGTGGAGCTGAATTATGGATGGAATTTGAGTAGGGGAGGAGGGGTAGGAAGAGAAGCCTAGAGAAGTGAAAGAGGGAGGCAAAGAGAAAATGAAGAGGTAGAAAGAGCAAAGTTTTAGAGTCAATTTATATTTTTACTTTTTGCTATTTTCATGCAATAGAAAAGGCTCATAATGAATCTAAAATAAAACTAATTTCATGAAGTTTCATTTCCAGTAAAGGCAAATCAGAAAAAAACATCATGTAAATGGACAAACTCATTTCGGCCATGTGGTTTATTTCACAATAACATTTCAAGAATTATGAGATCACAGGTTATGGACATCCAACATGTGCAACATGTACATACAAAGAAGCGTTTGGGAGACTGATGTAACGGATTTGCTAACTGCTGTGGGGTTTCAGACAGCTTTTCTTGACATTAGTTTGAATTTAGTATTTTAGGGATGAACCCAAGAAGAATACATTCTAGTTAACATGTTAATGGGCTTTTTGGGAATCTTATCAAGAAACACATGGTCCAGGCAACCAACAACTTCCTTTTTAAAATCAACAAAAGCAGTTAAGACCTCATCTACAGTATAATCGTATAAAGGAATATCATTATGAAGAAGTTTGAAGTAGGGTCTGGACCCGAAACGTCACCTATTCCTTCGCTCCATAGATGCTACCTCACCCGCTAAGTTTCTCCAGCATTTTTGTCTACCTTTCATTATTAGCCTGAGATGAGCATGGGCTAAATTTGTCGATATCTACTTTATTATTAAGAATTGCAGATTAAGATTTCAAATGCTTCTCCAGACTTTCAATTCTGATGGGGACAACCCACTCTTTACCGTGTGAAAATTTAATTTGTGGTCTCATAACAGAACCCTGCCCGAACCTAAGGGGGTCTTGTACTGTTCCAAACCTGAAGAACTAACTGCAGTCCAGGACTTACTGCTTTAACATTCCCTTCATGCTGATGAGTGTTTACAAATTGTACTATTTCTAATAGTCATTCTGAATTAAGATTAGGTAAATAAAATCGTTAAAGGAACCAGATATACAAAAAATAGGTTAATCTACAAAAATAAATTTCATAATTATTTCAATTAAGACATCAAAATCTAGATCCAGCTGTTCAAAACTGCTTGTAAGCACTGCATTCCCAGCTTCTAATTGGGTTGGTGTATTAATAAAGTGTTGACAGCAGAACATAAGCATTAAGGAGATACTGTGTTTAAAATGAAAGAACAATACATAATTTACTGAAACAAGTTGCATTGACAATTGGATATGATATACATTAAAGGAAACCGAACATCAAAATAATAGCAATATTGCCAGGAAGAATTGTTATTATTGTATTAGAATCCAAAATTGTATTATTATTATTATTAGTGTATTAGAATCCAGATAATCCAGAAATGCCACGTCCAGTAGAAAATTAAAAGAGTTGATCTCTATCTTACCGAAATAGCCCCAGTTGCAGGCCTTCCCATTGAAGAAGACAATGGCACTCTTGCCTGCAATTTGAAAACTACTTGTTAAAATACACTTAATATAATCAATATTTGATAAAATACAAGTAAATATTTAGATAGTTAATAGACTAATATTGTGGCTTCACATAATCTAGTTTTGGCTAGTGTAATTTATAAAATGCTGCAAAATATAAAAGAAAAAGATATTCCAATGTGAATTTCCAAAATCAGCTGACAATAGGAGAGGCAACAAAGAAAACAAGCCATATACGATAAGGAAAATAAGTTTCAATTTTCATCTTGCTTTTCCATGAAGAACAATGAGGACCCTGCATGTGGGGACCGCTGTGAGGGACGGTGGGAGAACAAAGTAGGACCCGGCGTGGAGGGACCGCCGTTAAGAACAATGGGAACTTGGTGTGAGGCACAGTGGGAGAACAGAGAGGCACCCGGCGTGGGGGGATCGTTGTGAAGAACAATGGGGACCCAGCATGGCAGGACCACTGTGAGGGACGGTGGGAGAACAAAGAGGGACCTGGTGTGGGGGAGGGGGGGTGTCACTCTAGTTTAGAATCCTCTGCCCAGGGGATAAGTCTGTGTTTGTTTGTTTGTTTGTTCATATGTTCCGGTGAAGGCGCTGTGCGTTTGTCTTTTTCTCTTTGTTTTCACTTTTAATTTCAAGTTTTCGTGTACCTTGTGTGTTGTGACTGTCGGCAGACCAATTTCCCTCCGGGGATGAATAAAGTTTTATCATATCGTATTGTATCGAATCTCAGTTAAATTTTATTTGAATGTTGGCAGTACCAATTGAACATGTAGGTCAATGTGTCCAATATTTTTTTCCTACTCATAGGACAAACTGCTTTTAAACTCAGGTCAGCATCAATATATCTAGTGCCCCAGATAACCAAATTTACAACTTGGTATACTCCGAAACTTGAATTTGAACAATTTGAATTGACCATTGTACGAGATTGCCATTTGGGGTAGTTTTTCTATTAGATGCCGCCTTAATAGACATTAAAAAGTGTCATACTAAATGGTAAATTATAAAAAATCTTCCCAGACAGAAAGAAGATGGATTTTTTAAATTTGGTTATTTATAGGGAGAAAAATCTAGGAAAAATGCAAGCATTTTAAGAAGCAAACTCCAACTGAAGACATTTTGACACTTAACATTAGACTCCATGTGTCCAATTCCCTTCAGAGACGTGATTTTCTAATTCAAAATGGTAACAGATAGTTTATTTTAGTTTCAGATATTTCTCCAAATTCCCAAGCTTACCAATTAAAGAGAAGGAAAGGCCCGGGTTAACCGACAGCCCTGAACTGACGGGGCACCGCTCCGGAGCAGTGGAGTTAGCGCTTCTTCTCCGCGCTGGCTGTAAGCCTGGGCCACCAGTGCTCCGGGCCAGTGTCCTGTCAGTCCAGGGCTGTCTGTTAACCCGGCGGGACAGGCAGAGTTGAGCTGGAGTTAGCGCTTCTTCTCCACACTGGCTGTAAGCCTGGGCCGCTACTGTTCCGGGCCAGTGTCCCGTCAGTCCAGGGTGGCCCCGGACATCTCCAGCCGCCCCGGACAGGGATGGGACACTCGGGAGGGTATGTGGACAGTCCACTAGCAATTCAACAGCGCTTGCAGTGCCGGAGACCCAGGTTCAATCCAGACTACGGATGAAACGCAGGTCTGTATACATGCGACAGCGCAGCTGCCGAGAATGTTTATCGCGAGTGACCTATGACCTGTGCATGCACAGTCGGAATACCGAACTTCGCTTATTTTGGTGAGCTTAATCTCACATCCTTCAGTAGCATTAGCATAGACTTGCAAATAAATTACTCACAGATCCTTAATTAGATACAGCAACAGTGGTGGTTGGGCAAGTGATCACAGACATATATAGAAAGTAGATAGTTTCTAGGATAGTTTCTGTGGAAGTATTGTATTATACTATTGAAATAAAATATTCTTTGCATAGAATACAGCTGAAAGTAGTAAAAAATAACAACATCTTTTAACATTTTTCAATAATTGCAAACTATTCCAGAGACATTGCACATACCGCCATATTTACGAAGGAACGTGTGCCTGATGCAGTACTTGGTATTTTTGCAGTCACCTGGAAAGCAATTGTTAAAACCTATTTAGTAACCATAGGTTTCAAATTTTGTACAGTGCCCTCCAGAATGTTTAGGACAAAGACATATCATTTATTTATTTGCCTCTGTATTCCACAATTTGAGGTTTGTAATAGAAAAAATCACATGTGGTTAAAGTGCACATAGTCAGATTTTAAGAAAAGGCCATTTTTATACATTTTGGTTTCACCATGTAGGAATTACAGCAGTATTTATACATAGTCCCCCTATTTCAGGGCACCATAATGTTTGGGACACAGCAATGTAATGTAAATGAAAGTAGTCAATTTAGTATTTTGTTGCATATCCTTTGCATGCAATGACTGCTTGAAGTCTGCGACTCATGGACATCACCAGTTGCTTGGTGTCTTCTCTGGTGATACTCTGCCAGGCCTGTATTGCAGCCATCTTTAGTTTATGCTTGTTTTTGGGGCTAGTCCTCTTCAGTTTCCTCTTCAGCATATGAAAGGCATGCTCAATTGGGTTCAGATTAGGTGATTGACTTGGCCACTCAAGAATTTACAATTTTTTAGCTTTGAAAAACTCCTTTGTTGCTTTAGCAGTATGTTTGGGATCATTGTCTTTCTGTAGAATGAACCGCCGGCCAATGGGTTTTGAGGCATTTGTTTGAACTTGAGCAGATAGGAGATGTTTATACACTTCAGAATTAATTATGCTACTACCATCAGCAGTTGTATCATCTATGAAGATAAGTGAGCCAGTACCTTCAGCAGCCATACATGCCCAAGCCATAACACCCCGACCACCGTGTTTCACATATGAGGTGGTATGCTTTGGATCTTGGGCAGTTCCTTCTCTCCTCCATTCTTTGCTCTTGCCATCACTCTGATATGTTAATCTTTATCTCATCTGTCCACAAGACCTTTTTCGGGAACTTTTTAAGTACTTCTTGGCAAACTGTAACCTAGCCATCCTATTTTTGCAGCTAACCAGTTGTTTGCATCTGTAGCCCCTGTAATACTGTTCATGAAGTCTTTTGCGGACAGTGGCCATTGACAAATCCACACCTGACTTCTGATCTGTCCGACAGGTGTTTGGGGATTTTTCTTTATTATACAGAGAAATCTTCTGTCATCAGCTATGGAGGTCTTCCTTGGCCTGCCAGTCCCATTGCGATTAGTAAGCTCACCAGTGCTCTCTTTCTTCCTAATGATGTTCCAAACAGTTGATTTTGGTAAGCCTAAGGTTGGGCTGATGTCTGTAACAGTTTTATTCTTGTTTCTCAGTCTCATAATGGCTTCTCTGACTTTCATTGGCACAACTCCAAGATGGCGGCGCTGGCTTATCAGCTGCGGCCCGCCTGCAGTCCGTCTGTTATTATTTTTTTTTTGTTGGTTTCATTTTATTAGATTGTGTGTGTATGTGGGTGGGGGGGGGGGGAGGGAGTAACATGTCTGGGTCTCTTCCTTCGGGGGGGGGGGTGCGACTTTTCTGTCGTATTCCCCATCTTCGTCTCCGTCGAGGCCTAATGGCGGAGCTGGCGACCTCGGGCCCCGGGGCTGTTCTAGCGGCGGCGGTGGGACCCGACTCGGTCCCGGAGCGGTTCCAGCAGCGGCAGCAGCACCAGCGGCGACCCGACTAGGTCCCAGAGCGGTTCCAGCAGCAGCAGCGGCGACGGCGGCCCAGCTCGGTCCCGGGGCGGTTCCAGCAGCGGCGGCGGGGACCCGGCTCGGTCCCCGAGCTGTTCCAGCGGCAGCAGCAGCAGCGGCCCAACTCGGTCCCGGAGCGGTTCCAGCAGCGGCGGCGGCGGCAGCAGCAGCAGCGGCGGCGACCCGACTCGGTCCCGGAGCGGTTCCAGCAGCAGCAGCAGCGGCAACCCGACTCGGTCCCGGAGCTGTTCCAGCGGCAGCAGCAGCAGCGGCGACCCGACCCTGAAGCTGTTCCAGCGGCAACGGCAGCGGCTACCCGACTAGGTCCCGGAGCGGTGGCCGCAGCAGTGGCAGCGGCCCAACCGTGACCACAGGCCCAGTGGAATCGGCCGTGGGCCCAGTGGATGACATCGTCGGGAGCTCGCAGCTCACATGTTGGTGACCTGTTTTTATGAGCTCACGCAACAACAGCTTCGTCCGCTGGTCTGGAGGGCGGCAGCTTCGTCCACCCCGGGCCGCGGAGTTGAACCAGCCCGTTCGCAGAGCTCGGTTGATCCGCGGGACTGGCTTACAACATCTGAAGCCTGGATCGCCTCGGCGCAGAGGGAAACAAAGAGGGAAGAGATAGAGACTTTAAGACTTTGCCTTCCATCACAGTGAGGAGGTGTTTGGTGAACTGTGGTGGATGTTAAATTTGTGTTTATTGTGTGTTCTGTCATTTTGTTAAAATATATATTTTTTAATTATATGTATGACTGCAGGGGAACGAAATTTCGTTCAGACCAAAAGGTCTGAATGACAAATAAAGAATCTAATCTAATCTAAAAAACTTTGGTCCTCATGTTGATAAACAGCAATAACAGTTTCCAAAGGTGATGGGGAGACTGGAGGAAAGACTAGGTGCTGAGAGCTCTCTTATACCTGCATTAAGGAGGCATTTAAACACACCTGAGCAATTACCATCACCTGTGAAACCATGTGTCCCAAACATTATGGTGCCCTGAAATGGTGGGACTATGTATAAACACAGCTGTAATTTCTACATGGTGAAACCAAAATGTATGAAAATGGCCTTTATTAAAATCTGACAATGTGCACTTTAAACACATGTGATTTTTTTCTATTGCAAATCTTTAATTGTGGAGCACAGAGGCAAATAAATAAATGATGGGTCTTTGTCCCAAAAATTATGGAGGACAATGTACAATGATGAGCAGTTTATTTCTAGAAACGGAACAATTACATTCTCATTCACTACAACTTTTACAAGCTTATTAATGCAATATCACAACAAATAAATATACAATAATACAACAAATTAATAATCAGTAATACTAGGCAACTGGACCCTATTAATGCAAAAAGCAGAAATACTTGTGCAATCAAAAACAAAGTCCATAAGAATTTTTTGCCACGGTAGGGTTGTGCAATGTGATTCAAGAGCATGATGGATGTTGGGAAATAGCTGTTTTTGAATCTGGAGGTCATGATCTCAGGCATCTGCACCTTCTTCATGATGGTGGCAGCGAGATGAGAGATGATACTACCTACCTTTTTGAGGCAGCTCGTGTTATCTCTCTTGGTACGAGGCAACTACCTTTTTGAGGTAGCTCCTCCAAGACATCCCTTAGATGATGGGGAAGTCAATACCTATGATGGATTGGGTAATTTCTTCCATTTCTGCAGCCTCCTTTGTTCCTGGGCATTCAAGTTACTGAACCAGACTGTGATGCAACAAGTCAGCATGTTCTCTACAGTACACCTGCAGAAATTCAATAGTTTGGCAACATGCTGAATTTCCTTAATCTTCCAGGAAATAGAGGCATTGATGAGTTTACTTTGTGATACATCATATGCCAGGCCTAGAACAGATCTGCAAAGATATGCTAGCCCATGAACTTGAATCTGTTGACCACCATCCTCCCGTTGATGAAGACATAAATCATAGATCCTCAGCTCTCCCTGTCTGAAGTCAACAATCAGCTCCTTGGTCTTGCAAATTACAAACGTGTTTTTGGGAGGAAACCACAGCATTCAGAAAATACCCACTCGGTTACGGGGCGAACATCCACACTGGAGAGAGAGCACTGGAAGTCAAGATTGAAGCCGGTTCACTAGAGCTCTATTGCAGCAGCTCGACTAGCTATTGCACAAATCTGAAGAAGGATCTCGACCCAAAACATCACCCATTGAGTCTGAAGAGGGGTCTCGACCCAAAACGTTACCCATTCCTTCTCTCCAGAGATGCTGCCTGTGCCGCTGAGTTACTCCATCTTTTTGTGTCTATCTACTAGCTATGATACTGTCCCACCCAATGTTACGTGAGGAAATTCTGAAGCTCATCAATGCAATGCAAAATGGGCAAGCTTTCCTACAGCCAATATACAGTGCATTCAGAAAGTATTCAGATCCCTTCCTTTTTCCACATTTTGTGATGTTACAGCCTTATTCTAAAATTGATTACATTCTTTTTTTTAATCATCAATCTATACACAATACCCCATAATAAAAAGGCGAAAACAAGTGTTTATAACATTTTGCAAAGTAATTATAAAGAAATAACTGAAATATCACATTTACATAAATATTCAGACCCTTTACCCACTACTTTGTTGAAGCACCTTTGGCAACGATCACAGCCTCAAGTCCTCTTGGGTGTGACGCTACAAGCTTGGCAACCTGTATTTGGGTAATTTCTCCCATTATTCTCTGCAGATACTCTCAAGCTCTGTCAGGTTGGATGGGGAGCGTCGATACACAGCTATTTTCAGGTCCCCCAAGAGATGCTCGATCAGGTTCAATTCCAGGCTCTGGCTGGGCCACTCAAGGACATTCACAGACTTGTCACAAAGCCACTCATGCTTTGTCTTGGCTGTGTGCTTAGGGTCGTTGTCCTGTTGGAAGTTTAACCTTCGCTCCAGTCTGAGGTCCAGAACGTTCTGGAGCAGGTTTTCATCAAGGACCTCTCTGTACTGCTCTGTTCTAGTCTACCAGTTCCTGCTGCTGAAAAAACATCCCCACAGCATGATGCTGCCACCACCATGCTTCACCGTAGGCATGGTATTGGCTAGGTGATGAGCAATGCCTGGTTTCCCCCAGACGTGACGGTGGCATTCAAGCCAAAGAGTTCAATCTTGGTTTCATCAGACCAGAGAACCTTGTTTCTCATGGTCTGAGAGTCCTTTAGGTGCCTTTTGGCAAACACCAAGCGAGCTGTCATGTACATTTTACTGAGGAGTGGCTTCCGTCTGGCCACTCTACCATAAAGGCCTGAATGGTGAAATGCTGCAGATATAGTTGTCCTTCTGGAAGGTTCTCCCATCTCCACAGATAAATTCTGGAGCTCTGTCAGAGTGACCATCGGGTTCTTGGTCACCTCCCTGACCATGGCCCATCTCCCCCGATTGCTCAGTTTGGCCGGGCGGCCAGCTCTATGAAGAGTCCTGGTGGTTCCAAAGTTCTTCCATTTATGAATGACGGAGGACTGTAATGGCGCAGAAATTGTTTTATACTCTTCCCCAGATTGTGGCTCGACACAAACCTGTCTCGGAGGTCTACGGACAATTCCTTCGTCTTCTTGGCTTGGTTTTTTCTCTGGCATGCACCGTCATCTGTGAGACATTATATGGACAGATGTGTGCCTTTCCAAATCATGTCCAATCAATTGAATTTAACACTGGTGGACTCCAATCAAGCTGTAGAAATGTCTCAAGGATAATCAATGGAAACAGAATGAATTTAAGCTCAATTTTGAGTGTCATAGCAAAGCGCCATCCTGTACAGGTATGGCTGCCCAGCCTACAGCTGTCCGTTTTTCACTTTTTTTAATTTTTAGTTGAGTTTTTGTTTTTCGGAGCTCTAGTGTGGGGGGTGGATGGGGGGGAGTGACCAGGCAGCTTTTCTCCGGGCTGCACCTTCGACCCGTCCTCGCGGCCTACCAATGGGCCTGGAGCGGCGTTTCCCGAGGGGACCGCCCAGAACCTCGGCTACGGCGGCGGCGCAGCGTTATCGCGGAGCGGGCGATGCCTTGCCTGGGTCGCCGCGCTGGAGCTCCAGAATGCTAAGACCGCAGGTGAACATCACGGAGCTGCGGGACTGTGGGGCGGCCAGCTGTGGGTGGCAGCGCTGAACTTTGGCATCGGGAGCCTGGGATCTCTCAGCGAGATCACCAGTGGTGGAGCTCCATCCGGCGCGGCCTGTCGGCTTCGGTAGCCGCGGTCTCGAGTAAGGAAGCGGCTGCTCCAGGTGTCCCAAGCCGCTGCGAGGATTCTCCCGACGCCGGAGCAACTTCATCCGGCGAGTACGGCCTGGAACATTGGGCCACCGTAGCGGCGACTGCTGAGGCCTCAAACGGCCCGACTATGAGTGGACAGTGGATGGGGACTGGACTTTGTGCCTTCCCTCACAGTGGGAACCATTGTGGGGGGATGGTTCTATGTTTATTGTTAAATTCTTAGTGTGGTGTCTTATCTTTATCTGTGTGCTGCATGGCAAGTCAATTTCCACTACACCAATTGGTGTATGTGACAATAAATGTCCTTTGTCCTTTGGGTCTAAATATTTATGTAAATGTGATATTTTTTATTTCTTTATAATCACTTTGCAAAGATTCCCTAACACCTGTTTTCGCTTCTTCATTCTAGGGTATGTGTGTAGATTGATGATTAAAAAAATGAATTTAATCCACTTTAAAATAAGGTGTAACGTAACAAACTGTGGAAAAATTGAAGTGATCTGAATACTTTCTGAATGCACTGTATTAATAAACTGGTCTGAATTAGTCTAAAAAACACACACAATCTTGGAAATACGCATCAGATTAGCTCAACTGTGGGAAGAGAAACATACTTTATCACTGATTATTTCCATCTATTTCAAGTTTTATTTTTGATTTCTAACAAATGTAGTTTTTTTTTACATTTTCCTGTGATCTATATTGTTTCAACAGAGGAATCTTGGAAGTTACCCAATTCATTGGTACACCTGGTCAAAAGATACTGGAAGGGGGCAAAAATTTATACTTAACTAAATAAACTTCATCAGTCTCCGTAAACATAATTATTCCTCTAATTCACTTACTGGTGGTCTCCTTCCATGGCTAGTCCTCAAAGCTTGCTGAAAAGCCGCATCATTCTCCAGTTCCTACACACAATATAATTTTTTTTTAATGTTCAAGGCCATGAACTGACAATTATGTTTTTGAGCAAACATCTTTGCAAACTAAAACATTACACAAAACAAAAGAATTTCTAGATCAGGCAGTATGAACTAAGTATTCTAATAACAATAAGATTGTATATCCAATGATCTTGTATATTTCAATTGCTCACTTCAACTTTTCATCCTACTCTAGAAAAAAGGTAAAATGCAAATTACGATGCCCTATTTGCCAACTGTTGACAAAGTTACATTAAAAAAAAATTTAATAAAAGTTTACATTTGAATAATCTTTAAATTCGTCAGCCAACCATTCACGACAACACTAATCCGAAATTAATTATAAATACATAATTACATGGTAAAATGTGACAGTGCTTACGGTCTGATTGTGTTCAGAAATGTGGACAACTACATGGAAATAAGAGAGTTTTGACTGCCACGACGTTGTGGTCTCTTTTGCACGAATGCCAAATTGGTGAATTTGTCAACTATACTCTGTTGCTGAATCATGGAGGCTAGTAATGGAAAAGCAACTTCCCAGAATTTATACAGAGAAAAATTTGCTTAAGCAAACCTGCTGCAGAATTCACTTAAAAATTCAATGGAGTTTTTAAGGTTACAAGAAAGATTGGAATTGGGGAAGTTACACCTTTCTCATTAATTGTGTTTGTTGTGACGTTTTAATGATTTTAAAGGTATTTTCACATATTTTCTGCATTTTATTCAAAGTGTACCTTTTGGAAATATTCAATCAACTTTAAATAGGTTTAAAATGCACTTAAAAATAATTGAAGCACTTTAAAAGGCTTTCTTTGGTGTTTCCAGGATATGATTTATTCTGGCCTACCGGCGTAAACAGTTAACATGACACAAGTCCTGCAACTAAGCTGAGCCTCAGTGAACAGGACTAGATGCTCTCAATCATCAGGTTAATCTTTCGTGAAGCATAATTGCATATCTCGGCAGCATCACAATTAGCAAGTTCTAAGCTAATGTTTATTGCTAATGTTGCATAGCATTTTGATCATGTTAAAGTTGCTTTTCACAATACTGTAAAAATTATTTTTCAATCACAGAGTTTAACATGTTATTATGAAAATAAAGTACAGACTTATCCAATACAGATAAATAACTGTTCAAAGCACCGATTTTCAAATAGCTACCAGACCAAGTGGGACCCGTCCCCTCAACGGGCAGTTGCGGGAGGGGGGGGGTGGGGCGGCCTGCGGCGGCACACACACACACTAACCACCCCCCCCCACACACACACACACACACTAACCCCCCCCCCCGATATTATATTAATAATTTGTTCAGTTTCCCCCATCCCCCGCCCTATCCACTCACGCATAGCCCCCAACTGCGCAAGCGTGACTAAAGAAAGGGGGAGGGGGTAGAGAGGGAGAGGGTGAGGGAGGTAGAGAGGATGGATAGAGGGGGGGGAGGGAGAGGGGTAGAGAGGGAGGGGGTAGTGGGGGGTGGGCAAGGCGTCACAGAGGAGTGTTGGTTCCCGAACGCAATACTCTCCCACTCACCGACAGGTCCCAATACTCACAAAGGGATTGGAAGGGGGTAGAGAGGGAGGGAGAGGGGTAGAGAGGGAGGGGGATGGGGAGTAGAGAGGGAGGGTAGAGGGAGAGGGGCACTGAGGGAGGGAGGTAGAGACCCCAACCCATCTGCCTCCTCATTTCTCCCATCCTCCTCCCCTCACTCCTATTCCCTGCCGCAGCACCTACCCAGGTCGTAGAGCAGCGCTAGGGCCTGGAATTCGCCCTGGTTCTCGTACTCAGCACGGCCTTGGCTGTAGACTGCAGCTGTCGACTCGGCCACCGCAGTCTCCAGTCCTGGCCCCGACATCCATCTCCGGGCAGACCCCAACTTCATCTCCTGGCTCGTCCCTGACCCCGGCTCATCCTTTGTCCCACCGGCGGCTTCTTTTTCAGCGCCGGTCACGGCCCCATCCCAAACCCCGAGCTCGGCCCTCACACCTGCTCCAGGCTCTGCTCCAGCCCAGGACCAGTCGCTTGTCTAGGCCCGCAGCAGCAGCCTCTCCACCAGGCAGCAGGTGGGCGTCGGCCCAAGGACCCCGAGCGAGGCCGCGGGCGGACGTGAACCCAAGGACCCCAAGCGAGCGACGGACATGGACCCGAGGACCCCGAGTGAGGCCGCTGGCGGACGTGGATCCAAGTGAGGCAGCGGGCGAGCGTGTGTGAAACAGGTGCCGACCTGAGCCATGGTGCCCGCCCACCTCATTGTGGCGTCAGAATGAAGCATCAAGGAGTGCATCAAGCAGTGAGACTAAAGCAGGTCGACCGCTGGGTAGGTGAAGCGTTTGAGGAATGTTATGGAAATGCAGCCCTCCCCCTGATGTCACTCGAAGGTTGTGGAAAATTCTGTGTGTGAAACGGGCTCCGTGACGGGCCACCGTGGCCGCCCAGCTCATTGTGACGTCATCAGTGGAAGTTGGTCGTTTTAAAAGGGAGTTTTTAATTTTTTTTAAACTTTAATCAGCAATAAGTTGTGAAATAAAGCATAAAATCTTAAGTGATGCTGATCACTGCTTAGAGGGGAAAAATGTCAGAATATGTAAAAATCGTATTGTTACCCCATAGTTTTTGTGAAAATATAAAGACACATACATATACACACACATACAAGATGAGGGTTTTAAAGTTATATAGATAGATACCTCTGTATCATAAGTTGGGTTATAGTCATTGTATCCTGAATACAAATCCTCTTCATCTAGCGCTGCCAAATGTACGTGCTCCATTATTCCACCCTGTGCAACAAACACAGATAGTTAAAATCAATGTTGCAACCAATGTAGTATTTTCTTGCACATTAAGCTTGTAAGTGAAATTTACAGGTATACTTTATACCACTTATTCCTTGTATGTTTACATACTTGGCTAATAAATTAATTACAATTAACATCTGATTCTGGCTAGTCTCATTATCCCCATAAATTTCATTCTGCAAATCATTTTTGAGGTGGTGCAAGCTAGGCAACATTCAGACTGAGAACACTTGTCATAAGCAAGCCTTTTAAATGTTATCAGCAAAGTTTCTGTGGTGTTGTTCATGGTCAGTTATACGGTTTGGTTTTGTGAAAATAGAAACATAGAAACATAGCAAATAGGTGCAGGAGTAAGCCTGCACCGCCATTCAATATGATCATGGCTGATCATCCAACTCAGTATCCCGTACCTGCCTTCTCTCCACACCACTTGATCCTTCTAGCCACAAGGGCCACATCTAACTCCCTCTTAAATATAGCCAATGAACTGGCCTAAACTACCTTCTGTGGCAGAGAATTCCAGAGACTCACCACTCTCTGTGTGAAAAATGATTTTCTCATCTCGGTCCTAAAAGAGTTCCCCCTTATCCTTAAACTGTGAACCCTTGTTCTGGATTTCCCCAACATCGGGAACAATCTTCCTGCATCTAGCCTGTCCAACCCCTTAAAAATGTTGTAAGTTTCTATAAGATCCCCCCTCAATCTTCTAAATTCTAGTGAGTCTATCCAGTTTTTCTTCATATGAAAGTCCTGACATCCCAGGAATCAGTCTGGTGAACCTTCTCTGTACTCCCTCTATGGCAAGAATGTCTTTCCTCAGATTTGCAGACCAAAACTGTACGCAATACTCCAGGTGTGGTCTCACCAAGACCCTGTACAACTGTAGTAGAACCTCCCTGCTCCTATACTCAAATCCTTTTGCTATGAATGCTAACATACCATTCACTTTCTTCACTGCATGCACACCTGCATGCCTACTTTCAATGACTGGTGTACCATGACACCCAGGTCTCGTTGCATCTCCCCTTTTCCTAATCGGCCACCATTCAGATAATAGTCTACTTTCCTGTTTTTGCCACCAAAGTGGATAACCTCACATTTATCCACATTATACTGCATCTGCCATACATTTACCCACTCACCCAGCCTATCCAAGGCACCTTGCAGCCTCCCAGCATCCTCCTCACAGCTAACACTGATCCCAGCTTCGTGCCATCCGCAAACTTGGAGATGTTGCATTCAATTCCCTAGTCCAAATCATTAATATATATTGTAAATAGCTGGCCTTCCAACACTGAGCCTTGCGGTACCCACTAGTCACTGCCTGCCATTCTAAAAAGGACCCGTTTACTCCTACTCTTTAATTCCTGTCTGCCAGCCAGTTCTCTATCCACATCAATACTGAACTCCCAATACTGTGTGCTTTAAGTTTGTATACTAATCTCTTATGTGGGACCTTGCCGAAAGCCTTCTGAAAGTCCTGATATAACACATCCACTGGTTCTCCCTTATCCACTCTACTAGTTACATCCTCGAAAAATTCTATAAGATTTGTCAGACATGATTTACCTTTCGTAAATCCATGTTGACTTTGTCCAATGATTTCACCACTTTCCAAATGTACTGCTATCCCATCTTTAATAACTGACTCTAGCAGTTTCCCCACTACCGATGTTAGATTAACTGGTCTGTAATTCCCCATTTTCTCTCTCCCTTTTTAAAAAGTGGGGTTACATTAGCTACCCTCCAATCCTCAGGAACTACTCCAGAATCTAAAGAGTTTTTAAAAATTATCACTAATGCATCCACTATGTCTGGGGCTACTTCCTTAAGTACTCTGGGATGCAGCCCATCTGGCCCTGGGGATTTATCGGCCTTTAATCCATTCAATTTACCTAACACCACTTCCCGGCTAACCTGGATTTCACTCAGTTCCTCCATCTCATTTGACCCCCAGTCCCCTGCTATTTTCGGCAGATTATTTGTCTTCCTTAGTGAAGACAGAACCAAAGTAGTTATTCAATTGGTCTGCCATGTCCTTGTTCCCCATGATCAATTCACCTGTTTCTGACTGCAAGGGACCTGCATTTGTTTTAACTAATCTTTTTCTCTTCACATATCTATAAAAACATTTGCAGTCAGTTTTTATGTTCCCTGCCAGTTTTCTTTCCTAATCTATTTTCCCTTTCCTAATTAAGCCCTTTGTCCTCCTCTGCTGGATTCTGAATTTCTCCCAGTCCTCTGGTAGGCTGCTTTTTCTGGCTAATTTGTATCCTTCATCTTTTGTTTTGATAATATCCCTGATTTCCCTTGATATCCACGCATGCACTACCTTCCCTGATTTATTATTTTGCCAAACTGGTATGAACAATTGTTGTAGTTCATCCATGCAGTCTTTAAATGCCTTCCATTGCACATCCACCGTCAACCCTTTAAGAATCAATTGCCAGGCTATCTTGGCCAATTCAAGTCTCATACCCGCAAAGTTACCTTTCTTTAAGTTTAGAACCCTTGTTTCTGAATTAATTATGTCACTCTCCATCCTAATGAAGAACTCAACCATATTATGGTCACACTTGCTCTTACTCTTAGAGTATGACACAAGGGAACAGGTATTAATTGTGACCAACGTATTATTAAATCATTATTCGCACGTCCACAGTGGCCCTGGTGTTCTCAGCCGCCGAGTACTGCGCCCCGGTCCGGTGCCGTAGCGTTCAGGCCAAGAAGCTGGGTGCTGCCCTCAACAGCGCCCTGCGGACTGTCTCTGGATCCCTACGAGCCACCCCACTAAACCAACTGCCCGTCCTCGCTGGCATCGCCCCAGCCAACATCAGACGAGAAGCAGCCACACTGGCCCTCTCTCGAAAGGCGCAGACCAGTGAATCCCACCTCCTCCATCAGATCGTCACAGAGACACCACGACGAGAGCGCCTCAAGTCATGGCACCCCTTTGCCATACAAGCCCAAGAGCTGCTCTGCACAACACCGGCTGACGCTTCTAAGGCCGCCTGGGTCATGACGGGATGGAGAGACCAGTGGAAGTCAGCGGAACCATCATTACATCAATGACCCCATGGACGTCCCTGGCCAGGATCTGCCCCGAAAGCAGTGGACAACCCTCAACCACTTGAGGACAGGCATTGGACGCTATGGAGTAGCGATGAAGAGGTGGGGCCTCGTGGACAGCGCCTCCTGCGAGTGTGGGGACCGAACACAGACAGTGAACCACATAGTCACCAGTTGCCCCAAACACCGGCCACCGAATGGTGAACGAGGTCTGATTGACCTGGACGATGACACGTTGGCCTGGCTCGCCTCAACAGAGCTGCAGGTCTAAAGGACATACGACAGAAGAAGAAATTATTATTACATTTCAACTGTATCTCAGCTGGTGCCATTCTCACCAAAAAATCTTTGACAAGATCCAATTTTGAAGAACAGTAAGTTACCCCAGATATCCTTACATTAGTCAGGATATAAATTGCAATATAATCAACACCAAACGAGATAAGCTGATCATCCCCACGGTGCTATTTATTTGTGGAAGCTTGTGATGCGCAATTTGCTTCTTATTATAACAGTAATCACCTTTGTGGGACTCTAAAGTGGGAAATACCCAGGCCATATACAACACTCAATAAATGTTTTTATTTCATTACATTGTTGTAATTTTCACAAATTCTCCAATGCAGTGGATGTGGGCGCAATCCTATGGGCAGTTTTCTCTCCCCTATTACAATCAGTCAGTGCCATTTCACGCAAATATGAAAACCTGCCCCGAGTAAAGCTAAAGCGATTATGAATGGACGATACTACGTTAATCGTCGTAAATACCTCTCGAGGGTCGCTGGTGGGCGCCAACAGCTACAGAGGTGATTCAAACCCGATTCAAACGTTCTCCGCCGAACGGCCGCTACCCGACAACAATCAGAGTGCGCCCTCTTCCCACAATGCCGAGCGCCCGCGGGTCGACGGATAGAGCAAGCATACTGATTGGAAGAGATGGAGGGTCGATTCCCGTGTCCCGATGAGAGGGTGGATATCATTGGCTGGGGGGCGGGGAGGGGTGGGTTCGCGTGGTGTTGCTGCGAGACCAGTGAGTACACACGGACTCATGCGGCGAATGAAGGGAGACACAGGAGACGGCGGTTTACATGTCATTGCAAGGAGCTGCAGATACTGGTTTAAGCCAAAGAAAGGCACAACATGCTGGAGTAACTCAGCAGGCCAGGTAGCATCAGTGGAGATAACTATTCGGAGATGACTATGGAGATCGGGTCGGGAAACTTCTTCAGACTGATGGCCGGGGGGCGGGGAGGGAGAAAGGAGGGCAAAGTTCATAAATTGTAAAGCAGAATTCGGCCCATCAATCAAGCGGATCTATCCCTCTCAACCCCATTCTGCTGCCTTCTCATAACCCCTGACATCCTTACTAATCGAGAATCTGTCAAACTCCAGCTTAAAAACATCCATTGTGCTCCACAGCCGTCTGTGGCAATTAATTCCACAGATTCTAAAAAAAATCCTCATCTCCTTTCTAAAGATATGTACTTTTATTTTGAGGTCATGGCCTCTGGTCCTGGACTGTCCCACCAGCAGTAACATCCTGAATGAATGAATGAGTTTATGAATTAATACGTTTATTGGCCAAGTATGTACACATATGAGGAATTTGCCTTGGTGTTCTGCTCGCAAGTAACAACACAACATACAGTAAACAATTAAGAATAAAACAAAACATTAAGAATAAAACATGAACATGTGAATGAAATGAAACACCAGAGCAAAAGGAGGCTACAGACTTTTGGTTATTGAGTAGAGCTACTGCTCGTGGAAAAAAAAGCTGTTTTTACGTCTGGCTGTGCCAACTTCGACAGTCCCGAGTTGTCTTCCAGAGGGAAGTGCTTCAAAGAGTTTGTGGCAAGTGTGACAGGTGTCAGAGATGAACTTAATCGCTCACTTCCTGGCCCTTACAGTGTACAGTTCGTCAATGGGAAGGTTGCAGCCAACAACCTTCTCAGCTGTTGGTGTCGTTGATGGTGGATGGGGGGCGGGGGGGGGGGAGGGGGGGATGGGGGAGCCCTCATAAAGTCTACTATCAATTCCACTGTCTTAAGAGCATTGAGCTCCAGGTTGTTACAAAAGCACCAGGATGCCAGCTGTGTCACTTCCTGTTCGTAGACAGATTTCTCCAAATCCTGAATCAGTCCAATCACGGTTGTGTCGTCCGCAAACTTGTGAAGCTTGACAGAGGAATCTGTGGAGGGGCAGTCGTTGGTGTAGAGAGAGTAAAGGAGAGGGAAGAGTACACAGCCTTGTGGTGCTCCTATCCTTAGGGTCCAAGATGTGCTTTCCCAACCTCACAAACTGCAGAGGGTCCAGCAGGAGGCTTGTGATTTTTTTCAGCTGGGCCAGCACAAGTCTTTCAAGGGTCTTCATGACTACAGAGGTGAGTGCGACAGGCCTGTAGTCATTAAGACCAGTAATCCTTGTCTTTTTGGGTACACATTCTCCACATTCTGGCAAATGATAGGTGTAAACAAGGAATTACAGATTCTTGCTTACACAAAAGGACACAAAGTGCTGGAGTAACTCAGCGGGTCAGGCAGCATCTCTGCAGAGTGTGGATAGGTGATGTTTCACATCGGTGTAGATGATATGTGTGTACACCTTTAACAATAGTGACGTAGCCCATGCTAACCACTCCCCCATAATCGAGTATAACTGTGACCTTCCCACCCCTAGCTCTCTCTCTAGTGTTCGTGACAGACCACGTACAGCTAGGGCAGTGATGTGTGTGTTTAATTAATAAAGTAGTAGTAAAGATTTCTCTGTGTACGTGCATGTTCTTTACAATCGGCACCCTTCTTCAGTCTGAAATTCAGTTCTTCAGACTGAAATGTAATTCTTTAGACCGAAGAATGGTCCCAACCGGAAATGTTACCTATGCAGATTCTCTAGAGATGCCCCACAGCACCAGAGACCTGGCTTTGATTCTGACTTCGGGTGCTGTCTGTACACGGTTTGCACATTCCCCTTGTGACTGCGTGGGTTTTCTCCGGGTGCTCCGTTTTCCTCCCACATTCCAAAGATGTGCAAGTTTGTAGAATAATTGGCTTCTGTAAATTATCCCTAATCTATCTATCTTCTATCTATCTATCTATCTATCTATCTATCTATCTATCTATCTATCTATCTATCTATCTATCTATCTATCTATCTATCTATCTATCTATCTATCTATAACTAAAACTCTGACCTTGTGCTCTTCCAGTTTGTGTGGTTTTTCGCAAAACGGTACACGATAGCACTACGACTTTTTTTGCGACCTTACTCACCATTCTCCTGTGCAGCAAGTGCAACAAGTTTTGTTCCGATCCATTGTATATTTTAAAAGTTATTAAGGTTTAAAAATTGTTAAAACCGCAGATGCACAGATTGGCACAGACGGAGTATCTTCCCACAGGCCATCAGGACTGTAAACTCTGATTTCACCAGAGAGTAATTACTGTTGTGTCTTTTTTTTTTAATGTAAATACTGGTTCTTCTCTGTTGTTCTGTTATTTTGCACAATCCCGCAGGCATTGCCAGTTTCATTTCACTGGCTGCCCAGCCTGCAGCTATCCGTCCTTTCCCCTTCTTTAATTTTTTTTAGTATGTTTAAAAGTTTTGTTTTGGAGGTCTAATCTTGGGGGGGGGGGGGGGGAACTGTTTATCTCAGTCCCTACCTGGTCGGAGATGCGTCTTTTCTCCGAGCCACATCTTCTCCCCCTCTTCGCGGCCTACCAAAAGGATTGGAGCGGCGCTTCCTGCCGGGACCAGCCAGAACTTCAGCTTCTGCGGCGGCTCAGCGCTGAAGCACCATTCTGGAGCGGGCGATGCCTTACCCGGGTCGCCGTGTGGTAAGCTCCGGAGTGCTGAGACCGCCGACTCCAACATCGCGGAGCTGTGGGGTCTGCGGAGCATCCAGCTGCAGCAGCGCTGAATTTGAACACCACGGAGCCTGGGATCTCTCACCAAGATCGCCAGTGTCGGAGCTCCAACCAGCGCGACCTGTGGACTTCGGGAGCCGCGGTCTCCGGGGACGAATCGGCTGTTCCAGACATTCCAAGACGCTGAAGAGTGTTCTACCGACGCCGGAGCGCCATCATCCGGCGAGAGGGCCTGTAATATCGGGCCGCCGTTGTGGCGACTGCGGAGGCCTCAAATAGGCCCAGACCATGGGGTGAACACAGAGGGAGAGGACTGACTATGCTGCCTTCCCTCACAGTGGGAACCATTGTGGGGGGATGTTTTTATGTTTTATGTTAAATTCTTTAACGTAGTGTTTTATTTTTAATTGATGTGCTGCAAATGGCAAATCAAATTTCACTGCACCAGAAATGGTGTCCTTTGTCCTTTGTATGTGTATGTGTATGGGTGCTGGGGGATGAGAGGAAATGAGCCGTGCCTGCATAGGGGCTATGCGTGACTTGTGAAATATTGCGTTAGGGGAACAGGTTGCGTTGGGGGTATGGGTGAGTGGTGGAATATTGCATTGGGGTAGCAGACCCAACGGGACTGCACTTAGTCTAGTAATGTCGGATAAAACTCGTGTAAGGGTGGTCATTGTTTGGCACGGACTCGGTGGGCTGAAGAACAAGTTTCCAATGAGTTTCTAAACAAAACTAAGCACAATATATTTAAGAACTTGTTATTGAAAGATACAAGATGATGCTGGAAACGCGGTGACTCTTTGTGTATTGCCTCAGAAGAAATTTACAATTTTCTATGCTACAATCATTGCATTTTTACTTGTGCCTGATTGTGTTTATGTAACGTATAATGTTACTGGATTAAATGTAAAACAGAACATTTCTCTGTATCTTGGTAATAAAGTTACTACTATTGGCTATGATCATACCCCTCTGTTCCCTGCAATAAGGTGCATTTCAGATTAACAATTGACCTAGCATCAGTTACATTTGAAAACAGGAATGAGAAGGATTAAGGGCTGCTTAAGCATGCTTGCCCTTTTAATTAGATCATGATTGAGAAAACAAAATAGAACAGTACAGCATAAGAACAAGCCCTTTGGCCCACAATGTCTGGGCCGAAAATAATGCAAAGACCAACGCTTATCTGCCTGCACATAACCCATATCCTTCCATTTTCTGCATTTCCATATGCCTATCCAAAAGTCTCTTAAATGGCACTATTGTATCTGCCTCAACCAGCATCCCTGGCAGTAGGTTCCAGGCACTCATCACAGTCTGCGTTAAAAAAAAAGATGTCCTGCAATGTCCTTCAAACTTTGCCCCCATCACCGTATATCTATGCCTGTAGCATCGGAAATTTCCGCCTTAGGCAAAAGATTCTGACTGTACCGTATCTATGCCTCGCATTATTTAATATACCTCTATCAGGTGTCCCTGCAACCTTCAGTATTCTGGTGAAAATAATCCAAGTCTGTCTAACCTCTCCCTGTCGCTAATGTCCCCTAACCCAAGCATCATTCTAGGAAATCTCTGCACCCTTTCCTAAGCCTCCACATCCTTCCTATGATGGAATGACCAGAATTGCATGAAATACTCCAAATAACCAAAGTCCCATGAAGCTGCATCATGACTGCCTGACACTTATACTTAATGTCCGGACCTGTGAAAGCAAGCATATCATATTAGTAACAGCCAGATTTATTCAGATTAAAATACTCTTCAAGCAACCCAGGATCAAGCTAATGAATCTACATAACATTTCCTTCAGAGCAAGTTTATCCTTTCCATTATTGACATGATAGATCAAATGGCCTCCAAATGTTCCATAAATCTCAATGATTTTGATGAAAACTCTGAGAATAAACCAACATTGAACAGGGATTACATTGTAGAGTACTTTTGTTGTTAACAGGGGTAATCTTGAACTTCCACTTACTGGCCACTTTAGTTTTCACTATCCACCCTTGCCTGTGTTCCCTTGCACTGTTATAACAAAGTCCAATGCAATCTTGAGAAACAGTATCTCATCTTCCAGTATCGAATTCTCCAACATCCCATAATATGCTTTGCCTCTCTGTATCAGAACTGACTATTTTACTCTAAGTTATCCAGGTATGATATTTGCTCAATTTTTATTTCTCCATTAATATGGCCTGACTTGCTGGCAATACCTCATAGCCCCACGATTTAAAACACATAATACTTATTTGCCTGTATCATCACCTCAAAACGACCGCCAATAACCAATTTCACAACTTATAGCCACAGTAATCCGAGCCACACTGATATGCACTTTCTCCTCTGCATCCGTACAATACTTTCTCTGCAATTGAAAACTATATTTTTACAGTTCTAATGAAGCGTTTTCGAATTGAACATTAAATTATTTTCGATTTATACAGATACTGCACGATCTACTAAATTTTTTCCAGGATTTCCTGTGTTTGTTTAAATTTCCAAAGTCTGCACTTTAATTTTTTTTAAATCAATAATACATCCTGTTTATTACTGTGTAGGAAGGAACTGCAGATGCTGGTTTAAATCGAAGATAGATCCCAAATGGTGGAGTAATTCAGCGGGACAGGCAGCATCTCTGGAGGGAAGGAATGGGTAACGTTTCGGGTCGAGACTGACTGACCCAGTCTGAAGAAGGGTCTCGGCCCGAAACGTCACCCATTCCTTCTCTCCAGAGATGCTGCCTGTCCCGCTTAGTTACTCCAGCTATTTGTGTGTATATTCCCAAAGATTGCTCTGGTATCTTTGTATATTACTGGTATCATTTATGCCCTGATTTTGGTCTGTCAATCAAGAGCTGTTGGCCAACGGGCTTCCGCGTTGGCTTTGACGCTGTTTGAGGGCGCCCCAGAACTTGCGTCCTGCTTGTTTGTGGAAAATCTTATCTTAAGAAAAGTCAACATGAGTCGGTGTGAAAAGGGCAACATTTTAATCGTAGGAAGGTAATGACATTGTCATTAATAACGTTAATAAATGATTCGATTTTGTGTAAATTGCAATGCGCATGATAATTTTTTTTACTATTTTATTTATTAGTGGAATCGTTGGACGGAGCTGGGCCATGCTCTTTGCAAGTGCAGGGTACAGAGTCATTCTTTATGATACTGTTCATCAACAGGTCACATGCGCAATTGAAAATATAAGGTACAGTGTGACGCCACGTACGGAATTTACAGTCCTAATGCTTACAATTTACATTCTGTATCAATGCCAACCCTTCTTCAGATCTCGACCCGAAACGTCACCCATTCCTTCTCTCCAGAGATGCTGCATGTCCCGCTGAGTTATTCCAGTATTTTGTGTCTATCTTCGATTTAAACCAGCATCTGCAGTTCTTCCCAACATCTAATACACGTACTTGCTTATTTAGCTTGGCGGTTGTTTAAATAAAGATACAGGTTTATGAATTTGTCAAGTTCATAATCAATTGCAGAAACATAATTAACAACACTTGAATATATAGTATGTAAACAATTGGTGGAAATAAATAATTGACAACTTGTTACAAAGGCAAGTGACACTTTATGCCACAATGATTAAGCATCAACTTGTTGATTATAAATTTATAGTTGAGCACCTTGGTGTTCATGAACACAATTCATTTTGGAATGGATTACTTAGAGACCTGATAAGTAAATGCCTGTCTTTTTTTAATTAAGCACTGATTCCAAAATGTATGACATCTATATTTCCCTGCGTCTCTTTGGGAAGAGATAGATAACGAGAATGATGTTTATCTTCAAGGATGTCAAAATTATCTTTTGTAGAATGGCTAGCCATTCTAATTGAATATCAATCTTTCATAATGTTGGTTGTACTCGCTTTAACAGTAATCAGAGTGTATATAGCTATAGAAGTCTACATTCTTTCTGCCAGTTTCCACCAGACAACATGTGCTAACAAATTGTAATCCTTTGTTTCCTTTCTGATAGTCAATGTATCTAAGATGCTATATTTTCCATATACCATATGCTAATTTTTCCTAGGATCCACCAGACTTATTAGGAACTACTTTAAAATCTTTGTCCCTCCTATTAAATCTTTCCCATCTCATCTTAAACCTATGTTATTTTGTTCTTGATACCCATACTATGGGTAAAACACATTGTGCCTTTACCCTGTCTATTCCCCTCATGATCTTGTACACCTCTATAAGATCACCACTCTCCAAGGATTGAAGTCCTAGCCTGCCAAACCTCTCCCTATAGCTCAGGACCTCAAGTCCTGGCAACATCCACGTAAATCTTCTCCGCACTCTTTCTAGCTTAACAACATCCTTCCAATTGCAGGGTGACCAAAAATGAACACAATACATGCAGCCCCAATAAAGTTCAGAGATACAGCATGGAAATAGACCCTACGGCTCTGTTTCCATGTTATGCATTCTTTATCTTCCCCTATTTAGTGTGCTGAAGTTTGACTTAATTGTTTTTATGTGTGGTATATCTGATCTGTTTAGACAGCATGCAAACAAGGCTTTTCAATGTACCTCTCTACACGTGACAATAACAACCCTGATTGAAGCACTTGTGTTTGTAAATGTGCTGTTACCCTTACACTTTTTTTAACCACTTCTAGGTGAGGATAGCAAACTAAAAAAGGTTTAAGTAAACAAGTAATTTGTTTAGATCATGAAATGAAATCATTCTCGGCACGCCAGCTGGATATTCGGATTCTTCTTATGTGCAGTAGTTCATGTAAAAAGGTATTTGATTGGCAGAATTTAGACCATTTTCTCAACTGATGCAAACTGAATTATTAGTCTTTTGAATTCAAATTCAACTTGATTACGTATGGAGTAAAGTTTTCAAAATTAACAGTGGGAATGGAGGGGAGGCAGGCCATGAGACTTGTCTATAAAGGAAGAAAGTAATATTCTTCTAAAGAAATAGAATGATTGCTGAAGCAAGCCATTTCATCTACCTGTAGAAAACAGATTAAAGTCAACAGGTTGGAATGACACTGCAGGGTTAAATGTGCAACAGTATAGATTAATATTACCAAGTAAAACTCTGGAATGGCCTTGTGGAGTGAAAGTTAAGTACATTTAAAATCTTGATAGCTATTGTCAGGGTGGTGCCTTTGGAGGAGGTGGGATGTACACATACAGCCATGTGTACAGGCTACTTACTCCATTGAATTATTCCACGCAGCATGGTGGAATAATTCAAGGTATATTATCAGACAGCCTCTCATAACAACAAGATTCTCCTAACTTTGTACACTGGAACAGTAGTTCCTGGGGGTGGTGCCATTCTCATGCTGATTGATCAACTGTTGCTACATTGATTCAAGAAAAGAGGAAAGAGGCATTTCACCATGTGGAAACCAGCTGCATTATGCAAAGCGAGTTGCTTGAAGACACAAGGAACTGCAGTTGCTAGAATTTTGCATAGAGTAAGCTAGCCAAGAATATAAAGGAGGATAGTAAAAGCTTCTTTAGGTATGTGAAGAGGAAAAAATTAGTTAAGACCAAAATTGGACCCTTGAAGTTTGAAAGAGGCAAATTTATTATGGGGAACAAGGAAATGGCAGATGAGTTGAACAGGTACTTTGGCTCCGTCTCCACTAAGGAGGACACAAACAATCTCCATGATGTACTTGTAGCCAGATCTAGGGTGATGGAGGAACTGAAGGAAATCCACATTAGGCAGGAAATGGTGTTGGGTCGACTTATGGGACTGAAGGCTGACAAATCCCCAGGGCCTGATGGTCTGCATCCTAGGGTACTTAAAGAAGTGGCTCTAGAAATTCTGGATGCATTGGTGATCATTTTCCAATGTTCTATAGATTCAGGATCAGTTCCTGTGGATTGGAAGATAGCTAATGTTATCCCACAATTTAAGAAAGGCAGGAGAGAGAAATCAGGGAATTATAGACCAGTTAGCCTGACATCGGTAGTGGGGAAGATGCTGGAGTCAATTATAAAAGATGAAATAACGGCACATTTGGATAGTAGTAGCAGGATCGGTCCAAGTCAACATGGATTTACGAAGGGGGAATCATGCTTGACTAATCTTCTGGAATTATTTGAGGATGTAACTGGGAAAATGGACAAGGGAGAGCCAGTGGATGTTGTGTACCTGGACTTTCAGAAAGCATTTGATAAGGTCACACATAGGAGATTAGTGGGCAAAATCAGAGCACATGGTATTGGGGGTAGGGTGCTGACATTGTTAAAAAGTTGGTTGGCAGACGAAACAAACAGTAGGGATTAACGGGTCCCTTTCTAAATGGCAGTCAGTGACTAGTGGGGTACTGCAAGGCTCGGTGTTGGGACCGTAGCTATTTACAATATATATTAATAATTTAGATGAAGGGATTAAAAGTAACATTAGCAAATTTGCAAATGACACAAAGCTGGGTGGCAGTGTGAACTGTGAGGAGGGTGCTATGAGAATACAGGGTGACTTAGACAGGTTGGGTGAGTGGGCAGATGCATGGCAGATGCGGATAAATGTGAGGTTATCCACTTTGGTGGCAAAAACAGGAAGGCAGATTATTATCTATACGGTGTCAAGTTGGGGAAAGGGGAAATACAGCGGGATCTGGGGTCCTTGTTCATCAGTCATTGAAACGAAGCAGGCAGGTACAGCAGACAGTGAAGAAAACGAATGTCATGTTGGCCTTCATAACAAGAGGAGTTGAGTAAAGGAGCAAAGAGGTCCTTCTGCAGTTTTACAGGGCCCTAGTGAGACCACACCTGGAGTATTGTGTGCAGTTTTGGTCTCCAAACTTGAAGAAGGAGATTCTTGCTATTGAGGGAGTGCAGCGTAGGTTCATAAGGTTAATTCACGGGATGGCGAGACTGTCATATGTTGATAGAATGCAGCGGCTGGGCTTGTATACTCTGGATTTTAGAAGGATGAGAGGGGATCTTATTGAAATATATAAGATTATTAAGGGTTTGGACACACTAGAGGCAGGAAACATGTTCCCGATGTTGGGGGAGTCCAGAACCAGGGGCCACAGTTTAAGAATAAGGGGTAAGCCGTTTAGAATGGAGATGAGGAAATACTTTTTCACACAGAGAGTTGTGAGTCTGTGGATTTCTCTGCCACAGAGGGCGGTGGAGGCCGGTCCTCTGGATGCTTTCAAGAGAGAGTTTGTTAGAGCTCTTAAAGATAGTGGAGTCAAGGGATATGGGGAGAAGGCAGGAACGGATTACTGATTGTGGGTGATCAGCCATGATCACAATGAATGGTGGTGCTGGCTCAAAGGACCGAATGGTCTATTTCTGCACCGATTGTCTATTGTCTAACACAAAGTGCTAGAGTAACTCAGTGGGTCAGGCAGCATCTCAAGAGGACATGGATAGACAATCTTTTGGGTGAGAACCACAATCAGAGCTTTATCATTTATTACAATTTTTCAGACTATTCAGCCATCTTAATTTGTCTATTACGCATGATTTTAATTATAGTTTTCACAAATGCCTGGATTCTTGATAAGGGTTGTCCCTCTCTTGTAATTTAAACCACTCACCACCCTCCACAGCCTCCCAGAAATGGTTGTTGGTTGCTCCTTGGCTGGTACATTGCCTTTTGTCTCTGACTTAATCCCTACTTCCAGCTTCCATTCTGTTTTTACTCAACCAAGGATTACTGCATTGTTTTTTATAAGGACTCCTTCCCCACCCCATCTCCAAATGCTTTTTTTACATTTTTGCTTCTTGTTTATAACAAGCAAGAAACAATGGAAATTAAGAAAATAGGAAAGATCTTGGAGTCCTGAGCTGTGGGGGGAAGGTTAAGCATAGGCCAAAGCTCTATTCCTTGGAGCACACCAGGATGAGGGGTGATCTTATAGAAGTGTACAAAATCATGAGAGGAGTAGATCAGATAAACGCACAGAATTTCGCCCAGAGTAGGGGAATCGAGATCCAGAGGACATAGGTTTATGTTGAGGGGGAAATATTTAATAGGAACCTGAGGGCTAACCTTTTCACATAAAAGATGGAACACTGCCAGGGGAGGTAAAATTACCCAGCGACTATCACAACATTTAATAAACATTTAGACAGGTACATAGATAGGATAGGTTTAGAGGGATATGGGCCAAACACAGGCAGATGGGACTAGTATAGATGTCGGTGTGGGCAAGTTGGGAAGAAGGTCCTGCTTTCATGCTCTATGTCTCCATGAGATGTGAAATAGTTTACTGACCAGACTAAGTTGAAATTGTATCTCTCACAGTCCTGTCACACATACTAACTATGCCACTCACTTTCAAAATCTGTTTGAGTTATTAATTTCATTCATGGGATCGAGCTGTTAAAAAATTAAAGTTAGTGAAACTTTCCTGGCTTAGTTAACTCTTGCTGTTACCTGTGATAGATGTAAAAGGTATTATAATTGAAAAATGTGAATGTCTTTACTCGTAAATAGTAACATCCATTCTGTTCTTCATTTCTAGACAGCAGCTGAACGAACTTGAGAGGAATGGCAATCTTCGAGGCACCTTAACATCAAAAGAACAAATGGTCCTGATCAGTACCTGCAGTAATCTTGCCCAAGCAGTAGAGAGTGCCGTTTTCATCCAGGTCAGTGTTTCTGTCAGATTAAGACACAAAGTGCTGCAGGAAAGGGCCTGTCCCACTTTCACGACCTAATTCACAACCTCATACTCGCCACATGGTCATCACGAGGTCGTAGGTAGGTCGTGATGCTAGTCGTAGGTACCCGTGGCATCAAGTAGGTCGGGGCGTTTTCCTAGCCTGATAAAAAATGTTCATGAGTAAAAAAGGTCGTGAAAGTGGGACATGCCCGTAACTCAGCAGGTCAGGCAGCATCTCTGGAAAACATAGATAGGTGACGTTTGGGTCAGGTCCCTTCTTTAGTTTGAAACTGTTTTGCAAACCCGCACTGCAGTTCCTTGTGTCTCGTTTGTGTCGGTTACACTGGTTACAATTGACAGGCTGAGGTCCGTAGTCTGAGACATTAAAACCTGAAATTTGTTCAGGGACTCCTTTTTAAGTTCACTGCAGCTTTCGGTGTAACAAACATATTTAACTCCAAAACACACAAAGCGAGCGTAGATTTTTAAAATTTATAAAATGAGCTCAAATCAGATTTTGTCCCGTTTTGCACAAATAAAGTTCCTCCACGGTGCGTTTTACAACTCCCCTCTCCCCCATCATCTGCTGGTGCTGTTCCATGCATCCCCGTGGCAGAAGTCAGATTTGCCTTTCTGAGGGTCAACTCCAGCAAAGCGCCCGACCCCAATTGAGTCCCTAAATGAACTCTGAAATCAAGCGGCAATCAACATGCCACAGTTTTCACCAACCTCTTCAACTTCAACTGTCTTCTGTCCCCCCACCATCTGCTTCAAGGAATCTTCCATCATTCCAGTTTCCAAGAAAAGCAAAATGGCCTGTCCCTATGACTAACGCCCAGTAACTGGAACACTGACCATTATGGAGTGCTTTGAAAGATTGGTAATAGCCCACATCTGCACCAGTCACCCGGACAATCTAAACCCCTTTCAATTTGCTTACAGGAGATATAGGTCGATGGAGGACGCCTTCACCCTGGCAGGGCGTTCAATCTCTGGATCACTTTGACAATAAGAACATCAGAATGTCGTTCAT
Source organism: Raja brachyura (assembly GCA_963514005.1). Next base: position 65,836,593 of record OY740786.1, read on the forward strand.
TGACTAATTATCATTAATATTTTTATACTGTTGTGGGCTTCATGTGAATAAGAAATGTCATTGCACCTTAATGGATATGACAATAATCTGAATCTGCATGCATTTGCCTTGGAAAGCAATTGCCCTTGAAGGTGATGATGAGCCACTATCTTATGATGAACTTGTTCTTATTGTGTTGTTGGGTGGGAGGATCTGTAATCCGCATCAATTATCTATATGCATGAAATAATGGCAATAAATATGGCAAAACCCTAGGATCAGACGTTTTTCATCTTGGATGTTTTAAAGGGAATAGGGAGAATATTGCAGACATTCTAGCTTGTACCTTCCAAATCTCCTTTGGCTCAATCTATTCCTTTATTTTTTTTTAATTAGAGTCATACGGCATGGAAACAGACCCTTCGGCCCAATTTGCTAATTCTGACCAAAATACCCCATCTATGCTAGCCCCATTTGCCCATACTTGGACCATATCCCTCTAAACCTTTATTTGCGTATACCTGTCCAAGTGTCTTTCAAAAGCGGTTATAATACTCGCCTCAACTATCTCTCCTGGCAGCTCATTCCATAAATCTACCACTCTCTGAGTGAAATTAAATTTTCTCCTCGGATTCCTATTCAATCTTGCCTCTCTCACCTTAAACGTATATCTTCTGATTCTTGATTCCCCTACCTGAGGTAAAATAATCTCTGCATTCACCCTATCTGCCCCTCTCATGATTTTATACACATTGCTCACTTCAATCTGTTATTTTTTATGGGGGTGGGGGAGTTGCTGGTGAAGGAGAAACCAGTAAATTGTAGATGAGTTGGCCCTGCCCTTATCACCGAACATTGTTTTTCAGTGCATTTGGGAGCTAGCATTGGTATGTAAGGGTAGCTATGCCTAAAGAATAGAAAGGTTTGAAGAAGGGTCCATACCCGAAACATCACCTATCTATGTTCTCCAGAGATGCTGCTAATCTGCTGAGATACTCCAGCACTTTGTCCCCTTTTATGCCTTACAAACCTATTTTTTTGTTGCTTGAAGCAACCCAAAGAGTGAATAGGTGAATTATGAATAGAATGCATGTGACTCTGTTTTCAAAGCTGAACATTGCAATATATCTTACTTTCCCTATTAGAGCTTTTCTAATGGAGTACAATGTCAACATTTTTATTTGCTACCACAAGTTTACCATTAAACAAAGCTGCTATTTAATTACCTACTTGTGTCCTGGGTAGTAAAATACTGCTGTGGAGGTATTTTTGTTCCACTAAACTTTTGATGCTTGGCAAAGTTAAGTAATCACCTGGTAATGACTTTCTTTCCATGCTGACTAATCTCAGGAAAAATGTTTAATTCACTTCATGTCTTTGCCATATATGAAATGCATGTTTTTTATTCCTATCATTTGTTGTTTGGCATGATTACTCATGGCAACGAGGTAATAATGGAGCATTTGGATAGCAGTAAAAGGATTAGTCCAAGTCAACATGGATTTATGAAAGGGAAATCATGCTTGACTAATCTTCTGGAATTTTTTGAGGATGTGACAAGTAAAATGGATGAAGGGGTGCCAGTGGATGTAGTGTATCTAGACTTTCAGAAAGCCTTTGATAAGGTTCCGCACGGGAGACTGGTGACTAAAATTAGAGCACATGGTATTGGAGGTAGGGTGTTGACATGGATAGAAAATTGGTTGGCAGACTGGAAGCAAAGAGTAGGAGTGAACGGGTCCTTTTCAGAATGGCAGGCAGTGGTGAGTGGAGTGCCGCAAGGCTCGGTATTGAGGCTGCAATTGTTTACCATATATATAAATGATTTGGAAGAGGGAATTAGGAGCAACACTAGCATGTTTGCGGATGATACAAAGCTGGGTGGCAGTGTGAACTGTGAAGAGGATGTTAGGAGGTTGCAGGGGAACCTGGACAGGTTGAGTGAGTGGGCAGATGCGTGACAGATGCAGTATAATATAAATAAATGTGAGGTTATCCACTTTGGCGGTAAAAACAAGGGGGCAGATTATTATCTCAATGGGGTTAGGTTAGGTAAGGGGGTGGTACAGCGAGACCTGGGTGTCCTTGTACACCAGTCACTGAAAGTTTGCGTGCAGGTACAGCAGGCAGTGAAGAAAGCTAATGGAATGTTGGCCTTCATAACAAGAGGATTTCAGTCAAGGAGTAAAGAGGTTCTGCTGCAGTTGTATAGGGCTCTGGTGAGACCACATCTGGAGTATTGTGTACAGTTTTGGTCTCCTAATTTGAGGAAGGACAAAAAATCCTTGTGATTGAGGCAGTGCAGCATAGGTTCACAAGATTGATCCCTGGGATGGCGGGACTGTCATATGAGGAAAGATTGAAAATACTAGGCTTGTATTCACTGGAGTTTAGAAGGATGAGGGGGAATCTTATAGAAACATATAAAATTATAAAAGGACTGGACAAGCTAGATGCAGGAAAAATGTTCCCAATGTTGGGTGAGTCCAGAACCAGGGCCCACAGTCTTAGAATAAAGGGGAGGTCATTTAAGACTGAGCTGATAAAAACATTTTTACCCAGAAGGTTGTGAATTTATGGAATTCCCTGCCACAGAGGGCAGTGGAGGCCAAATCACTTGATGGATTTAAGAGAGAGTTGGATAGAGCTCTAGGGGCTAGTGGAGTCAATGGATATGGGGAGAAGGCAGGCACGGATTATTGATAGCGGACGATCAGCCATGATCATATTGAATAGCGGTGCTGGCTCAAAGGGCCGAATGGCCTCCTCCTGCACCTATTTTCCATATTTCTATGTTTCTAAGAGATTAACATTATGAAGCCTCAGTTTCACCTTGTCATTCAGTTGTGCAAAATCTCACTTTTTAAACAGCTTTGGCATTTCTTAGCTATAACTACAAATGATTGAGATATTAAGGAATTATAGGTTGCATTGCACTACTGTATGAGGAATGTCAATGGCAAGAATTATTTTCTTGATGTAGACACATAGCCATATCAAACAAACTGTATTTTGGAAGCAGAATAAAAGCCTATTTAGTCTGTGGGCCAGAGGGGCCTACCGTGTACCCCCCTATGATCCTACTTTTTGGGTGTCTTTTTGTTCATTGGTATCTCTTCTGTCGGAAGAATGATGTTCCCAAGAAAAAAACTAATTTGGACTATGTTTTTTAAACCCTTATTTCAATATATGTCAAAATTGTGTTTTTTCACACTTTGCCCTCTTTCTTGGGGTCTGTGAATTTGGTACTTGCAATTGAATCTGTTTCTTGGTAAAGATACATTAAAAATCCACTAAATTAGGACCATACCATCTTCAACTCTATGAAAATCACCAAGCTCTGCCAGAGGTTTTACGAATTTGTAACGCTGTTGCATCAGTTTGATTGGGCTTGACTTTGCCGATTCCTTTGAAGGCACTTGTTGAGTCACAGCCTGAGAACGCAGTCCAAGTAATGCTGAGCAGTATTCTGAGGAGGATCGCTTTGCAAAATGGGTGGCATCTAATAGCCCTGGCCTGTTGCCTCTCCCTGTGTCAAAGAACACTCTGGTGTCTTGAATGTTGTTTGCATAGTGAAGCAATATGAAAAAGATATCGCTGTCTGGGCTTCTGACTTGTGCGTGGTCATATCCTTGCTCTTTGCCATAGTTGCAGTATAGGATGACTTGCGAGTCTGTTTCTTCTTAGTTTGACCAGGGATTGAATTTCAGACTGCAGTGTCTCTTTCCCATTCTGAGAAGTAAGAAGTGTGGCCTCTCCTTCCTTAATGAAGAATACCTTCCTTCCATGTAGCCTCTTTGCCATGTCAATCTCACACCACACAACAAGAAGAAGTTCAATGAGCTGTTTCTTGTTCTCATCATTGGTCAAGAACTGCTTCCAATCTCTTGTTTTTTTGGTCTTTCTTCCTCTGATTATTCTCTTCTCCGCACACCCACACCGTGTTTGTTCACTTGACTTCACTGAATATGGTTTGTACATATCGGTACTGAAAACTACATCATTAGATGACAATGCATGGAAGATTTTGATGCCAATCTCTTTGAAGTTTGCAGGAATCTCTTTGAGATAGTAGAATGCAGCATTGCCATCTTCCACTATCAATGTCTTGTTACTGGCAGGAGATTGTGAGTTGTCTACATCTTTCAATAGGTAGTGTAGGCCCTTGGATTTATCAGTTTTTGTAAATAAGTTGTCTGATGTACCAATGGAGTAGGGTACAGGGGTCAGAGAGTACTTCATAATCTCCCGCAGATTGATTTGACTGCCAGAACTTTGTGCTTTGACCATCAGTTGAAAAGCAATATCTCCTTGTTGCTTGTACTCTATAACCTTTCGTTCAGATGTTTTCAGCTTCACTCTTTTCTTTGTTTCTGCCATGGTTTTGAGCTTCAGATTCTTGATGGGTTCGGAGAATGCTGTCTTTTTCTCAAGTCACTCTCTGATGAACTTCTCTTTCTGTTTTTTCCCTGTGGTAAGTACCTTTATGACATCTTTCTCAACCAACTGGAACATGTGCACCAGAAGAGAGCAACACAGTCTTGTCACCTACATCAAAAGGATTCAGGAAGCTCTTTACAGCATTAATGGCTTTCTTTGCACATGCCTCACTTTTCCTTATCTCAGTTGGTTGTTGATCTCTGTATTTGCTTCTGCGATTGGTACCAGAAGTCATGTCTGCGAGGCTGAAAGTTGCAGAGAGAAAGTGTGCCCTTTCTGTTGAAGTTCGAACCCATCTCTGATAAGCACTGTAATTGTCCAAGATGCCAGAGAGCCCAACACCACTATCACAACCTCGAGATTTGTCATGCTTCTGATCGACTCCTCAATCGTTTTGTCAACAGCACACCAGTTTCCTGGTATGAATGACCTAGCGACACTGATGGTACCGGGATGTACTCCATCAATGTGTTGAGATCTGCATTGGCCATGACTTCAGCAAGTGCCTGCTTTGTTGGCGATCAGATTAGCTCTTGAAAGATGCCCTTTGATTCCTCTGGTACACCGGACAACACCGCATCTTTTCCAGCCATAGACAGGAATTCATCAAGAAGGAGCCTCTCCAAGCACTCTATCATTGTCTTGTGGCAGTGCAGACTTCTGTTGTAGTTCTTTCCTGTCATAACACCATTCATAGAACCAGTAGACATGAGTCCCGATTCCATGAGGACATCCTGAAGTCCGGATCCTTCCATTTTCTTTCCAAGCATTTTGAAGTATGTACAAATGACATGAAATGTGCAAATCATTACAATGTGTTTCTTGTACTTTACAGGATGACCACACGAGAGGATATGCCTTCATGCAGACACCCAAGTCTAATGTTGTAATGACATATTCTTCGCTAACCTCATGACTTGCTTCTTCAGAAGCTCGTAAACACTCTTGAACTGTACTAAATTCTGTGATGGGATGATTGATCGCAGGATAGTAGTAAATTGTGGTCACATTTGAAGGCACCTCACCTGTTGCTGAGGCAAATCCAGCCCAAGCTGGAAGCTTTTGACCTTTCTCACTACTTGCTTTCCGGGAAAGCATCCATGCCAGATCTTTTCTTGTACACTGTTTGAATGCTTCATCCCCATCATCACGCGTTCAGTGCTGCACACGAAAATCTGGATTTGCTTTCCAGTTGACATAGGATGATGGAAGAGGGCCACAAGAAAGAGGGGAAAGTGTGAAAAAACACAATTTTTACATAGATTGTGATAAGGGGTTAAAAAACAAAGTCCAAATTATAGCAATGTTACAAAATTTTGAGATTTTAAAAATCAAGTCTGCAATTTATCCCATCAGATAAAGCATAAAAAGAAGTTTAATTTGACACCTAATGCACTTTCATATCTTCAGTATTAAAAAAGTGATGGCCATTTTCATACTCGGAAATTAGCATCTTGTTCCCCATTGCCTTTCCTTTGACTTAACTCAAAAGCTGTGATCTAGAACAGTCAAAAGCCCATAACTTTCTTAAAAATTAAGAGAACTCAATGAAATTTTCAGTTATTATAGATTGAAGCATTCTGAAACAAATATGAAACAATCTTACTTGGATGACCTGAAATTAATGCATATGATTAGTTAGTTATCTAATTGTAGCTAATTACAAAATTCAATTACTAGATCTAAACATCTATCCATTTCTTAAGAAAAGATAAACTTTTTTAAATTGCCTAAGTGTCCAAATAACATTCACACAATAATCCACAATATAACATGATTTTTAAATCTCATTTTCATGAATTTATAGGCCAAATGGAAGGAATTTAATGTTTAATGCCTGTAAATTAATGGCCATTTAAATCAACTAGCGAGTGGGTTTTAGTGGAATGCAGTGGATTGGAACGTTGCGGTTTGCGGTGAAGTCGGTATGAAAAATACAGCCGGTTCATACATTTTTTTTGTCCCAAACTTTGAGTTTTGTCCCGATTCAAACTCGCAGCATGGTCGACACGTGGTGCTAGGAAGTCCTATGAGGTCACTGGAACTCTCCTTCGTGCTCGAGGGAAGTTCCCGCGTACTCGCGGTCTCAGCTAGGTCGCAGAAAATTTGTCAGCATTTTGAAAGAACTTCCGCGAATAAAAATTGGTCAGCATGGTTCTTTTTAAACTCGTAGTGCAGTGGAGTGGGGTCGCTATTTAGTTACAGGCAGTTGAGGGCTCTCGAAAGGACTTACCATACACTGTGCGGCCGTCTTTTACCTTCCTCTTCATCGTGGGTGTGAATTTCAGATAGCGCTCCCCCGCTATCCCTGGCCCCCGCCGTGTGTGTGTGTGTTTTTCATCGCTGACGGTCGATCTAGCTCGAGGTTTTCCAGGCGAGTGCCCTCGAGCTTGAAGGTCGAAGACACTCTTCTGAACTCGCGGATTAGGTCGCCGCAGTGGGACAGCCCTTTAAGAAGGAACTGCAGATGCTGGTTCAAACCAAAGATAGACACAAAAAGCTGTAGTAACTCAGCGGGGCAGGCAGCATCTCGGAAGAGAAGGAATGGGTGGCGTTCCGGGTCGAGACTCTTCTCTCCCGAAGAAGGGTCTCGACCCGAAACTCTGCCTGTCCCGCTGAGTTACTCCAGCTTTTTGTGTGTATCTGTGATTATGTCAAGTTCAAATTTATTTGTCACATGCACTATTAGGTGCAATGAAATCTAATATATCATGCTGTGTTACAATTAAAAAAGGACACAACATAATTCAACACAGACATCCACCACAGCATTCTTCACTGTGGTGGAAGGCAATACAGTTCAGACAGTCCTTCTCCTCCTCCTCTTCCTCCCTTGTTCACCCGTGGTCGGGGCCCCCACCCTCCGTAGACGCCGCTACGAATGGCCTGGTGTTCAAGCCCTCTGGTCGGGATGTTCGTAACGTCGACGTTGGGACCGGTCGAGCACACCCCGCAGCCCGGAGCTCCCAAATCGGCCACCTCCTTACCGGAGGCCGCGGCTTCCAGATGTTGTAGGCTGCCGGCCGGCGGTCGGAGCTCTCCTCTGGCGACCCCCGGCGAGGGAATGCCTGTCTCACGATGAAAGGTCCGCTCCATGCCTGCCGCCAGAAGCTCCACAGACCGAGGCTCCAAGATGTTGTAGGCCGCAGGCCAGCGGTAAGAGCGCTTCTCCGGCGACCCCCGGCAAGGGGATCCACGATGTTAAAGTCCCCGCTGTGCCGCCACTGAAGCTCTGGGCCCGACTCTGGGAAAGGCCGCACCAAACCAGCTGTAAGGCCGCAAGGAGGGGGGCAAAGAAGCGAGAAGGAAGAAAGTCGCAACTCAGTCGAGGTAGGTGCCTGAAAAACGGTTTTCCCCTATTTCCCCCCCCCCCCCCCCCCCGCACACACACAAGACATACAGGAACACTTCAAAAAACTTGAAACAACGAACCCGCTGCAGGCGATACAGCCGACTCACAGCTCCAGTTGGAACACTGACTTGTATAATAGAGTTGTGAATTAATTTCTACACCCTCATCCCGTCATTTGATGGCAAAGCCTACTTCTACCCCTTCATTCAGGGATCATTTCCATTAAAACATCCTTGTTCCATCTATAAAAGTCTCTTTTTATTGTAGGCCTTTTCGAATTTTCCTTTCTTGTTATTACAACCATTTCTAATCCATTTATTGGGTGATGTTTCGGGTAGAAACCCTTCTTTACATTTCCTCTGGTTTTAGTGTTTTTAGTTTAATTTAAAGATACAGCGTGGAAACAGGCCCTTCGGCCCACGCCGACCACCGATCACCCGTACTCTAGTAATATCCCACACATCAGTGACGTAAGTCAAGAGTCAAGAGTGTTTTATTCTCTCACGTCCCAGCTAGAACAATGAAATCCTTACTTGTAGCAGCACAACAGAATATGTAAACATAGTACTCTGTAAACAATGTTATAAACGAGAAAACAAAACTCCATACAAACAACACCCATATTCAGGATCTATTCCGGGTCTCTGGCAATTTTAGGCAGCAACTTTATGGCCAATGTATTGCCCCAATAGCTTGAACTGAATTAAAACATACAGTAGCTGTAAAGGGGGACATAGCATCACTTAGAGATTTAAGACTGAAAATGGATTGGTTTTTTTTTAGTACCAAAGTTATCAACATATATTTTTTTGTTGGAAAATAAAATATAGTGGCACAGTTGGTGGACTTGCTGCCTCACACACCAGAGATCTGTGTTCGATCCTGTTCTCGGGTACTGTCTGTGTTGAATTTGCTCATTCTACCTGCAAGCATGTGGGTTTCCTCCCACATCTGAAAGACCCATTGGCTTTGTAGGTTAACTTACAGATCTCTATAAAATTGCCCCTAATGTGCAGGGAGTGGGTTAGGGCTGAGGTTGCCCGGCTGGCAACAGGGGAAAAAAGGTTAAGCGAGTGCCCTGGTGAGGGGTGATGACAGGTGGAGAGATGGTGGGAAAAACGGGTGTGCAGGGAAAAGTTGAATCAGTTGTCATCTTATTGAATGACAACACTTGTTCAAGGGACCAATTGGGGGGAGATTTCCTTTCACAGCGTGTGGAGAGTCTGACCAGGGGTAAAGTTGTGGGGAGGGCAGGAGTGTTGAGAAGGAGGGGGCCGGGGATAATGCCAGTAACACTCACTCACCGCTGCTGCAGCGCTCCGGATGCGGAGCCACCGCATTGTGGCCGGGAAGGGAAGCAGCTCGGTTAGCTGCGAGCGGCCCCCGGGACCCGACATCAGAACTGGCCGCCACTTCAGCGCCTTCTGCCGGCCCGCTCACCTCTGGCAGTGCTCTCCGTCTGAACACCTCTCACATGCCGCTCGCCGACTTCGCTCATGTCAGCCACTTCCTGCAAATCCTTAAATTCCCACAGCCGAGTAACCTCAATCGCGCTGTCGGAATTTAAGGATTTGCGGGAAGCGGCTGACATGCGTGAGACCAGTGAGCGGCAGGAGAGCGGTTTTTAGACAGAGAGCTGCCAGAGGAGAGCGGGGGCCGGCAGTACGCGCTGAGGTGGCAACCGGTTCCGCTGTCCGGCCTGGCGGCCGCTCACAGCCACCAGAGCTACTTCTCCCCCTCCCCCCATCTCAATGCGGTGGCTCCGTGCAAGGAGCGTCGCAAGTGGCATGATCCCGATCCGCTCCTTCACAATGCTCCTGCCCTCCCCGCAACTTCACCCCGGGCCAGACTCCCCAAACGCTGTGAAAGAAACTCTCCCCCCCCCACCCCGGGAAATAGGGTATTTAAAAACATATTGCACCAAGAAATGTACTTACCACATTATTGGTACACAAACTTCATTCTTATCTCTTTGGTTCCTAAGATATTATTAAACCATATTTGAAAAACCCGCCAAGAAACTTGCGCTGCGTATGCGCAGTAGACTGCTGCGCCTGCACAGTACAGCAAAGGCAGAATTTCAACTGCCTTCAGCCCCCCTTGTCATTGACGGCTTGAAGCAGCGCTGATGTCACGTGGGCTGCACGGACCTCCGCGTGTTGCAAGTGCTGCGGATGAAAGGCACGGAGAATTATGCCTACCTAAGAGATCAATCTCTTAGATAGGCATAATTCTCCCATGCCTTTACTATTTATATTTAGTAATTACCATTTTATAATTTTAGTCAGGGTAGGCAGTGCCTACCTTGCCTACCCTGACGGCACATGCCTGCCCTTGTCGTGCTGACATTGTGGGAAAGGTTATTGTCTCCAAGGGTATGGAGTCATAGAGTTGTACAGTCAAAGAGGTCCATTAGGTGTATGCCAATCAATACCAATCCCACTCTGCCTCCATTAATTCCATATCATTTATGCCTTGCTCATTCAAGTACCTTTCCAGGATCTTAACGAGTACCTTTAGCTGTTTCATGACCTTCTGTCCATCCCAAGGTGCGCAGAAAGAATGTTTGCTCATATATATTGTGTTGAGGTCCACTTACAACCCTGATGAGACTATTTATATGCATGAAAGAAACCTGGGCAATACTGCTATAGGTTCATAAAGTGGCAGCTAACGTTCGTCCATTAGTGTCATATAATTATTTTTTTATATGAAAGTAACCATTTTGACATTCACTGGTATTGCTATCATCAAATAAGAAGTGTGATACAATTATTAAATACCTTGTCTGCGTGAAGATTCTCCATCTAAATGCCTGGTCGATGTACACTACCATCTACACAAAAATACAGTCTTCGAGGGCTGCTCTTAACCAAAGATTATAGAAGAGCTCTTAACCACCTTCAAGGGAACTTTACAGATGGGCAACAATTTTTTGCCTTTACTCCATTGCCCATAACTCAGTGAAGAATTTAAATCAAACTGGGGTCATCATGAAATTTTAAGGTTTACCAAAGTGGAAAGTGAAGTTGAGGTCTGAAGTGAGAGCATTGGCAAATGCAATACTTTTATTTTGAGAGGAATAGAATATAAAAGCAAGGATATAATGCTGAGGCTTTACAAGGCGCTGGCCAGACCGCATTTGGAGTATTGTGAGCAATTTTGGACCCCATATCTGAGGAGGTGGGTTTAGAATTGATAGTGGACTTTAGGAGAGCTCCCCCTGTCTTCCCCCCATTCACCATCAACAACCCGAGTCACATCTGTGGAGTCTTTTAACTTCCTTGGTACCATCATCTCCACGGACCTGAAATGGGGGGGCAACCATCGACTCCACAGTCAAAAAGGCCTAACAGAGGATGTACTTCCTGTGGCAGCTGAGGAAACACAATCTGCCCCAGGCAATGATGGCCCAATTCTATACTGCCATTGTAGAGTCTGTCCTCACCTTCTCCATCATGGTCTGGTTTGGCTCAGCCACTAAGCACGACATCCGGAGGCTGCAGCGAATCGTCCGATCAGCTGAGAAGGTTGTTGGCTGCAACCTTCCCCCCATTGACGAACTGTACACTGCAAGGGCCAGGTAGCAAGCGGGTAAGATCATCTCTGACCACGTTCACCTTGGCCACAAACTCTTTGAAGCACTTCCCTCTGGAAGGCAACTCCGGACTGTCAAAGCCGCCACAGCGAGACGTTAAAACAGCATTTTTCCACGAGTAGTAGCTATACTCAATAACCAAAAGTCTGTAGACTCATTTTGCTCTGGTATTTTATTTCATTCACATGTTTAAACTATAATACCTAACGCATTCATTTACCAAATGTATTGAAATTACTAATTTTTGGTCAGAAATTTTTAAGATAATTTCGAAGGTAGTTAATACAAATCTATATCCAGATTCTAAATTAATTATATTAGGTATATTAGAAACTGATCAATCACTAACAACAAAACAACGATTTTTTATCGATTATAGTTTAATAATTGGTAAAAAATTAATACTAAAATTTTGGAAAGGTCCTACCAACCCCACTATTAAAATGTGGATTACAGAAATGTCGGTGACACTTCATTTGGAAAGATTAAGACTTGTCCTCTCGGACAGGCTAGATCAGTTTAGAGGAACATGGTCTCCATTTATTGATTATCTAAAGGAACAAATGGGCTCGGTTCGAGGGCCTGACTGAAACCTGGACAGGGAATGGAAGAAGAATTATATATATTAGATCACTGATATATCTCCAATGTAGAATAGAATGTTTAAAACTCCACTCATATTATTGATTTTCTATTTTTATTATTATTTTAATTTCTTTTATTATTTCTTTCTATTAATTTCCTTCTTTATTAAAAATAATTTAAAAAAATATGTAGAAGTATAAACAGAATGACTGTAAATTTTATAAATATTAAGAATGTATGTGATGAATAGTAAATTCTTTTGTTTCTCTTTTTTTTCTTACATTTTAAATTGTCTTAATATGTATCAATATGCATTAACTTCTAATAAAAAATATTAACAAAAAAAAAAAAAAAATAAACTATAATGTTTTATTATTAATGTTTAATGTTTTATGTGTCATTTTTAATTGTTACTGTGTGTCGTGTTGTTACTTGCGAGCGGAACACCAAGGCAAATTCCTTGTATGTGAACATACTTGGCCAATACACTTATAAACTTAAACTTAAAACTTAAACCTTTAACTTAACTTTAAAACTTAAACTTAACAAGAATGATTCCGGGAATGGTTGAGTTAACATATGATGAGCGTTTGACGGCACTGAGCCTGTACTTGCTGGAGTAGAGTAGGATGAGGGGTGACCTAATTGAAACTTGCTGAATAGTGAAAGGCCTGGATGTGGAGTGGATGTCTCCACTAGTAGCAGAGTCTTGGACCAGAGGCCATAGCCTCAGAATAAAAGGATGTACCTTTAGGAAGCAGATGAGGTGGAATTTCTTTAGTCAGAGGTTGGTGAATCTGTGAAATTAATTGCCAGAGAAGGCTGAAGTCAATTGATATTTTTATAGACCCTCGAACTATCCTTTATCGGACTTTACTGAATTTTATCTTGCATTATGTGTCATTCCCTTTATCCTGTATCTGCACACTGGGGATGGATTGATTGTATTATGTATAGTCTTTCCGCTGACTGAATGGCACAAAACTAAGAGCCTTTCACTGTACCATACGTGACAATAAACTACACTAAACAAAATTGATTCTTAATGAAATGTAAACCATTTCTGTTGACAGAGGAGGCTGCTGCTCCTGGTCCCCAAATTGTTACTTAACATTGGTGAACCTGATTGCAGTTGTAAATCTCAGAGTATGCTAGCTGTTCATTGGAAAGGTGGTGTTTTTGTTTTTGCAGGGATGACAACAATGACTAGTTTTAGCATATCTGTGTTATAGATGGGGATTTATGACGCACGTTCAATAATGGTTTACACTGTAAAATTAAAGTTTTACACTAAAATTACCCGCTGACAAAATATGGCTCTTTGTCAAGAAAGAGCAGATTCTTCTTCTTAGTTCATTTATGAACTGGTTGGTTATTCACAGCTGCTTCCTCTGCTACCTCGCAGCTATATGAGGTGGTAATTCTTGGCCTTTTAACACTGAGAACAGGCCAGACCTCTACAAATTGATTCCCTTGCATACTGCCTACTATAATGCAGCTGAAGAACTGTTTTGTTTGGTTAGTGAATTAACATCTTAACACCTTCTGTCATCTAGAAATGTTTTTTTTCACACTCCGATTCCAGTTTATTCTTAATGCTTTTAGTCATTGTTTGAGTTGTTTTTAACATCTATCTGGTACACAACTTCAACATGCACGGACTTGTGATGTTTATCACATTTTACTTTTGTGCAGGAATGTGTTCCTGAAAACTTGGAACTGAAGAGGAAAGTTTTTCAAGAGTTGGATGACCTAATGAATGATGATGTGATTCTCAGCAGTTCTACCTCTTGTCTTTTGCCTTCAAAACTATTCAGTGACCTCAAGCATGTTAAACAGTGCATCGTCTCTCATCCTGTAAGTACTAATGTTATGAGCACCAATGATACTTAAATTTGACAATGTTTGTTTCTGCAGTGCAAATATTAATTGGTACAAAATGACTGATTATCTGCAGTGCATGGTTACTAGATGTTTATCTTGCATATTCTTCAAGGAACATTTGTAATGTAGAAGTGCATGCTGCAAAACAACATTTTATTTGTAAATCCTTATGTAAATCCTTCTCAACAACCCTGTTGTTGAGAAATTGCAAACAAGAGATTTATTTGCCATTATAAATTAAAGATGGTAAATCCTCTATGGCAGAAAACTTCAGGATTACGGATATGACATTTCCAGGTTGACACTAACAAAATAAAAACAAAGACCATTTTTTGTTGTGCAAATGTCATTTAGCTATGTTCACTTACAAAGCATGCTTATGTGATCCAATGAAACTTCCAAAACTAATCCTTGCCCTTGTGTGATTATCATTCTTCAAGTTAATATTTGAGCAGAAAAATGCTCAACTTTATCAACATTTGTTCTGGTTTGACAAACCAGGGCAGAAGAAAGCCTTTAATTTGCATTCGGGATGTTCCAGAAATTCCATATTTAAATTGGCATGTTTTCTGCTTAATCAGAAAAAAATGATAACCTGTAATAGTGCAACTGAGTGTAAGTAGTGTGTTGTTGCAACTTGCAATCAAAAGTTGCCAGTTGAGACTACCCCAAGGGCCCCAAACCTTGAGGTACTGTGATGTAGGTGTCTCGTATGAGCAGAAGAGCTGAAATACATTAAATGATAGTTGCCATGTTATAAACGCAAAATAATTATTGTTTGCCAATGTCAGTTCATGCCTGATACTGAAAGTGATTGCTTTCAATATTCATGATGTAGCTCTGTAGGAGTTTGGTTAGGCCACATTTGGAGTATTACGTGTAATTCTGGTCGCCCGATCGCAGGAAAGAAGTGGAGGCCTTGGAGAGGGTGCAGAGGAGGTTTACCAGAATGTTTCCTGGATTAGAGGGTTACAGCCAAAGGGAGAGGCTGGATAGACCTAGATTGTTTTTTCTGGAACGTCAGAGGTTGAGGAGAGACTTGGTAGAAGAATATAAAATGATGAGAGGCATTGATAGGATGGACGGTCAGAATCTCTTTCCCAGGGTGGAAATGCCCAACATTTGAGGGCATAGCTGTAAGGTGAGAGGGGGAAAGTTTAATGGAGAAGTGCAGGGCAAGTTTCTTTACACAGAGGGTAGTGGAGGCCCCTAAAGTTCTGTCAGGAATGGCGGTGGAGGCAGAAACTATAGTGGCTTTTAAGAGGCTTTTGGATAAGGTCATGTGATAGGATTAGAATTTACTCCGCCACTCAATCATGGCGGATCTTTCTTGCCCTCCTAACCCCATTCTCCTGCCTTCTCCCCATAACCTATGTACTAATCAAGAATCTATCTCTGCCTTAAAAATATTCACTGACTTGGCCTCCACAGCTTTCTGTGGCAAAGAATTCCACAGATTCTACACCCTCTGACTAAAGACATTTCTCCTCATCTGCTTCCTAAAAGAATGTCCTTTAATTCTGAGGCTATGACATAGTCCTAGACTCTCCCACCAGTGGAAACATCCTTTCCACATCCACTCTATTCAAATCTTTCACTATTCTGTATGTTTCAATGAGGTCCCCCCTCATTCTTCTAAACTCCAGCGAGTACCAGCCTTTGCCGACAAATGCTCATCATAGGTTAACCTACTAATTTCTGGGGTCATTCTTGTAAACCTCCTCTGGACCCTCTCCAGAGCCAGCACATCCTTCCTTAAATATGGTTCCCTAAATTGCTCACAATATTCCAAATGCGGCCTTACCAGCTCCTTATAGTGCCTCAGCATTACATCCCTGTTTTTGTATAGAAGCCCTCTTCAAATAAATGCATTGCGTTTGCTTTCTCATCAGAAAAACATTGCTTTCTCTGGTACTTTCTCGGCAACTTATATCCTCTGAAAAATCATTAACTGAAACATTAATGTGCTCCACAGTTGTGGTACAACTATTTAAATCCACATGCAAGAGTTACATTCCAAGAATATGGTCCATATTGCGATTTTACATATATTACGCCACCTCATCTGCACATGCTTCAAGAAATGCAAGTCGGAAAAAAAACAAATTTCATAAGAGCAAATTTCTATTCCATAACCATATTTTTTATGAAGTATATCAAGAATTCCACAAGGGTGAATTTGATTTACCCAAGAGTCACATGTACAGTTACCCCCCCATTTTCTACCTACCATTTCCTCGCCAGTTATGTACTCAACATTGACACTAACCTTTTGACAATTTTTATCCTTTTCTTTACAAAATATATTTGTTTCAGTGACTCAGATAAGTAAATTGCTGAATACTGAATCCCTTTCTTTTTTTAAAAAAAGCTATATTGTACTGTCAGTGAGGTTAAGTGCAAGAAAGTCCAGTCAGTAAGAAATTATGAGAATGCATTGAATCAATGCCCTTGGCAGACATTCCTTCATTATGTGCTAGAATGCAGGAATTAGAGAAAAGTGGTCTTAACAAAAGCACATGAAAATGTTCAGAAAGCTACATTTGGAATACTGTTTCTCTATTGTCCTGTGTACCAGGTACATATAGCAAAATATTTGTTTGCATACAAATCAGCAAGACTATCACCATACATACAGTGCATTCTGAAAGTAGTCTGACCCCTTCACTTTTTCCACATTTTGTTACGTTACAGCCTTATCTTAAAATTGATTAAATTCATTTTTTTAAATCATCAATCTACACACAATACCCCAGAATGAAGAAGCGAAAACAGGTGTTTAGAAATTTTTGCAAAGTAATTAAAAAGAGATAACTGAAATATCACATTTACATAAATATTCGGACCCTTTGCTATGACACTCAAACTTGAACTTATGTTCATCCTGTTTCCATTGATTATCCTTGAGATGTTTCTACAACTTGGAGTCCACCAGTGTTAAATTAAATTGATTGGACATGATTTGGAAATGCACACACATGTCTATATAAGGTCCCACAGTTGACAGTGCATGTCAGAGCAATAACCAAGCAATGAAGACGAAGGAATTGTCCGTAGACCTCCGAGACAGGATAGTGTCGAGACACAGATCTGGGGTTGGGTAAAAAAACAATTTCTGCAGCATTGCAGGTCCCGAAGAACACAGTGGCCTCCGTCATTCTCAAATGGAAGAACTTTTGAACCACCAGGACTCTTCATAGAGCTGGCCACCTGGCCAAACTGAGCAATCGGGGGAGATGGGCCTTGGTCAGGGAGGTGACCAAGAACCTGATGGTCACTCTGACAGAGCTCCAGAATTCCTCTGTGGAGATGGGAAAACCTTCCAGAAGGACAACTATATCTGCAGCACTTCACCATTCAGGCCTTTATGGTAGAGTGGTCAGACGGAAGCCACTCCTCAGTAAATCGCACATGACAGCCCGCTTGGAGTTTGCCAAAAGGCATGAGAATCAAGATTCTCTGGTCTGATGAAACCAAGATTGAATTCTTTGGCCTGAATTTGCACCCGCTGAGTTTCTCCAGCTTTTTGTGTAACCCTCGATTCTCCAGCATCTGCAGTTCCTTCTTTAACAACATAATGCCAAGCGTCACGTTTGGAGGAAACCAGGCACTGCTCATCACCTGGCCAATACCCATATTTCCGGTGAAGCATGGTGGAGGCAGCATCATGCTGTGGGGAACTGGGAAATTAGTCAGGATCGAGGGAAAGGTGAACGGAGCAAAGTACAGAGAGATCTTTGATGAAAACCTGCTCAAGAGCGTTCTGGCCCTCAGACTGGGGCAGAGGTTCACCTTCCACCAGGACAATGACCCTAAGCACACAGCCAAGACAACACAGAAGTGGCTTCATGACAAGTCTGTGAATGTTGTTGAGTGGCCCAGGCAGAGCCCAGACTTGAACCTGATTGAACCCGATCTGGAGCGTCCTGAAAATAGCTGTGCATCGACGCTCCCCATCCAACCTGACAGAGCTTGAGAGGATCTGCAGAGAAGAATGGGAGAAATGACCCAAATACAGGTGTGCCAAGCTTGTAGCGTCATACCCAAGAAGACTTGAGGCTGTAATCGCTGCCAAAGGTGCCTCAACAAAGAACAAAGGGTCTGAATACATGTAAATGTGATATTTCAGTTATTTCTTTTTAATTACTTTGCAAAAATTCTAAGCACCTGTTTTCGCTTTTTTATTTTGGGGTATTGTGTGTAGATTGATGTTAAAAAAAAAAATAATTTAATCAATTTTCGAATAAGGCTGTAACGTAACAAAATGTGGATAAAGTTAAGGAGTCTGAATATTTTCGGAATGCACTGTCAAGGGCCTGTCCCACTGTACGAGGTAAATGAAGAGTTCTCCCGAGTTTTCCCGATTCGAACTCGGAGAATGTCCGTAGCAGGTCCGTAGGAGTTTGTGAATATCCCGTAGCGGCTCCTAAGAGTAACGGTAGGTACTCGGGAAATCCAGTTAACCTGTAAACACTGTGAAAAATGTCCACATGTAAAAAAATACTCGTGATGAAAAAAATTGTTACTTTTTACTCGTACGAGCCGCTACGAGACATCCACGAACTCCTACGGACCCGCTACGGACATTCTCCGAGTACGAATCAGGGGAAAACTCTTGAATTACCTCGTACAGTGGGACAGGCCCTTAAGTGTAAGCACCCCAGTCTGTGTTCAATTCAGGTCACCCCACTATAGCAAGGATGACATTAAACTGGATAGGGCGCAAAAGAAGATTTCCAAGGATATGACCTGGGTTTGAATTGTAAGGAGGAGCTATATAGGCTTGGTCTGTTTTCTCTGGAGCAGAGGAGGCTAAGGGAAGACCTTATTGAGGTTTATAAAACCATGAGGGGGATAAATAGGGTGAATTGCCTCAGCCTTTTCTCCAGAGTCTGGGGCGGCATGGTGGTGCAGCGGTAGAGTTGGTGCCTTACAGCGCCAGGGACCTGTGTTTGATCCTGACAACAGGTGCTGGCCGGACAAAGTTTGTACGTTCTCCGAGCGGATTTTATCCAGTTTCCGCCCACAGTCGAAAGACGTAAAGGTTTGTTGGTTAATTGGCTTTGGTTAAATTGTAAAATTGTCCCTAGTGTGCAGGATAGAGCTAGTGTATGGGATGACCCCGGTCGATGTACATTCAGTGTGTCGAAGGGTCTGCTTCTACGCTGGATCTTGAAAATAAAGTTAAAGTAAAGAATAGGGGAGTCTTAAACTAGAGGGCACAGGTTTAAGGTAAGGAGGAAAAGACATAAAAGGGACCTCCAGAGCAATTTATTTCACATAAGGTGGTGCGAATATGGAATGAGTTAATAATTAAGTGGTAGAGATATGTAGAATTATGACAAATAAAAGACATGTGGACAGATGCATGGATATGAAAGGTCTGGAAGGATATGGGCCGGACAAGTGGGCAAAGAGCTCACTTGGATAAATGAAGGGCCTATTTCCATGCTGTATGGTTTTATAACTCTGAATGAAGTGATTGGACAGGGATGCCCAAAGGCACAGGAAGATTGTTTAATATTAATTAAATCTCTCTGGAAGTTAAGTGAAGTTAAACATCTTTTAATGATTTAAACAAAATGGTTTGACTTGCTTTACAGAAGCATGTTGCAACAAAAATATTCCATTGGTTCAGCTCCGAAGTCTAGTTTATTGTTAATCTCGAGTTGCCTTACATGACTCGCTTCACTGGCTAAAGTACAATATTAAACCTATAGGCAAAAATGTTGACAACATTGGTTGCTTTGGTCCTTGTCAAAAAACATTAAGTTGGAACATATTCTGCTATTTCTGTGACCATGTTATGAACAAGTATTTAAAAGTTTAATGATATTTACAGTAGGGCTACATAATTCAGAATTCTATCATACATTTCGCAAAAAGCTAAAGATTGAGACAAAGACACAAAGAGGTGGAGTAACTCAGCAAGTCAGGCAGCATTCCTTCTTGATTCCCAACCCAAAACATTATCTATCTATATTCTTTAAGGATGCTGCTCAACCCGTTGAGTTACTCCCGCACTTTGTCCTTTTTTGTGAACCAACATCTGCAGTTCCTTGCTTCTACTAAAGATTGAGACAAGTTGATTTCAGCATTAGGTCTAGAGAAACTTTTTTTTAACGGTCCATTGGTATAATAGATATTGGCCTAGACTCTGCTGGTAAATACTGGCAGACCTGTGGAACTGCCACCAGTTGCCAGGTAATGACAGTAATTTCAGGATTTTGCATGCATAACAGGATGTAGAAGTCTGATCCTGCTGGGTCTGAAGAAGGGTCTCGACCCAAAACATCACCTATTACTTCTCTCCAGAGATGCTGTCTGACCTGCTGAGTTACTCCTGCTTTTTGTGTGTGCTGGTAGAATTTTTCAGCAAGAATCTTCTATTACATTCTTCCCTTGGAGTGAAGCATCCACAAGCCAAGTGCAGGATTTGTAAGCTCAGTTATTTGCTGCAGTGTTTTAGCTTGCTTTTGGGATGTGTGAGGAAAACGGAGCACCCATAGGAAACCCACGCAATCACAGAGAGCACGTACAAACACCGTACAGACAGCACCCGTAGTCACAATCGAACGCAGGTGTCAGTCACTGTGAGCACATGAGATTGTAGAATTCCCTTTTATGTTGCAACCCTTCATCTTGAGATGGGGATCTACATTTCTTTACTAGCAGGATATGATTTACAACCTGTAAGTAAGAGGGAAGAATTCAATGGAGATCTGAGGAATGACAGAGAGGGCAGTGAATATTTGGAATGAACTGTCAGCGGAGGCCAATATAGTTCCAAACTTTAAAAGGTGTTTGGACTAGTTCTTGAATAGGAAAGGAATAGAGGGGTGGGACCGATTGTGGGAAAATAAGATTAGCATAGATTGACATTATGGTTGGCAAGAACCAGGTTAGTTGAAAGGGCCTGGTCCTGTGTTGTACGATTCTATGATTCTCTGTGATTATTAATTTATTTTAGTGTACTTCATTGTGGAGCTATATTCTCACTACGTATTGGGTATTATGTGTTAACTAGGGTCTTTCTTGCTACCAAAGTAAATTTTGCAATGCTATAAAGTTGCTTTAGGAAAATTTGGAAGAAAAATTGCTGTGTTTTCAGGTGAATCCAACCTACTACATACCTCTAGTTGAACTAGTTCCTCATCCTGAAACGCATCCTGCTGTTCTGGAACGAACCTACATGCTTATGAAAGATATTGGCCAGTCGCCAGTAAAGCTGGCCAAAGAGATTGATGGATTTGTTTTGAATCGGATTCAATATGCAATTATTGGAGAGTCGTGGAGACTTGTTAAGGTATGTATGCTTACTCCTGTTAATGTATTTGAAAATGTTTTAGTTTTTTCCACAGTTATGATAAGTTAATTGCGTATTTATCTTGAAAATAGTCACAAATATATATATAGTCAAAATCCTGGACTGTATTTAAGAACTGTGATTAAGAACTCTAAACATGTTAAGATACAATTAATCAATCAATGTTACTTTATTGTCACATTGAATATTGAAGATTACAGTAAAATACCAGGCCCTTCTTCTCACCATATCTGTGCTGAACATGATGCCAATAACAACAATTACCTGCCTGCACACAATCCGTAATCCCTCCATAAGCATCCATATGCCATAGAGTGATACAGTGTGGAAACAGGCCCTTCGGCCCAACTTGCCCTCAACGGCCAACAATGTCCCAGCTACACTAGTCCCACTTGCCTGCACTTGGCCCATATCCCTCCAAACCTGTCCTATCCATGTACCTGTCTAACTGTTTCTTAAATGATGGGATAGTCCCAGCCTCAACTATCTCCTCTGGCAGCTTGTTCCATCCACCCACCACCCTTTGTGTGAAAAGCTTACCCCTCAGTTTCCTATTAAATCTTTTCCCCTTCACCTTGAACCCATGTCCTCTGGTCCTCGATTCCCCTACTCTGGACGAGACTCAGCGCATCTACCCGATCTATTCCTCTCATGATTTTGTACACCTCCTCTACAAGATCCCCCCTCATCCTCCCATAATGTGCATCCAAAAGCTTCTTAAATGCCACTATCGTATCTACCTCAACCACTCCCCCAGCAGTAATTTCCAGGCACTCGCCACCCTCAGTGTGAGGAAAAAATATCTGCCCTGCTCGTCTACTGGAAACTTTCCCCCTTTCGCCTTCAAGCACTGTTTTCTAGTTTTCGATTTTTCAATCCTGGGAACAAAAAATGGTTCTGACTGTGTACCCTATCTCTGCCTCTCATAATTTTATATACTTTTTCAGGTCTCCCTGCAACCTCCAGTACACTGCACTTAGGTACAGTGAAATTTATCTTTGCATACAGTTCAGTAAGAGTCTGAATATGCACAATCATACTTAAGTACAAGAGTGTAAGATAGTAGATTGAACTGAGGCAGTATACAAGTATAGCTATTTAAATAAATTGCACCTTAATGCTCCAGCACAATAAGCAGAAGATGGGAGAATTCATTCCTTCCAATTTCCCGAGAGTGGACTCATCCACATTGGAAGAAGAAAACCTAAACATTGAAAAAAGTAAAACCCAGAGCCACAGGATTGTGTGCATTCACCTGGTGCTAATCAAGTGTCATAACTGTACTAGATGGAACACAGGATGAATTCTTCAGTGTGTCTTGTGGCATTGTAATTCCTAATTGACAGGAATCAAAAATAGGATTAGGACACAAAACAATAAAAGCAAATATGTTTTATTTGATGTTAATAAATTAATGTTTTGAAATAGTCCTGATTTTGCATTGTTTAAAGACTTAAATTATTCCTGGAATTCCTTCATCACAATCTTTCAAGCGATCTTTTTGTCCCCTGCTGTTTGCCTGGAACCAGCGACAAGTGATGCAAGTTACATACCACAGCATGAACGAAGTGTTCCTGATTCCCCAACTCCAGATAATCGGTCACCCAATAATTACTTCAAATTGACCATCATGGATAGAATTTACTTAAGAGTTTGAAGTTAGTTCAGAATCACAGGCATTGCTTTTCTAGCTGTGAAGAAAATCATCCTTTTTGCTTCTTGCAAATATCTTGATTCACCATCTTGTGTTTATGATGCTTTGCAAGGAGTAAAAGATAGTCAACTTTGATTTATAGTTCTGCAAAATATTAGTGATTGATTCAGCTAATATTTAGTCTTAGTTTGTTTTATTATTTTAATTACAGCTTAAACATCTTAGATTAATACAAATTTTTCAATTTGATATGATGTTTTGGGGTGATGCCATTTTGACAACAGGCAGAATGACTAGACAGTTTGTAGTGGGAATAGAAACTCAGGAAATAGTGCATTCAGAAAGTATTCAGATCTTCACTTTTTCTACATTTTATGTTACAGCATTATTCTAAAATGGATTTAAAAAATGTTAATCATCAATCTACACACAATACCCTATAATAAAAAAGCAAAAACAAATGTTTAGAATTTTTTGCAATGTAATTAAAAATAACTGAAAATATCATATTTACACAAGTATTCAGACCCTTTTCTATGACACTTAAAATTGAGCTTAGGTGCATCCTGTTTCCATTGATTATCCTGGAGATGTTTCTACAACTTGATTGGAGGCCACCAGTGGTAAATTAAACTGATTATACATTTGGAAAGGCACACACCTGTCTATATAAGGTCCCACAGTTGACAGTGCATGTCAGAGCAGAAACCAAGCCATGAAGACGAAGGAATTGTCTGTAGACCTCAGAGACAGGATTGTGTCAAGACACAGATGTGGGGAAGGGTATAAAACAATTTCTGCAGCATTGCAGGTTCCGAAGAGCACAGTGACCTCCGTCATTCGTAAATGGAAGAACTTTGGAACCACCAGGACTCTTCATAGAGTTGGCCGCCCGGCCAAATTGAGCAATCGGGGGAGAAGGGCTTTGGTCAGAGAAGTGACCAAGAACCCGATGGTCACTCTGACAGAGCTCCAGACTTCCTTTGTGGAGATGAGAGTCCAGAAGAACTATATCTGCAGCACTCCACCAATCAGGCCTTTATGGCCGAGTGGCCAGACGGAAGCCAGTCCTCAGTAAAAAGCAAATGACAGCCCACTTGGAGTTTTCCAAAAGGCCCAAAGGATTCTCAGACCATGAGAAACAAGATTCTCTGGTCTGTTGAAACCAAGATTGTACTCTTTGCTCTGAATGCCAAGCATCACGTCTGGAGGAAACCAGGCATCGCTCATCACCTGGCCAATCTACAGTGAAGCATGGTGGTTGCAGCATTATGCTGAGCAGATGTTTTTCAGCGGCAGGAACTAGGAGACTAGTCAGGATTGAAGGAAAGATGAACAGAGCAAAGTACGGAGAGATCCTTGATGAAAACCTGCTCCAGAGAGTTCTGGACCTCAGACTGGGGCGGAGGTTCACCTTCCAACAGGACAATGACCCTAAGCACACAGCGAAGACAACGCAGGAATGGCTTTGTGACAAGTCTGTGAATGTCCTTGATTTGAACCCGATTGAACATCTCTGGAGGGACCTGAAAGTAATTGTGCATCGATACTCCCCATCCAACCTGACAGAGCTTGAGAGGATCTGCAGAGAAGAATGGGAGAAATTACCCAAATACAGGTGTGCCAAGCTTGTAGCGTCATACCCAAGAAGGCTTGAGGCTGTAATCGCGGCCAAAGGTGCCTCAACAAAGTACTGAGTAAAGGGTCTGAATACTTATGTAAATGTGATATTTCGGTTATTTATTTTTAATTACTTGCAAAAATTTCTAAACACCTGTTCTTGCTTTTTTATTATGGGTTATTGTGTGTAGATTGATTTCAAATAAAAGAATTTAATAAATTTTAAAATAAGGCTGTAACGTAACAAAATGTGGAAAAAGTGAAGGGGTCTGAATACTTTCTGAATGCACTTGTTTCAGAGTGATGGCAAGTTCAAAGTATGGAGGATAAAAGGAACTGTCCAAGATCCAAAGCATACGACCTCATCTGTGAAACACAGTGGTTGGGGTGTGATGGGCTGGGCATACATGTCTGCTGAAGGTACTGGCTCACTTACCTTCATTGATGATACAACTGCTGATGGTAGTAACATAATGAATTCTGAAGTGTATAGACATATCCTATCTGCTCAGGTTCAAACAAATGCCTCAACTCACTGGCCTGCAGTTCATTCTACAGCATGATAATCATCCCAACAAAGGAGTTTTTCAGCTAAGAAATGGTCAATTCTTGAGTGGCCAGGTCAATCACCCAATCTGAACCAAATTGCACTTGCCTTTTATATGCTGAAGAGAAAACTGACGAGGACTAGTCCCCAGAACAAGCATAAGCTAAAGATGGCTTCAATACAGGCCTGGCAGAGTATCACCAGAGAAGACATCCAGCACTGGTGATGTCCATGAATCGCAGACTTCAAGCAGTCATTGCATGCAAAGTATATGCAACAAAATACTAAACATGACTGCTTTTATTTACATGACATTGGTGTTTCCCAAACATTATGGTGCCTTGAAATTGGGGGGGGGGGGGGGGGGGGAGACTATGTATAAAAAATACTGCTGTATTTTCTACATGGTGAAACCCAAATTTATAAAAATGGTTCTGACTGTGTACCCTATCTCTGCCTCTCATAATGTTATATACTTTTTCAGGTACTTTTTAAAATCTGACAATGTGCACTTTAACCACATGTGATTTGCTTATATTACAAATCTCAAATTGTGGAATACAGAGGCAAATAAATTAATGATGGGTATTTGTCCCAAACATTATGGAGGGCACTGTATTTGTTCATCGTTTTTAATGCTCCATCCCAGAGCCACTCTGACCTTGTTGACCTTTGTTACTACACGTTTTTTCCCCCCATTAAACTCACTGGGAGTTTAATGGATAACACTTCCTCTTTCAACTAGGCACATTGCAGTCTTCGGGATCATATTTAGTCAAGGTGCTTCAGATAATTATTCTGTTGTTTAAAATTACATCTTATCTTTAGCTTCTTTACCTGTCACCTTAACTGTGCACTTTGTATCTCATCATCATCCCACTTTGAATCTGTACTGCCTCCTTGACACAGGTCCATAGAGTTGCAGCTAGTGGAGTTAAAAGTACAAATGGGATGCCACTATGCTTTCATCTTTCTGTTAAGGTCTTCCCTTTAACAACATGGACACATCAAAAATAGGTGGCATATATACACAAGATCCTTAAAATGACCTGAAGCCCCTCCAGCCTCCTTATAGTACATTTCCAAGCTTCAGCGCCCTTTTGTAAAAGGCACCCTTCTACAATGTTTCACATCACTTCGGAAATCCAATCAATGTACTGAGAAAACCCTCTCTTAAAATCATGCTTTTTTGCGGTTAAGGTAGACCTCTGTAATCTCTTCATAATATCTTTAATAGGGTTCCAATAATGGAAGTAAAACTTGGAAGCCTAGAATTAGATTGTTTGGCAATCAATCTCTTTGTTTTCCTTTGGGAGGGGAGTGTTGTTGGTGGTTATATTTGCTGTTTCTTAGTCTTGAGAACATTGAAACGTCACGAGCAGACTTACAATTTCTTGAGCCAATTCACAGCCCTGATATAATACTGCCAAGTATAGTGCGCACCTTGAGTTTCAACTACGTCTCCAATGTGTCCACTGTTATATTACAACTTTCCATATTTACATGTTTTATTCACATTCATATTAAATGAAAATGTTAACACTCTTTTCACTACTTTCTTTTATGAACACCATGGAAAATTGCCAACAACAGTGCAGACTCATGGTATACTAGAATACTGGTTTGTATAGTTTCCAGTTATGGTTTGCACATGATCCCTCTTGTTCTTTTATTGACATTCTTCATCCTAATTTAATAGCTCACCTAATCCTGTTTCTTAACTGAATAGTTAAACAATGCATATGCTTTCTCTTAAAACAAGTTTTGACTTTTTTCATTGTTCCTGACCTACTTCAAGGAGAAATTATTTTTTCTACCCAAGTTTTCTTTGTAAACTCTTCCAATTTCGTTCCATGCCTTTCCTGTTTTAATATCCTTATAGTTATCTCTCTGATGCCTT
Source organism: Raja brachyura (assembly GCA_963514005.1). Next base: position 65,863,479 of record OY740786.1, read on the forward strand.
TTTTTTTTAAAGAAAAAAAGCATCAATAAAATGATGTACTTTAAACATCCTTTTCTATCCTTCCCAACCTGGAATGTGAAAACATGATCAACAGATATCAGACCTCTTTTTTCCCTGTTTTTTTTGTTTTAAAAACAAAATGTTTCACAATTTCTACAATGCTTTTTTTCTGCTTCTCATTAATTAAGCTTAAATTCAATGCTACTATGTGTTAATTGTTTAATACATTGCTTTAAACAAGTCCATGACTATACCATAAACCATGCACACTTTTCACATTATGCATCCCATTAAAGAGTCCTTAAATCTACTCTAACTACAGCACAAATCTATGTTTTCATCTCTAACAAAACCACCTCAGTGACCATTTAGACTTTAGTTACAGCATAGAAACAGCCCACCAGCTCCATGCCAACCATCGATCACTACATTCACTAGCACTATCCTACACACTAGGGACAATTTACACTTTGAATGAAAGACTTTGAATGGAACATACGTGCCATTAACTCAGATGAGAAAAATACTGAAAATTACTAAAAGTTAGCACTAACTATGTTTGATTTGTTTCTTTAATAATAACCGAGGCAAGGAAATCTGAGATATTTTTCCAGAATCTGTTTTAATATTAACTTTCTCTGGGAACAATATCCTTCAGATTGTCAGTTTGGAAAATTGAGTGTTTTTGGATGAATGATATCCGTAGATGGCAGAGTGATGCTGTTGTCTGTATGGAGTTTGTACGTTCTCCCTGTGACCATGTGGGTTTTCACCAGATGCTCCAGTTTACTCCCACATTCCAAAGACATGCAGGTTTGTAGGTTAATTGGCTTCTGTAAATTGTCAGTAGTGCTTCGGATAGTGCTAGTGCACGGGGTGATCCCTGGTCGGTGCGGACTTGGTGGACCGAAGGGCTTGTTTCCACACTGTATCTCTAAATTAAAATAAACTACATGCACCTCACGTTTTCACGGTGTTTGCGTTCTTGAAATGTGGCACGCAATTCCAAAACTTGTTAATTAAACATAAATGGCTGTCAACAGTAAGTTTGAGTATTATTCCGAAAATATGAATGCGTAAATCAAACTTTGGTATTAAAGGAACATGTGCATTATTGCAAAAACACATAAATTAAACATAGCGTAGGACATGAGGTACCTGTAATTTGGGGTGCCTGAGGCTTTTGGGGTGTATGATGTTGGGGTGTATGAAGCAAATCACAAATAACTTGCTTCATCGTACTGCATGGGATCAGGAGCGATTGGAAGGACACAGAAATTACAGGATAGGGGTGATGGTGCAGGAGGATACAGTTGTGATGGTAGCCGGGGAATATATATGAAGGACCAATGCCTATGTTGATGGTTTGAAAAGAGTTGATAATTGATTAGGTGACACCAACACTCTGCAAACAAAAGCATACTAAATTTCCTGTGGAGTTTACAAATCCTTGCAACCATTTCAGACTAAGACAGACTCACCACATTGAATTTTAAATTGAATGGACTTTAAATTTATTTGCAATTTTAAGTTGGAATGTGCAGTTAATAACTACCAATATTTTTGGATTTTAATATGGCACATTTTCAAGCATTTAATGCAGGGATAAAGCTTGTAAAACCAACTGAGGCAGTAAATGCTAAAGGTCGCCAGAACAGTTCCTAATGAGCTTTGCTACTGACTGACTAAAGTCTGCATCTAGCTGCAGTGTTTGCTCTACCTTTTTTCTTCAAATTAATCATTATCTCAAAATTCTTCTGAATAAGTTAAAGTTAAATTTAGGATTTTGCACAGCACAGATTCCAGGATATGAAAGCTTCCAGGTTGATAGCAGATTGGAAGTAAAAGGTCGAGTGAAAAAATGTGCATGCAGGGCGAGCCATTAATGGCATTTAGTTTAGTTTTGAGATACAGCATGGAAACAGGCTTACCAATTCACACTAGTTCTATGTTATCTTACTTTAGCATCCATTCCCCACACACGGACGGCAATTTACAGAGACCAATTAACTTACAAACCCGCACATCTTCGGGATGCTCAAATAGTAATTGGACATAAAACAGTATTACTCTAATGTGGAACAATAATGAAACTGAGCCCTAATGCTAGACAAAATTCAAGTATGTACAGTGCATTCAGACCCCTACACTTTTTCCACATTTTGTTATGTTACAGCCTTATTCTAAAATGGAATAAATTAATTTGTTTAATCTGAATACAATACCCCATAATAAAAAAGCAAAAACAGGTGTTTAGAAATTTTTGCAAAGTAATTAAAAAAGAAATAACTGAAATATCACAGTTACTAGGTATTCCGACCCTTTACTCAGTACTTTGTTGAGGCACCTTTGGCAACGATTACAGCCTCAAGTCTTCTTGGGTATGACGCTATAAGCTTGGCACACCTGTATTTGGGTCATTTCTCCCATTCTTCTCTGCAGATCCTCTCAAGCTCTGTCAGGTTGGATGGGGAACATTGATACACAGCTATTTTCAGGTCCCTCCAGATGTTCAATCGGGTTCAAGTCTGGGCTCTGGCTGGGCCACTGAAAGACATTCACAGACTTGTCACTAAGCCACTCCTGCGTTGTCTTGGCTGTGTGCTTAGGGTCATTGTCCTGTTGGAAGGTGTACCTCCGCCCCAGTCTGAGGTCCAGAACGCTCTGGAGCAGGTTTCATCAAGGACGTCTCTGTACTTTGCTCTGTTCATCTTTCCCTCAATCCTGACTAGTCTCCCAGTTCCTGCTGCTGAAAAACCACCCCCCCCAGCATAATGATGCCACCACCATGCTTCACCATAGGTATGGTATTGGCCAGGTGATGAGCAGTGCCTGGTTTCCTCCAGACGTGACACTTGGCATTCAGGCCAAAGAGTTCAATCTTGGTTTCATCAGACCAGACAATCTTGTTTCTCATGCCTTTTGGCAAACTCCAAGCAGGCTGTTGGGCCTTTTGCTGAGGTGTGGCTTCCATCTGGCCACACAACCATAAATACCTGATTGGTGGAGTGCTGCAGATATAGTTGGCCTTCTGGAAGGTTCTCCCATCTCCACAGAGGATTTCTGGAGCTCTGTCAGAGTGACCATCGGGTTCTTGGTCACCTCCCTGACCAAGGCCCTTCTACCTCAATTACTCAGTTTGGCCAGGTGGCCAGCTCTATGAAGAGTCCTGGTGGTTCAAAAGTTCTTCCATTTACAAATGACGGAGGCCACTGTGCTCTTCGGGACCTGCAATGCTGCAGAAATTGTTTTATACCCTTCCCCAGATCTGTGTCTCGTCACAATCCTGTCTTGGAGGTCGACAGACAATTTCTTCATAGCTTGGTTATTGCTCTAACATGCACTGTCAACTGTGGGACCTTTATATAGACAGGTGTGTGCCTTTCCAAATCATGTCCAATCAATTTAATTTACCACTGGTGGCCTCCAATCAAGTTGTAGAAGCATCTCTAGGATAATTAATGGAAACAAGATGAACCTAGGCTCAAATTTGAGTGTCATAGCAAAGGGTCAGAATACTTATGTAAATGTGATATTTCAGTTATTTCTTTTTAATTACTTTGCAAAAATGCACATCTGTTTTCGCTTCTTCATACTGGGGTATTGAGTGTAGATTGATGTTAAAAAAAGAATTTAATCCATTTTAAAATAAGGCTGTAATGTAACAAAATGTTGAAAAAGTGAAGGGGTCTGAATACTTTCTGAATGTACTGTATGTTTCAGTTACCACAGAAATTGTGTTCTTGGTGATGAAGAGAGCTGAACATCCTAAAGCTGTCAGATGCTTTAAAAATGTGCATTGGGTATTTATTGCAGATTAATATTTTTACTGGCAATTAAATTGTTTATAATGACATGATATTAACAAATATTGTAGATCTGGGTAATTTAAAAGAGCAGGAATGAGGTCTATATTGCGACTAGATGGAGGGAAAGTATATTTAATTCTAAAGATCTCACTACCTGACCTAAAAAATGTAGAAATATTAATGTGTTTTACTTTTAGTCGCTGCATTTTAAGTTTTGCCCTAGGAGTAGCGGGGTAGAGATTATAGTGGGGTAGAGATTATAGTGGGTAGAAAAAGATGGGGGTGGGACAAATCGTGGCAAATCATAGATATATACAGGTAAGGATGGTTATTTGATTGGCAGGTCGGTGGACAAAGGCTAGAGATGAAAATGAAACAAATGGGGACTATCGGAGACAAGAAAGGTGTTGATGAAGAGAAAAAGTCAAATGTGAAGCCAGAGGGTGGGATATCGGCAGAAGGGGATGAGGAGGTCGGCGGTGGAAGATGGGTGAGATTGTGGAAGAATGGGTGCACACTGGAAGAGAGGGTGGTGGAAAGACAAAGAAGAGAGAAAAAATTGGGGTGGGAGTTACCTAAAATTTATGAATTTGATGTTCATTCCATTAGGTTGTAAGCTATATATAGCCATGGGCACTCGGATGGGCCCTTGTTGTGCCTGCCTTTTTGTTGGTTGCGTTTCTGTATAGGAACACAATTAAAATTGTGTACGTTTAGTTTAGAGATACAGCATGGAAAGAGGCCCTTCGGCCCACCGTGTCCATGCTGACCAGCGATCATGCGTACACTCGTTCTATCCTGCACACTGGGGACAATTTACAAAGGCCAATTAAACTACAAATCGGCAAGACTTTGGAATGTGCCAGGAAACCAGAGCACCAAGAGAAAACCCACGTAGTCACAGGGAGAACGTGCAAACTTCGTACAGTCAACACCCGTAATCAGGATCAAACCCGGATCTGTGGCGCTGTAAGGCAGCAACTCTACTGCTGCGCCACTGCCGCCCTATTGGAATCCTTCCAACTCTGAGTTAACTGTCAGTCTCTTTCACACTATTCACCTTGGGTAGATAAGAGATATGTATATCCAATGTTTCCTTGCAGACATATTTTATATTTGACTGCATCTCCCCTTCCAATTATAAATCTACACTGTGCCTCCTTCCCCAGCCAAATTAGTTCAAACTGTCCCCAACACACTTGGGTGGTGGACCCAAGCAAGAACACTGCAACCTGCCAAGCTTGAACAGGTCACTGGTCTCCAGAAATGGTGCCAGTGATCCAGAAATTGTTTTAGTTATACATTCATCTGACCTAACTTCCTAATTCTTAAACTTTACACATGGCACCAGAAGTAATTCAGGGTACATATTTAGAGGTTCTGCTTTTTAATCAGCTACAAGGGTCCCATGTTCACATTTCAAGCAATGTTACAAAATTTTGCGATTTTAAAGATCAAGTCTGCAATTTATTCCATCAGATAAAGCATAAAAAGAAGTTTAATTTGACACCTAATTCACTTTCATATCTTCATTATTAAAAAAGTTATGGCCATTTTCATACTCGGGAATTAGCATCTTGTTCCCTATTGCTTTTGCATTGACTTAACACAAAAGCTGTGATCGAGGACAGTCAAAATCCCATAACTTTCTGAAAAATTAAGAGAACTGAATGAAAGTTTCAGTTATTATAGATTGAAACATTCTGAAACGAATATAAAACATCTTACTTGGATGACCTGAAATTAAAGCATATAATTAGTTAATTACCTAATTGTAGTTAATTACAAAATTGACTGTCCTGACGGAAATAGTAATAAACACCCAGACTGCCTTGAAAATTCAAAAATGTGATACTCTCAAGATCAGAACTTTAATATTGTATTATATGCTGTGTCTGTAACAGATAGGTAAATAAATTAAAATTTCTAGCAATAGACCAAGTCTTTATGGAGAAGATCAGTTGCTATAATAATCAGTAGCATCATCATACACCTCAGATTGTAACCAATAAGCAACTCTGTACACCTTGTTTTTCCTGGATTTTTCAATTTTGGCATTGTGAACTACAGTTTTTGCTCTTCAAACCATGCATAACATGCCTTTCTGCCCACTACTTTCCCGTTAAGAATGTCCTGTAGATTCCATTTCTTAAGAAAAGGATATTTTCTTAAAATAGCTAAGTATCCAAATAACAAACTAATCCCATTCACACAAGAATTCACAATATAACATGATTTTTAAATATCACTGTCATGAATTCATGTGCCAGATGGAAGGAATTTGATGTTTAATTCCCATAAATTAATCTAGAAACATCCACTCAACATTATTTTTTTTAATTTTTTTGCACAATACATGGGGCTAAAACTGATATTTAGTATCAAAATATTGACTATGGGTAGACAATAACACAAAATATAGATGATTTAGATGCTCTTATGAAATGATTGTCCAAAAAAAGAGCATTTAAATCGTCTTGCGAGTTGGTTTCTCTGGAACGCGATCGATTGAAACTTTGAGGTTGCGGTTGCGGTGAATTTGAACCCCATATCAGCAGGAAAAACACTGCTGGTTCCAATGGGGCCCAAATCACATTTTCTCAACGTAAAATTAGATTAAAGCCATCCCAAGAAGCAGGTTTATATGTAAAATAACCTACTTACCCTTTGTTTTGTCCCGTACTTGCGATCCGTCACGTTGTAGGCGTTGACGGCGTTAGAAGTCGCTTTTTAATTTAATCAAATTATTAAATTGTCTCACGATTTTAAAAAAAAAAACGGGAACGGAAGTCGGATCGATTGTTCTTCAGCAGCTAGCAGCCCGAGGAAATCCGCCTCCGTCAGGCATTAGAAAGCTGCATTTTATTCCCGCCCCCCCCCCCAAAGGCGCCAAAGTCACACACACGCCAGTGGCAGAACTACAGCGCCGCTGAAGGTAAGTTTTGTAACATCGCTACTATATATACTGTATTTGTATACTTGCACTGACTGTTCCCAAACAAGCTTACAGAGCCATAACATCTCTTTCTTTCTCTTTCTCTCTCTTTCTTTCTCTTTCTCTCTCTTTCTCTCTCGCTTTCTCTATCTCTTTCTCTCTCTCTCTCTATCTCTCTCTCTCTCCCTTTCTCGTTCTTTCTCGTTCTCCTTCTCCCTCTCCCTTTCCCCCTCCCCCTCCCTCACCCGCTCCATCTCTCCCTCTCTCCCTCTCTCTGTTACTATATTCTAATTCTTAATCTCATCACTCTTAACATATCCTCACAATCTCCTGCATATCCTGCCTATATTCTAACAGCTGCATAGTTTTTTTTTACCTATATTTAATATTTCTTCACCATCAAAGTTTCATTCCCATTCTTCAACCTGTTTGTTAGGATCAGTCTTGACATCAATGGCACTTGCCCAATATCCTGCCACGGCAATTTATTCCTGAATGTTGCTCAACCGTGACTTCCAGCATTGTCTTGCTGCAAATTCGAACTCTTCCCCGATGACTAAACTGATCTTTAGGATAGCTGATGAATTGGTTTTCCCTGCAGAACAATATCAAAAATAGTCAGTCAATCTCTTATCTGCTATTCTGGTCAAATTATGGCTTCCCTACCTTTCACCTTTACCCTTTCTTTTCTTTACCTAAAAAAAAGTTGATGTACACCTTGAAAATTTAACTTGCTACCCACTGCCTCTTGGAGAAAATATTCCAAAGACTGAGCCCTTTGTGTGAATAATGTTTGAAAAGATGACTGCTTCCTGACTTCATTCCAAAGTGGTTTTGTACTCTTTTTAAGATTGTGTGTTCCTAATTAAAAATATTAGTTCCTGTACATCTCCTGTATTTCATCATCTTAAACATACCAATTAAATCATCAGTTAATCTTTGAGGTTGTAGAAACTTCAACAGAACTTTATTTAGGTGTTTTGAAAATATTGAAATGTAATTTTTTTAAATGCAATCAGTAAACATCATCAATAAATCAGTAGGATGGCGCAGCGGTAGAGTTGCTGCCTTACACCGCCTGAGACCCGGGTTCGGTGAATATGGGTCAGGAGTATGCTTAGGGAGTTTGTACATTTTCCCTGTGATCGCTTAGGCTTTCGCTGGCTGCTCCGGTTTCATCCCACACTCCAAAGATGTACAGGTTTGCGGGTTAATTGGCTTTGGTAAAATTGTCCCTAATGTGTAAGATAGTGTTTGTCTCCGGCGATTGCAAGTAGCGGACTCAGTGGGCCGAAAGACCTGTTTCCACGCTGTATCTCTAAAACTAAAGAGGAATATTCGCGAACATCTCTAACCTGTTCATACGCCTTTCTAAGGTTCCCACCTGCTTTAAGACCACTTAGCCCATGTCCTTCTAAATGCTGTATATCTTAGCCTTCAGAATACTCTCTAGTAACTTTCTGATCACAGATGTTGGGATCACTGGACTGTAGTTCCCAGGCTTCTCCGTGCAGCCTTTCTTGAATAGAACAACATTTGCCACCTCTTGGGATTATCCCCAGCACTGATCCCTGAGGCACACCACTTGTCACAAGCCTCCAGTTCAAAAAACAACCTTCCACCATCACCCTGCTTCATCCTCTACTTCCTTCCGTGATGCCAATTTTTAATGCAGTCAGCTAGCTCTCCCTGAATTCCATGCAATCTAACCTTTCAGAGCAGCCTATTATGCAGAACCTTATTAAAGGCCTTGTTTACATAGAAACATAGAAAATAGGTGCAGGAGTAGGCCATTCGGCCCTTCGAGCCTGCACCACCATTCAATATGATCATGGCTGATCATCCAACACAATATCCTGTACCTGCCTTCTCTCCATACCCCTTGATCCCTTTAGCCACAAGGGCCACATCTAACTCCCTCTTAAATATAGCCAATGAAGTGGCCTCAACTACCTTCTGGGGCAGAGAATTCAAGAGATTCACCACTCTCTCTGTGAATTTTTTTTTTTTCATCTCGGTCCTAAAAGATTTCCCCCTTATCCTTAAACTGTGACCCCTTGTTCTGGACTTCCCCAACATCGGGAACAATCTTCCTGCATCTAGCCTGTCCAACCCCTTAAGAATTTTGTAAGTTTCTATAAGATCCCCCCTCAATCTTCTAAATTATTGCGAGTACAATCCGAGTCTATCCAGTCTTTCTTCATATGAAAGTCCTGACATCCCAGGAATCAGTCTGGTGAACGTTCTCTGTACTCCCTCTATGGCAAGAATGTATTTCCTCAGATTTGGAGACCAAAACTGTACGCAATACTCCAGGTGAGGTCTCACCAAGACCCTGTACAACTGCAGTAGAACCTTCCTGTCCTATACTCAAATCCTTTTGCTATGAATGCTAACATACCATTCGCTTTCTTCACTGCCTGCTGCACCTGCATGCCTACTTTCAATGACTGGTGTACCATGACACCCAGGTCTCATTGCATCTCCCCTTTTCCTAATGGCCACCATTCAGATAATAGTCTACTTTCCTGTTTTTGCCACCAAAGTGGATGACTTCACATTTATCCACATTATACTGCATCTGCCATGCATTTGCCCACTCACCCAGCCTATCCAAGTCACCTTGCAGCCTCCTAGCATCCTCCTCACAGGTAACACTGCCTCCCAGCTTCGTGTTATCTGCAAACTTGGAGATGTTGCATTCAATTCCCTCGTCCAAATCATTAATATATGTTTTAAATAGCTGGGGTCCCAGCACTGAGCTTTGCGGTTTAAATCCATACAGACAAAGTCTACGGCTTTGCCTTCGTCAACCTTTTTAGGTATTTCTTCACAAACTCAATCAGATTCGTAAGACATTTGTGAGTTCACCTGGAACATCTGGGTGACAAGGGTACCCACACCAGACTCTTATTTGTTGACTCCACCTTCAATATCATAATTCCAACTAAGGCCATCTCCAAAGTCATAGACCCAGGAGTCAGCACCTCTCACTTCCTGACCTGCAGATCACAATAAGTGAAGAAAGGTGACAAAACCTCTTGATAATTCTCAATACCAGTGTCCCGCAAGAATGAATTCTCAGCACAGATGCTTGCTTGATCTGTTGAATATTTCCAGTATTTTCTGATTTATTGCGAATTTCCAGATCTTTTTTTTGTTTTCAGCAACTTAATAATTTCATTAGTTTACTGTTGAATTACCTTATATAGTGTTAAAATAACAAAATGTTTTGAAACAAGAGTGTCCTCTGGTACTTAAACACCAAGTTTCAAAGGTTATTTAACACTGAGGATACTTGAGCAACTCAGAAGCTTCTGTGGAGAATTCTTCCTTCCTTCAAATTCAAGCGAAATTGTTGAAAATATGGGTGCTGTGACTTTAAATGTATTTTGCCAGTTTAAACAGTGTGACATAAGCCACAGAGGCATGACGATCTGACTTATTCAAATGCCATGAGTTAATTATTTGTTGGATCACAATCTTGCACTAGTAACCTAATCCAGCAGTTGTTCTAATAATGTTAGTTTAAGCTTATAATTGAATTGACTGGTGATAGTTGAAACATCACCAAATGGGTATTGTGCAAGCCTTGAATTGTTGATTTTTAACAATGCCCTTTAAGTTTAACTTGCATAATACAGTTCTGAAGCTGAGAACACTTCAGATGTGTGGAATTTTACCAAACTTGCTGATACTGGTTGCAAGCAAAGTCACAGAGTTGACTATTTGGAACAGTAAAGTTATTGGTACAAAGTTTTAATGGCTGGACCTGTCCAAGTTTGTGTCGATATAAATATGACAATTTTCTAGCATATAAAATTGATGTGGTCTCTTTTATGTCATTGAAGGATTATATTTGGTTTTAACACAGCCACTTTCAAACTTCATTTGACATTAAAACGCCTGGCTTACCTGAAGACGGCACAGTGGCGTAATGGTAGAGTTGCTGCCTCAGCGCCGAGAGACCCGAGTTTGACCCTGACCATGGGTGCTGTCTGTACGGAGTTTGTATGTTCTCCCTGTGACCACATAGGTTTACTCCGGGTACTCCGGTGTCCTCCCACATCCAAAAGATGTTCAGGTTTGGCTTCTATAAATTGTTACTAGAGTGCAACTTGCGTACGGGTGATAGCTGGTTGGCATGGACTCGGTGGGCCAAAAGGCCTGTTTCTACATTGTATCTTTAAATTATAGACTATATTTAAAATTCAACATGAACCCTTTTTAATTTTTCTCACTTTCCTGATAGTTCAAATTTCTAATGTGCCATTAAACAGACCATTCAGGTGACTGTGTGGTGGTAAGATAGCCCTTGCATTTCTTAAATGGTATAATAATGCTTCTGTTTACTTCAGGATGGTGTGCTGTCACCTGACGATGTAGACCTTGTGGTGTCTGCTGGTTTAGGAATGCGATATGCCTTTATGGGACCTTTTGAAACCATTCATCTCAATGCAGAAGGTAAGTGCTGGTGTGGTCCACCCTACGGTGGTAATTACTAATGGGTGCAATAATGGTGATTTGTACTGGGTTCTCAACCATTTACAATTCATTTTAGGTTCTCCCTGGGTTACTGCAGTACTCTATCCCTGAGAACAGTAACCTGAACAATGCACAGGTCTGAAATGTCTCCATACAGTAGTATATGTACATAAAACATAGGCCAACCAAGGCCATTGTGTAGATATTCATATTAATAATATTTATTGTAATGAAAGATGATGTTCGTTTTCTTAAGTTCCTGCAAGTGTTAACATGTAACTGGGAAGAAAATGCTACATTGTGGTTTATTGCAAGAAAGATAACACAAAGCATAGAAAATTTGCTGCAAGCACTATTCTTGCAGCACTGTGAGTAATTTCATTCTGTTCCCAAAAATGTATATTCTCTTTGGAATGGGGACAATGTAGATTACAAGCTCAATTTCTTGCAATTTCACTCCTTGGTCAGTCATTCAATAAATTCAAAAATACATTTTGGATGCTCGGATGTCGAGCGATGTGCAAATGGATGCTGCTGAGATATGATGGCAGAGCAGTATCAACTGGTTTAGTTGGCCTACAACGTTATAATAGTAAGATTAAATGAGAACTTACCTGTTCGAAGTTTGATCTTTATTTTATGAGGGCTTACGTGAAGAAGCCCCGCCAGGCGCATGCGCATCATACTTCAAAGCAGGGGCTTGAAAAGCACATAAACCGATAGCCGAAGTAAGATAGTAAGGCTAGCAGAAGACTTGAACTACCAGATGATTCTTTAGATTATGAGGACCGGGAGCGGAGGGCACGTAATCGCTCATCGTAACTCCTCATAAAAAAAAAATCAAACTTCGAACAGGTAAGTTCTCATTTAATCTTACTATTTTACTTCGGAGTCACGTGAGTGACTACGTGAAGATTTTGTAGCTCTGTGATTTTCATGCCGTAGATTCATTCCATACGACACACTGCTTCAGTTGACACAGTAGTGAGTAAATAATATATATTGAACATTGCTTGAAATTATGCAATAATTATTTTAATAATAATAATAAAAAGAAAAGAAATGTAATAACTCCTCTATCCCAGGGGGAAATTACAACAAAGGATATGAAAGCAATGACATAAAAAAAAAGCAAAGAATCAAGCAGAACCCAACACAGCGTGTCCAAACCCTGGCACCATGACAACAGGTTTATCGTAAAATTTGGAAAAGGTTTCTTCTTTAAACCATCCTGTGGCCTCTAAAATTTGTCGAGCGGCACGTCCTGTGCCTTCGCCGCGGATGTGGTTGCCGCCCTGGTGGAGTGAGATTTAAACACATGAGTGTCTACTCCAGCTAAATCCAGAACCTGTTTTAACCATCTAGAAATAGTTTGTACTGTCACTTTTTTATATGGTTTCTTGTGGGTAATAAGCATTGCTGTCTCACAACCTCGGACACTCTTGGTTACTTCAACATATTGAGTCAGATGCTTAACCACACACAATGTTTGGTCGACAGGGTATGCTTTAAAGATTACCTTGGTTCCAGCCTTCCCTGGTCTGCTTTGTTTGATTAGATCATAAACATAAAAAGTAATGTTATCTGCAGACAAATGCATACAATCTAAACATAACATTTGCAATGTTTGTACGCTTTGTGCTGACACTAATGCCATGAGCATTACCACTTTAAATGTTAACTTCTGAAAGGACAGTGACGTAATTGGAGCCCACTGCCGAAGCAATGTAAGAACTACACTGACATCCCAAATTTCTGTATATCTGTGTTTTGGGAGGATTTTTATTTAAAATTCCTCTCATAAATCGGGACATCAATGGATGAGACCCGATAGATTGACGTTCTGAAAATCGTCCTAAATAGGAGGACAAAGCACTACGAGCACTATTAATGGCACTATAACTTAGGTGCTGATCAAAATGCAACATAGCAAGGAACTCCAATACATTCGATATATTTGCAGTATGATAAGATATATGATAAGATAAGACTGTATACAAAAAGCTTCCCATTTCTTTATATGAGACATATATTGTTTCTTAGTGCTATCTCTCCAAGCTGCAGTTATGACATCCATGGTCCTATCCGACAGTCCAAGCCCTTGTAATGGTCTGGTAGATTAACAAATTAATATGATCATGCAATGGGTGAACTTCTTCTGTTACTGGTTGTACCAACAATTACTGCAGCTGGGAATTGTCATAAATGGTTGAGTTATCATTCTGAGCATCAATGGGAACCATGGCTGTGTAGGCCAGTTTGGAACCACCAAAACGCCCGTGGCGGAGTCTTGCTCTATTTTGGTGAGACATTGCCTAATCAGGCAGAAAGGGGGAAAAGCATAGAAGAACATATTTCCCCAATGTAGAGACAATGCATCCACTGCTACTGCTCCTGAGTCAGGCTCCCATGAGACGTGTTTAGGCACCTGGTGATTTAATCTGGACGCAAACAGATGAATGTCTGGTAACCCATACCGACTGACAATCTTTTTGAAACTTGTTGGATTTAACATCCATTCTGTATTGTCTTTGAACTTTTGTGATCTGTTGTCTGCCACAATATTGTCTCTCCCTGGTAGATAGATAGCTGAAAGCCAGATATTCCAAGGTATACACCAGTGCCACACCAGGTTGACCAGATAATCACATGATACTGATCTTACTCCTCCCATGTGATTGATATATGCCACAGCTGTGGCATTGTCTACTTGTAATTGAACATGCAAGTCCTTCATTGTAGAACAATAAGCTTTAAATCCATAAAATGCCCCCAATAACTCCAAATAATTGATACCATATGTTTGGAAAATTAAATCCTCTTGGATAGTCCATCTACCACCACAGCTGGTGTCATTGTCTGTAGCCCTCCATCTAAGAGCACTCACATCAGTTTGTAATACCACTGAAGGTTGCTGAACAAATGCTAAAGCTTCCGTCGGTAACTGCATGGACCTATCAAAATGACCTGCACGTTCTTTTAGTGCTTGTGCTCTTGCCCGTTGAAGACTTTGATAATGCAGAGGACCAAACTCGACAGCAGGGAATGCTGCTACTATTTTACCAATAACCCTAGCTACTTCTCGGATGGAGGGATAAGGTTTGTCAGCATGGCAACTACAGGCATTTGTAATATCCCCAACTTTATCTGTTGGCAAAGTTACTAACTTAGCAACTGAATTAATGACAAACCCCAAATAACCAATTGTTTGAGATGGCTGTAGCTTAGATTTTGTTGGATGGATCAGAAACCCTAGCCTTTCAAACAGGCTTATAGTTGCTGATACTGATTCTTCAGCTGATTCCTGAGTGGCATTTACAATTAAAATATCATCAAAATAAGCCATGACAATGTGATTTTGAGCTCTTAATAGTGCCAGTGCTGGTTTCAATAATTTTGTGAACAGCCTGGGAGCTGACATTAACCCATTAAGTAATGCGTCAAATTGCCACAGCTGACCCATCCAGTTAAACTTCAAGTACCTATGATAATGGTGATTAATTCAATTTTGTGAGGTCCAGAATGACTCTACAACCTCCATCTTTCTTTGGCCTGGGGAATTTATTGGACACAAATTGTTGCAGATGATACACCGTACTTTCAATTACTCCTTTATCAAATAAATTTCTAACTTCTTCTTTTATCTGAGAAGTTTCAGGTGCAGAAAACACCAAAACCCGATTAGGTTTATTCTGTACAGGTGGATCAACTCCTTCCATAAATTCTATTGTAGAACCTGACACGGTATCTAATATAAACTGATCAGATGTTATACAGCACCATTCATCATAAAACAATTGTAATCTACCACCAACCGGAGGTTGTTCCCCAAAAGTTTTCTCTGTGATGGAATGAAGTTTTTGTACCTCAGCAAATGACTGTGACAGTCTCCTTCTTCCAACAAATGGGTTGACATTGGGCTGTGATGGGTAATAATACCTTCTCACCACTCCCCTGCCTCTGCTTGTCCCTGCACTGGAATCAAACCCCCTTCTCATCCAGCCAGTTCTTTGGCCATACATGAAAGGTTTCATGAGGCTGATAGTCTATGCCTCCTCATCAATTTCTTTAATTTGCTTATGCAGGTTCTCTCCAAAAAAATAAGCGGGAGCTTGAACATTACTTGATTTGCACAGACCTGCAAATCTAGGGTGCAGTATGGGCCGAATGGCGATTTTCCTCATTCAATTGATCGCAAAAGAAGAATTACAAAACAATGCCAACATGTCTTTTTGTAGTTTAGACATTGCACACCCGTCTACCCGCTTCCCAAAAGCAGTGATGCCAGCCGCAATAAGCTTGAGGACCCGCTGGAAACGTATTTCCTGTCCTCGCATCGTTGAACTCATGGGTGTCCAAATTGGCGGATTCACCGTCGGCACCCTGAGTGACGCACAATTCACAGGTGTTTTATAAAGGTGTACTGTCTCAACCATGACAGTCTCTTGAAGCTGGTGAGAAACCAAATAGTTTATGTTGGCCTCCAGGTTTTCTTCCATGGCTTCACCGCTCCCTTCTGGTATAGCAAAGAATTGTGCTACATCAGGTACACCTGGAGTTTTACTCTTGTGCTGTGGTGGGTATTCAAGACCAAAAACATCACCTTCGGGGTCAGTCTCCTGCCGCCCTGGTACTCCTGAGACTTGCTCAAAGGAGACTTCTTCCAGACCTAAACAAGGCTCTGGAGGTTCACATTCCCATGTTGTATAGGCACCATATTCTTGATATGGAACCCCCTCAGGGGCTGCCTGGGAATATTCTGGGTCTTTGGACCCTTGGTTGATCAGGTTTTGGAGCATTTTAGTCTTGCTCTAGGGAGACCTCATCCAGACCTAAACAAGGCACTGGAGAGTCAGATTCCCATTTGTTACAGGCACCATACTTAGTGCATGGAACTCCTTCGGAGGCTGCCTGGGAAATTTTTGGGTCTTTGGACCCTTGACTGAGTAAAGTGTGGAGCATTTTCTTCATTTCCAGTCTCCCCCACATTCTTGTCCTGTCTTGGAGGAGATTTACTTTATTTTACATTTTCTTGTGTATTTGTGCATAAAACAATAAACTGCATTTGGTAACACATACTCAGAACAGACCTTGTATGTACTTTCCTATCGTTGTGGCCTTGGTGCCCTGCGACACTAGAGCAGCTGGAGGTTATTAACTACGGAAAAAACGGCCACCGGTATCGGAACCAGCACCGCACTTATCTATTTTCCCGATCGCTGCGATGGGACCGCAATGCTGCGTGACCTACTCTTGCTCCTCCCGCTGTACCACAGGCTCCTGCTGACTCGCAAGCCAGCCTTACGGAGCTTAACTCTCGTTGGAAAGTTTTTTTTAAAGACTTACCTGCGAGGTTTTCTACTTACCACTGGTGGAGCTGCACTCTCCAGCTCCGTTCAAAGCGACATGCGTCGACGTAATGATGCGCTTGCGCCTGGCTGGGCTTCTTCACGGAGTCACTCACGTGACTCCAAAGTAAAATTGTTTATTTCAGTGTCATTGTAATCTATTAAACTGTCTGGGGAAAAGTTAACCAGATGTTTTTCTTTAAAGGATGAGTCAAATTATAATGTTACTTCTAAATTCTTGAATGTCAATGGAAGCAAAATCTGCTTGAGGAGACAAATTAGTTTGTTATCCCTTCATGTTAGCCCGAGTCAAGACAGTAAACCCATTACCTGAAACAAAATATTGATCTATTAATTAATTTAACTTATGCGTGTACTTTCTAACCCCTCCACCTCCCACAAAAATACTATCACTCCAAACAGTTTTCAGAGAATGGTGGAGCTTTCTCCAAAGGAGGTCAAGTGTATCCTCCCTTCTCTTGAACCTTGTGGAACATCGCGGAGCTTGCGATCCCTTTACTGGGGATCGAAGCTCCACCCGCAGGGGCCTGTGAACTTTGACATCGTGAAGCGTGCGGTCTCTGGTAAGAAGAGGCTGACTCGAGAGCTCCATGTCGCGGAGAGAGTTTCAACCGCCCCGACGCGGGAGTTTCGATCACCCCGACGGGGATTTCGATCATCGGTTGCTGGGGCTTTGATTGCCCCGACTGCGGATGGTTTGACTGTCCCGACAGCTGGAGAACAAGAGGAAGAAGATTGAACCTTATTGCCTTCCATCACAGTGAGGAATGTGGAATCCACTGTGATGGATGTTTATGGTAACTTTTATGTGGTTGTGTGTCTTGTTGCTTTTCACTTAGTATGGCTGTATGGTAACTCAAATTTTGCTGTACCTTAAATCATGGAATCATGGAAACTTTATTGTCATTCAGACCTTTCGGTCTGAACGAAATTTCGTTGCCTTGCAGTCATACATATAGTAAATAACAAAACACACAATAAACACAAATTTAACATCCACCACAGTGAGTTCACCAGGCACCTCCTCACTGTGATGGGAGGCAAAATCTTAAGTCTTTGTCTCTTCCCTTCTTGTTCTTCCTCTTCCTCTGCGCTGAGGCGATCCAGGCCTCCGATGTTATGACCCCACCGGGTGATGTAAGTAAGTCCCGCGGCTGAACCGTGCTCTGTGAACAGGCCGGTTTAACTCCGCGGCCCGGGGCGGTCGAAGCTGCCGAAGCTGACGCCCTCCAGTCCAGCGGACGCAGCTGTTGCCGCGGGAGCTCCGGAAAAACAGGTCACCAACCTGCGAGCTCCCGACGATGTCGTCCACTGGGCCCGCGGCCGAACCTCCGAAGTCGCTGCCGCCGCCACCGCCATCGGAAAGCCGCCACAGCTCCGAGTCAGGCCGCCGGAACGCCTGAACCTGCCACAGCCCCGAAGTCGGCCAGCCTCGCGCTGGTAAGTCCTGGCTGGCTCTGCCTCCGGAGCCTCGAGGTCGGTCGTAGTTGGAGGCCGCCAGTTCCGCCATTAGGCCTCAGCGCAGACGGAGACGGAGACGGGGGTTACGACAAGAAAAGTCGCGTCCCCCCGAAGGAAGAGACTAAAACATTTCTCCCACCCCTCCCACACACATACACAAAATAATAACTCAAATGAACATGCCATACAAGATAAGAAAACAACAAAAAAAAGAAAAAACAGACGGACTGCAGGCGAGCCGCAGCTGCCAAGGCAGCGCTGCCACTCCAGGTGCATGTTGGTACATGTGACAATAAACTGACCTTGAAACCTTGAATAGAGTAGATTTCCCCCTATTTGTGGAGGAGCTCAATAGTCTAGTTTCCTTATGGGTGCATATAATAAAGTAATTTTAAATTGTAATAATTTTCTAGGGCTCAAGAATTACTGTGAGCGGTATGATGAAGGAATGCAAAGAGTCTTATCATCCTTTGGACCTGTTCCTGAATTTTCTGGTGAAGTTATGGAGAAAATTAACCAGGTAAGTGGAAACCCTTTGAGTTTTTGAAGATCAGACTTATTATAGCTAGTAGGTTCTCAAGGAACTTTTTAGATTTATACATCTCAGGTTATATCAGATCATAAGCATTCGCTCCAAAGAGCCAGTGGATTTGGATTTTATCAAAGAGGCCAGTTTAAAATATCTGCAGTGTACAAAAGGCCATTTTTATTTGGACTAAAGGAGCTGCAGATGCTGGTATAACATGAAAGACACACAATGCTGGAGTATCTCAGTGGTTCTGGCAGCATCTCTGGAGAACATGGATAGGTGACATTTCATAAATATCACCTCTCCATGTTCTCCAGAGATGTTGTCAGACCAGCTGAGTTACTCCAGCGATGAGTTACACGAGCACTTTGTGATGTTTTTTTTAATTTACTATTTCAATTGCTGCTGCTTTGTGTGGTCGTGGGGTAGAAGATTGCAACCCTCACGTGGTCCGCCCTGTTTCGAAGAATGCAATCAACCTGGCGTGCACAATCAAATAAGATCAAATAGAACAAGTTGTCCTACAACTTTAGGCTGTGCACGCCATATGCAAGAAGAAGTTGTGGTCTTTTGTTTTGTTGTTTGTGCCTTTTGATGCTTTCTTCTTCGAATGGATGGTTTTAAACCGAATAAGGGGGGTGGGGTGTCAAATGGGATAGTCGAGGACGGAGTTAAAGGGAAAGAGAGTAAAGGGATGTTTAATGACCCCAGAATTAACGGGAAAGAAAGCTCACAAAGGGATAGGAGAGTATGGCCAAGTGTAATAGGGATCGATGTGAAAGGGGCCACTTGTCAACATAATTGTATAAGGAGTAAGAGTGTTGTAAAAACAAGCCTGAAGGCTTTGTGTCTCAATGCGAGGAGCATTCGTAATAAGGTGGATGAGTTGAAGGTGCAGATAGCGATTAATGACTATGCTATAGTTGGGATCACAGAGACATGGCTCCAGGGTGACCAAGGCTGGGAGCTGAACATCCAGGGATATTCAATATTCAGGAGGGATAGACGAAAAGGAAAAGGAGGTGCGGTAGCGTTGCTGGTGAGAGAGGAGATTAATGCAATAGAAAGGAAGGACATTAGCGTGGAGGATGCGGAATCGATATGGGTAGAGCTGCGAAACTCTAAGGGGCAGAAAACGCTAGTGGGAGTTGTGTACAGGCCAGCTAACAGTAGTATTGGAGTTGGGGATGGCATCAAACAAGAAATTAGAAATGCGTGCAACAAGGGTAACACGGTTATAATGGGTGACTTCAATCTGCATGTAGATTGGGTGAATCAAATTGGCAGGGGTGCTGAGGAAGAGGATTTCTTGGAATGTATGCGGGATACTTTTCTCAACCAACATGTGGAGGAACCAACGAGAGAGCAGGCTATTCTAGACTGGGTATTGAGTAATGAGGAAGGGTTAGTTAGCAGTCTTGTTGTGCGTGGCCCCTTGGGCAAGAGTGACCATAATATGGTTGAGTTCTTCATTAGGATGGAGAGTGACAAAATTAAGTCAGAAACAAGGGTTCTGAACTTGAACAAAGGTAACTTTGAAGGTATGAGATATGAATTGGCCAAGATAGACTGGCAGGTGATTCTTAAAGGGTTGACAGTGGATGTGCAATGGAAGGTATTTAAAGACTGCATGGATGAAGTACAAAAAATGTTCATACCAGTTTGGCAAAAGAATAAATCAGGGAAGGTGGTGCATCCATGGATAGGGAAATCAGGGATAGTATAAAAACAAAAGATGAGGCATACAAATTGGCCAGAAAAAGCAGCCTACCGGAGGACTGGGAGAAATTCAGAATGCAGCAGAGGAGGACAAAGGGCTTAATTAGGAAAGGGAAAATGGATTATGAAAGGAAACTAGCAGGGAACATAAAAACTGACTGCAAAAGTTTTTATAGATATGTAAAGAGAAAGAGACTAGTTAAAACAAATGTTGGTCCCTTGCAGTCAGAAACAGGAGAATTGATCATGGGGAACAAGGCGTTGGCAGACCAATTGAATAACTACTTTGGTTCTGTCTTCACTAAGGAAGACATAAATAATCTGCCGGAAATAGTAGTGGAACGGGGGTCAAATAAGATGGAGGAACTGAGTGAAATCCAGGTTAGCCGGGAGGTGGTGTTGGGTAAATTGAATGGATTGAAGGCCGATAAATCCCCAGGGCCAGATAGTCTGCATCCCAGAGTACTCAAGGAGGTTGCCACAGAAATAGTGGATGCATTAGTGATAATTTTTCAAAATTCCTTAGATTCTGGAGCAGTTCCTGAGGATTGGAGGGTAGCAAATGTAATTCCACTTTTTAAAAAAGGAGGGAGAGAGAAAGCGGGGAATTACAGACCAGTTAGTCTAACATCGGTAGTGGGGAAACTGCTAGAGTCAGTTATTAAAGATGGGATAGCAGCGCATTTGGAAAGTGGTGAAATCATTGGACAAAGTCAGCATGGATTTACGAAAAGGTAAATCATGTCTGACAAATCTTATAGAATTTTTCGAGGATGTAACTAGTAGAGTGGATAAGGGAGAACCAGTGGATGTGTTATATCTAGACTTTCAGAAGGCTTTCGGCAAGGTTCCGCATAAGAGATTAACATACAAACTTAAAGCACACGGTATTGGGGGTTCAGTATTGATGTGGATAGAGAACTGGCTAGCAGACAGGATGCAAAGGGTAGGAATAAACGGGTCCTTTTCAGAATGGCAGGCAGTGACTAGTGGGGTACCGCAAGGCTCAGTGCTGGGACCCCAGCTATTTACAATATATATTAATGATTTGCACGAGGGAATTCAATGCAACATCTCCAAATTTGCAGATGACACCAAGCTGGGGGGTATAGTTAGGTGTGAGGAGGATGCTTGGAGGCTGCAGGGTGATTTGGATAGGCTGAATGAATGGCCAGATGTATGGCAGATGCGGTATAATGTGGATAAATGTGAGGTTATAAGTTATATGGTGGCAAAAACATGAGGGTAGACTATTATCTCAATGCTGGCCGATTAGGAAAAGGGGAGATGCAACGAGACCTGGGTGTCATGGTACACCAGTCATTGAAAGTAGGCATGCAGGTGCAGCAGGCAGTGAAGAAAGCAAATGGTATGTTAGCATTCATAGCGAAAGGATTTGAGTATAGGAGCAGGGAGGTTCTACTGCAGTTGTACAGGGTTTTGGTGATGCCACACCTGGAGTATTGCGTACAATTTTGGTCTCCAAATCTGAGGAAAGACATTCTTGCCATAGAGGGGGTACAGAGAAGATTCACCAGAGTGATTCCTGGGATATCAGGACTTTCATATGAGGAAAGACTGGATAGACTCGGCTTGTACTCGCTGGAATTTAGAAGATTGAGGGGGGATCTTATTAGAAACTTACAAAATTCTTAAGGGGTTGGACAAGCTAGATGCTGGAAGATTGTTCCCGATGTTGGGGGAGTCCAGAACAAGGGGTCACAGTCTAAGGATAAGGGGGAATTCCTTTAGGACCTAGATGAGGAAAACATTCTTTACACAGAGAGTGGTGAGTCTCTGGAATTCTCTGCCACAGAAGGTAGTTGAGGCCAGTTCATTGGCTATATTTAAGAGGGTGTTAGATGTGGCACTTGTGGCTAAAGGGATCAGGGGGTATGGAGAGAAGGCAGGTACGTGATACTGAGTTGGATGATCAGCCATGATCACATTGAATGGCGGTGCAGGCTCGAAGGGCCGAATGGCCTACTGCTGCACCTATTTTTCTATGTTTCTATGAACCCTTCAGAAACTGGATATTCTAAACTGTTTTGATTGGAAAAATATTATAATCTACAGCTCTAATTAACGGTGGAAAATAAATAATTCCCCTGGCTGTCATAGGTATTGCTTATATCCAAAGCATTGAAAGCATCTTTATTAAGAAATGGCAATGTGGAATTTTCTACTACCAATCTTTAAGGAAGTGGTGTAGAAAAAAAAATCTTCAAATTATGAGGCAATTGTACTTTTGTGTGACTTTGGTATTTTTACACAGTTCTTATGCGGTTTCTGAATAGCAATAGCAGCGATTTGAGTTTAGAGATACAATGCGGAACCGGGCACTTCGCTTACCGGGTCCGTGCCAACCAGCGATTCCCGCACATTAACACTATCCTACACCCTCTTGGGACAATTTTTACATTTACCAAGCCAATTAACCTACAAACCTGTATGTCTTTGGAGTGTGGGAGGAAACGGAACATCTCAGAGAACACCCACGGAGGTCATGGGGAGAACGTACAAATTCCGTACAGACAGCACCCTTAATAGGGATTGAACTCGGGTCTCCGGCGTTGCATTCGCTGCAAGGTAGCAACTGTTGCTGCGCCACCGTGACTGCCCATTTTGGAGCAATGAACCCACTTTCATGTTTTGTTTAATGTTGACCTGTGTGTTCAATGGTTCAATGGTGCTTTATTTGTCGCAATTGCATCTGCACAGTGACATTTGTTTTGCATATATTAGATATACTGGTGCTGCCATGTTTTGGTACCATTTCCAAAGTCCAAAATCCGATCATCCCACGCGCTCGATGTACTGGAGCAGTTTTTGCAAACTGGTGTCCCTCTCCTCATCCGGCTAACTTTGTGTATCGGGGTCGCCTCCTGCAACCGACCTTGAAGGTGCTGGAGGTATTACCCCAGATCACCCTTCTACCGGCGCTTGCTCCTCGCGTCCGATGTCTTCAGCTCCATCCCGGTTCCGCCATTCGCTGAGCCTTCAGGTGATCCACGCCTACCGACGGGCCTTCGGGCAAGATCACTCCGACCACCAAGCCTTCAGGTCTACCAGGTGGGCCATGGCATGTAAGGGAGGGAATGCTTAAAAAAAACTGAAATATTACACTTTTGAATGTCTGTTATAACCAACCAATGATCATAAATATGACATTGTATTTTTAAATTCAGTAGAATAGGTCATTTACTTAGTCAATTCATTAATCAGTCTGAAGAAGGGTCTCGACCCGAAACGTCACCCATTCCTTCTCTCCAGAAATACTGCCTGTCCCGCTGAGTTACTCCAGCATTTTGTGTCTACGTCACTTAATTAACTGGATACTGACTTTTACAATAAACCATAGATTTGAAAAGTTGAAATGATTTGTGAAATGGTAATTTGTTCTAATCAACATGTTTAAAATATATAATCAAATTTGTTTTTTTTTGGACAATGTAGACAATGTCTCAAAAAACTTCACCGGATCCAGAAAGCCTCAATGCTCGAAGACTGTGGAGAGAGTCTCATCTGGCTGCTCTGGCAAAGCTGAAATCAGACAACAAATGAAACGTCCCTCAAGGTTCTGTCAGGATTTATATCTTGTTTCTATGATCAATGATGCACTGCATATATGTTGCAGTTATATAAAACTAAATGTTAACATTGTCTGTTCATTTAATACCTTATTACATTTTTGATTTTAACTTTTGCAGTTTGATAAAAATCTTAGTTTTACGAGCTTGTGCAAACATGTCTATATATACTTAAATTACTGGTTTTAACTTGGATATAGATGTTAGTCAATACAATTTTGCCTGTTGTACTCAAAAATGGTTTAGTATAACTTAATTGATTAACAGAGCATGAGCTGCGACCATGTGATAATAACATATTAAGTTTGTGTTGCATTTTAATGTAAAGCAGATCAATTTATGAAATTGGTTATTTCTACAATTTACTGTATTCGAATTTTGAGGATGATTAAATAATGAATATTTGCTCACTGTTTCTCTAAAGTTAGCATATTGCAAAAAATATACTCAACTCTATTTTATCGCCTTGCTGGATTAAAGAGTGATTCTTCAGATGAAAGTTTCCTGTGTTCTTATTCAGCATTGTAAATAAAAATCTTGTAATAACATAGGGTCAGTTAATTAAAGTCACACTGGTTCATCTTTCTACAAAACCTTGGTGAATGTGAATATCAGAAACCCCCTTTTTAATATAAATAAAGGTGAGGGAGGTCTCTGGAGTTCAGCATTGTTTAGTACATCCTCTGAGATCTTACTATCCTACATTCTCTACAGAAATTGCCCCAAGATGCTTCACAAAAACATAGTTGGTCAAAGTTTCTTTATCTCAGCGGCAGTCTATCTCGATGGATAATTAAATGATCAGTATGCTTCAAACCAAGTTTTAATGAATAACGAGGAATTGGGAAAGTTGAGAAGAAAATTTCAATGTAGGATCTGGGATGCTTAAGTTGTAGTTGCTGGTGGCAGATGTGCAAGATGAAAGTTAGAGAAACCCATATCTAGGATTGCTAAAACAACTGATCAAATTTACAAAGGGCAAGGTCTCGAGCATTTTAAATGCAGAAAAGAGTTCTTTAAATAGTACTCATTTTTGATTTCAGGGAGAAGGCAGGAAAATGGGGTTGAGAGGGAAAATAGATCAGCCATGATCAAATTGCAGCGTAGATTCAATGGTCTGAATGTCCTAATTTTGCCCAGGCTATGTTTTATGGTCTTGGCTTTGAAACTTTGGGACAGTGAGCCAGTGTTTAGTAAATAGCTATTCTGTCTGGGATAAATTTTCAGGTCACGGGATTTGGATGGTAAAGTTATTAGGTTGCATTGGCTGATCAGTTGTTCAGAACAGTGAAATTGAGTCTGGAGATACATGGATACTTGAGGGTTCGGTAGCAGAGAAATTAAAGTACACATGGGCAATATTTCTGAGATGGAAGTGGATGTTTTTGGTGAATAGAAAAGATGGTGTCAGTTTAAAGACGAGCATAATAGAGTCAGCTCTGTTGTCAATGTGGAACAAGGCCTCATTCGGATTACCATGACGATCAGTATAGCTGTGAAATTGATTTATTAAAACTATATATAGCATACCCTGACTGATCAACGCACATATAACTTGGTATATAACTTTTAGACAATAGGCAATAGACAATAGGTGCAGGAGTAGGCCATTTGGCCCTTCGGGCCAGCACTGCCATTCAATGTAATCATCCCCAATCAGTACCCCGTTCCTGCCTTCTCCCCATATCCCCTGACTCCGCTATTTTTAAGTCCTATCTAGCTCTCTCTTGAAAGCATCCAGAGAACCTACCTCCACCGCCCTCTGAGGCAGAAAATTCCACAGACTCACCACTCTCTGTGAGAAAAAATGTTTCCTTATCTCCGTTCTAAATGGCTAAATTCTTAAACTGTTGCCCCTGGTTCTGGACTCCCCCAACATCGGGAACATGTTTCTTGCCTCTAGTGTATCCAAGCCCTTAACAATCTTATATGTTTCAATGGGATCCCCTCTCATCCTTCTAAACTCCAGAGTGTACAAGCCCAGCTGCTCCATTCTCTCGCGCATATGACAGTCCCGCCATCCCGGGAATTAACCGTATAAACCTACGCTGCACTCCCTCAATACCAAGAATGTCCTTCCTCAATTTAGGGGACCAAAACTGCACACAATACTCCAGGTGTGGTCTCATTAGGGATCTGTACAACTGCAGAAGGACCTCTTTGCTCCTATTTTGTATCTCATTGCCTTGGAAAATTGAAATAGTGGTTGGGGATTTCTGTTTGAACTCTTACAGCCCCTACTTTCCTCATGTTCCAGTGAGGTATCAAATGGGGAGTTCTCAAATTTCGGGATGGTTGAAGAATGAGGATACTGCTGTTTTCAGTTTTTAAATTACCAAACTAGGCAGTGCATTTCAAAGTTGACCTTTGATAGAAGGTGTTGTAAAAAGCAGTTACTGTAATGTGGTGGCATTAGTGGTAAATTATAGTTTATTGCTGGAGTGTTGATCCACTAGATTGCTTTCTCCAGGATCCCACTGAACTGCTTGGAAAGACACAAAGACACAAATACAAAGTAACTCTGCATCCCTGGAGAACATGGATAGGTGATGTTTTGGGTTGGGACCCTTCTTCAGACTGATTGCAGAGGTAGGGGGAAGGACAAAGCATGGTAGGTCATAGGAATAGTGGAGAGGCAGGACAATGCATAGCAGGTCATAGGTGAACACAGGCGTGGGGGCGGGTTGATATGCAGATGGTTGGACACAAGGCCGGCCTTAGCGGGTGCGGGGCCTAATTGGGAACAATTTTGGTGAGCCCCAGGTTCCCAGCCAAGGTCTGTCAGCCCAGTTATTTAGTATATATTATGAAATTGTACACTAAGGTGCTATGGATTATACACTGTCTGAATCTCTCCTGCTCCTGTTTGACTGTCAGTACCTCCACTGGCTTCCAACCTTTACCGTAGCTGCTAATTACCATTAAACTGCATTGTGATTGGACACAATGCCCTTGGAGACAGCGGCTGATTGGACCGGAGGAGACCTATTTGTTGATTGAACGGGAATTTTAAGGCAAGCTGGTTGGTGATTGGACGCAACCCCCTTAGAGTGAACGATTGATTGGCCGCCAAATAATCAGGCACAAAAAAATTGACAAATAGGAAAACAAAATTCACTGGTCGGTGCGAACTCAGTGGACTATCTGGCTGTATCTCCAAACTAAACAGTATAACATGCAGGTACATTCATTTAAAATAAAATTCAGTGATTATTTCACATGATTTCTCACCGTGTAAAGCTCAGTATCTGACCAATTTCTGTTTAACACGTTTGGTCTGCCGTGAGCATTTTTCTCTCCCAAAACAGTTCATATCTAGCAAACCGATCAACGAACCAGACAGCAGTTGAACGCAGTCATGCGATTAGCAAGCGATTCATAAGATTTGATGGGGCACCCTGAGCTTTTTTGCACTAGTATTAGGGTTAAGTTATTGAATTTATTCGTTTCTCATTTGTTCTCATACAATCTATGAGTATTGTGTTTACACGCCTGTTATGCTGCTGCAAATAAGAATTTCATTGTTCTGTTGTGAGTACACATGACAATTATACATTCTTGCCTCGACTCTTCACTCATGCATTTGTGCAATAGAAAACAGGTAGCCATAGTACTCTGCACCAAGTTTAAAAGAGTCAGTAGTTAGTCAGGAAGTGACTATTCGCCTTCAAAGTGCAACCCTTTGTTAGGTGGCTTCACTAAATGGTGTGACTCAATATTCCTCCAGCAGTTTTTTTTTTGCTCAACATCTGCAGCATCTGCAGTCGCTTGCGATTTAATACTATGTTCTGCTGCGATCTAACTAATGGATGGCACATGCTGAAGCACACACAGCATTGAAATGCTAATACGACAATTAGCAAGAATATTGAATAATACAGTACCACGTAGCTCAGAGGACACTGGGGTTTAATTTTACAAATGCCCATTTTCACGAAGCAAGTCACTTTTGGGAACTATACCAGTTTTTAAGAAGGCAGACTTTGCACTGACCACTTGAAAATAAATCAGTGCTTAACTGGCTATGCAAACGTGATGGTGTGCATGCCACCAAAGCAGCAGGCACCATGGGAGGAAGGTGGGGGAGAGGGAGATGGATGTGGACAGACAGGAGGTGAAACAAAAAGATAAAGAGCTGATTTCAGTCCAACAGCAGTACAAAACTTGAAACAGCTGGTCACGGGGCTAATAGGCTGAAGTGCTTTAGGCTGCTGTTAGACTGAAACCAGCTCTTTCTCTCTGCTCAAAAACAGCAACTTCTTCTTCTCGTTTCCTCTTCCCTGCAGTGCTGCCCTGATCTCGACCTTTCTTGTAATGCTCTGGCATGAAGTAGCGAATGCTGACCACCTTGGTCGTCCCCCTTGGTGTGGTGCATTTCCTGGACTGCCGGACGACAGTGGTGAAGGACAGGCTCATGTTTTCGTCCACACACCTCAGCCCGAAGTACCTGGTGTTGAAGAACATCAGCGTGTTCAGGAGAACAAAGGGCGAGTACACCCCAGCTGCTTACATTCCCAGAGATGCTCTTCTTCCACCCGCGAGAATATTAAACCATTTGGTAGTAAACTTGGTTACATTTTATTCAATTCTTGGACAAAGGTAAGGTAATAGAGATCAGTGAATATGTTCACCATTCGGTTATTTTCGAGCAAAAACTGCTGAATCCCAAGACATCTTTATCTTTTTGTTTCACAGAATCACTTCAAGCCCGGTTTCTGCATTATAAGTGCAACATGAACAGTGATGGAAATAGGTTTTAGGAACTAGGGGTTTGCTAAGGTCCGTGAGACTGAGGTTGGGATGGAGGGGGGGGGGGGGCAGACGCTATAAGACCCCGGTGAGATATTTTATTTCTCTGAAATTGAAGATAGACATAAAGCTGGAGTAACTCAGCAGGACAGGCAGCGCAGCGACTCTGGAGAGAAGACCCTTCTTCAGTCTGAACTGAACTCTCGTTGGTGAGAGTACTTGTGATTGTCTGAAGAAGGGTCACGCCCAGAAACGCAACCCTCTCCCCAGACCCCATGCCCGGTCCCGCCGAGCCACCTTAAACTTCAGAGCCAAACAAAAAACACAGAGTGCTGGAGGAACTCAGCGGGCAAGGCGGCTGCCTCACCCGCTGAGTTTCACCTGCATTTTCGTCTACCGCAAAACGTCAATGATTCTGGGAATGCCGAGGCGACAGGGTGAGAGAAATTTAGTGAGAGAGCTAGAGAGAGACGAGATGGGGAGAGAGAGTGTGAGAGAGAAAGAGCGGGAGGGAGAGAGAGAGCGAAAGACAGAGAGACACAACGTGGGTCGGTAGGTGAATGACTAACCTGCACACCAAGAAGAAGTCCCTTCTCGCGGTCCGGAGCCCTCAATCATGATGGTGAGTTTTCAGAAATTCTCAATGTGTCATCAATGCATCGATCTACATTCCTCAGTAAATGTAATTGTGTTTTGAACAAGTATTAATGACACCGCGTGAATTTTATTCAAAGGAACGCAGCGTAATTAATACTTGTTCAAAACACAATTATATTTACTGAGGAATGTGGATCGATGCATTGGTGACACATTGTACAACTACTTGTTAACTACTGGCTGTTAACAAGTGCTAACAGTAGTAGTTAACAAATCGTTTGTGTCTGATGGCCGTGCAGTGGTTGTTATCCATGTTCATTTTTTTAAAAAATCCGGATGGCGAATGTTTAAAAAAAAATCTTTATTTGACAAAGCAAATTCGTATTTCCGTACGAAATACGAAACATTAGTGCGGGGCCCCCCTTAGGCACGAAGCCCAATTGGGAGCAATCGGTCCAATCGTCTAAAGGCCGGCCCTGGTTGGACAAAAGCCAGAGATGAACACACACAGGTGTGAGACAAAAGGATTAGAGAGTCGCAAATTGTGTAAGCAGAGGATTGACGAGGTGCAAATTGTTTAGGAATGGGGGGAAGGGGAGGGGAGAGATGGGTGCAAGGTCAGCCAGGTGGAGGGGAGGGAGTGATGGAAATGAAAGGGATAGGGGATGATTTGTAGAGGTTACCTAAAGTTTAGCAATTTGTCCAACCATGAGCAACCATAACTACTGATAACCTGTGGTTGAACCGTTTTATGAGAAACAGCATTATTTCAGAATAGAGCTGAAAATATCGTTCAAAAATGTTTTGATTCTGCTCGGTAGAAATCTTTATCCAGTAATGATTGATTTATTTTAGTCTTCCAACACCTTTCATGAAGTTTTACAGTTAAACCAATCAATGGGCATTAGATTCAAGATTCAAGAGAGTTTATTGTCATGTGTCCCTGATAGGACAATGAAATTCTTGCTTTGCTTCAGCACAACAGAACATAGGAGGCATGACTACAGAACAGATCAGTGTGTCCATATACCATTATATAAATATATACACACATTAATAAATAAACTGATAAAGTGCAAAAAACAGATAATGGGCTATTAATGTTCAAAATTTTGTCTGATCCAAGTTTAATAGCCTGATGGCTGTGGGGAAGTAGCTATTCCTGAACTTGGTCAGTGCAGTCTTCAGGCTCCTGTACCTTCTACCTGAAGATAGCAGGGAGATGAGTGTGTGGCCAGGATGGTGTGGGTCCTTGATGATATTGCCAGCCTTTTTGAGGCAGCGACTGCGATAGATCCCCTCGATGGAAGGGAGGTCAGGGCCGATGATGGACTGGGCAGTGTTTACTACTTTTTGTAGTCTTTTCCTCTCCAGGGCGTTCAAGTTGCTGAACCAAGCCACGATGCAACCGGTCAGCAAGCTCTCTACTGTGCACCTGTAGAAGTTAGAGAGAGTCCTCCTTGACAAACCGACTCTCCGTAATCTTCTCAGGAAGTAGAGGCGCTGATGTGCTTTCTTAATAATTACATCAGTGTTCTCGGACCAGGAAAGATTGTCAGAGATGTGCACGCCCAGGAATTTGAAGCTCTTGACCCTATCAACCATCGACCCGTTTATATAAACGGGACTGTGGGTCCCCATCCTACTCCTTCCAAAGTCCACAATCAGTTCCTTGGTTTTGCTGGTCTTGAGGGCCAGATTATTGTGCTGGTACCATATAGACAGTCGCTTGATCTCTCTTCTATACTCTGACATCCCCATCAGTGATACGTCCCACAACAGTGGCATTGTCAGCAAACTTGATGATGGAGTTCACACTATGACCAGCTACGCAGTCATGAGTATAGAGTGAGTACAGCAGGGGGCTGAGCACGCAGCCTTGAGGTGCTCCCGTGCTGATTGTTATCGAGGCTGACACATTCCCACCAATACGAACAGACTGTGGTCTGAGAATGAGGAAGTCGAGGATCCAATTACAGAGGGATGCGCAGAGACCCAGTTCTGCGAGTTTGGTAATCAGCTTGGAGGGGATGATTGTATTAAATGCCGAGCTGTAATCAATGAATAACAGCCTGACATATGAGTTTTTGTTGTCCAAGTAGTCCAGAGCGGAGTGGAGGGCCAGCGAGATCGCATCCACCGTTGATCTGTTGTGGCAGTAAGCGAACTGCAGTGGGTCCAGGTTTCTGTTGATGTAGGAGATGATTTGCACCATGATCAACCTCTCAAAGCACTTCATCACCACAGGCGTTAGTGCCACAGGTCGATAGTCATTGAGGCACGTCACCTTGCTGTTCTTGGGCACCGGTATAATTGATGACCTTTTAAAGCAGATGGGAACCTCCGACCTTAGAAGTGACAGGTTGAAAATGTCCGTAAAAACTCCAGCCAGTTGGTCCCCTCTAAAGGATTTCCTGACGTCGGTCTCTGTGACTTAGACTGAAATACCATCACAGCGAATGGGGGCTTGGGAAGGCACATCAGTATTCTCCCTATCAAAGCTTGCGTAAAACGCATTGAGCTCGTCAGGGAGTGATGTTTCGCCGACATTCGAGCTGCCTCCTGATTTCGCCTTGTATTGCAGGAGGTGATTGCATTCAGGCCCCGCCACAGCTGCCGAACATCTGTCTCATTCTCCAGTTAGGAGCAGGAGTCCCTTTTGGCCTTTTTGATGGCCTTACCAAGGTCGTATCTGGACTTCTTGTAGACCACTGTATCATCAGACATGAATGCCCGGTGTCTGGTCTTCAGAAGAGTGCGGATCTCAAAGTTCATCCAAGGTTTCTAATTGGGAAACACTCGGAAGGTTTTTGTAGAGATGCAGTCCTCCACACTTTTCTTTATGAAGTCTGTAATGACTGTGGTGTATTCGTTCAAGCCCGTTGCCGAGTTCTTGAACATTGCACAGTTTACACTCCAAACGGTCCTAGAGTTGTTCCTCTTCTCCACTGCCAGACGGACGTCTGCCTGGGGTGGGATATAGACCGCCGTCAGGATGATGGACATTAATTCTCTATGTTAGGTCAATGTATTCAGTTGAGTTTCCACAGCTCTCCTTCGCTCCAGAATGTTCCTTGTGACTCAATATTGTTTTATGTCACAGAAGAAAGTGTGGAATTGTCATAGTCATCAATCGCTCATCACGTGAGAGGCTACAACATACGCATGTGATGTGACACAACATCTAAAATTACATTTTCTCTATAGACTATTTCTCAACATTCTGTAAGATATCAAGTTTCTCTTCCTCTGCCATACCCTTTGGCTTATTTCTGTACTGTACCGGCGTGCCTGGTGCCAATTAGTATTTGACAACTTTCTCTTTAAATTGATTCTCATTTTACTTTAGTATAGAGATACAGTGCGGAAACAGGCCTTTTGGCCCCACAGAGTCAGTGCCGACCAGGATCATCAGTGCAGATAATAATTTCACTTTTTGTAGCACCTTTTAAATATAGTAACTCATTTCAAAGAAGTGTTACCTCCAAATGTAATCAATTGAAAAAGAGAAAATACCAGAAATATTAACAGATCACGTGGAATTTTTTGAAGAGTGAAACAATTAATGTTTTATATTAATGAACTGATTAAAAAAACTAATTGCTGAAGATTAGCTCATTCTCTCCTTTGACATGCTATCTCAAATTCCAAATGTTCCCAACAATTTCATGTTGATTGCATCCCGTATTAAAATTTTGCTTTTGTTAAAGAAAGGCAGGTGTTCAAAAAATGTGGTGAAAGAACATTTTTGGCTCCTTGAAAAATCCTTTTCTCCTCCGAGTGAATCAAGGACTAACCCTGTTATTAATCGCCAGGACCAAAGCAAAGAATTAGAAGCAGTTTCATAACATTTAAACTTCACCTTTTATTCACAGAGCCCCACACTTTATAACTAAAGCAATCATATTAAACATTTCTCACACACATCTTTCAATGTTATTAAACTGAAATCTTCAGCATTGAATATTATGAAATGACAAAAGATCTATTCATGCAAAGAGTCTCGTTTTACAGAGCATAGAGGAAAGCCTTGTTTCTTCCTGCTCAAGTAGTAACAAATATCAAACATGAAGAATCAGAATTTTGCACCGTCTCTTTCAAAGAAAGTATTTGTAGCCTAATTGTTGATCTCCAGATAAAGCCTCTCCTGTAAGAAGGATTCCCATTGGACAGAATTCGCATTTTGCTGAAACATTCTTTACCTAAATGAAATGTTATCTTGGAACTAAATTTTCAAAATGAAATGGAATGTAATATAACACATTGTATGAAAGTTTAAAAACAGACAATTTTGTTTGCCAGAGGTTGAGCTGCATATATCAATGCCAACCACTGCAGTTTTTGCTTTGAACATTAATTAGTTTTTATGAGCCAAATGGAATTCAACATTGGTTTCAACAAATAATCAGCTCTGTTCACCCCAAACCACCACCCCCTCACCCTCCCCCCCCCCCCCCCCCAAATAAAAACAAGCTCAGGTTTCTATAGTGAGCCAAGAAGCTATGGTGTTTTGACATGCAGGAGAGAGTGCTGCCACAGACCCAACAATGATGTTTAATTATCCCAAATAACAATCCATGGTAATGGAGTCCTGCGTAATAATGAAATGGAACTTAATCTGATGCGGGCCAGGGGTGTGGTGGGATGGTGCTTACATGCTCCTTGTAATTTGAAGTGCTAGATCAGTGAGCCAAAGACATCAGTCTACATGATCTTTATGCAATTTAAAGTCAGTTAATTAATTAAATTTGGTTGCAATAACAGTTACCAGGGAACTCCTGGCATGGCCCAACTTTGGAATTGCTGCGAGATCCAGCTAGTTTATGTGATTTAATTGATAATTAATCTTGCCTTATCCACTTGGAAACCAGACTGAGTCAATGGATTCTTACTTGCCTCTTGAATGGCCTCGAATGTTATAGTCATACAGCGTGGAAACAGGCCCTTCGGCCCAACTTGCCCACACCGACCAACATGTCCCATCAACATGGTCAGGATTAATCTACAATTGGAGAGGGAGAAGGGTAGATCGGAGGTGTCAGTGTTGCAGTTGAATAAAGGGTACTATGGGGCCATGAGGGAGGAGCTGGCCAAAGTTGACTGGAAAGATACACTAGCAGGGATGACAGTGGAACAAAAATGGCAGGTGTTTCTAGGAATAATACAGAAGGTGCAGGATCAGTTAATTCCTAGGAGGAAGAAAGATTCCAAGGGGAGAAAGGGACGACCATGGCTGATAAGGGACGTCACGGACAATATAAAAATTAAAGCGAAGAAGTACAACGTAGCAAAGATGAGCGGGAAGCAAGAGGATTAGGTAATGTTTAAAGAACAACAGAAGATAACCAAAAAAACAATACGGAAAGAAAAGATGAGGTGCGAAGGTAAGCTAGCCAAGAATATAAAGCAGGATAGTAAAAGCTTCTTTAGGTAGCGGAAAAAATTAGTTAAGACCAAAGTTGGACCCTTGAAGACCGAAAAAGGTGAATTTATTATGGGGAACAAAGAAATGGCAGATGAGTTGAACAGGTACTTTGGATCTGTCTTCACTAAGGAGGACACAAACAATCTTCCTGATATAGTAGTGGCCAGAGGATCTGTTGTGACGGAGGAATTGAAGGAAATCCACATTGGGCAAGAAATGGTGTTGGATAAACTGATGGGACTGAAGGCTGATAAATCCCCAGGGCTTGATGGTCTGCATCCCAGGGTACTTAAGGAAGTGGCTCTAGAAATCGTGGATGCATTGGTAATAATTTTCCAATGTTCTATAGACTCAAGATCAGTTCCTGTGGATTGGAGGGTAGCTAATGTTATCCCACTTTTTAAGAAAGGCGGGAGAGAGAAAACAGGGAATTATAGACCAGTTAGCCTGACATCGGTGATGGGGAAGATGCTGGAGTCAATTATAAAAGATGAGATAGCCGAACATTTGGCTAGCAGTAACAGGATCGGTTCGAGTCAGCATAGATTTATGAGGGGGAAATCATGCTTGACTAATCTTCTGGAATTTTTTAAAGATGTAACTAGGAAAATGGACAAAGGAGAGCCACTGGTTATAGTGTACCTGGACTTTCAGAAAGCATTTGATAAGGTCCCACATAGGAGATTAGTGGGCAAAATTAGGGCACATGGTATTGGGGGTGGAGTGCTGACATGGATAGAGAAGTGGTTGGCAGACACGAAACAAAGAGTAAGGATTAACAGGTCCCTTTCAGAATAGCAGGCGGTGACTAGTGGGGTACCGCAAGGCTCTGTGCTGGGACCGCAGCTATTTACAATATACATCAATGATTTGGATGAAGGGATTCAAAGTAATATTAGCAAATTTGCAGATGACACAAAGCTGGGTGGCAGTGTGAACTGTGAGGAGGATGCTATGAGAATGCAGGGTGACTTGCACAGGTTGGGGGAGTGGGCAGATGCATGGCAGATGAAGTTTAATGCAGATGAATGTGAGGTTATCTATTTTGGTAGCAAAAACAGGAAGGCAGATTACTATCTAAATGGCGTCAAGTTGGGAAAAGAGGGAACTACTGCGGGAACGGGGGGTCCTTGTACATCAGTCTATGAAAGTAAGCATGCAGGTACAGCAGGCAATGAAGAAAGCGAATGGCATGTTGGCCTTTATAACAAGAGGGATCGAATATAGGAGCAAATAAGTCATTCTGCAGTTGTACAGAGCCCTAGTGAGACCACACCTGGAGTATTGTGTGCAGTTTTGGTCTCCTAATTTAAGGAAGGACATTCTTGCTATTGAGGGAGTGCAGCGTAGGTTTAGATGGTTAATTCCCGGGATGTCGGGACTGTCATATGCTGAAAGAATGGAGCAATTGGGCTTGTACACTCTGGAGTTTAGAAGGATGAGAGGGGATCTCATTGAAACATATAAGATTGTTCAGGGTTTGGGCACGCTAGAGGCAGGAAACATGTTCCTTATGTTGGGGGAGTCCAGAGCCAGGGGCCACAGTTTAAGAATAAGGAGTAAGCCATTTAGAACAGAGACGAGGAAACACTTTGTCTCACAGAGAGTGGTGAGTCTGTGGAATTCTCTGCCTCAGAGGGCGGTGGAGGCAGGTTCTCTGGATGCTTTCAAGAGAGAGCTAGATAGGGCTCTTAAAAATAGTGGAGTCAGGGGATATGGGGAGAAGGCAAGAACGGGGTACTGATTGGGGATGATCAGTCATGATCACATTGAATGGCGGTGCTAGCTCGAAGGGTCGAATGGCCTACTCCTGCACCTATTGTCTATTGTTTATAACACTAGTCCCATCTGCCTGTGCTTGGCCCATATCCCTCTAAACCTGTCCTGTATCCATATATCTGTCTAAATGTTTCTTAAATGTTGCGATGGCGCCTGCCTTAACTACTGTACCTCTTCCAGCAGCTCATTCCAGACACTCACCATTCTTTATGTGAAAAGGATACCCCTCAGGTACCTGTTAAATCTCCCCCCTTAAACCTATGTTAAAGTTATTTGTTAGTCAAACAGCAATACAAATCAATCAAACTGAATGAGCCCACTGACATTGTTAGGATTATGACAAAGGCCAACCAGATCCAGTCAACAGTGCAGAGTACCACTCAAAAGCATCTGAATATATCTGTGTTAAAATGAGAAACAGGAATAGGTCATTTGCCTTCTTGTGCCTGCTTCACCATTCAGTACAGTCATGGCTCTTTTTTATTTAGCACCAATTTTCTACACTTCCATATTCCCTTAATTTCAAAAACACTACCACTTTCTGTCTTAGACATACCGAGTAAATGAGCCCACGTGAGCCTCTTAAGTGGAAATTTCCAAAGATTTATAACCCTCTGGGTGAAGAAATCTCTTCTGAAATGAGTAACTGAGCCGTTTAGTATGAATTTTGCATGTTCCGATGAGATTACTCATATTCTAATGATCTCTAGAAAATAAGGGTCCAGTCTGCTAAATCTCTCTCATACGACAAATCTTCCATGTGATAAATCAATCTGGTGAAGCTTCACTGTGCCTGTCTATCATATCTATGTCCATCTTCAGACAGGGAGATAAGATCTGTATTCCAGAGGCAGTATCACCAGGAATTTGGACAATTGTAATAAGGTGTAATAACATGCCATGTGTCTTCCTAATTGTTTGCCAAGCCAGCAGTGTTAACTTTGAATGATCCATGTACAAGGGCTCTGGTCCCCCTGAAAACTTGAATCTCCTTTCCATTACTTTTGCCTGGCCCGCTGTTACTTCAGCATTTTGTGTCTATCTGCCTTTCAATTATTCTTTTTTAAGAGTAGATAACTCACATTTGTATTACATTTGATCTGATGTATTCCAGCCTATTCACTTCGCCTAGAAGTCTGAAGAAGGGTTCCAACCTAAATCCTTATTCCTATTCCTTTTCTCCAGAGATGTTGCCTGACCCACTAAGTTACTCCAGCATTTTGTATTTATCTTTGGTGTAAACCAGCATCTGCAGTTCCTTCCTACACTATTCACTTAGCCCATCTGTCTCCCCCTGCAGTCTATTTGCTTCCTCCTCATGTCTCACATGGCCACCAAGTTTTGTATCAGCAGCATAACTTGGATATGCATCATCCTCACATTCAAATCATTGATATAAATTATAGATAGCCGGATCCTTGGCACTGATCACTGTGGTACACAACTGATCACAACAGCTTAGGTTTCCACTTCACAGATGTTAGTATGGTTTAGAGATACAGCATGGAAACAGGCCCTTCGGCCCACTGAGTCCGACCAACGATTATCCTGTACACTAGTTCGATGTCATTGCCTGACCCACTGAGTTACTTCAGGACTTTGTGTCTTTTTTGGTAAACCAGCATCCGCAGTTCCAGTGTCTGCATATTCACATTACACATTGATCCCTTTTATATCATTCACCAACTAGCCTGGGATACTAGAAATGATTGAGCAGATGTATCACTTCACAATGAACGTTTGGTATCAGGATCATTTTCCAGACTAACTGATTAGTCTACAACTGGTCAATTTCTTTGAGTCTTGTCTAACAATAGAAGTATAGAAGTGGACAATTTTAAAGTTATGACCAGAGTCTTTCATAACATTTCACTGTGCCTTGCAGAAGAGGTTTCTTTAGTAGGAATGGTAGTGTATATTACTGTTATACAATAACAGTCTGATTGCTTTGCTGGGTGTCCCACCCAATGCTCATTGGTGCTGCTTGACTGCAGAATTTCCGGACTATTAAACATCAATCTTATTAATGCATCCAAATGCACCCAAAACATCACCTATCTATGTTCTCCAGAGATACTGCCTGACCCACTGAGTTACTCTAGCACTTTGTGTCTTTTTTTGTAAACCAGCATCTGTGGTTCCTTGTGTCTCCATTATTGTGGATGTTGATTGTCGCATCAGTTAAGCAACTCTACTTCTTGTCTAAGCAATACTAGGTGTAAAACAAAAATCTCATCATTCATGCCATGGATTCACCTTCAAACATCTGTATTTCCGATCTTTATAATGGAAGGATGATCATAATTGAAGCCACTGAAAGATATTTGCGTAAAGGACATTGACTTGAGGAACGTCTGCATTCTCATCCGAGGCTGGATTATTGAGTAGCCTATAGTCTTCAGAATATAGATTGGTGATTCTAATGAAATTTGTTCACTTTTGTGGACTGGTACAAATTTAATATTACATATATGCAAGAGGAGTGATTCAACAGGAGCGATTGATTGATTGAATTGATTGAATGATACAGCATGAAACAGGCTCTTGGCCCACCGATTCCACACCAACTATCAATCACACTACTTCTATGTTATCCCACTTTCCCATCCACTCCCTACACACTTGGGGCAATTTCACAGCGGCCAATTAACTGACAAGCCTGTACGTCTTTGGGATGTGGGAACACCCAGGTGGAATCGACGCAGTCACAGAGAGAACATGAACCTTCACACAGACAGCAGCCTAGCTCAGGATCAAACCCGGGTGTCTGGCTCTGAGGCAGCAGCTATACCAGCTGAACACTATATTGAGGTATTTGTGTAATTCACTAGTGCAAGCAAAAGCTCCCATATTGAATGAAATGCACTAAGAGAACTCTGGCACTGAGACCCTGACCCTACCAGGAATAAAAGACCGAGCAACTGTGAGATGGACACCAAGACCCAAATGCTCGATGAAAAAGGTTCTGATACCGTGAAAGAAGCCTCGGCATTATGTTGGAGAAAGACTGATAGTGAGTGAGAAAGTCTGTAGCAGCACTGACTGAAAGACTCCTTCTTGGAACTTAGTAATATCAACGAGCGTTGAGTGGGACACCCAGGCATGAAATCTTTGCTAACCCTGAGTGAAAGAGGCACTGCCACTTTTCCTGAAGGCTAAACAATATAAAATTATCCTACTTATTATATGTGATCCCATACATGATGTCATATTTATGTATTTATTTCAGTAATGTAATTCATACAGCGATAATAAAGCTGGCTTTACACATTAGGATTACTATTTAGATTTCATTATCACCGTGCATAGGCTAAAAATATTGTTAAATAGCCTAGGGAGTTCTCAACAGCTTCCAGAATTCAAAGGATTACATTAATAATGGAAGTGATACAGTATATTCCTACTGCTTAAACCTGAAAAGCAACTAAAGTTCATTTCTGGCCATTCATCCTTTACCTGACTCACTTTTCACTCCTTTTAATGTGTGAATGTCTCGATGCTTATCACTGCTCTTCTAGTCATTGCATCCTTTAATTGCTTGCAACATTGATCTGATTACGGATTTTGATCATAGCATATACCTAAATTATTCACATTACACTTTGTATGGTGCAGAGAGATGTGTGGTTAATAGAAAGTTCTTCCGTAGTAACTTAATTTCACAAAGTAATTAATATCTATTGTTTGATGATGACATTTAGATAGTTTCTAAAGATTATTGTCTCAGCAAAATGAAATCTAAATCTGAAGAATTATGATTTATTCACAAATTAATCCAGGGTACTAATAAAATCACATGATTTGTGATTGGCATGAACAGAGCAAACGCTTAATATACCATCATAAATTATTTGCAATAACATAAGTTTTCATTTGTGTACTTTTAGAACGGAATGGATTATTTTGCAAATTACTTAATCGAAGATTGCAACTGTTCCTAAAATATTTTGA
This sequence comes from Raja brachyura, assembly GCA_963514005.1. The sequence continues at coordinate 65,903,877 of OY740786.1, forward strand.
AGCCTTTTTTTAAAATCACAGGCATTGCTTTATTAAGGAATTTCAATGCCGAACCGGTACTTAAAACAATAGGTATAGATTTAAGACTGCAGCTGTAAAGTATGAAAAATTACAAATGCCAAGTCAAGTCAAGAGAGTTTCCCAGATAGGACAATGCTCTGGTAAATTTAAAGATTTACTGCATGAAAAATTCAAGACTAAAGAAGATTTATTTTTCTAAATAAAACCAATAATGGCCAAGATCATAATTTTCTGAAAGTGATGGCAAACTGAATAAATAGTGAATTAAATATTTATCCAATAAATCAGAGAAGCCTTTGGTCTAATCCAATTAGCATTTGTATTGCCATACATCCATGTATTAAAAATAGCTTTCATTTTGGTTGCATGCATTCTGGTTTTTCATCAAATGTAGATTGTCAGAGAACCTCTTATGTTTCTTTAAATTATTATTAATTTTCAGATTTGTACAGTGAATTCTCCCAATGAATCAAACCAATAACATTTAGAAAGTAATTAAAAAAAAGGTGAGTAGCATACAATCAAAATGGGAATTAATGGGGAAATTCACCAACAAAACAGATTAATATATTCAACGGAATTTTGATTGTGTTGTGTCTGCTTAGCCTTTCTTGCGCCATTAAATCTTAAGTACTGGTCTAATTAATAACATTTAAATATTTATGTGTTAGTTACTGATTAATTTCATTTGGACAACAGTTCTACATCTAGTATTCATACGTTCATAAGTTCTAGGAATAGATTTAGACCATTCGGCCCATCAAGTCAACTCCACCAATCTTTCATGTCTGACCTATCTTTCCATCTCAACCCCATTCTCCTGCCTTCACCCCATATTCGCTGACACCCTTAATAATCAATAATTACCAGCTATTTTCATACTTCCTCTGGCAAATAATACTAATCCTGATCAGTGAGTAGATTTAATATCAGATGGATTTATGCCTGGAAGGTCATGTTTGACAAATCTTCTTAAATTGTTTGAAGAGGTTACTAGGGAAATTGACGAGGGTAAAGCAGTGGATGTTGTCTATATGGACTTCAGTAAGGCCTTTGACAAGGTTCCTCATGGAAGGTTGGTTAAGAAGGTTCAACTGTTGGGTATAAATGCAGGAATAGCAAGATGGATTCAACAGTGGCTGAATGGGAGAAGCCAGAGGGTAATGGTGGATGGCTGTTTGTCGGGTTGGAGGCAGGTAACTAGTGGGGTGCCTCAGGGATCTGTGTTGGGTCCTTTGTTGTTTGTCATGTACATCAATGATCTGGATGAAGGGGTGGTAAATTGGATTAGTAAGTATGCAGATGATACCAAGATAGGGGGTGTTGTGGATAATGAAGAGGATTTCCAAAGTCTACAGAGTGATTTAGGCCAGTTGGAAAAATGGGCTGAAAGATGGCAGATGGAGTTTAATGCTGATAAATGTGAGGTGCTACACCTTGGCAGGACAAATCAAAATAGGACGTACATGGTAAACGGTAGGGAATTGAAGAATACAGTTGAACAGAGGGATCTGGGAATAACCGTGCATAGTTCCTTGAAGGTGGAATCTCATATAGATGGGGTGGTAAAGAAAGCTTTTGGTATGCTAGCCTTTATAAATCAGAGCATTGAGTATAGAAGCTGGGATGTAATGTTAAAATTGTACAAGGCATTGGTGAGACCAAATCTGGAGTATGGTGTACAATTTTGGTCGCCCAATTATAGGAAGGATGTCAACAAAATAGAGAGGGTACAGAGGAGATTTACTAGAATGTTGCCTGGGTTTCAACAGCTAAGTTACAGAGACAGGTTGAATAAGTTAGGTCTTTATTCTCTGGAGCGCAGAAGGTTAAGGGGGGATAGAGGTCTTGATAGAGGTCTTTAAAATTATGAGAGGGATAGACAGAGTTGATGTGGACAAGCTTTTCCCTATGAGAATAGGGAAGATTCAAACAAGAGGACATGACTTTAGAATTAAGGGACAGAGGTTTAGGGGTAACATGAGGGGGAACTTCTTTACTGAGAGAGTGGTAGCGGTGTGGAATGAGCTTCCAGTGGAAGTGGTGGCGGCAGGTTCGTTGGTATCATTTAAAAATAAATTGGATAGGCATATGGATGAGAAGGGTATGGAGGGTTATGGTATGAGTGCAGGCAGGTGGGACTAAGGGAAAAAAGTTGTTCGGCACGGACTTGAAGGGCCGAGATGGCCTGTTTCCGTGCTGTAATTGTTATATGGTTGTTATATGGTTATGAAGGAGATGGTGTTCAGTATTCAATGCCTTGTGCGTTTTTTTTGAGTAGCCAAAGTCTACAACAGGTGTTCTAGTTGCTGAGTGATATTCTGCTGAATTAATGCCCTGTGCACAAACCTGGCACTCCCAGACATGGGTCCATCAATAGGTGTTCCTTCTGAGTACAGTGTGATTTGCAAACAAGCGCTCAGCACAGAACGGACAGTCCCAGACTAGGATCCATCTGTCAGCATTTTCTTGGAATAGAATATGATTTGCAACCTCAGCGCAGGGCAATTCAGAGGAAGTGGGGGGAGGAGTAGAAGTGGAAGTAGAGTCATACAGTGTGGATACAGGCACTACGGCCCAACTTGCCCACACCAACCAACATGTTCCATCTACACTAGTCCCACTTGGCTGTGTTTGGCCAATTTCCTCTAAACCTATCCTATCCAGTCTGAAGAAGGGTCTTGACCTGAAATTTCACCCATTCCTTCTGTCTAGAGATGCTGCCTGTACCGCTGAGTTATTCCAGCTTTTTGTGTCTATCCATGTACCTGTCCAATTACTTCTTAAACTTTGCGATAGCCCCTGCCTCAACTACCTCCTCTGACAGCTCGTTCCATACACCCATTATGTGGAAAAAGTTACCCCTCAGATTCGTACAAAATCATGCTCCCTTCACCTTAAACCTATGCCCTCTGGTACTTGATTTTCCTACTCTGGGCAAGATACTCTGCGCATCTAGCCGATCTACTCCTCTCATGATTTTATACACAGCAGATGTATAAAATACCAGATCACAGCAGGTGGCAAATGATACTGAGGAGGCAACGTCCCACCCATACTTCAGCAAGGAAGTGCAACTCTAACTCTGAGTTGAGCTACTATCTGACTGAGCTACTATCTACCACACTGGAGACCCTCAGACTATCTTTAATCAGACTTTACTGGACTTCATCTTACACCAAACGTTATTCCCTTTATCATGTATCTGTGCACAGTGGATGGCTCGATTGTAACCATGTAGACTCTTTCCGCTGACTAGATAGCATGCAACAAAAACTTTTCACTGTATCTTGGTACACGTGACAATAAACTAAACTAACTAAAAGCTAACTCCTGTGGTAGGCATTGTAAAATATCTGTGAAATATCTTTATAGAAGCCAATTAACCTACAATCATGCACGTCATTGGAATGTGGGAAGAAACTGAGGCATCTAGAGAAAGCCCATGCAGTCATAGAGAGAAAGTGAAAACTGCACATAGATAAGATCAAACTTTGGTCTCTGGCCTGAGGCAGCTGCCCTACCAGCTGTGCTACCCTTTTATCCAAAGGAAAGTCTCCCCAAATTGGGATGTCGCATGTGCATTCCCTCCACAGATGCTGCCTGGCCCGCTTAGTTGTTCCAATGCTTTTTTGCTCAAGAGTCCAGCCTTTACAATCCCTTGTGCCTCATCCTTAACCCATTGCATACCTTCCACCTGGCAGGTTAACAAACACATTGGACTTATCTGCTGATCATAAACTCCCCTAATTTGTGTCCACTAATCACTCGTCACGAGCCTGAGCCCCTGGCGCAGTGAGGCAGTGACTCTACCAACTGCGCCATGTTGTGGTAGTCTTCTGTCTCTTTTAAAATGCAGAGGAAGCAGATCAGAACCAGGTATTGCTGGTTCCCAGGCCATCAAACGCTGGTTCCTGGAGCTGTACACTCATCTATTTGGTTATTATATTGGAAGGAAAGACTGCATGGAGCCACTCAAATATACTCAGTATGGGTCAGGAGATGTCTCTGTAAATGATATTTCTATTGTTACACAGACTGCATGAAGGATGTATTCCTGATCTCCAACCTACCCCTTGCACTTTTTATTTTATTTGCGCTTTTTTCTGTGGCTGTAACACTACTGTATATTTTGCATGGAGTTTGATTCTATTCATGTGTGGATGACTTACCTGGATAGCAGTTTGCACTGTACCTTGCTACATGTAATGATACTAAATCAATAACAATACCAGGGCCTACTCATTTAAATATTTGGATGAACAGGCAGGAGGTGTGAATGTGATCCTTCATTACCATGAGCTGCGCTTCCTATTCCTATTCCACTGGGCACCAATGAATTGTTTGAAGTCTTGCTTTATGGGTCTTTCAATCTGATCCCATAACTGCAGAAATTCATCCATGATTGGTAGAGCTAAGCATCTTACATATAGTAGTGGTAGAACATTGTACTGTGTCTCCAAAAAATGGTTCCAACAGATGGTTACAGTTATATAAAGCTATGAGAGGTATAGACAGGGAAGACAGTCCGATTTTTTTTCCCCAGGGTAGAAATATCCAGGACTAGAGGGCATAGCTTTAAGGTAAGAGGGGCAACGTTTAAAGAAAATGTGCAGGACAGTTTTTTTACACAGTTTGTGGTAGGTACCTGGAACACACTGCCAAGAGTGGTGGTGGAAGCAGATACGATAGCACTACTTAAGAGGCTTTCAGATACACACATGGATATGTAGGGGAATGGACCAAGTGCAAGCAGAGGAGAATAGTTTAACGGCATCATGATATGGACATTGTGAGCTGAAGGATCTATTCCTATGCTCACAGTTCTATGTTCAATGTGTTTCAATAATGAGTTTTGTCAAATCTAGAGAAGCTGACTTAAGGGGAGCCCAAAGACTACGAGCTCTTGGTCAGATTCTCTTTTCATTCACTCACAATGCATGAATTATTTTGTACATTCTCAAATTAGTATATGGTTTGCTGATATCTACTGGGGGGGACCTCATGAATTCTTACTCAGTAACCTTTCAGGTAGTGCTTAAGAATGGTACTAACAGTTCAATCTTTCTGAACTCTTTTATGTGTGCTCTGAGCTGCAACATCAATGCATAAGAATTCCTGATGGAAATCCATGCGATCGCAGAATGTGCAAACTCCATACAGACAGGATGGAACCCAAGTATCTGGTGCTGTGAGGCAGCAGCTCTACCAGCTGCGCCACTGTGTGCAGCCTGTTATCAGCCTGTTCAATGCCGTAGACTATTCCACTGAAGTAGTCTCACTGATGCACCCATAAGATGCGAAGAGTTGGAACATAGAACAATAAAGCAGTTAGCCATGTCAACTGAGACCAACATATTTAATTGTTGTCTGCTTCTGGGTTTGAAGCCAACTTGCAGAGAACATTTTGGAGGGAATGGAGAATCCAGAGGAATCAGGTGGTGAAGAATTCAAAAGTCAATGAGAGGGGAATCAGAGGCGATCTGTAAATGCAGAATCAGAGACTCAGCGAGTGGATTCTCCATTCTGCACTCCTTGTGACGCAGTCCATTCAGAGGAGAAGTGAGCAATTACTAATTTGTACTGGTTGGTCAAAATGTGGAACTGTCTCCAACAAAATACAATAAATGGAGATATAAGAGATTGCAAATGCTGGGAACTTGGGCAAAGTGCTGGAAGAACTTAACGGGTCAATGGTACTTTATTTGTCACATGTATTGAGGTACAGTGAAATTCAATTTTGTATACAGTTCTGTAGACATCATCTGTGAACGACAGACCATGTTTTGGGTCAGCACTAATTGGGCAGACAACTGGTAGAAGGGAGGGAGGAGATGGGGATAAAAACAATGAATGGTTACTCATTTAAAAATTGTAAATGTTAAATTGTTCAAGACTATACAGTCATATAGGCTGAAAATTTCAATAAGTGCACAATACGTTACAAAGGTATGCGGTGCGTTCTATACACCAAGATCAATATTTAAAATGTAGTTCTATTTTATTTGTATGTTTCTCAACTTTCATGTATTGGTTATTTAACAGGTCCCTCAAGTTGTGAAAAGAACAGGATATTACAGAAATATTCAGGTGGGGCAACATCTATAGATAGACGGCAAATTTGTAAGGTGAATGACTTTTGACATATGCCACATTGTTTTGTTTCCGTTTGGTGGCCTTGGGTCGAGCCAGTTTTACGCTTATTGGCTCCGCGCAATTGCCGCTTTCAGCTGATCTGCCTGCACATGATGCGCAGATTTCCTTCAAGTGTTGTGCCCGGGGTTCCGCTCGCCCTATAAAAGCTCCCCTGTTACGCTCCCTCGCAGCGTTGCGTCATTCAGGTGAGTGGCCACCAAGGGAGGGAATAAAGGAACGACTATAAAGCAAGCATCGAAGCCGACTTGTAGTTTTACTATAGGATTGCGCGAGTAAGCACTAATTTTTGGACAGGAAGTCGGTAAGTCGTTTCTTTAGGGGGAAATAGTGACTAACATGGTGAGGTTATACCAGGAGTGTGCCAAGTCTCTCCGCGTATACTCCTGGGACTTGTGGCTAAAGCAGGAACCCATAGATGAAGTTTTAACAGCTTCACGTTGCTTTAATTTATAGTCAATGTAACGTGATGCCCACTCAGAACTTCCAAACGTCTTCTTGACGCTGGCCCGGGCACTTTATAATCTTATCTTTATAAATATACACACGAGAAGCGGCGTTAAACACGGGGGTGCAGTTTAGACTGGTTTCTATTCTAATTCTATTCCAAGCTTTCTCTGTACTGGATTTCCATATTGGTAAGTTACTTGATTTTTATCTCTTTGTAGTTAAATTGTTAGGTTTACATTGACGGCCAATCATAAATGGCAGTTGGATTACTTTGAACATAGGCGGTTTAATGCCAATTAACTTTCGATTAGTTGTTTAAAAACAATTAACTTGAGTGGCCAGCGTTAATGATGCACGGTGACTGCAGTTGTTTTTCGTTCTAGATTAGCAGAGGCACCGAATTTTATTAATAAAGACATCTAGAAGTTAGGCAATTTTGAAAGCTAAACTTCTTTCCCAAAATCTTTACCAGACCCAAGAGTTTTGGATTTGAGCAAATAATTAATCTGTTTGCTTCTCTGAACAATAGTCTGCCGCCACTTAGAAACCCTCGGACTTTGACCTATACAGATTGTATTTTTTTTTTTTTTTAACCTGCATCATTCAGGGTCGACAACTCGCAAAACTGTGGCCAATTAGTGTTCCTGGACACTGGTTCTAGCCAAAGGTGGCGAATAACTAAACCGTGAATGCGGGCACTTTATGATTGGGTTTGTGCGCTGGAGGAGAACACTTTTTAACTGACGCCACCCCCGACTTGTTTAAAAAAAAAAGCTTTGTGGTTGTTTAAGATTTAGTTTAATCAGATTTATCTCGGACATAATGCGAGTTCCATCTCTGATAACAACTTGGGGTTTGAGGGGGCTGGGCTATAAATCTAGCGCAGAACACAAAGTGCTGGCGTAATTAGGTGGTTCAGGCAGAATCTCTGGAGATCATGGATGGGTGATGTTTCGGGTCACGACCCTTCAGACTGATGGGGGGGGGGTGGTGGTGGTGGTGGTTGATGGATCTAGTCCGGCTAATCTGCAAGGTGGGAAGATATTCAATGGATGCTTCCAATTATGGGAGTCTAGAACCAGAGCGCACAACCTCGGAATAAGAGAACCATGGAGATGAGGAGGAACTACGTTAGCCAGGAGATGGCGAATATGTGCCAGCCAAGTCACGGATTCTTGATTAGTAATGGTGTCAAAAGTTGCGAGTAATGGTGTCAAAAGGCAGGAGAATGTGGTTGAGGGGAAAATAGTTCCATGTGTGAATGGCGCAGCAGACTCGATACGTTGAATGGCCTAATTCTGCTCCTATGCTTTATGGGTTAAGATGAAACACGATTACAGCTGCTAGAATCTTGAGCAAAAGTGCTAGAGTAACTCAGCGGGGCAGGCAGCATCTGTGGAGGGAACGGGTGGGAGAGATCTTTTGGATAAATGGGTGGTGCGGCTGGTAGAGGTGCTGCCTCTCCGTGACGGGTCCGTTTCCAATCCTGATCTCGGGTGCTGATTGTGTGGAGTTTGCACGTTTTCCCTGTGGCCGCATGGGTTTACTCCGGTTTCCTTCCACATCCCAAAGACGTGCGGGTTTGTAGGTTAATTGGCCTGAGTAAAATAGCTTTTTTGCAGGGAGTGGATGAGAAAGTATGGTCTGATGGAACCAGTATGAGCGGGTCATCGATGATCGGCGTGGACCGATTGGGCTGTTTCGAAGCTGTATCAATTAATAAAGAACGAGATTGGTTCGTGAAACCAAGCTATTGGGGTGTTGAAGCAACGCGGGCCATGGGTCATGACGTTCAGAGTAAAATTGACGCATACAAAATTGTTTAATTGTCCTTATAATTTAGATTTGGGGTTAAGGTCGGGGGTTTGATAGGAGCGGGGTGGAGATTTTCACTCGGAGGGCGGTGGGCATATGGCACCACCACTTACAACAGCATTTAATAGATTTGGACAGATATGTGGATGGGAAATGTTTGGAGGAACACGGAGCCCAACGCTGGGAACTTAGATGGGGTACGATGGTCGGCATGAACGAGTTGAGCTGAAGGACCAGTTTCCGTGCTGTATGATTCTGTACAACTGTATGATTCTAAATTTTCAATGTTTCAATAGAGGCCCGGCTAAAGCAGGAAGATGAACTGGGGACAGCTGCACCTTATTCTGGGAGGAGTCAACAGATACTCGACCAGCATTGGAAAAATCTGGCTCACGGTGATCTTCGTCTTCAGAATCATGATTCTGGTGGTGGCGACGGAAAGCGTTTGGGGTGACGAGCAGTCGGACTTCATCTGCAATACCCTACAGCCTGGCTGCAAGAACGTGTGCTACGACCAGTTCTTCCCAATGTCTCACATCAGACTCTGGTGCCTGCAACTCATCTTCATCTCCACCCCTGCCCTGCTCGTCTCGCTGCACGTCGCCTACAAACAGCAGGAAGAGAAGAGGTCCCTGGAGAAACGGCATGGCTTCCTGAAGAGGGAGGAGGTGGATGCCTTGAGAAAACGGAAGCTGCGGATTGTTGGCGCTTTCTGGTGGACCTATGTCACCAGCATCTTCTTTCGCATCGTCTTCGAGACGGTCTTCACTTACATGCTGTATTTCCTGTACGGTGGGTTCCGGATGGCCCGCCTGGTCAAGTGCGACTCCTGGCCCTGTCCCAACATCGTTGACTGTTTCATTTCCAGGCCCACGGAGAAGACTGTGTTCACCATTTTCATGGTGGTGGTTTCTGGCGTCTGCGTGCTGTTGAACGTGGCCGAGTTGTTGTACCTGATGTTTAAAGCGTGCACTCGGCAGGCTTGCTGCGCCAGGTCACATCACCACCCCGGCTACCTGTCCAGGAGGCAAGAGAACCAACAGAACGAGGTGAACGAACTGCTGTCCATCGATGCCCACCGACAGAAAGCGACCTTGGAGCTGACCAAGCCCCCACCGGCCACCCACTGCATTGACTAAGCGGGGTGAGTGGGTGATTACAGTGGGGCACAAGGGTTTCATCTTTCAACTTCCAAGAGTTTGATGCCGCCTTGGTTTGAACTTGCAGCTGACGCGAACAGTCAACGTACCCGGCAGGTGCTCCGAGCGCACAATATACACTAATTTAAATGTTTTTTTAAATGTTTGATTCGGGGTGCCTTTGCATTTCCCGCGCAGTTCCAGTATTAATGTGCAGAAGCGGTGGTGGATAGAAACTGGGAGACTTATTGCAGATTTATTCCCCCTTCGTGTTTAACATGTTACGGATAATGGACTACATGTAATCGGTTATCTCCGAGACTCGTGCGAAGTAGGTCGATTTTGCCTTTTTAAATTTGTGGATTTGCAGTTAAATAGAACTGTCGCGTTCCATGAGCCGGTCAGTAATTTAAAAACTGCGGAGCGGCGGCCAGCGGAGGGCGCACTCTCCCAGCGATTTGCAAATCTTGATTATTTTTTTGAACAATAAAACTAATCACGTCCACGTACTCTCCACTCTTTTATTACCGCGCGTGGTAGGAATACAAAACGAAAAACGAACCTCCGGTAACTAAATTGGGCTGCAAAACACGAGCAATATTGGACGAGGTTAAGTGTTAAAGAAGGAACTGCAGATGCTGGAGAATCGAGGGTTACACAAAAAGCTGGAGAAACTCAGCGGGTGCAGCAGCATCTAAGGAGCGAAGGAGATAGGCGATGTTTCGGGTCGAGACCCTTCTTCAGACTGGTCAGGGATCAGGGAAACAAGAGATATCGACAGTGATGTGGAGAGATAAAGAACAATGAATGAAAGATATGCAAATAAGTATTGATGATAAAGGAAACGGGCCATTGTAAGAGGTTAATGTCGCCGCAGTCGCTAGCTATCAATAGCTTGGGTTTGATTCCAAGGTCGTGCAGGGGAGGTTTAGGTGCACGGATGTCTTGGGTTTGACTTTCAACTATAGCATTCCTCGCCGCTCGATTAATGGGTCAAGATTATACATTTTCCCGTCAGGTTATGTTATTACTCGGTCAACGCTGCACCAATAGTTCTACATTTATCTTGTACACCACGGATAGCAGGTTTGGTTTACTAGGTCTAAAAATCTGCATCTGCTTCAATTCCTAGGAAGAGGATCATTTTGACAGCACGAGTGACTCCATGGGGGCAGTTGCATAATTACTAATTGGATTTGCTCACGAATGAGATTCTTGAAGAATCTCTCCAAACCAGAACGTATCCTTCAATAGGCATGATGCATCATCCAGACAAGGATATGTGTGGATGTTTGGTACAATTAGATGATTAGAAGCACCTAAATTTAATCCAAGCAGAAATTAAATGTTGGTTAGAGTTAAATACAAATAAATTATTTTCAGACTTTGTCTTTCTGACAAATTTGGTTTTGTCAATTGTTTGTACAGGTCCACCACCGATTTTCCAGCAACTAATAATCTGGCACCTTTAATCCAGACAAAATTGCAAGAGCACACTTGAAGTCTCTTTTTGCCCCCCACCAAAAAAAGTGTCACCTAGGCACTCCACCTCATCAGGACCTCCGTGCCAATTGGCAGGTTGAATTTGCTGCCAATGGCTGGGCTCTTGAACTCTGGCCTTGCTGGTGCCTGCAGATCCATTCCCTTTGTGGGCTGATATCTTGATGGGGGCTTCCCCTCGCCCAGAGGCTGTGACCTCTGATCCCTGGTCTGGCAATACATGTAATGCAGCAAGGCTCTTGAATCATTGGATCTTGCTCCTGATTAAGACACTGGTTGGAATAGAAGAACCATTTGGGCCTGTTCTATTTGTACTTTTAGTATTTTAATTGGCTCTAATATTAACAGGTCAAGTAAAGTATGCTCTTAAATTGGGTGGTATTTTCAATTTGTAAAGGCTTGTTATATTTCTGATACTGGTCATTTCTATAGTATTTCATCTAAAAGTCATCAAAGCAAACGCAATAGGAAGGTATCCAGCATTTGGCCAAATCCGGTCTCTATCAATATAAAAGAATGGTGGAAGTTGAAGACCATGAAATTAGAACATGATAATTATAGGCTTAGGAAATCACAAAGCCTTTGCATAACCATAAATGATAAATCAACTGATCTTTTCTTTGTAGCTACATACAAACTCTCATCTGGTCCTAGAGGTGCAAAGCCATTGCCCCTAATTTACATGAAAGAATGCTGCAGGGACTCGTGTACAATGACCCCCTCCTCCCACACACTTGATTCCTTTTGCCAGTGACCTACCCTATTGGTTAACTCACTGATGTGGATTTTTAATGTGGGAAAACATTGGATGAAATTTGCCAATGAATTCCATGAATCCAGATCCCTGTAGGGCAATAACGCTAAGGGGCCTGTCCCACTGCAATTTTTTTTCCCCGCTGACTGAGCATCAGTAGTTGCCTAAAAACCATCAAGTTGTACGACAGACTACGATACTCCATGTCACCCGCCTTCACAACACAAGGTGACACCGAAGTATAATAATCATATTGGAAACAAACCTATCTACAATAACGCTAAGGACCAATAACTTTTAAAGAAATAAATTGTTTATTTAATGTCAGCATAAAAATAACATCATATTGGAAAAACAACAATTTGTTTAACAAGAAAAGTTTAACTTCAACAAAAGTAGCTATATATTTAATGGCCTATTTCCAAGAACTTAAGCAAAAAATGTTTTTAACAATAGTCAGTTCTGACAATAACATTATAATTTACATCAACTCCAATGAATTGTTATATGGTTAACTTCAATAAGACAAAAAGATCTTTATTTTTTCACCACATTAGAAAGAACATTTCAGATGTTCTTACTGTACTTTGTACTTTTCATTCTTTATGGGCACTTCAGCCAAATCTAGAAAGTTTTGAAAGTTGGAGCTTTATATACCCGTGTCACTGGGCGTCTCCCGCAGGACAGCATACGTCAGCGTGCGACAGGGCGCACGACATGATAAGACACTCAGATGTCGCCTGAAGATTTTGAATATTCCAAAATCCAGGGGCGTCAGGGAGATACTGCGCGTCAGCACATGCGTCACACCACGCCGCAACAACCACTTTTCAGCCTGTTGCCCGTGGGACAGGCCCTATAATGCCCCACTACATGGTGCCTTCTAGAGCAAGTCAACAGTATCACATGGTACTGTAAAAGATGTGCCATCACCAGAAGCAATAGTGTTAAAGAAGGAACTGCAGATGCTGGAGAATTGAGGGTACACAAATGGCTGGAGAAACTCAGCGGGTGCAGTAACATCTAAGGAGTGAAGGAGATAGGCGAAATGTCGCCTATCTCCTTCGCTCCTTAGATGCTGCTGCACCCGCTTAGTTTCTCCAGCCTTTTGTGTACACCAGAAGCAATAGCCTGTGTAAAATGACCTGAATAGAATAAACTAGGGGGAAAAATAAATAAAATGGTAGTTCTGTTATTTAAAACAATCACTCATCTGACAACCTTTTTCCATCTAAAATTCTAGAATACAATGAGCTCTTGTATCCTAATCCACTCTCCATTCTCTCTGCCTTGAAATGGATTTCTGCACGGCTCCATGGTAAATCAATCTTATTAGTTTCATGAGCATTTTTATCAGACCACATGCGATACAGCGTGAAAATGGGCCCTTCAGCACAACTTGACCACGCTGAGAACATGCCACATCTAGACTAGTCCCACTGGCCTACATTTGGTCCATATCCCTCTAAACCTGTCCTATCCATGTACCTGCCTAAATGTTCTTAAAACATTTATTTAAAGTATTCTTCTCTTTCAGACTACATGCTGTGCAATTACAAAGTTATTCAGTTACTGCCATCTTTTCTCTTACTCGGTTGCTCACGAACCATTGATTGAACTGTCAATGCATTCAATGACTTGCATTGAATCTCCCTCTGTGTGGATGTGCATGCTTTGGGGAGGGAGATAGTTTAAGGCACATTGGATGAAACACAGATGCCAGGAACTGCAGATGCTGGAATCTTGAGGAAAAACTGCTGAAGAAACGAGGAACTGCAGATGCTGGTTTAGGAAAAAAAAAGTGCTGGAGAAAGTCAGCAGGTCAGGTACCATTTGTGGAGGGAATGGACAGATGATGTTTTGTCTTCAGACTGATTGGAGTAGTGGGAAAAAAGCTGGAAAAGAGAGGTGGGGACAGGGCAAAGCCCTGGAAGTGACAAGTGGAATATAGACACAAAATGCTGGAGTAACCCAGCAGGTCAGGCAGTATCGGAAGACCCAGGTCTGAAGAAGGGTCTTGACCCAAAATGATCACCTATTCCTTTTCTCCAGAGTTGCTGCCTGGCCTGCTGAATTACTCCAGCATTTTGTATCTATCTTTGGTGTAAACTGGCATCTGCAGCTCCTTCCTACACAAGTGATTGGTAGATACAGGTGAGAGGAATTGATAGTCGGAAAGGTGCCGTAAGCAGCAAAGGCTGGGGATGCAAAGGGGACAATAGGGTGTCAGATAGTGAGATAAGAGGCAGAGTGACATGTAGTGAGAAGTAGGGATATACAGTGCCCTCCATAATGTTTGGGCCAAAGACCCATCATTTATTTGTTTGCCTCTGTACCACAATTTGAGATTTGTAATAGAAAAGATAATCGTTGTCAGATTTTAATAAAGGCCATTATTATACATTTTGGTTTCACTATGTAGAAATTACAGCTGTGCTTATACATAGTCCCCCCCATTTCAAATATACCATTCCATTTATACATAGTCCCCCCTGTCCAAATGATGACACGCTAAACCTACATTGGCTCAATTAGATCATGCAATGCACAATGTAATCCTGAATATGTACAATTCTGCTCACTTTTAACAGCAATAATCTAAAGCAAATGCCTTGGTTATAGTTCTTCATCGGGACAGGGTCGTGGAAAGTGAAAAAATCATGTGACCTGTAACAATTTGTGTGACTCCTGATGGAATTATGTGAAGCACATGCTATTTGGTACGGATAATGTATAAAATTGTACTACACGTATAGCAATACTGAGAGGTAATCAGAACACGGTGTGTATTTTCCTCTTTGAAAGAGGGCACTTTGATGTAATTCATTATGATTACATTTTATCTATGTTTTACGATTGTAAAAAAACTGGTAATTCATAGCAAGTTGCTGAAACGATATTGACATGTAACCTTAGGCTGATATTTGGAACAAATGACATGTTTTGTAAATCTTTAACGGCATTAAACGATATAAATCGGAAATTAAAACAGACTGTGTTTCACCATCTGCGTGCGCACGCCGACAACATGAGTCCGTAATTGTCTAAACAAATTCTGAAATATATTACAAAAATCACTTGCACCCGCCGTTCGAGTTCCATATTGTTAAAATGAAAACTGAACATGAGATACATTTTAAACCTATCTTTTTAGCAAAATTACAAGAACAGCGTGCACAACAACTCATCATCACGATTGTTTCTGGGCAAACGCCTTTACAAAGTTAGTTTCTGATTTTGTTTTTAACCAGTCAAGGGGAGTTTGCGGGCTCTCCATCCGCATCTTGCACCCAGAGTGAGGAGTTTTTTTGGTGGGTGGAGGCGTGGCGTTACCCTCCCCCTGGTGACAAGCGAGGTTCAACCATGCATTCTCACACAATGTGACAGCATCGATGGCTGGGGTGAGCAGGGACTCCGTGCGATCCAGTCTGCACGTTTAATGGACTTCTGAATCACTTTTTTTTCCTCCCCCCCTCCCCCACCCCCACCCCTTCCTCCTCGAAAGACTGGCTTGGAGATCTATATGTGAAGAAAGGCACTGTGCTGGCTGACAGCGGTCAGAAGCGTTTGGTAAGCGGGGAGGGGGAGGGTTAGTTACCTAGACAAGTCTGTTTCATGTCCCCAGCGCACTCAAAATATGGCATCTCTGACAGCCGGATCTGTTCACTAGCTGGCTGGTTTTGTCATCTCCAGCTTGAGGTATGGTACGGTTGGTATCGCCAATAATCTTGAGACAGCAGTCTTTTCACATTCAGCTACTTATTTACCTCGCGATTTGGTGAAGGTAGCGGGTACAAAAAAGTGAGACTTTCCTTACGTTTCTCCCCCCCCCCCCCCCAGAATAAACAGGTTTATGTTAGATGTTAAGATAAAGTTTCAGGTGAGCGAAGTTTGGAGCAACGTTGTAGTAAATGAGCGTTGTGTGATTGTGAGAGACGAGCTGCTTTCCTGACTTTACAAATCTGGCACTTTCCCGATGAAACCACAGGCTGCGCTTTTATTCTGAAACGTAAATCCTATGGTTCAATCTAAAGTTCACATGATTGTAATGAACATGTAATTGAAAAACGGATCTTCAATAAATTTGGATACTGCGTGGGCCTTTAGGCTATTTTTATTCCGTTGGTGTCAAATCATCCTCAAAATTATTTTTGGAAAGAAAAAATATTTGTTTAATGTCAATTAAAAATCAGCTTTCCTAAAGATATGTCAATTACAAGATAATTGCTTAACTAAAAAAATAATGTGTAATTTCGCCGTTTAAGAGTAATGCTTTTCATGAAGTTGACGAGAAAGCTAGGATTAAACAATTATTAAAATAAATGTTACCAATAGTATCATAATGTCTTCATTACATCTGGTTTCCTTTTCTAGAAGCACAAAACTCTTCTACAAATCCAGAAAAACAGCTGACTGCCAAAGCTTTGGAAACGGAGGCAATTTACAACCTTGCTGTTTCAGAAGCTGATTTTACATTTCCTAACCATTTTAATCTATCAGAAATTAACCTTGTAATCAGAAAGATCATCAGTATTTAATTCTAGGGTTCTGTTACTACCAAATGATTCCCGTCTCCACGTAAACGAGTGCAAAAAACAACACACAAAGTGGGAGAAAGTACATGAATATTTGTTTTAATATTTTGTGTCGACCACCTGCTGATTGCCCACGAAGCTGAGTAAGCCAATTTCTCCTTGTTCAGCGAAGTGTTTAGTGATGAGGTAAGCATCTGTAGAAAGTAAACCACGAGTCCGCTGAATTGTCACCATGATAAATTTTATATTTACTAATTTGGATACTGGTATACAGGCACAAATAGATGTCGACTACCTAACTCCACTAAAACTATGTGATTTATATTTCCCATATAAATATTAGCTTGAATGCTGATCTCTTAATTCAATCTAATCATATTAGACCAGTACCAATTAAGTTAAGTCTAAAAGCGATTTAACGTTAATAGTTGCCGATGAATAAAAAAAGATTCAATATTTTTTTTAATCTGATTCACTTTCCTCACTGGGGAGCTGGTTTACCGTGCATCTTTATACCAAGGTTTGGTGGGAGCAGAACATTAGACACAAAATGCTGGAGTAACTCAGCGGAACAAGCGGCATCTCTGGAGGGAAAGAATGGGTGATGTTTCGGGTCGAGACCCTTCTTCAGACTGATTTGGTGGGAGCATGTTTGTGGAGAATTTAAAAAACGCCACAAAATGCAGTGGGAATCCCAACGTTGTTTCCAAACTCGTGTTAGTTACAAAAAGGATGGAGGTGTCAAACGGGTGCTTTAAATGCCCATTTAATGAAGATTGAAACGAGACTGATGGATACACGTTCTCAAGTGACACATTCAAAACATGTTGCCTTCGTAATTTGATTATCCGCAACGCATTGTATTTAACTCTATATATGTAACAATTTATATTAATTCATTTCCTTGTGGCTTTGTTTTATAATACAGTATCTGCCAGACTGAAACACTGGTGTGGATTATGCCCATTTGAATTTAGTATGTGATGCAGGGCGATTTCAGTCTGGTAAGGTTACACTTGTAACGCCATTCTCTTTGCCATAAAGGCCACTTGACATGCAATGATTACCACTGATCTGTTTTAATGAAAACGGATCCAAACATTTCAGTTTGTTTGTTGTTACTCTATAATCTGCTAATCGATGGTAATTCGCTTCACTTATAAAATAAAACAACAACCCCCTACTTTAATTCCACGAATGTGTAAAATAAAACAGGCAAAACTTTCTTAAAATACCAGGGACATCATTTTTTTTGTAAATAAACAATATATTTGAGCAAAATAGATAAATGAAATAGCAATAATTTTAATGGGAAAATTGAAAAATGCATTATTTCAGAAATTGAACGGGGGGGGGGGGGGAGTTAACGTAATGTTTAAATTACAGCAGTTGTTACTTTCTAACAAGTCGTGAACACGCCCATTGTGTTAAAAGACTGCTTCCAAACTATATTCATTATAGGGTAGACACAAAATGCTGGAGTAACTCAACGGGAAAGGCGGCATCTCTGGAGAGAAGGAATGGGTGACGTTTCGGGTGGAGACGTGAGGAAGGGTCTCGACCCGAAACGTCACCCATTCCTTCTCTCCAGAGATGCTGCTTGTCCCGCTGAGTTACTCCAGCATTTTGTGTCTACCTTCGATTTAAACCAGCATCTGCAGTTCTTTCTTACACACTATATTCATTAGAACTTGGTGTTTATTAGAACACCACTTTGCAATAAATTAATGAAAAATATATGTGAAGTTCGTTATTTCCAGATTGATCGATTACATGCAATAAACTTTTGGAATGTGTAAATGCAGTCCGAGTATTCTTCGGCTAATACACAGTAATACAGTTAGTTAGTCGCTATATGAATGTTTCCATGGATCAAACATAAAACAATATAGTGTTATCGCAGTGAGTTGTGAATCAGCGATTGATCAATGTGACAAATTTCACCGAGATAAGTTTGTCTCATAAGATAATTTACTGAGCAGGCGTAATCAGTGTAAATAAACGATTTAAAATATTACTAAATTCAAAGATGAAAAATAACAGTATTGAATCAAGTGAACTACAGTATTTCATTTTATCGATCCTTCAGGCTACTGGATTTGTTAGATAGTAATAGTAATAATGGTAATATTTGTTGCATTCCTCGGGTACCCATTTATGGATAATTTGCCTGGAAATTAAAATGTGTAGCAGAGAGAATTACGATTTCTGTAGTGTGTGTTCATATTGTTTACATTGTCACATTTATTTGACCTGTGCTGAACCTCTGAAATTTGCAATCTTATGCAACATTATTGACACCGATTTTCTTTTCTTTATTCACTTTTCCAATGGGTTCTTTTTCGGTAAGATATCTATATTCTAAAATGATATTTATTTACATCAATTTGGCACTTAACAAACGTTTGGGCACAACTCCAAAATGAAAATCTCGTAGCATTATCTATTAATTATTATGCACATACTCAGTTGCTGCATTTTATGGGTATACATATGAATTGTAGACAAATGCACTATTCATTCGTGTGCAGTTTTGTAAATGATGGACAATCAGTTGCAAGGACTCACTATTTACTTTCAAATTTTAAGCCAATTCCTGTGTCCCCACTATTTGATAAGTACAGGGAGAAATTACCATCTTTAGTACTCTAAATCATTAAATATGGAAAACATAATCTGGGTAACCTGTCAACCATTTATCAGGGAAACGACACATAATAACAAGGATTTGTAAAGGATTCCAACCGTCAATTTATTGCAAATAAAACCACACAAAGTGCTGTAGTAACTCAGCTGGTCAGGCAGCATCTCTCAGGAACATGTTCAGGTGACGTTTCCGATTTGGACCTTTCTTCAAACTGCCAGCGATGCTGCCTGACCCGATAAGTTACTCCGGACATTGTGTCTTTTATTTGTACACTGCCATCTGCAGTTCCTTATTTCTATTTTCTGCTGAATTTATTGCCTTTCATTTAACAAATATTTGCAATATATAATTGATTCAATGGAATATCTTCGGCACATTTATATTGCAATTAATTTCCAACTCAACAAAGCTTACTGCTCCCGCAGCTGCGATTGCTCATATTTTAATGTATACAACTATTTGTAACATAAGGAGGTAATTCCACTGAGTCAAATTTCAGGTGCGAATATCCGTTGCGATTTTTGGCTTTCCATATGCTCTGTATCTAATGGAACGTTTTTAAATATTGATTGCTTTTGTAGGGCAGAGATTTAAAACGAACGTAACCGGGTAATTCTACTAGGTCGGTTTTCAGGACCGAATATCTAATTCCTTTGAGATTTTGGGCTTTCCATTTGCTCTGTATCTAATGGCCCTTTGTTATATGGATTGCTTTTCTAGGATAGAGACTTAAAACAATGGGTGACTGGAGTTTTCTGGGAAGGCTTTTGGAGAATGCACAGGAACACTCGACTGTGGTAGGCAAGGTTTGGTTAACTGTGCTCTTCATTTTCCGGATCCTGGTGCTGGGTGCTGCGGCCGAGGAGGTCTGGGGGGATGAACAATCCGACTTCACCTGCAACACCCAACAGCCCGGCTGCGAGAACGTTTGCTATGACAAGGCATTCCCTATCTCCCACATACGGTTCTGGGTGCTGCAGATCATCTTCGTCTCCACGCCCACCTTGATCTACCTGGGCCACGTGTTGCACATCGTGCGGATGGAAGACAAAAGGAAAGAGAGGGAAGAGGAGATCAGGAAAGTCAAGGATCAAGGAGACAAAGAAGTGTTGCTTCAAAATGGCAAGAAGGGCAAACTTCCTTTTAGGGATGAACATGGTAAAATCCGAATCCGAGGCGCCCTTTTACGCACTTATGTTTTCAATATAATTTTCAAGGCGATGTTTGAAATTGGATTTATTGTAGGTCAGTATATATTGTATGGCTTTGAGCTTAGACCTCTGTACAGGTGCGATAGATGGCCATGTCCCAACACCGTGGACTGCTTCATCTCACGGCCGACGGAAAAGACCATCTTCATCCTATTTATGCTTGTGGTGGCTTGCGTGTCTCTTTTATTGAATCTGTTGGAAATCTATCACCTGGGCTGGAAGAAGCTGCGGCAGGGAGTGACCAACCGGCACCCCGCGGACATGGCACACAAGGCCGAGCCGGTGACTCCGCTGGCCAGGACTGTGCAGAGCAGCTTCACCTACCCTTACTTCCCCGACACGGCGGAGGCCCCCCACCCCTACCCGGGGGCGCCGCCCGCCGACTACAAGATGGCGCCGCTGCCCGAGGACCGGCTGCCGTGCGCGGGCTACAACAACAACAAGCTGGCGGCCGAGCAGAACTGGGCCAACTTCGCCGCCGAGCACACCCGCGAGTTGAAGCCCGGAGGAGGAGGAGGAGGAGGAGGTGGTGATGGAGGAGGAGGTGATGGAGGCGGCAACACCCCCCCTGCTGTCGGGCCGGCGCCTCCCACGCCGACCAATGAGGACAGCGCGCCGTCGGACGGCGACGGTCACGTGACCGCCACGGTGGAGATGCACGAGCCGCCGGGCGCCGACACGCGCCGCCTGAGCCGCGCCAGCAAAGCCGGCAGCGCTAGAGCCAGGTCCGACGATCTGGCCGTTTAGCGCCGGCGTTACCCTCCTCCCATCCCTCCCCTCCTCCAAAAAGCAGTGCAAAGGTTTTAATGCAAAAAAAAAAGAAGTCGGGTGGGTGGGAAAAACATCCGTATTGGAATGCTGGTGATTGCAATGCGCTCTGGGAGTTGTAGCTTGCACAGATATGACGATTCTTTTGTTAAAATTGGGTTACATACCTATTAGCCTTAACATTTATACATGCGCTATTTTATCACTTTTAATAAATGGGGAAAAAACATATAGACAACTTAATTCGGAGGCCGCAAGATTAAAACAATGGTTCCAATTCCCATCATGTTGGACCGATGTCTGAATTAGCATGTTGTAATCATAATTGATGCCTGACCATTAATTGCACCTCTAAACACTCATTTTACCAAACCCACCACCACAAGTTGACTTAAGAACTGTACTTTTTTAATATGTCAATTATTTCATGGCAAGGTGAGACGTCTACAGTAACACAACTCCTTAAATGTCTTATTCAACTCATTGAAAGCTGCTCCTGTTTAGACACATGCACTCTGTGATGCTAGGCAGTCATCTTTAAACTAATACCGTGGGTAAAAGAAAACTCAAGCTGAACGTCAAATCATAGAATGCGTTATGCATGACACATCCTCAATTTAGTGCTATCGCAGTTAACAATATTTAACTTCTTGGTTTTCATCCATCTCCACTGTTCCACTTATCAGAGCAGATTTCAAATTACACTGTACGTGATAGCAAACTAAAGTAGAAGGACTGAGAGATAAGCACGGAACATGACTTTGAATGCCTTTTATTCATAAAAAGCATCAAAGCTGGGCAATATGCTCAAACCAATTATAAATTAAAGGGGTATGCACTGCAGTTTATTTATGTGTGAGGGCATGTTTGTGTGTTTTAATAGATACAATAGTGCTCTAACAAATTAAGGGCACTGCCGCATCAAAGGAAAAGATGGCTTGAAGCACCAAGAAGTAAAATAAAAGTATGGTTTGCAGTAAAGAAAAACGTTTATAGAACAACGTTGTTATATTTCATAGAAAAAAAGTTTTTAGGTTGTTTATCATGAAATTGAAATGGTCCCAGTGTTTCTTCAAGAACATAACATTTTTGCACACACTACCTTTTAAACACAATTAGGTTTGGAAGTTCTAAATAATTGTACACATTGCAGTAAACGTTCCGAGCAAATATTACTAATATTCCAGAGTATATGTACCATACTATATATAATTCAGAGCATGGTAGTGTAATCTCAAACCTGATATTGTTGGGTGGGGAATTGGGATTAGGGATGTGGAACCAGAGGGAAAGTGAGTTTCATTTTGTTCCTTTGGCATTTGATTTTGCTGTATTTCCCAAGATTAATGATCTTGGCTAATATCAGGAAAACAAAGTGATGAGGTATAATTTGCTTACTGGCAATTTCAGTAGAAACTTGCAAATTATCTGACACAAAGTTGCAAAGACTCTAAATGTCAATTTTTTCTCAGACATAAACATTTTAATAAAAAGTGTGAATGCTTAGAAATGAATTACGTATCTATGGAAACTTTCCTATATATTGGAAGTTATCTAGGTTTCATTTTTTAAGGCATATTGGTTGAAGGAAACACGTTTTACTAAAATGTTCATATCTTTTAAATCAAGAAATGTTTATTTTCTCCGATTGGCTACTTTTGTGCAGGAACTTTTCAAAGTATAGTTTCTTGCCTAAGATTCTCGAGAGTAATTCACTTTAGAACAAGTTTATTTGTAGCCCTCTGTTTAGCTACACTGAAAAAAATGCACTGAAAGAAAACAAATCAACTGTTATGAATAAAATTATTTCATAGATCATTTTAAACAAGTGGCTCTGGATTTGATGAATATACTAGAGAACTAGCCAACTAAATACATGTAAAAATGATGTATTCCTTGAATTAAGAAATCATAAGCTAACTTTTATGTTTTCCTCAGATTGATTTAGGTTTCGAGCTTGATATGATATTAATTACTGAAACCCTATTGATAATGAACAAATCAAGGAATCAATTTGTAGGTGTATTTTCTTAATGCGTTTTTTTTCCATTCATTTTTTTGTACAATGTTTTGTA
Organism: Raja brachyura; assembly: GCA_963514005.1. The sequence goes on from OY740786.1 coordinate 65,926,945, forward strand.
TCTTTGTAACTTTGTTTTGGTTCCTGAAAGTTTATGTTTTCAAAAATTGCACATCTCAACAAAATAAAGTTTACATTATCAGACAGCAAATTCTAAGAAAATGGGCCTGCTCTTATGCAGCAAATCCCAAATGTAATGTCTTAATACAAAATTAGAGCTCTTACAAAAAAGGCAGTACAGCATACAAATGGAAGTTATTTAGGTTGTTACTGTATACACTTTATTTTTACTGATTATGAGAACTACATAGCTATAGTAACAGAGTAATTCACTTTGTAATATATCACCATGGCAATGAGAGCTATGTACCATATTTGGTAATTAGTCATAAAAAGATGTACTTGACCAAAAGATGATATTAAGTGCGATAAATTATTTTATACATTGGATTTGAATCAAACTGATTAGATTTCTTAATTCAATATCTGTTGCTTCATACCATGCCTTGTTAACAGCCAGTCTTGCTCACAGGCTTCAAAGCCTACTTGTTGCCCATGAAACCTATTATTTACCAAATATCAGCTCTCACTAGAGGTAAAAAACCTGCTGGGCAGTCAGGGACATTTAATGATTTGGAGCGAAAGCAACAAAGCTGTTCTAAGTGCTGTCTTTAAAGAAGTGCCTTTGTATTCTACTCTGTAAGAGCAAATTGATGTAAATGTTACTTTACCTCAAATGTTTACAAATGTGTTACCTAATAAACTTTTTTGTACCATAATTATTTTTAAGATATCTTGCCTTAATTTTGTCCTCCATTGTCTTACAATCTGGGTGTGTAAAACAAAGAAATACAGTTAAAATGCATTATGTCATATCTAAATATAAATTCACTCACAGAAAAGCATAAACTTTGCAACTTAAAGATACAAAGTGCAGGACTAACTCAAAGTGTCAGGCAGCATCTCTAAGAAAAAGGATGGGTGATGTTTCGGGTCAGAAACCCTTCTTCAGACTGAAAGTAGAGGTGGCAGGGAACAAGAGGTAGGAGCACATATATATTATTATATATTATTGCATTGCTAAGCTTATGCTGTCATTAGCAGGACCAAGAATGGTAATAGCCTTGTCCCACGGTACGAGTTCATTCCAAGAGCTCTCCCGAGTTTAATAAAAATCAAACTCGTGGTAAGCACGGAGAATGAACGTAGCGGGTACGTCGGAGCTCGGGGAAGCCTCTTAGTGGCCCGTAACGCTAACGGCAGGTAAGCACGGGAAGACTCGTGAAGATTTTTCAACATGTTGAAAAATGTCCACGAAAGGCCCGAGTACCGACAAGTGGTCATTACCGTAAATCTCCGAGTTCGAATCACGGCAAACTCGGGAGAAATCTTAGAATTAACTCGTACCGTGGGACAGCGCTTTTGGGTTTTCTTGTGAAAATGAAGAGTACCTCTTTTGAAGATTGTGGATATACCCTTTTACAACAAATCAATTCACTATGGAATCAAAACTCTGGAATTAAAACAATACGATCGAGGACCTGATGAAACTTCCAAGAATTATGGTCATGTGAATGAGCAAATGGCAACAGGAACCTTTTAATTGCCTCAGATTTGGTTAATATCCTTGAACAGCCACTCAATTCATTCTTCCACTCTCAGAAGGTGCTAGGGATTTAGTGTTGCAGAGGGGAGTGAAGATAAAGTTTTTTGAAGTATGATCCATGTATTCAACATTCAGATTATTATGTGATTGTGGCAGCTCAGATATACAGTTGGGAGATCTGGAAGAGATGAATATTCTCAGTGAACAAGCTGCAATTCACAGCTGTTTCCATTCTTTGCAAAGTCGCTAAGTTCCCAATAAATACATCCTATGCAGCTTGAGCGAAACATAAATAATACCAATATTCTCATTTCTCTGCACCTTCCCATGCAACTACAGGAGATTCAATGCCATCCATTTTACCTCAACCACACTAAACACTCTACATGAAGCAGTTATTTACTTACACTTTCCGTTTAGTTTAATATGGTCATGTGTACCGAGGTACAGTGAAAAGCTTTTTTGTTGTGTGTTATCCAGTCAGCGAAAGACTATACATGATTACAATCAAGCAATCCATGGTGTACAGGTACAGGATAAGGGAAAAAATGATTAGTGCAAGATGCATGTCAGCTGCTCTACATCGGTGAGACCAAGCGTAGGCTTCGCCAAACACCTCCGCTTTGACTTTTCTAATTTCAGGTAGTCCCTACTTTCTCCTCCACTTTTCAGCTCTCCCTCAGCCCACTGGCTCCACCTCTTCCTTTCTTCTTCCCCTCCCCCCCCACCCTCGCATCAGTCTGAAGAAGGGTTTCGACCCGAAACGTTGCCTATTTCTCTTGTTCAACAGATGCTGCCTCACCCGCTGAGTTTCTCCAGCATTTTTGTCTACCCTAGTGCAAGATAATGTGCAGTAAAGACCGATAAAAAGATGGCACAATGGACAATACTGTAGGTGCAGGAGTAGGCCATTTGGCCCTTTGAGCCAGCACTGCTATTGAATGTGATCATGGCTGATCATCCATAATCAGTACCCTGTTCCTGCCTTCTCCCTATATCCCTTGATTCCGCTATCTTTAAGAGCTCTATCTAACTCTCCCTTGAAAGCATCCAGAGAATCGGCCTCCACCACCCTCTGAGGCAGAGCATTCCACAGACTCACAACTCTCTGTGTGAAAAAGTATGTCCTCATCTCTGTTCTAAATGTCTCACCCCTTATTCTTAAACTGTGGCCCCTGGTTCTGGACTCCCCCAACATCGGGAACATGTTTCCTGCCTCTAAAGTGTCCAAACCCTTAATAATCTTATATGTTTCAATAAGATCCCCTCTCATCCTTCTAAATTCCAGTGTATACAAGCCCAGCCGCTCCATTCTATCAACATATGACAGTCCCACAGTGGCGCAGCAGTAGAGTCGCTGCATCACAGCGACAGAGACCTGGGTTTGACCCTGACTATGGGACCATGGAGTTTGGACGCATGGGTTTCTCTGGGTACTCCAGTTTCCTACCACACTCCAAAGACATACAGGTTTGTAAGTTAATTTGCTTCAGCAAGAATTGTAAATTGTCCCAAGTACGTAGGATAGTACTAGTGTATAGAGTGATCTCTGGTTGGCGTGTACTCAGTGGGCCAAAGGGCCTGTTTCTGCTGTATCTCTAAACCAAACAAAACTAAACGATATTCCAAGGGATTACAATGAGGTAAATGGTAGGTCAGGACTCCTCTCTAGTTGGTAATGGGATGGTTCAGTTGCCTGATGTGTTCACTCAGTTGCTTTGTGTATTCACCGGTAACAATGTGGTGTTTACATTGGAGACACCAACTATAGGTCAGATAACCACATTGATGAACATCTTCACTTAAGTGTAGTCCTGAACTTCTAGGCATCTATTATTTTGCCTTTCATTCCCCTTTTATCCTCTGTCTTTGATACTGTTGCAACAAGTTCAGCGTAAGCTCGTAGAACAGCCACTCATCGTCTGACCAAATTTCAGCAAAGTCTCCTCTCTAATTCCTCATCTTTGCTTTTAAATGCTTTAAGTGCAATTTGCATGAGTGTAACAGTGCCTTAAAGCACAGAGTGCACCACATGGTATAAGATAACTGCATTGTCATACCAGACATTTCTGTTCCGTTTAGGTATGCCTGCCTTCAATAATAGATATTCTGTCCTGTCTAGTTGGAGTCATAGTACTCGTGTCAATACTAAACATACCACAGACACGACAGTGATGTTGACTATGGAATGTTGCTGCATATCAATGCAGCTGGGGGGAGAAAGATCCAGTGCATAGCAACTCAGTGGGTCAGGCAGCATCTCTGGAGAACATGGATAGGTGATGCTTCGGGTCAGGAAGTCGCAATCAGGGACCCGAACCGAAGTGTCGCCTATCCATGTTCTTCAAAGATGTTCTCACTCCCAGCCTCATGCCCCATGTCCCTCTTTCCCAGCCACACTCAATGTCTCTCACTCCCAGTATCACTATCATCATTCTATCACTAACTAAAAAGTGGTCCTGAGCTACGACCTACATCATTGGAGACCTTCGGACTGTCTTTGAACTGATTTTACTGGACTTTATCTTGCACTGTTATTCCTTTATCATGTGTTTGTACACTGTGGACAGCTTGATTGTAATGATAAAAAGCTTTTCACTGTACCTTGGCACGTGGCGATATACTAAAAAAAACTCACTGTCCCAAGTGAAGTGAAGTCAAGTTTATTCGTCACATACGCATACGAGATGTGCAGTGAAATGAAAAGTGGCAATGCTTGCGGATTGTGCAAAAAACTACAAAAGAGAATGGAACAGAATCACATATTCACATAGTACATATTTGTGGGTGGAAAAAAACGAAAAAAACAGCAATTTAAAAAAGACACCACCCAACAGTAAATTGGTACAGTAACGTTAGTCCCTGGTGAGATAGGTTTGCAGTCCTAATGGCCTCTGGGAAGAAACTCCTTCTCATCCTCTCCGTTTTCACAGCATGGCAACGGAGGCATTTGCCTGACCATAGCAGCTGGAACAGTCTGTTGCTGGGGTGGAAGGGGTCCCCCATGATCTTGTTGGCTCTGGATTTGCACCTTCTGATGTATAGTTCCTGCAGGGGGGCGAGTGTAGTTCCCATAGTGCATTCGGCCAAATGCACTACTCTCTGCAGAGCCTTCTTGTCCTGTTTCCAGACAAGATGCTTTCCACAGCCACTGAGTAGAAGCACTGGAGGATCCTGAGAGACACTCTGAATTTCCTCAATTGCCTGAGGTGGTAAAGGTCTTGGTAAAGGTGCCTTGCCTTACTCACCAGTGCTGCAGCGTGTGCTTTACTCACCAGTGCACCAGCCTCTCTCCAGGTGTCTCTCAGTGTCAGCCTCACCCACACACTGTCTCTCATTGAGCACCCTGCCTTAAACACCTCACCACAACCTCTTCACCGTTTTTTACCAATTACATTTATTATTTAGAATTGTTAAAAGTCAACGTAAATGTTGTACTGCAATGTGTTCAAACTTATGGTGATAACTATGTTATTGTAACAATTATAGAGGAGGATACCCGACCAAATGTGCATAAGGCCTACGTGAAGGGCAGATTCTCTGGAATCACGAGTGCTTGATGTAAACACTTCAGAGATGTTAAGTACGGCTTCTAGTGCAGTGCTTTGTAGATGAGCAGACTAAGTTGTGGAAACAAGGAACTGCAGATGCTCGTTTACAAAAAAAGACACAAAGTGTTGCTCATCAGGTGAGTCTACATCTCTGGAGAATATGGATAGGTGATAGATGACACAACTCTATCGCATATACTCAATAACCTCACAATTATCCACATTAGTTTTGGTACAGCATCTGTTTAACATCTAAATAAAGGGGATTTCTAATTTCTAGGCATATTTAGATTAAAAACTAAATCCATATAGTCAAGTATATTTTCAATTTGTTTTTAATTGTAGTTAGGGTTTAATTATCCTTTAAAGCTCTAATAATCTAGGTTTTTGTCCTTCCTTATTGCCACAAGCAAAACATGTGTCACAGTGACACTGTAGCATTTATAGAGCAGTGTGAAAAGACATAAGGTGTTAGAAGGATCTGCAGATGCTGGTTTAAACCGATAGATACAAAAAAGCTGGGGTAACTCAGTGGGACAGGCAACATCTGTGGAGAGAAGGAAAGGATAACGTTTTTTGACCCGAAACGTTACTCCAGTTACTCCAGCTTTTCGTGAAAAGCCATAAGTTTAGGTTTAGGTTTATTATTGTGATTTGCACCGAGGTTCAGTGAAAAGCTTGAATGCATGCTATCCAATCAAATCAAATACTACTATACATACATGCAATCAGCCAAACTCAAGTACAATAGGTAGAGAAAAAGGGAAAGATACATGGTGCAGAATATAATTCTCACCATTATAGTGCAACATTCCAGAGACAATGTTCAACATCTGGAATTAGAGCTACAGAACAGCTGTAGATAGAAACTGTACAGAGTACAAATCAAATATTTTTGTTTAGAGATACAGTGCGGTAACAGGCCCTCCGGCCCACCAAATCCGCATCGACCAGCAATCCCCGCACACGAACACTATCCTATGCACAATAGGGACAATTTACAATTATTCCAAGCCAATTAGCCTACAAACCTGTATGTCATTGCAATGCAGGAGGAAACCAGAGCACCCAGAGAAAACCCACGTGGGTCATGGGAAGAACATACAAACTCTGTACAGATAGCATCTGTGGTCAGGATAGAACCCAGGTCACTGGCACTGGGGCAGCAGCTATACCGCTGCGCCACTGTGCCGCCCCGTGACATTTCTCATATGAATTGTTCATATGATTTGCTGGACCTGCTAATTAACTCACTTCAGAATTTATTTTTTAAACATTGCCAACACTCTTGCCAACTGCAAATGGCACAGGCAAACTCCATCTCCTAGATTTTGACAGTTTGAAACACAAGCACGGTGTAAATTTATGCAATGAATTGAGGGGTCCTGCCTTCCAATAGAATGATTTGTTAAATTCCAATAGAATATCACTCCTTGATAGCTGATTAGTTCGTGATTCCAGCCACATGCACATACTTGGGAAGCAAAAAATAAATGCTGCGTAATTTTCCAAGTACTTTAGTATTTTACGGTTTCATTCACCTTACCAGAATTGAGAAAATGAGATTTTTTTAAATCAAAATTTAATTTAATCAATTATTTACAATGATATTTACACAATAAAAAATGACAAAACCCTCCTAATAATAATATAATAATAATATATTTTATTGTCATTACACATAAGTGCAACGAGATTTGGTTTGCAACTTCGAGATTTCGGTTAGCAACCCCCGTGAACAAGGTTTGTAAAAACGAACATTAGACCAGTGACATCAACACAGACTAAAGTGCGAGGCCGGGGGAGACAGTCCATGGGGGTGGGGGGGTACTCAGCAGGGCCGGTTCAGAGCTGCTATAGCTTTGGGAATAAAGCTGTTCCTGAGACTGGTAGTGCAGGCGTAGAAGGCCTTGTAACGTCTGCCGGAAGGGAGTAGTTCGAACAGTCCATTACAAGGGTGAGGGGAGTCCTTATGCATGCTGACGGCCTTCCTGAGGCATCATGTGTGGTAGATGCCCTCCAAGGCCGGTAGCGGTGTCCCAATAATCTGTTGCGCTCTATGGACAACGCGCTGAAGAGCTCTCCTCTCCGCCTCCATGCAGCTAAGATACCACACAGAGATGCCATACGTTAGTATGCTCTCTGTGGTGCAGCGGTAGAAGGTCGTCAGCAGCTGTTGGGGCACACCAGTCCGTTTCAATGTTCTTAGGAAGAACAGTCGTTGCTGTGTCTTTTTGACCAGCGCAGTGGTGTTGGTGGACCATGTGAGGTCCTCTGAGATGTGAGTGCCCAGAAACTTGAAGCTGGACACTCTCTCCACACTGTCTCCGTAGATGGAGATTGGGGCGTATTCCCCATCCTGTGACCTCCTGAAGTCAATAATCAGCTCCTTGGTCTTGGAGGTGTTTAGCGACAAGTTGTTCCATGAGCACCAGTCCGCCAGGTTCTGCACCTCCGCTCTATAGTTTGTTTCATCCCCGTTGGTGATCAGCCCGATCACCGTTGTGTCGTCTGCAAACTTAACAATGGTGTTGATGTCAAATGCAGAGACACAGTCGTGGGTGAAGAGGGAGTAGAGCATGGGGCTCAGTACACAGCCCTGTGGTGTGCCGGTGCTCAGGGTGATAGTCGAGGACAGCTGCGGCCCCAGTCTCACTGCCTGTGGTCACTCCGTCAGAAAATTCAGGATCCAATCGCATATCAGTGAGCTGAGGCCTAGCTGGTGGAGTTTGGTGGTGAGCTTGGTGGGGATGACCGTATTGAAGGCAGAGCTGTAGTCAATGAAGAGCATCCTCACGTAGGTGCCCTGTCTTTCCAGGTGGGTCAGGACAGTGTGAAGAGCCACAGAGATGGCATCCTCTGTGGATCTATTTGCCCTGTATGCAAATTGATGAGAGTCCAATGATGCAGGGATGCTGGATTTGATGTGGGAGAGGACCAGCCTTTCAAAGCACTTCATTGGTATTGGAGTTAGGGCAACCGGGCGGTAGTCATTCAGGTTGGTGACTTTAGACTTCTTCGGCACCGGCACTATGGTAGCTGTCTTCAGGCACATGGGGACCGTTGCCAGAGATAGAGACAGGTTGAAGATCCTCGTAAATACCTCCGCCAGCTGTACAGCACAGTCCTTTAGTACCCTAACCTGGACTCCATCCGGGCCTGCAACCTTGCGTGGATTGATCCTACGCAGAGTGCATTGTACCTCCTGGGTGCTCAGTGTTAAGGCCTGTCCCTCAGCCCTAGCCGGGGTTGTTCCTCTCCTGGTGGTGTTGCCAGTTTCGAAGCGGGCAAAGAAGGTGTTTGATTAATTGGCCAGTGTGATATCACTGTGGGGGCAGACGGGGCTGCTCTTGTAGTCAGTGATGTCCCTGACACCCTGCCACATGCTTCTGGTGTCCGCGGTGTTGAAGTGGTCTTCCACCCTTTGTGGATGTCTTTGGCCTTTTTTATGCCTTTGTTCAGGTTTGACCTGGCAGCACTGTAGGCAGAAGTGTCCCTGGATTTAAAGGCAATGTTGCATGCCCTTAGCAGATTCTGAACCTCCTTGGTCATCCACGGTTTGTGGTTTGGGAACATCTTTATTTCCTTGTCCACTGTGACAAACTCCACACAGCAGCTGATGTAGGAGAGCACAGTGGGTATGTACTCCTCCAAGTCTACCTCTGTACCACTGGTAGTCTGTTGTGCAAACAGGTCCCAGTTGGTGCGATCAAAGCAGTCCTGGAGTTGTAGGGTGGCGTCCTCGGGCCATATTTTGACCGTCTTTATTGCAGGTTTGGTCTTGCGGATGAGGGGTTTGTATGCAGGCAGTAGAAACAGAGAGAGGTGATCGGATTTTCCCAGGGATGGGCAGGGGAGGGCTCTGTATGCGTCCTTGATGTTGGTGTACACTTTATACAGCCTGTTTGAGCCCCTGGTAGGGCACTGCACATGCTGGTGGAATTTGCGGAGAGCAGCTCGTAGGTCCACCTGGTTAAAGTCCCCTGCAACAATGAAAGCACCATCGGGGTGAGCACCCTGCTGCTTGCTGATGGCCGAGTGCAGCTGTGCTAGCGCTAGGTTAGCATTAGCCTGTGGTGGGATGTATATGGCCATGATGATAACCACAATAAACTCCCGAGGCAGGTAAAATGGCCTACATTTAAGCAGTAGGTATTCCAGGTCTGGGGAACAGTAGCTCTCTACTGCAGTGTGGTTGGTGCACCAGTCCTTGTTGATATAGATGCGGAGCCCTCCGCCCTTGCTCTTACCGGAGTCCTTTGTTCTATCAGCACGATGCAGTGGCCGGTTGGTTAGGTCCACAGCCCCGTCGGGAACCAGCGCGCTGAGCCAGGTCTCTGTGAAGATCAGCACACAGCAGTCTTTCAGGGATCGCTGGGTGTTGATCCAGAGCCTCACCTCATCCAGCTTGTTGGTGAGTGACCGGACATTCACGAGAAAGACGCTTGGTAGCGATGGTCTTTGTGGGGCCCTCCTTAGCCTGTCCTGCACCCCCGCTCGCCTTCCACGTTTCTGCTTCCTCTCCCGGCGCATTCTCCGTCTCCTACCCTCCGGGGTGGTGATCCACCAACATAATACACAATTGACAGGTATTCCTTACTATTAAACATCAAATTACTATATTACCAGGTCCAGGATATCCCCCCTGCATGAAAATTAGTTTTATGTTTCCATCATTGGAACGTTAACAGGCCGATCGACCCAACTCGCCCACACTGGCCAACAATGTCCCAGCTACCCTAGTCCCACTTGCCTGCAAACCAACTCTCCAAACCTGTCCTATCCATGTACCTGTCCAACTGTTTCATAAACAATGGGATAGTCCCAGCCTCAACTACCTCTTCTGGAAGCTTGTTCCATACATCTACCACCCTCTGTGTGAAAAGGTTACCCCTCAGATTCCTAATAAAACTTTTCCCCTTCACCTTGAACCTATGTCCTCTGGACATTAACTAATAAACTCCTAAAAAATAAATCTAAATTGAGTTGGCAACTCGTATTATAATATTATTGTCTGCCATTTGTGCTGATGGTAATTGTGCACTGACCTTGACATTTGTGCTTCTCTAGTTTACTGTGGAGAACTATCATTGATCAGCTGAAATCTGTACCCTTTCCATGTACAAAGGAAGGAGAGTGCACATTGGGACTAAATGTATACAGGCAAAATTAAATCAATTTCTTTGCCCCATACTAAAACTTTTCTGTGTTTAAAGATAAAAAGTTCCTGTTTATGTTGCCATAATCCACCCTGAACAAATTTATGTAGGGATACCGATTTGAAAATAAAATAATACTTTTCAGGGTAAAACAAATAAAGTTATTATGATTAATTGTGTTTAAGAAGGAACTGCAGATGCTGGAAAATCGAAGGTAGACAAAAATGCTGGAGAAACTCAGAGGGTGAGGCAGCATCTATGGAGCGAAGGAAATAGGCAACATTTTGGGCCTTCTTAATTGTGTGAACATTTTTGTACTAATAGTTACCTTACCATCTAAATACCTCTAATTTCCCTCTCCCCTGACTCAGTCTGAAGAAGTCTCAAACCAAAATGCCACCTATTCCTTTTCTCTAGAGATGCAGCCTGACCTGCTGAGTTACTCCAGCATTTTGTGTTTATCTTCAGTGTAAATCAGCATCTGCAGTTCCTTCCTACCCAAGGAACTGCAGATGCTGGTTGCAAAAGAAGACACAAAGTGCTGGAATAACTCAGCGGGTCAAGTAGCATCTTTGGGGAATATGGCGATGGTTAGGGTTGACATCTTTCTTCAGACTGATCAGTCTGAAGAAGGGTCTCAAGCTGAACACTCATATTCATGTTCTCCAGAGATTATGCCTGACTCGCTTAGTAACTCCAGCACTTTGTGTCATCTCATCTATCTACAGATCTGAATTCTTTTGAATGGTTCTATCACCAGTTATTTATTTGGATAAATCTGTTTCTGAGCTTCATATGTAGCTAAACTCCAGCCCTATTGAAGTAACTTTCTTTCACTCCCTTTTAAAATTCCACTATGTAGTGTGACCAGTTTTCTCAGAGCATAACTTTGATATCAAACCATTGAACAAACAGTGTCTAAAAGGGTGTGAACGGTGAACAGCTGTCTTCTCATTGTTTAGAAAGAAGTTAAAAGTCTACTTCAAATATCTACATTTAGTTATTTGTCAATGTATTGTCAAGTCAAAAAGTTAAACAAGTCAAACAAACTTTATTGTCATTTAGAAATACATTGATATATGCAGTTCCAAACGAAATTACGTTGCATTTGGCTCCCTGTGCAACACAATAAATTAACCGAAGGATAGGTATGTATGAAAAGGATAAATAGACAATAGTGGCAGCCCATTTACATGGCATTCAGGAGTCTGATGGCTCGTGGGAAGAAGCTGTTGCGGAACCTTGATGTTCTGCTCCTTATGCTGCGGTATCTTTTTCCCGAGGGCAGCAGAGTGAACAGTCCGTGATGGAGATGTGTGGGGTCCTTTATGATACTGCTGGCCTTAGACACACAGCGTTTGGTCGCAATATCCCCGATTGAGGGGAGATAGGTCCCGATGATTTTTTCCGCTGTCCTCACCACTCTCTGCACAGACTTCCAGTCGGAGGCTCTACAGTCCCCAAACCAGACAGAGATACAGCTGGTCAGAATACTCTCTATGGTGCCCCTGTAGAAAGTAGTGAGGATGGGATGGGGGAGATGAGCTCTTCTCATCCGGCGCAGAAAGTGCAACCGCTGCTGCGCTCTCTTAACAGTTGATGAGATGTTAGTCGACCAGGTCAGACTGTTAGTGATCTGCACCCCCAGGAACTTTGTGCTACTGACCACCTCCACATCGCTGTCATTGATGTGAAGTGGTGTGGGACTGTGCTGGGTTTTCCTGAAGTCGACGATAATCTCCTTTGTTTTCTCGACATTCAGGATCAGGTTGTTCGTATTGCACCAGTCCACCAGTTGTTTCACCTCCTCCCTGTAAACCAGCTCATTGTCGTCCCTGATGAGGCCCACCACTGTTGTGTCATCTGCGTACTTCATGATGTGGTTTGTACTAAACCTGGCACAACAGTCGTGAGTCATCAGGGTGAACAGCAGTGGACTCAGGACACAGCCCTGAGGGGAGCCGGTGCTTAGAGAGATGGTATTGGAGGTGTTATTTCCAACCCTCACAGACTGAGGTCTGTCAGTGAGGAAGTCCAGTAGCCAGTTACACATGGGGGTGCCGAGGCCCAATGGAACCAGTTTGCTTATCAGGTGCTGTGGGATAATGCTCCTTGTAATTTACTTTACACAATAAGATAATGCTGATATATAGAATCTATAGGAATCGATGACCTTAGTAGAACTAGAGACTATAAATTTCAAGAACAAAAAAACCCAATAGACAAAAGACAATAGGTGCAGGAGTAGGCCATTTGGCCCTTCAAGCCAGCACCGGCATTCAATCTGATCATGGCTGATCATCCCCAATCAGTACCCCGTCCCTGCCTTCTCCCAATATCCCCTGACTCCGCTATTTTTAAGAGCCAGGGGATATAAGAGCCCTATCTAGCTCTCTCTTGAAAGCATCCAGAGAACCTGCCTTCACCACTGAGGTAGAGAATTCCACAGACTCACCACTCTCTGTGAGAAAAAGTGTTTCCTCATCTCCATTCTAAATGGCTTACTCCTTATTCTTAAACTGTGGTCACTGGTTCTGGACTCCCCCAACATCGGGAACATGTTTTCTACCGCTAGTGTGTCCAAGCCCTTAACAATCTTATATGTTTCAATGAGATCCCCTCTCACCCTTCTAAACTCCAGAGTGTACAAGTCCAGCTGCTCCATTCTCTCAGCATATGACAGTCCCGCCATCCCAGGAATTAACCTTGTAAACCTATACTGCACTCCCTCAATAGCAAGAATGTCATTCCTCAAATTAGGGGACAAAAACTGCACACAATATTCCAGGTGTGGTCTCACTAGGGCTCTGTACAGGACCTCTTTGCTCCTATATTCGATTCCTCTTGTTATAAAGGCTAACATGCCATTCGCTTTTTTCACTGCCTGCTGTACCTGCATGCTTACTTTCATAGACTGATGTACAAGGACCCCAGATCCCGTTGTACTTCCCCTTCTCCCAACGGAACTATTTGTTTTTAACGGAAAGGTGTTCTATTTGCCTGACTGTGTCTATTTTATTAATGAACATATAAATACACTACTATAGCTTACCCCCCTAGCCTAGTTCAGTAAAGACTCAAGCACTCAACCAACTAATCTTTATTTTTAGATCAAGCACAAATTCCCCTATACGATATCTAAACCACTGCGGGTTCGATCCTTGTCTCTGCCTGGCCAAGTCCTTCAGCCTCGTGCAAGCAGACAGTACCCAAAAGGTCACGCAGCCCCAAGCGCCCTTCCAGAAGATCGACACCGATCTAAAATGGGGCGACCTTTTACAAGTCCACGAAACTTGAGGGGCCAAACTATATAGAGGTGGTTCCCCAAACAATCCAATCATACCTATCAATTACATCAATTGACAGTTCCCCAACCCAATTACAGAGAGTCTTAAACAATGTTTCTTACAGAAGCTTCTGGAAGGATGTCAGGTTAACTGAATAATGCAACATTTACCCTGGACCACAAAAAAAATCTGCCAGGGCTTAACTCTCTGGCCGATCAACAAACAGCAGGGTAACTGTCTTGCAACATTCTTTACATTATTTACAATTCCTTTGCAGCAATCCAATCAAACTCATGCATTTACAATACATTGGAGTTCCTCTGCAAGATTCTCATACTTACTAAAAATTGCAAAGATACATAGACCTTCTTTATCTGAGGTACTGATCTGGGACCTAGACTTCCTGGCACCAGCTAGCAGCCTGTGGCTTCTTATACAGAAATACATAAATGGCTAAAAGGCCTTGTGAATTCATGAATCCTCTGCTTTATTTTGGCTTTCTTTATGTTTGATCCATTTTGGCCAGGATTTACAAACATGGTAGCAGAAATGTATGAGAAGACTTACGTCTTGGTTCTCCTGTTGACAGGTTCCTCGCAAAATGTGACCCAGCATGTTAATCCCAGCAACCTTCTTGGGCTTCATTGGTTTTGGAGAGAAAGTTTTGAGCAATGTGCCTAAAAGTTGGTTTTCACCCAGAATCTGATTATTTACCCTTGGTGCCATGTCCGAAGAATGATACAGACCCGAAACATCGTCTGTCCATTCCCTGCCCAGATGCTGCCTGGCCCGTTGAGTTTCTCCAGCATTTTGTGTTTTGAACAATGGGAGCTGCATTGATTGCAAGAGCAGTTGTATCAATGGCACCCACGTCTTTATTGCACTGTTCATTGGGAAGAGTATCGATCCTGAAGAAACTCTCATGGTAACTAGAGAATAGTTGCTTCAAAACGCATTGTGGAAGTGCAGGAAAATTTAGTTTAGAGATACAGCGTGTAAACAGGCCTTTTATGAGTCTACACCAACCAGCCATCACCTATACACTGGTTCCACCCTATACATTAGGGACAATTTACAAAAGCCAATTAACCTGCAAACCCGCATGTCATGTTTCGTGTCCGTTTGCTTGGTCTGCACAAGTACTTGAGAGTCTTCAAGGTACAACAGAAATCTTGATTACATTACTTCAATGCTGGCAGCAAGACAACTAAAAATGGCTGCACACACAGAATCGGACTACACACACACACACTAACACAGACAGGATCAACTATATACAAGACATCTCCCTTTGTCCTGTGCAGCGCCACCTGCTGCATGGTAGGAGCAACGGGTCCTCCCACCCCACACAGTCCACCAAACATCACACTCCCCCTTTCCAGTTTGAACATCTCTATTCCTGAATGAGTCGCCTTGGGGGAATACCACGATTGCAACATGTCGATCGATGAAAGGCTACAGGCAGATCGGCGGGGAGTTCTCTGGCGGAACTTCGTGAAAGTCAGGCACTCCAGTATCCACACAATTCGGCACCGGGGTGTCCGACTGCTTGGTTTTGGTCAGGTTCTGCGCAGTCTTCGCTAGAGGAATGCAGCTTCCACACAGTCCACCAAACATCACATCATGAGGTTGTGGGAGGTAACTGGAGCATCAGAAGAAAACCAACGCAGTCACAGGGTGAACATATAAACTCCATACAGATAGCACCCAAGGTCAGCATTGAACCCAGGTCTCTGGCTCTCTATTAGGCAGCAACTCTACCACTGCGCCACTGTGTGCCGCCCGAAAAACAGGTGGAGAACCACAGATGGTCTCCTGCCATGAAAGGTCGTGCTCTGTGAGTGCTCCGTGCCAGGGTGAACTACAGGGTGGTCAATGAGGCAGAGATAACAACATGTAACTAGGATGTGCACAGCGCACAAAGGGTAGAATCGGTGATAGAGTAACCAGTGATGGGGTTTAAATATTCTGAGCACTGGTAGGAGCTAGGTTGTCCCATTGATGATCTCAGCTTAATGTGCTACCAGTTTCTTTGTAACTGGTCGACAAAGGTAGTAGGTTGCACTGAGAAGCTCCATTTTAAGCTTCCAAGAGAGGGAAATTGCGATTTGCGGCTTGAGATATAATTAGAGTGTTACTGATACCAGATATTATGTGTATTAATGTCAATGGCACATAGAATGCCTACAGGCAGCAATTAAAGAGCGCACCCCCAGAGGTGAGGACAGTACAGAGCTGGTTGGGGGTGCAGAGGAACAACTAAAGGACTGTTTGGAGTCTGTAGACTGGGCAATGTTCAAGGACTCGGCAACGGACTTGAACGAATACGCCACAGTTGTTACAGACTTCATTAAGAAATTTGTGGAGGACTGTATCCCTACAAAAACCTTTCGAGTGTTTCCCAATCAGAAACCTTGGATCAACTTTCAGATCCGCAAACTTCTGAAGACCAGACACGGGGCATTCATGTCTGATGATACAGTGGTCTATAAGAAGTCCAGATACGACCTTGGTAAAGCCATCAAAAAGGCCAAAAGGGACTTCTGCTCCAAGCTGGAGGATAAGACAGCTGCTCGGCAGCTGTAGCGGGGCCTGAATGCAATCACAAGGCAAAATCAAGAGGCAGCTCGAATGTCGGCGAATCATCACTCCCTGATGAGCTCAATGCGTTTTACACACGTTTTGATAGGGAGAACACCGATTTGCCTTCCCGAGCCCCCATTCGCTGTGATGGTATTTCAGTCTCAGTCACAGAGGCCGACGTCAGGAAATCCTTCAGAGGGGTGAACCCTCGAAAAACGCCTGGACCTGATGGTATACCCGGTCGTGTTCTAAAAACCTGTGCGGACCAACGGGCTGGAGTTTTTACGGACATTTTCAACCTGTCACTTCTGAGGTCTGAGGTTCCCACCTGCTTCAAAAAGGCATCAATTATACCAGTGCCCAAGAAGAGCAAGGTGACGTGCCTCAATGACTATCGACCTATGGCACTAACGCCTGTGGTGATGAAGTGCTTTGAGAGGTTGATCATGGTGCAAATCAACTCCTACCTCGACAAAAACCTGGACCCACTGCAGTTCGCTTACCGCCACAACAGATCAACGGTGGATGCAATCTCGCTGGCTCTCCACTCCACTCTGGACCACTTGGACAACAAAAACTCATATGTCAGGCCGTTATTCATCGATTACAGCTCGGCATTTAATATTATCATCCCCTCCAAGCTGGTTACCAAATTCGCAGAACTGGGTCTCTGGGCATCCCTCTGCAATTGGATCCTCGACTTCCTCATTCACAGACCACAGTCTGTTCGTATTGGTGGAAATGTGTCAGACTCGATAACAATCAGCACGGGAGCACCTCAAGTCTGCGTGCTCAGCCCCCTGCTGTACTCTCTCTATACTCATGACTGAGTAGCCGGTCACAGTGCGAACTCCATCATCAAGTTCGCTGATGACACCACTGTTGTGGGACGTATCACTGATGGGGATGAGTCGGAGTACAGAAGAGAGATCGAGCAACTGTCCATATGGTACCAGCACAATAACCTGGCCCTCAACACCAGCAAAACCAAGGAACTGATTGTGGACTTTGGAAGGAGTAGGATGGGGACCCACAGTCCCGTTTATATAAACGGGTCGATGGTTGAAAGGGTCAAGAGCTTCAAATTCCTGGGCATGCACATCTCTGAAGCTCTTTCCTGGTCCGAGAACACTGATGCAATTATCAAGAAAGCACATCAGCGCCTCTACTTCCTAAGATGATTACGGAGAGTCGGTTTGTCAAGGAGGACTCTCTCTAACTTCTACAGGTGCACAGTAGTGAGCTTGCTGACCGGTTGCATCGTGGCTTGGTTCAGCAGCTTTAACGCCCTGGAGAAGAAAAGACTACAAAAAGTAGTAAGCACTACCCAGTCCATCATCGGCTCTAACCTTCCTGCTATCGAGGGGATTTACCGCAGTCGCTGCCTCAAAACAGCTGGCAGTATCATCAAAGACCCACATCATCCTGGCCACACACTCACCTCCCTGCTACCTTCAGGTAGAAGGTACAGGAGCCTGAAGACTGCAACAACCAGGTTCAGGAATAGCTACTTCCCCACAGCCATCAGGCTATTAAACCTGGCTCGGAACTCTGAACATTAATATCCCTTCATCTGTTATTTGCACTTTATTAATTTATTAAGTCATGGGTGTATATATTTATATATGGTATATAGACACACTGATCTGTTTTGTAGTAAATGCCTTCTATGTTCTGTGTGCTGAAGCAAAGCAAGAATTTCATTGTCCTATCAGGGACACATGACAATAAAGTCACTTGAACTTGAACTTGAGAAATGTCTGAACCATTTGCCCAATGACTGCTCCTTTAGACTTTAGACTACATACTTTAGAGATACAGCACGGAAACAGGCCCTTTGGCCCATCAAATCCGCGCTGATCAGCAATCACCCCGTACACTGGCACTGCACACTACGGGCAATTTTACAACTTACCAAAGCCAATTAATCTACAAACCTGTGCATCTTTGGAATGTGGGAAGAAACTGAAGCACCCAGAGAAAACCTATGCGATCATAGCGAGAATGTACAAACTTCATACAGACAGCACCCGTAGTCAGGATCAAACCCGTTCTCTGGCGCTATAATCCACCTTTTGTTCTTGGATCAAAAGACTATCGCTAGTTATGCAAGATTGGCCATTAGGAACAGCCCAATTACTGCTAATTCTGTCCCTGAATTTTCCTTCTTGAACTCAATCCATCTTTACTCACAATCTAACTTGGGTTAGAATATAGTACATGGAACATACAAAAATAGAACGGTACAGCACAAGAACAGACCCTTCAGTTCACAATGTCCGTGCTGAACATGATGTCTGGTTAAACTAATCTCCTGTGCCTGCCCAGGATCCATATCCCTCCATTTCCTGCATATCCATGTGCCAATCTAAAAGCCTCTTGAATTTCACTATTGTACCTGCCTTCACCACCATCCCAGGCAGTCTGTTGCAGGTCCCCAACATTCTCTTAATAAAGTTCACTTTTCTACACGATGCTTGCTATCTTTACATTGTTGGTGGTAATGGTCATAATAAGTATTCCAGCTTTGCCAAAATAATGCCAACATGTAGTTGCTGTACATTTTGCAACTGAAACTGATATACTAGCAAATATTCAAGATACTAAATTAAGTGTCCATGTGTCCACAAGCTATTTGTCACGGATGTGATAAACTCCCAAATGTCACTAATGTCACTAATTCAACTAATTAGAGGATATTTCATCATAGTCTTGAACTGTACTTATGGTAGAAAGAATTTGTGGTGTTGAGTTCTATATCACAAATTACACAAATTACTCTGTCTTTGGTGTTCAATGGTTCAATGGTTCCTTTATTAATATGTGTAGCAAGGTACAGTGAACTTGGACCCAAAGTAATTTTGCAACCGGTCCAAGTAAGAATCTGGGCAGTGGTGGACACAACTTGTTCAGCCACGGAAAGCAAATCTGAAAGCAACGTTCTCACGTGGAATAGTTGCTGCACATGGTGTGACTGGGTTGGAGATACAAATGTATGGAGTATTGAGATGCCATAAGAAATTCGTTGACACCGGATCAGCGTATGTGGCTGAGAAACTAGAAGGTCTTACCTGGGACATATAGAGACATCTGGTCCGTCAGATAAAGATCCCTGGATGTCATCTTCGTTATACTCCTCAAGAGCTGCACAGGTATGGACTTAGTGCGCCAATATGTTTACCCAAAGCATTAAAGCATTCTAGAGACACAAGGAACTGCAAATGCTGGTTTACAAAAAAAAGGCAGAAAGTGCTGGAGTAACTTATGGGTCAGGCAGCATCTCTGGAGAACATGGATAGGTGACGATTTTGATTGCGACCCTTCTTCAAATGTTCACCAGGCATGTTGCCTGACAGAAATGCCCGGGTCAAACGACAGCAGGTAGGACTAGTGTAGATGGGGCATGGTGGTCGGCGTGGGCAAGTTAGGCTGAAGGGCCTGTTTCCGCTTGTTGAGTTACTCCAGCACTTTCTGTCTTTCTTTGATAAACCAGCATCTGCAGTTTCTTGTTTCTCTATGTATAGGTGATGTTTTGGGTCAGGACCCTTCTTCAGGCATGCTGATCCTTCAAGCCCTACACTGTCTTTATTGTGTTAAAGAAGGAACTGCAGATGCTGGAAAATCAAGGGTACACAAAATGCTGGAGAAACTCAGCGGGTGCAGCAGCATCTATGGAGCGAAGGAGACAGGCAACGTTTCGGGCCGAAACGTTGCCTATCTCCTTCGCTCCATAGATGCTGCTGCACCCGCTGAGTTTCTCCAGCATTTTGTGTACCCACTGTCGTTATTGTGTTCGCACACTTGCATATTAGCAATAAATTTGCCTGTTTCTCTCCCAATGACTACAGCCGCAACTACTGAGCAACGAAGCATTCTCACTTATGATCTCATATTTCCAGTACCTCTGTGTAAGAAGGAACTCCAGATGTTGGTTTACACCGAAGAAAGACACAAAAAGCGGGACAGGCAGCATCTCTGGAGGGTAGGAATGGGTAACGTTTTGGGTCGAGAAGAAGGGTCTCGACCCGAAATGTCAACTCTTTTACTGCACTATTTTTGTGTAAGAGCAAAAAAAAACAAGTGTCCTATTGGGATGATAAAACGAGTTGCCAGAATAGACTGATTTTTAAAACATAAACTATGAGAAGAATTCTATCTTGTGTAAGACAAGCCATAAGACAAAAGAATCAATGTACTGTACATCTATTGTCGTGATAATAAGCTTCTTGTTCATCTTTAATGAAAGCAGTAACATCAAGTTTTTTTCCAGAGGACAGAACTCCTTAGGCAGTAAGTTATGAAAATAGCATTTTCTAGATCATGACACATCTGTGCATGCATCCACAAAAGAAAAATTCTCTCAGTTTATTTAGAACCCGGAACTTTAGATAGCATTTATTCGATTTACGGCTTTTGCATTGTTTATCTTTGAGTTCTGTTGTTGCCAGGGGCAAGAAATGCAGTCATATGATCTGTATTTCTTCTGTGAAACACTGTTATAATGATTCACTCAAAAGCTTGAAAATGTCTATTTTTCACTCTGATTTTAAGATAAAAATGTGGGATTAAAGTCAATAGCTACATTTTTCTGTGTTGGAAAGAACTGCAGATGCTGGTTTAAATTGAAGGTAGACACAAAATGCTGGAGTAACTCACTGGGACAGGCAGCATCTCCGAAGAGAAGGAATGGGTGACATTTCAGGTGGAAACCCTTCTTCAGAATGATATATTTTTCTGATGCTTCCATGGTTCTTACACTAAACCACCAGGTAAGGGGTGGCACAGTGACGCAGTGGTGACGTTGCTGTCTTACTGTGCCAGAGCATCAGGTTCAATGCTGTCTGCACAGAGTTTGTACATTCTCCCTGTGACCGCGTGGGTTTTCTCCGACTGCTCCGGTATCCTCCCACACTCCAAAGACATACAGGTTTGTAGGCTAATTGGCTTTGGAAAAATTGTAATTTGTTCCTAGTGTGTAGGATAGTGCTAATGTATGGGGTGATCGCTGGTCGGCGCGGACTTGGCGGGCCAAAGGAACTGTTTCTGCGCCGTATCTCTAAAGTCTAAAATCTAAAGTCCAAAGAAAGAATAATCCCTGATTATTTTTCCTGAGTTGTTAAACACTAAAAGTATTTAAGGCAGTTTCCATTCCATGGTAACGTGACATAGTACAACCACTGCCAACTCAGAGGTAACAAAAGTGATGATGTGCATAAAATGCATAATATGTACTTAATTATTTTTGTTTAGATCCTAGGACCGAAAGGCCAAATGTGTGCTCTGTTGCACCTGCTGTTTTCTAAACCATGTGGCCTCCAAGTTATTAGTTAGAGTGTCAAAGATGCCAACAAGTTGCTGGTAAGATTCCTCACTAGCAACTCATTCCATTCCCTATCCTCCGCTGAACACCTTGCCCTTAATATGAACCCATCTTGATGAATTCCAAGCCATTTCCAGTAGTACCTTCTACAACCAATCCCTCACTTATTGGTATAGGAAGTAACTGCAGATGCTGGTTTATACCAAAGATAGACACAAGATACTGGAGTAACTCAGTGATGATGCAGCATTATTTAAACAGATTAAATAGTTGCTGGACCATTTGAATTAAAAGAAAATAACTTTCCTCTTGCTGCCTAAAATGCCAAAGCTGGTTCTGAAGTTACTCCTGCATTTTGTGTCTATCTTCGTTGAAATGATTCCTAACCTGCTGAGTTACTCCAGCATTTTATGTCTACCCTCATGTATTGGTATTGGTTTATTTTTGTCACTTATACCGAGAAACCGTGAAACACTTGGCGTCTTGTCCAGGCAGTTCATGTATTCGGGAGTGAAAAAGGGAAAATATACCAATAATGGTTCAATCTTATGAAAGGAATATGGAAGGTAGTTGATCTACAGGAGGTGCAGTTAACTTTTGGTAAGTCTGATGTGGAATAGTTTGTAATAAGTATGTGCCCCGCCAATATTTTATTAATTGGTTGCCACCGATGCAAATACATATCAGTATGTTATGCATTATGTATCAATACCAAACTGATTGTGATTGATTGCTAGAGTTCTATTGATTTATTGCAGTGAAATTTTAAGTGGTAATCTTATGCCATGCTTTCAACTTTAGCCTTTGGAGATACAGTGCAGAAACAGGACTTCGGCCCACCAAGTCCACACTGAACACTGATCTCCATACACTAACACTGTCCTACAAACTAGGGACAATTTTATTATGTTACTAAAGCCAATTAACCTACAAACCTTTACATCTTTGGACTGTGGGAGAAAACCAGATCACCCAGAGAAGATTCATATGGTCACAGGGAGAAAGTACAAACTTTCTACAGAGAGCACCCGTAGTCAGGATCCAACCCAGGTCTTTGGCGTTGTAAGGCAGCTACTCTAACGCTGCACTACTGTGCCACCCTGTACTCATTCCAATTACCAGCCATTGAAAGAGTTCTGTATTGTATTTAGTATGTCTTACTTGGAGTTGACTTTTTCTGTTGTTTGTGAATTAACAGAAGAAATAAATGCCATTTTCCAACCATTGTACTCTTTATTGTAACTTTTTAATCTCCTTATTTGAGTAGCAGCTTCTGTCGTGAACCCACTCGTGAACAAGTCGTGATGGTATCACATTCTTTTGGAATGATGAGATAAGACATTTCAATACTGTAAAGGACTGAAATCACTGTTATGGAGTCACTGGAGGTCTATCATCTATGATCGATTTTATTTATGAGTATAAAAATGTTGTGGTTATCAGGAGTTTTGTCTGCCACTATTTTAAGTGATTGAAGTGAGGTTTAAGGAGTATAGAAACCTGCACTGCTTTAGTAACAAATGTTTAAGCTAATTTGTAAACCTGAACATATTTTAAAATCTATGATGAAATGGTATTTTCATTATGACCCAAACAGCTATTGAATTTCACTGGCTGGGGGAACCTAAAAACTGATTTCCATCGAATTGTATAATCACAAGTCAATATTTCCACTTTATTGGGTTCCTGTTAATTTGTCATAATCTAAGCAGAAACTAGGCTGTAAACAAATTCCAAAATTTGAGGTTTCACAACGGGGTTATTGTAAAATATCAGTGTCTTCGCTCTGCATCGTTTCATCTATGACCCCTTCACATTAGCTTAGAGTTTAGCTTAGAGATACAGCGCAGAAACAGGCCCTTTGTCCCACCGAGTCCACACTGACCAGTGATCACCCCGTGCACAAACACACTAGGGACAATTTACAATTTTACCAAAGCCAATTAACCTACAAAGTTGTATGTCTTTGGAATGTTGGAGGAAACTGGAGCATTCAGAGAAAATCCACTCGGTCACAGGGAGAAAGTAAACTCTGTACAGACAGCACCCGTAATCAGGATCGAACCCGGGTCTCTAGGGCTGTGAGGCAGAAACTCAACTGCTGCACCACCGTGCCACCCCTGATGTGGATCATCAATCTGGCCCTCCAACGGAAAGCTTGGTGTACTTCTAGTTCATCCATTTGATGTTAAGATGATGTTTCAAGGGATTGGTGGTGGTGTGTATGAAATGTAGTCAAGTCAAAGTCAAAAGAGTCAAAAGAGTTCATTGTCATGTGTCCCTGACAGGACAATGAAAATCTTTCTTTGCATAGCACAACAGAACATAGAAGGCATTGACTACAATTCTATACATAAATACACCCATGAATTAATAAATTAATAAAGTGCAAATAACAGATGAAGGGATATTAATGTTCAGAGTTCTGAGCCAGTTTTAATAGCCTGATGGCTATTAGAAGTAGGACAAGGATTATTTTGAAGGAGTGACAGGTTAATGGGTAGTAAATTTCAGGGAAGGAATTGTAGAACTGGGCGGAGAAATGGCACATGGAGTTTATCCCGAGCAAGTGTGAGGTGTCACACTTTGGGAAGTTGAATATTAGGCGAGAGTATACAGTGGGTTTCCTCCAGGCAGCATCTCTGGAGACCACAGATAGATGACATTTTGGGTCAGGACCTGAAGACGTGTTCCATCCCGAAAAGTCACCTATTCGTGTTCTCCAGGGATGCTGCCTGACCCGCTGAGTTAAGGGCCTGTCCCACTTACGTGACCTTTACAGGCGACTGCTGGCACCCGTCATAGGTCGCCAACATTTTCAACATGTTGAAAATTCAGCGGCGACCAGAAAGACGCTACAACTCTTTGGAGACCTCGCACGACCATAGGAGACCTCTCACGACCATACAGGTGACCCCTGGCGACATGTTGCGGGTGACTTCTCACGACCAGAGGAGACCTCTCATGACCATACAGCCTATGGTCGTGAGAGGTCTCCAAAGAGTCGTAGCATCTTTCTGGTCGCCGCTGAATTTTCAACATGTTGAAAATGTTGGTGCCTGCAGTCGCTTGTAAAGGTTGCGTAAGTGGGACAGGCCCTTTACTCCAGCATTTTGTGTTCTTATATTTAGGGTAAAAAATGTTGCAGAGGTGGAACCAGATGGAGATGCTTTGGAGATGGAGCAGATAAACGAGGAAACAAAATACAACACTCCGGCTGGACGTCAGACAGATGATGGAGACGGACTGGATTTAGGAAACTAGGTTTGAGACTGGAGCCAAGGACAGCACCCTCTGCCATCTCGATATTTGGTTAGCTAAATGTTCTACTTATCTGCTGTTCGATATAAGGCAAAGTAAGACAAGTGTGGAAAATCAAACTCCATGGTCTACTGCTTTTCGGCACTCTTCTTTGATGCTAACTTTTATATCTGGGTCAAAGCTTTCAAATGTGGTGCTTAAGACACTCCTTGTCTAATTTGTATTTTTATGCTTTTTCTGAAGTTAATAAATATTGGAAAATACAAATTTCTAAAAGTTATAGAATAAATTTAATACATATATTAATTGTTCTCATTCCAAAATCTATCTTTCTCCCCATTTGAAAGCATGACTGGAATAGTCCAGCTGACAGAGCTGCTGCCTCAGTCATAAGATGACCTTATGATTCCTTTCTGTCCACAAATGCTGCACGACCCGCTGAGATCTGCCAGCAATTTGTTTTTTTACTCCGGATCCCAGCATCTCTTATGACCTCAGTCTACTTAATCTCTCTTCATACGACAAAACCCTATCCCAGGAAACCTCGTGTACAATTCTCCCAACTGACTTCAAAATTCATCTGTGGAGATAATTTTAACATAATTTGTCTGAGGAGCAGCTATTCTTAATTACTCACAGTGCAGCTAGGTTTTACTGAACCAATTTCCTCTGAAAATTTGCAATTCAAAGAGCCACCACTTAAACCACTGTATGATGCCATGTCATGTCATGTCACCACACACATAATGGCGCAAATGCCTTAATACCTTGGCATTGGCCATCATGTGGCCATCAGGCTTACAGTCACATTCATCTTTCTAGCTAGAGATTTATTACTGTTAGAGCTGTTACAACTGGTCTCCACCGCATCTTTTACTTTAGTTTAGTTTATTATTGTCACATGTACTGAGTTACAGTGAAAAGCTTTTTTGTTGCATGCTATTCAGTCAGTGAAAAGACAATACATGGTTACAATCTCACAGCATCCACAGTGCACAGATACAGGACAAGGGTATATCTTTTAGTGCAAGATAAAACCCAGTGAAGTCCAATTATAGATAGTTTGAAGGTCTCCAAAGGGGTTTATCGGGAGATCAGGACCATTCTTTAGTTGGTGAAAGGATGGTTTAGTTCCTGATAACATCTGGGAACAACCTGTCCCTGAATCTGGAGGTACAGTATGCTTTTTCAAACTTCTGTACCTCTTGCCTGATGGGAGAGGGGAGAAGAGGGAGTGACTGGGGTGAGACTGGTCCTTGATTATGCTGGTGGTCTTGCCGAGGCAGCGTGAAGTGTAGATGGATTCAATGGAAGGGAGGTGGGCTTGCCTAATGGTCTGGGCTACGTTCACTACTTTGTGCAATTTCTTATGTATGCTGTGTTGCATCCTGATAAAATGCTTTCTATGGCGCATCTGTAGAAATTAGCAAGGCTTGCTGGGGACATCTAACAGTCTGCTGCTCACTGTTCCTTTAGGGAGAGCCTTTATGGCATACCAGTTAGGCTGCTGTCTCACAGCTCCAGGGACCTGGGTTGGATCCTGACATAGGCGGCCATCCATGTAGAGTTTGTATGTCCTTTTCAATGCCACATGGATAACTCCAGGCTCTTCCGTTTCATCCTACATCATGCAGGCATTGGCTGCCGTAAATTACCCCTTGTTGTAGGTCAAGGGCAAAAAGTAGACTTTGAAAGATACAGGATAAAGAGCATAACGTTAGAGTGGCCAACTAACCTACAAATCCGCACGTCTTTAGGACATAGGAGGAAATTGGAGCACTCGGAGGCAATCCATACAGTCACAGGGAGAATGTGCAAACTCAACATAGACAGCAGCGAGGTCAGGTTAGAAACCGGGTCTGGCGTGGTGAGGCAGCAGCTCTACCAGTTTGTCTTTACAAGCTTCCTGTAAAGATTGTACCTGGCAGGTCACATGGTGACAACCTAACACATCCATGCATAAATCTGCACTACAATCAAAGTATTATTTTTTTTGTGCAAATGTTGAAATCCCAAGAACCTTGCAATTGAAGTTATTCTTTTTGTGACTTTCCCCAACAACAAACTACAATAAGGTTTTAGTGTCCCAAAAGACATGTGGGTCAAGTCTATAGGTTAGGATTATATCGATTAGGTCAATGTAACTGATTTTAATGAGCCACCCCGTCAGCTGTCACATACAGCATAGAATCCTCCAACATTTTCATCACCTCCAATGGGATCCCACTACTGGCCACATCTACCCTTCTCCACCCCTTTCTGCTTTCCGCAGAGACCATTCCCTCTGAAACTCCCTGGTCAACTCGTCCCTTCCAACCCAAACCACCCCTTCCCTGGGTACTTTCCCTGCAACCACAGGAGATGCAACACCTGTCCCTTTACCTCCCCCCTCGACTCCATCTAAGGACCCAAACAGTCTTTCCAGGTGAGGCAGAGGTTCATTTGCACCTCGTCCAATCTCATCTACAGTATCTGCTGTTCTAGGTGTGAACTTCTCTACATCAGCGAGACCAAGCGCAGGCTCGACGATCAGTCCGTTTTAGCCAACCCAATCTCCCGGTGGCTCAGCACTGGAACTCCTCCTCCTATTCCCAATCTGACCTTTCTGTCCTGGGCTTCTTCCATTGTCAGAGTGAGGCCCAGCACAAATTGGAGGAACAGCACCTCTTATTTTGCTTGGGTAGTTTACACCCCAGCGGTATGAACGTTGACTTCTCTAACTTCAGATAGCTCTTGCTTTCGCTCTCCATCCCCTTCCCCTTCCCAGTTCTCCCACTAGTCTTACTATCTCTGCCTACATTCTATCTTTGTCCCACCCCCTCCCCTGACATCAGTCTGAAGAAGGGGCTTGACCCGAAACATCGCCCATTCCTTCTCTCCAGAGATGCTGCCTCACCCACTGATTTACTCCAGCATTTTGTGTCTTCCTTCGATTTAAAACAAGTGTTTTAAAATGTACAAATTGGTAGAACGTGTTAAACATGTGACAACCAATTTTTAGATTGAATAATTTCATAGAAATGTTCTCTAAACAATACCACCACTCAAAAAATCTAAATGGTTCTTCCACTGAACAGTCACACACATAATTCAATTTGCTACAGTGCTTTTAAGTATGTATGCCTAGAAATTGGACTCATTTTGTGCACGTGTTTTTGTGTGAAAATCGCACATAAAAGCAGTTGTCTGCACGTCAGATCACACTAGCAATCATTTCCAGGTCACCTAGTGCCAATCAAAAATTTAGTTCTCTTTGGTATGAATGATGTTCTCCCAGTTTCATGGGTCACACAGCTCACATTTCTGTGCATCCGCCAGAAATTGTAGCTTTCGGTAAAAACCCATGATCTTTGCGTTCATTAATACCCAAGGATAAAAATCTTGAGCGCATCATGCAAGGTTGTGAATGAGATGTCATCTAAAAGGTCTCTCTTGTCACATCGATGTCACACACAAAGCATATCCCTGTAGTTAGTATTGTGGAGAATTAATCAGTGGTTAATCAATCCTTTCACTGATTGCAACAGTTTCTAAAAATCAATTGTGCGCTGCAATCAATGGCCCTTTGATCTGCCTCTAGCTCTGAGTGGTGTGAGCTCTCTTGCCATGAATGGCCACATCAGGCGAGTTCAATGATGAGGGGTAGAAACAAAGAACTGCAGATTCTGATTAGTACACAAAAGGACACAAAGTGCTGGAGTAACTCAGCAGGCAAGGCAACATCTCTGGAGAACATGGGCAGGTGACTTCTCGGATCGAGAATGAAGAAGGGTCTTGACCTAAAATGTTACCTATCCATGTTCTCCAGAGATGCTGCCTGACCCGCTGAGCTATTCCAGCATCTTATGTCATCAGGAGGGAGTCAATCCCAAGCACAAGGAGAACATTGTATCAGCACCCCCACTGCCCGATGGCAGTCTGTCCTGTTGCTACATTCTAGCACCCACACAGAGAGTTCCTCACTCACTGACTCCCTTCCCAGAGGCCGACGCATAATGTTGAACCAGTTACGAGCCTTGCATGCAGTTCCCAACAGAACTGCTTTTCTATTTCAGAGCATAAACCTGCATGCTAAATATGCCTTTGTGCAATTATTAATATAGCTTTGCCCAATTTTAGCCACTTTATTTCAGGGGTTCTTGGTGGACGTTAGTGCTACAAGCTTAGCACATAGAATATAGGACATAGAACATAGAACATAGAACACTGAACATTGAACATTGAACAGGATAGCACAGGAACAGGCCCTTCAGCCCACAATGTCTCTGTCAAACATGATGTCAAGTTAAACTGATCACATCTCCCTGAATGTGATCCATATTCTTCAATAATTGAGCAACATATGTTTTGTGTACCTAAAAAGGGTACAATCAAATTTTAGTCAATAGTATCCTCGGTCTAAATTTCTTCGAAGTTTGTTTAATTACATAGCCACAGAAAGCAAATGGGATAGAGCTTTCTCACTGGCTACCGTCACCATTTTTACCAAAGCCAAATTAATCTACAAACATGTACATCTTTGGAATGTGGGAGGAAATCGGAGCACCCAGGGAAAACCAACACGGTCACGGGGAGAACGTACAAACTCTGCACAGACTGCACCCATAGTCAGGATCGAACCCGGGTCTTTGGCACTGTAAGGCTCTACCATTGTGCCAGCATGCCGCTCCAAAAAAGGTGGTAAATTATCCAAAAATGATCCAAAAATAATTGGTAAATTGGTGAAAATTCAGCAGAAAATTTGTTTTCTTTTCACACTTATGTATTTGATGTTGGAATGAACATAGTTTAATTTGTATTAGGATGTGATTTCCTGCAGTGTTCACTGGAAGGATGTGTTGACGGTTGCGTCTGTAGATGACTCCGTCCACTTCGACCAGGTATGATCGTGGTTCTTTGGCAGGGCCGTGGATGTGTGCCAGGCATTCATGGCCCTTGTCAGTTTGCAGACGAACCACTTGTCCACGTGCAAGAGGTTTAAGTGGCTTGCTGGTCTTGTCGAAGAACCGCTTCTGCGTGTCATGTTTAAATTGGGAGACAGGCGGGGGACCACGGGTTTGGCGAGACATCAGTCGTTGGGCTGGAGAACCTAGTATGGGATCCAGTGCGATGTTCCGTAGATTGAGCAGGTCCAGGTATATGATTTGGCAAGGTATGATCGTTGCATGAGTTGTTTTGCACTCCGAACGGCGCGTTCGGCGAGTCCATTGTTCGGCGACACCACTGTTGTGGGACGTATCACTGATGGGGATGAGTCCGAGTGTAGAAGAGAGATCGAGCGACTGTCCATATGGTGCCAGCACAACAACCTGGCCCTCAACACCAGCAAAACCAAGGAACTGATTGTGAACTTTGGAAGGAGTAGGATGGGGGCCCACAGTCCTGTTTATATCAACGGGTCGATGGTTGAAAGGGTCAAGAGCTTCAAATTCCTGGGCGTGCACATCTGTGAAGATCTTTCCTGGTCTGAGAACACAGATGCAATTATTAAGAAAGCTCATCAGCGCCTCTACTTCCCGAGAAGATTACGGAGAGTTGGTCTGTCAAGGAGGACTCTCTCTAACTTGATTTATCACAGTCGCTGCCTCAAAAAGGCTGGCAGCATCATCAAGGACCCACACCACCCTAGCCACACACTCATCTCCCTGCTACCTTTGGGTAGGAGGTACAGGAGCCTGAAGACTGCAACAACCCGGTTTAGGAATAGCTACTTCCCCTCAGCCATCAGGCTATTAAACCTGGCTCGGAACTCTGAACATTAATATCCCTCCATCTGTTATTTGCACTTTATTAATTTATTAAGTCATGGGTGTATTTATGTATAGGATTGTAGTCAATGCCTTCTATGTTCTGTTGTGCTATGCAAAGAAAGATTTTCATTGCCCTGTCAGGGACACATGACAATAAACTCTTTTGACTCTTTTGACTCTTTGACTGCATTGGACGGCGGGAACTCGGGACTGCTGGAAGTCCCATCATTTAGCAAAGTTTTTTAAAGCTTGGCCGGTGAAATGTCTGCCGTTGTCGGACTAGATACTTGCTGGGAGCCGTTCACGGAGAGGTGACGCTGCAACTCCTCGATCACTGCCTCCGAAGAAATGGTTTACAGTAGGTTGATTTCAAACCAACCCGAGTAAGAGTCAACAAGAACCAGATAGTGTTTCCCGTGCCACTCGAAGATGCCGGTGGCTAACGACGAGGAGAATATCCCTGTTGATAGCACGTCTTCCCCAGCCAATGATGGGCCATTATGGACTCCACCCTTCCTGAGGTCATCTGTGTTTTTCTGGCCTTCTCTATCTTTCAGTCTGAAGAAGAATTCCAACCCAAAACTTCACCCATTCCATTTCTGCAGAGATGCTGCCTGATCCGCTGAGTTACTCCAGCATTTTGTGTCTACCTTTGGGTGAAAATCGAGTTAGTCGGTGCAGAGTACATTCTGTGCCCTAATAATCAAAGGTCTTTCATCGAGGTTGGAAGCGAATGTTTTTAAGATGATGGATGAAGGCACTAATTGATCAGTTTGCTTCTGAAGGATTGTGTCATGCTTCCAGTCTATCTGGAGGGGTTGCAACCCAGGAAAGTGGAGAATATCTCATTGCACTCTTCCTGGAGTTATAAGAAGAGGAGCAACCTGCTGCAGAACAATTGGTCTCTAACTTGTTCATTTAGCAAATTATTTGCAGTGGTCATTCACGTCATATAAATATCATGTCATATCATGTCTGTTTTTTCATCTTTAAAAAAAAAATTGTGCGTGTTAAAAGTCTGTGTAGATGTTCTCCAGTTTGTTTTTTGTGGGGGCAGGGAGTTGTTAGGTGTTAAACATCCAAAGAGTGCTTCCTTATCAGATGAAATGCAAACAGAAATGAGTATTGTGCAGTGGAGAGCAAACATCCTGACTTTGGAAGTCTTTAATCGAGCAGTTGAGTTATTCTACACAAGGATAAAGACCAAAAACGCTGGAAATACTCAGCAGGTCAGGCGACATCTCTGGGAAGAGAAACAAAGTCAACGTTTCAGGTTGGAGAATCTTCATCAGAACTGAAATGGAGACTCTGTTTCTCTTCCCACAGATGCAGCCTGACGTTTTGAGTATTTTCAGCATTTTCGGATTTTGTTTTATATTTCCAGCAGTTTTTTGTCTTGATTTTCACTTATTGGATGCAGGACTCTGACCTGAGGATTTTTTTCGACTTTGGGGCAGCGATGATTATCTTCAACCATCGTTATCATTTCCTATCACTGCTACATGTGACTCCATCAGGAGATCTCCCACTGATCATCATTGCACTTAGTTTTGTATGAATTCTTTATTTCTTTATTTGATTAAATGATGCTGTAATGTTAGGGCTGTAAGAACACTCTTCAGGAACACTGGTTGGATTGGCGTTCTATGAAGGCAGAAGGTGTTGTTCCATTGGTAACCAAGCTGAGCATTGAGAAGCTGGTGGTAGTCAATACGTACCATGTAATAACATTGATAGGGTCATAGAGTCATAAAGTCACACCGGATGGACACAGTCCCTTCGACCCAACATTCCCACGCCGACCAAAATGCTTCCCACAACCTCCAGCATTCCAGAGAAAACAGTGAAAGTGTGTCCAACCTCTCCTTAGTTTAGTTTTAGTTTAGTGTAGAGATACAGCATGGAAAGAGGCAATTTAGCCCACAGGTCCATACTGACTACTGTTCATCCATACACTTTACGGCGGTCACGGTGAAGCAGCGGTACAGTTGCTGCCTTACAGTGCTTGCAGCACCAGAGACCCGGGTTCAATCCCGACTACGAGTGCTGTCTGTATGGAGTTTGTACGCTTTCCCCCTGAACTGCGTGGGTTTTCTCTGAGATCTTCGGTTTCCTCCCATACTCCAACGACATACAGGTGTGTAGGTTAATTGGCCTGGTGCATGTGTAAATTGTTCCTAGTGTGTGTTGGATAGTGTTAATGTGCGGGGATCGCTGGTCGGCTTGGACTCAGTGGACCGAAGGGCCTGTTTCCGCGCTGTATCTCGAAACTAAACTAAACTAAAACTTAAGTTCTACATTATTCCATTTGTCATCAACTCCCTACACAGTAGGGGATATGTTACACAGGCCAATCAACCTACAAACACACATGTCTTTGGGATGTGGGAGGAATCCGGAGCACCCTAAGGAATCCCACGCGGACACAAGGAGAATATACAAAAGCCACACAAATAGCACCCAAGGTCAGATTCAAACCCGGGTCTCTGTCCCTGTGAGGCAGCGGGTCTACAATTCTCAACAATGTACCAAGTACTGCTGTTGACACCAAACCCGGTTCCCTCTATGCACCTGTTAGATAAGCAGCCAGTCATTCACAACGTTTTTTTTACGTTCTAGGTTTAGGTTTATGTTTATTATTGTCACATGTAGTGAAGTACAGAGCAAAGTTTTGA
Source organism: Raja brachyura (assembly GCA_963514005.1). Next base: position 65,960,076 of record OY740786.1, read on the forward strand.
TTTACCTGTTATCCAAACAGATCAGATATGCTATAGGTAGACACAAAATGCTGGAGTAACTCAGTGGGTGAGGCAACATCTATGGAGAGAGTGAATTGGCGACGTTTCGGGTCGAGACCCTTCTTCAGGTATGCTATACATAAATACAATCAAGTTAAACTCAAGTACAATAGATAGAGCAAAGGGGCAGATACAGAGTATAGAATACAGTTCTCAACCTTGCAGATAATACCCTCTAATCCGGGTATCATGCCTGGTATCATTCCGGAAAACCTCCTCTGAAGGTAGTTACATACACAGATGTAAAGAACACATGTAAGATATGCTGAAGTTAAATAAAGAACATGAGCACAATGTACAAAACATCAGTATAAAGTAAACTATCTCTTGGGGGAGAATAATCACTGCAGTCGGAAATAAGAGCAGAGATATTAAAAAACTATAAATGGAAGTTAAAGAGAAAGCAGCATTATGGCAATAATAAGGGAAATGAAGCAGGATTCAAACAAACAAGAGACAAAAAATGAAAAATAAGTGGAGGTATCAAAGTGAGGAATATAAAGTTGGAGGAAAAAAATCCTTCAGGCAATTTGTAAGGAGAAAATGAGAGCATTAAAATTTGAAAATGAAATGGGAAGAATTGCATAGTAAGCAGGATGAATGACCTTGATCATCTGAGTATCATATGACCATATCCTATGGCACTTTTAACAACTTCAGAACATGCCACAATGCTTTATTGGAATGAAGATATTTTTGAAGGGTAATGCTATTCTAACATAGCTGGTTTGAAAGGCGGGACAAATGAGAGGGGGAAACAGGAAAGGAAAGTGTAAGTAAGAGATGAAGATGCCCAATTGTGGGATTTGTTCATGCAGAGTACGAATGGGAACATCAGGAAAAATAGTACATTGAAGTATGATAAGCTAAAAATAAATAGATAAAGTAAATGATGAGAAATGTGATCAGATGGAAAAATCTGGGAAGGATAAAGAAAAGTAGCAAAGAAAAGAAAAGAGACATTATAGATTTGGGAAGAAGAAAGGTTAAATAAAACGGGCAATGTGACTGAAGAAAGGGCCATTTTAAAAACTGGTACGTTTTTCTAACAACATGGAAAAGAAAATTAAAAAGTAGTGAAAAATACTGTTGATAAATTTAATGTATAGAGCAAGTGAAAGTACAAGGTCAAGTTGGTGGGGAAAAAAAGAAAGCATGCAAAAATGAAATGGTAACGAAATGAGAAATGGTAAAGAAAGGGAAAACATAGAAAAGAGGTAGTTACAAACAGGATTTTAAACTACCGATTATAACTGCATATCCTGTTATTAGAGAAACAAAGTGGAGCAGATTATTTTTCCCCCTGAGGCTAATGGAAAAGATGGCTGTTGGTGGAGGACAAAGAGTTAGTCAATACTTACAGAATGGGAGCTGTAAGAAGAAGGTGAAATAAAAGGATTTAGCAGTTCCTACAGGGCACTGTACAAAGAAACACCAATGCTGTTCTGGTTTCCTTTTTCCTTGCTCGAAGTGTCTCTTTCTGCCAGTTCACCCACAAACACTTCCAAAGTCCGGTATCTTCCCGCTTTCTGCCAATCCACAGGATTAGTCTGCCATTCCTGAACACTGAATTTTTTTTAGTAAGGTCAGATCTCAAGATCCCAAGGGATCTAGCATTGCAGGTTCATGGCATGCTGAAAGTGGCTTTTGGTACATTGGCCTTCATCAGTCAGAGTATTGATTATAGAAGTAGGGATGTGTAGGAAAGAACTGCAGGTGCTGGTTTATAATAAAGGTAGACACAAAATGCTGGAGTAACTCAGCGGATCAGGCAGCATCTCTGGAGAAAAGGAATAGGTGAGGTTTCGGGTCGGAACCCTTCTTCAAACTGAAAGAATTTTGGATATTATGTTACTAGACATTGGTGAGGTTACACTTAGAGTATTGTGTTCAGTTTTGGTCACCCTGCTATAGGAAGGATGTTGTTAAGCTGGAAAGGGTGCAGAGAAGATTTACGAAGATGTTATTAAGGTTTACAGGGATGTGGGCCAAATGCAGGCAGGTGGGACTAACGTAGAAGGGACATTTTGGTTGGCGTGCGCAAGTTGGGCTGTTGGCCGAGGGCCTGTTTGCCTGCTGCATGATGCAGCACAGATTCAAGTTTTTCGGCCCATAATGTCTGTGCCAAACATGATACATAGTTAAATTTGTCTCCTCTGCCTCTATGTTATCCATACCCTTCCATTCCCTGTATATCCATGGACCAATCTAAAAGCTGCTAAAAATCACTATCATATCTGCCCCCACCACCACTCCTGGCACCACGTTCCAAGCACTCACCACTATCAATATGAAAAAAACATGTCCCAAGTTTAATCCCAAATAATAACATTTAAACAATAACTATAAAATCCTATGCCAAATAATAACATTTAATATGAAGCTCTGATAAAAGATTGGGACCTCAAACATTTATGTCCCTGTCCCACTTAGGCGATTATTTAGGCGACTACAGGCGACTAGGCTATCACCACATGGTCGCCGGGGTGACCCCTGTATGGTCTCCTCAGTCGTCCAAATAGTCATACCTTTTTTCTGGTCGCCACTGGATTTTGAAATGTTCAAAATTTTTCGGCAACAGTCGGCGCCCGTGGGCTTGACGCCAACGATCATAGCCTGATGTACGTGCTGTCGTAGGTTGTAGCCAGGATGACATCGGTTGTTGCCAGGATGACGTAGGTTGGCGCCAGTGCTGAATTCCATTGGCGACTATCTACGTCAACCTACGTCAACCGGCGACAGGTACCAGCGATTGAATTGTCTTACTTTGTCGTAGCTTGTCGCGGGTGGACGTAGGTTGTCGTAGGATTTGAGTATAAGAGCAGGGAGGTTCTGCTGCAGTTGTACAGGGTGTTGGTGAGGCCACACCTGGAGTATTGCGTATAGTTTTGGTCTCCTAATCTGAGGAAAGACATTCTTGCCATAGAGGGAGTACAGAGAAGGTTCACCAGACTGATTCCTGGGATGGCAGGAGTTTCATATGAAGAAAGATTGGATAGACTCGGTTTGCACTCGCTAGAATTTAGAAGATTGAGGGGGGATCTTATAGAGACTTACAAAATTCTTAAGGGGTTGGACAGGCTAAATGCAGGAAGATTGTTCCCAATGTTGGGGAAGTCCAGAACAAGGGGTCACAGTTTAAGGATAAGGGGGAAGTCTTTTAGGACCGAGATGAGAAAATCATTTTTTACACAGAGAGTGGTGAATCTGTGGAATTCTCTGCCACAGAAGGTAGTTGAGGCCAGTTCATTGACTACATTTAAGAGGGAGTTAGATGTGGCCCTTGTGCCTAAAGGGATCAGGGGGTATGGAGAGAAGGCAGGTACGGGATACTGAGTTGGATGATCAGCCATGATCGTATTGAATGGCGGTGCAGGCTTGAAGGGCCGAATGGCCTACTCCTGCACCTATTTTCTATGTTTCTATGTGTGGTCGTAGGTGGACGTCCTAATGGTCGCCGGTTGTTGGTAGCTTGCAATAGCTTGAGGTCGACTAGGAGGTAGGTTGTTGTAGACATTGTTGTAGACATTGCCAAAGGGGGGGTCCAGTTGCCATTTTTTTGGCGACCTGCTACGACTATGACAGTCGCCGGCAGTCGCCAAAAAAGTCGCCTAAGTGGGACAGGCCCATTACTTTTTCTTTTTCCGCAGATGTTGCCTGACCTGCTAAGCATTTCTATTTTCTGCTTTTACCTCATATAAACAGATTGGGTAGCTCTGTTGAAATTTAATATTTAAGTTAAATTAAATTCAACATGCAGAACAGAAGAAAATAAATGAATAGATGAAGGGTCTCAACCTGAAACATCACTTATTCATTTTCTCCAGATGCTGCTCTACCTGCTGAGTTGTTCCAGCATTTTGTGTCTATATTTGAGGTAAACTCAGCTCTCTCACAAATTTGAAAATGTCTTAACACTGTTGATTAATGTGGTATAAAATATTTTTTCCTCAAAAGCTTGTGTATAATGTTACTTTGAAGACTGTCTCTTTTAGTATGAAACATCTCAGATTGCAACACACGCACAGCTGTCTGCTTCATATGATTGTAAGCCATTGCTGGCAGAAATTGAGAGATGTTCACAGATTCCAAGGTCAGGCATTATCAACAGGAGACTAATGAACAAAAGCAGCCAGTACAAATATCACTTCCACTGGGAAACTGCTTACAGAGCACTATTCCAATCTGAACAATGGTGCTTTAAAGGAATGTGAAATTGTGATTCTGTTAAACAAAATGTGCAATTGCATTTAAACTATTCCTCAAACTCCAGCTATAAAATAACTACTTTCATGTTTGGCCTCCATCTCCCTCCCCACTATCAGCAAGAGTGTGTGAAACTATTTCTTTGCCTGCAGAAAGCTCTGGCCTAGTTGTGAACTCGGCTTGCTGTCATCACTAGAGAGAGAGAACAGGAACAAGAACAAAAAAAGAATTCTATTTAAAACAGCCATCTTCTTCCATTGCAATATATAAAGCCTCAGACGATGACAGAGTTAATGTATTTCATTTGAAATAGTTGCTGTGACTTTTGAATATTAGCTTCCTATTATAACTTCCAGTTTACAAGGCAGCAGAGTAACAATTATATGAAGTAACAATTAGGCATTTTTCTACATTCTCCATTTTTCAAGGGTGGCATGGTGCTGCAGTGGTAGAGTTGCTGCCTTACAGCCGCAGAGACAAGGGTTCGATCCTGACCACGGGTGCTCTCTGCACGGAGTTTGTACGTTCTCCCCGTGACCTGCGTGGATTTTCTTCGGGTGCTCCAGTTTCCTCCCACACTCTAAAGACGTACAAGTTTGTAGGTTAATTGACTTTGGTAAAATTGTAAACATCCTTAGTGAGACAGTGGGCTGTGGGAGAGCTGGGAGAAAGCAAGGACTACCTGAAATTGGAGAAGTCAATGTTCTTACCGCTGGGGTGTAGACTACCCATGAGAAATATGAGGTGCTGCTCCTCCAATTTACGATAGGACTCCCTCTGTCCATGGAGGAGGCCCAGGACAGAAATGTCGGATTCAGAATGGGAGGGGGAGTTGAAGTGCTGAGCCAGGTTTCGTTATTGCAAACTGAGCGAAGGTGTTGGGCGAAGCGATCGTCAAGCCTACGCTTGGTCTCACCGATGTAGAGCAGGTGACACTCGAGCAGCGGATGCAATAGGTGAGGTTGGAGGAGGTGCAGGTGAACCTCAGCCGCAGCTGGAAAGACTGTTTAGGTCTTTGGATGGAGTCAAGAGGGGGAGGTAAAGCGACAAGTGTAGCATTTCTTGGGGTTGCATGGGCAAGTACCAGGGGAGGGGATGGTTTGGGTGGGAAGGGACGAATTGACCAGGGAGTTACGGAGGGAGTGGTCTCTGCGGAAAGTCGACAGGGGAGGAAATGGGAAGATGTGGCCAGTGGTGGGATCCCATTGGAGGTGCCGAAAATGTTGGAGGATTATCAACACCTCCGCTCAGTTCGCAATAACCAACCAGGTCTCCCGGTGACTCAGCACTTCAACTTCCCCTCCTATTCCGAATCTGACCTTTCTGTCCTGGGTCTCCTCCATGGCCAGAGTGAGTTCCACCGTAAATTGGAGGAACAGCACCTCATATTTCGCTTGGATAGTCTACACCCCAGTGGTATGAAAATTGACCTCCAATTTCACATAGTCCTTGCTTTCTCCCCCTTTCCCCTCCCCTTCCCTGATCTCCCACAGCCCACAGTTTCCACCTCTTCCTTTTTTCTTCCTGCCTCCCCACCCCAAATCAGTCTGAAGAAGGGTCTCGACCCGAAACGTTGTCTATTCCTTCGCTCCATCATTGCTGCCTCACCAGCTGAGTTTCTCCAGCATTTTTATCTACCTTGGATAGAAAATTGGTTGGCAGACAGGAAACAAAGAGTAGGGATAAACGGGTCCCTTTCAGAATGGCAGGCAGTGACTAGTGGGGCTCGATGCTGGGACCGCAGCTATTTACAATATACATTAATGATTTAGATGAAGGGATTAAAAGCAACATTAGCAAATTTTCAGATGACACAAAACTGGGTGGCAATGTGAACTGTGAGGAGGATGCTATGAGGATACAGGGTGACTTGGACAAGTTGGGTGAGTGGGCAGATGCATGGCAGATGCAGTTTAATGTGGATAAATGTGAGGTTATCCACTTTGGTGGCAACAACAGGAAGGTAGATTATTATCTGATAAGTGTCAAGTTGGGAAAAGGGGTAGTACAACGAGATCTGGGGGTCCTTGTTCATCAGTTACTGAAAGTAAGCATACAGGTACAGCAGGCAGTGAAGAAAGCGAATGGCCTGTTTCCTTCATAACAAGAGGAGGAGTATAGGAGCAAAGACGTCCTTCTGCAGTTTTGGTCTCCAAATTTGAGGAAGGATATTCTTGCTATTGGCGGAGTGCAACGTAGGTTAATGAGCTTAATTCCCGAGATGACGGGACTGTCATATGTTGATAGAATGGAGCGGCTGGGCTTGTTTACTCTGGAGTTTAGAAGGATGAAAGAGGATCACTGAAACATATAAAATTATTGAGGGTTTAGACACGCTAGAGGCAAGAAACATGTTCCCGATGTTGGGGGAGTCCGGAACCAGGGGCCACTGTTTAAGAATAAGGAGTAAGCCATTTAGAACGGAGATGAGGAAAAACCTTTTCACACAGAGAGTGGTGAAACTGTGGAATTCTCTGTCTCAAAAGGCGGTGAAGGCCAATTCGCTGGATGCTTTCAAGAGAGAGCTAGACAGAGCTCTTAAAGATAGCGGAGTCAAAGGATATGGCGAGAAGGCAGGAACGGGTACTGATTGTGGATGATCAGCCATGATCATATTGAATGGCAGTGCTGGCTCGAGGGGCTGAATGGCCTACTCCTGCACCAATTGTCTATTGTCTATTGAATCCTGCTAAAGTCACAATGAGAAAAAATTATTGTGATATCTTACAGTCATAGCATCATAACGCATGGCCTTTCAGCCCAACTTGTTCATTCCAACCAAGATGCCCCAACTTCAGCTGCAGCTCCATACATCATTTGGCGACAGTGAGTTGTGAAAACTTGCATCTAATATAAAAGACACTGAGTATACATAAGGTCACAGATGGTGATACAGGAGACTGCAGGTGCTGGAATCTGGGGCATAAAAACAAACAGCTGGAGATACTCAGTGGGTTGAGCAGAGTCAGTGGTCGGGGTGTAGGAATTGTCGACGATTCAGGTCAAGTCAAGTCAAGTCAAGTTTATTTGTCACATACGCATACAAGATGTGCAGGGAAATGAAAAGTGGCAATGCTTGTGGATTGTGCAAAAAACTACAAAGAATGGAACAGAATCAGTAATTTCATATTTGTGGGGAAAAAAAAGAAAAAACAGCAATTTAAAAAAGACACCACCCAACAGTAAATTGGTACAGTAAGTTAGTCCCTGGTGAGATACAGTCCTAATGGCCTCTGGGAAGAAACTCCTTCTCATCCTCTCCGTTTTCACAGCATGGCAACGGAGGCATTTGCCTGACCATAGCAGCTGGAACAGTCTGTTGCTGGGGTGGAAGGGGTCCCCCATGATACTTCTGGTTCTGGATCTGCACCTTCTGATGTATAGTTCGTGCAGGGGGGCGAGTGTAGTTCCCATAGTGCATTCGGCCAAACGCACTACTCTCTGCAGAGCCTTCTTGTCCTGGGCAGAGCAGTTCCCAAACCAGATTGTGATGTTTCCGGACAAGATGCTTTCCACAGCCGGTGAATAGAAGCACTGGAGGATCCTCAGCGACACTCTGAATTTCCTCAATTGCCAGACGTGGTAAAGGCGCTGCCTTGCCTTACTCACCAGTGCAGCAGCGTGTGATGTCCATGTCAGATACTCTGGGATGTGGACTCCCAGGTATTTAAAGCAGCTCACCCTGTCCACAGTAGTCCCATTAATCTCCAGTGGTGTGTACGTCCTCGGATGTTGTGCCCTCCTAAAGTCCACGATCAGCTCCTTAGTTTTTTTGACATTCAAGAGGAGGCTGTTGTCCTGACACCAGAGTGCCAGATCAGCCACCTCTTCTAATTATTTTCGGTGATCAGGCCCACCACCACAGTGTCATCAGCAAACTTGATTATAGAGTTGGAGCTGAACCTAGCCACACGGTCATGTGTGTACAGGGAGTACAGTAGGGGGCTGAGGACGCAACCCTGGGGGGATCCTGTGTTCATGGTGAGGAACTTCGATGTATTTCCTCCCATTATTGGCTACCTGGGGCTTGGCGGTGAGATAAGCGCACAGGGGGGTGTTGAGCCCCAATTCCAGCAGCTTCTCAGCAAGTCTGGTGGGGACTATCATGTTGAAGGCTGAAGGAGAAGGATCATGGTTGGCAGTGATTATTTAGGGTGTCAAAGATTACGGAGAGAAGGCAGAAGAATGGGGATGAGAGGGAAAAATAGATCAGCCATGATCGAATGGTAAAGTTGACTGGATGGGCCAAATGGCCTAATTCTGTTCCTATAACTTATTGTCTTTTGTGTTTTTGATTTGCTCAAACAAATATATGCATAAGATCCATGGTAGACAAAAATGCTGGAGAAACTCAGCGGGTGAGGCAGCATCTATGGAGCGAAGGAAATAGGCAACGTTTCAGGTAAGATCCATGTTCTGATGAAAGGATGCATATCCAAAATCTTAACTAGTTCTCTCTTCACGGGTAGCTCCTGACCTGTTGAGCATATCCAGATTGTTTTTATCTGATATCCTATGATTAAAATGTTGTGTCCAGAGAGTTCATGGTATTTGGATTGGAAAGATTTAGAGATTTGTGGGCCAACATGGGCAGGTGGGACTAGTGTAGGTGGGACATGTTGGCTTTATGACTCTATGACTATATTTCCTTGATATGTATCCTTCTTGTCCAGCAACTTTAGCAGAAGAGTCACAAAATTGCTAGGAGAACGTGCAAACTCCACATAGACAGCACCCAAAGTCAGGATCGAACCCATGTTTCTGGCGGTGAGGCATCAGCTCTACCAGCTGCGCCGCTGTCATTCTTTTATATTTAGAACATTTTACATTCCAGTTACATAGAACATTTTCACAATTAATAACTTCTTAATGAAAACTATATTGATTATGGGCTAAGACAAACCGTGAGAATGAATTCCAAAGATTTTAGCACAAGAATGAAGAAATAGTGCCAGATGTATTTGTTGTGCACAGAAACACAAAGTGGTACAAGGTACATTTCTGGTAAAAGAACAAGAAAATAAATGAAGACTAAATCACACGTTGGAGACACAGCCATCATAAAATTAACATCAAAACACAAAATGCTGGTGTAATTCAGGGGGTCAGGTAGCATTTGTGGAGGAAATGGATAGGTGACATTTTAGGTCGGTACTCTTTTTGGATTTGATGAAGGGTCCTGATCTGAAACAAGTGTGGCGCAGTCGTTGAGTTCCTGCCTTACAGAGGTGTTGTCACGTTCTCCCCGGTTGGTTTTCCCTGGGTGCTCCTGTTTCCTCCCACATTCCAAAGATGTACATGTTTATAGGTTAATTTGCTTTTGTTAAAAAGATTGTAAGTTGTCCCGAGTGTATAGGATAGTATGAGTGTACAAGGTGATCGGTATGGACTCGGTAGGCTGAAGGGTCTGTTGCTGCACTGTTACTCCAAAGTCTAAAGTAAAGTCTAAAGTTGCCTATTTATTGCCTCCATAGATGTTGTCTGACCTGCTGAAATACTCCAGCACTTTGTGTTTGGCTCAAGATTGCAGCAACTGCAGATCTTTTTATCTCCTTAAAAATAAGATAATCCCCAATAAATCAGGAAATTCAGGAAACACTTCTTTTCCCAGAAAGTGGTTACGTTTGGGTTTAGGTTTGGTTATTGTCACATGTACTGAAGTACAGTAAAAAAGCTTTGTTTTGCATGCTATTCAAGAGATCAGATAATTTTGTATGTAATTACAATCAAATCAAACTCAAGAACAGCAGATAGACCAAAGGGGAAGATATAGAGGCAGAAAATGGTTCTCAGCATTGCAGCACAGTAGTTTCATTGATAAAGTCCAATGTCCACAATGGGGTAGTGAATCAGAGAGTAGCCTATTAAGGTAGGACAGTTGAGAAGTCTGATAACAGAGGAAAAGAAGCTGTTCCAGAATCTGGTGATGTGTGCTTTCAAGCTTCTGTACCTTCTGCCAGACGGGAGCAGGGAGAAGAAGGAATGACCAGGGTGGGACAAGTCTTTGATTACGTTAGCTGCCTTTCCAAGGCAGCATGAAGTGTAGATGACGTCAATAGTGGAAAGTCAAGTCTGTGTGCTGAACCGGGCTACATCTACAACTCTGTACTTTTTTGAGATCTTGAGCGGAGCTGTTCCCCAACACAAGTTGTGATGCAAGCCAACTGTACGCTTTATCTGGTGCACGTGTAGAAGAAAGTGAATCTCACTACTGGGAGGAGTAGTTGTGGTGATGAATTTAAAGGGAAACTGGAACAATCTTGGACAGAGAAGAAAATATATAATATGTTGATAAGGTTAACTGTAGAAAGATTGAGCAACAATGAAATCCAAGTTTAATCAAGAGGATCAAGTTTCATAGGGAGGGGCAGAGACCTAGTTCCCTAAAATGTTCTGTCTTTTAAATAATCCGCTATAGAAACACGTGTCATTATTTTGTCTGGAAAATTAGCGAGTGGTATCCTGTTGAATGTCTTTTGAAAGTGTACCATATGCATGGGTTTCCTCCTTATCTAGCCTGCTTTTAGTTTAGTTTAGTTTAGTTTAGTTTAGCTCAGAGTTAGAGTGTGGAAACAGGCACTTCAGCCCACCGAGTCCACGCTGACCAGTGATCACCCATACACTAGTTCTATCACACACACTGGGGACTATTTCCAGAAGCCAATGAACCTAAACCTGTGCGTCTCTGGAATGTGGGAGGAAACCAGAGCACCGGTAGATATTCACGCAGTCACAGGGAGAACATACAAGCTCCGTACAGACAGCACCCTTGGTCAAGATCGAACCCAGATCCCTGGTACTGTAAGGCAGCAATTAGACAATAGACAATAGATGCAGGAGTAGGCCATTCAGCCCTTCGAGCCAGCACCGCCATTCAATGTGATCATGGCTGATCATCCACCATCAGTACCCCGTTCCTGCCTTCTCCGCATATCCCCTGACTCCGCTGATTTTAAGAGCCCTATCTAGCTCTCTCTTGAAAGCATCCAGAGAACCTGCCTCCACTGCCCTCTGAGGCAGAGAATTCCACAGACTCACCACTCTCTGTGAGAAAAAGTGTTTCCTCGTCTCCGTTCTAAATGGCTTACTCCTTATTCTTAAGCTGTGGCCCCTGGTTCTGGACTCCCCCAACATCGGGAACATGTTTCCTGCCTCTAGCGTGTCCAAGCCCTTAACAATCTTATATGTTTCAATGAGATCCCCTCTCATCCTTCTAAACTCCAGAGTGTACAAGCCCAGCTGCTCCATTCTCTCAGCATATGACAGTCCCGCCATCCCGGGAATTAACCTTGTAAACCTACGCTGCACTCCCAATTCTACCGCTGTGCCATTGTGCCACCCTGCTTGTTGCCTCTTCAAAACAAATGATTCGATTTTCCTTTCTCTTTTCCTTTCAAAAATCTCCGATGACCCAAGCTAATCATATTATATACATTTACACTGTACCCTCTAACTACATCCTTAGCAATGGATTACAGCAATGTGGATTACAACAACAGATTTCAAGCTAACTATCTGTTATTCCCTATTTTACAATCCCCTTTTTTGGATAATGGTATTATATCTTCTTCTCACTAGGACCATTTTGGAAACTTAGCATGAACCTCATCACATTAAGGAATATGTTAGTTTTAGTCTCATTCATTTCTCCAATATATTTCTTTAGTAGGTTTAGTTTCTCCTCTCATTCTCATTAGTTTAGTTTATTATTGCCACATGTACCAAGGTATAGTGAAAAGCATTTATTTGCTTGCTATCCAGTCAAAGACAAGATAGTGCACAGATAAAGGATATAGGGCACAACATTTAGTGCACGATAAAGTGCAGTCTGAAGAAAGACCCCGACCCCGAAATGTCATCCCTCCTTTCTCTCCAGAGATGCTGCCTGACCCATTGAGTTACTCCAGTACTTTGTGTCTATCTTTGGTATAAACCAGCATCTGCAGCTCTTTGTTTCAACGTAGTGCAAAGAATAACGTCGGATTAAAGATAATTCAAAGGTCTTCAATCAGGTAGGTGAGAGATCAGAGCCACACACTTGCTGATGAGAGGACGGTTCAGTTGCCCGATAACAGGCCCTTGCTGCCCTATTACTTCTGGTATGCTTCTTGTGTCTTCCACCGAAGTTCAACCACAAGGTACCCATTTATTGCCTGGTCCATTTTCTTAACTTTGGTCTAATGTTTCCTGTCTCAGTTCCTGATAAGACCAAGCACAGCTTCTTCCTTTTTACACACTTGGAAGAGCTCCTAAAATTTGTCTTCATATTTCTGACTAGTTTCCCCTCGCATTCTTTTTCTCTCTTTTTTTTATAAATTTCCTTGATTATTATTTTCTGATTTCTAAACCTCTGCCCATCAGGAATATTACTTTTCTTTTCAACATTTCAGAATCATTTTCTAAATTACCAACCTTGATCTCTTTAGTAATACATGGACAGATCATTGTTCTCCAGAATTATTATTTTTCACGTCACATCTCCCATTGTAACTTTTCATTTAATTTCCCAATTTATCATGCCGACATACCTCTTATACAAAAGGAATCGGGTTTATTTGGATTTGAGACAATAGTTTTGTTCTCAGGAGTGTCAATCATGAACTCAGTGTTATCAAACCACAAGCACTCTTTACAAACTATAAAATCTTAGAAGTTTACAAACTATAAAATCACCAATTTTCACACAAAGTGGCTGGAGGTACTCAGTGGATCAAGGCAACATTTGTGGAGAGAATGGACAGACGATATTTTGGGTTGACACATTTCTTCAGATGCTTCCTGACCTGCTGAATTCTGCTAGCATTTTGCGCTTTCATCAACACTGCAGTTCCCGGTGTCTCCCGATTACTTGTTTAGTTTCATTTTAGTTTAGTTTAGTTGAGAGATACAGTATGGAAACAGGCCCTTCGGCCCACGCCGGTGATCAGTCACCCATTCACACAAGTTCGGTGTTATCCATGTTCTCATCCACTCCCAACACACTAGGGTTGATTTTACAGAGGCCAATTAACCTATAAACTCGCATGTCTTTGGAATGTGGAAAAAACTAGTGCTTCACAGGGAGAACATGCAAAATCCACACAGACAGCAGCCGGGGTCAGGATCAAACCCTGGTACTAGCTGCATCACTGTATCACCCTACTAATTACTTGTTTTATTATCCAAGTCATCACTGAAAATAACCTCTACCCTTGTGCGTCCATGATGTTCCAGAAGATTTCCTTGACTGTTTAGTTAAATGTACTGTCCCAAGAACACAGGAACCCAAGAAAAAAGGGGCAGGAATTGGTCACCAGGCTCTTTAAGTCTGTCCCACCATTCAATGTGATCATGGTTGATCTATGCTGACCTGAACTCCTTTTCTGTTGCACAAGGCTTATTATTGTCCAAAACACTGCACAGATCCAAGGTCTTGACCTTTTATTATAAATGTATAATTTAGTTTAGTTTAGTTTAGAGATATAGCGTGGATACAGACCCTTCATCCCATTGTGTCTGCGTCGATCAGTGATCACTCCGTACACTAGTTCTACCCTACACACTAGGGACAGCTTGCAGGTTAATCTATCTATATACCTATAAAAGTCTCACCTTGTATGTATGTATACGTGTGTGTGTGCGAGTATGTGCATGTGTTTTTCTACCTTCATCAAAACGCTACGTGCTAGTGTTTAAATTTGTACGGATTATTACTCACATTAACCCGATCGATGCAATAAACAGGTTCCCTTCACATTTCATGCTATATTTCAAAAGTTATTCATCATTAATGTTTTTTAAAAAGCCAAAAACGGCCTTTCAAACAACTCACTGGTTCTTCAAGCAGCTTCGAATGATGTCACAATGCCCCTGCAATCACCTCCCCAACGTTTTAACTTCATAAACTACTGACTCTTCGCAAGTGGGGGGGGGGGCGCCACACTGGAATGTTCTGGAACCCCCCCCCCCCCCCCTTGCCTGGACTCCTGGCCCAGTTGCACTGAAGATGCTGCCTTGCTCGGGTCGGCCCGTGGCCTCGCTTGGTTCGGCGCCAGCCCGCTGCCTCACTCTGGGCCATGCCCGCCTATGACCCAGCTTGGGTCCTCGGGTCCATGCCCGCCCGCGGCCTCACTCGAATCGGCGCCCGCAGCCTCTGCCTCCAACCTTTCCACAGTGCAGTGCTCCCTCCTCACAGCCCTTCCTTCCCTCCCTTCCACAGTGCCGTGCTCCCCCCTGACTGTCCCTCCCTCCCACAGCCCCCTGCCCCCCACACCATCTGTGTTGCGTTGGGCGAACCGATTACGTTGGGGGAACTGGTGAGTGCCGGAATATTGCATTGGGAGAGCAGGCCAAATGGGTCTGCACTTCGTCTAGTAGACTTTAGACTTCAAACTTTAAAGATACAGCGCAGAAACAGGCCCTTCGGCCCACCTAGTCCACGCCAACCAGCAATCACCCCATACACTCCCACCACACACTAGGGGCAATTTTACAACTTTCTAAAGCCAATTAACCTATAAACCTTCATGTCTTTGCAATATGGAAAGAAAACAGAGCATTCGGAGAAAACCCATGCAGTCACAGGGAGAATGTACAAATTCCGTACAGACAACACCCATGGTCAGGATCAAACCCGGGTCTATGGCGATATAAGGCAGCATCTCTACTGCTACGCCACTGTGCTGCAAGTTTCACTCAACTTAACCATTCACCCCCCCCTTATTGTTTTAAACACCTGTCTACAGCCCTTTCATCTAGATTACAAGCTCCCTTTTTAAATGGAGTCTGGAAGGGGTCCGGCATTCTGACAGGCACGTTTGCTTGTGCCACATGGATGGGTTTAAACTAAAAAGTGGGGGGGGGGGGGGGGGGGGGTGGAGTTAACCACGTGGAAGCGTATCCGTGCAGTCTGTGGAATTCTCTGCCTCAGAGGGGGGTGGAGGCAGGTTCTCTGGATGCTTTCAAGAGAGAGCTATATAGGGCTCTTAAAAATAGCCGAGTCAGGGGATATGGGAAGAAGGCAGGAACGGGATACTGATGGGGGATGATCAGCCATGATCACGTTGAATGGCGTCGAAGGGCCAAATGGCCTACTCCTGCACTTATTGTCTATTGTCAGTTAACAGGAAAGAGAGTGTAGGAAAGGTCATGTTTAAACTTACAGGGCAGGGGGATGGGACCCAGCGCAAGGAGACAGAGGGCCATAAAAGGAGGACAGAAGCAAAATGTAGAAGGGAGATAAGAAAAAACTAACCTGAAAACTTTGTGCCTTAATGCGAGGAGCATTTGAAATAAGGTGGATTAATTGAATGTGCAGTTAGTAGTTAAGCAATATGATTTAGTTGGAATTACAGAGTCATGGCTCCAGCGTGAGCAAGGCTGAGAGCTAAGCATGCAGCGGTATTCAATATTCAGGAAGGATAGGTAGAAAGGAAGAGGAGGCGGGGTGGCATTGCTGGTTAAAGAGATTAATGCAATAACAAGGAGAAACATTATCTTGGATGCTTTAGAATCGGTATGGGTTGAACTGTGAAATAGCCAAGGGCAGAAAACACTTGTTGGAGTTGTATACAGACCATCAAACAGCAGTGGGGAGGTTGGGGATAGCATCAAGCAGGAAACTAGAGATGCGTGTAGCAAAGTTACAGCGATTATTATGGGTGACTTTAATCTACATGTAGATTGGGCCAACTAAATTGGTAACAGTGCTGAGGAGGAGGATTTCCTGGAATGTATACGGGATGGGTTTTTAAACCAATATGCAGAGAACCGACGAGGGCAGGCCATCCTAGACTGGATATTGTGTAATGAGGAGGAATTAGTTAGCGATCTTGTTGTGCAAAGCCCCTTCCTGCAACAGCGACGATAATATGGTGGAATTCTGCATTAGGATGGAGAGTGACACGGTTAATTCAGAGACTAGGGTCCAGAACTTGAATAAAGGAGACTTTGAAGGTATGAGACAGGAATTGGCTAGGATAGACTGGCAAATTATACTTAAAGGGTTGACAATGGAGATGCAATGGCAAAGATTTAAAGACCACATGGATAAATTCCAGAAAATGTTCATCCCTGTCTGGCGAAAAAATAAAACTGGGAAGGCGGCTCAACCGTGGCTGACAATGGAAGTCAAGGATAGCGTTGAATCCAAGGAAGAGCCATATAAATTGGCCAGAAGAAGGGGCAAATCAGAGGAATGGGAGAAATTTAGAACTCAACACAGGAGGACAAAGGGGTTAATTAAGAGGGGAGAAAAAGAGCGTGAAAGAAAGCTTGCAGGGAATATAATAACTAACTGTAAAAGTTTATTTGGGTATGTAGAAAGGAAAAGATTAGTGAAGACGAATGTAGGCCCCTTACAGTCAGAGACAGGTGAATTTATAATAAGAAACAAGCAAATGGCAGAACAGTTAAACGACTACTTTGGTTCTGTCTTCACTAAGGAAGACACAAACAATCTCCCGGAAATACTAGGGGACCGAGGATCTAGTGGGAGGGAGGAACTGAAGGGAATCCACATTAGTCAGGAAATGGTGTTAGGTAAACTGTTGGGACTGAAGGCAGATAAATCCCCAGGGCCTGATGGTCTGTATTCAAGGAGGTGGTCCTAGAAATCGTCGATGCATTGGTGATCATTTTCCAATGTTCACCTTAAGAAAGGAGGGAGAGAGAAAATGGGGAATTATAGACCAGTTAGCCTTATATCTGTAGTGGGAAAGATGCTTGAGTCGATTGTTAAAGATGTTATAGCAGCGCATTTGGAAAGCAGTGATGGGATCGGTCAGTCGGCATGGATTCATGAGGGGGAAATCATGCTTGACTAAACTTTTGGAATTTTTTGAGGATGTAACAAGTAGAATGGATAAGGGAGAGCCAGTGGATGCGGTGTATCTGGACTTTCAAAAAGCCTTTGACAAGGTCCCACGCAAGAGATTAGTGTGCAAAACTAGAGCACATGGTATTTGAGGGTAGGGTATTGACATGGATAGACAACTGGTTGGCAGACAGGAAGCAAAGAGTAGGAATTAACGGGTGTGTTTCAGAATGGCAGGCAGTGACTAGTGGGGTGCCGCATGGCTCAGTGCTGGAACCCCAGTTGTTTACAATATATTGAAGATTTAGACGAGATAATTAAATGTGACACCTTTAAGTTTGCAGATGACACAAAGCTGAGTGACAGTATGAGCTGTGAGGAGGATGCTATGAGGCTGCAGGGTGACTTGGATAGGTTGGGTGAGTGGGCAGAAGCATGGTAGATGCAGTATAATGTAGATAAATATGAGGTTATCCACACTGGTGGCAAGAACAGGAAGGCAGATTATTATCTGAATGGTGTCAGATTAGGAGAAGGGGAAGTGCAACGAGATCTGGGTGTGCTTGTACATCAGTCACTGAAAGTAAGCATGCAGGAACAGCAGGAAGTGAAGAGGATTTGAGTTTAGGAGCAATGAGGTCCTACTGCAGTTGTACAGGGCCCTGATGAGAACGCACCTGGAGTATTGTGTGCAATTTTGGTCTCCTCATTTAAGGAAGGACATTATTGCTATTGAGGGAGTGCAGCGTAGGTTCACCAGATTAATTCCCGGGATGGCGGGACTGACATATGATGAAATAATGGGTCGACTAGGCTTGTATTCGTTGGAATTTAGAAGGATGAGAGGAGATCTTATATAAACATATACAATTAGAGGATTGGACAGGGTAGATAGTTTAAGAATAAGGGGCAGGCCATTTAGGACTGAGATGAGGAAAATATTTTCACCCAGAGAGTTGTGAATCTGTGGAATTCTCTGCCACAGAAGATAGTGGAGGTCAATTCACTGGATGTTTTCAAGAGTTAGATTTAGCTCTTAGGGTTAAGGGAATCAAGCGATATGGGGAAAAAGCTGGAACGGGGTACTGATTTTGGATGATCAGCCATGATCATATTGAATGGCGGTGCTGGCTCGATGGGCCAAATGGCCCACTCCTGCACCTATTTTCTATGTTTCTATGTTCCCACCATCAGTGGGATGAGTTGACAGATCTATACTCTATTCTCCACACCACCTTTGATCAACAGAGAGTTGTAAATCTGTGGAATCTTCTGCCACAGAAGGCAGCGGAGGCCAATTCACTGGATCCTTTCAATAGAGAGTTAGATATAGCTCTTAGGGCTAACGGAATCAAGGGGTTTGGGGAGAAAGCAGGAATAGGGTACTGATTTTGGATGATCAGTAATGATCATATTGAATGGCTTGAAGGGCCGAATGGCCTACTCCTACACCTATTTGTTCTATGGACTCATCTCTTGCATCTGTTTGATTTTAATGCCAGTTTGCATGAAACTCGGCAAACCATCTAGGCATTGTCACCAGTGAGGGTCTGTACAACTCCCTCAGCAGAACCATATTTTGAGTTTGACTTGTGTTTAGTTTAGTTTAGTTTAGGGACCCAGCATGGAAACAGGCCCATCAGCCCATCATTTTATCCTATCTTATCTGAAAGTGGCGACCCTCAGGGAGATATAGTCTGGATCCTTTGGCACCCTAGGGACAATTTACAGATCCTTCAATGAGATATCTTCCCTGAAAGAGGCAGCTCCAAAATATAGTGGTAAAGAAGGCATATAGTATTCTTGTCTTCATTGGTTAGAGCATTGAGTACAAGAGTCAGGAAATCATGATGCAGCTCGATAGGACTTTGGATAGGCTGCGATTGGAATATTGCATGCAGTTCTGGTTGTCCCATGGAAGGATGTTGATTCTCTAAAAAGGGTGCAGAGGAGGTTTACCAAAATGTGGCATGGAGTAGGGAATATTAGCTACAGGAAGTAGTTGAACAGACTTGGATTGTTTTATCTGGAATGCCGGATGTTGTGGGGAGATCACATGGAAGTATATAAAATTGTGAGAGACATAAATAAGGTAGACAGTCAGAACCTCTTTCCCATGGAATATCAAATACTGAAGGGCATAGTTTTAAGCTGAGATAGGCAAAGTTTAAAGGAGTGTGCGGTTTCAAGTTTTTGAAAAAGAGCGTGGTGAGTGCCTGGATCATACTGCCAGGGGTGGTGTTGGAGGCAGATACGATAGTGGCATTTAAGAGACTAATGCATAGGCACATGCAAATGCAGGGAATGGGGGGATATGGATTATGTGCACGTAGATAAGAGTTAGTAGTAATGATGATACGTTATTGTCACTTGTAGGTAGGTACCTAGGTGCAGTGAAATTCTTTGTTTTTGCATACAAAGTACACAAAAAAATTGCCACAAAGGCGCCAACATAGGTACAAAAAGTACTCATCCATTCTTCATTCCTCCCCCCATGAAGGACGCCTTTGTTCTCAGTGCACCCCCCCCCCCACGCTGGGACCCCTTTGTTCTCAGTGCCCCCCCCATGAAGGACGCCTTTGTTCTCAGTGCCCCCCCCCCCCCCATGCTGGGACCCCTTTGTTCTCAGTGCCCCCCCCCACGCTGCGGCCCCTTTGTTCTCAGTGCCCCCCCCCCCCCCCATGCTGCGACCCCTTTGTTCTCAGTGCCCCCCCATGCTGGGACCCCTTTGTTCTCAGTGCCCCCCCCCATGCTGGGACCCCTTTGTTCTCAGTGGCGCCCTCACAATGGGACCCCTTTGTTCTCAGCAACACGGCGCGTTCACCTCGGCCCGACCTCGAGACTCGGGCAGGGCATCATGTTTGGCACAGACATTGTGGGCCGAAGGGCCTGTTCCTGTGCTGTACTGTTCTGTGCTCTATGTTCTATATTTCTTCATGTTTAGTGATGTTCTGATCTGAACACTGAAAACAATGTAACTTGGTATTATTCTGAGTTTCTCTTGGACATTAACAGCATTTAAAATGTCTCAGCCCTTCCACATGTTTGCATCGTTAAGTAGAAAAGTTCTAATGTGGCTGTTCACAAAATGATTGAGCCATTCTTGATTTGGGAAAAGGCCTATTTTAAAATATTAACATTTTAAAGCCACTCGTACATTTAATTTGTTTACATCGGTGTGTATTTTGGATTCAATATAGAAAGAAACTCTGAAAGATTATCATGCCAATGCTTAAACAAAACATCAGAAACTGCGGTTGTCATCGTTCTCTTCCTCTCGTAGCAGAACACTTTGTTGTTTTATAAATAAATGGTGACATTAGTTCATATCATGTGATTAAAAAGGATTCATCACACATTTGAGCCCATAATCACAGCCTATAGTCTCACTTTCACGTTTCTCACTGATGTATCATACTTGACCCTGCTTACTGCTGCACTTTTATTATGTCGGGAGAAAGACATGGGATTGAACAGAAACAAAAATGCAGGGGTGAAAATTGTTTTCACACTCATGGCTGTGTGAAATGAGTACTGTTGTAGCTCTAGATCAATGGAAAGCAAGCTGGAGTCTGGCCAATGTTGATTTATAACTTCTGTGTCTCACAGCAAAGATCTCCCATCTGTGAGTGCTAACCATGTTGTTGCATTTGAATGATACTTACTAGTAAATAAATGTTTTCTTTTTAATTCTGGAAAGCACGAGCATGCATTTACTGAGGGAAGAGAATGTAAAAATCTATATAAAATAAACCTTGGGACCCTTACATTGCTGTTACAAGTGGAATGTCAACTCGTAAAGCATTCACATAAAACATGTCAAATAGAATCATCATCAGAATGTCTGCAATCTGATTGCCTATTCCTCTGTGTTTTTATATCAAATAGTTTAAAGAAAACAAGGGAATACACTTTGAAAATAACTGACCCGACAGTGTACTTTGAAAATAACTGCCTTTGACAATAACAGGCAGCACGTAAGGAGGGTATGGACAGACGATGTTTCAGGTTGGGACCCTTCTTCAGACAGAGGTGAAGGATCGATCCTGACTCAAAAATGTGGTCTATCCATTCCCTCCACAGACGCTGCCCGACCCGTTGAGTTCCTCCAGCACTTTGGTTTCGGCAGAGGGAAGGATGTGACAAGTGAAGGGGTCATGTTGGAGCTGGTGAAGGCAGCAAATAATACTGCACTGAATTGGAAGGCTGGGGATGTGGAGGTTAGGTACCAGGGAAACTTTGCCTTTGTTCTTTCCCAGTGGAGAGAATGTAAGGACAGACATGTGGGAAATGGGAAAAGTGCGTTTAAGAGCTCTATCCATTATTACAGAGGGTTGTCACATTACAAAGAGGAGGTGGACATTCGCAGGCAGATGTGACGAAGGCCTTTTCATTGGAACAAATGTGTCAGAAACAAAGTAACTGGGAAAACAGAATGATAATGAACTGCAGATGGGTTTTTATGAAAGATAGCCACAAATATTCTGGAGTAACTCAGCAGGTCAGGCAGCATTTCTGGAGAAAATATTGTAGGTAGGTGACGTTTTGGATTGGGACCCATTTTAGTTTAGTTTAGAGATACAGCACGGATACAGCATCAACCACCAATCCCTGCACACTAACACTATCCTACACACACTAGGAACAATTTTACATTTATTCCAAGCCAATTAACCTACAAACCTGTACGTCTTTGGAGTGTGGGAGGAAATTGAAGATCTGGGAGAAAACCCATGCGGTCATGGGGAGTACGTACAAACTTCATACAAGCAGCACCCGTAGTCAGGATCGAACCCGGGTCTCTGGTGCTGTAAGAGTGTAGCTCTATTGCTACGCCACCATGCCGCCTATTGATTGTAGGGGGGAGGAACTGGAAGCAAGAACAGCAACTTTTCTTACATCCAATTCCACTCCCCTACAAACTATTTGTAAAAGGGTCACAACCCAAAACGTCACCTATCCATGTTCGCCGGAGCTGCTGCCTGACCCATTGAGTTAGTCCAACATTTTGAGTCACTTTGGGAAAATGGAATGTTGTCCTTTTATAAGGCAGGGTGAGAAGATGCATGTAGCCAAGGTGGGAATCTGTCAGCTTGTAAAAGCTGTTAGCGGCTGGCCTATTTCCTGAGATGGAGACAAAGAGATGCAGGAAGGGATTTGGTAGCAAAAGTGAAAACCTTTAGTGAGTAGAAGGGTGGTAGAATCTGGGGGAGGTTGAAGAGAACTTGGGGAGAATAAAATAGGACTCATGTAGGATTAGCGTATATGGGTAGCTGATGGTTTATGTAGTCACAGTGGACGGAAGGGCCTATTTCTATGCTGTATCTCTCTATGACTCCTTGGCTCTACAAATCAAAAGGTTTAAATTGTAATGTTTTGGAAAGCATGGAATGCAATTATCTTTAGACCTCAGACAGACTATTATGTCTAATTCTAGATGGCACACTTTAAGATCAATGTCAAGGCCTTCAAGAGAAAGGAGAGGAGATTTGATAAAATTGTAATAGGAATGTGAAAACACTTCTTAGGAGAGAATAGTGAATTTGGGATCATTCTCCTTACCGTATAGAAGGTTAGGGAAAGATTTAGAATCATGGAATAGCACTGCAAAGAAAGGGGGCACTTAGTCCATGATGGTTGTGCTGTTCTTTAAAAAGAAAACATCTTTGCCCAGAGGATGGTGGGTATATGGAATAAGCAGTAGAATAACAACATTTAAAAGACATTTGAATAGGTGCATGGATAAGAAAGGTTTAGAGGGATATGGGGAAAATGCAGGCAAATTGGACTGGCTTAGACAGGGCATCTTGAACGGCATGGTGGGTATATGTTTGTTGCACATTCCCACCACACACTGTGTGAAGACGTTGTCCCTCAGGTTCCTATTAATCTTTCCTCTCTCATGGCACAGTGAAGAGACATAGTGAGAGGCACATTGGGTGGCAGAGTGGTGCAGCAGTAGAGTTCCTGCCTTACAGCGCCAGACACCCGGGTTTGATTCTGACTAGAGGTGCTGTCTATATGGAGTTTGTACGTTCCCCTGTGACCGTGAAAATTTCTTTTGTAGGTTAATTTACTTCTGTAAATTATCCCTTATGTATAGGATAGTGCTTGTGTATGGAATGATCACTGGTCGATGTGGACTCAGTGAGCCGAAGGGCCTGTTTCCACAGTGTATCCCATAAGTCTAAAGGCTAAAGTAAAGACTCACTTTAAACCTATGCTCTCTAGTTCTTGGTTGAACCTTGGTTCTTTCCATTTTGAATGACTACAACAGCCATCCTGAGATTGCCTTGTTTATTCCTACTCTCTGTTTCCTGTCTATCCATCAATTTTCAATCTCTGTTGGCATATTATGTCCAATTTTGTGAACTAACATTTTGTGAGGGAATTTATCAAAGGACCTCTGCAAAACAAAAAGCACCACATCCATAAATTCTCCTTTATCTGTTCTACCACTTACACTCTCAAGAAACTCCAATAGGATTGTCAGATCAGTCGAGGGTTTTATGAATGGTGCATCAGGTTTGAGGGGCCAAAGCCTGCTCCTAATCATATGATCATGAGACATAAGAACAAGAATTAGGTCATTCAGCCCATCGAGGCTACTCCACCATTTAACCATGGCTGATCTATTTTTCCCACTCAACCCTTTGACAACCTTCCTAATCAATCCCTGCTTTAAAAATACCCAATGGCAATGAATTCCACAGATATACCACTCTATGGCTAAAGGAATTCCTCCTCATCTCTATTTTGAAGGTATGTCCTATTTTTTTCTGAGGCTGTGCCCTCTGGTTCTAGACTTTCCCATTACTGGAAACATCCTTTCCCTGTCCACTCTATTTCGGCCTTTCATTACTTTCAATGGGGTTTCAATGTGGTTTCATCCTTAGTGAGTACAGTCATAGAGTCTTCAAAAGCTCCTCCGGCAGCTTGTTCCATCCACCCATCACCCTAACCTAATCATCTTGGATCATTCCCGTAAACCTCCTCTGGACCCTCTTTAAAGCCAACACATCCGTCCTCAGATATGGGGCACAAAAGTGTCCACTATACTCCAAATGTGGCCTCACCAGCACCTGATATAGCCTTAGCATTACATTTTAATTTGTTTGTTTGAGTATCCTTTACTTTTATGTGGAATTAACCAAGAGCTACTTGGAAAGCGAAGTATTTGGAGTTATTTGACTCCAATGTTGACATGGTTGATATGTACAACAGTACTTTGTCCAGCGATGTATGTCTCTCACCGACTGAAGTTCATAAGTCATGGGAACAGAATTAGACCATTTGGCCCATCGAGTCTACTCAACCATTCAATTATGGCTGTGGTATCTTTCCCTCTCAACTTAATTCTCCTGTCTGTTCCCCATAACCGCTGACACCCTAACTAATCAAGAATCTGTCAATATCTGCTTTAAAAATACCCAATGACTTGGCCTCCATAGCCATCTGTGGCAATGAAGTCCACTCTCTGATTGAACAAAATTCTCCTCATTTCCTTTCTAAAGTTACGTCATTTTATTCTAAGGCTGTGCTCTTTGGTCCATGACTCTCCCACTAGTGGAACTATCCTCTCCACATCTACTTTATCCAGGCCTTTCACTATTTGGTAAGTTTCAATGAGGTGCTACCTCATCCTTCTAAATTCCAGTGAGGACAGGGCCAGTGCCGTCAAACGCTCACCAACTACCCCTTTGTTTTTCCATTTTGCTGGAGAAAGTGGTCTCGGGGTGTAGTTACAGTGTACAAAGCTACTTTCTTTTGACAGCATGTAGAATTGCAAGGCACAATTTATTAATCACTAACAATGAATGTATTATCTGTTTAGTTTTTCATGCAGAAAACAAATTCCTTACCAAGACAGAGCCTCAAGGCCAATGTACTAATTCAAAATAAAATTGCACCCTATGTTTTTTAAACATAGCATTTTATTGTTTTCATTCAGATCAAATTAAACTTCATACAAAAGAGCACCAGATGTGGAAGAAGTAGGGCACAAGTAACCGACCACGTTGAGGTCTATTAAGGCAACATGTTCTTTACCTCCAGCAGCCGCCCTGCATTCCCTTCACCTTCTATCTTTCCAATCATAATTCTTTCCACCAATCCTCGCCTTCAAATCACCCACACAGTCGGATTGTGATCTTACCTATTGGATGTTAGGCAGCAAAGTAACTCAAAATGCTTTCTGGACTTGGAGTGACCAGAAGCATTATTCACCTGCTCTCTTGTGGAGGTAGAAAGAACAGAGAGGCATAGAATCATAGTCACACAGCATGGAAATAGGGCTTCGGCACTTACTTGCCCACACCGACCAACATGCCCAATCTAAACTAGTTTCACATGCCTGCATTTGGCCCATATCCCTCTAAATCTGTCCAATCCATGCACCTGCCTAATTATTTCTTAAATCCTGCGATAGTACCTGTCTCAACTACCTCCTCTGGCAACTTGTTCCATGCACCCATCACCCTTTGTGTGAAAATATTACCCCTCAGGTTCCGATTAAAACGTCATCCCTTGAAACTTAATCCTATGTCCTCTGGTTCACAAAATCAGGTAAAACCTCATCATGGCCTTGGTTTTCATCTACCCGATATATGGAGGCTTGTGCCTTCAGACAACTCTCAGATTCCTTTGTGTCATTTTGGTCATTTCTGCCCCCCCCCCACTTCCACCCAGTCTGAAAAAGGGTTCCGACTGGAAACATCACTTATCCATGTGTCAGAAGGAACTGCAGATGCTGGTTTATACCGAAGATAGACACAAACGCTGGAGTAATTCAGCAGGTCAGGCAGCATCTCTGGAGAAAAAGAATAGGCAACGATTCGGTTGCAACCTTTCAGACTCAAGTGTGAAGAAGACAGAAGTAGGGTTCTGACCTGAAACATCACCTATTCTTTTTCTCCAGAGATGCTCTTTGACCCACTGAGTTACTCCAGCATTTTGCATGTAACATCGCTTATCCTTGTTCTCCAGAGATGCTGCCTGACCTGCTAGGTTACTCCAGCACTTTGTGCCCTTTTAAATCATAAAAAGTATACATTTTCAACTTACATTTCTTGACACATCTGTCGATTATGTTTTGCATTACAGAAAATTGAGATATGGACCGTTTTCTAGGGACGCAACTCTCCCCAACCTCCCGTAACACGGGGACGCCATTCATGTTTAATGATGTACTGAAACAGTCTGCAGATTATAGAACAACGATGGATTGATTGAAAAATATAGCATTGAAACAGGGCTTTCGGCCCACTGAGTCCTCGCCAACCATCGATCACCCGTTCATACTAGTTCTATACTATCCCACTATTTCATCCACTCCCTACACGCAATTTCCAGAGGACAATTAACCTACCAACCAGCCTGTCTTTGGGCTGTGTAAGGAAACTGGAACACCCGGAAACATACAAACTCCACACAGACAGTAGCCGAGGTCAGGATCGAATCCGGGTCTCTGGCGCTGTCAGGTAGTAGCTCTGCCAGCTGGACCATGGCATTCAGATGTCTGGCATCTTTCAGATGGTGGGAAAGGTAGATTTTGGAGTGAGAACAATTGATATCTGCATTAAATTTCTTCTACAACTAATAGGGTCGAGCCTGGCCCTATGAGGCAGCAGCACTACGAACTGTGCCTCTGTGTCGGCCTGATAGAAAATAATAGAGAACTATCATGGGGTGTCTGGGAGCTCAGGTATGTCGTTGTGATTTCATTCGAGGTGGTCTGTGAAGCTGGAAGGACATGTCCTTTAGTTCCAGGAATAGAGAAGAAATTTACTTGTGAAAAAACAGTTGCAGTTAAAGGAGAGATCGGAGCAGATCCAATTACTTTTTATAAGAGAAAATTAGATATGTGATTTAAGAAGAGAAAGGTTTATGGTGAGCATGGGACGTTGAATTCACTTTTTTTAAGTGTAGTTCATTTCAGCGTGAAAACAGAGCCCTTGGCCCATCGAGTCCACGCCGACCAGCGATCCCTGTTTTCAAGAGAGAGATTTAGGTCTTAGGGCTAGGGGAATCAAGGGATATGGGGTAAAAGCCAGAACGGGTACTGATTGTGGATGATCAGCCATGGTCATATTGAATGGCGGTGCTTGCTCGGGGCCGAATGGCCTACTCCTGCACCTATTTTCTATGTTTCTATGCCTATGTTTATACTAACACTACTCTACACATTGGGAACAATTTACATTTCTTACCGAAGCCTATTAACCTACAAACCTGTACGTCTTTGGAGTGCAGGAGGAAACAGGAGCACCCAGAGAAAACCCACATGGTCAAGGGGAGAACGTACAAACTCCGTACAGACAGCACCATAGTCAGGATTGAACAAGGGTTTCTGGTGCTATGAGAGAACAATTCTAACATGCCCTGGCTGTGCTGGGCTGTACTTCTTAAAAACATTTACAAAAATGACAAAAAGTGGCAAAAAAATTCTCAAGTCTTTGGATCGTCCAACAGAAAACAGAAAATGCTGGAGGTACACAGCAGGTCAGGCCATGTGTGTGGGAAGAAATACACAGCTAATGTTTCAGATCAAAGATGTTTGACCAGAACAGGGAAAGAGAAAAAAGAAGGTTGGAGGGAGGGTCAGAGAAGGAGGATTGTCCAAGTTTATATCTTAATTGACAGTTCACAGAAAACAATGAACTGGCTGAATGGTTTTAATGCAACTGGTTACAACAGATAAAAATGAAGAGATCTCCAAATCTTAATCAGAAGGGGTTCTTGTGCCAAAGGAAGATAATAATGAATAACACTGTTGGCTATTCTTGCCTCAATCAAATAATCCAGACAAGATTCAGCCTTCAGTGACTGAGACCTGGGATTTTTCTACCAAGTGCATATCTATATGTATGCTCAAAGTTGATAAAAAATAGATACACAGAACAACCAGCACTCTGTGACTAATAACATTTAGACATGACAGAGTGTTTCAAGGACATAATGTGGACATTTTTTATGAACATAAATGGAGAATCAGCAAGGGATTTACTTCCTCAGTTAAATATTTCTGGTCATTCAATAGCCCTGGAATTATAGCATCTGGTGAAATGAAAAGGGAACCTTTCAGAACCCCCTGTGGTAAGATAATTTATTTCATGTTGGTAGGCGCACAGTGTGCTTGAAGGGGTGCAAATTGTAAGAACAGGGTATCACAAGGATACAACCTTCATGTTTAAATGACAGAATCCCCATGCAATAGGGAATTAAAAGCCATTTGCAACTGAATCGGAACGTTTTTCAGAATGGCATATGGAAACACTGCAGTCTTCAATTAGGGAAATGTGTGAAATGTTTGTTCGAAGAAGCCATCACATGCATCAGAACCATACACAGGTTTCCATTGCTTTCAGTGAAATTTCAAACTGCCC
The DNA here is from genome assembly GCA_963514005.1 of Raja brachyura. The sequence goes on from OY740786.1 coordinate 65,988,519, forward strand.
ACTTACGAGTCAAAGAAAAAGTGTAATGATCTTACAAGTTCAATTAAGTCAAATGCATTATCACCTGTTTTGAGAGGTGGAGGACGATCCCCCCCCAAGTTTTTGTAATCCAGATTTTAAAACCCGGTGAAATCTCCGCTTTCCACAAGACAGTGGGGGTGGGACTGCTGATCGAGGGTGCCGATTGGACGAGAGAGATTTCGGTCCGCAAGAAATGGGGGTGGGACATGGTGATTCAGCGTGATCATTGGAGGAGGGAGGAGTAGGGGGCGGGGTGGGACTGACGATAGAGTGCAGTGATTGGAGGAGGGAGACGTGCCAAAACACTCTCGGCAGAGACCTGCGCCTCACCCGCAGCCAGGATCGATCCCGGCCGGCTCTCCGTCGCTGTCCCATCCTCACCCGAGTGCCCCCCCCCCCCCCCCCCACGGGTGGCCAGAGACATTGGGAGTCAGACGGGAGCTGGACACCCAGGCCCACAGCCAGCGCAGACAAGCAGCGCTAAACCCAGCTCAACTCTACCTTTTTCGCCGGGTTAACCTACAGCCCTGCCTGGGCTTGCGGGAAATATGGCCCAGGTTTACAGCCAGCGTGGAGAAGCAGCGCTAGCTCCACGACTCCAGGCTCGTGTCCCGTCAGTCCAGGCAGGGCTGTAGGTTAACCCGGCGAGACAGGCTGAGTTGAGCTGCATTTAGCGCTGGATTGAGCCTCCGAAGCCTCGCGCGCGGCCTCCAAGAAATTGTGTCCCCCGGTTCCCTCCATATTTTGATAGCGATTTCCATGCCTGGTAGGTTAATTGGCTTGATAAAGTTACAAATTGTCCCTAGTGTGTAGGACTGGTCGACGGGAACTTGGTGGGCCAAAGGGCCTGTTTCTATATATAATATTTTTTTATTTGAAGTAAATAGTTTACAATATATAGCTTACTTTATAAACTAACACCTTAATTCAGTATTACTACAAATAGCATATCAATACATAATATCTTCTATTTTTATGGAAATAAAGAAAAAGATATATAAAAGAATAAAGAAAAAAGGAAAAATAAAAGGGAATAAAATAAAAATAAAAATTTTCGCACATATATCAATTAAAAATTAAAAAGATAATTTGAAAAACAATAATATTACATATATATATATATATATATAAACAAAAACTAAAGACATTGTACGAGATACTATTTCATTCAGAAATATCTCTAATAAATACACAATATTATCAATTATAGGTAAGTTATTCGCATCGGATCCATAGGGTGCCCGTCGAAGCCGTGATTCCAAGAATAGCTACTTCTCTAAATACTGTATATATGGAGACCATATCAATTCAAAAGAATTATACTTGTCCAAAAGGACAAATCTAATTCTTTCCAAATTCAACGTCTCCAACATCTCTGCTTTCCACATTTTAATTGTTGGGGATAATGTTCCCTTCCAAAATTTAAGTATCATTTTTTTCCCAATTATTAAACAATAATCAAAAAAATTTCTTTGATTAATTGTAAGTACCAAATTTGGCTCCGGGATTCCAAATATTATTAATTTTGGGTCTGGGTCAAGTTTAACCTTAAGGACTTCCGAAATAACTTTAAAAATTTCAATCCAATAAAAATTCAACCGTGGACATGTTACAAAACTATGTATTAAATTTGCTTCAAAATTCTTACATTTATCACAAATAGAGGAAAGGTTAGGAAAAATACTTTTTAATTTGGTTTTCGAGTAGTGTAATCTATATATAACTTTAAATTGTATCAATGTATGTCTGGCATTCAAAGAACACCAATGTATTCTTTGTAAGCTTTCTTCCCAAGTTTCTTTCGTTATAGGTAATCCAATTTCATTTTCCCATGCTTGACGATATGTTTCAGTTGTTGGGTTCTCTTTATCTAAAATAATATTATAGATATAAGCTATAAGCTTATCCGTATTTGGATGTAAATTAAACACTTCATCTAATAAGCCTGGTCCTTTATTTTTATAGTCGTATGTGTTACATTTAATAAAATCTCTAATTTGTAAATACCTAAAATGATGTTGTGAAGGTAATCCAAAAATATCTTGTAACTCTTCAAATAATAATAATTTTCCATTTCTATAAAGGTGTTCTATTCTTTTAATTCCTAAATCCTCCCACAGTCTAAAACCCGCATCTAAGATTGAGGGTTTAAACAGTGGATTATTCCTAATTGATAACCTAAAAGAAAGATTATCCAGATGTAAGGTCTTAACTATCTGTTTCCAAATACGCCTAATATTATGAATGATAATGTTGTCCCTATAAGTCTTTTTTTGTACTTCCCTTGGTGCGAAAATAATCGACTCTATAGTGAAGGGTAAACAGTCTTCCTTTTCCATTTTTAGCCACATTGGTTCAACATCCATATTTACCCACCAAAAATTCATATTCTTAATCTGGACTGCCCAATAGTAATATAAAAAATTTGGAAGTGCCAGCCCTCCATTTATCTTCGACTTACATAAGTGTTTTTTACCTATTCTATGGTTTTTGTAATCCCAGACAAAATTATTAACTATGGTATCAATTTTTTTTAGAAAACTTTTTGGAAGAAAAAAAGGAATTGCCTGAAATAAATATAACAATTGTGGTAAAAAAATCATCTTTATAGCATTAATTCTACCGATCATAGATATAGGAAGTGTTTTCCAATATTAAATGTTTTTTTTAAGTTTCTCTAATAATTGATAATAATTAGCTTTAATTAATAATTTATAGGATTTAGACACATTAATTCCTAAATATTTAATTAGAGGTGGAGGACGATCCCCCCCCAAGTTTTTGTAATCCAGATTTTAAAACCCGGTGAAATCTCCGCTTTCCACAAGACAGTGGGGGTGGGACTGCTGATCGAGGGTGCCGATTGGACGAGAGAGATTTCGGTCCGCAAGAAATGGGGGTGGGACATGGTGATTCAGCGTGATCATTGGAGGAGGGAGGAGTAGGGGGCGGGGTGGGACTGACGATAGAGTGCAGTGATTGGAGGAGGGAGACGTGCCAAAACACTCTCGGCAGAGACCTGCGCCTCACCCGCAGCCAGGATCGATCCCGGCCGGCTCTCCGTCGCTGTCCCATCCTCACCCGAGTGCCCCCCCCCCCCCCCCCCACGGGTGGCCAGAGACATTGGGAGTCAGACGGGAGCTGGACACCCAGGCCCACAGCCAGCGCAGACAAGCAGCGCTAAACCCAGCTCAACTCTACCTTTTTCGCCGGGTTAACCTACAGCCCTGCCTGGGCTTGCGGGAAATATGGCCCAGGTTTACAGCCAGCGTGGAGAAGCAGCGCTAGCTCCACGACTCCAGGCTCGTGTCCCGTCAGTCCAGGCAGGGCTGTAGGTTAACCCGGCGAGACAGGCTGAGTTGAGCTGCATTTAGCGCTGGATTGAGCCTCCGAAGCCTCGCGCGCGGCCTCCAAGAAATTGTGTCCCCCGGTTCCCTCCATATTTTGATAGCGATTTCCATGCCTGGTAGGTTAATTGGCTTGATAAAGTTACAAATTGTCCCTAGTGTGTAGGACTGGTCGACGGGAACTTGGTGGGCCAAAGGGCCTGTTTCTACCATGTATCTTTAAACTAAACTAAAAAAACTACTTTAAACTTACCTTCCACTGTTATCAGGTTCATTGGCCTGTACATCCTGGCTTGCCCTTGCAGTCCATCTTGTATAAAGGTCCAACAGTAGCCACCCTTTAGACTGAGATATCCCACCCACATGGAGGGGACCCGAGTTCAAGATAGAATCCTGGTCTGTGCCGCAGTGAGGCAGCAGCTCTACCAGCTCTGCCGCTGTGAATTATTTTCTCTTGATTGTTCAAAAGGACTCCATGAAACTCCACTATTAGCCTCCATTCCACTTTGGCAAGGCTAATAGTTGAATACCACTAATCAACTATGGTCATTTGGTAAATCTCAGTGTTATATGTTCCATAAGATGCCTTGGGAGGAGAGACTGGAGCTTTACTCTGGAGTTTAGAAAATTAAAGTCAATTTGTTGAAGGATATAAAATTCTAATGATGCAGGATAGGGTAAATACAGCGCTGATGTTTTCCTAGTTGAACTGGAGTATCAATATAAGCAGTTGACTGTTCAGGGCTGGGAAGAGAAGAAATGTCCTTAGCCAGAGGGTACTGCAAGCTGGAAAGGATGTAGAGATTTACAAGGATGTTGCCAGGATTTGAGGAACTGAGCTCCAGGGAGAGGTTGAGCCGGCTAGGACTCTATTCCTTAGAGTGCTGGAGGATAAGGGGTGACCTTATAGTGGTGTACAAAATCATGAGAGTAATAGATTGGGTAGATGCACAGAGTCTCAAGCCCAGGTTAGGGGAATCGAGAACTTGGGGACATAAGATTAGGGTGAGGGTGGAAAGATTTAATAGGAACCTGAAGGGTACCATTTTTCACACAAAGTGAGGTGGGTGCATGGAACGAGCTGCCGGAGGAGGTAGTTGAGGCAGGTACTATCGCAATGTTTAAGAAGCATTTAGGCAGGTGCATGGATAGGCCAGCTTTGGGGGAATATGGACCAAATGCAGGCAGGTGGGACGTGTAGATATGGATATGTTGGCTGGTGTGGGCATGTTGGGCCAAAGGGCCTGTTTCCATGCCGTAAGACTCTATGACTCTAGTGAATCTTTAGAAAATGCCACCAAGAAGGTGTGGAAGGTCAACCACTTGACACATTCAGTATGGAGATTGACATTTGGACAGACACAAAATGCTGGAGTAACTCAGCGGGTGAGGTAGCATCTCTGGAGAAAAGGAATGGGCAACGTTTGGGTCGAGACCCTCCTTCAGACTGATGTCATGGGAGGGGGTGGGACAAAGATAAAATGTAGGCGGAGACAGTAAAACTAGTGGAAGAACTGGGAAGGGGAAGGGGATGGAGAGAGGAAATAACAGCTATCAGAAGTTAGAGAAGTTAATGTTCATACCGCTGGGTTGTAAATTACCTAAGCAAAATATGAGGTGCTGTTCCTCCAATTTGCGCTAGGCCTCACTCTGACAATGGAGGAGGCCCAGGACAGAAAGGTCAGATTGGGAATGGAAGGGGGAGTTGAAGTGCTGGGCCACCGGGAGATCGGGTAGGTTAATACGAACTGAGCGGAGGTGTTCAGTGAAACGATCGCCAAGTCTGCGCTTGGTCTCGCCAATGTAGAGAAGTTGACACCTAGAACAGTGGATACAGTAGTTGAGGTTGGAGGAGGTGCAAGTGAACCTCTGCCTCACCTGGAAAGACTGTTGGGTCCTTGGATGGAGTCGAGGGGGGAGGTAAAGGGACAGGTATTGCATCTCCTGCAATTGCAGTGGAAAGCACCTGGGGAGGGGGTGGTTTGGGTGGGATGGGACAAATTCACCAGGGAGTTTCGGAAGGAACGGTCTCTGCAGAAAGCAGAAAGGGGTGGAGATGGGAAGATGTGGCCTGTAGTTGGATCCAGTTGGAGGCGAAAATATTGGAGGATTATACGTTGTATGTGACGCTGATGGGGTGGAAGGTTAGGACAAGGGGGAAGCTGTCCTTGTCCTTGTCCTTGTGGGGGAGGGGGAGCAAGACCGGAGCTGCAGGATATCGAGGAGACCCTAGTGAGAGCCTCATCTATAATGGAAGAGGGGAACCCCCGTTTCCTAAAGAATGAGGACATCTCCGATGGCCTGGTGTGGAAAACCACATCCTGGGCGCAGATGCGGCTTAGACGCAGGAATTGGGAGTAGGGGATGGAGTCTTTACAGGAAGCAGGGTGGGAAGAAGTGTAGTCAAGATACACCAAACCCTCAACAAAGGCCTTTATCCAACACCAGATCCACGTCCTCAACAAACGCCCTGCGTTTGACATTTGGATATTCAGGGAATCAAGGAATGTGGGGTTAGTGCTGATAAAGGTGGTGAGGGGGGTGAAACACGGGCATAGCTGGCAGAGCTGCTGCCTTGCAGTGCCAAAGACCTGGGTTCAATTCTGATCTCTGGTCCTGTCTGTGTAGAGTTTGCACGTTTTCCCTTTGCATGTTCCCTCCGTGTATCCCAGTTTCCTCCCACGTCCCAGGGATGTGCAGGGTTGTAAGTTAATTGGGCACAGTAAATTGCCCCAGTGTGTAGGGAATGGATGCAAAAGTGGGATAACATAGAACTAGTGTGAACAGGTGATCTATGGTTGCCGTGGCCTCGGTGGGCTGAAGGGCCTGTTTCTGTGCTATATCTCTACATCAATCAATTAAAGTGGCACTGCCATAGAAGATCAGTCATGATTGTATTGAATGGATATTTTTAAGGTGGAAATTGACAGATTTCTGATTAGTAAGGGTGTCAGGGGTTATGGGGAGAAGGCATGAAAATGGGGTTGAGAAGGAAAGATAGATCAGATGATTGAATGGCGTAGTAGACTTGATGGGCCAAATGGCCTAATTTTGCTCATGGAACTTATGAAATTACGAATGGTGGAGCAGACATGAGGGGTTGAATGGTCTACTGTGCTACCAGTTCTTGCGTTATGTTAAGTTTGATTTAATTTGTGGGTCTACAGTGGATGGGGGAGTAGCTGGCATATTATATAAAGTGAGTACTGTATTGCCGGTAGAGTACGTATTGCTGACAGGTTCTGCTTTGCAAAGAGGAGCATCCTATCAGAGTGAAATAAGGCACAGTGATGGGTTGACAGAGCTCAGAGAAAATTTATAATCCACAACAAGCAACAGAGATTGAAATTCAAGACGAGGCAAGAGGGCAAACTAATGAGAAGTGGAAAAGAGAAACAATGTCTCTCATCGAGTTTTGAACCATCTTGTAATTTCTGTGTGAAACTGTTGGCCTTGTGCAGTTGCAAAACTGTAAACTGTCCCTCCCCTTTGTCACTAGGCTGCAGAGATCTCCCACTTTTAACTTTTTGTTATTCCCGTGCTAATTTATAGCAGGTTATTAATAACATTTTGATATTTGATCCAGCCTAAGGTTAATTTGTGTCATAGTTTTCAATAAGTGAAAATATTCATATGGTTTTTTTACATGTGAAGTTACAAAGATGATGAATTGCAACTTGGTAAGAATTTGTTAAAAAAAACCACACAAATTGCTGGAATAGGGCGGTTGCACGTAAGATCATCGGGTCAAAGGGTGTGACACATGGAGCAGCTCAATCCTTCTGGAGGACATGGCAGCCTCCGGCATACACTGTTAACACACGAAACGCGTACTTTCTTACCTGTTATAAACCACCGAAACGGTCAATGTTTGCGCTGTAAATAATTGTGGAGGGTGACTGAGCACGCTGAACCAAATGTTCTAGTATCTTTGCTCTGAACCCGAGCATCAAGGTGTAAGCGGCCGAAGGAGCGCATTCCTCGGGACAGCCCCCACTCTCCCCCCCAGGGTCAGCACTGTCCGGCCACAGCCACAACCTCATCTACTGCATCCGTTGCTCCAGATGCCAGCTGATCTACATCGGTGAGACCTAGCGGAGGCTGGGCGATCGTTTCGCCGAACACCTCCGCTCGGTCCGCAATAACCAACCCGACCTCCCGGTGGCTCAGCACTTCATCCCCCTCCCATTCCGTATCCGACCTCTCGGTCCTGGGCCTCCTCCATGGCCAGAGTGAGCAACACCGCAAGTTGGAGGAACAGCACCTCATATTCCGTTTGGGGAGTCTGCATCCTCTGGGCTTAAACATTGAATTTTCTCAATTCTGTTAACCCTTGCTGTCTCCTCCCCTCCCCACCTCTCCCTCAGCCCTCGGGCCCTGGCATTCCCTCTTTCTCTATCTCTCCCCCACCCAAGTCACACTAGCTTCTCATTTTCACACTACAAACAGCTTACAATGGCCTGTTTCCTTTATCAATACTTTTTTGCATTTCTTTCATTCATCGTTCTTTATCTCTCCACATCACCGTCTATATCTAACTAACCAGTCTGAAGAAGGGTCTCGACCCGAAACATCGCCTATCTCCTTCGCTCCTTAGCTGCTGCTGCACTCGCTGAGTTTCTCCAGCCTTTTGTGTACCCTCGATTCTCCAGCATCTGCAGTTCCTTCTTGTACTATCTTTAATCAGACTTTATTGATTTTGCACTAAACGTTATTCCCTTTGTCCTGTATCTGTATACTGTGGACGGCTTAATTGTAATCATCCATAGTTTTTCTGGTGACTGAATAGCATGCAACAAAAAAGCTTTTCACTGTACCTCGGTCCACGTGACAATAAACTAAACTAGGTCATGTCTGATCTTTAATCTCGGCTAGTTATACCCGCCAATCCCTCCCCTCCCTCCCCATCATAGAAACATTGAAAACAGGTACAGGAGGAGGCCATTTGGCCCTTTGAGACATCCACAATCAGTAACCCGTGCCTTGATTATGCTAGCCCCTAGAGCTCTATCTAACTCTCTTTTAAATTCATCCAGTGAATTGGCCTCTACTGCCTTCTGTTCTGTGGCAGAGAATTCCACAAATTCACAACTCTCTGGGTGAAAACGTTTTTTCTTGTCTCAGTTTTAAATGGCCTCCCCTTTATTCTTAGACTGTGGCCCCTGGTTCTGGACTCCCCCAACATTGGGAACATTTTTTCTGCATCTAGTTTGTCCGGTCTTATAATTTAAGAAGTTTCTACAAGATCCCCTCTCATCCTTCTAAATTCCAGTGAATACAAGCCCAGCCTTTCTAATTTTTCCTCATCTGCATGAGTAACTTCTCATCCTCGTCATCTCAACTCTGTCTGACCTCATCACTCTCTCACCCTCCTTGCCAGCTAACTCACTCACACTCACAGCACTCCTTGTCTGTGATCTATCTATCTATCTATCTATCTATCTATCTATCTATCTATCTATCTATCTATCTATCTATCTATCTATCTATCTATCTATCTATCTATCTATCTATCTATCTATCTATCTATCTATCTATCTATCTATCTATCTATCTATCTATCTATCTATCTATCGGCCATCACTTCCTTGTAACCTTCTGCATTAACATGTTTCTCCCCACTCCCATTCCCTTTGTGTCCAACCCTAGAACAAAACTCTCCCCACAGATGGTCAAACCAAAATTGCCAGTTATCTATCCTTTGCTCCTCACTCACAACATTTTTGCGTCAAATCAATCACACCGTTAGATATTTCACATAGGAGGCCAGTTTTAGCCCCAAAAAGTCTATTCCAGGAGACAAGGCTCCCATCTCCATATCACTTAGTTCAGCAAATGTCACATTTAAAATTCATGGCGGACAATTGATTTCCGTGGACCAAACAACCCAAGATCAGTCTAATTATTATGTAGAAACATGGAGCTCCTGATAGTTAATACGCAAAAGGACACAAAATGCTGGAGTAACTCAGTGGGTCATCTCTGCAGAACATGGATAGGTGACATTTCGGGTTGGCACCCTTCTTCAAACAGAGTCTGAAGAAGGGTCTTGACCTGAAACATCACCTATCCATGTTCTCCAGAGATGCTAACTGACCTGTTGAGTTACTCCAGCTCTTTGTGTCCATCCGTCCAATAGTTTTCTGCCAAGTCCACTCACAATTTCAAAATGGCCAGGATGACCTGGGTCTTTTATTCCTAATTGATGTAATCATGTATCGTTTTTGCTTTGACTGGATAGCAAGCATACAAAAGCTTTTCACTGTACTTCGGTACACATGACAATAATAAACTAAACTAAGCTCAGAGCATCTTCCCCTACAGGTCAGACAGCCTCTACCACATAAGAAGTGCAAGCAGTTCATGGAGTTCAAAACCAAAGAAACTGCAATTGCTGAAATCTGAAACAAAATGTGTTGGAAACGGACTTTATCTTGCACTAAATGTTGTACCCGTTATCCTTTATCTGTGCACTGTAGATGGATTGATTGTAATCATGTATATTCTTTTCTTTGAGTGAATAACACGGAAACAATAGCTTTTCATTGTACCTCAGTAGATATGACAATAATAAACTAAACTAAACTAAACATAAAGGTGAACTACACTGAACTAAACATTGTGACAGTGATGCAACTGGTAGAGCTGTTGCCTCACTGCACCAGAGACCAGTTGAAGTGGGGTGTGCAATTAATTGGATTGCTCTTTCAAAGACAAAGCATTGGCACAGTGGACTTGCGGCTTCTTTGCTGCCTATGCAGGAATATTTAAGCAAAAAGACACACCTCCAGCAGTATAATGATAACTGGTTAATTCTCCAGAGTTGGGCTTTAATCCACAGTCAATCTCATTCAGAAACAAAGTATTACCACAGAACCAAAGCTGGGAAATTTAGGGATACTACTCTGAGTCTACAGTCAAACTCAAAAAGGACTGTATGGGTTACTGAACTGCATTGACTGTAGGTGTGTCGTGTAAAGAGATTAGAGTCATAGAATCATTGCACGGAAACAGGCTCTTCGGTCCAACTTGCGCACGCCTACCTAGGTGCCCCATCTACACTAGTCCCATCTGCCTGTATTGGGGTCGTTTCTATCCATGTACCTGTCCAAATATTTTTTAATTGTTGTGATAGTACCTGTCTCAACTACCTCCTCTGGCTGCCCACTCCATTTCCCATTTACCTTTGCGTAAAAAGTTGCCCCTCAGGATCCTATTAAATCTCTCCCCCCTCACCTTAAACCTATGTCCTCTGGTTCTTGATTCCCCTGCTCTAGGTAAAAGACTGTATTTACCCTATCTATTCCTCTCAGAGTCTTATACACCTCTTATAAGATCACACCTCATCCTCCTGTGCTCCAAGGAATAAAGTTCTTCTTTCACTTTTTAAAAATGTTCTGTTGGAAAAGAGAAGTAACAAATTGAAATAGGCACAATGGCTTCAAGATAGTAGATACAAGGAACTACCGATGCTGGTTTCGATGCAGATACCGACCCTCGAAAAGCGTCTGGACCTGATGGCATACCCGGTCGTGTCCTAACAACCTGTGCGGGCCAACTGGCTGGAGTTTTTACGGACATTTTCAACATGTCACTTCTGAGGTCTGAGGTTCCCATCTGCTTCAAAAGGGCATCAATAATACTGGTGCCCAAGAAGAGCAAGGTGATGTGCCTCAATGACTATCGACCTGTGGCACTAACGCCTGTGGTGATGAAGAGCTTCGAGAGGTTGATCATGGCGCAAATCAACTCCTACCTCAACAAAAACCTGGATCCACTGCAGTTCGCTTACCGCCACAACAGATCAACGGTGGACGCGATCTCACTGGCCCTCCACTCCGCTCTGGACCACTTGGACAACAAAAACTCATATGTCAGGCTGCTAATTATTGACTACAGCTCGGCATTTAACACAATCATTCCCTCCAAGCTGGTTACCAAACTCGCAGAACTGGGTCTTTGCGCATCCCTCTGCAATTGGATCCTCGACTTCCTCATCCACAGACCATAGTCTGTTCGTATTGGTGGAAATGTGTCAGACTCGATAACAATCAGCACGGGAGCACCTCAGGGCTGCGTGCTCAGCCCCCTGCTGTACTCACTCTATACTCATGACTGCGTAGCCGGTCATAGCGCGAACTCCATCATCAAGTTCGCTGACGACACCACTGTTGTGGGACGTATCACTGATGGGGATGAGTCCGAGTGTAGAAGAGAGATCGAGCGACTGTACATATGTTGCCAGCACAACAACCTGGCCCTCAACACCAGCAAAACCAAGGAACTGATTGTGGACTTTGGAAGGAGTAGGATGGGGACCCACAGTCCCGTTTATATCAACGGGTCGATGGTTGAAAGGGTCAAGAGCTTCAAATTCCTGGGCGTGCACATCTGTGAAGATCTTTCCTGGTCCGCGAACACAGATGCAATTATTAAGAAAGCTCATCAGCGCCTCTACTTCCTGAGAAGATTACGGAGAGTTGGTCTGTCAAGGAGGACTCTCTCTAACTTCTACAGGTGTACAGTAGAGAGCTTACTGACTGGTTGCATCGTGGCTTGGTTCGGCAACTTGAGCGCCCTGGAGAGGAAAAGACTCCAAAAAGTAGTAAACACTGCCCAGTCCATCATCGGCTCTGACCTTCCTTCCATCGAGGGGATTTATCACAGTCGCTGCCTCAAAAAGGCTGGCAGCATCATCAAGGACCCACACCACCCTAGCCACACACTCATCTCCCTGCTACCTTCGGATAGAAGGTACAGGAGCCTGAAGACTGCAACAACCCGGTTTAGGAATAGCTACTTCCCCACAGCCATCAGGCTATTAAACCTGGCTCGGAACTCTGAACATTAATATCCCTTCATCTGTTATTTGCACTTTATTAATTTATTAAGTCATGGGTGTATTTATGTATAGAATAGTAGTCAATGCCTTCTATGTTCTGTTGTGCTATGCAAAGAAAGATTTTCATTGTCCTGTCAGGGACACATGACAATAAACTCTTTTGACTTTTTTTTTTACTTTGTTTGCAAAAAAACAGTAAGTACTGGAGTAACTCCCCTGCCACCTATATTCCTGCATTTGGCTTCATAATTGACACCTCTTCTATCCTTATCACACACCTTTTGTCTTTTCACCTCTAGCCTTTGTCCAACCATTTCACCATCACCCCCCCCCCCCAATAACCTGTCACTTGTCAGGCTTTGTACTGCTACTCCTCTCTTCCAGCTCAACACAATCAGTCTGAGGAAAGGTCCCTACCCAAAACATTACCTATCCAGGTTCTCCAGAGTTGCTGCCTGATCTGCTGAGTTACTCCAGCACTTTGTGACTTCAAGACACTGGCTAGGTTTATTAAATGTAAATATGCTCTCTGCAGCTCCATCTAGTGATAGAAATAAATGTCTACTCTTGCAAAATCAGGAGAGGCATTGCCAGAAAAATCAGCCCAAAGTCGGCTCATAAAGAAGAGAGTGTTGAAAATACTTATTGTGTAAAATGTTAAGGCCTGTATTCACCGCTTCAGATGGACTCACCTTTGTGTATAACCAGCATTTTCAATTTATGCCACCATCTATAGATCTAAAAAGTTAGATATCTTTGCAAAAGTGTCTGAAAAAGGGTCCTGACTTGTAACGTTGTCTGTCCATTCCCTCCACTGATGCTGCCTGACCTGCTGAATGCCAGCAGTCACAGAGTCATGTAGCACGGATACAGGCCCTTCGGCCCATGCCAACCAAGATGCCCCATCAACGCTAGTCTATTTTAAATTGACCCTGGCATAAGCTTTTCCAGTTAAAAAACAAAGTGCTGGAGTAACTCAGTGGGCCAGGCAGCATTTCTGAAGAACATGGACAAATAACTTTTCAGGTCGGGACGCTTCTTCATCATGCCCTCTGGTATTTTTCTCTTCAAAATATGGGAATTAGAAAACAGAGGGCATAGCTTTAAGGAGAGAGGGGCAAAATATAATAGGAAGCTGAGGGGAAATGTTTTCACTTAGAGGGCGGTGGGTATATAGGATGAGCAGCCAGAGGACGTAGTAAAATTAGTAAATATGAGTGGTTATATAATGACGGACCAATCTATACCCACCAGCCTTATACCTCATTTAAACACCACATCAGATCCATCCCCATCAGTCCTGCAACCCAGTGGAATATGGTGGCAGTTCTATACCTATCATTGTGCTCCATTGGTGTATGCAAAGAGTCATAGTGGGATACTAAATGGAAACTGAGTCCATGCTGACCATCGAGTGACAGTTCTTTCACAACAGTACACAAACAGGTTCAGGAATAGGTTCAGGAACAGCTACTTCCCCACAGCCATCAGGCTATTTAACTCGGCTCGGCCAAAACTCTGAACATTAATAGCCAATAATTTGTTTATTTGCACTTTATCAGTTTAATTATTCATGTGTGTATATATTTATGCAATGGTATATGGACATACTGATCTGTTCAGTCTTCGTGCCTACTATGTTCTGGTGTGCTAAAGCAAAGCAAGAATTTCATTGTCTTATCAGGGACACATGACAATAAAACTCTCTTGAACTCTTGAAACTGCAGCACATGAACCATTGATAGACACAAAAGATATATATTACTGGATTTGTATTGCCAAAAAACAAAAATTGCCATGGACTTTTCATTGGCCAAATGTTGGTACTTTCATTGACAGAACATCAAATCATCTTATTGGATGTGTGAACTGAGCAGGAGTTTGCATGTGCGGTGGCGTGGTTTGGTAAGATCATCAACGTTAAAATTATTATTTATGCTGACTTTTTTCAGTTTTTAGTAATTCCCCTCCTTCCACCGGAGGGCGTGTTTCCATGCTGTATCTATAAATTGAACAGTGAGCATCTGCCAATCAAGTGGAGGAGATGGCGTTTGGGACTTGCAGCAGTCCTCAATGGACACGGCGGACTGTACCAAACCAAACAAAGCGCGGGAGGCCGGTTTTTAAAGACAGCAGAGTCAGGGGATATGGGTAGAAGGCAGGAACGGGGTACTGATTATGGCTGATCAGCCATGATCACATTGAATGGCGGTGCTGGCTTAAAGGGCCGAATGGCCTACTCCTGGCACCTATTGTTTAATATTTGGTATAGGTTCTGTTTGATAGCTATTTATGGTAATTGAGTGATGGGAGTGGGGCATATTGAGCAGAGTGTGAGGCTACTAGTGTAGGTGATAGAAAATTGTATTTGCAGGCGGATTACTGACCTCAAGTCATGCCAGACGTCTCACGAGGAGCCTTTGCAGTGTGAATACAGTCTCCTGATTCTAAGTGGAAACTCGACATCATTCCAATTTTACGCCTCCTCTATCAAATTTTCCAGTGCAGTTTTTGGAAAATCAGGGAGCCTACAATCCCCACTGTTACACCATCCTTGATGTCGCCTTATCAAAGTGAGTGCAAGAATGCCCCGCAGTAGTTGCTACAGCTACAATAGCTTTCATTTAAGTGGCTGGGCTAGCTTTATGCAATGACTGTCTCTTGCTGAGATGATGAGTCAATGAACACTGTAGTTAATTGTGGGAGCATGACATTTGTGAGCCGTCTACACAAAGGCGAGAGGAGTCAGTTAATTGTGCATTGTGATGCTCACTAGTATTGTGGCCACCAAGTCACACAGGTAGCTGTGGAACTTTGATGTTCCAGAGCCCAGCGCTCAGTGTCCATTCAGTTCCCAGTCCAGTCAATCCCCAGTGTCCAATCCAATCTCCAGTCCCCAGTGTCCGTCCAGTCCAGTCTTGTGCCGACCAGCTGGTAGAAATATTCCTGGACATTTTTAACCTCTCTTTACTCCAATCTGAGGTTCACACCTGCTTTAAGAGGACCACTATCATTCCGGTCCCAAAGAAAAGTAAGGTGGTGTGCCTCAGTGATTACCGTCCAATGCCACCTCCTTCAATGCCATAGTTCCATCCAAACTCAAATCCAAACTCCTGGACTTAAGCTCCAGTAACCCCTCTGTGGTAAGAATTGACAACATGTTCCTAGTTGTAAATATCACCAACAATTTGACCTGGTGCAATGATATGGCCAAGCTGGCATACCAATGCTTCCACTTCCTCAGAGGTTTAAGGAAATTGGTCATATCTCCAATGATTCTACCCAATTTCTAGATGCACCATGAGATGGTACCGTCTCCAGATGCACTAGAATTTCATATGGCAATTGCTCTGCCCAAGACAGTAAGAAATTGCAGACAGCTGTGAACTCAGCATCCTGCTACCTCAGGAAAGAAGCCAACATAATCAAGGATCATATATAATCCGGCCATTCCTTTTTCTCCTCTCTCCCAATGCACAGAATTTATAAAAGCTTGAATGTATGGACCACCAGATTCAGGACAGTTTCTTCCCCACCGTCATGAGACTCTTGAATAGACCCCTCATATACCAAGGATCTACCCACAAATTTTCCAGTCTACCTTGTGGCAGCAATCGCAAGAATGTTTAATCTGCGCTTTCTCTGCAGCTGTAACTATATTCTTCTGAAGTCTGAAGAAGGGTTTCGGCCCGAAACGTTGCCTATCTCCTTCGTTCCATAGATGCTGCTGCACCTGCTGAGTTTCCCCAGCATTTTGTGTACCCTCGATTTTTCAGCATCTGCAGTTCCTTCTTCTTCATTCTTCACTATATTCTTCATTCTTTTTCTCTTTTGTTTTACTTTGATGTACTCATAGAAGGTATAATTTGCTTGGATAGTATGCAAAACAACGTGTTTCACTGTATTTTGGTATTCAAGTTAGTAATAAACCAATACTGATACCAACATCAAATACATATGTCGACAAGTTTTAATCAATAACGGACCATTACTATCACTTGATCTGCTAGCCATGTTATAGATTTGTTGCAAATGAGCTCATAATAGATATTACTCCCGGCTAGCCACTAGTTCAAATACTGTGAATAGTTCTATTTAATGCCTGCAAATTTTTGTTTAGTGATTATCCTAGCATTCCTTTTTCTGAAGGTACCATTGAAATGCTGCGATTGGTATTCTTATAAATAAACTTTCAGCACAATGGCTGATGAGATATATGCTAGTATCCTTGGATGGGTTCAACTTCTGAGGGTGTTAATCAATTGCCAATATGATTTATGTTCATCTCTATCTGCAGATGAGCAGATGATGGTCTGCACAGACATAAGATCTCTTTGTTGGTCATCTTCTTCCAAATACCACGGATGGGCAAAACCTATTGATTGCAAGATTGAGATAGAGAGCAAAGAAAACCTAAAACATGCCAAAAAAGCACATGCAAACCCAATAATACCAAAGGCATAAAGGCCGGTTTTGATCTAAAGCCTGTTAAAATACCGTTCATCGTAACTTTTTAAATTTTCTTCAACAAACTGTTGAGCCACCAGGCCACAGGTACTGGTGGGAACTTTCTTCAGCCACCTGTCTATCCATTGTCACACAAAAAGTCCCTTAGTGGGCAAGCACAGCTTAAGAAATAAATAGAAAGCTGGCAGAGCATTTAAGGTCACTAATTCTAAATATCCCAAAGGCAATCTATGACGATAGATTTTGTAAAATGGCTTATTGTAATTGTTGTTTATAGATTTTGTAAAATGGCTTATTGTAATTTGTATCCTTCTCCGAATCAAATATGTTCACAGTGCCTTGTGTACTGCAATCAACAATGATATCCCATTGTTATTCCACAGGCTCTAACTGGATTTAATAAGGTTTATACCAGTAGTAATAAATACTGTTATTTATGTGTCCTCAAAAGGTTCTAAAAATGATTAAATGAATTATGTTCTCATGTTATACTTTATGATAGACTTTATTGCATTTTGAATGTTCCTGAACCAATCAAGACTAGAGTTTTTGAGTTTTAGAAATACAGCACAGAAACAGGTCCTTCAGCCCACATAATCCATGCCGGCCATCGATCACCCATTCACACCAGTTCTAATGTATCCCACTAGGTTATACATTCAGTAATTAATCCATTATTGATAAAACAAATATTTGGTCATAATATGTTCACAGTGTTTTTTGTTCATTTGGCCTCCAAATATATTTTACAATATAAAAATAGTCTGTTTAGACCAACAACTAACTCTGTTCTGATGACCTGTACATTATGAAGTAATTCTTCCCAGTGTATGCTGGTATTTATGCTTTCTGTGAA
The DNA here is from genome assembly GCA_963514005.1 of Raja brachyura. Next base: position 66,006,052 of record OY740786.1, read on the forward strand.
CCTATTTCCTTACTTCATCCAATCCTATCAACATTTCCTCATATTCTTTTCTCATGTATTTGCATGTTCAGATTGCTGCAATATCAATTTACACTAATTGTCTGCACTATTCCTGTGGGAACAGGTTCCATGTGCTCATTACTCCAATTTCTACTATTTAAACTGCTTTTCTTTCCCTGGCTCTTACTTCCAAAATGCATTATTAAATCAATCTGTTATTCTTTATGTGTTTTGTATTGACTCAATACATGTTAATGCTTTAACTCAGCAGTCCATTCGATCAGGGAGATATTTTAAGCCAGTTGACGAGTGGGTGGACATTTTAATGACTGACTTGTGATGCAGTTAAAGCTACTGATGTTGACCATGATCCAATATACACCATGTACAATACTTGTAAAAGGTTGCAAGCATGCAGTGAAATAAAAAGTTACGATTCATGAATAAAACACAAAGCATCACGTAACATTCTATACGTTGAAATAAAATAATTATTTTGGGTACGAACTATAATATTTCTAATGGAAACACAGCTTAGTTTAGAAATTTGGTGAGAATGTGTATTCAATTTAAAATAATGTAAAAGCAATTCAAATCGAAGGACCACAGTAAATAACATTTTGGATGATGAACTTAAATTTAATAGCAGCGTCAGATATTAAAGAAATCAGAATTTCATTCAACAACAATCTGGTATATGCAAAATATAAATGGAATTATATAGAAATAAGAACAGCATAGTGGATATTTGCTTAAAAAAAGGCTACTGCAAGCATTTTCTTCTTCATGGATTGTCATTTAAGGTTTCAAAGTGACCCAGCAAGCTACTCAGTTGTGCCAATACTGCGCTGCAAAAACAGAGAAGAAATGAAAATGGAACGATCTGAACTGATGCCACGTGACATTTTACACACAATCTGCTCACAGCTATCCACTTTGGGCTTTGCCAGGAAATCTCAGTTCCGTGACCGTATCACATTGACCCAAGAACTGAAATTTGAGGATCTCTGAAGATCCGTCCTGGGCCTTGCACACTGATGCAATCACACGCAAAAAGCTCAACAAAGCCTCCACTTCCTTAAAAAATTGAGATTTGGTATGTATTGAACTTCTACATAAGTACCTAGGGAGTATATTAACTGGTTGCATCATGGCTTGGTTTGGTAAATTGAAGGTCCAGGAACAAAGGAAGCTGCACAATGTGGTAGACATTGCCCAGTCCATTACGGGCGCTGATGTCTCCACCATTGAGAGGAGCTGCTTTAAAAACACTCAAAAAAGGCAGTTAATATTATTCTTATGGCAGCATCTTAGGCAAACTGTTATCAGTTGCTTCATAACCATCCTTCCATCATCAGGTCAGGAGTAGGGATGTTTGATGATGATTACATAATGATCCCATTTGCTACCTCTTGAGAAATGAAGTAGCCTCAGGTTGATGGCAAGTAACGTTTGTGCCAAAAATGTGGCGGGCAATAACCTTTTCCAATAAGAGACTCTGACAACCTATCCTTGACATTCAATGGCACCTCAAAGCCTTTCCACCATCCACGTGGGGCAGATCAGGAATGTGATTGAAGTGTCCACTCACCTGGATGAGTTCAGTGCCATCAACTTTCAAGCTAATCCAGGACAAAGCAGAGGGTTTGACTAACACCCCATCAACCACCATTCCCTCCACCACCAGGAAATGACTCCAGTTTATAATTAGGGGAGAATGACTAACCAAAATGGCAATGCGTATCAAGATGATGCAATGTAAAGTTGGGCCTCCCACATCCCTAGTGAAGTTAAGACACAAAGTGCTGGACTAACTCAGCGGGTCAGGCAGCATTCCTGGAGAACACGAATAGGCGACCTCTCGGGCCGGGACCCTTCTTGGCCTGAAGGGTCCCGACCCGAAAGAAGTCTGAAGAAGGGTCCCGACCCAAAACGTCACTTATCCATGAACTCCAGGGATGCTACCTGACCTGCTGAGTTATTTCAGCATTTTGTGTCTTTCCTTTGTTATCCAGCATCTGCAGTTTCTTGTTTCTCCATAATGAAGTTTGTGGTCTTTATTTTAACACCAACTGGAAGTTAGCATGGGCAAATGTATCAGGCAGACTAGTACTAAGGGAATACCCAAGGCTGATAAGTTTGTTCATACAGTATTTATGCAACATAAAACAGTACAGCACAAGAACAGGCCCTTCAGCCCACAATGTCTGTGCAAAACATCGACATGGTTTTATGGTTAATATCGGCTTGTAAGGCTGACTGCATTGGCATTTATTTTGCTATAATGGTGAAATGGGAATGTGCTTGGAAAGTCCAGATTGAAAGGCACTTTCTTCCTTCCTTCTTTCCATTTTCTAGCTCCCCTTATAGCTGGTAAAGAAAGTTTAGGCTTTGTGCTTTGAGTGGCTGTGTAGCACACACCAGGTACATAAGGAACTGCTGTTGAACATTGTGGGACTCTGTAAGCACATCACAATGCATAATCATGGCAGAAATTCTCTGTTTTATCGGGTTCCAAAGGTAGCACAACATTTATTTTAAACCTATTACTCTTGTATGAGGTTTAGACAGTACTGTCAAAAGCTGCATGTTTAATTTAGGTATAGACCTACCTTTTTCACATGTGTAGTGTGAACTGATCCACTACTTTTGTGCAGCAGTTCTTCTGTGCTTTTGGGGAGCAAACTATAGGATTTAGACCCATCAACGATGAAAGGATGATGATACACGTTGACTTAGTATGTTGCGTGATGGGTTCATCCAATGGGATTTCTGACACTTTTTCAAATCCCATCCATTGGTTTACTGTGTACATGGGGGTTGATTGAGGAAAATCCAATTGATGAAGCAATTTCTACGGACTCGATGGAATTCATCGATTATTCTGCTGCAAACTATTTACACCTTAGAAGTGTCATTTTATCATTTGCCGTTTCATGTGATGATGTACAGTGCATTCAGAAAGTAATCAGGCCCCTTCACCTTTTCCACATTTTGCTAGGTAACAGCCTTATTTTAAAATGGATTAAATTCATTTGTTAAATCATCAATCTGCACACAATACCCCAGAATGAAGAAGCGAAAACAGGTGTTTAGAAATGTTTGCAAAGTAATTAAAAATAAATAGCTGAAATATCATATTTACATAAATATTCAGACCCTTTGCTATGCCACTCAAAATTGAGCCTAGGTTCATCCTGTTTCCATTGATTATCCTCGAGATGTTTCTACAACTTGATTGGAGTCCACCAGTGGTAAATTACATTGATTGGACATGATTTGGAAAGGCACACACCTGTCTATATAAGGTCCCACAGTTGACAGTGCATGTTCGGGGAAAAAAAACAAGCCATTAAGACAAAGGAATTGTCCTTAGACCTCCGAGACAGGATTGTGTCGAGACTCAGATCTGGGGATGGGTATAAAACAATTTCTGCAGCATTGCAGGTCCTGAAGAGCACAGTGGACTCTGTCATTTTTAAATGGAAGAATTTTGTACCACCAGGACTCTTCATAGAGCTAGCCACCCAGGCAAAATGAGCAATTGGGGGAGAAAGGCCTTGGTCAGGGAGGTGACCAAGAACCCGATGGTCACTCTGACAGAGCTCCAGAGTTCCTCTGTGGAGATGGGAGAACCTTCCAGAAGGACAACTATATCTGTAGGACTCCACCACTCAGGCCTTTATCAGGCAGACTAGTAGAGTAGCCAGGCGGAAGCCACTCCTCAGTAAAAGGCACAGACAGCCTGCTTGGAGTTGGCCAAAAGGCATGAGAAACAAGATTCTCTGGTCTGATGAAACCAAGATTGAACTATTTGGCCTGAATGCCAAGTGTCACATCTGGAGGAAACCAGGCCCTACTCATCACCTGGCCAATACCATACCTACGGTGAAGCATAGTGGTGGCAGCATCATGCTGTGGGGATGTTTTTCAGCGGCAGGAACTGGGAGATCGAGGGAAAGATGAACGGAGCAAAGTACAGAGAGATCCTTGATGAAAACCTGCTCCAGAGCGTTCTGGACCTCAAACTGGGACGGTGGTTCACCTTCCAATAGGACAACGACCCTAAGCACATGGCCAAGACAACTTAGGAGTGGCTTTGTGACATGTCTGTGAAAGTCGTTGAGTGACCCAGCCAGAGCCCGGACTTGAACCCAATTGAACATCTCTGGAGGGACCTGAAAATAGCTGTGCAACAACGCTCCCCATCCAACCTGACAGAGCGTGAGAGGATCTGCAGAGAACAATGGGAGAAATTACCCAAATACAGGTGTGCCGAGCTTGTAGCGTCATACCTAAGAAGACTTGAGGCTGTAATCGCTGCCAAAGGTGCCTCAACAAAGTACTGAGTAAAGGGTCTGAATACTTATGCAAATGGCATATTTCAGTTATTTATTTTTTATTACTTTGCAAAAATTTCTAAACACCTGTTTTTGTTTTTTTATTGTGTGTAGATTGATGATAAAAAATGAATTTAATCCATTTTCAAATAAGGCTGTAACGTTACAAAAAGTGAAGGGGTCTGAATGCACTGTATCTGCTGCCTCAGACCTGCTGCTAATGATAATACTCTGGCTTTGCATTGCAATCTTAATGTTCTTCAAGCAACTAAACAGTATTAACTAAAAACATTGACTTTCCTCTCCAGCTCCTTGAATTCATGGAGATTCCTTCTCTGGTTCTTCTGATTTTTCTTCTATTATAACATTCAGCCAGATTTCAGTAATCCTCTTAATTCTTTATTTCAGAACTTCTTTCCATAAAAGCAGTTATTTTACATAGAATTAAAATAGACTGCACCATCCATCAGCCTAACAAATAATTAATGCTTACAGAATCTGTGGTGAAAACTCCACCAATTGGTACATTTGCGATAGGACAACCATCAGGAGGCTAGCTCTAAATTAAATTATAGTGCTACGACTATATTAATTATGTAGATGCAAACCTATCTGGTGGAGATAGCACCCATTAAAACCACCCCTTCCTTAGTAAGGGAAATTCCAAAACACTGTAGTTTGTTTTAATGTAAATTTCTTAAATTCAAACAAAAATTACACAACACATTTGAGATCCTTAGTTTGTAATGTAAAAAGTTACAAATGGAAATGCATTCTGACGACAAACCAATTCAATAAATAATTTAAAAAAAATGAGAGCAGTTGTTTTGAAGTATACATATCCTAAAAGTCACTAAGGAGACTGCTAACATCTCCTATTCTCCTCTCATTTAGAGTTATTTACATGATACCCAATCTGGGTATATTGATACAAACTCAATTATAGAGGTCGTTCCAGCAAATCCACATCATAGTTTTCCTGTATGAAATTCTAGTGGCCTGACATTATGTTGTCACAATTCTTTGTCCATTTGCAGTGTCATTATTGTAGGGAAATTTCAATCAACATCATCTTCATCTACTTCTGAACTGTCCTTTTCATTCTCTTCATATATGTCCTTAATCACAAGAATCCGCACAAGCATATTTTCTAAGACGTTGCGGTCCAAAGGGATACTGGAGAACCAAATCGGACTATCAGGGGCACAGGAGTGGTCTGGCTGTAGATAAAAGAGGTCGCTTCTCTGTTGTAGATTTGGAGGACTAGAGAACAAAATAATTGTGTAAAACAAAGTCAAGTGTAGAATAAATTCAGAATAAAATCAGTAGTTTCCTCATTCCTTTCATATAATGCACCACCTGTGGTAGATGCAATTGGTGAAGATAAAGTAAAAAGAACAACATAGTCTGAGGTTGGTGGAAACAGATTCAATAGCAACTTTCAAAAGGGAATTGGATATATGATGAAGGGCTATGGAGAAAGATCAACAGAAGTAAGAATAACAAAATCGTTTTCAAAGAATCAGTGTTGGTGCGATGAGCCAAACTGCTCCTTCAGATCAGTAACATTTTTAGATTCTAAAATATAAAATAAAAATAGTAGTTTGTTGACATAATAATACTTTTCCTTTAGAGTTAAGAGTCATAGAATCCTACAATGCAGAAACAGGGCATTTGGCCCAACTCATCCATGTCGACCAAGATACTCCATCTGGGCCCATCCCATTTCCCCGCATTTGGCCCTTATCCCTCTAAACCTTTCCTATCCATATATCTGTCCAAGTGTCTTTTAAATGGTGTTATAGTACCTGCCTCAGCCACCTCCTCTGGCAGCTCGATCCATAAACCCACCACCCTCTGAGTGAAAACGTTGCCCCTCAGGTTCCTATTAAATCTTGCCCTCTCATCTTAAACCTATGTTCTCTGGTTCTTGATTCCTCTATCCTGGGTATTGGAGTCTGCATTCGCCCTATATCTATTCCAAATGTCGTATTCAAATCTTAGTTAGGAGCTTGAGTGAATACGATTACTGGCTCTTCAGCACAATACCACCCGGACCATCAGCCAAATGAGTTTTAAAACAGCCTGTTATTTTAGTATTAACATTTTAGTTATTATATCATTACTCATTCTGTTATTTGTGGTATACACTAAGACCGCTGGGGTCAAGGAAAGAGTGTTCACATTCGCCAATCTTTCCACCACCAAGAAGCACAAGAAGCGCAAGACAGACACCATTGTATGCAGATGCCGAGAAGTGTGTTCAGCTCTGGCTGAACAACTTCTAATCTTGTGTATGGACTCGATAAGAAGACTAAGACCGCTAGAGAAATAAATATAAGCAAATTGTGGTATTGTGATGAAGCATTCTCACAGACGTATATACATATCTATTTACCAATAGTACCCTAAAATCATATGGATTTTGAAGAAGCAAGCCTATTTCTTTCTCCCTCCATCTCTTATCGTCCCAGGCAATGCTTTTGCCTGGATTATCTAAAACCTATAAGTATATTTTAATTAATCTGTGAAGTGATTGTTAGGTACTAACATCTAATGCTATTTCAGTGTCAACATTTAATGGTATTTATAACTATGTTAGTACAATGTTGTTTTCTCTAGTGTCGCTATAAATTGAGACATTCATGACAGGATTAATATAAATCAAATTAATATAAATGGAAATTATTGTAGTACAGACGACCCCCCCACATTATAGTGTTGTTTTACAAAACAGTTAGTATTGTCATCTTTCAAAATGTAAAGCTGTGTCATCTGTGCATGTGTCAAGAAATGGGAATTGTGAAAAAAAAGTCACTCATTTACTTTTCCTCACATAAATTTAGTAGAAGACAATTTTGGTAGTGATTGGTGAATTCTGCAACGTTGAAGTCCCATTACCTGGACTGCTGTAACATGGATGTCGCCTGGACTTTAAGCTGCAGCCTGCATTTATTTAGTTATTTACTACAGGTGTCCCCGCATTGCGGCCATTTGGGTTACAGAAAGTGGATCTTCCGGAATTCAAAATTTATTACTTAAAAATTGGAGATACAGAATAAAGGTCGCTCTTAAGGCATTTACTTAGGAAAAAATAAATAAGGGCAAAATACAAAATAAACAACAAATTATTCCGTTTTATAATTTAGTCAGACAATACTGTGGGGCAATAAGATTTGGACATGGCATCACAGCGCTCTTCACTGTGAGACATTTTCTTTGAAGTGCTGCATTGTGGGGAGCTCCAGAAGCTGGGGCCAAGTCCTTAAAGATTTGTATTTATGTCCAATTCCACAAAGGCATCGCGCTTTAACCCATTACCCCTAAAGTTCTTCTGCACCACCTTAACCCATAATTCTCAAATCCCATCGCTTTCCAGTTCCTAAAGCTTGAATCCTGAAGCCTTGCGTATCAGAGAAAATGTCGTGCAGATGACGAGCGCTGCAGTGCTACAGTCTGTTCACATCTCCTCGGACTGGACAGGGTATGTTAAAGGAGGGACTTGGGAGCGACTACCAACTCGCTCAACATGGTGACGCCATAACCACATCTTATTGAAAGTAAAAAAGGCCAAAATGTATTATTTATTTTGCATGAAGCTTGCCTACCCCCATGTGTAATGTTTGCCTCAGGTGTTAAATAATGGCGATGAGTCACTTTGTCATCACCAATACAATGCCTTAACTTGGGAGAAAAACAACTCTTTGCACAACATCTTTGCCTATAACATGTGATTCAATGGGAAAGGGGAAATACAATACGGACATTTTTCTTGGAATGCAACCACTCCATTACGCAGGGGTCACCTGTACTTTTTCTGGGGAAATATTGATGGGCAACAATACTGACCCAGCCAGAGTTAAATATCCTGAGATTGAATTAAGAAACAATGCACTTCATTTCAAAGGTAATCAGATGCATTCAATAAAAGTTGGTATAAATCTGCTGGCTTTAACCTTACCACTTTGAGAGGTAGCACTCAAACATTTTTACAGGACATCTTGATGGATCAGCCGCATTTTCTCTTTGTTCAAATATATGTTCATCCTCCTCGCGTTTTCGTTTTCCTGGTGTAATTTTGTCTGAAAATACAATTTAATCACTTTCAATTTGCTGATATGGATGAAACATGTCTTTAAGAAGCAAACCATTTAAACAATTGTATATCTGGTGGTAGAAACAAGGAACTGCAGATGTTGGCTTGCCAAGGAAAGACACACAATGCTGCATTAACTCAGCGGGCCAGGCAGCATCCCTGGAGAACGGATGGGTGATATTTCAGGTCGGGATCCTTCTGGGTCCCTATCCAAAACGTCACCGATCCACGTATATCTGGTGGTGATTACTTTCTGAACATGCATCACATTATTCCATTATAAAAATAGAATTCCTATAGCTAAGTGTCCCAGTTCAAGAAAACAATATATATATATATATATATATATATGCATCCAGATGGTCATCTGTTGTTTGTAAAATAGATTCCTAAGATACAGCAGCATTCAAAGCTCTAAAAGTAAACACAAGAGACAGGCATGGAGTCAAAAAGAGAGGTGGTAAGGGGCATAGATGGATACAGATGAGGGGGGGAATGGCTAAGTGTCCCAGTTCAGATGGGTGGTCATTGACTGATAGCTCCAGCTATTCACCCACCGCTAGAATTGACATCCACTTGTATATAAGAAGTATGATTTACTTGTGTTGTTCAGATCAGCGAGCAAACTATGAGTTTTTTAAAATTAAAAATAAACTTGGAAAACATCTACATCACACATGCAGGTCTCTAAAATAGCTAGCATGAGGCAAAGGAAAAAAATGCTCAGCAATGTACTGGTGGGAGTATAAGGGGTAAATAAAATATGATCTGCATTATTCCAATTAATTCCTTACCTTGATTGTCATTTGTACACAAAGCAGGTGCCTCGTATTGAATGCATGTTGTATTGTCAGAGTTTTTATTCCATCTTTTGACAACATTTCTAAATGAAAGTCTCAAATGCTGCTCAATGGTCCTTAACCCAAAGTGTTTAGTGTTAAAATACAGCAAAGTATTAAGAAGTATACATGGTGACTGTTGCCCTAGCTGCATGCCGTTCCATAGATAATCCTCTTCAACTCGTGAAAATATTGATCCTAAAACAAAACAACAAAGGAAATATTAGGTTACAAATGAATCAGTTTATTATTGAAATAATCTGATGGCTTCGTGGTTTCCACTGGTAATACTATATTTTTATTCTAGATAAGAATTACCTACATTTAAATTTTTGGATTCAGACATTTGCCTCAGATCAACAGCTCAGCCTTCTGGATACAAGATCAGTAACTTAACTGCAATGCTACCTGGAAGCTAGTATACAGTGCATTCAGAAAGTATTCAGACCCCTTCACTTTTGTTATCTGACAGCCTTATTTTAAAATTGAGTAAATTATTTTTTTATCATCAATCTACACAAAATGAAGAAGCGAAAACAGGTGTTTAGACATTTTTGCAAAGTAATTAACAAGAAATAACTGAAATATGACATTTACATAAGTATTCAGACCCTTTGCTATGACACTCAATATTAAGCTTAGGTTCATCCTGTTTCCATTGATTAATCTTGAGATGTTTCTACAACTTGATTGGAGTCCACCATTGGACATAAATTGATTGGACATGATTTGGAAAGGCACACACCTGTCTATATAAGGTCCCACAGTTGACTGTGCATGTCAGAGCAAAAACCAAGCCATGAAGACAAAGGAATTGTCCGTAGACTCCGAGACGGAATTGAGTCGAGACACAGATCTGGGGAAGGGTATAAAACAATTTCTGCAGCATTGCAGGCTCCGTAGAACACAGTGGCCTCCGTCATTCTTAAATGGAAGAACTTTGGAACCACCAGGACTCTTCATAGAGCTGGCCGCCTGGCCAAACTGAGCAATTGGGGGAGAAGGGCCTTGGTTTGGGAAGTTGACCAAGAACCCGATGATCACTCTGACAGAGCTCCAGAGTCCCTCTGTGGAGATGGGAGAACCTTCCAGAACGACAAATATATCTGCAGCACTCCACCAACCAGGCCTTTAGGGTAGAGTGGCCAGACGGAAACCACTCCTCAATAAAAGGCAAATGACAGACCCCTTGGAGTTTGCCAAAAGGCATGAGAAACAAGATTATCTGGTCTGATGAAACCAAGATTGAACTATTTAGCCTGAATGCCAAGCGTCACATCTGGAGGAAACCAGGCACTGCTCATCACCTGGCCAATACCACACCTATGGTGAAGCATGGTGGTGGCAGCATCATGATGTGGGGATGTTTTTCAGCGGCAGAAACTGGGAGACTAGTCAAGAACGGAGCAAAGTACAGAGAGATCCTTGATGAAAACATGCTCCAGGGTGTTCTGGACCTCAGACTGGGGCTGAGGTTCACCTTCCAACAGGACAACGACCCTAAGCACACAGCCAATACAGCGCAGGAGTGGCTTCATAACAAGTCTGTGTATGTCGTTGAGTGGCACAGCCAGAGCCCAGACTTGAACCCGATCGAACATCCCTGGAGGAACCTGAAAATAGCTGTGCATCGATGCTCCGCATCCAACCTGACAGAACTTGAGAGGATCTGCAGAGAAGAATGGGAGAAATGACCCAAATACAGGTGTGCCAAGCTTGTAGCATCATACCCAAGAAGACTTGAGGCTGTAATCGCTGCCAAAGGTGCCTCAACAAAGTACTGAGTAAAGGATCTGAATACTTATGTAAATGTGATATTTCAGTTATTTCTTTTTTATTGCTTTGCAAAAATGTCTAAACACCTGTTTTTGCTTTTTTATTATGGGGTATTGTGTGTAGATTGATGATAAAAAGGCTGAATAAGGCTGTAATGTAACATGTAGAATTCTACTGAAAAAACTTGCATTAGGAGCTGCATGTCAACAACTTTCTTTGGCCATTAAAATAATCCATTTTGCAGCTGTTTTGATCCTTATATGTGCTTTCATGTTCTGAGGAGCAGACAATCATAATGAGTGCTGCTTTTTCCATGAGCAGTTGGTCAAAAAATTAAATTAAAAATTGCAGTTTAGTTTAGTGAAACTGTGTGGAAACAGGCTCTTCGGCCCACCGAGTCTGCGCTGACCAGCAATCACCCATACACTAGTTCCATCCTAACAGGCACGTGCCGTGAGAAATATCGTCGAACGCATTGCGGAAGCGACAGTCGGGAGGAGCGTCGCTCCTCCAGCGTAAGTTTAAAAAACTAGTAGTGGTGAGCGTATGCGACTCGGTGTTTCTTGTATCCACAGAAAAAACCTCAAATGGAGTCGCGAAAATCGAAGAGAGCAGCGGCAAAATCCGCTGCTGTGGAAAGCAGCCAGCAGCGTGCCGTTACTCCAGAGCTGCAGGTGTTACTAGCAGCTCCCGACTTCTCGCCAATTAAGACCGCAGGTGTGCCGCGGTCGGGCGGCAAAACCACCCGGAAGTCGGACGGGACCGTTGACTCGGCTGGGTCCAGACCCGAAGACACCCCGTTCGCAGATAGCGACGGCGGGCGTCTTTCCTGCATGGAGCGGATGGTGGAGCAGCTGCTCCAGCGTGACCTGCTAAGGCAGGGGCAGAGTCACGGTGGGTCTCCTAGCAGACCCACGGCAGGATCCTACCATGGACTGCCAAATGTTTCACCCTCTTCGCAGGGGAGCATTAGGGGTCAGAGCTGGGCTGATCCTGAAGAGGGGGTCATGGCTGAACAACCAGCAGTGTTGGGGGTGCCAGAAGAATTATTGGGCATAGTGAAAAAGCATGCGGTTCCTACACAAAAAGGACTGCCTATTCACCCAAAGCTGGCAGCCAGTATAAACTACATGGCCACTAACCAGCTGCAGGAGCAAGCCATTAATACCACGGCTGAGAAGTATCTCGCTCCTGAGAGTTGCAACTCGCACAATGTACCGGCAGTCAACAACCCTATTTGGGGGAACATGAGCCCTTCAACAAGAGGCCAGGAGGTAAAGCTTCAGAGGATTCTGAAACTGTTGGCCACTGGAATCACAGCAGTGACCAGGACTGCTGTCGGGGTTGAGTTACCGGAAGAACTACAAGATGCTCTGGTGTTACTGTGTAACACACAGTTTGAAATCAACAGCTACAGGAAGAGCATCATAAAGCCTGCACTCAATCCCAAATTTGCGGGATTATGCAGGTCAGGTAACACGTAGCCGCCTAATCTGCTGTTTGGGGACAACCTCCCGAAGCAGGTGAAAGATCTGGATGAGGAAGCCAAGGCTATCGGCCTGATCAAGGTACCAAGTTCCTCAAGATCACATTACCAGCAGCGGCAGCACCCCTACACATCCACCAGACAACGGTACATGACAGACCATCTGGTGGTGAAAGCTCGAAGGCCGGCCCACCTGCACAGCGGTTGTTTTTAGACCATGGCCCAGCTCGGCCTTCCTGGAAAATGCGCCAACCCCACAACGCAGCAACACAGCAACAGAAGAAACAAGGGCAGAGACCACAACACTGGCGGTAACCATGGAGGTAGGTGGGTCTGGTTCCCTCAAAAACATTGCATGTTTAAATTCATCAAATGTTGGGGGACGGTTGCACTTGTTTCATCATGTGTGGTGCACTTTTACCTCTGATCCTTACATACTCGGAAGTATTCAGGGTTACAAAATTGAATTTGTATACGAACTCCCCACCCCAGTTCAGCATTCGCCTAGCCGAAAGTTCATACTTTCACAAAAAGAAAGAACGGCAGACCATGCTTAACAATTAAGATTAAACAAAGGGGTAATTGAGAAGACTATCAGAGAACCTCAAGAGTTCGTATCAAATATATTTACAAAAAACAAAAAAGATGGCGGTTGCCGCATCATTATAGATTTGACCGAACTAAATACTTCCGTTCAGTATGCTCATTTCAAGATGGACACATTTGTCACAGCTAATATCTGAAAGGTACTACATGGCTTGCATCGATCTTAAAGATGCGTACTATTCAGTACCTATACACAAGGATCATAGGAAATACCTAAAATTTATCTGGATGGGACAGTTATGGCAGTACAAAGCCTTACCCAATGGGTTGTCATCAGCACCCAGACAGTTTACAAAAATATTAAAACCAGCTTTAGCTTATTTAAGGAAACATAACCATATTGTTATGGCCTACCTTGATGATATCCTCATTGTAGGTGAGAATTTGGAGATGGCTACATTGGCAGTTTCAGCCACAAAACATCTTTTTCAAAAGCTGGGATTTATCATACATCCAGATAAATCAAAATTGGAACCCTCCACTACCATGGATTATTTGGGGTTCACTATCGACTCTGTGCTAATGTCTATCACCTTGCCACCTAACAAAGTGGTGGACTTGATAGAAGCATGCAGAAGCCTCACTGGCATCAGGGAACCATCCATACGGCAAGTAGCCAGAGTGATTGGGAAAATAGTGGCTGCATTTCCAGCAGCACAATTTGGACCACTCCATTATCAAAATCTTCAAAGAGCAAAAATCTTAGCTCTTAATAGGCCTGATAGGCCTATGAAACTACCAGGGAAGGCAAAATCAGAATTAAATTGGTGGATAGAAAATGCTCAGCTTTGTTCTAACCCCATCACTGTCATGAATCCCTCAGTTACATTACAGACTGATGCCAGTGCTAAAGGTTGGGGAGCAACTAATACCACTACAAGTTGTGGAGGCAGATGGAGTGCACAAGAGTTAACCCTATTCAAAACATTAGGGATTAATTATTTAGAAATGCTGGGCGCATTTCATGGACTCAGGGCCTACTGTTCAGATATGCACCATGTAAGATTACATATTGACAATACCACAGTGGAGGCCTATATTAATCATATGGGTGGAATAAAGTTGATATCATGTGATGAATTGGCTAATAATATCTGGCACTGGTGTCTGCAAAGAGAGATTTGGATCTCGGCCACTTACCTTCCAGGTAAGCTAAATACAGTGGCAGACACCAGATCACGTAAATTCAACGACAACATAGAATGGATGTTGGATCGGAAAGTGTTTACAGATATTATAGAATGTTATGGGACACCAGATATCGACCTTTTTGCATCCAGACTAAATCACCAACTTCCAACATATGTTGCTTGGGAACCAGACCCAGAGGCAGTAGCAATGGACGCTTTCTCACTACATTGGGGGGATTTGTTCTGCTATGCATTTCCCCCCTTCTGCCTCATCAGTTGGGTCTTGCAGAAAATTAGACAAGACTCTGCAACGGGTATTTTGGTTGTTCCCGACTGGCCTACCCAACCATGGTTCCCAGCAGTACAGAAGATGGCCACAGAACCCTGTATCCGGATAAACAAACGACCTAGTTTGTTGGTACATCCCGTTACAGGGGATAGTCATCCGTGTCATGACCGCATGGATATATTAATTTGCAGATTCTGAAAAGACCATTTCTGGGATACGGACTCTCCGACAGAACGATAAATGCCATCTCAGCATCGTGTAGGGAGTCCATCAGAAGACAGTACCTGACGTATGTCAGGAAATGGGAAGTGTTCTATACTACGACGAACACTACTTATGAAACAGCCACCATCACGGAAGTACTGGAGTTTCTGGCTACCATTCACTTCGATGAAGGATTAAGTTACAGGGCTATCAATTGTGCAAGGAGTGCCCTATCAAATTATCTGGGCAGAGGGAGTGATCATCTGGCAATAGGATCACACCCATTAATGTCTAAAGTAATGAGGGGAATATTTAACTCCAATCCCCCTAGGCCCAGATACAACCATACGTGGGACATAAGCATAGTCTTGACTATCTCGTTATGCGGATGGACACCCATAACGGGGCTCACCTTGGACAAACTCACATATAAGATGGTAATGATTATGGCACTTGTAACAGCACAACGGGTCCAGTCCCTACACAAATTAAGTATGGACGCCATGACTATCACCAATGGCAATATAACTTTTCTCATACAGGGATTATTAAAACAAGACCGACCCAGTTCATCTGGCCTAAAATTAGAATTTCAGGCCTATCCTGCAGATACTCGACTCTGCATCGTCACATTTATATTGCAATATATAGAAGTCACTAAGACTCTAAGGGGCACGGAGAGGGCTTTACTTATAAGCCATAAACGGCCTCATCACAAAGTCACGGTGCAAACCATATCAAGATGGTTGAGGGTGGTGTTAGATGCAGCGGGGGTGGATACTAATGTTTTCAAATCTCACTCCACTAGGGCTGCATCTACATCGGCGGCTAGGATGATGGAAGTTCCCATGGACCACATCCTGGCCACAGCGGGTTGGAGCAATGAAAAGACTTTCCAACGCTTCTATAATAAACCCGTGGCTGCTCCTGACACATTTGCAGGGAAAATTTTGAGTTCTGCAAAATAAATTACCCAATGTGGGGATATGTTATTTTGGTATGAATAAATACCTTCTTTGTTTTTCAGCACAGTGTCATGTCTGAAATACGCTCATCCTCCTTTTTCCCAGCATGGCAGTGTGTGAGCATGGACTCGTTCCAGGGCATGAAATCACAGAGCTTTGAAATCTTCACGTAGTCACTCACCTGACTCCGAAGTAAAATAGTAAGATTAAATGAGAACTTACCAGTTTGAAGTTTGATCTTTATTTTATGAGGAGTTACGATGAGGGATTACGTGCCCTCTGCTCCCAAAACCCTCTATTATAAAGTTCAACTGGTATGAAAGTTCTCTCTTATCTTACTATATCAGTCTACGTTGGTATCTGTGATTTCACACCACTGCTTTGAAGAATGTCGCGCATGTGTGCTGGCGGGGTCTTCACGTAATCCCTCATTGTAACTCCTCATAAAATAAAGATCAAACTTCAAACTGGTAAGTTCTCATTTAATCTTACTGTTACTCAGGGTAGGCAGTCAGCAGGCTTTTTTAAAATCTTGAAAACCGCGCATTTGCAGATTGTTCTCCTCTCCGTAAGCTGTCAGCCAGCTTTTTAAAAATCTTGAAATCGCGCATGCGCAGATTGTTCTCCGCTTGATAAGCTGTCATGTCTTTTATAAAGACATTTCAAAAGCCTTATCTCTTAATAAAGTATTTAAAAACATATAGCTCAAAGAAATTTACTTACCACATTATTTATACATGAACTCCATTCTTCTCTCTTTGTTTCAAGATACCCTTAACATAATGACAATCCATGTTCGAAAAATCCGCCAAGAAACTTGCGCTGCATATGCGCAGTACATGCACGCAGTCCACGGTGCAAAGGCAGAATTTCAGCTGCCTTTATAGACCATTGTCATTGAAGGCTTGAAGCACTGTCAATGGCACGTGAGTTGCACACACTTTCGCGTGTTACATGTACTGCGGATGAAAGGCACTGGAGAATTATGCCTCCCTAAGAGATTGATCTCTTAGGTCGGCATAATTCTACCGTGCCTTTACTATTTATATTTAATAATTACCATTTTATAATTTTAACCAGGGTAGGCACTGCCTACCATGCCTACCCTGACGGCACATGCCTGCATCCTACACACTATGGACAATTTACAGAAGGCAATTAACCTTAAACCTGCACGTCTTTGGAATGTAAAAGAAAACTGGAGCACCTGGAGAAAAGGTTTTCTCATAGGGAGAATGTGCAAAATCCGAACAAACAGCGACCGTACTTGGGATCGAACCTGGGAATTTGGTGCTGGAAGGCAACAATTCTACCGTTGCGCCAATGTGTTGCCCTAGTTCTTTCTAGTTCTAGGACTTCTTTCATTGAATCTATCTCAGCACATCTTTGAAATGAAGATGTTTAATTAGTTATGATTTTAATCTCTAATGCTGCATATTGAACTACGTATAAGTAAAATTAGGATTGTGAATGAATCGATGTGCAAGTGTAACCCAGTATGTTAATTTAAATAATACTATATCTTAGCCACTTACAAAATATATAAATGTTCTTAAACCTGTACAACAAAGTTAAAGTACATGAAAAGCTGGAGTAATCAGATTTATTTAGATAAACCGTGACTAGAGAAATGTATACGAACATTTATTACCGTTTGGCAGTATACTTGGTCGCCAACTTCTCAAGATTGTGTTGAACTCTTCATTAAAAACTTGGTAACAAGGGTCACTAAATATGTTTTCATTCCTATTATTTTCATAAAGATACTGGAAAAGGAAAAACAAAATTATATAAATCCTGTGAACCGCTTACCTGAATGCCAAAAATGGATCAATATTATTTAATTCCATCCATAAAAAAAATATTTGATTAGTGGTTAACTTAGTTCTATAATGCATCAGAGCCCAAGTCCCATAGCTACACAGTCAAAGTAACCACATTAAAATATATATAGTTGTGTTATTTTAAAAGCGTGCACCAATAATTGACAACTATTCATATTTAACATGAAACCAGATTCTGAAATATATAACATTTAAAACATAATTTATGTTGGGTAATCGGGCATAAGCTAACTATTTCCTTTTTTTTTGCCAGTTTGATGATCATCTCTGAACTTGAGCAAAGAGATGGCTCTTGTAAATGATAATGACTTTCTGAGAACCGATTCTAAGAAATTGCATGTCTGGGATCTTAAACATACCACTTCACAATTATCTCAGTAAATAGACGGTTATTAGAAAGTAAAATGATGACCTCTTCAGTGATAAAGATGTTTAAGTGCTTGCATTAAGGGTTTATCCCTCAACATTCTTTTAACTAGAGCTATTCTCGTACATAATCAGTTTATAATGATGAAAATTTTAATCTGGAAAGCAAGTGATCTTTGAAGTGCAAACTAGGAGCATGCTTTAAATTTCCATTTGAATAGAAAATATTTGCTATCTAAATTATTATAAAAATAGAATTCAAACTTTCCTAATCTCTGCTATTGTATTCTTGAGAACCCAAATACTAGCTAAAATGAAA
This sequence comes from Raja brachyura, assembly GCA_963514005.1. The sequence continues at coordinate 66,024,312 of OY740786.1, forward strand.
ATTATGCATATATCTGAAGCATATATAGTAGAGCTCTGAATACAAAAGCCAGACCAGTCAGAACAGATTTCTAACGGTCCTGAAGTTCTTTAATTTTAGGAATCTTTATTTCCCTTTATATAAATCAGTAAACATAGAAAAATATAGAACACTAGACCAAGTGCAGATTCCACTACTCACCCGTTCCCCCAACATAATATTGTACCACTCACTCATAGCCCCCCAACTGCACAAGCGCGGCTCATTCACTCCTCCTCCTCTTCCACCTCCCTTTTCAATCCCTAGAGAGGGAGCGGTGGTAGAGAGGGAGGGGGATGGCGGTAGAACGGGAGAGGGAGGGGATAGAGAGGGAGTAGAGAGAGGGGGGTAGAGAGGGAGGAGCAGAGAGAGAGTGAGGGGGGTAGAGAGAAAGGCGGGGGGTAGAGAGGGAGGCTGGGGGGTAGAGAGGGAGGGGGTTAGAGAAGGTGGGAGTGAGGATGGATAGGGAGGGGGCATCTCCCTCCTTCAACCCACCCCATCTCCCTCTACCACCCCACTCCATTTCCCTCATCCTCCTCAACTCACTCCCATTCCCTGCCCCAGGACCTACCCAGGTCGTAGAGCAGCGCCAGAGCTGGAACTGGGCCTGGTTCTCGTACTCGTCCCAGCACTGGTTGTAGAGCCAGGCTCGTCCTTGTTTCCAGCTGCAACCTCCAGCTGTCAGCTCGGCCACCGCCTGGGCTGCAGTCCAGGCCCAAGCTCGTCCTTGGTTCCAGTGGCAGCCTCCAGCCATCAGCTCGGCCACTGCCTGGGCTCCAGTGCAGATTCCGACTTCACCGTCCCTGACCCTGGAGCCAGGCTCGTCCTCGGCCTCGGTCCTGGTCACGGCCCCGTTCCAAGCCCCGGGCTCAGCCCTCACTCCAGCTCCAAGCTTGGCTCCAGCCCAGGCCCAGTCGCCGGGCTCGGCCCATGGCAGCAGCCTCCCCACCAGGCACCGGGCGGCCGGCAGCCGCCGCCACTCCTCGTTCACCGCGAGCGGCGGCTTGCCCTCCCTCCCGGAGTATCCCATCCTGCCTTGTGAGTACATTGTGATGCCAGGACTACGGGAGTCAAGATCAACGTCAACGGAGGGCTTGAGGCCGCCTACCGCGGGAGAACTAAAGGAAGAGATTGAACTTTTTTTCTCCTTCCATCACAGTGAGGATTGTGGAGGAGTCTCTGTGGTGGATGTTTATGTTAAAATGTGTTTTATGTGTTCTGTTGCTTTTTGTTTGTATGACTGACTTGGCAAATGAAATTCCTCGTATGTTGCAAAACATATTTGGCTAATAAAGTATTATTGTGATTGCGATTAGTTCAGGATTCCCCCAACATGGGGAGCATTTTTCCTGCATCTAGCCTGTCCAATTCCTTAAGAATTGTATATCATTCTATAAGATCCCCTCACCCTAAATTCCAGTGAATACAAGCCCAGTCGACCCATTATTTCATTATACGTCAGTCCCGCCATCCCAGGAATTAACCTGGTGAACCTACGCTGCACTCCCTCAATAGCAAGAATGTCCTACCTCAAATTAGGAGACCACAACTGCACACAATACTCCAGGTATGGTCTCACCAAGGCCCTGTACAACTGCAGTAGGACCTCCTTGCTCCTAAACTCAAATTCTCTCGCAATGAAGGCCAACGCGCCAATAGCTTTCTTCTGTACCTGCAAGTTTACTTTCCCTAAGGCACCTCCCCTTTTTCTAATCTGACATCATTCAGATAATAGACCCAAAATGCTGGAGTAACTCAGCGAGAGTAACTCTGCCTGTCCCGCCGAGCTACAGCATTTTGTGTTTACCTTCGATTTTAACCAGCATCTGCAGTTCCTTCCTAACCATTCAGATAATATTCTGCCTTCCTGTTCCTGCCCCAAAGTGGATAACCTCACATTTATCCACATTATAGTGTATCTGCCTACTCACCAAACATACCAAGTCACCCTGCAGCTCACTCTGCCACCCAGCTTTGTGTCATCCTCGAACTTGGAGATGCCCCAACAGCTTGTATTATTGGACAGACAGCAGCAAGCTTTGGAGTTCTGTACATATTGTACACACTGTATACACTTTACATGTGTCAATAAACTAAACTAAATATCTAAGTTTATTAACTCCAGAATATTGAGAATTTTCACAACAAAACATTCTGGCTCCACTGAGAATGAAATGTAACTATTCAATAGGCATCAATAATGCTGGTGCACATGAACTGTAAGGTGACATGCCTCAATGACCATCGACCGATGGCAATAACATTTGAGGTGATGACGCATATCAACTGCTGCCTTCGTAAGGACTTGGACCCACTATTAATCACCTACCGCCACAACAAAACAGGCAATAAAGGGGGCTTTTCTGGTTGGCTGCCAGTGGTGAGCAAGTTCCGCAGGTATCAGTGATGGGGCCGCTACTCTTCACGATGTATATAAATGATTTGGATGAGGGGGATTGAAGGCTTTGTGGCCTAGTTTGCGGATGATACAAAAATAGATGGAAGGGCAGGTAGTGTAGAGAAAGCAGGGATTCTGCAAAAGGACTTGGACTGGTTGGAAGAGTGGGCAGAGAAGTGGTAGATGGAATATAGTGTAGCAAAGTGTGCATTTTGGTAGCTAGAATAAAGGTGTAGACTATTTTCTAAATGGGGAGAGAATCCAGAAATTGGAGGTGCAAAGGGACTTGGGAGTGCTGGTGCAGGATGCCCAAAAAGTTAATCTGCAAGTCGAATCAGTAGTAAGGAAAGCAAATGCAATGCTAGCATTTATTTCGAGGGCTAGAATACAAATACAGGGATGTAATTCTGAGGCTGTACAAGGTGCTGCCGGTCAGGCCATTTGGCGCATTGTGAGCAATGTTGGGCACCATATCTGAGGAAGGATGTGCTGGCTCTGGAGAGGGTCCAGAGGAGGTTTACAAGAATGATCCCAGGAATGAGTGGGTTAACATATGATAAGCGTTTGACGGCACTGGGCTCGCTGGAGTTTAGAAGAATGAGGGGGGACCACATTGAAATGTACAGAATAGTGAAAGGCTTGGATAGAGTGGATGAGGAGAGGGTGTTTCCACTAATGGGAGAGTCATAGCCTCAGAATTAAGGAATGTTCTATTTGGAAGGAGATGGAGGAATTTCTTTAGTCAGAGGGTGGTAAATCTGTGGAATTATTTGCCACAGAAGGTTGTGGAGGCCGTCAATGGATATTTTTAAGACGTAGATAGATTCTTGATTAATATGGGTGTCAGGGGTTATGGGTAGAAGGTAGGAGAATGGGGTTAGGAGGGAGAGGTAGATCAGCCATGATTGAATGGCGGAGTATACTTAATGGGCTGAATGGCCTGATTGTTCTCCTAACACTAATGACAAAGGATGCAACCTTGCTGGCTCTCTACTCTGCCCCAAATCAGCATAGGGAGCAGGAGAAGTCAGACGCGAGGAACATGATGGGTGCACCAGAGTAATGACTCCAGTGCCTTCACGTAGGCTGCAGGAGGTGCCATCAGGAAACAATGATGGCTGGGGGAGGAGAAGAGAGGGAAGTTGGTTTGTGGGACTTTGAATAACGGCGCCAAAATGGCAGCGCCCACATGTACAATACATGCAAAAAGAATTGCACTGTACAGTTGCATATGACAAATAAAGCTCCATTGACTACTGATGTAACATAGGTGATATTTCCCAAAATTTATGTTATGCCAGGGTAGACAATGAACCACTGCATTCCAGTGTAGGATACAGACCATTTGAAATTAGAACTAAGTTGGGTAAAGATGCCCTACATACAGAACATGTTGGAATTAGCACAGTGGGATTGATGTGATGATTTTGAGAGCTGGCAGTGACTCAGTGGGCCAAATGGCCCTCTTTTATGCTGTAATGAATTATAAAAATTGACCAAAGGTAGCCAAATTCCAGCTGCATTTATCAAAATGCAGTATACCAAACTGGATCACTACTTAATGAATCCACTGAAATATTGCACATGGAGCAAACAACGAGACTCATTCAAACAAAGCCAATGATAAAACACAGCTCATATTACTGGCTAGCCTGCTGTTTTGGCTGTTCAGGTTACGGAAATCCATCCTTGCAGAATTCACAAATCGCTTTCTGAAAATCTTAGAGATGGACCAAAATGCACTCTTACAAAATTTGTGAGAAAAATAAAGACAAAATTTAATTTAATTGAGGATGCATTCATTGAAGCACACGCAGATAGTGTTATAGCTTGTGTTATGAAAATCATGATATTGACCATTTTCTAGGAATGCTATTCCTTCCCTGGAACATGGAGTGACCTTTTTAAACAGCAAATGAAAGACAAAGAAAATATCAGCTATTCAGAGTTTCTTATAAATATGTATTAGTACATGTAACTAACCTTTTGGATTCCAAGACATAGATAATATAGACTATCTGCTGCATAGCGTTCCCCATTTGGCCTTCGAACTTCCTTTACAAACTTTGCCAATCCACAATCAAGTTCTGCTGCTGTACATGATAATAAGTCCTCTTTAAACTGTGTTGACTTTGCCAGCACTGAAAGGAAAGTGGGAAATAATTTATATAATTGACTATTTCAATGCTCAGTGGCAATGTTCTGATTTTAAAATACTTCAATTATTCTACCTTCCCTGTCTCTATCTGCTCCTCCAATTTCTATGTCCTATTCTTGTTGCATCCTGTTCCATACCCTCATTTTAATTGGTTAATCATTGGTATCAACTTTCTACTAATTCAGACTGCTATTTAAAACCTAGCCCATTGACTTTGTTTTTACCAACCTGTCATAATAATTATTACCTTATATAACTTGGCATCAAATTCTGGTTGAGAATACAAATGAAGATAACCAATCAGCTAATGGAGATACAGTTATCTATCCTGCTCAGTGACAACAAAGATTTAGAACTATACCATTATCAAAGTATTGATAGAAAAAAAATCAACTTACATGCAGAGTTATATCCATCTACTTTGACTGAATCTTCACGCTTTGCTTTCTTGGTTACAATATAATGCTTCCATGCATTTATACCATAAATGCAACTTAATGTGAATCCAATTTCAGGAGTGGAGACACTACCATCTTGGGAATGATTATCTGAAAGTGCCTTTTGCTTTGTACCCTATGAAAGTAACATAAGTCAGTGATATTTTTAAGTAGTAACATGCAACAGGATAGAATGCATAATTTGTAGATTAGTTAGTTTTAAACACCATAATTAACCCTTAGAATCCTGCAATTTATTTATTTATTTATACAAAAGTAATAAGATATTTTCAATTCCAGACTTTAATGGAAGTTGGTTAAAGAAAATAAAACTTAATCACATGGTCACAGGATGTTAACTTAGTAAAATGACGAGGCAAAGTTGATGAGGAGGAAGAAAACCTGAATATTTTGACACCAAAGAAGATGAAAAGTTTTATTGTTAGATTTAAGCTAATTTTATAATTAAAATTATATCCAATATTTAATTAAATATTAATACTAAATATTAAGTGCAGAATGCAAAATTAAACTTTGTTTGAAGGACAAATCAACAAATATGCTGCCTAAGTTGCAGTCTCTTGCCCAGAGTACGTGAATATAGGGCCAGAGGACATAGGTTTATGGTGAATGGGGAAAGTTTTAATAAGAATCTGAGGGGTAACTTTTTCACATGAAGGATGATGGGTGTATGGAACAAGCTGCCATTGGAGGTAGTCGAGGCAGGGACTATCTCATCATTTAAGATACAGTCAGACAGGTACATGGATAGGACAGGTTTGGAGGGATATAGACCAAACGCTGGCAAGTGAGACTAGTGTAGCTGCGACATGTTGGCTGGTATGGGCAAGTTGGGCCAAAGGGCCTGTTTCCACGCTGTATCACTCTATAACTAAGTTAAGAAACATAATCTCATACCTTTCTTCTAGATTGAGGTCTGGGTTGCTCTTCATATTCTTCCCCAAACACTGGAGGTAACAGATAATCACCCTCAGTATCCAACTCTTCTGCAGCTGTCGGTACACAAATTTCTCTTTGCTAGTACATAATATATGAGCTCAAAATAGAAAACCCACAAACATCACAAACCCAATTATCATCTTCACCTCATGGCAGATAAATCATCTGGATATACAGTTTTCAAGAATATTGCTTCATTGAGTGCTGTTTTTTTTGTTACATATGGTTATTTCCAAGTCTAGAGCAAACATATTAATCTCAAAGCTCACTTCCCAATAAGCGAGTTCGGTATTCCAAAAAACGCAAGGATTTGTCAAAGGTCACTGGCTATAAAGAAAAAGCAAACCAAGCGCTGGCTGCATAAACTGTCTGTAAATTCTTATCTTTATTCGTGATTTATGTGTAAAAATATATTTAATCTGAGGAACGGGGGTGCCAGGTAGCGGGAGAGCGGGTGTAACAGCGAGAGAGAGAGGGGGCAGACGCCAGTGGGAAACAGGGGAGAGCGTGCACAGACATGCGCCTCATCTCCGCAGCCTGGGTCGAGCCCGTGTCCCCGGCTCCGCGGGCTCTGCTGAGCCGCCGCTGGACCACCCTGTCCCCCCCCATCCCCTGGGTGTCCTGTCCCAGGGGGGCGGTCAGAGACGTCCGGGGCGACCTTGGAGCGGTGGCCCACAGGCCTGCGCGGGGGGTGGGTGGCGCCTGCTCCAGCGCGGCCACGCTCCTACTCCCGAGGAAACCATTCCTTTTCTCCGGGGATGCTGCCCGTCCAACCGAGCCGCCGCAGCACCCTGCGCGCACCCCCTATTCGATGTATAATAGTGATCATACTGTACCACAAGCACAGACGATATGATGTACTTATAGTGTGTGCTTTACATGGTTGAAGTATTCAATTCAATTCAATCTTCAATTGTGCAGTGCAGTGTACAATACAGAGACAACGAAATGCAGTTGGTATCTCCAAAGGGCGAACTTACGAATAAACAAGTAATTGCACAGTAGTATGAGTATATACATATACAGTGGTATCCGTGCAATTTGCTGGTGATTGAATAGTCCGGGGGGGGGGGGGGGGGGGGCGGGGAGAGGGAAGGGGTGGAGACAGGCAGTCATTGAGGTGCAGCGTTGAGAAGTGTGACAGTCGCAGGGAAGAAGCTGTTCTTGAGCCTGCCGGTACGGCAGCGGAAGGACCTGTAGCGTCTCCCGGATGGGAGGAGGATAAACAGTCTATGGTTGGTGTGTGAGCTGTCCCTGGTGATGCTGTGCACCCTGCGCAGGCATCGTTTACTATGGACAGACTCAATGGAGGGGAGTGAGGAGCCTGTGATGCGTTGGGCGATCTTCACCACCCTCTGCAGAACTTTCCAGTCGGCGACAGAGCAGTTACCATACCATACTGTGATGCAGTTGGTAAGGATGCTCTCGATGGTGCAGCAGTAGAAGTTCACCAGAATCTGGGGAGACGGGGACCTTCTTAAGTCTCCTAAGGAAGAAGAGGCGCTGGTGAGTCTTCTTGATCAGCGAGGATGTGTTGTGGGTCCAGGAGTGACCCCCAGGAACCTGAAGCTGGAGACACATTCCACCTCCATCCCGTTGATATGAATGGGGTTGTACGTGCAGCCTCTCGATCTCCTGAAGTCCACAATGAGCTCCTTGGTCTTCTTGGAGTTGACTAGATGGTTGGTCTTCTTGGAGTTATTGTTGGCACACCATGCCGTTAGGAGCTGAACCTCCTCCCTGTAGGCCGACTCATCGTTGTTGCTGATGAGGCCAATCACCATCGTGTCATCTGCATACTTGATGATGGTGTTGGTACCATGTACAGGTATGCAGTCGTAGGTGAAGAGGGAGTAGAGGAGGGGGCTCAGCACGCAGCCCTGGGGTACGCCAGTGTTCAGGGTGAGGGTAGAGGAGGAGTGGTTATCCAACCTAACAGACTGTGGTTAGAAAGTCCAGTAACCAATTGCAGTGGGAGGGGTTGATGCCCAGGTCATCGAGTTTGGCGATCAATTTAGAGGGGATAATGGTGTTGAATGCTGAGCTGTAGTCGATGAACAGCATTCTCACATAAGTGTTTCTGTTGTCGAGGTGGGAGAAGGCGGAGTGGATTGCCGTTGAGATGGCATCCTCCGTGCTCCTGTTCTTGCGGTATGCAAATTGGTAGGGGTCCAAAGTATGATTAAATATGTAGTTTTAGTTGCTTGATTTATCATGATCCGATACAAAAGAACAATTCTCATTCATAGGCAGGTACAGAACAAGGGGGCTATAATGTAAGGAAGTCACTAAGGTCAACATATTGATTGCATTAGAGATTTATCAAAAGGATGTTGACGGTACTTCCGTTCCCACTTCAACACTGACAGCATCATCCTATTCAATTTTTGTATTGTCAGCATTGGTGTTTTCCTTAATACATCACCTTTACTTGTTTTTTTCAAGCAACCATCTAGTCTTCTTTTAAAGTGTTTCTGGACAACATTTTGTGGCAGAGAAATCCACCCAATCACTATCTCATCAAGCTTACCATTACTTCCTTTGTAATCATCTGAAATTTGTGTCTCTTCAATGTTATCTCTATTATACACCTTTCATTAACCCTCAGGTAAACTCCTCAACTTCTCAAACCGCCCTTCTTGATTGTAAATCCATCCTTGATAATACCCCAGAAATTCTATACTGCACTGTTTCCATTCATTTTACGTCCATGTCCATATAATTGAGCTTCCAAATCATTCTGAGATTGCAAGTTAACTCATGCCTTGTACATATTTAACAACACTGCCTATTTTTTTGCAATCTATGCCATCATCCGCAAACCACAAGGTCCCTTAGACACACTACCTGCCCTGAGGAATCACTAGCACTGTAATCTGCAAATACACAGCATCTGCAGTAACTGAAAGAATATTATGGCAATGTGTAACGTTTGCCATTTCTGACATACAAGGTTATACAGTGGAAATCAACAATGGTGCTTTGAATGTTAGAGAAGGAACTGCAGATGCTGGAGAATCGAGGGTTACACAAAAAGCTGGAGAAACTCAGCGGGTGCAGCAGCATCTAAGGAGCGAAGCAGATAGGCGACGTTTCGGGTCGAGACCCTTCTTCAGACCCAATGGTGCTTTGAAACAGTGCTGATGATTATCACAATGCCTTTAGATCAGTCTGAAGATGGGTCACGACCTGAAACGTCACCAATTCCTTCTCCCCAGTTTTTGCCTGTCCCGCTGAAGTTACTCCAGCATTTTATGTCTACATTTGATTTAAACCAGCATCTGCAGTTCTTTCCTACACAATCCCTTTAAATCTGCATTAGCTTTTTTTAAAAATATTGTAAAAAAATAATACATATGGACCTTATTCGGCCCTTTGCCACGGTCTAATACCTTTCTTGACCCACGTATCTGTCAACTCGAGTAGCCTCCTCTATAAAATTATAATTTTACCACTTACATCCTCTGAATTTTTTTTTCCAAAAGCATTACTTTTACATTTTTTCTGCACTGCATCACAATGATCTGGGAGCATTTCATGCCTGCCCTCTAGATTGGGTTATTACAAAGGCTCTACAAGTAAAAACAACTAAAATAAATATGTTCATACAGATGAAAATAATATTTGGTTTATAATTACATCTCAAACCATGTACATATAACATTAAAATGAGGTTACTCTGGAAAGACACTTCAAATATACAGTGCATTCAGAAAGTATTCAGACCCCTTCACTTTTTCCACATTTTGTTGCGTTACAGCCTTATTCTAAAATGGATTAAATTCTTTTTTTTTTTAATCATCGATTTACACACAATACCCCATAATAAAAAAAGCAAAAACAGGTGTCTAGAAATTTTTGCAAAAAGAATTAAAAAAAATAACTGAAATATCACATTTACATAAGTATTCAGACCTACTCAGTACATTGTTGAGGCAGTTTTGGCAGCAATTACAGCCTCAAGTCTTCTTGGGTATGACGCTACAAGCTTGGCACACCTGTATTTGGGTAATTTCTCCCATTCTTCTCGCAGATCCTCTCAAGATCTTGTCAGGTTGGATGGGGAGTGTCGATGCACAGCTATTTTCAGGTCCCTCCAGAGATCGGTTTCAAGTCCGGGCTCTGGCTGGGCCATTCAAAGACATTCACAGACTTGTTATGAAGCCACTCCTGCGTTGTCTTGGCTATGTGCTTAGGGTCATTGTCCTGTTCGAAGGTGAACCTCCGCCCCACTCTGGAGCAGGTGTTCTTCAAGGACCCCTCTGTACTTTGCTCCGTCATCTTTCCCTCGATCCTGACTAGTCTCCCAGTTCCTGCCGCTGAAAAACATCCCCACAGCATGATGCTGCCACCACCATGCTTCACCGTAGGTATTGGCCAGGTGATGATCGGTGCCTGGTTTCCTCCAGACGTGACCCTTGGCATTCAGGCCAGAGTTCAATCTTGGTTTCATCAGACCAGAGCACCAGAGAAAACAACCCTTTTCGCAAACTCCAAGTGGGCTGTCATGTGCCTTTTACTGAGGAATGGCTTCCGTCCAGCCACTCTACCATAAATGCCTGATTGGTGGAGTGCTGCAGATATAGTTGTTCTTCCGGAAGGTTCTCCCATCTCCACAGAGGAACTCTGGAGCTCTGTCAGACTGATTATCGGGTTCTTGGTCACCTCCCTGACCAAGGCCCTTCTCCCCCGATTGCTTAGTTTGGCCGTGCGGCCGGCTCTATGAAGAGTCCTGGTGCTTGTAAAGTTCTTCCATTTAAGAATGACAGAGGTGACTGAACTCTTCGGGACCTGTAATGCTGTAGAAATTGTTTTATTTGTTTACCCTTCCCCAGATCTGTCTCGACACAATCCTGTCTCGGAGGTCTACAGACAATTCCTTCGACTTCATGGCTTGGTTTTTGCTCTGACGTGCACTGTCAACTGTAGGACCTCATAGACAGGTGTATGGCTTTCCAAATCATGTCCAATCAATGTAATTTACTACTGGTGGACTCCAATCAAATTGTAGAAACATATCAAGGATAATCAATGGAAACAGGATGCATCTTAAGGTTAATTTTGAGTGTCATAGCAAAGGGTCTGAATACTTATGTAAATATGATATTTCAGTTATTTATTTTTAATTACTTTGCAAAAATTTCTAGTTTTCGCTTCTTCGTTCTGAGGTATTAAAATAAGGCTGTGAAGTAAAAAAAAGTGGAAAAAGTGATGGGGCCTGAATACTTTCTGAATGCACTGTACAAGTAAATTTAAAAATAAAGGTCAGTGTAATTTTACTTCAGGAACATACCTCTGGGAAAATCGATCTCGAGGTCCAGTCCAAGTTCATATTGATTACCAGGCATATTGGGATGTTCTTCCAGGTCATCTTTAATGGTCCCAAAAACATCCAAGAAATTTTCACCATTGTCATCATTGTCCATACCTAAGAATAGATTTTCACCATAGCACATCATAGAGGTCGCAGTTTTTTTAAAAGATTAAATTGTATTCATATATACTTTTGAATCACTTCTTTGGCAGCCGTATAAATGATCCATAAATGTAATTATTTAATATTCAATTACCAAAGGACAACTAAATGCATTCAATGTTACTCCACAATAATAATGGTCAAAATAGTGAAAATATATTATACTAATTTGTGCAACAATCACACTCTCCTAGTTTATAAAGTTCCTCTCTCCTTCCTTCAGTTGCCCACTCTGCTCAATTTCCAGCTGATTTTTACTGGTTCGGTACACTCACATTCACATTTGCTAATGAAACAACACATTTTGCCAAGTGGAGGGGACAGTTATGTTGTAAACTGAGACAGTGAGGGCAATTCTCATGCAGGAACATCCCATTCAAGGATCAAGATCACCAGCAACATTGTTCACCCCAATTAAGCTTGTATACTAGAGACATAGGGGCATAGAAACAGAGACATCTATGGGCCTGTCCCACTTAGAGGTGATTCCTCAGTACGTTTTTTCTTTTAAGTTTCTGGAAACCCAAAAATAAAACTTATATGAAACTACTTCCTCTACTATAGGAAAAATATGTTTGCCGCAATCTTTTAGAGAATTTAATTTATTTATTCCTCTTCTTTTTCCAGGTTGCCCAATGCATTCAGTCATATACGTCATATTTTTATGAAGAACACTGCAAAATATAACTGATTTAAGAATATAAAATCACATTTTTGTTGCAGATTTGCAAATTATAGAGTATCTTCCTCAAATAAACCACCAAAAAAAACTTTTTCAGTCTAACGCATTGATTTTAAACCTTCGTAACAGTTTACTGCTGAAAAAAAGTGGTGATTTTCAGCAAGAATGGCAACCTTCATATAACTTTTCACCAACTTCCTCTAACTTAACTTCAGATGAATAGGCAGAGGCACACTGTTCATTTATCAATTACAATTGATAATTATGGTCATTTTTGTATTTTTATACACATTATGAGCATAAAATACTCATGTAATGGATATGACTCAGCATGGTGGAGATGATCAAGTTTGGGAGCGTCACGTGATGGAGATAACTAAAACTATCTTTAGGGCTATGGTTCGGGCTAGGGCTGGAGCTGGGTCTGGGGTTGGAGCTGGGGTTAGGGTTGGGACTAATTACCACCGATCTCTAGCAGCTCCATCTCCATCTCCAGCCGGACACAAAGCCACGTTGCAGCTTCCCCGTGACCCGAAGTCCCTTACCACGCCCAGCCTTCTTCACCCCTTCTTCAGGTTAGGGTGGGGAGGGGGGGGGGGGGGGGGGCGGGGGAACAACGGTTGAAGAAGCCGGGGCGTAAAGAGAGGCATCTTCACGGGAAGATGCTAAGGCTGCGACGGCTTTGTGTCCGGCTGGAGATCGGGGAATAAAGCAGCAGAAAACGGAGTTTTCACATGCTTCGCGTCCCGCGAATCAGGAGAAATTCACTAGGTAGGGAACTTTTGAATTCCACGGTCTTTTGAGGTCAGAGGTTCGCGTCTATTCTTATTTTCCTTATATACAGCATCAAAGTAGCGGGACACCAAACTAGACACTTAGTGAAGAATCACCCTTAGGCGATTTTTCAGGTGATTGTCAAGCTGAAAAACCGGCAACTGGAACGGTGACTGTCAGAGTGGAACACACACACACATCGCTTCCTTCACCAGCCTTTTATTCAGGCGGGGGGACAGGGCAAGCGGGGGAGCGCTGTCTGAGTGAAATTTACACGGTGCAAAGGTGATACAGACACACACCGCAATGAATAGGAAGGTTGGCACTGTAATTAAGACGGCTAAAGCACAGTACAGCAAGTCTTTTAAAAGAGTGGGGGGGGGGGAGATTGAGTGGACACAATTTTTAAGAAGCCAGAGATACACAACTGTGAAGCTCGGCCGATTTTTAACATTAACGGTCGGTTACCCTTAGTTCTGAAAACTACTGCTTACGTTGATTTCCCCCAATGAGCCAATGACATTCAGCACTGGCTACAACCTACGAGAACCTTTGATCTACCGGCAACCCACTAGGGCCTCCTGGCGACCCACCTACGGCTCGCGAATTCTCGCCTGTCTCCATTGCCGCTGCAATCTAGTCGCTGCTAATTTTTCAACACGTTGAAAAATTTGCGGCGACTATAATGAGGCCACGACTAGTTCCCAGAATGCGGGAACTCATCACGACCATGAAAGCGACTCCCCGGCAACCATCCGCAAACATGTAGCAACAATGCGGCGACTGCATAGTCTCCTGTAGTCGCCTAAAAAGTCACCTAAGTGGCACAGGCCCATTATTATCTGAAAAATGGTGCTGAGATGCAGAGTCACATATGCCTTCAAGATGGAAGCAACCCATCACACTCCATAAATTCCTCAAGATAACTAAGTTTTTTACCTCTTTTTACTTTCCCCTCTATTGCATCTAAAGCACAGGCAAACATAAGGTTAATGAATGACCAGATTCTCTGATTTAAACAACCCAAATCACTTAAAATTGGGAGAACCAGGAAGGCGGTGACAATTCCGGAGGCTGTGTGACATATGCTACAAATACCAGGACTTACTGAAATGAGTCATAGTCATAGAGTTAGAGTGATACCGTGTGGAAACAGGGCCTAACACTGGCCAACATGTCTTAGCCACACTAGTCCTACCTGTCTGCGTTTGCTCCATGTCCCTTGAAACTTGTCCTATCCATGTACCTGTCTGTTTCTTGATTTATTCCTCTCATGATTTTACACACCTCTATAAGATCACCCCTCATCCTCCTACGCTCCAAGGAATAGAGACCCAGCCTATTCAACCTCTCCCTATAGCTCACACCCTCTAGCTCTAGCAACATCCTCGTAAATCTTTTCTGAACCCATTCAAGCTTGACAACATCTTTACTATAGCATGGTGCCCAGAAATGAACACAATACCAACATCTTATACAACTGCAACATGACCTCCCGACTGGGGTGGAAGATTGCAACCTTTACGTGGTCCGTCCTGTTTTGAGAAATGCAATCAACCCAGCATGCCCAATCAAATAAGATCAAATGGAACAAGTTGTCCTGCAACTTTAGTCTGTGCACGCCATACGCAAGAAGAAGACCTCCCGACTTCTATACTCAATACTCTGACTGATGAAGGCCAATGTGCCAAAAGCCTTTTTGACCACCTTATCTACCTGCAACTCGACCTTCGACCTGCACCTGGACTCCTAGATCCCTCTGCTCTACAACACTCCTCGGAGGCCTACCATTCACGGTGAAGGTCCTGCCCTTGCTAGACATCCCAAAATGTCACACCTCACATTTCTCTATTAAATTCCATCAACCATTCCTCAGCCCACCTGGCCAATCGATCAAGATTCTGCTGCAGTTTTTCACAACCATCTTCACTATCTGCAAAACTACCCACTTTTGTATCATCAGCAAACTTGCTATTCTTGCCCTTTATGTTTCCCGTCCAAATCATTAATGTAGATGACAAACAGTAAGGGCATTTTAACCCAGCACCAAATCCTGAGGCACTCCACTAGTCACAGGCCTCCAGTTCGAGAAGCAACCTTTCCCCATCACCCTCTGCTTCCTTCCAGGGAGCCAATTTGCTATCCATTCAGCTATCTCTCCTTGGATATCACGCGATCTAACTAACCAGAGCAGCCCACCATGCGGAATGCCTTATTGAAATCCATGTATTCAACATCTACAGCTCTGCCCTCATCAACCATTTTGGTCACATCTTCAAAAGATTCAATCGGATTTGATAGACATGCCCTCCCACGTACAAAATGCAGACTACCCCTAATCAGCCCTTGCCCACCCAAATGCCTGTATAACCTACAGTATCCCTCAGAATACTCTCAAGTAACCTTTCAACTACACCAGCCTATAGTTCCTAGCATTTTCCCTGCAGCCCTTCTTGAATAGAGGCACAACATTTGCCACCCTTCAGTCTTCCGGCACCTCTCCTGTATTTAAGGACGACTCATAAATTTCAACCAGGGTTCCCGCAATTTCCTCTCGAGTTTCCAACAATATCCTCGGATATATCTGATCAGGCCCTGGAGACGAGTCTACCTTCATACTCGACAGTAACTTCAGTCCTTCTTCGACGGTAACACTGACTGCTCTCAAGAAACTTCCATTGACTGCCCCAAGTTCCTCTGTCCTACTGTCTTTCTCCTCAGCAAATACAGAGAAATACTCATTGAGGACCTTGCCCATCTCCTGTGGCTCCACACAAAGGTGACTGCTTTGATTCCTGAGAAGTTCCACTCTCTCTCTAGTTACCTTTTCCCCCATATGTATTTATAAAATCTTTTGGGATTGTACTTAATGCTACCCGCAGAGCTATCTCCTGGTCCATCTTTTCCCATCTGATTTCCTTTCTCAGTTTATGACGTACATATCCTGAGCTTTTGTCTGCACACTTTTAAAAACATCCCACTTGGCTGATGATCCTTTCCCCTCAAATAACCTGTACCAGTCAACTTGAGCAATACCTTCTCTCATACCCTCAAAGTTGGCCTTACCCCAGTTGAGCATTTTAACACATGGGCCCTCTCTGTCCCTATCCATAAATATCTGAAACCTAATCAAACGGTGGTCACTGGTCCCAAAAGGCTCCTCCACAAACACTTCATTAACTTGCCTGTCCCAATTTCCCAATATCCAGTGTTGCCTTCTCACGTGTGGGGGCCTCTACATACTGCTTGAATTGTCCACCTAAGCAAGAGTCTGAAGCAAGTGCCGATACGTGGGATTATTATAGATTGTCATGGACATGGTGGGCATGTTTCTGTTCCGAATTACTCTGAAATTCTACAAGTCCTCAATATCTTTTGCAATTTGGTTATTTTAGGAGGCAAAACTTTTTGCTGAAATTTTGTTTGATAATTGGCAGTAGAGTGACCACCTACAAGCCAACATCTCTGATTCAATTGTACTTCTTTATACCAATTCTCTGAAGATCTTGTTTCTGTTTCACTTTAGTCATATGAAAATTGAGCTTTTCCTTCATATTTTAATTCCATTTTAAGAGTCCCAATGACTCTTTTTTGAACCTTTCTATTAAACTTGTATCCTTTATCAAGCGCACACTTAAAAGTTAACCGCACACTTGAAATAGCTCCTACATGAGTAGCATATCTTCTGAAGGAATGCCGATGTTAAATGTCACTTGATAAAATAGGCCATTTGGACCAACTAATAATCCAAATAAAATCCAGTACTGCATATGCTTCTTTTAAAAAAAAATGATAACATCATTTATCATGTATCATGTTCAGTTTTGGTCACCGTGCTATAGAAAAGATGTCGTTAAGCTGGTAAGAATGCAGAGAAGATTTAGGAGGAAGTATGGTTTAGTTCAGATACAGCAGGGAAACAAGTCCCTTGGCCCACCGTATCCGCGACGGCCATCGATCATCCATTAATACGAGCTCTACGTCATCCCAGATTCTCACTCACTAGGAGCAATTTGAAGAGGCCAATTCTCCTACTAACCCGCACGTCTTTGGGATGTTGGAGGGAACCCACACGGTCACAGGAAGAATGTGCACACTCCACATCGACAGCACCCGAGGACAGGATTGAGCCTGTGTCTGCTGCTGTGAGGCAGCAGCTCTACCAGCTGTGCCACTGTGTGGCCCTTTGCCAGGAGTCGAGGGCCTGAGCAATATGGAGAGTTTTGGCAGGCTACGATTTTATTCCTTAGAGCCCAAGAGGATGAGGGGTGACCATATAGCGGTGTATAAAATAACAAGGGAAATAGATAGGGTGAATGCAGTCTTTTACCCAGAGGAGGGGAATCAAGAACTAGGGGCCATAGATTTAAGGTAAGAGGGGAAAGATTTAATAGGAATCTGAGGGGCAACTTTTTCCAATTTAATACTTTAAAGATTAATACTTTAAAGAATCTTTAAATTTAAAAATGAGTATTTATGGCAGCATAGTGGCGCAGCAGCAGTAGTGTTAATGCCTTACAGCATCAGGGACCCGTGTACGATCCTGGCTATGGGTGCTATCTTTACAGAGTTTGTACATTTTCCCTGCAACGGCATGGGTTTCTCTGGGTGCTCCAAAGACGCGCAAGTCGGTAGGTTTATTGGCTTCTGTAAATTGTCCGCAGTGTGTAGGATAGAATTAGTGTGAATGGACGCTCGATGGTTGGCGTGGATTCGGTGAGCCAAAGAGCCTGTTTCCACACTGTAACACTAATTTGAAATTAAACTAGACCAAGTATCACACGGGAGGCCTGGTCCCCCAAAGTAACCTGTTCCCCAACGCAATATTGCACCACTAACCCGTAGCCCCCACGGGAGGTGTGGTCCCCCAACTCAACCTGTTCCTGAACGTAAGATTCCAGTACACCCCTGCCTCCCTCAGTAGTGGACTTAAAAATAAAAAAAATCCAATTGCACTTACAATTGCCTGCCGCAGCAGTTCCAATTCGCCTTCCCCCTCCTGTTGAAGCATTTGCTGTGATTTATCCCATTGAGGTGAAAAGTTAATGGTGTTTTTAAAGGTTTAATCATGAATAACGTGAAATATAGCATCAAATCTTAAGTGTGAAGGGCAAAAACGGGAGTCAGAATTTGTAAAAATATAAGCGCTAATGAGGAAATATTATATAATAGAATTGCTCGGATGGTAACTTTCGGGTTTTGAACCTATGTTAAGTTGTAAGAAAAGCTTAAGGTTTTCAGAATCACATATATCCTAAAGAAATAAAGTACAAAGAAACACACACAGGGAACGGATGAATCAAAACACAGAAACGCTAATCTGAACCTGCATAGCTTAGTTTATTGCTTTGAGGCAATTATAACGCTGGAGGAAATTGTATTTGATATGATTTTGTGTTGAAGAATGGATAGCTGAATAGGGCCTCTTCTTAGGCCAGAGGTCATCTGCTTTTTCTCTATGGCACATTCTTGAGCTCTGAATGTGACATAAAAGTGAAGAGTTATGGTTGTTATGCTGAGCTTGAGACAGAATTCAAGGCTGAGAGATAATAGACTCTGTGGTTAGCTTTGGCTATGTTAAATTATAATGAGGTTGAATAAGGGATCGAGCAGCTGTACTTTTGAGCTAATGGTCTGAAGTTGTAAATGTACCCAGTGTTCTGTAATATTTGTAAAAGACCTTGCAGAGAGATTGGAAATCCATCTCTCAGAGATAGCAGGAGAAAGGGAGGCTGTAATGTAGAATGAGGTTGTATCCTGGCAACAAACACTTATTAATTAAGTTGACAGATTTACGACCCATGTATGCTTGCAGTTGGGAGGTGTGTGTGGGTTTTGAATTTAACTTAAAGCTGTTTTTAATACATAGGTAATAGTATTTAAAACCATGTAAAATTGTAGTCAAACCATTTATGAAATGTGTTGTGTCTAAGTAGGATTCTAAACATTAGACCTTGTTTAGATTTGTAGAAATATCTTACTTCTTGGTATGGAAAATGTGTTTGTTTGTATGACTTGTGTGATCATTGTATTATATGTGTGTATCTTATATTTTGAGGGGTGATCTTTGATAATTGAGCCTACTGGGGTTTTGTTGTGTTGAAATAAAATAATTCTAAACAGTTAAACCACAGGCAAACGAAGGTTGTAAAATGAGGCCAGAAAAGGGGGGGAATCATGTGACTGCAGTTGTAAATCTCCAGAAGGACTCAGATGATTGGTTACTAGTTTGTCATACCCTCTGTATCTGAAATGTCTAATACCTATATAAATGCCATGAGTTTGTATCAAAGTTACTATTCTCTGGACCTGCCCCAGAGCTTCCAGCTCTGTGTTGGAAGGTTCAGAGACTAGTCTCAGCTGAATAAAGAATCGATTTCAACAGCTACAAGTTGAGTCAAGTTGACTTTAGCATTTTGAGGAAGATACAAAACATACAACACACATACAGACATACAAGATGAAACTTTTATAGGTATACTAGACTAAGTGGGTCCTGTTGGGTCCCAACATCACACGGGAGGGCTGGTCCCCCAACGCAATATTCCACCTCTCCACCAATTCCAATATTGGTAGCCAGTGAGGAGGGCTTTCTGGAGCGCTAGTATTGGTGTTGTGGGCTAAAGGGACTGGTTTCCAGAGGGCTAGTATGGACATTGTGGGCCGAATTAATTATTGGGCTGGCGGCTCAGTCACTCAAGCCTGTTGTGCTGGCAGCTCACTCACTGCTGGTGGGCTGGCAGTTGACTCACGGCTATTCCTTGAAATTCCATTTCAAGCAGGGTACAAGGGTTAGGGTTAGGGAAGTGCAGTTTCTTACCACTTCAAGCAGGGTGCAAGGCCATCAAATTCAAGTGCAGTTTCATACCATTTCAAGCGGAGTGCAAGGCCACTAAAGACAGCGAGCCGTGACCTCTCCATCTTGCAGAGACTGAGCCACGCCCACACTTCTGGGTTTTATAGTCCCTCCCACCAGAAAGGGTGTGGCCTTCATGGCGTGATTGACTGGAGAAAGAAACTCAACATTTTTTAAAACACTAATAACTCTTTTATTTTTAATTGATGGGAAAAATCCTCTTGTCCTGCGCAGCGGAGGGGGACTCTGAGCAAGATGACCAAAAATCACAGCTGTAAGTGGCAGCGTTTTGTCTAAAATCAATATACAGAACAACAGGGAGTGGTCAAGATCAGACTTTTAGTAATATAGCTACTAGACCAAGTGGGACTCGTTGCGTCCATCAGACGGAGGCCTTGTCCCCCAACGCAACCCATTCCCCAACACAATATTGCACCACTAACCCGTAGCTCCCACGGAAAGCGTGGTCCCCCAACTCAACCTGCTCCAGCACTCCCCTGCCTCCCTCAGCAGTGGACTTAAAAAAAATTCAGATTGCAATTCTCCTGCCTGCCACAGCAGTTCCAATTGCAATACCAACTCGTCCTCCCCCTCCTGTTGAAGCACTTGCTGTGATATCCCATTGTACGTGTATTGCAACTTTGTAACAAAGTGTGTTGGAAGCTGGCAGGAAAGATTTTAACCGTAAAAATCTTGTTAAAAGTCGGCATTTTTAAAGCTTTAATCATTAATAACTTGTGAAATATAGCATCGTCACTGGAAGTTCCTGGAAAAAGTATCTCTGTAATAAGCTGCGGTTACTGTAGACAACGTCCCATTGTGACTGGTGCACTGTGAGTGGCATTGTGACAATTGTGTTTTGTGCACTGTGAGTGGCATTGTGGAATCATCACTGTAAGCTGCTGGACAAAAGGCTGGCAGTGAGAAGCAGTTTTTGGCTTTTTAAAAAACTTTAATCATGAATAACTTCTGAAATATAGGATTGAATCTTAAGTGAACCTGAGTACGGTGTGGAGGGGAAAAATGTGAGTTAGAATATGTAAAAATGTAAGCGCTAGTGAAGAGGGTTTTGAGGAAGATACAAAAGATACACACGCACACAAGATGAAACTTTTAGTAGATAGATAAAATGAAGCCACAAAATTTACATACATGTAACACACATACAAGATGAGACTTTTATAGGTACATAGATAGATACAATGAAGCCGGCACTCAGGGCACATTCTGGTGGTGGGGTATAAAACTACACTGCTAGTAACCATAGCATTTAACCAGAGTTTCACATATTTATTTTATTCTGCAGGGGCTATTGGAAACATGTCAAACACCATATCTTTACTTGTCCACCCCCCCCCCCCCCCCCCCCCCGCACTTAAGTGTCAAAGCTTACCACAAAGTTCCATAGACACAGGATTCCTTTCTGCTTCAGCAATCATTTCTGCCATTGCAAGTATATCATCTTCAATGGGATTTGAAGGTACCTTCCTCTTTATATCCTCTATTGTTTCGACTATTTTCTCAGCATTCTCTAGGGTGGTAGGTAAAAATACTGGAACAGGTACCTGCTCCAGAAATATTGCATTAATGGTTGCACATCATATGAAAAAAAAACTAAGAATGGATAATAGCCAAAGTTTAGTGTGCTGGGAAAAAGGAAAATATATTTAATTTAGTCAAACACTATGGCAAAAAAAATTAACATGGTTTTACTTTTAATATCCGGGCTATGTTTATCGAATGAACTTACCGGAATAGGCATAGAAATTGGTATTGGATAGTTGTTGTAATACATGTGCATAGGCACTGGGATATAGACGGGCACAGGGATAGGCACAGGAACAAACTGAGGCTTCCAATCATCCTCTGAAATAAGAAAACAGGAAGTTTATGAAAGACATAAATATCATGTCTAAGATACAGAGATAAAAACAAACCAGAATGAAAGACGGAGTTAAATTGGATGAGAAAGAAAGATTGGGGTAAGAGGCAGAATAAATAAAAAAACTGGTAAAAAGTTAAATTGCCTTTTATATTTTCATATTTGTAATATACTTTGATGTCTAATGTCAACCCTGACAGCCCGCAACAAAAATAACCATATTTCCCGAATGCATCAGAGCCATCAAATAGTTATCTGTACTGTGTTGTTGGACAAAAACAATATTAAACACTATTTTTAGTAGGAATATTAAACAATTTAAAAAAAAGCATATCTGAATGATTCAATAAAAGTTATTTGCCGTTGTAACCTATGTTAACACAATGTAAGATTCTCATATTTTGATGCACTTGCCTCTTCCTTGCTGTGTAACCTCCTACAGTTCCATAAATTAACAGGTCTTCATAATACTGCAATGTCACCCTCTTATATTGACCCAATATATTTTTGCCTCAGCTGTGATGAGATCCGACTCCCTCTTTCCTGTCCCTCTTCCTTTCCTACTCATTCCCTCTCCCCGGGTCAACAAACATATCAACACAGATTAACTGATATCTCAGGGAATTTATATTCAGCATTTCAACTTTTCTGCTGTGACTTTTTTAAAAATCAAAAACAAATCTCTCTGCCACCTTTTTACACTTGCACATTACCATAGGCATGAGTGTTTCAGTAGTTTGACAGCTGTCTCTAATATAAATGAAGAACTAGGAATTTCTAATGGTGGTATTAAATTGAGTACAGTAGGAATTATATTACATTTGCATACACTCTTTCCATTTCATTGAAAGACTACACTTGCCATTGATCCTGATGTGCAATGTCTTGGAATAAATAATGTTACAAATATAAATGCTTGCATTCATCTTCTGATGTTATTTTCCATATTTTTGTGTCACCTCATTCCATTATGTTCAAATCTATAAAATGAAATTGCCCATGAAATCTGCCAATTGTAATTACATCTATCTGCCAGAGGCGGAAATATCATGCCTCAGTTTTGCAGCTCCCAGCTGTTTGCTTTTCCAAGAGACTAACAACCCCTGTGCTCCAGCCAGCTCTGCCTTGCTTTTGAAACAGGTGTGAGGTGTTAATTAACTATAAATATTAAATCAAAATACAACATTAAAGAAATAGCCAAATAGCCAATAATAAAATATTTTAATATAAGGATTGGATAACATAGTATACTTGGTGTTGTTAACACCTGGCTTTTCATCTTACGATTCTATTTTCTAAAATCACCACACAAAGTGCTACGTAGGTTGACTAATTTACTTGTGAATATTAAACCATTACAAATGGCCCAAATTACACTGTAATAGTCGGCATCTAAGCTCTGAACAGGGTTGCTTGTATTTGTGAAAAATGCCAATATTTTACTGAGGTTATAATTAGGCATTTTCATTGCGAGACCAAAGTCAGAGGTAAGCAATAAAACTTCCTGATACCTTGCAGATAGAAGATTAAAGTTCATACCTGTTTGACAGGATTTTGACTGCATATGAGGTTTACAGTAAGTGGCCTTTGTTTGTGTCAAAGGTTTGCACATCAATGCTTTATTTTTCAGCTCTTTTACAGGTGCTGGTGATGTTGGCAATGTCTGATTAGAAGCCTAAATAGTAAACAAAAATACCGTTAATGAAAAAAAATATTTATGCCTTCTGAAAAAAAGGCAGTCAGCATCACCAAGAAGGACCCACACCACTCTCATTTTACTCCTGGCACCGGGAAGAAAGTATAGGAGTCTGAAAACCGTGACATCCAGTTTCAAGAACAGTTTCTCCCCAACAACCATCAGGTTCTTGAACGCTACAAATGGCAACTAAACTGTGAACTACAAACTGTCTTGGCTGTGGTAAAAATGTTGGGCTTTTTTGCACTAATATTTGTTTCAAAATTTATTGAACTTTTTTGTTTACCCTGTTATTTATGAGTACTGCTTTTATAGACCTGTTATGCTGCTGCAAATAAGAATTTAAAATCTCAATTTTCGGCAGATATGACTCTTGACTTCTTGTAACAAAAGTGAAACAGTAACAGATAGATAAATATGCTGGAAAGGATTTCTGGTTTAAAAAACAGAAGATGCTGCAAATTATCAGGACAGGTAGTATTTCCAGATATTCTGATAAAATTCCAGATTTCTACTGCTTCATTCCAGTGTCATTTTCGCCTATTTCTGATATTTAAATAAATGGTGAACTACACATTTGACACTACAGGAAAAAAATGAGAATTGATTTCAAACCTGACAGCAGGTTGATTACATTCAAAGGCTCCTTTCTGATAGATTTTGGCTTAATGTTGGCACCTGTCACATATCAAATTGAATAATGGAATGATGTGACATGATTTGTTTTGGAAAAAATAGGATGGACAAAATGACAAGGTTTTAAAGATTGTGCAGGAATAGAGGGACCTCTGTGTACATATGCATAAATTATTAGTGGTTGATTGAGGATCTTCAACCGGAAACATGAAATTTATTTTTCCAGTGATGCTACCTGACCTGTTGAGGAGTGTCACCATTTTCTCCCCTTATTCCTGATTTCCAGCATCTGCAATTGTTTTGATTTTCATAATCACTGAAATATTGAGGATGAAAAGTTAATTGACCTGAAACTGCTTCTCCATACACGGCATGTTCTGCTTTTATTTGTGCTTGCCATCATCCACGGTATTACCCCATCATGCACAAAACCATTACCACGGCTAAATCTACATCCCTTCGATTACCTCATCTGATAGAAGGTTGAGCATGGAAGAACAATAATTAAAAAATTAAAAAAATAAAAGGAGTTGCAGAATTTTCACTGAATTCTCTTCAATGAATAGTAGCAGTCATTTTGCCTGCACTTTATGGCTTTGAGGATGTCTGCATTTATGGCTGTTTGTTGTAAATTTAGTCATTACCAGAAATAGTAAAAAATGCTGCTGTTTGTAATAACAACTTCAAAATTGTGTGAATTTATCTGATGAGTAGGTCAATCTGTTCATTCAAACTCAATTGTTGACTGCAGTTGGGCTTCAATCAAGTTATGTGACAACCCAAATTTTGTTTACATTCCATAACTAGCTAAAGTTCCCACCTATCCCACCCCCCCCCCCCCCCCCCCCCAACAATGAAAATCACAATTTTTCTTTAAAATAACCTCAACATAATGCTGGAAAATTGAAGGTAGACAAAAATTCTGGAGAATCTCAGTGGGTGAGGAGCATCTATGGGTCGAAATCCTTCTTCAGACTGGTGTGAGGGTGGGAGGGACGGGAAGAAGAAAGGAAGAGGTGGAGCCAGTGGGCTGAGGGAGAGCTGAGAAGGGGAGGAGAAAGTAGGGACTATCTGAAATTGGAGAAGTCAATGTTCATACAGCTTGGGTGCAAACTGCCCAAGCGAAATATGAGGTGTTGCTCCTCCAATTTACAGTGGTCCTCACTCTGGCCCTGGAGGAGGCCCAGGACCGAAAGGTCAGATTCGGAATGGGAGGGGGAGTTGATGTGCTGAGCCAACGGGTGATCAGGTTGGTTATTGCGAACCGAGCGGAGGTGTTTGGCCAAGCGATCGCCAAGCCTACACTTGGTCTCACCGATGTAGAGCAGCTGACATCTAGAGCAGCAGATGCTATAGATGAGGTTGGAGAAGGTGCAGGTGAACCTCTGCCGCACCTGGAAAGACTGCTTGGGTCCGTGAATGGAGTCAAAGGGGGAGGTAAAGTGACAAGTGTAGCATTTCCTGCCGCTGCAAGGGAAAGTGCCCGGAGAGGGAGTGGCGTGGGTGGGTAGGGACGAATTGACCAGGGAATTACGGAAGGAGCGGTCTCTGCGGAAAGCAGACAGGGGAGGAGATGGGAAGATGTGGCAAGAGGTGGGAGCACGTTGGAGGTGGCAAAAATGTCGGAGGATTATTTGTTGTATGTGACGGCTGGTAGGGTGGATGGTGAGGACAAGGGGGACTCTGCCCTTGTTATGAGTGGGGAGATGGGGAGTGAGAGAAGAGTCACGGGGTATAGAAGAGACCCTGGTGAGAGCCTCATCTATAGTAGAAGAGGGGAACCCCAGGCCCCTGAAGAATGAGGGCATCTCCGATACCCTGGTGTGGAACACCTCATCCTGGGTGCAGATGCGGCGTAGACGGAGGAATTGGGAGTAGGGGATGGAGTCCGTACAGGAAGCAAGGTGGGAAGAAGCGTAGTCCAGATAGTCATGGGAGTCAGTGGGTTTATATTGGATGTCGGTCAGTAGTCTATCACCTGCGATGGAAATAGTGAGGTCAACAAATGGTAGTGAAATGTCGGAAATGGTCCAGGTGTATTTGAGTGCCGGATGGAAGTTAGTAGTGAAATGGATGAAGTCAGTGAGTTGTGTGTGGGTGCAGGAGGTAGCACCGATGCAATCGTCGATATAGCTGTTAAAACACAATGTTAGCTGTTAATGAAAACTGAAGAATTTGATTAAAAAGTTTTTTTTTAAATCGCGTTTTTTTAAAATGTAAATGAGATTTGGGATCCCATTGTGACCTCATTTTAACATGGCTGATGGGCAGGGCAAGTGGAAAAGTGGTTTGAAAAGTGTTTTTTGTAATGTTTAAAGTGTCAATAACTTGTAAAATATAACATAAATCCGAACAAAACTTGTTTCATTTACATCCAAGGGCAATAGTGAACAAGGTGGGCCAAAATATTGTAGCGCTATCGTGTACCGTTGTGGTGGGGTTTTGGGATATCACATCCACGTACGCATACAAACAAACAAGATGAGAGTATTAGTAATATATATTGATAATACTTTATGAAGAAATTACATTGCTCGAATCTTTGGGGCTACTGCTTTTCATTTCTGTATATAAGAAACCAATAAAGTCGTTTCGGTGTTTTTCAAAAGAGCTGCCAGAGGAATGGAATTTGTAGCTCAATCCTGAATCAGGAAAGGGATTATGCTGTTTAGTCCCAAGAAGAAATCATTCACCTGGCCTGAAAGATTCAAGGAATATTTCAGGATGGATTCTTTATCTGTTATTTGTGATGAAGACAAAGCAAAATAAAAGATGAATTTCCCACCCAAACAAAAGTACTGTTCTATTTGCTGAACTTAAAACTTCCCATATTATAATGCTAACTCGCCCACAATGGACATTGAATGCTTCACAGATTTGATTACATACAATATATGAGCAAATTACAGAATCCTGGTTTTTATATTATAACACAATTTCTATGAGCATTAATTTATGTGACACAATAAATTACAAACACTAGGCTAACCGGATAAAAGGCCCATGAATTGCAAAAAAAGGGGGTGTAATTTAGTTTAATTGCATCCATTAGAAACATAGAAAAAACAGGTGCAGGAGTAGGCCATTCGGCCCTTCGAGCCGGCACCGCCATTCAATATGATCATGGTTGATCATCTAAAATCAGTACCCCGTTCCTGCTTTTTCCCCCATATCCCTCGATTCCTTTAGCCTTAAGAGCTAAATCTAACTCTCTCTTGAAAACATCCAGTGAATTGGTTTCCACTACCTTCTGTGGCAGAGAATTCCAGATTCACAACTCTCTGGGTGAAGAAGTTTTTCCTCATCTCAGTCCTAAATGGCTTACCCCTTATTCTTAAACGTTGACACCTGGTTCTGGACTCCCCCAACATCACAAACATTTTTCCTGCGTCTAGCCTGTCCAATCCTTTAAGAATTGTATGTTTCTATAAGATGCCCTCTCATCCTAAATTCCAGTGAATACAAGCCCAATCGACCCATTCTTTCATCATATGTCAGTCCTGCCACTCCCACAATAGCAATAATGTCCTTCCTCAAATTAGGAGACCAAAATTGCACACAATACTCCAGGTGTGGTCTCACCAGGGCCTTGTACAACTGCAGTAGGACCTCCTTGCTCCTAAACTCAAATCCTCTCGCAATGAAGGCCAACATGCCATTAGCTTTCTTCACTGCCTGCTGTACCTGTATGCTTACTTTCAGTGATGTACAAGCACACCCAGGTCTCGTTGTACCTCCCATTTAGCTAATCTGACATCTTTCAGATAATAATCTGCCTTCCTGTTCTTGCCATTAAAGTGGATCACCTCACACAAAAAAAACTCTTGAATTATGATTTAAGTAATAGCTGGAATCGGCCAAACAGCCACTGTAGTAGTGTTCAAGAACACTATTGTTGATCCTGTGCCTCCAGACCTTTTCCCCATATTCTCAGATTCTCCTAATGTCCAAAAACATAAGGATCACACCCTAGACATAATGCCAAAGTACCTACAGCTTGTTGATGTAGAGAATACTGAAGATTTTCAACCATCTACGTAAAGGAACTTCTCTTCATTTCACGTGTAAATTGATGATTCCTCTTGAAAATACTATTCAACTCTCCAGTTAGAGAATAACAGCCTCTTGGAATCTACTCTGTAAAAAAACTCTCTAGGTTATACTAATGTTCTAAATAACTCGTTTTCATTTCACCTCCTTCTAATTCACTGGATTATTTCGGAATGCATTACTTCACCTGGTTTTTACTATTAAAACCAGATGTGTAGTTAAAATAAATAATCCGAGGAAACGGATGTTTCTTATTGTAGCTACGTTTCAGCAGAGCTCCTGGTTTTAAGCATTTTGTTCTTCTCAGCATATCCTTTCAAACGGTACACATTACATTTAGAGTTTACCTAAAAATTCATTTAAGACAAATGGATTTCACTGGCAAGACCAGTATTTATTACTTAGCCCCAATGGTTCTTGAGAAGATGATGATAAACCATCTTCTTGAGCTGATGCGATCTATGTGTTGAAGGATCTCCAAGTGCTGTTGGATAATGAGTTACGGTATTCAGGCCCAACAATTATATATCCAACTCATGCAAATGCACAATTTCATTTGGAACTCAGCAGGTAATTGTATTCCCATAAGTCTGCTGCCGACATCGAACTTGGTGGAGGAAATTGTGTCAGAGTCATACAACACGGAAATAGGCCCTTTGGCCCAACTTACCTACACCGACCAAGATGCCCATCTTCTCTAGTCCAACTTGAGTTAGGTTTAGATTTATTAATGATTTTGATGAAAATATAGGCGGGTTGATCAGTAGGTTTACAGATGATATGAAAATTGTAGGAGTTTTGGTTAAAGGATACAGCAAAATAATAATTAAGTTGAAAATTTGGGAAGAGAAATGGCAGATGAAGTTCAATCCGAAATGTAATGTGATGTATACAGTTAATGTCAAGAGCCTTAACAGCAATGCCATTCTGGTTGCCCCATTACAAGATGGATTTGGAGGCATTGGTGAGGATGAAGAAGAGTTTTATCTAGATCAGCGGTCTCCAAACTATGGCCCGCGGACCACATCCGGCCTGCCATGAGATTTTATCCGGCCCGCAGCAAGCTCAGCGCAGGATGAAGCGTGTGTCAATTAGGCGTAGAGTCGATAAGAGTCGGGGAGCACGGCGGCACGGATTATCAGAGCCGAGCAATCATAGAGGCGCCTTGAAGAAGGGTGCAATGGGGGGGGGGGGTTGTTCGGCGGCGGCCAGAATGGGTCGGTGGCGCGTTATAACGTGCAAATTTTCCTCTCTGCCCTCTCCCATCTCTTCCCGCTCTGCCCCCCCTCTCTCTCTCTCTCTCTGTCTGCCTGTCCTCTCTCACTGCCCCCCCTCTCTGCCCCTCACTCACTCACTCTCTGCCCTCTCTCTCTCTCTACCTCTCACTGTCTCTCTCTCTCCTCTCACTCTCTACCTCTCTGTCTGCTTCTGCTCTCTCTCTCTGCCTCTCACTACCTCTCTCTCTCTCTGCGTCTCTCTCTCTCTCCACCCCCCCCCCCCCCCCCACTCTCCCTCTATCTCTCTCCCTCTTGAGTTCATTATATTTATAAAACTGACATTTCTTTATTGTTTCCTACGGCCTGCAAAAATGTGCCAAATATATAATGTGGCCCTCATGCTGAAAAGTTTGGCGGCGCCTGATCTAGATGCTACCTCATGAGATGACATTAGCTATGCAGAACGATTGGGCAAACTTGGATTACTTTTTCTGGAGCATTGGAGGCTGAGGGGAGACCTTTTGTTTAGTTTAGAGATACAGTGCGGAAACAGGCCCTTCGGCCCACCGGGTCCGCGTCGACCAGCGAGCCCCGCTTATTAACACCATCCTACACAAACCAGGGACAATGTTTTTACCAAGCCAATTTACCTACAAACCTATACGGAGAAAACCCACACGGTCACGGGGAGAACGTAAAACTGTAACAGGCAGGACCCGTAGTCGGGATCGAACCCGAGTCTCCAGCGCTGCAAGCACTGTAAGGCAGCAACTCTACCGCTGCGCCACCGTGCCACCCTGATCGAGGTTTATAAATTATTTGATGCACAGTTGGGGTAGACCATCAGAATCCCCCCCACCCCAGGTGGAAATGTTAAGTACTAGAGGGCATAGCTTTAAAATCAGAGGGGGCAAGTTTAAAGGATATATGCCTGGCAACCTTTTTGCAGTGAGTAAGGGACGCATGGAACGTGCTTCAGGGATGGTGATGGACGCAGACACTACAGTGGTGTTTAAGAGGCATTTGGCTTGATACATGAACATGCAGCGATAGGGATCACATGCAGACGGAGAGTTTAGTTTAATTTGGCATCATGTTTGGCATAGACATCATGGGCTGAAGGGCTGTTCCTGTGCTGCAGTTTTTTATTCCATAAATGTCTTTACTTCAGACCTAATTGATAAATTAATGTAGTAAGATACATATAAATGATTGCATTTTGTTAAATTATGAAAATAATTTAAAATCCCAAAATCACAAAATAAAACTTTGGGAGGGCAGGAGGCATTCTTGGGAAAAATTTAGATCAAGAACAATTACAGTTATGGAACATGTATTAACTTGCAGAATACTTACTCTGACTTTAAAAACCTGGGTCTGAACATTTTGATCTGAAACTGAAAAAATGCAAAACTTTAAGCACACACAGTTGTACACTGAACAAAATATTTGAAATCATTGTGGGCAAATCAATGATTTTAATCTGAAATACAAGCAAAAAAAATCGTTACACCCAACAATCTGGTGAGCAGATCCAGTAAACATCAAATATTTTTGGAGTAGCAATGGCCCAAATTCAAACCCTGTCTACTACAGTAAGCTAATATCACTCATTGCTGCAACAGGAATAATAAAGTTGGATTTAGTGCCCTAGTCTTAGAAATGGTGGGGGATGGAGGGAGACTGCCATCCACAGGTCAGACTCTTAATTGTTTGCTGAGATGACTAATTGAAGTAATAACTTAAATGAAAACTTGCTGAGCAAAAATGTGTTCATTATAATGTTCCTCTGAGCAAAAGGCCTGCCATTTATGTGTTCGAGAGTCAACACCTTGAGAATAGAATATGGAAAGATTGATGTAAAAACGATTTTAAAAAGTTAGAAATTAAAAATAGTGAAATGCCGAAGTAAAGATGCTGTAGTTGACCACTAATTTAACTTAACAATTATAGGAATGTACAATCATGAAATCTACTTACAAAAGTGTAACTCTGATGTCTGATATTAATTTAATAGAAACATAGAAAATAGGTGCAGGAGTAGGCCATTCGGCCCTACGGGCCAGCACCGCCATTCAATATGATCATGGCTGATCATCCAAAATCAATACCACGTTCCTGCTTTTCCCCCCATATCTCTTGATTCCGTTATCCCGAAGAACTAAATCTAACTCTCTTGAAAACATCCAGTGAATTGGCCTCCACTGCCTTCTGTGGCAGAGAATTCCACAGATTCACAACTCTCTGAGTGAAAAAGTTTTACCTCATCTCAGTCCTAAATGCCCTCCCCTTATTCTTAAAAAGTGACCCCTGGTTCTGGACATCCCCCAACATAGGGAATTTTTTTCCTGCTTCTAGCCTGTCCAATTCCTTAAGAATTTTATGTTTTTAGATATGATTTCAAGGAGTGAGGGGGAGGGGGGTAGAGAAAGAAAGAGAAAAAAATGAGAGCTTGTGCAAAATAAAGAAGCGGTTTTGCAGATATGATTTATTATTGAGTGTCTTGGGGGAGGGTTTATTTGCTTTAATTCAGTGCTGCATAACATAATTTTATAGTGTTAGTGCTTAACTTACTAGAAAACGATAAGAACAGATTATTAAAAAAATTATATGGGCAGAGAACACACATGTATCACATAGGACAGTTCAATTATATATTTCTGATAAATTGTCAACTACACTGGTTTTCTGGCAAAAATAAAATGAAAGTCAAAGATGAGGAATTTCATTTATCTGCAGTGAGTGGAGCAACTAGGATGTTTCCTGCAATGACTGCTGATATTCAAAGTGTTGAACAAAGTTATAAGGAGGTTAAGAGCTCCACACAGTATTTTAACACAACTGGGAATAGGGCAAGATGGGGATGACTTTAAAAAAAATGTAGCTCCAGTGAATCGTTATGATGTGGGGTACACTAGGCCAAAGGGGAGTGAACACAGATTTAGTAACTTTGAAAGGGAAATGGAAATATATACTTGAACATTTTCCAGGATGGTGGGGCTGTACAGTTGATTGGAGAGGCTTTTCTAGTGCCATCACTTGCACAATGAATCAAAGGGGATCCTGTGATGTACAACTCCATGCACCTTCTTGTAAAATAAACTTATACTCAAGCTGTAGTGGGTGACATTAGTAAACAGAAGCATCAAAACAATTGACCATTGCTCACTCTGTCAACAGAATTGCGAAGTAGGCAAGCAAAGGTGTTAGCCATCAAAACAGTTTTAATATCTGGAGTAAATATGATTAAATGAGAACAATTATTTGAGAATGAAGGTAAATTCTGGATTATTTGACCTTTAATACATTACAGATTACATGGAAATAGCTGGCGCTAAACAGACATACAGGTCAGGTTACGGAAAAGTGAGAAAAAAACTTTTCCCATACTGTGGACTATCAGGAAATCAGGAAAATGGCAAATCTCGGCTGCTCATTTCTCAATGAATGTCCTAAATTCTGCTCTTTAGTCAACCTGCAGAAATATTCAACCATAATATGCGTAAATATCTCTAAGTACAGTATATTTTTTCTGGTAATGAAGCACCTACCCACATTCATGTTCTCTGGACCTTTTTGTGTAAACATGTTAGGTTCATTCTGCTGACTATAAAACTGAAGAAGGCATTGCTGATTACAAAAATGCTTAATTTCTCCTCGCCACTGAACTGTTTCACTCA
This sequence comes from Raja brachyura, assembly GCA_963514005.1. Next base: position 66,057,232 of record OY740786.1, read on the forward strand.
GCTCTCTCTGATCTTTACAGCAGTCACATCTTGCAGCCTAAAATGAAAAAAAATCAGTTACTTCAAGTAAAAACTTTCTCCAATACAACTTATTTCTAATTAAATAGCATAAAAGATCAGAGCATAGATTTATAAAAACCTTACATGTTGAGAATTAAATAAATACATGTTAGGCCAAATTTGATTAAAGAATCCACTTGAATATTTGTCTAAAAGCTTAAGTCATAGAGTCATCGAGTGAAACAGGCCCTTCGGCCCAACTTGTCCACACCGGCCAACATATCTCGCTACATTAGTCCCACCTGCCCGAATTTAGTCCATATCCCTCCAAACTTGTCCTATCCATGTACCTGTTTAACTGTTTCTTAAATGTTGGGCTAGTCCCTGCCTCAACTATCCCCTCTGGCAGCTTGTTCCATACATCCACCACCCTTTGTGTGAAAACGTTACCCCTCAGATTCCTATTAAATATTTTCCCCATCACCTTAAACCTATGTCCTCTGGTTCTCGACTCACTTACTCTGGGGGCAAGAGACTCTGTGCAACGTTCAAGTTCAAGTGAGTTTATTGTCATGTGTCCCTGATAGGACAATGAAATTCTTGCTTTGCTTCAGCACAACAGAACATAGTAGGCATTGACTACAAAACAGATCAGTGTGTCCATATACCATTATATAAATATATACACACACATGGATAAATAAATTGATAAAGTGCAAATAACAGATAATGGGTTATTAATGTTCAGAGTTTTGTCCGAGCCAGGTTTAATAGCCTGATGGCTGTGGGGAAGTAGCTATTCCTGAACCTGGTCTTTACAGTCTTCAGGCTCCTGTACTTTCTACCTGAAGGGAGATGAGTGTGTGGCCAGGATGGTGTGGGTCTTTGATGATACTGCCAGCCTTTTTGAGGCAGTGACTGCGATAAATCCCCTCGATGGAAGGAAGGTCAGAGCCGATGATGGACTGGGCAGTGCTTACTAATTTTTGTAGTCTTTTCCTCTCCAGGGCACTCAAGTTGCCGAACCAAGCCACAATGCAACCGGTCAGCAGGCTCTCTACTGTGCACCTGTAGAAGTGAGAGAGAGTCCTCCTCTCCGTAATCTTCTCTCAGGAAGTTGAGGTGCTGATGTGCTTTCTTGATAATTGCATCAGTGTTCTCGGACCAGGAAAGATCTTCAGAGATGTGCACGCCCAGGAATTTGAAGCTCTTGACCCTTTCGGAAATGGCGGCGCTGCCTGGCAGCTGCGGCTCACCTGCAGTCCATCTGTTTTTTATTTTATTTTTGTCTTCTTGTGTCTGTTTTAGTGATTATTTTGGTTTATTAGGCTGTGTGTGTGTGTGTGTGAGGGGGGGGGGGGGGGGGGAGGGTGGGAGAAACAGAGTTTTAGTCTCTCCCTTCGGGGGGATGCGACTTTCCTTGTCGTGTCCCCTGTCACAGTCTCCGTCTGTGCTGAGGCCCTAATGGCGGAGCTGGCAGCCTTCCAGCTTCCAGCGGCGGCGGCACGGCTTCGGAGCTTCAGCGGCGCCCTGGCTTTCGGGGCTGCGGTGCTCCAGCAGCGACCTGGCTTTCGGGGCTGCGGTGCTCCAGTGGCGACCTGGCTTTCGGGGCTGCAGTGCTCCAGTGGCGACCTGGCTTTCGGGACTGCGGTGCTCCAGCGGCGACCTGGCTTTCGGGGCTGCGGTGCTCCAGCGGCGACCTGGCTTTCGGGGCTGCGGTGCTCCAGCGGCGACCTGGCTTTCGGGGCTGCGGTGCTCCAGCGGCGACCTGGCTTCGGAGCTGCGGTGCTCCAGCGATGTTCCAGCGGCGATCTGGCTTTGGAGCTGCGGTGCTCCAGCGTTCCAGCGGCGGGCCCTGTGGCGGTGTTCTGGCATTCCGGCGACGGCGGTGGCAGCAGTCCGGCTTCGGAGGCTCGGCCGCGGGCCTGGTGGACTGCAACATCGGAGGCCTGGATCTCCTCAGCGCAGGAGGGAAGAAGACAGAGACTCTAAGACTTTTGCCTTCCACCACAGTGAGGAGGTGCCTGGTGAACTCACTGTGGTGGATGTTAAATATGTGTTTATTGTGTGTTTTGTTTTTTATTTATACGTTATGACTGCAAGGTAACAAAATTTTGTTCAGACCGAAAGGTCTGAATGACAATAAAGGATAATCTAATCTAATCTTTCAACCATTGACCCGTTGATATAAACGGGAGGTGGGTCCACATCCTACTCCTTCCAAAGTCCACAATCAGTTCCTTGGTTTTGCTGGTATTGAGGGCCAGGTTATTGTGCTGGCACCATGTGGACAGTTGCTCGATCTCTCTTCTATACTATGACTCATCCCCATCAGTGATACGTCCCACAACAGTGGTGTCGTCAGCGAACTTGATGATGGAGTTTGCACTATGACTGGCTACGCAGTCATGAGTATAGAGTGAGTACAGCAGGGGGCTGAGCACGCAGCCTTGAGGTGTTCCCGTGCTGATTGTTATCGAGTCTGACACATTTTCACCAATACGAACAGACTGTGGCCTGTGAATGAGAAAGTTGAGGATCCAATTGCAGAGAGATGCGCAGAGACCCAGTTCTGCGAGTTTGGTAACCAGCTTGGAGGGGATGATAGTATTAAATGCCGAGCTGTAATCAATGAATATGAATATGAATATGCCTGACATATGAATTTTTGTTGTCCAAGTGGTCAGAGCGGAGTGGAGGGCCAGCGAGATCGCATCCACCGTTGATCTGTTGTGGCGGCAAGCGAACTGTAGTGGGTCCAGGTTTTTGTCGAGGTAGTTGATTTGCGCCATGATCAACCTCTCTAAGCACTGCATCAACACAGGCGTTAGTGCCACAGGTTGATAGTCATTGAGGCACGTCACCTTACTCTTCTTGGGCACTGGTAAAATTGATGCCCTTTTGAAGCAGGTGGGAACCTCAGACCTCAGAAGTGAGAGGTTGAAAATGTCTGTAAAAACTCCAGCCAGTTGGTCTGCACAGGTTTTTAGAACACGACCAGGTATACCATCAGGTCCAGGGAGGCGCCTTTCGAGGGTTCACCACTCTGAAGGATTTCCTGACGTCGGCCACTGTGACTGAGACTGAAATACCATCACAGTGAATGGGGGCTCTGGAAGGCACATCGGTGTTCTCCCTATCAAAGCGTGCGTAAAACGCATTGAGCTCATCAGGGAATGATGATTCGCTGACATTCGAGCTGCCTCCTGATTTCGCCTTGTAGGAGGTGACTGCATTCAGGCCCCGCCACAGCTGCCGAGCATCTGTCTCATCCTCCAGCTTGGAGCAGAAGTCCCTTTTGGCCTTTTTGATGGCCTTACCAAGGTCGTATCTGGACTTCTTGTAGACCACTGTATCATCAGGCATGAATGCCCGGTGTCTTGTCTTCAGAAGAATGAGGAACTCAATATATTCCTCTCATGATCCTATACACCTCAATAAGATCACCACTCATCCTCCTGCGCTTCAAGGAATAGAGTACGAGCCTACTCAACCTCTGCCTATAGCTCAGACCCTCTAGTCCTGGCAATATCCTCGTAAATCTTCTCTGCATTCTTTCCAGCTTGACAACATCTTTCCTATAGCACAGTGCCCAGAACTGAACACAATATTCTAAATGCGGTATCACCAACATCCCAACATCTAAGCTCAATACTCAGGCTGATGAAGGCCAATGTGCCAAAAGCCTTTTTGACCACCCAATCTACCTGCGACTCCACCTTCAAGGAATTTTTCACAACCAACTTCACTATCTGCAAAACCACCCACTTTTGTATCATCTGCAAACTTGCTAATCTTGCCGTGTATGTTCTCATCATTGATGTAGATAACAAACAGAAGCAGGTCCAGCACCGAACTCTGAGGCACACCACTAGTCACATGCCTCCAGTCCAAGAAGCAACCTTCCACCATCACCTGCTGCTTCCTTCCATGCGATCTAACCGTCCAGGGCAGCCTGCCATGCGGAACCTTTGCAAATGCTTTGATGAAGTCCATATATACATCTACAGCTCTGCCCTCATCGACCTTTTTGGTCACGTCTTCCAAAAAAAGTCAGATTTGTGAGACATGTACAAAAACCATGCTGACTATCCTTAATCAGCCCTTGTACGTCTAAATGCTTGTATATCTTATCCCTCAGAATACTCTATAGTAACTTTCCAACTGCAGATGTTACCCTCACCCGTCTCTCCTGAAGTTCCTGTACCCCAGATCATTGAGCTGCCAGTCCTGCCCCTCTCTTAACCAGGTTTCAGTAATGGCTACAATGTCCCAGTCGCTCGTACCTATCTATGCCCAAAGCTTATCTGCCTTACCAGTCAGGCTCCTTGCATTAAAATATGTGCAATTTAAACCAACCCTCCTTCCTCCCTCTCCGCCTTTCACCTGCCTATTCTGTTCATTAACCATTCCCTCACCACCCTCCATACCAATCTCTAACCTCTCACCTGCCTCTGTCCTGTATGAGATCCCACCCCCCTGTAAATCTAGTTTAAACCCAGATCTACCACAATTCATAACCTTTGTCAGAAACTCCCACTGTCATATTGTTTATTTGGAGTAGCCAACATGACTTAAATTTCTGGATGCCGTAACAATTACAGTCATCCTTTAATGCTATCACAATGTGCAAAAATACAAATACAAAATTTACATGAGGAAGAGATAACAATTACAAGACTGTATTTAACAAGGAGAAAGACAGGAGGACAGAGGAACTTAGGGCAGTCAATGGAAGTGTCTTGAGAGCAGTCAATGTTACGGTTGAAGAGGTGCTGAAGGTACTATCGTGTATGAAGGTAGACAAATCTCCAAGGCCTGATCAGATATATCCGAGGGCATTGTGAGAAACTAGAGAGGAAATTGCGGGAGCCCTGGTTGAAATTTACAAGTCGTCCTTAAATATAGGAGAGGTGCCGGAAGACTGGAGGGTGGCAAATGTTGTGCCTCTATTCAAAATGGGCTGCAGGGAAAATGCTGGGAACAATAGGCCAGTCGGTTTAACATCTGTTGTTGGAAAGTTACTAGAGTATTCTGAGGGATAGGTTATACAGGCATTTGGATGGGCAAAGCTGATTATGGATAGTCAGCATGGTTTTGTACGTGGGAGGTCGTGTCTTACCAATCTGATTGAGTATTTTGAAGACGTGACCAAAAAGGCCGATGAGGGCAGAGCTGTAGATGTTGTAAACATGGATTTCAGTAAGGCATTCGACAAGGTTCCGCATGGTAAGCTGTTCTGGACGGTTAGATCGCATGGGATCCAAGGAGAGATACCTGAATGGATAGCAAATTGGCTTCATGGAAGGAAGCAGAGGGTGATGGTGGAAGGTTGCTTCTCGGACTGGAGGTCTGTGACTTATGGTGTGCCTCAGGGTTCGGCGCTGGGCCCGTTACTGTTTGTCATCTACATCAATGATTTGGATGAGATACAGGGCAAGATTAGCAAGTTTGCTGATGATACAAAAGTGGGTGGTTTTGCAGATAGTGAAGATGGTTGTGAAAGATTGCAGCAAGATCTTGATCGATTGGCCAGGTGGGCTGAGGAATGGTCGATGGAATGGAATGCAGAGGAGTGTGAGGTGTTGCATTTTGGGACGTTTAACAAGGTCAGGACCTAAACGGTGAATGGTAGGCCTCTGGGGAGTGTTGTAGAGCAGAGGGATCTGGGAGTGCAGGTGCCTGGTTCCTTGAAGGTCGAGTCGCTGATAGATCAGGTGGTCAAAAAGGCTTTTGGCACATGTAGATTAGTGTCACTCATACTACTGGTCCGCCCACAGGCTTATTAGAGAGCTCACTCTCTCTCTCTCTCTCTAGCAGACTAGCTGTTTGCATGTGGAGACGAAAGCACCTTGTGTTTCCTCTACAGAGTTGCTAATAAAAGACTAATCACTATGTGTGAGTTTGATCATTTCCTACATGGTGTCAGATATTTCGGACCCTCTCCTCGCCTAGTTGGTTTACGTTTATTTTAGTTTGTTTTTTTTGTTCAGTTTGTGTTTTTACAATGGCTGCTTCTCTTCGCAAGGCCAAGCCTTTAGTGTTTGATGGTGACCTCGCCAAGCTTTGGCGCATCTTTGAGGAGGATTTCGCATTGCATGTGCATGCACGCACACTGCTGCCGCTCCAGATGTCCGTACCTCTATTCTCCTCAACCTAGCCGGTACAGAAGCCACTCGCCGTGCTAGATTTCATTATGCCCATGCACAGTTCAATGCTGTGGGTGTCCAGATTGTTCCAGCTGAATCTATTCAAGACCCTGAGTGCTAACAAGTTCAGACACCTATGTGAATTACGCATTAATCTTGTGATGGTGCGCCATAATTTTTTTACATGAGAGGAATAAATCGGTAGATGCACAAAATCTCTTGCCCAGAGTGAGGGAATCGAGCACCTGAGGACATAGATTCAAGGTAAAGGGGAAAATATTTAATAGGAATCTGACCTGTAACTTTTTCACGCAAAGGATAGTGGGTGTATGGAACAAGCTGCCAGAGAAGGTAGTTGAGACTAGGACTATCCTAACATTTAAGACACAGTTAGACAGGTACAAGGATAGGACAAGTTTGGAGGGATATGGACCAAATGCAGGCAGGTGGGACTAGAGTAGCTGGGACATGTTGGCTGGTTTGGGCAAGTTGGGCCAAAAGGCCTGTTTCCACACTGCATCACTCTATGACTTTATCTGAAAATGTACAACTTGCATTGCTTTAAACAATTTAATTGAATTTTATATTAGCTCATCTATGTCAAGCTACACAACTGTACAAGAAAAGGGAGAAAGAAAATGGTACATTTGGAAGTGTGTAAGATTTCATAATTACTATGAAAATTTTAAAGCATTAATTTACTGAAATTATTCTACCGCATACGAAAAAATTTCAAACAGAATGAACGCTAACAAATAACAAAGATTAATTTACATTCCATTGTGATTTTTTTTGTCAAACATCTAATAAATAGTTATCAATTATTTTATATAATTACAGTAAAATGAAAACATCCGAAAGGACATCATCTACAATGTTCCCTTCATATACCCTCCCTAGGCCGCATAACTTTTTTTGTTTCCTAGGAATAGATCTGATCTCAAAGAGAGGAACTTTTTGCAATCTATTTTGGGATTGTAACTGTCTGCAATATTGGAAGGTAAAAAAACAGAAATATGATAAATGACACTAACCTTAAAGTACCAATCTATAAACCTCTTGCAGCAGTCGTCACTACAGAAATCTCGTGCTTTTCCATCAATTTCTTTAGCTGCAACTCGCTTACACATCTGGGAGCAATAACTGCAGGTAACACAGCGCAGACCCAAACGTTTTGTGAAGTCATGCTTGTATAGAAGCTTGCAGCCTGAAAACAGACAGGTTTCTTAAAAACTGGAGAATGCATTATTTTAAAAATCCCTTAAGTTAAAATGCATTATTTATTTCAGCCCTGGTACATAAGAAAGAGGAACAGTAAAGGCCAAATTGCTCTGCTAATAAAATGAGATCAAGGCTGAATTGATCTCTTCTTTAATTTTGTCTTCATTTTCTTGCCCATTAACAAGCCTCTGTAGAAGAGATTTCTAAAGATTCATTAACCTTCAAGAAATTCATCCTCAATCGTCAATGACAGACCCCTTTCCTGAAACTATGCCCTCAAGCATGGGCGGAAATCCCGGATGGGACACGTCCCTCCCATGTTTTGAGAGGTGGGGGCAATCCCCCCCATGTTTTGTAATCCGGATTTTGAAAAAAAATCTATTAAAATCTCTGCTTTTCGCGAGTCAGTTAAGCGCTTGTTAAATGTCTCTATTAACGTTGTATTAACACAATGTGTCTCTTGACCTTCAAGTATTACTGAAGATCTTCATGGAGAATTTCTTAAAGCTGTCTGATGCGGGTACAATTACCATTTGAACTAATTGGATGTATTGGTGGATGGGAAAGTTTAAACGGGTATCGGATTTAAACAGGTCAGGTCATTAAGGGCTCCGGTCGAACGGGTTTCCTGGCTGGCTAGCAGGTAAGTCCCTCACTCACGTTATTTAGTATGTTTTTCCCATCTTTCTCTCTCTCTCTCTCCCTCCCTTCCAAGGTTGGTCCTTCTGTTTGCATTTATTTGCTTCAGTTTTATTTATTTGTGTTATTTATCACATTGTAGTTTTTGAAAGATTCAAGCGGGTATCAGAAGCTTTCTAAGGGCTGAATCAGCCCGTTCGCGGAGCCTTTCATCGCCCGGCGCAACTTAAAAATTGGCCGCAGAATCTTCCATCGCCCCGCTGTCAGGCAGTTAAATTGCTACGTCGAGGCGATCGAGGCTCCCGATGTTGAAGCCCCTGCCGCCGATTTTAAGCCGTGCTGTGCGATGAAAGGCCTCGCAAATGGGCCGATTCAAGACCCACGATTCGGGGCGGACGAAGCTGCTGTTGCTGTAGTTCGGAGTCGGTCACCAACCAGGTCAGCTCCCGATGTTACCGTCCACAAGGCCCACGGCTGAAGCCTCCGTAGCCTCGCGTGTGTGTGCGCGTGGCGACCAAGAAATTGTGCCCCCCCCACCATGTTTTAATAGCGATTTCCGCCCCTGAAAGTACTGCACTCTATCACACAGAAACACCTGAATCATCTTGTCAAGCCCTTTCACACCATGTATCTTTAAAAATAATCAGCTCTCTAGTTTCTAAGGACCCGAGGATATAGGGCTTAACAACTCAAATGTTCCTCGTCCCTGGAATCTACTATGGTTGCTCTGCCCATGAAGAAAATGAAGCTTTTTTTCATTAACAGATGAAAATTGTAAACCGTATACCCAATGTGCCCCAATCAAAATCCTATTTACCCGTATTGCCCATTTGTTTGTGCCCCCTATTAAGTTTTCAACTCCAACAAAAAAAAAAGCATTCACACTGGGAAAATCTGTATTTCGATCAAAAGTCGGTGGATGCTGAGTTAATTAGATTTTCAGCATTTATAAATTTTGGGAAAATGGAATTGAGATTTCAGTTAGCCATGACTTGAGTTAGCCAAAAGACCTAGGTTGACACCGGTGCTGTACTGAGTGAGGATTGCAGTGGTATTGTATTTCAATTAAAGAATACACCAAGTCCCCATATGCTCTTTCATATGGATGTAAACTATCCCGTGACAGCATTCGCAAGAAGATTTGGAGTCCTACGTAATATTTATCTCATTCAATATTATTCCGGGGAATGAAATCACTAATGGAATTAGCACTAAAATAAGTAATTTTAACATTATACATATTATCGAAAGCACTGATAACCAGCAGTAATTTCTTGCCCTTCCTTCCACTAATTTGGGAACCCAGCCGAAACCCAACCCTACCCATTGCAGCATGTTGGGAAGTTGGTGCAAATCCTGTAATGAATCAATCACAGCACCATGAGAAGGGGATGGGCCCCGAGCTGCACTGTAGCTGTTATGGTGAGCATGTGCCATTGTTGGTGGCCGGCAGTACTTGATCTAGCGCCAACAGACCTCCCAAATCCTCTCCTTCATCAACACCTGTTTAATGTGCTGGAAGCTTCTGTTTCCCCCTCTCAGAATATTGAGAGTTATGCAGGAAAACAAAGAAGCGAGACAGCATCAGTGATTCAAGCCAGGATCATGGCGTTTTTAAGCATTTGGACTGGAGAACAAATGCCATAACCAAAAAGGGTAGCAGTAAGCCGGTATCAGTGTACTAAAAAGCAGACCTGTTCATTACCACGTTCTTTGCACCAATTAGATGCCCGTTTTCTTTATTACAGCAATCATTTTCAATCATAAAGATTTAACGCCAGCTACATAGCAATTTAATGAAACATACCTTCACTACAGAATGTTTTCTTTACTCCTGAGAACTTCACAGTTTCATATATAGTTTTCTCTTCCTGACAGTATTCACAGTATGACACTACACAATGCAGCTTCTTATAGTCCTCACAGCACATTTTGCTGCAGAACTGAAAAACGTTATTCTGAAGAAAAAAAATAAATTACTACAGAATCTTTGTTTTCACTGACCAAACTAATCAAAGTGCACTTTTGAAATCCTGCAGATCCAAATGCAACATAAGTTCTTCAAATACTTCTGAAACAAAAATTCTTAAACCAGATAAGAATAACATTCCTAGGTATATATTTTTACAGTTATAGGACAATGCCCCGTCTCAATTGGACTGTTGTATTTAATCTTGGTCACCATATTAACGGAAAAAATGCAAGGGCATTGGAAAGGATCCAAAAGAGGTTTATGAGAACGGTTCTGGGGAGATGCATTACCAATACAAGGAACATTTAGAAAGGTTGGGTTCTTTGAAGAGAATACTGAAGTGAGATTTGATAAAAGTATACAACATGATGATGGGTTGGATTCTGTTCCCTTTGCTGGAGGGGGTTCAGGATGAGAAGTTGTAGGTGTAAAATACAGAGAAAGCGAATCAAGAATGACACTGGTAAACTGCTTTATTAGTGAATATTCAAGAATATGGAGGGAATGGTGGGGATTGGAATGTTTCTCGAGGACATGATGGGCCAAATGGTTTCTTTCTCTGGATATACCCTATGATTCTGTGATAAACAAAGTAAATACAGTGGAATGTACCTGATTTCTTTAAATTGATTTCATATAATCCTTTGCATTATCAATGTTTTTTTATATTATCCACAAAGGTGGTTTTCTCTATTACCACAGACAATCAAGCTTTCTGCAATTTGAAAAAGGTTGGCATATTTTAAAATATAATTGATGTGGGAAGTTGGGCAATGCTCCGTGATGGATGCACCCTATGAATAAGGTCAGATTTCCTGAATTTATTGCATATGACATTTTTATTCAGAGAATTGAATGCAGTCACCCTAAATTTCAATTTTGGCACTAACCCATTTGTTCCCAAGATCTCTCCCTTATTATGTACCCTCTACTTCTGAAATATGTTGAATCCTCCTGCCTAAATATGCTTTTACTGCCTCTTACCCTAAATCATGCTCCCCAGCCTCACATGAAACATCTTGTACATCATAAAAACTAAATCAATTTATATATTTTGTAGGTTCTATTTACAGCTTCTATTTACAACAGTTAAGTTATTTGTAACTGCATTAAAATTTATATTAATCTTACCTCCCATTCTAATAGTTCTGGCTTAGCACTGAATCCATTTTTGCAGTAGACACATTTGAGATGGACATCACTTGTTACGACCTGACCATTTGTAGCTGTCTCTGCACTGTAGGACTAAAATATAATCATGATAAATTTTGTGCAAATATTTATAATTCCTTCCCAACGTATCCATATGCTTCAATCTGAAAAACTCACGACTTTGCCTAATATTAAGCAGCTGATCCACAATCAAAATGGCTGCAATGACTGGTTGATGGTCAAACCTATTACAGGTACTCAATATAAATACTTTTAAGTGAAAAAAAAGTCTATAGCTACAGTTATAAAATTACCATGTGGGAAAATGACCAATGTTCGAAGGTGGATCTACATTTTTGAAACAAATCACAATATGTCAGAATTTATTTCATATAGCATCTTCACTGAGGATCCTTTGTTTAAAGGATTCACCAAAGATCTGGAAAAAAAACATGCCATGTCTCAGTGCTTAATCATTTTTTGTTACTATTTAGACCTGTGAAGTGTTGTTAACGTCTCCAAAAAAATGATTAAAGCACTGAGACTAGGCTTTTTCCCCCCAGATCTTTGGTGGATCATATAACCAAAATCACCCAAAGCGGGTGGGCTTGTATACTCTGGAATTTAGATGGATGCGAGGGGATCTTATTGAAACATATAAGATCATTAAGGGTTTGGACACGCTGGAGACGGGAAACATCTTCCCAATGTTGGGGGAGTCCAGAACCAGGGGCCACAGTTTAAGAATAAGGGGTAAGCCACTTAGAACGGAGATGAGGAAACACTTTTTCACAGCTGCGAGTCTGTGGAATTCTCTGCCTCAGAGGGCGGTGGAGGCCGGTTCTCTAGATACTTTCAAGAGAGAGCTAGATAGGGTTCTCAAAGATAGCGGAGTCAGGGGATATGGGGAGAAGGCAGGAACGGGGTACGGATTGTGGATGATCAGCCATGATCACATTGAATGGCGGTGCTGGCTCGAAGGACCGAATGGCCTACTCCTGCACCTATTGTCTATTGAAGCCCCACTTCTGAAATGCCAATCCATGCACGTAATTTATGATTAGTTGACTATCCCAGACATATTTACTACATATATGTCATACATTCTTTCTTAAGAAACTCACGTCAATGAGATTTAATTTGCTTTTTAAATATTAGGCATTTTGCACTAATATTAGGCTTTTTAATTTTTTTTTGTGCTTATTATGTTATCCCTGAGTACTGTTTTCAGGACTGTTATGCTGCTGCAAGAATTGCATTGTTTTGCTGTTGATACAGATGACAACTAAACACTTTTGGCTCTTAATTTGCCAGGAGAGTCCTGAACTTTATTCAAATATATAGAATTGAAAACCAACTCAAAATATTTTGAAATGGTCCCTACGAGTCAGAATGTATCTATAATATGACATGCAGAATAAAATGTGTATCATTTATCAATAAAGAAAACAAATCATAGAAACCTGAAATTTAGCAACACAGCTGGAGCTGCAGAAGTTGTGCAGTTTTCCATCAGGCATTGTGGCTTGATATTGAGGTAAAGCACTTCTTTTACAAAAGGGACAAGATCCCATACCTAAAATAAGAAATTAACTACTGTGAAATTTCAACGTATAACATGATAGTCTCACAATAAGTATTCATAAAATCATAAATAGAAGAGTGAAAAATGATGCTTAATATGCAGAAGTATGAAGTAACGCACGTGAAAAGGCAAGATTTTTTTAATATGTTGGTGTTCAGACGAACTTGGGTGTCCTTGTACATGAATCACTGAAAATGAACATGCAAGTTCTGTAGGCAATTTGGAAGGCAGACCTTTATTGCATGGAGATCTGAGTACCAAAATAGAGATATGTTGCTCCCATTACAGAGCCCTGGTGGGATGTATCTGAAATGTTGTGTGCAGGTCTGATCTCTCTACCTTAATAATTAGAAAAGAGAGAATGTAACAAAAGTTCACCAGATTGATTCCTGGAATGGTGGATTCGCTATATGGCAAACATATTTGTAACACTGCACTACCTGTTGTCTGGTAAGGTCTGCCTGGATAGCATGTAAAACAAAGTGTTTGCTGTACTTCAGTACTCAGATAAATATAAATTAATATCAATAAATAAGATTGATCTGGACACTCTATTCATTTTGTGTAGTATTGCGGGGAGTTCTGGTCGTTCCATTACAAGAAGGATGTGAAGCCTTTGGAGAGGGTGCAAAAGAGGTTTACCAAAATTAAGGAGTATTAGCAACAAGGAGAAGTTGGGCAGACTTGGATTATTTTCTTTGGAGCCCTGGAGGTTAAGTGGCCTGATAGAAAAATATGGTTATGAGAGGCATAGTTAGGATAGGCAGTCAGAACCTTTTTCCACAGGATGGAAATGCCAAAGACTAGAGGGCATAGCTTAAAGGTGAGCGGAGCAAATTTTAAAGGAGACTAGATGACATGTGGACCTGTTCGGTCCCCGTTGTGATGCCCGTCAAGTAACCCATTGCAACGCCAGTCAAGTAGATCAAAATGGCGATCTGAAAATGGCGCCGGGCCCGGCAACCCTCCCCCAAATGCGTAGGCGTAATTGCTGCATTGAAACTCGTCCCATTCAGAGTAGACTGTTTTAAAGGTAATTACTCTGTAAAATCGAACAAAACTTGATACTGCACAATGCAGCAGAAAGGTGAGTAAGGCACCCCTAAAATTGGAGCGCTATCGTGTACCGTTTTGGCTGTATTTCGAGAACATACATACATATAAGATGAGACTTTTAGTTAAGCCCGGTCCCGTTCCCCCAACACAATATTCCACCAAACTGCGCATGGGCGGCTCACGGACCCGCACTGCCCAGACGAGACTGCCGCGTTCAAAGATGTTCCGTTGATGGCAGAAATTAAGTTAAAGTTAATAAAGTGAATAGAGGACTCATGGAGGCGTATGTAAAATAGAAGGAAACTTACCCGTGGAACCGTTGGGTCCCCGTTGTGAGGCCAGGCAAGTACAAGCAAAAAAAAAGCCGATCTGAAAAACAGGAAAGGCCCCAACTGCACAGGCACGGCTGACGGTTCCCGTTGTGAAGCCAGAGACCCCCATTGTGACGTGCACGGAAATCCTCCCCCAACTGCGCAGGTGCGGCCAATAGGTGGGAGCGCGACTGCCAGGTTAATTAAAGTTTAAAATGTCAATAACTTTAAAAATATACCATAAATCTGAACGAAACTTTCTACTGCACACCACAGGCCAATGGCGAACAAGGTGGGCCAAAGATTGTAGCGTTATCGTGTACCGTTTTGGTGGAGTTTCGGGAACAAACATATATATATACACAAACAAGATGAGTTTTAGTAATATATACCAGACCAAGTGGGACCCGTTCCCCCAACATAATATTACACCACTCACCCGTTTCCCCAACGCAACCCGTTCCCCCAACTCAACCTGTTCCAACGCAATATTCCACCACTCACCCATAGCCCCCAACTGTGCAGGCGTGGCTCCTTTCCTCTCATCACCCAACACTCCCTCCCCCATCTCTTCACCCTCCCTCTTTTCTCCCCTCTCCTTCTCCTTACCCCTACCCTCTGACTCCCTACCTCCCTCACTCCATGACCCCTCTCCCACCCTATCACCTTCCTCTACATCTGTGTCCCTGCTCCCCCATTCCTCACATCTCCCCATCTCACTCCCCCACTGAACACAATGTTTCGATAACATTTCTCCTCCCCCCCCCTTCCCCATGCCCCCACTCACCTCTCCCTCCCTCTCCTTTCCCCTACCCTCAGTCGACGTTCCACAGAGCCAACCAATCGTCCAAAGGGGGGGGGGGGGGGGGGGGCGCGCAGAGAGGCGCTGAGCCCCCCCCCCCACAATGAAAATCTAGAATTGTTTTCGTAAATGAAACCTCTCCCAAAGAATCTGATTAAACAGATTTTAACAGATTTTAAAAATCTCGCTCCCTCTCTACCCCGCATGAGGTGGAAGCTGCTTATCCCATTGTGATGTCATTGTGGGCTGGAAGACTGTTCACGGCAGGTTATGTAAATGAGATCCCATTGGGATGTCATAGCTCTAACTGCCACTGCTGATTCTTCTCAAAGTGGATTTTGTAACTGTAAAATGTTAATAACTTGTAAAATATCACATCAACTTGTTGAAAACACACCACGGGAAAATTGTGAGTAAGGCGGTGCAAAAATTGTAGTGGGAGGTCTGGTCCCCCAATGCAACGCGTTCCCCCAACGCAATATTCCACCATTCATCCGTTCCCCCAACGCAATATTCCACCACTCACCCATAGCCCCTCAACTCCCTCTTTTTAAACTTAAAAAAAAAATGCAAGCACTTGCTGCCAACACTTAAAATAAATTTCCAATTCCCCCGCCTCCCCCAGCACTCCCTCCCCCTCCAGTTCCGCCTACTCTGCCTCCCCCCCCCCGTTCAGCATCACTCTGCCAGGATTAAGTGTTCTATGATTGCAAATTAGATCCCATTGTGAAGTCATAGCTGCCAGCAACTGGCACAGCACAAAGTTATTGGCATCAAAGTGGGATTTTGTAAAGCTACAAATGTTAACAACGTAAAATATACCATCGATTTGAACGATACTTGTTGAAAACACACCACAAGACAATTGTGAGTAAGGTGGTGCAAAAATGTTAGCGCTATCGTGTACCGTTTTGGCATAATTTCAGGATTTAACTCACACACAGACATCCAAACAAGATGAGTTTTAGTAATATATACTAGACTAAGTGGGACCCATTGGATCCGTCACATGGGAGGCCCGTTCCCCCAATGCAACCCGTACCCCAACGCAATATTCCACCACTCACCCATAGCCCCCAACTGCGCAGGAGTGCCTGACGTTATTAAAGTTTAAAATGGCAATAACTTGTAAAATATAAGATCAATGCAAATGCATCTCACTCTCCCTCTTCAGTCCCCTATTCCCCATCTCCATTATTCTCCCTCCCCCACCCTCCACCAACCCTTCTGTTTCCTCCCCTCACCCCACTCCCCTCCCCCATTACTTTGCCATCCCTCTTCCTACCCCTATTCTCCTCCATTCTCCCTCATCCCCCAGCATTCCCTTCCCCTCCTCTTCACCCTCTCTCTGTCTCTCTCTCTCTCCCTGTCTCTGTCTCTGTCTGGAGACAGTGAATGGGGAGAGACAGAGAGAAAGGGGCAGAGACAGAAGGGCAAGAGACTGAGGGAGAGGGGCGTGGAGGGGGGGAGGAGGAGGGGTGAGAGAGATGGGAGGGGGGAGAGAGGGAGAGGGGGGGAAGGGAGGGGGAGGTGGGGAGAGAGAGAGAGGGGGGGGAGAGAGAGAGAGAGAGAGGGGGGGAGAGAGAGAGAGCAGAGAGAATGGGGGGGGGAGAAAGAGAAGGGGCAGAGACAGAAGGACAAGAGACAGAGGGAGAGGGGGTGGACGGGAGGGAGGGTGAGGGAGGAGAGGTGAGAGAGATGGGAGGGGAGAGAGAGGGAGAGAGGGGGCTGAGAGGGGGGAAGGGAAGGGGGGAGAAGGGAGGGGGAGGTGGGGGGGAAGGGAGGGTGGGGAGGGGCTGGGGTAGGGGAGAGAGGGGGAAGAGTGGGGAGCAAGGAGGAAATGGGGTAGGGGAGAGAGGGTGAGAGGAGTAGGGGAGAGAGGGGGAAGAGTGGGGAGGGAGGGGGTGGAGGCAGTCCATCTATTCCCCACTCCCTATCACCCCCACTCCCCTCCTTCTATTTCCACACTCTTCCTCCTCAGCTCCCCCATTCCCCCCTCTCCCTCCCCTCCCTCAATCCCCCAACTCCCCCTCTTTACCTCCCCAGGATCAGGTGTTACCCCGCCCGCCCGTCGCCTTATCTGTCTCCCGAACTGCAGAGCATGAGAGTGAAACTGTGGGCTTGTGACCAAAGATCCTGCTTGTGACTCTCTGGAGCGCGCAGAGGACGGGAGGGGCGTGCAGGGCTTCGCGAGCTGCGCCAGCTGTGCGTTCAGGGGAACTGACGCTTTATCTCTCTCCCGATTGGCAGAGCATTTTCGGGGTGGGGGGGTTTTGGAGTGGGCGGGCTCGTGGGCGATTCCAGCTGTGGGCGGCGCGAGCATAGTTGGGGGGGGGGGGGGGGTTTGGAGCGGGCAGGCGGGCGATTCCAGCTGCGGGAGGCGCATGCGTAGTTGGGGGGGGGGGGGGGAGCAGGGCTGCCAAATGAAGAGAGAGAAGCGGCTTGCTATTGGTCGGCATGTGGGATTGTGACGTAAGCAGCTCGTGAGGTGCTGTCCTGATTTAAAAATGAACGGCTGCGTGGGGAGGGGGGAGGGGGGGGGGAGGATTTTATTTTAAAATATGTACATAAAAATGTCTAAATGTAATGAGGAGTAAATCCGTGAATGTAGAAGCGAAATCGCTAGCGAAATGGAAAAAATCACGGAGTTTGAGCTTTTGGTTTTGGCGGACCATGGAATCAAAGGCCAAAAATCTTATCTGAAAAAAAATTAAAATGTGACATACACCCACAAACACACACAGAGTTTTAAATACAGATATATACTAGACGAAGTGCAGACCTCCCTCCTCACCTCCTCCACTTTCCCACCCTCTCCTTCCCTACCCCCTCCTCTCCATCAATCCCCCCTCACCTGCCCAGGACCTTTCCCCTCTCCACATCCCCTTCCCCACTCTCCTTTCCCCTACCCTCAGTCACTCCCTGCATAAAAAGCAGCATTTGCAGTCCCTTCCTCCACAGGTCATTCATTGTTAGCTGTAGTTTAGATCCTATTGACTTGCCGATTGGACCAGTTTTCATCGTGTGTGTGTATGGGTGTGTGAGTTATTGGCCACCCTGCAACTCGACTCAACCTCCCTCCCTCTGCTCACTCCGGCACAACCATCGATCGGCCCGTCCCCGTCCTGCCCGACCGGCCACTGCTGCCGCTTGGCCCGTCCCCGCCCGCCGCTGCTGCTCGGCTCATCCCCACCCTGCCCACGCACCTGCCTGCTCGGTACCACCGCCGGGCCGGGCTGCGGGAGGGGAAATGGAGTCAGGGTTCGTCACGGTGGGCACCACGGGTTTCGACGAGCTGGTGCAGGAGATCTCCTCAGAGAGGGCGAGTTACCGCGGTGCAGACAGGCGGTCACCCAGCGGGGGGGGATGAGTAGACGGGACCGCGATTGCCGCAGAGGGCGACGGAGATGGGTGAGTGAGGGAGAGAGAGATGGGACCAGGACCTCCACTGAACCCCCCTGTCAGTGGAGTGGAACCCCCCCCCTGGGTGACCGCCTGTCAGTATGCTGGTTGATTTGAGGCAGGAGAGGCCGCAGTGTAAGAAGGCGTTGACTGGCAGGAGAGGAGACCAATCTGTGAGGCGCTGACTGACAGAAGTGACCAATCTGCGCATGCGCGGTTTTTAAGATTTTTAAACCTTAATCACTTTTAAAATCTACCATCGATCGGAACAAAACTTGTTGCACTTGCAGCATAGGAGAATGATGAGTAAAGTGGCGAAAAATCGTAGCGCTATCGTGTACCGATTTTGTGCAAATAGAGAAACCACGCAAACAGGAAGAGCACAAGATCAGTTTTAGTTATGTACAGGTAGATAGATAGATATAGATACAGATAGATGTGCGGGGATTGTTTTTTTATACACAGATGCTGGTGGGATCTTGGAAAGCACTACCAGGGCTGGTGGTGAAGGCAGGTACAATAGGGATGTTTAAAAGGTTTTTAGATAGGCACATGGATTAGCAAGCAATGGTGGGATACGGATCATGTGCAGATTAGTTTATCTTGGCATCACGTTTAGCACAGATATTACGGGCTGAAGGGCTTGCTCCTGAGCTGTATTGTGCTATGCTCTGCACATTTTATTCAGTCTGCAAGTTCGAAGACTTTACCTGTCTGCTTATTCGGTCAATTGTTTTACTTTTCTTCAATATTTTCAAAAGTTTTGTTTTCATTATCATTTTGCTAGGCATTTTAAGTTTTTAAAATTAGTTCCATCAATTTTAAATGGCTCTGAAGAGACATTTAAAAGCCATTTAAATTACTTACAGCTTTGACAGAAGACTAACCTACCCCCAACTTTATCTGCTGTCAAATCTTGTCAAGCATTCTGGTAATGGGACCTCAACAGTATGCTGGTTGATTTGAGGACATGAAGGGCCAGCAAGATGGACCCACTGCATCTTATGTCAGTAAACATAGATGACCAGCTGGGTTCAGGAAGATCCAGCACACTATTCTATAGGTATGTTACAATACCTACCTTTAGCAGTGCTGTAGTTCTGCCACTCCCCGTGTGCGCGACTTTGGCACCTTTCCGAGGAGGACAGGTTTAAAATGCCGTTTTTCCCCAGACAGTCCAAATCGACCAATCTCAGGCGAATTCATTGCTAAAGAGAAATCGCTGCGACATTTCATTCAGGAAGGTATTTTTAAACTACGCTAGATCATTTATTAGCTAGAGTAGTTTAACAATCATCTTCTAAAGCCGTGAGCGCCGACAGCGGAACGGACCTAACGTAGGCGATAAAAGAAGTGACACAGTTTATTTTTACATAAAAACGTGCTTCTTAGGAAGCCTTTAATCAAATTTTCATCATGCGAAAAGGGGACAAAAAATATATACGGACCGGCTGTATTTTTCCTGCCGACTGGGGGTTAAATTCACTGCAAACCGCAACGTTCCAATCCACCGCGTTCCACTAAAACCCACTCGCAAGTTGATTTAAATGGCCATTAATTTACAGGAATTAAACACTAAATTCCTTCAATTTGGCCTATAAATTCATGAAAATGAGATTTAAAAATCACGTTATATTGTGGATTATTGTGTGAATGTTCTTTGGACACTTAGGCAATTTAAAAATGTTTATCATTTCTTAAGAAATGGATAGATGTTTAGATCTAGTAATTGAATTTTGTAATTAGCTACAATTAGGTAACTAACTAATTATATGCTTTAATTTCCGGTCATCCAAGTAAGATTGTTTCATATTTGTTTCAGAATGCTTCAATCTATAATAACTGAAAATTTCATTCAGTTCTATTAATTTTAAAGAAAGTTATGGGCTTTTGCCTATCCTCGATCACAGCTTTTGAGTTAAGTCAATGGAAAGGCAATGGGGAACAAGATGCTAATTTCTGAGTATGAAAATGGCCATAACTTTTTTAATACTGAAGATATTAAAGTGAATTAGGTGTCAAATTAAACTTCTTTTTATGCTTTATCTGATGGGATAAATTGCAGACTTGATTTTTTAAATCTCAAAATTTTGTAACATTGCTATATTCTATGCAGATGTCTTGTGTAACATAATAAACATGATTATTGCAAATAATTGTTAAATATAGTTCTAAAACACTTGATTCTAAATCATTTTTAATACTATGCAGCTTTGAAAAAAACTTTTTTAGTACAATTTTCTAGGATTCAGTGGCAGTACAAATGAAGGCATAGGTTGTACATTTCACCAGAAATGCTGCAGACAAGATATGACATCCTCATTTACACCTAAAAGATTAAGATAGATAGGACACATTAAATAAACTCATTAATCTATTTTTATCATTTCACTGTAGCTGACAGTTGTGGCAAGACGCATTTTACAAAACTGGTGCTGATTTAAACTTCAGAAGAAAAAATGCTCTATAGCCTTAATAAAAAATGCTCTATAGCCTTATGAAAATGTTATATGACGATGAATAGAATAGGAAAATGATGAAGAAATAGCTAATCTTAATTTTACCTGTTGGTTTTGGGCACCTTGTTTTATGCATGGACATGCATGCAACTGAACAATATGCTTCAATATTCCCACCGGATTCTACACTCTGAGTCATATCAAAGCTTCTACATGGAGTTCTGCATGCTGTGCAGGGAATTATTTTGCTGTTTTTCTAAAATCAAGATATAAACATTTAGGTTTTTCTGGCACAGTAAAATATACAAGCCCAAAAAAGTGCACTTTTCAATCTCAGTTTTCATTTTCTATTTTTACTATTTACTTACCAAAATTACACAAAGAGAATAACTTGGATGTCAATTGCCAAACGGTTAAGTATTTCTAACCACCAGGAATGAAAATATAGTTTAACAAAAATATCAACAGCAAATCAGTGAAACATGGTTGCAGGAGGGCTGTGATTGGAAACTAAATATTCCAGGATTTCGTTGCTTCAGGTGTGATAGAATTGGAGGGGCAAGAGGTGGAGGTGTTGCATTGCTAGTCAGGGAAGATATTACAGCAGTGCTTTGGCAGGATAGATTGGAGGGCTCATCTAGGGAGGCTATTTGGGTGGAACTGAGAAGTGGGAAAGGTGTAACTGGTAGTGATTGTGAGAGATTCCAACTTTCCACACATAAACTGGGAAACACATTCTGTAAATGGGCTGGATGGTTTGGAGTTTGTAAAATGTGTGCAGGATAGTTTTTTGCAGCAATACTTAGAGGTGCCTACTAGAGGAGGGGCAGTGCTGGACCTCCTGTTAGGAAATGAGACGGGACAGGTGGCGGAGGTATGCGTTGGGGAGCACTTCGGGTCCAGTGATCACAATACCATTAGTTTCAATATAATTATGGAGAAGGACAGAACTGGGCCTAGGGTTGAGATTTTTGATTGGAGAAAGGCTAACCTTAACGAGATGCGAGATGATTTAAAATGAGTGAACTGGGACATTTTGTTTTATGGGAAAGATGTAGAAGAGAAATTGAGGACATTTAAAGGGGAAATTTTAAGAGTACAGAATCTTTATGTTCTTGTTCGGTTGAAAGGAACCAGTAAAAATTAGAAAGAGCCCTGGTTTTCAAGGGAAATTGGACATCTTGTTCAGAAAAAGAGGGAGATCTACAATAATTATAGGCAGCATGAAGTAAATGAGGTGCTTAAGGAGTATAAGGAATGTAAAAAGAATCTTAAGAAAGAAATTAGAAAAGCTAAAAGATATGAGGTTGCTTTGGCAAGTAAGGTGAAAGTAAATCCAAAGGGTTTCTACAGCTATATTAATAGCAAAAGGATAACAAGGGATAAAATTGGTCCATTGGAGAGACCGAAGGACAGCTATCTGCAGAGCCAAAAGAGATGGGGGAGATATTGAACAATTTATTTTCTTCGGTATTCACCAAGGAGAAGGATATTGAATTATGTGAGGTAAGGGAAACTAGTAGAGTAGCTATGGATACTATGAGTTTCAAAGTAAAAGAAGTACTGACACTTTTGAAAAATATAAAAGTGGATAAGTCTCCAGGTCCTGACAGGATATTCCCTAGGACATTGAGGGAAGTTAGTGTAGAAATAGCCGGGGCTATGACAGAAATATTACAAATGTCATTCGAAACGGGAATAGTCCTCGAGGATTGGTGTACCGCGCATGTTGTTCCATTGTTTAAAAAGGGTTCTAAGAGTAAACCTAGCAATTATAGACCGGTTAGTTTGACTTCAGTGGTGGGCAAATTAATGGAAAAGATACTTAGAGATAATATATAAGCATCAGGATAAACAGGGTCTAATTAGGAACAGTCAACATGGATTTATGGCTGGAAGGTCATGTTTGACTAATCTTCTTGAATTTTTTGAAGAGGTTACTAGGGAAATTGATGAGGGTAAAGCAGTGGATGTTGTCTATATGGACTTTAGTAAGGCCTTTGACAAGGTTCCTCATGGAAGGTTGGTTAAGAAGGTTCAACTGTTGGGTATAAATGCAGGAATAGCAAGATGGATTCAACAGTGGCTGAATGGGAGAAGCCAGAGGGTAATGGTGGATGGCTGTTTGTCGGGTTGGAGGCAGGTGACTAGTGGGATGTCTCAGAGATCTGTGTTGGGTCCTTTGTTGTTTGTCATGTACATCAATGATCTGGATGAAGGGGTGGTAAATTGGATTAGTAAGTATGCAGATGATACCAAGATAGGGGGTGTTGTGGATAATGAAGAGGATTTCCAAAGTCTACAGAGTGATTTAGGCCAGTTGGAAAAATGGGCCGAAATATGGCAGATGGAGTTTAATGCTGATAAATGTGAGGTGCTACACCTTGGCAGGACAAATCAAAATAGGACGTACATGGTAAATGGTAGGGAATTGAAGAATACAGTTGAACAGAGGGATCTGGGAATAACCGTGCATAGTTCCTTGAAGGTGGAATCTCATATAGATAGGGTGGTAAAGAAAGCTTTTGGTATGCTAGCCCTTATAAATCGGAGCATTGAGTATAGAAGCTGGGATGTAATGTTAAAATTGTACAAGGCATTGGTGAGACCAAATCTGGAGTATGGTGTACAATTTTGGTCGCCCAATTATAGGAAGGATGTCAACAAAATAGAGAGGGTACAGAGGAGATTTACTAGAATGTTGCCTGGGTTTCAACAGCTAAGTTACAGAGATAGGTTGAATAAGTTAGGTCTTTATTCTCTGGAGCGCAGAAGGTTAAGGGGGGACTTGATAAAGGTCTTTAAAATGATGAGAGGGATAGACAGAGTTGATGTGGACAAGCTTTTTCCTTTGAGAATAGGGAAGATTCAAACAAGAGGACATGACTTTAGAATTAAGGGACAGAAGTTTAGGGGTAACATGAGGGAGAACTTCTTTACTCAGAGAGTGGTAGCGGTGTGGAATGAGCTTCCAGTGGAAGTGGTGGCGGCAGGTTCGTTGGTATCATTTAAAAATAAATTGGATAGGCATATGGATGAGAAGGGTATGGAGGGTTATGGTATGAGTGCAGGCAGGTGGGACTAAGGGAAAAAAGTTGTGCCGCACGGACTTGAAGACTTGAAGTTTACTCTTAGAACCCTTTTTAAACAATGGAAGGGCCGAGATGTCCTGTTTCCGTGCTGTAATTGTTATATGGTTATATGGTTAATTCAATATGGTGGTTCAGTAACTTGATAGTGGGAGCCTGAGCTAGAACGTCCAGGAAACATATGGAATCTTCAGCAGAATCTAGAACTATATGTCACTGTTAAAAAATAAATTGCCGTCCATTTAAGACAAGAAACAAGGTGACCTTGTTTTCTCTCAGTGCGATTTACGTCTTTGGAATTCTTCCCAAAGGACAGCGCATTGGCTCACAGTGACTTGGGTTCAATCTTGAACCAAACTTGCATGTGTTCTCTCTGTGAGTACATGGATTTCCTTTCACATCCCAAAAGGCGTGTGGTGTAGACTAATTAGTTAATGTAAATTGCCCCCAGTGCATACAGTGCCCTCCATAATGTTTGGGACAAAGACCCATCATTTATTTATTTGCCTCTGTACTCCACAATATGAGATTTGTAATAGAAAAAAAATCACATATGGTTAAAGTGCACATTGTCAGATTTTATTAAAATATATTTTTTACATTTTGGTTTCACCATGTAGAAATTACAGCTGTGTTTATACATGGTCCCCCCATTTCAGGACATCATAATGTTTGGGGCACATGGCTCCATGGGTGTTTGTAATTGCTCAGGTGTGTTTAAATGCCTCCTGAATGCAGGTATAAGAGAGCTCTCAGCACCTAGTCTTTCCATCACCTTTGGAAACTTTTATTGCTGTTCATCAACATGAGGACCAAAGTTGTGCCAATGAAAGTCAAAGACGCCATTATGAGACTGAGAAACAAGAATAAAACTGTTGGAGATACCAGCCAAACATTTGGTTTACTGGTATGGAACATCATTAAAGAGAGAGAACACTGGTGAGCTTACTAAGCGCAAAGGGACAGCCAGGCCAAGGAAGACCTCCACAGCTGATGACAGAAGATTTCTCTCTATAATAAAGAAAAATCCCCAAACACCTGTCCGACAGATCAGAAACACAGTCAGGTGTGGTTTTGTCAATCAGCACTGTCCGCAGAAGACTTCATGAACAGAAATACAGAGGGCAAATACACTGCAAGGGCAAATCACCGGTTAGCTGCAAAAATAGGATGGCCAGGTTACAAGTACTTAAAAGAGCAACCACAGTTCTAGAAAAAGGTCTTGTGGACAGATGAGAGAAAGATTAACCTATATCAGTGATGGCAAGAGCAAAGTAGGAGGAGAGAAGGAACTGCCCAAGATCCAAAGCATACCACCTCATCTGTGAAACACGGTGGTGGGGGTGTTATGGCCTGGGCATGTATGGCTGCTGAAAGTACTGACTCACATCTTCATTGATGATAGTTAAGTCAAGTCAAGTTGTATTCATCACTTGCACATAAAGTGCAGTGAAATTAATTTGCCAGCAGCGGTACAATAAAAAAAAACCACACAAAACACGATAAAAAATTAACACAAACATCCACCACAGCATTCATCACTGTGGTGGAAGGTACAACATTTGGTCAGTCCTCCTCCATTTTCCCCCGTGAGTGGGATACAACTGCTGACGGTAGTTGCATAATAAATTCTGAAGTGTATAGACACATCCTATCTACTCAAGTTCAAACGAATGCCTTAAAGCTCATTGGCCGGCGGTTCATTCAACAACAAGACAATGATCCCAAACATACTGCTAAAGCAACAAAGGGGTTTTTCAAAGCTAAAATATGGTCCATGCTTGAGTGGCCAAGTCAATCTACATGGTGAAACCAAAATGTACAAAAAATGTCCTTTATTAAAATCTGACAATGTGCACTTTAACCATATGTGATTTTTTCTATACAAATCTCAAATTGTAGAGCAGAGGCAAATAAATAAATGATGGGTGTTTGTCCCAGACATTTTGGAGGGCACTGCAGATCAATAATGGTTTCACTGAATGACACAGCACATTATTTGTGCACATAATTGATATGTTCATATAATTTCAGCAATAATCTTTCTCAGTACCTCTTGCCCTTTCTGTCACTCCTGCAGTGTGTGTAGGTACGGAACGGTGGGAGAAATTAAATTGGTGACATTGCTCAAGTAATTGACTGTCCAAAATACTAGACACCAAGGCAAAAATATTTTTAGAATACAATTAAATTAGGCTTCAGCCCTTCACTGAATCAGTCAAATATAATAATCGATCCATCCCAAATATTTTAATGTTTACAAAAACACTTTACAAACTTCATAGCATATAGATTAAACTCTTGTGTACATATCTATTAATATATGTGACTCGATTTGTACAGTCATAATAAGCTACTTGAAGTAAATTCTATTATTTAATTAAAAGCGTTTTGGACACGTTTGCTTGCTCGGCAGTCTCGATTCCCTATAAATTACCTGCTTAAAATCATTGAGGCATCTAGTACTACAGAATCTTTTGTGATGACCATCATGGAAAAGAAAATGGCTTCCAGATCCTTTTTTGTAACAGTAAATCCCACACTGATCACAGCAGTTCATTATAAGTCCATTGGCTTGTCGATATTTATTGAAGCAACCATCACTGCAAAGTTTGTGGACAAAATTTTTAAAGCTCACTTCATGTCGAATCTATAATAGAAATGAACAATAATATTCGCTGCACACTTGTGTAAGTTATTTATGTTTTCAAATAACCAACAATGTTTATTTGCACTTCAGAATAATAAGCCCAAGCAATTGTAATACAGTGGCTTGCAAACATTTTCATACCCCTTGAACTTTTCCACATTTTGTCACGTTACAACCACAAACGTAAATGTTATTGGGATTTTATGTGATAGACCAACTCAAAGTGGCGCATAATTGTGAAGTGGAAGGAAAATGATACATGGTTTTCATATTTTTTTACAAATAAAAAACTGAAAAGTGTGGCGTGCAAAGGTATTCAGCCCCCTTTACTCTGATACCCCTAAATAAAATCCAGTGCAACCAATTGCCTTCAGAAGTTACCTAATTAGTAAATAGAGTCCACTTGTGTAGAATCTAATCTCAGCATAAATACAGCTGTTCTGTGAAGGCCTCAGAGGTTTGTTAGAGAACATTAGTGAACAAACAGCATCATGAAGATCAAGGAACACACCAGACAGGTCAGGGATAAAGTTGTGGAGAAGTTTAAAGCAGGGTCAGGTTATTAAAAAAATCCCAAGCTTTGAACATCTCACGGAGCACTGTTCCATCCATCATCCGAAAATGGAAAGCGTATGGCACAACTGCAAACCTACCAAGACATGGCCGTCCCCCTAAACTGACAGGCCGGGCAAGGAGAGCATTGATCACAGAAGCAAAGTCAAGGTCAAAAGTCAAACAAACTTTATTGTCATTTAGAAATACATTGATATATGCAGTTCCAAACGAAATTTCGTTGCATTTGGCTCCCTGTGCAACACGATAAAATGAACAGAAGGATAGGCATGAATAAAATGGATAAAAAGGATAAAAGGATAAATAGACAATGGTGGCAGCCCATTAGATGGCATTCAGGAGTCTGATGGCTCGTGGGAAGAAGCTGTTGCAGAACCTTGATGTTCTGCTCCTTATGCTGCGGTATCTTTTTCCCAAGGGCAGCAGAGTGAACAGACATGATGGAGATGGGTGGGGTCTTTTACGATACTGCTGGCCTTAGACACGCAACGTTTGGTCGCAATATCCCCGATTGAGGGGAGAGAGGTCCCGATGATTTTTTCCGCTGTCCTCACCACTCTCTGCACAGACTTCCAGTCGGAGGCTCTACAGTCCCCAAACCAGACAGAGATACAGCTGGTCAGAATACTCTCTATGGTGCCACTGTAGAAAGTAGTGAGGATGGGATGGGGGAGGTGAGCTCTTCTCATCCGGCGCAGAAAGTGCAACCGCTGCTGCGCTCTTTTAACTGTTGATGAGATGTTATTCGACCAGGTCAGACTGTTAGTGATCTGCACCCCCAGGAACTTTGTGCTACTGACCACCTCCACATCGCTGTCATTGATGTGAAGTGGTGTGGGACTGTGCCGGGTTTTCCTGAAGTCGACGA
Organism: Raja brachyura; assembly: GCA_963514005.1. The sequence goes on from OY740786.1 coordinate 66,085,160, forward strand.
TAACCTCCTTTGTTTTTTCGACATTCAGGATCAGGTTGTTCGTATTGCACCAGTCGTTTCACCTCCTCCCTGTAAGCCAGCTCATTGTCGTCCCTGATGAGGCCCACCACTGTTGTATCGTCTGCGTACTTCATGATGTGATTTGTACTAAACCTGGCACAACAGTCGTGAGTCATCAGGGTGAACAGCAGTGGACTCAGGACACAGCCCTGAGTGGAGCCGGTGCTCAGAGAGATGGTGTTGGAGGTGTTATTTCCAACCCTCACAGACTGGGGTCTGTCAGTGAGGAAGTCCAGTAGCCAGTTACACATGGGGGTGCCGAGGCCCAATGGAACCAGTTTGCTTATCAGGTGCTGGGGGATAATGGTGTTGAATGCTGAACTGAAATCCACGAACAGCATTCGCACATTGGTGTTTTTCTCCTCTAAATGTTCCAGGCTCAGATGAAGTACGGAGGGTATAGCGTCCTCTGTGGAACGGTTTGGCCTGTAAGCAAACTGGTATGGGTCAAGTGTGGAGGGGAGTCTGGAGGTAATGTGGTCCCTGACCAGCCTCTCGAAGCACTTCATCATTATGGGGGTGAGTGCTACAGGGCGGTAGACATTGTATGTTGGATTTTTTTGGCACTGGTATGATGGTGGCAGTCTTGAAACATAATGGGACGACAGCCTGGTTCAGCGAGGTGTTAAATATGTTCGTAAGGACATGTGTCAGCTGATCAGCACATTCCCTGAGCACCCGCCCTGGTATGTTATCAGGGCCTGCTGCCATGCGTTCACTCCTTTTAAGGTCCTCCGAACATCCACTATGTCAAGAGTGCCTTTTCCTCACAATGAGGAATACGTTTGCTTGCAGGTATGTTATTTAATGCCTCGAACCGACCAAAATAGTTGTTGAGTTCATTGAGGAACTCAATGTTGTCATCACAGGGTGGTGAAGCAGTCTTATAGTCCGTGAATGATTTGATTCCCTGCCACATGCGCCTGGTGTTCTTGGTGTCATGGAAGAAGCTCTGGATTTTCTGACCATGGGCACACTTGGCCAGCCTGATGACTCGGTTCAGGTTCGCTCTTGCGGATCTGAGTGCCACCACGTCGCCGGATTTAAACGCGGCATTACGTGCTCTCAGCATTCCACGTACCTCTGTGGTCATCCAGGGTTTCTGGTTGGCCCGTACAGTGATGGTCTCGGTGACACAGACATCCTCTATGCACTTCTCCATGTAAGCAGACATGGACGCAGCATACTCCTCCAGGTTGATGTGTTGGCTGACAGTTGCAGCCTTCATGAACATGTCCCAGTCCGTGCATTCAAAACAGTCCTGTAGTGTTGTCATTGCTCCCTCTGGCCAGACCCTAACCTGCTTCTCAGTAGGTTTTTCTCTGGTAAGCAGGGGGCCTGTATGCAGGAATTAGCATCACAGAGATATGGTCTGAGGAGCCAAGGTGGGGGCGGGGGACTGCCTTGAATGCCTTCTTGATGTTAGTATAGGCTAGGTCCAGTGTATTGATTCCCCTGGTTGCAAAGTCTACATGCTGGTAGTAATGTGGGAGAACAGTCTTCATGTTGGCCTGGTTAAAATCCCCAGCAACAATGAAGACACCATCTGGATGTGTAGATTGTAGGTCACTAATGGAACGATAAAGAACATTCAGGGTCTCCTTAGTGTTTGCACTGGGTGGGATGTACACGGCTGTGATGGTTATAATGGTGAATTCCCTGGGCATATAGAAGGGTCTGCATTTTATTGTCAAAAACTCAATGTCTGGGGAGCAATAATTTGACACCACTGTGGCATTATTACACCAGCTGTTATTAGTGTAAATACACACACCACCACCCCGGGATTTCCCACTGAGAGCGTAGCTTCTGTCCAACCTATAGAAGCCAAGAGGCCCATGGTAACTCTGGAGGAGCTGCAGAGATCCACAGCTCAGGTGGGAGAATCTGTCCACAGGACAACTATTAGTCGTGCACTCCACAAATCGGGCCTTTATGGAAGAGTGGCAAGAAGAAAGCCATTGTTGATACAAAGCCATAAGAAGTCTCGTTTGCAGTTTGCCACAAGCCATGTGGGGGACACAGCAAACATGTGGAGGAAGGTGCTCTGGTCTGATGAAACCAAAATTGAAATTTTTGGCCTAAATGCAAAATGCTATGTGTGGCGGAAAACTAACACTGCACATCACCCTGAACACACCATCCCCACTGTGAAACATGGTGGTGGCAGCATCATGATGTGGGGATGCTTTTCTTCAGCAGGGACAGGGAAGCTGGTCAGAATTGATGGGAAGATGGATGGAGCCAAATACAGGGCAATCTCCTTCGCTCCTTAGATGCTGCTGCACCCGCTGAGTTTCTCCAGCTTTTTGTGTAACGCTCGATTCTCCAGCATCTGCAGTTCCTTCTTTAACAGAGTTGATGGGAAGATGGATGGAGCCAAATACAGGGTAATCTTGGAAGAAAACATGTTAGAGTCTGCAAAGACTTGAGACTGGGGCGGAGGTTCACCTTCCGGCATACAAGGACCCTAAACATACAGCCAGAGCTACAATAGAATGGCTTAGATCAAAGCATATTCATGTGTTAGAATGGCCCAGTCAAAGTCCAGACCTAAATCCAATTGAGAGTCTCTGGCAAGACTTGAAAATTGCTGTTCACAGACGCTCTCCATCCAATCTGACTGAGCTTGACCTATTTTGCAAAGAAGAATGGGCAAAAATTTCAGTCTCTAGATGTGCAAAGCTGGTAGAGACATACCCCAAAAGACTTGCAGCTGTAATTGCAGCGAAAGGTGGTTCTACAAAGTATTGACTCAGGGGGGCTGAATACTTTTGCAAGCCACACTTTTCAGTTTTTTATTTGTAATAAAATTTGGAAGCCATGTATCATTTTCCTTCCACTTCACAATTATGCACCACTTTATGTTGGTCTATCACATAAAATCACAATAAAATACATTTACGTTTGTGGATGTAACGTGACAAAATGTGGAAAAGTTCAAGGGTATGAAAACTTTTGCAAGCCACTGTAAGTATCCCATTTCCTCACCAATCCTCACCAATCCATTGTCATGCAACGTGAAAATAGGCATTTCGACCCAACTTGCCCACGCCGACCAACATGCCCCATCTACACTAGTCCCACTTGTCTGCGTTTGGCCCCAACCCTCTAAACCTATCTCATCCATGTACCTGTCCAAAATGTCTCCTAAACATTTTGATAATACCTGTCTACCGTTTCTAAAGGCTGAAGTTTTCCGAACTGAATTTTGGATCCAATACGTAGAAACAAGGAACTGCAGATGAAATGTGTAGGAAGGGACTGCAGGTGCTAGTTTACACCAAAGATAGACTCAAAATGCTGGAGTAACTCAGCAGCACCTTCCCCTCAGCCAATAATGACCCATTCTACACTTCCTTAATCATTGTCTGCTTTAATCTGTCATTTCCACGCCTATCTCTAGTTTCCCTCTCCCCTGACAGTCTGAAGAAGGGTCTCAACCCTAAAGTTCCCCCTTTTCTTCTCTCCAGCGATGCTGCGTGTCTTTCTGAGTTATTCCACATTTTTTTGTCTATCAAGGAACAGCAGATGCTGGTCTACACAAATGAACACAATGTACTAGAGTAACTCAGCAGGTCTGAAGAAGGGTCCTGGCTCAAAACGTCACCTATCCATGTTCTCCAGAGATGCTGCCTGACCCACTCAGTTACTCCAGCACTTTTGTATCCACTCGGATCTAATAAGTCCATTGACAGCTGCCTGCAACCCACAGCTTGCTTCCTATTAACCAAACAATCAGGTGTTGCATTATCTGCAACTTTGTACCCGAGTATCTATGCTTAGGATTGTATCATTGATATGTAGTCAAAACCCATCTTCTATATTTATCTTCAATTTTTCAACTGATACTTTTATGCCGTCTTTCAGAATCTTTCCCATAATTTTCCCAACATCAATGTTATATTGACTAGTCTATAATTGACCTGGTTTATCCTTTTAATCCTTTCAAAATAGTGATATTTTGTAAGTAGTCATTGACTACTAGTATTTGTAAGTTGAGAAAATGGGAAAATAATAGTTGGAGTCACTCCTATTTACAACCTTAACCATCTGGGAGACGCATCAAATCTGGACTTGAAGTATAAATTTTCATAGATGCTAAACTGCAAAAAATTTCCTCCAACATTATATTTATCTCATCCAAATCTCACTCTCTTCCTTATTTACAATGTTTGTATTTTCTATCTTTTGTGAAGTGTCAAACGCACACCTTTTGCCTCTGCACGCACATCACACCATTCAGCAAAGCATGAAAATGGTGAAGATAAACACAAAGGGCTGGAGTAACTCAGCGGGTCAGGCAGCATCTCTAGAGAAAAGGAATAGGTGATGTTTAGGGTCGGGTCTGAAGAAGGGTCTTGACCGAAACTTCAGCTATTTCTTTTTTCCAGAGATGCTGATTGACCCGCTTAGTTACTCCAACTTTGTGTCTATCTTCAGTGCCAACCAGTATCTGCAGTCCCTTCCTACAGATGCAAAGGGTGGATTTCGTCTCTTGAAAGAAGTTGACTAGATACATTTCAAATTGATAGAGCGGACAAAGTGAAAACTACCCATAACAAAATCAAAGACCATTCATGTTGAAATATTCAAGAATTCAACCAAAATCCTTTATGCATGAGTAACAAAAATAAGGAATTTCCCACCATATAGAGCACATGGAGAAACTAGTAGAGGTGCATTTAAGAGTAGACTAAATAAGCATAAAAGCAAGATGGGAAAAGAGGGCATGAATGAGGCTCAATAAAACATTCATTCTGGTATACTGGTTGGCTAATAGCGTTCTATGCAAGTTCATGTGCGTAAAAATGCTAAGTATTTGATGATCTTAAATCTACCTGATAAACAATCTGATAAAGTAATTGTGTCCATGCTACTTTTAAGAATATTGATTGTAAAAAACTGAAGTTACCAAGTATACCTCAGTCATTTTTCCACAAATGGTACATCTCCCATAATTTCCTTGGGTAACATGACTTGTGTGTGCAGGAACTTTTTGTCTTTCTTCATAAAAAGATAAGCAGGATGTGCTACAAAATTCCTGGAATGTTTCACTGGAATCTACTTGTGCAACGATTGTTCCCTTCATATTAGTTATCTCCCTGCAAAACAGGATAACAAGTTAAATTAATTGATAACAAATCATTTAAAGTAAGCAACAATTTTAAAATAAAATCGACATGGAAGGATAAATGGTTTCTCAAAAGGATAGAGGGAAATATGGTGATCATCATTTGTTATAAATTTACCCAGTTAATTCTCAATTAAGCAACTTTCAAATATCACAGGAACATAGGAATGAATCTTGAATATATTTAACTACCAAAACTCGTCAGTGTGGAGAATTCCAATCACAACGGAACTTTCAGACTTTTTTTCAATTAGATCATTTTCTTAGTTCTTATCCTATCTATCTATCTATCTATCTATCTATCTATCTATCTATCTATCTATCTATCTATCTATCTATCTATCTATCTATCTATCTATCTATCTATCTATCTATCTATCTATCTATCTATCTATCTATCTATCTATCTATCTATCTATCAAACTGAGTGTGTGTATGTGACATTCCATTTTTTTTCCAGATAATATTTTTGCCCATTGATTCCATGGTCCGCCAAAACCACATGTTCAAATTCCGCCATTTTTTCCATTTCGCTAGAGATTTCACTTCTACATTCACGGATTTACTCCTCATTACATTTAGACATTTTTATGTACACATTTTAAAATAAAATCTTCCTCCCCCCTCCCCCACTCATTTTCAAATTGAAACAGCACCTCACGAGCCGCTTACGTCACAATCCCACATGCCAACCAATCCCAAGCTGCATCTCTCTCTTCATTTGACAGCCCGGCTCCCCCTCCCTCCAACTACGCTCGCGCCTCCCGCAGCTGGACACGCCCGCGGGCTCCAAACCCCCCCCCCCAACTATGCTCGTGCTGCACTGCCCAAAACCCCCCCGTTCTCAAAATGCCGATCGGGGAGAGAGATAAGGCGTCAGTTCCGCTGAACTCACAGCTGGCGCAGCTCGCGAAGCCCCGCCTGCCTGCGTGCCCCTCCTGTCCTCTGTGCGCTCCAGAGAGTCACAAGCAGGAATTTTGGTCAGAAGCCTGCAGATCCACTCTCACGCCCTGCAGATCGGGAGAACAGATAAGGCGTCGGGCGGGCAGGGTAAGGCCCGATCCTGGGGAGGTGAAGAGGGGGAGTTGGGGGATTGAGGGAGAGGTGGGAGTAGGGAGGGAGAGGGAGAGGGGGGAAAGGGGGAGGTGGGGAGGGAGAGTGTGGGAATAGAGGGAATAGAGGGAGAGGAGTGGGGGTGATAGGGAGTGGGCAATAGATGGACTGCCCCCACCCCTCTCCTTCCCCACTCTTCCCCCTCTCTCCCCTACCCCATCTCCTCCTCGCTCCCCAGTCTTCCCCCTCTCTCCCCTACCCCATCCCCCCCTCTCTCCTCCCATCTCTCTCACCCCTCCTCCCCCACCCACCCTCCCTCACCCACCCTCCATCTCTCTCTCTCCTCCTCGCATCCACCCCCTCTCCCTCTTGCCCTTCCGTCTCTGCCCTTCTCCTTCTCTCTCCCCATTCTCTCTCTGCTCTCACTCTAACCCCCCTCTCTCTCCCTCCTTCCCCTCTCTCCCTCCCCCCTCTCTCTTCTCTCTTTCCCCTCCCCTCCCCTGAACCCCCTTCCCCCCTCCCCTCCACACCCACCCCTACCCCTTTCCCTCCACCTTCTCACCCCTTCCCTTCCCCCCTCTCAGCTCCCCTCTCCCTCCTCCCATCTCTCTCTCCCCTCACCTCCACCCCCCCCTCCCCCTGTCTCTTTCCCTTCTGTCTCTGCCTCTCTCACTGTCTCTCCCCATTCTCTCTCTGCCCTCACTCTCTACCCCTCTCCCTCTTTAGACACGCCTGCGAGTTGGGGCAATGCGTCAGTGGCTAGGGCGGTTATAAGGTAAAAGGTTCTAATTAATATTAATAATAAATTAGTGTGTGTGACGCCGTATGCCCCCCCCCCCCATCTTTAAAAGAGAGAGAGAGAGAGAGAGAGAGAGAGAGAGAGAGAGAGAGTGTGTATGTGTGTGTGTGTGTGTGTGAGAGAGATTTCGCCTTTGATTTCATGGTTCGCCAAAACCACACACTCAAACTCCCCCCCGCACTCACTCATTTTGTGCCCCCCTGCTGGCCAGCCATCATAACGGCACAGTGAGTTCAGTTCAGTAAGAACCCCCCCCCCCCCCCACCCGCTCGCTCTCCCCCCCCCCCCCCCCTCATACCCCCTGATCCCTTTAGCCGCAAGGGCCACATCTAACTCCCTCTTAAATATAGCCAATGAACTGGCCTCAACTACCTTCTGTGGCAGAGCATTCCAGAGACTCACCACTCTCTGTGTGAAAAATGTTTTCCTCATCTCAGTCCTAAAGGAATTCCCCCTTATCCTTAAACTGTGACCCCTTGCTCTGGACCTCCCCAACATTGGGACAATCTTCCTGCATCTAGCCTGTCCAACCCCCTTAAGAATTTTGTAAGTTGCTATAAGATCCCCCCTCAATCTTCTAACGAATTTAGAAGATTTTGCCCTTTGACTCCATGGTCCGCCAAGACCAGACGCAAAAACTCTGCCCTTTTTTTCCATTTCGCTTGCGATTTCGCTTTTACATTCACGGATCCACTCCTTATTACATTTAGAGATTTTTATGTACACATTTTAAAATAAAATCCCCCCCCCCATTTTTCTTATTTCGCTGGCAATTTTACTTCCTCCACTTTTGTGTGTGTATTTGTGTATAATCATATCTTCTCAAAAACCCGATGCGCCTGTGAGTTGGGGGATATGCATGAGTGGATAGGACGGGGATGGGTTAAAAGGAGCGAATGAATAATATTAATATAATATCAAAGGGGGAGGTTGTGTGTGAGGGGTGGTTAGTGTGTGTGTGATGCCGCAGGCTGCCCCCCTTCCCCCCCCCCCCCGCCGCACGCAGGCGTTGACGGGACGGGACCCAACAGGTCCCACTTGGTCTAGTAACTATTAAAAGTCTGACCTTGTATGTGGATGTATTTATTGATGTGTGTATTTGTTTGTGCATAATCACATCTTCTCGAAAGAAACGACGCCTTAACGGTAACATTTTTACATATTCTGGGCGATTTATCTCCTGGAGTCCGAATGTGAAAATTCTAAACTGAAATATTTGAAATTATCTGAAATATTTCTCGAGTTATTTATGAAAATGTTCCCAAATCTCAAATAACTTAGAAAATAAATAAGATGGTCTGGTCTCGCTGATGAAGTCACAATGGGTTTGCTGCGCGCAGCCTGCGCTGTTTCATGCGCTGTGAGTGACGCCTCCCCCTCTACTGAACTCAGTCCTTTGGTGATGTCCGCTCCCCCCGCTGTTACCCGCTCCTCCCCCCCCGCTGCTTCCCACTCCCCCTGATACCACCCGCTCCTCCCCGCACTGCTACCCGCATCCCCCCGCTGCTAACCGCTCCTTCCCACTGCTACCCACTCCTCTGCGCTGCTACCCACTCCCCCGTTCCTCCCCCCGTTGCTACTCGCTCCTCCCCCTGCAGCTAACTGCTCCTTCCCACTGCTACCCAATCCCCCGCTGCTATCCTCTCCCCCTCTTCTTCCCCCTCCCTCCTCTCTCCCCTCCTCCTTGCTCTCCCTCCTCCACACCACCCCTCCCTCCCCCTCTCTCTGTTTCTCTGTCCCTCTGTCTCTGTCTCCTCTCTCTCTACCCCCCCCCACCGCCGTCCCTCTCTAGACGGGCCTGCGTGTTGGGGGCTATGCGTCAGTGGATAGGGCGGGGCTAGGGTAAAAGGAGCCAATGAATAATATTAATATAATATCAAGGGGTGGCTAGTGTGTGTGTGTGTGTGTGTGTGTGAGAGAGGGGGTGGTTAGCAGAGCACCAAAGTTTTGTCACAGCATTTCAGTATTCTAGTACCTGAAAATCAGTATTTTGCTGAGGAAATCAATATTTTTACGCTGTTCCATTTTGCTGAATTGTTTTAATTTTTCATGTGCGGTCATACCCATGTAAGAGTACAAGAATGCATAACTTGTTTATTGTGTAGCATCTGCAGTTCCTTCCTATTGAAGAAGAACCCTGGCCCGAAACAACTCCTGCAGGCATGATATTCACCTCCAGAAAAAAAGTAGGAAGTATTGGCCGGGGGGTCCAGGAGTCCGGTTAGGCCCCCTCAGTGAAGGTTCAGGGAGCTCCTGCATTTTCAATAAATTGAAAGAGATTCCCAAGCTTTCTGTTGGTAGTTTACCAGTAAATTAACCCCCAAAAGATAAATATTTCATGAAATAAATTATTTCATACAGCTAAAAGAAATACTGTTGGCTGCAGCCATCTTCTGCTTCAGTAAGGAAAGCTGGTCCGTGATTGGTCGCAACGCCCCTCGGAGACTGCGTCTGATTGGCCGCTGAGTGACCAGCGCATTATGTGATTGGACACAATGCCCTTGGAGACAGCGGCTGATTGGACGGGAATTTTAAGGGAAGCTGGTCGGTAATTGGACACTACCCCTTAGAGACAGTGATTGATTGGCTGCCAAATAATAATCGGGCAACAAAAAAAAATTGACAAATAGGAAAACAAAAAAATTGGAATGCCGATTTAAATCAGAAGAATATCATGCCTGACCTTCAAATCCTTCCTATTGAAGAAGAACCCTGACCCAAAACAACTCCTAATCCATTCCCTCCACAGATGCCGCCAAGCCCGCCGAGTTCCTCCAGCACTCTGCGTTTTTCATTTAACTCTGAAATTGAAGATAGACACAAAAAGCTGGAGTAACTCAGCGGGACAGGCAGCGCTTTTGTAGAGAAGGAATGGATGACGGAATGGAAGGCATGGACTAGGCAGCGTCTGTGGAGGGAATGAATTGGGAGGTGTTTCGGACACAGGTTCTTCTTCGGTGGCGGGGGGAGCTGCAGATTTTGCTTGGTGCCGGGTGGTTCCGGGAGTGCCGAGTTCAGAGGGAGGGAGAGAGTGCGGGAGAGAAAGAGATGAGGGGAGGAGGTGGGGAGTGGGGGGAGAGAGTGCGGGACGGAGGTGCAGCAGGAGAGGGAGTGGGGGGGCGGGGGGGTGCAGGGGATGGAGAGGTTCCGGCCTCTTGGGTGGGAGAGGGAGTGGGGGGGGTGCAGGGGATGGAGAGGTTCCGGCCTCTTGGCCCCGGGCAACATGGTGAGCGCTTGCGGGAATGGTCATCCAGATCTTGAAATTTGGAGTGCGGTAGATTTGGTCTGCTGTGATTTTTGGAGGTACAGTGTGACTTTTTGTGTCCTTGCATTTGTTTGGCGGCGGGATCTTGGGTCAATTTCGCCGGGTTGTTGCTTTCCCCATTGGCGAGTGGGATGTTGGTGGGGCTGGGGTTCGGGCTGATCTCGGTAGTTGCCAACGGTAGAGTTGCTGTGTTAACAACAGCACCTGAGATCTCGGTTCGATCCTGACTAAGTTTGGTGTTGCTGGAGTAACTCAGCGGGACAGGCAGTGACTCTGGAGAGAAGGAATGGGTGACATTTCGGGTCAAGACCCCTCCCCAGACTGAACTGAACTCTCATCGGTGAGAGTACTTGTGATTCTCCGAAGAGGGGTCTCGACTCAAAACGCCACCCACTCCCACTCCCCAGAGCCGCCGCCTGTCCCACTGAGCCACCCCAGCCCCCCGTGTCCACCTTCAACTCCAGAGCCAAAAAACACAGACTGCTGGGGGAACTCAGCGGGCCAGGCGGCACCCGCGGAGGGAACGGACCAGGAGCCGCCCCAGGCCAGGGATCAATGCCCCCCCAACAGGAAGGAACCACAGACGCAGCCGTCCCCGCAAGACAGCAAATGATTCAGGGAATGCCGAGGTGAGAGGGTGAGAGAGAGTGTGCTCTGGGTTAGTGTGTGTGGGGGGGGGGGGGGGGGGGGCGCGGTTTTGAACTGTTTACAAACACGAAATTAACATGCCGATAGAGTACCACTTTAAAATAAATTAACAAGATTAATGGGAATTGTAGTGCAAACAGAATACAACTTTTTAGGATTTGTTTAAAGAAGAAAAAAATTATAGTTTTCCTTTCCAGTTATGGTTCATAGTTACATTTTATACATAATCTCTCACAAATGATTGCTTATTACCAATCAAGCTACTTCTGTTGAAATTTAAGAATAAAGCAAACATTTGTTATGAAGTATCTTTCATAGTGGATCAATCATTCTTTTAAACCTAATAGTATGGTGTATTTGAATTTTGTGTTTTTCTCATAAACATAGTGTTTCTCCACAATCTATTAGCTACTATGTCAATCATGATAAACGTTTTCCTACTCAATTTAGCTTAAGTGTAGTTTGGTTTCATGTCAAACATTCACGTACAGCACTTGATGCGAGTAACCTCTAATGCCTTGGCAGTCAACCAAAATAGTGTAAAATCAATACATGTTTGGGGTTTCAAAAAGTGAGCTTTTTATTAAGGTCATTTAGCATTTGGGGGATAAATGTTCCTAAAGGTAATGATTAATAGCTGAGCATGTGAATTCACAGTTCAAATATAAAACTATGTATGCGTTTTGCATTTTAAATGTAGGAAGCATAAATTCATATCAGATAATGTCCAATGAAATTTTAAAGAATAGGAATCTTTTTTTCCCCCATCAGGTCATGTCATTAAAGTAAAATAAATACGTTCCCACCATCTTTTCTTGAGTTAACAGAAGTATATATCATTCTCTCTTTTAATTTCTCCGTAAAAGACTAAAGGGCATCTGGAGAGAAGGAATGCATCTCCAGAGATGCTGCCTGTCCCACTGAGTTACTCCAGCATTTTGTGTCTACCTTCGATTTAAACCAGCATCTGCAGTTCTTTCTGACACACAACGGATAATCTGAGGTTTATCTTGGCATTATGTTTAGCACAGGCATTGTGGGCTGAAGGGCCTGTTCCTGTGCTGTACTGTTCTATGTGCAAGATGTAAAATCAACCTGACACTTGCAGTGCCTGCACTGGTTTGACGCTTGGCACAGTGTTAACCATTCTATCTCTAATTTAAAAGGATTGAGGTTCAAATCTCTCCCTGGATATCGAGTACAAATCTGGGCATACACACTCAAGCAGTAGTTTCAGATGGGATGTTAAACTAAGGTTTGGCCTCTTAGATAACGCTGTAACCAAAGGATATTTATTATGAAGAACAGCATAATGGTAGTATAGTGTCATTCAATATATTTAATTTACTAATATAAAATTCCCAAAGTGCAGAAAAAGTATTAATGAAAGTCTTTACTTTTTTACCAACTTCAATCGAGTACGTACCAGTATATCGAATCTTAATTACCATTGCCAAGTATAATTTTCTTGACCCTCGCACGGTGCTTATCACTTTCGCACTTTCTCCGTGCCTATTTCTAAATCCGCTAAATTAAGATGGAGGCTTAAAACAAAAAAGGTACAAGCAATGGGAAACGTAATCATCAATCTGGAGATTAAATTTTGAAAGAAAAATGCCCAATAGCAAAATTATAAATTAGAATGCACTGGAAGCCTTTTGAAGATCCAGACAATGAAAATAAAGTTAATGTCACATTACATCAGCTGTCCACATGAGTCATTGTGTATAGCATTGTTTAGCACTCAATGCTGTATAAAACACTAAGTTCTGACTCACATGAGAGACAGGCTAATAAAACATTAAATGTCAAGGAATGCTAATGGTGGGGAGGTATATTGCAAATTTCCACTAGTTACAGGATGATAAAATCGGTAGTTTTACTTCAATTTCAGGAAATTACACATTAACAGACTATTAATCCCACAGCAGAAAGTCTTAGCAAAGATTGATGTTCAAACAATGGAAATCAGACTAAACGGTGTCCAAAAATAAAACAAAACATTTTGGCCAAAAAAGTACAAATTTCATCAAAACATTATCATCGTCAAAACTACTTCAATGTATATTGGGCGAACATTTTCGCCACCTTCAACGGGATCCCACTACTGGCCACGTCTTCCCGTCTCCACCCCTTTCTTCCGCAGAGACCGTTCTCTCCGAAACTCCCTGGTCAACTTGTCCCTTCCCACCCAAACCACCCCCTCCGCAGGTACTTTCCCCAGCAACCACAGGAGATGCAACACCTGTCCCTTTACCTCCTCCCTCGACTCCATCCAAGGACCCAAACAGTCTTTTCAGATGAGGCAGAGGTTCACTCCTCCAACCTCATCTACTGTATCCGCTGTTCTAGGTGTCAACTTCTCTACATCGGTGAGACGAAGCGCAGGCTCGGCGATCGTTTTGCTGAACACCTCCGCTCAGTCCGTCTTAACCTACCCGATCTCCCGGTGGCTTAGCACCTCAACTTCTCCTCCCATTCCCAATCTGATCTTTATGTCCTGGGCCTCCTCCAATGTCAAACTGAGGCCCAGCGCAAATTGGAGGAACAGCACCTCATATTTTGCTTGGGTGGTTTACACCCCAGCGGTATGAACATTGACTTCCCCAACTTCAGACAGTCTTTGTTTAAGAAGGAAATGCAGATGCTGGGAAATTTTGGTTTACCTTCAGATAGTCCTTGCTTTCTCTCTCCATCCCCTCCCCCTTCCCAGTTCTCCCATTAGTATTACTGTCTCCGACTACTTTCTATCTTTGTCCCGCCCCCTCCCCTCTCCTCTGAAGGGTCCCAACCCGAAATGTCACCAATTCCTTCTCTCCAGAGATGCTGCCTGACCCGCTGAGTTACTCCAGCATTTTGTGTCTACCTACTTCAATGTTAGTTGTGTACCCAAATCTATATGTTATCATTTACTTAATTGAACTAGGGACACAATGGACTGCAGATGCTGGAATCTTAAGCATTCAGACAGTCTGTAAAAGGGTCCCAGCCTAAAATGCTGTCTGTCTATTCCCTCCCACAATTGCTGCCTGACCCGAGTTCCTCCAGCACTTTGCATTTTAATTAAACTGTCAGATGATTTTACTCCTAAATAATGGACCTCAAAACTTCGGCTAAAATAATTGCAAGCTTAATGGATACATTACTATTGATGTGTAAAGTACACCTTATTATAAAATGGACACAAAGTGCTGGAGCAATTCAGCGGGTCGGCCATCATCTCTGGAACAGTATTGCAAATTTCCATTAGTTACAGGATGTCAACAGGACCGTAGCCGGACTTGAGTTTCAGGAAATTGCATGTTAACAGACAATTAATCCCACTGCATAAAGTTAACAACAGTACAAGATATAATCCTCTCTAATGCCCTACAATTTCATTGTTGACCTATGAAGGAAGAATCAAATCTATGGAGGGTATTTTCTGCAAGAAATACATTTTTCTACATTGTAAATTTGAACATCCCTTTCGCCCCTTAATCCAAATGTTATTTTCCTCTCTATTCGCTGTTCCATTCCCAATTGGACTAAATCATTGCATTATTTCAATACTGTTTCTACAGGAACCCTTAATTAACAGTCAGCTCAGTTGTTCATCAACATCCCAAATACCTTGAAGAACAATACTTGATTTTCTTCACGGGTGATCCACAACTCAACCGTATGAATACTGAACTTTCCAACTTCAGGTAACCCCACACCCTACGATCCTTTCTCTTTCCTCGTTTCGTCAAACCCCGTTACCCGGTTTCATTCCCCTCCTCCACCCGGTTCTATCTGCCCATCAGCCTCCCATCACCTTCCTTACGCGTCAGATTCAATATCTGCAGCCTCTTGTCTCCACTCATCACCTTCCAGCTGCTGAGTCTAAACTCCAGCCCTCCCTTCTCATTTCTCTTCATTTGCTCTGCTTGTTTTCCCCTTTTCTTATCTGTCTCTACATATCACCCATTAGCCACTGCCTCCTGATTCCATCCCTCCCCTTCCTCCAACAGCCTATCATCTCGCCTCCATTCCACTTATTGTCTGCCAGCCCCTGCCTTAACCCTCCCTCTCACCCCTTTATACTGGCCATCTTTCCTGATGCAGGGCCTCAACCCGAAACACAACATCCCTTTCCCTCCACATATGCTGCCTGACCCAGCGTGTTCTCCAACAGAATGAGCTTTGCTCTAGATTTTAGCATCGGTCATCTCTTGTGTCGCCCAGAGATCTTATTTCCAATTAGCATTTTAAACAGCAGTGTCTTGTAGCACAATTTTTTCAAAGATAAATATCAAACTGAGGAAAGAAAAGTGTAACAGGGCATGTTGCTCTGCTCCAGCAAATTCCGGGAAATAGGCTGGCAATATTGTCACAACTTACAAAATAGAGCGAATCAAAACCGATGCTGCAAGTATGAAAATCATTAAACTTCTTGCACAAGAATCAATTTTACAGTCACTAATATATGTACCACAGAAATCAGTTTCTTACTTTTTGCAAGTAGTACAGAGTTTCTTTGGAGCCGGTTTGTGAGAAAACGATGATAAGCAAGTAGTAGAGCAGAAGAGGTAAGCTGAGCCTTTTCTCTGGTATGCCGTTTGACCTTTCTGTAATGGCTTTTTGCAGTGAGCACAAATGACTTTTACAGATGGCTTAGGTTGTTGCTGAAGTCCGGAGGACTGGAAGACTGGTTTTGAAAGTGGCGCCATAGGCACGATAGAATCTGAAACATTCAGTTTACGATTTGTAGGCAATGGGGATGGCATTGATAACCAGGAATCTTGAAATAAAGTATTCATATTTGTCAAATGTTAGATCTACATTTTACATTTGATTTTAATATTTAAAAATGAGCAATTTACTAAATTGTTTACTAAACCTGTTAATATTCTTATCTTAATAGAAATATTTAGCATATTTATTAAAAAATAAAATGGTCTGAAAACTATTGCGGAGGTGTGATTCCACCTCAAAAATAGTTAAATCAACACTATTGACTTCAAAAATAGTTACATCAACACTGTATTAACTTAGGAAATAGTTCCATCAACACTATGGTTTGATTTTTCTTTAAGATCAGTCTTTTGCAAATGTATATAGTAAATTCCTTCCTGCTGTAATTTCTTCAATCCTATAGAATTTTTAAATGTAACACTTAATATTTCATATGCAAAATGTATTTTCAATATTTATCATAAACACACAAAGGGAAGCATAGCTCTTCTTACAAAATAGCCACAATTATAATAAACATCTGAAATTATATTTAATAAAATAAAATGCATTTGATCTGTCACGGTACAGTAAATAATTGTCATTAATGTGAATAAGAACAGTAAATAATTCAATGTTATTCACCATTTACAGAATGGCTTGATGATCCATACACTTCACTAATTCTTATATCATTCATGGTTATATCTTCACAGGTTCCATTATTTACCTAAAAATAAACAAGAATAGTTATTCTTCAGTCATTTATTATTTAAATCAAACTCTTTGAGTCAAGTTGACTTTAGATTGACAAAATAACTCAGTTTAACATTTGGTGTCAGAAGTGGGATTCAGACGGTTTACCGACAACTCGAGGAACGTAAATAAGAGTCAAACTGCGAACCGATCAGACCAGAGGAATTGGCCAAGCAGAAGTGAGTAGTTAAACACCACTCTTTTTTCCTCTTGATGATGTCCTTGTTTGTAAAATATAGGGGTAAATTAAGGCAACGGTAACCATAATAGGTGCAGTGGAAGATAAATAACGTATTAGATTGTGTATTTTCACACACTTAGGGTGTGATCATTTATTTTTTTGATTACCAAACTACCTGAGATGACTGATAATAGCCATAGATCATACAGCGTGGAATAGTGACTTTTATATAAGCTAGGTAATTTGCAAAATAAAAGTTTAAGGTTTTACTAATAAAGTACAGCGAAAAACATACACAGGGAAAGATGAATCAAAACATGGAGGTCTAAACCTGAACCTGCTTAGCTTAGTTTATTGCTTCGGGGCAATTATAACACTGAAGGAAATTGTATTTGATATGACTTTGTATTGAAGAATGGATAGCTGAATAGGGGCCTCTTCTTAGGCCAAAGGTCAACTGCTTTCTCTATGGTACATTCTTAAGGTGTGTGGTTTATGCTGAGTTTGAGATAGAATTCAAGGCTGAGAGATAATAGACCCTGTGGTTGGCCTTGGCTATGTTGAATTATAATGAGGTTGTGATAAGGGATAGGATGTATGTGAAGGGGAGTAGTTGCTTGGAGAAGATAATTAGATTGATGGATATGTTTATAGAAAGTCTATATGTGAATTTACACTTTGTTCTGTAATTTTGTAAAAGGCCTTGTAGAGATAGCAATGTTACAAAATTTTGAGATTTTAAAAATCAAGTCTGCAATTTATCCCATCAGATAAAGCATAACAAGAAGTTTAATTTGACACCTAATTTACTTTCATATCTTCAGTATTAAGAAAGTTATGGCCATTTTCATGCTCGGAAATGAGTATCTTGCTTCCCATTGCCTTTCAATTGACTTAACTCAAAAGCTGTGATCTGGAAAAATTAAAAGCCCATAACTTTATTAAAAATTAAGAGAACTCAATGAAATTTTCAGTCATTATAGATTGAAGCATTCTGAAACAAATATTAAACAATCTTACTTGGATTACCTGAAATTAAAGTATATAATTAGTTAGTTATCTAATTGTAGCTAATTACAAAATTCAATGAGTAGATCTAAACATCTATCAATTTCTTAAGAAAAGATAAACTTTTTTTTAATTGCCTAAGTGTCCAAATAACATTCACACAATAATCCACAATATAACATAATTTTTAAATCTCATTTTCATGAATTTCTGGGCCAAATGGAAGGAATTTAGTGTTTAATGCCTGTAAATAAATGGCCATTTAAATCAACTAGCGAGTGGGTTTTAGTGGAATGCGGTGGATTGGAACGTTGCGGTTAGCGGTGAAGTCGGGGGGAAAAATACTGGGGGTTCATACATTTTTTGGGGACCCCATTTCGCAACATTAAAATAGTATTTATGCCTCCCAAAAAACCAACTTTTAATAAAAAAATAAACTATTTACCTTTTTTTCTCCCCACGGAAAATGCTTCCGGTGGTCTGCGGTCACGGCTTTTGAAGGTGATTTTTAAATTACTCTAGTTAATAAATAACTTAGAGTAATTTAAAAATACCTTAATGGATGAAATGTCGGAGCGATTTTTCTTCCGCAATTAAATCGCCCGACATTCATCGATTATCCTGGTCTGGTGAAAATCGGCACTTTAAGCCCGCCCCCCTCTGACAGGCGCTAAAGTCGCGCACACGGGGAGCGGCAGAACTGCAGCGCCGCTAAAGGTAAGTTTTGTAACATACCTAGTAGAGAGATTGGAAATACAGCTCCCAGAGATAGGAGGAAAAGGGGCTGCAAATTAGAATTTAGTTTCTCTTGGCACCAAACACTAAGTTGACAGATTTACAACCCATGCATGCTTGGTTGGGAGATGTGTGTTTTGAACTTAGAAACTGTAATTCAGCAAACTTATATCACTAATGTTTTAAAGACACAGGTAATAGTATTTTAAACTGTGTAACATTGTAGTGAGACAATTTATGAAACGTATTGTCTTAGTAGGAATGTAAACATTAGACATAGAAATTGTTTAGATTTATAGAAATATCTTTCTTCTTGGTATGGGAAGTGTGTATGATTTGTGTGATCATTGTATTATATATGTATCTTATATTTTGAGGAGTGGTCTTTGATAATTGGGCCTACTGGGGTTTTGCTGTGTTGAAATAATTCAAAAGCAAAGTTATACCACAGGCAAACAAAGGTTGTAATGAGGCCAGGGAAGGGGGATCATGTGACTGATGTTGTAAATCACCAGAAGGACTCAGTTGATTGGTTACTAGCTTGTCATACCCTCTGCGTCTGAAATGTCTATACCTATATAAATGCCATGAGTTTGTATCAAAGTTACTCCTCTCTGGACCCGCCCCAGAGCATCAGCTCTGTGTTGGGAGGTTCAAGAGACTAGTCTCAGCTGAATAAAGGATCGATTTCAATAGCTACAAGTGTTTGAGTCAAGTTGACTTTAGATTGACAAAATAACTCAGTTTAACATTTGGTGTCAGAAGTGGGATTCAGACGGTTTACCGACAACTCGAGGAACGAAAATAAGAGTCAAACTGCGCACCGATCAGACCAGAGGAATTGGTCAAGCAGAAGTGAGTAGTTAAACACCACTCTTTTTTCCTCTTCTCCGTATTTCTCTGCGTAGTCGACCCTTCGTTCTTGTGTTGAACGGGATCCTAACAGAATCAAGTCAATCTAACAAACCTTGGGTACACAAAAGGCTGGAGAAACTCAGCGGGTGCAGCAGCATCTAAGGAGCGAAGGAGATAGGTGACGTTTCGGGTCGAGACCCTTCTTCAGACTGAAGAAGGGTCTCGACCCAAAACGTCGCCTATCTCCTTCGCTCCTTAGATGCTGCTGCACCCGCTGAGTTTCTCCAGCCTTCTGTGTACCCTCGATTCTCCAGCATCTGCAGTTCCTTCTTTAACAAATCTAACAAACCTTGAGTGGTAAGATAGACTTTTAAACAGACTCGTCCATTGGGAATGGGGAGACTCGGTCATTGGGAATGGTAACTGACGGTTGAACTGGATCATGTCAGCTAAACACTGACAATGCTAAATTCATCTTGGAATGGTGGGAAGCAATTGAATTCAGATGCAGTGATGTCACAGTTGCTAAATAAGAAATAGTAAAACGTTAACATCATTATTATATTGTTGTGACAATAAAGCATAAGAATATTAAAGAGGGAGAGGGAGAGAACTGAAACCAAGCAGGCTGGAGAATGTGGAAGATAAAAAAGGACTGTGCAGTTCAAATGGTTGGCCTTCAGTAAGCAGAGGGAGACGAAGGGGAGGCATAGGAAAATTATTGGAATTTGGCTCCCAGCGCACCTCCACTTCCCTATCAGACCCCGGGTCAAGCTCCACTCACACCACAGTCCGAGCCCTAGTCAGTGGTGACAGGAATTTACCCAAGGCAGAGTCAAGAACCGACAGTGCATCCAACTCAGGCGTCTGACCTAAGAAGAAGAAGCCCCAGTTTCCAGACCTTGTAGCATGGCATACCAGGTCCCAGTCTAGAGACCAGGCGCAAGAAGGAAGGGATGAAAAGAGGTCACACAGTTGGGACTGTAGAAGGGAGCACTTGGCTGAGAAACCAAATCCCAAAGCCCTAATACCTCCTCCACCCAATCAACAAGACAACGATGAAACAGCCATGAATAATGTGTGGCTGCCATGGAAACCACATGGGATGAAGGCAATTTTGATGGGAGTGCTTAATAAGAATCAGAATCCACAAGCTTTCATTGAATTTTTAAGAACAACGGTATCAGTATATCACGCCGATTCCAGAGATTTATGGGCACTACTTCAGCAAGTATCAACAGCAATTGAATATATCAGGCTCTTGGTTCACTTAACCCATGATAACCATGCAGCCCTAGAGGAGGCGCACCCAGGGGCAGGTAACAATGAGGATTGATTACAGCTTATGTTGGCAGCCGTGGGCCTCACTTTCCAGCAGTCAATCGATATATCAAAGGTTTTTGATATGAAAGAGGAAGGAGAGGCTGCAGAAGATTTTCTGGAAAGGTTTAAAACCCATCTGGCAACCGGTCAGATGCACTCAGTATCAGCAAGGAAATGACTCGCCACAGTTTTGTGCTATGCCTATGAACCATTTGCCTTCCAGCATCGCAATGGCTATTAAAAACAATAATATGGACTGGTCAGAGTCTTCATCAGCCCGCATGTCAAGAGCTGTGAGAGCGTTTTGGAAAGACTGTCCTATTGGAGACAGGGAAGCCCAGGTAAAGGTAAAAAAACGAATATGTGATGAGAGAAATGAGAGAAGTTCCAGCAGTGGCTGTCCCTGACTGAATGGGCTAACAAATCCGGATGTTACCCTGTTTACGGATGGCAGCTCATCCATTATTGAAAAGGGAGAGTGGTTGTCAGGCTATTTGATTGTTAATTGGGAGGGAACGACCATTGAAGCAGTATCTTTTGAGGCTCCCTTCTAGGCCCAGCTAGCTGAACTATTTGCGCTGACTAGAGCCTGCACCCTGGCCGAAGGACTATCTGCAAATATTTACACGGACTCCCAATATGCTTTTGGAGTGGTTCATGATATGGACAATTATGGAAGAATCGGGGGTTTCTAACCTCTTCAGGGACAGTGATATCTCACAAAAATTGGTTTCTAATTTGCTACAGGCCATTCAGTTACCCAGTCAGCATGGCCATACTATAGACCAAAGCCCCATAGACATAGGAAATTGCCTTGCTAATGAGGCAGCTAAGAAAGCTTCTAGGAGTTACCAAATTGTTGTGCCCCACATGATGAGGCAGATTATAAATTCTACTAGGAATAAGTCTCCCTTGAAAAAAGGAATACCAACCATCCAGGTAGTACTTCAAATACAGGAGGACGCTCCTGCACTGGTAGAACAGCTGTGGCAGGACCAGGGTTGTGTGTACGATCCTGTCACTAGCTTATGGGTTACAAGCTTGCGTTGTGGGTTATTGAATGTGTACACTTTGCAACTCATTGTGGGGCCAAGGCCATAAGTGATAGGCTTTTAGAGACCTGGTGGCATCCGAAACTTCTGGAATGTCCCAGTGTATCAGCCAGTGATGTCTGATTGCCAGCAGCATAATCCAGGTAAGACCCCTTTACCAGCAGGTCCCTTTGAGACCTTGCAAATGGACTACATTGAGTTGAAAAGATGCCAGTGTTATAAGTATGTTCTTGTAATTGTCGTTTTCAGTAAATTGATGTATTCAGTAAATGGATTGAAGCATGGCCGACCACTGACAATAAGGCCTCTACCATATGTTACGCGAAATCATACCCGTGATTCGGTGTTCCTGCGCGTTTAAGTTCAGATAATGATCCTTATTTTATTGCTGCTGTAAACAAATAAATTACAGATACGTCAACGGCTTAATTGTGTGTATCGACCTCAGGCCACCGGATTTGTGGAATGGACAAATCAGCCTTTGAAAACCAAATTATCAAAATTAGTGGCATAGACTGGCTCAACATGGTTAAAACTGCTTCCTGTAGCTCTTTTTCAGATACGCACTACACCTTCTGGTATGGCACGAAAAACGCCTGTGCAAATCATATATGGTCGACCTTTATGGAAGCTACGGAATGACTATACCCCTGCAGTGGTCCATTTCCACCAGATGACTGAGGAAATGACATCCTATGTATTAACATTAACCCGTGCTTTGCAAACTTCTCATTCACAGGTCAGGGCTGCATATGGTGAGGAGCCAGCGCTCAAAGTTCCATCTAATATTGAGCCATGTTACTATGTGCTGGTCAGGAACTGGACGTGTAAGCACTTGGCCCCACATTGGGTCCCTTCCAGGTCATCCTCGCCACTTCCACCGCTGCCAAGTTCGAGGGTCGTGCTGCATGGGTTCATCTGCACCACTTGATTGGGGGGGGGGGGGGGGAGGAGAAGGGTCATTTTTATTCATTTTTAGATTTCTGCTTTCCTTGGGAGTTGTATCCTCATAAGTTTAGTTTTGAATCATAATAAGTTTAGTTTTGAATCCTTATTTTGCTATATGGTTAAGAATGTGTAACTGATTACTGGACTGACTGACTGAAGGACGTTTAAATTGAGTGAATAGTTGTTTAAGCTAATTAAGTAAGAAATGTGCTTTTTGTGAGCCGTTGCATGTTCCAGATAAAACCTTAAATAAAAGTTTAAGGTTTTCCTAACTAAATAAAGTACAGCGAAAAACATACACAGGGAAAGATGAATCAAAACATGGAGGCCTGAACCTGAACAGCTTAGTTTATTGCTTTGGGGCAATTATAACACTGAAGGAAATTGTATTTGATATGACTTTGTGTTGAAGAATGGATAGCTGAATAGGGGCCTCTTCTTGGGCCAGAGGTCAACTGCTTTCGCTATGGTACATTCTTAAGCTGTGAGGTTTATGCTGAGTTTGAGATAGAATTCAAGGCTGAGATTTAATAGACCCTGTAGTTGGCCTTGGCTATGTTGAATTATAATGAGGTTGTGAGAAGGGGTAGGATGTATGTGAAGGGGAGTAGTTGCTTGGAGAAGAAGATAAAGTGTCTCTATTGGTACTGAAATGCTTGCAGAAAGTGTCTCTATTGGTTCTAAAATGCTTGCAAAAAGTTTCTATTGGTTCTAAAATGCTTGCAAAAAGTGCGTCTATTGGTTCTAAAATGCTTGCAAAAAGTGTCTAATGGTTCTAAAATGCTTGCAAAAAGTGTCTATTGGTTCTAAAATGCTTGCAGAAAGCGTCTATTGGTTTTAAAATGCTTACAGAAAGCGTCTATTGGATTTAAAAAGCTTACAGAAAGTGTCTATTGGTTCTAAAATGGTTGCAGAAAGTGTCTCTATTGGTTCAAAAATGTTTGCAAAATGTGCCTCTATTGGTACTAAAATGCTTGCAGAAAGTGTCTCTATTAGTTCTAAAATGCTTGCAGAAAGTGTATTGGTTCTAAAATGCTTGCAAAAAGTGTCTCTGTTGGTTCTAAAATGCTTGCAAAAAGTGTCTCTATTGGTTCTAAAATGCTGCCTGGCCAGAGTGACTGAGCTGCCAGCCCAAGAATCCAATGGCCCACAATGTCGATATTAGCCCTCTGGAAACCAGTCCCTTTGGCACACAACACACATACTAGCGCTCCAGAAAATCTGAATTCCACAAAATAATTGAAGGAACGTGTAAGCAAATATATAAATAAATCTGGATTTTAATGATAGTAATAGTACGCATAGCCTTGAACCTATTGACATTAGAGAAAAAACTCAGTGTATCAACAACGGAAATTTACTATTCTTACCCATACTGGCATTTGTAGGCACAGACCAAATCTTAATTTCTCTCCAAAATGAAATCATAAATGCAAGCTCAGCCAATGATACTTACATTTCATGAGTGAAAATACAATTGTGATTTTTTTTTTCTGTGTATGGGCCTGTCCCACATGGCGATTTTTTAAGCAACTGCCGGCGACTGTCATAATCGTAGCAGGTCGCCCAAAATCCGACGACAACCCACGTCATCTTGGCGACAACCTACCACAGCGCCTACATCAAGCGACGCTCATTGGCGTCAAACCCACTGTCGCTGAAAAATGTTCAACATGTTGAAAATTTAACAGCGAGCCGAAAGGCGCTATGACTTTTTGCACGACTGAGGAGACTACTCCTGGCGACCACCGGCGAACATGTGATGACAAACTAGTTGCATGTAGTTGCCTAAAAAATCGTCTAAGTGGGACAGTCCCATTACAGTCAAATAGTTTTGTATTTTGTGTTACAGTCAAATAACAGAGATTCAGAAATACCTTAAGATTGCTCCTTTTTCTTTCAGAATCTTCAGCCATTTCCTGAGATCGGATAGAAGTCTTCGGTAAAATATTTTGCAAGGTACCTGGAAAATGTCCATAATAAGTATCAAAAAATGCATCTCTGTTTTGCATCAGTAGGGAGGAACGTCATTGGAGATTTATTTAAAGTAATTCTGGGGGAGTCAGCCACAGCAAGAAACATAAAATGATGCAAATTTTAGATCCAGAACTATGTGACCATCAAAAATGTAATGTACATTTAGGAGTGTTTTTGTTTTGTCCAGTTGGGCCTTGATAATACCCCAATCATGAAACAACACAAATATACCTGTGCCTCAACCCAAGTATACCAATATATTAAGTTGGAAAACACAAAATGAGCTTCCTCAGTATACAGTGTTCACCTTAATTCTGATTTAGTGCCAGGTTGCCTGACCGAGATGCAGACATATGGCAAAGATCGATTTCAATTTAATTGTTGTATCTAACTCCTTGCGATTATCATTTCACATATTTTGAGATCCACCGATACTGTGCTGTACAACTTATATTATAGATAAGTTTCTGCCAAGTTATATACCATGAGGCATTGACTCGAGGGCACCCTGGCATCTGAGAGCACAATGTTCTATTCCATTTGCAAATAAAGCAGTTCATGCCTGAGGGATCTCGATGACATCCAAGTATGGGCCACCAAGCAAGTTATTTCACACTGAAAATGTCAGGCAAAGTCCACATCTAAGAAAGCAACAAGAGTAACAACCCGCACTTGATATTCAAAAGCATTATTGTCTCCTTTCATCAACTCTTTCATGCTGGTAAGGAAGAGTCACCATTGACAGAAAATGCAAAAGGACCAGCCGTAAAAATACCATGCTGAGTATCCTGTGGCAAATGACTCACTTCCCAATACCAAAGGCACCCAATCATCTACAAGGCAAGGCAGGAGTGTGACAGATTACTTTTCACTTGCTTGGATCAGTGTAGTTTCTAAAACTGTCCAGATACTTTATACAGTATCCATCACTCAAAATGTTAATTCCCTCCACCTCCAATACACACTGGCTGCAGTATACATCTTCTGCAGCATGCACAATAAATACATGCCTAAACGACTGTGGCCAGCACAATCTGATCTCTACAACAAAATAGTTTAAGTATTAAGTTTAAATTCAAGTTAAAATTATTAAGTAAAATAAGTTTGAAGGTAGAAGGCGCATGAAAACATCTGCAGGTGCTCCTACATAGTGCATGCCATTCTGTTTGGAAATATGTAATCAATCCTTCTTTGTCATTGGGTCTATATCCTGGAACTCTTGCCCAACAGCACCATGGGAGTATCTACACCAGAAACTCACTATTATCTTGTCAGACACAATTAGACTTTAGATATACAGCCCAGAATCATTGAGGTGGATCTTGTGATGTGAATAAACAAACCAGAAAATGCCTTTTCAAATTGTGTCTTGGATATCTAATAACCTAGGGAATGAGTGACCAAGGGGTACAGGTGCACAGTTCTCTGAAAGTGACGACATTGGTGGGCAGGATGGTGAAGGTTTTCAACATGCTTGCCTTCACCGGTAAGGGTACTGAGCGTAGAAGTACAAGTCATAGGTGAGACCACATTTAGACATGGTATAGTATAGCACCGGAACAGGATCTTTGGCCCCCATGCCGATATGTTAAATGAATGTCCTCAGTCTACACTTGATCCATACCCTTCCATTTCCTGCATATCCACATGTTGATCCAAAAGCCTCAAATTCCACCATCACATCAGCCTCCACCACCACTCCTGGTAGTGTGTTCCAGGCACCCACCCATCTCTGTGTAAAAGATTTGTCCTGCATATCTCCTTTATACTTTGCCCGTCACACCTTATCTGGATAGCAAAAAGCAACCAAAGTTATTTGGAGTATTACATAGAAACATAGAAAATAGGTGCAGGAGGAGTCCTTGACTCCTCCCCATATGCCTTGACTCCACTAGCCCCTAGAGCTCTATCCAACTCTCTCTTAAATCTATCCAGTGATTTGGCTTCCACTGCCCTCTGTGGCAGGGAATTCCATAAATGTATTGTGTGCAGTTCTGATCACCCTCCTATGGAAAAGATAACATTAAGTTGGAAAGGGTGCAGAAAGATTCACAAATATTTTACCAGGACTCATGGGCCTGAGTTATAAGGAGAGGCTGGATAGGCTGGGATGATTTCCCCACGAGAAAGGGAGGCCGGGAAGTGACTTAATGGTACAAAATCATGAGCGGTATAGGAAAGATTTTAAGACTTTTTCCCAGCGTAGAGGAGTCCAGAATTAGAGGGCACATATTTAAGGTGGGAGAGGAACTATTTAAAATAAGACCTGAGAGGTAATTTCTTTATACAGAGGGTGGTGCATGCATGGAACAGGCTGCCAGAGGAAGGTGTAGAAAAGGGTATAATGGCGAAGTTTAAAAGGCACTTTGATAGTAAAGTTTGCGAGAGATACAAGCTTAATACAGGCAAATGGGACTTGCTCAGATATAGAACCAGGTTGGCATGGATAGGTTGCTGAAGGCCCCATGCTCACACTGTATGACTCTATGACTGGGTATTTGGCAGCCAACAGCTGGAAAAGTGACTGTCAAAAGAACCTGGCTGATATGGGTATACCAATATACTCGGGAAAATAACTTGTTACCTTACTCAGGATATCAAATTCGAAACACAGATTTTTTTTGTTTTTTTTGTTAATATTTTTTTATTAGAAGTAAATACATATTAAGACAATTTAAAATGTGAGAAGAAAAAACAAAAGAATATACTATTCATCACGTACATTCTTAATATTTTTAAAATTTACAGTCATTCTTGTTTGTACTTCTATATTTTTTATTATTTTTAATACAGGAAGAAATTAATAGAAATAAATAATAAAGGAAATTAAGAGTAGAAATAGAAAATCAATAATGTGAGTGGAGTTTTAAACATTCTATACTTCATTGGAGATATACCAGTGATCTATTATATATGATTCTTCATCCATTCCTCGTTCAGGTTTCAGTCAGGCCCTCGAACCGAGCCAATTTGTCCCTTTAGATAATCAATAAATGGAGACCATGTTCCTCTAAACTGGTCTAGCCTGTCCGAGAGGACAAGTCTTAATCTTTCCAAATGAAGTGTCTCCGACATTTCTGTAATCCACATTTTAATAGTGGGGGAGGTAGGACCTTTCCAAAATCTTAATATTAATTTTTTACCAATTATTAAACTATAATTGATAAAAATTCGTTGTTGTATTGTTAGTGATTGATCAGTTTCTAATATACCTAATATGATTAATTTTGAATCTGGATACAGATTTGTATTAACTACCTTCGAAATTATCTTAAAATTTTCTGACCAAAAATTAGTAATTTTTATACATTTGGTAAATGAGTGCATTAGGTTGGCTTCTAGGTGTTGACATTTATCACATATAGCAGAAACATTTGAGAAAATTCTGTTTAATTTGGACTTTGAGAGATGTAGTCTATGTAAAATTTTAAATTGTATCAGAGAGTCTGGCATTTAATGAACAGTAGTGTATATGTTGTAAACTTTC
The DNA here is from genome assembly GCA_963514005.1 of Raja brachyura. Next base: position 66,113,139 of record OY740786.1, read on the forward strand.
CTCCCATACTTCTAAACTGATTGTTTGTCCTAATTCACTTTCCCATGCTTGCCTATATATTTCCGACGTTGGTGCATCATTTTCCAATAAAATATTATAAATATATGATATTAATTTTTCTGTGTTCGGGTGTTTATTTAAACATTCATCTAGAATTTCTGTCTTTCTAAGTTCTTGTGTATTTGATTTAACATAATCTCTAATTTGTCAATATCTAAAATATTCTTTTGAGTGTAGTCCATACTTTTGTTGTAATTCTTGAAATGAAAGAAAAAGGTTTTCCCTGTAGAGATCCCGTATCTTATTAATTCCATAATTTTTCCATTGTGAAAAACCTTTATCCATCCTAGAGGGTTTAAAAGTAATAATGTTTGCAATATGAAGATCCAGTGGTATACATTCCAATTTTAAAGATTTCTTTAATTGTTTCCAAATACGTATCCCATTTTCTATTATTGGGTTTCCTCTATAAGTTTTTTTTTATGTAGTTTGGTATTAGCAAATAGAATCGAGCTAATTTCAAAAGGTAAGCAATCTCCCTTTTCCATTTTTAACCAATTTGGTTGTATATCTAATTCTTCCAACCAAAAATTCATATTTTTAATATTAACTACCCAATAATAAAACATAAAATTAGGCAGCGCTAAACCTCCACATATTTTTGCTTTGCATAGATGTTTTTTATTTATTCTATGGCTCTTATCGAAACACAGATTTCATAGGAACAGCAAGTGTTTCTATGTAGTGTATCATATAGTGCAGCAATCAGATCCCTATCAGATTCAAGAAAACCTTCATCATTCCAGTCCCCAAGAAGAATAAAGTGATCGCTTTCAATGACTACTGCTCAGAAACACTAACATCAACCATAATTAAGTTATTTGAAAGATTCCAAATGGCCCACATCTGCATCAGTCTTTTGACTCTAAGCTCTTCCTTCACCGCTATAATCCTAGATAAGTTCATCACTAAACTTCCGGATCTTGGCCTTGGGACTTCCATCTACAATTGGCTTTTGGAATTCCTGACCGGCAGATATCAATCGGATAATTGGTCATGACATTTCCACCAACCTGACCCTCAACTGGTGACCCTCAGATTTGTGTGCCTTACTCTACTCATTGTTCACCCATGACGTGATCAGGTGCAACGCTTACTCTAATGGCTAGTTTCCACATGATACCAATGAGATAAAGTATAGAAAAGAAATTGAGAATCAAGCCAAGCTATTTCACCATGTTCCACATTATAGAAGATTGCACAGACATGCGTATCTGACTATATGACTGACTTGGCAAATGAAATTCCTCGTATGTTGCAAAACATACTTGGCTAATAAAGTATTATTGTGATTGTAATTGTGATTAATTGTGGTTGATCTCATCTGGACAATCTATCAAAATGATATTATCAAAATGATGGAAAAGGCCACTGAGTGATAACTACCCAGTAATTGTTTGTTGATACTCGGCCTGTATGCCACAGGAAGCATTCCGTAATAGCAACCTCCATTTAGACAGCAACATTAATATGGTGTAGGAAGGAACTGCTGCCTGTCCCGCTGAGTTACTCCAGCTTTTTAGGTCTACCGTTGGTGACAGTATCCCTCAGTGCTGCACGAGATTACAATTAAGTTTAAAAAAAAATCACGCAAAGGGATTAGATAAGGGAAAATAAACTTGGTCAAAGCAGTAGCTTACAAGGTGCATTCTGAAAATGGAAATATGTTAGGGACATATTTAAGATATTTATGGATAGGGACAGAGAGGGCTCACGTGTTAAAATGCTAAATTGGGGTAAGGCTAAATTCAGGGTATGAGAGAAAGTCTCATTGGAGCAGGTTGTTTGAGGGGAAAGGAACATCAGCCATGTGGGATGTTTTTAAAAAGTGTGATGACTAAAGCTCAGGATATGCATGTCCCTGTGAAGGGCAAGGTGGGCAAATGTAAGGAAGCTTGGCTGATGAGAGAATTAGAGGCATTGGTTAAGAATAGAAAGGAAGCATGGGACAGGTATAGAAAGCTGGGATCAAGTGTATCCTTGGAGGAGGTTTGGGAACTAAGGAGCAAAGTGAAAAAAGAAATCAGAAGGGCAAAAAGGGGCCAGGAGATAGCTCTGGCAGACAGCATTAAAGCCAAGAGATTTTGTAAATACACTAGACCAACTGGGACCCGTTGGGTCCCTGTCACAATATTGCATCACTAACCCGTAGCCCCCATGGGAGGCGTGGTACCCCAACTCAACCCGCTGCCGATCGTAAAATTCCAGCACCACCCTGCCTCCCCTAACACTGGACTTTAAAAAAAAATCCAATTTCACGTCCCCAATTGCAATACCAATTCACCCTCCCCCTCCTGTCCTGCCAGGAGCTGGAGTAAGTGTTGTACAATGGTAACATTGTTGCAAAAATCGGTTGGAGGACAGTGATATCCCATTCAGGTGGAAGCACAGAGTGTTTCTGTATTGTAACTTTGTATCAAAGTCTGTTGGAAGCTGGTGCAGCAAGAATTTTAACAGTAAAAATCGTGTTAAAGCTGGCTTTTTTTAAACCTTGAAATATTAGTAACGTGAAATATAACATCAAATCTGATAGGAAACGATTAGACCGATGAAGGGAAAAAGCCGAGTAAAATTTTGCTACCGTGTTGGCAAATATACAATCACACAGACACATACACACAATTAGAAACAAGATGAGTTATAATAGTATACTAGACCAGCGTCCCCTCAACACGCAGCTGCGGGGGGGGGGGGGAGGTGCAGACTCTCTCGATCCCCCTTGATATTATATTAATATTATTCATTCGCTCCTTTAACCCCATCCCTATCCACTGACGCTTAGCCCTCAACTCGCAGGAGCGGCTAGAGAGAGAGGGAGAGGGTAGAGAGAGGGCATAGAGAGTGTAGGGGAGGGGGGGTGTCGGGGAGGGGTGTGTGTGGGAGGTGTGTAGGGGAGGGGGGGTGTGGGGCCCACCGGTAACCGGCCCTGGCTCCGACCGCACTCCTGGCTCCAGCTCCGGACTCACTCAGCTGCTCCCGTCCCCAGCGCCTTGTGGGGGTAGGGGAGGAGGTGTATGTGGGAGGGGTGTGGGTGGTAGGGGGGGGACGTGGGGGAGGCGGTGTGTGGGGGGAAGGGGTGTGTGGGAGAGGAGGTGTGTGTGGGAGAGGAGGTGTGTGTGTGGGAGAGGAGGTGTGTGTGAGGAGGGGGTTTGTGAGGGTATGGGAGGGGTGGTAGGGGGAGTGAGGGGGGTGTAGGGGAGGGGGGTGTGGGCTCACCGGTTCCCATCCCTGGCTCCGACCGAATGCCTGGCTCCAGGACCCGGCTCCGGACTCACTCAGCTGCTCGCCCCCGCCCGTGTAACACAGCCCACACTCCGCTGCTTCAGCTTTATTCTGGGCGGCTTCTGGACGTGCTCACGGCCTCCAGCGGGTGCCAGGAAGGGGCGTTACCTTTATGGTGACGACAGGCGAGAAGGCCAATCTGCTGATCTCACGATTTTTTAAACCTTCATAACTTTTGTAATCTTCCACCGATCAGAACACTTGGTGCCTTGGAGAAGAGAACGGTGAGTAAGATGGCGAAAAAATCCTACCGATATAGGGTACTGTTTTTGCACAAATTTTAAAACAACGCAGACCAGAAGTGATCAAGAGGAGAGTATTAGAAATAGTATAGATAGATACTAGACCAAGTGCAGACCCGTCAGCTCCCCCAATGCACCCGTCCCCTACCCATAGCCCCCATGGGAGGTGTGGTCCTCCAACTCAACCCGTTGCTGAAGGTAAGATTTGAGCACTCCTCAGCAAAGATCATAGCTCGTGAGCCTCCCCCAGCACTGGAGTTAAAAAATCAAATCCCAATCCGCAATACCAATTGACCCTACCCCTCCTGTCCTGCCAGGTGCTATGATGGCAACATTGTTGCAAATGTCGGGTGCACTTGCTGTGAGATGAAGTTCAGTGTTGCTGTCAGTGTTCCTGTCTTGCAACTTTGAATCAAAGTGTGTTGGAAGCTGGGAGGAATGATTTTTAACAGTAAAAACAATTTTAAATTCAAAGTATTTTTAAACATTTTCAGTAATGTCGAGAAATAAGGCCGGAATCTTTCAGATAATGCGATTTTTGCACGGGAAAAATCGGTGTTTTACCGTTAGCGTGTCGTTTTTTCGAGGAGATGTTATTACACACAAATACACACACAGACACAAATAAAGAAGCAAGATCAGAGTTTCAATAGTTACTGGACCAAGTGGGACCTATTGGGTCCCGTTCCGAAACTTGTCAGCGATTGGACAGACCCCCGCGTCCATCACATCACTGGCCGGTGGAGACGGGAGGGTGGGGGTCATTTTCCCACATAAGCCATAGGTGACTGGGCACTCTGAACCCAAGCACCAAGTTGTAAGCGGACGGAGGGGGGAGAAAAGGGAGCCAGGAGCGGGCAGCAGGGCACGCGTCAACAAAAGGACTTTAGTGGCTTCAATCCAGAGCCTGGGTGGGGGGGGGGGGGTTGTAGAGGGGTCGGAGGGTGATGTCATTCGCAGCGCGTGGAATATAGTGCGAGCAGAGTCATTGTGACGTGCCCATCTCGTTTATTTTCAAACATTTATGAACGTTTTCATAAATAACTCAAGAAATAAAGATCGAATTTCTCAGGTGAGACGATTTTGGACTCCACCGGATAAAGTACAAGAATATGTAAAAACTTTACCGTAAGGGCATCGTTTTTCGGAGCAGATGTGGTTGTACACACACCCATCCAAGATTAGACTTTTAATAGTTACTAGACCAAGTGCAGACCCGTTGGGTCTGCTCCCCCAATGTGTGGTTGCAGGGGAAAGGGGTGGCATGCGGTGTCACACACACTAACTACCCCCCCGCACACACGCTAACTACCCCCCTTAATATTATTAATTTGCTTGTTTTACCCCATAACCGCCCTATCCACTGACGAATAGCCCCCAACTTGCAGCACGTCTAGAGGGGGGGGGGGGTAGAGAGTGAGGGCAGAGAGAGAATGGGGAGAGACAGAGAGAAATGGGCAGAGACAGAGGGGGGTGGAGAGGGAGGGTGGGTGAGGGGGGAGGAGGATGGGTGAGAGCGTTGGGAGAGAGAGGGGAGGAGAGAGAGGAAGAGAAGGGGAGAGGGAGGGTGGGGAGGTGATGGGGTGGAGGGAAGGGGGTGAGGAGGGGTGGAGGGGGTTTAGGGGAGGGAGGGCGGGGGGTGGGGGAGAGAGAGAGGGAGGGGGGAGAGAGAGAGAGGGTAGAGAGAGAAGAGAGAGAGAGAGAAAGAGAGATGGGGAGAGAGAGATGTGGAGAGAGGGGGAGAGACAGAGAGAGCGAAATGCAACCGTGCGTCATGCATTCAGAATGTTCTGGAAATGAACCATTCGCGTCTCATGTACGAAAGCCGTCGGCAGCTCTATGGAATTCAGGGGAGGACCCACTCCACACACACAGCAGGTTTGATCTAAGCTGTCAATGAGGACAGCACATTTATTTTTAAAAAACTGTCTTTGAAATTAAAAGTTAATGTTAAGAATTAGTGATGTTAAGTGAGAAATAATTAAATCCAATGAAAAACAATGGAATCAACAACCTGGCAGGCTGGGGGGATGGGTCCAGGATGCAGTTGGGCCAGGTGCAAAGGCATTGTGAAGTCAGCAGGGCTAGGCCAGCAGCCAGGCTGGGGGGGGGGGGGGGGGGGGGGGGGGGGGGAGGGGGGCAGGGCCGGGCGGTGCCAGGCAGTTGGGCCAGGTGCAAATGCACTGTGAGGTCAGCAGCTGGGCAACCTTAATACTTTTTAAAATTTCAGTTTGGTGATAGATTTTAGTAAATATCTTGGGAAATAATCGATCAAATTTATCGAGGATTGGATTTTTGAAATCATAACGAAAATTTCTACCAGAAGATGTAAAAATTTCACTGTTATTGTAACATCAGCCGCTGGCAAGCGGCGATTATATTTTAAAAAGTGAGTTTTGTGAACAACTTTACTCAAAATCTGGGGAAATAACTGACCGAATTTAGAGGGGAGTGCATTTATGAAATCCCTATGAAATGTAAGTTAAATCCCTACCGAAATTGTAAAAATCTCTGCGTTTTTGCGTCTGGTTTTTGAGGAGATACGTTTCAAAGGCAAAATTACATACCCACACCCACACACAGAGTTTTAATGGATACTAATGGATCCATTAGTGGATGGGGGGGGGGGGGAGAGAGAGGGGGGGGGGAGGGAGAGAGAGGGGGGGGGAGAGAGAGAGAGGGGGGGGGAGAGAGAGAGAGGGGGGGGAGAGAGAGAGAGGGGGGGGGAGAGAGAGAGGGGGGGGAGAGAGAGAGGGGGGGAGAGAGAGAGAGGGGGGGAGAGAGAGAGAGGGGGGGAGAGAGAGAGAGGGGGGCAGAGAGAGGGGGGGAGAGAGAGGGGGGGAGAGAGAGGGGGGGAGAGAGAGGGGAGAGAGAGAGGGGGGGAGAGAGGGGGGGAGAGAGAGAGGGGGGGAGAGAGAGGGGGGGAGAGAGAGGGGGGGAGAGAGAGGGGGGGAGAGAGAGGGGGGAGAGAGAGGGGGGAGAGAGAGGGGGGGAGAGAGGGGGGGAGAGAGAGGGGGGGAGAGAGAGGGGGGGAGAGAGAGGGGGGGAGAGAGAGGGGGGGAGAGAGAGGGGGGGAGAGAGAGGGGGGAGAGAGAGGGGGGGAGAGAGAGGGGGGGAGAGAGAGGGGGGAAGAGAGAGGGAGGGAGAGAGAGGGGGGAGAGAGAGGGGGGAGAGAGAGGGGGGAGAGAGAGAGAGAGGGGGGGAGGGAGAGAGGGGGGGAGAGAGAGAGAGGGGGAGAGAGAGAGGGGGGGAGAGAGAGAGGGGGGGAGAGAGAGGGGCCACGCAATGAGAAGGTGGCCCCGGCGGCCATTACTCCCTCTGGATCTTTGATCTGAAGGCGAAAAAATGACTGAGTGGGGGAGGGGGGGGGGAAAGGGCGGTGGAAAGCTGGGGGAATAATTGATCAAATTTAGAGAGGAGCCGATTTCCGAAATCATAAGTTAAATCGCCAGTGAAATATGTAAAAGTCTCCACGTTTTTGCGTCTGGTTTTCAAGAAAATACGTTTCAAAGGCAAAATGACACACACACACACAGAGTTTTAAAGGTATATAGAGATATAATATGGCTAGACCAAGTGGGTCCCATCTCCTCAATGTGCGGTTGTGGAGGGTGGGGGAGGAGGGGCGGCCTGCAGCATCACCCCTCACACACACACACACTAACCACCCCCCTTGATATATTAATATTATTAATTGGCTCTTTTTACCCCATCCCCGCCCTATCCACTCATGCATAGCCCCTAACTCACAGGCGTGTGTAGAGAGGAAGAGGGGCAGGAAGAGGGGGAGGAAGAGGGGGGAGGGGGGAAGAGAAGTGAAGGGGGGGGGAGGGAAAGAGGGGGAGGAGAGAGTGGGGTGGAAAGAAAGGAGGGGAAGAAGGGGGGGAAGGAGATGGGGAGAGGAGAGAGTAGAGGAGGAGGGGGAGAGCGGGGAGCAGGCAGCGGGGAGCGCGTCAACCAAAGGACTGCATGTTTAGCGGCTTCAATCCAGAGCCCGGGTGGGGAGGATGACCGACCAAGCGGGGCTGACTGCAATCGGGCGGGGCCACGGCGGGCGGGGACCAAATGACTGCGTGTCGGGGGGGGGTGGGGGGGGACATAATGGGGGTGCAGCACGAGGAAAACAGTGCGCAGCAGGCCGCACGATGCAGACCCATTGTGACGTCATCAGCTCATTTATTTTCAAAGATATTTCAGATTTGTGAACATTTTCATCAATAACTCAAGAAATAGAGCTTGAAATGTTCTGGTAAGCCAATTTCAGAATCCACATGATAAAACTCTACAGGAAAATGTAGAAATGGTACCGTTAGAGCGTTGTTTATTCGAGCAGATGTGATTATACACACCCACACACATCCAAGATCAGAGTTTTAATTGTTACTAGACTAAGTGGGACCTGCAGCGAGCAGGCTGCTGGGCCCAAGGCGAGAGGGCTGCGGGGCCCACGTCGAGCGGGCGGCGGAGACTCGAGGGTGGCCATGGGCGGGCGCGATCTGAAGACGGTCAAAAGCAGCAGAGGGCTGGCCGATCGTGGCTTCCGCGAGGGGAAGCCCGCCCACACGCGTGACAGACGATTGGGCGGGGGAGACGAAGAGGAGATCGTCCCCCGTGACGGCCAGAGATCGCCAGGTTGCATCGGGATCACCAGCGACGAAAAGGCGTCACGATTCCCCGAGTGCCTGCAATCGATGGAGGAATCGCAGGTCTCCATAGACGGCTTCTCCCAGAGGGAGTAATGGCCGCCATGGCCACCTTCCCATCCCGCTGCCCGCACCCTCGCGGCCATAACGACCGCCGTCATGTTCTAGAAATTCAAGGAGCCCAACAGAGTGCACAGCACGACCTGAGCAGCAGTTTAAAAACGCTAAGTGACAAATTTAAAGAACTAAAAGTTAAGAAGCCAAGAAGTACAGGAGACAGAACAGGGGTGACGTCACTAGCAACGTGTGCAGAGGCAGGCAGTCAGATCCATTGTGAGACCATCTTGTTTATTTTCCAAGTTATTTGAGATTTGTGAACATTTTCCTAAATAACTCGAGAAACAATGCATGAAAGTTTCAGATAAAGTGACTTTTGACATCATGGCGTAAATCTCTATCGGAATATGTAAAAATGTCACCGTTAGCGCGTCATTTTGAGGAGATGTGAAATGCACACGAACATCACACACACACAAATACGCACACATCCAAGATCAGAGTTTTATAAGTATAGATACAGGTAAGTATAGAGTACTCCTATTCTTGCGGTAGGCAAACTGATAGGGGTCCAGTGTGGGAGGTAGGCAGCCTTTGAGGTGTGCCAGGACCAGCCTCTCGAAGCACTTGGTGATGATGGGAGTAAGTGCAACTGGGCGGAAGTCGTTGAGGACTGCAGTGGACTGTTTTGGCACCGACACGATGGAGGTGGTTTTCAGGCATGTGGGGACAACTGCTTGGGCAAGTGACAGATTGAAGATGTCAGTCCAGACGTCTGTCAGCTGTGCAGCACAGGTCCTGAGGACGCGCCCAGGGATGCAGTCAGGGCCAGCAACCTTGCGTGCATTAATCCTACTCAGTGCTAGATACACGTCGTAGGAGGTGAATGTGAGGGGCTGGTGATCAGCAGGGAGCATAGCCTTGATGGCCATCTCTTGGTTGTCCCTGTGAAAGCGGCCAAAAGTGGTTGAGCTCCTCAAGGAAGGATGAGTCGCTGGATGTGCGGGTGGTGTTGGTGGGTCTGAAGTCCGTGATGGCCTGGATGCCTTGCCACATGCGTCGGGGGTCGGAGTTGTTGTTGAAGTGCTCCTCAATCCTAAGCTTGTATCTATGCTTGGCCATCTTGATGCCCCTCTTCAGGTTAGCCCTGGATGAACTGTAGGCTCGAGCATCGCCTTACCTGAAAGTGGTGTCCCGTGCTTTCAGCAGTAGCCTGACCTCGCTCATCCATGGCTTCTGATTCGGGAATGTGGTAATCCGTTTGAGGGTGGTGACACTGTTGATGGTGGAGTTGATAAACTCCAGAACAGAGGATGTATAAGTGTCGGGGTACACAAAAGGCTGGAGAAACTGAGCGGGTGCAGCAGCATCTAAGGAGCGAAGGAGATAGGCAACATTTCGGCCCGAAACCCTTCTTCAGACTGATGGGAGGTGGGGGGCGGGGAGAAGAAAGGAAAAAGGAGCCCGAGGCCTGGGGGAGAGGTGGGAAGGGGGGGGGGAGACAGCAATGGTTAACGGAATTGAGAAAATTCAATGTTCAAGCCCAGAGGTTGCAGACTCCCCAAGCGGAATACGAGGTGCTGTTCCTCCAATTTGCGGTGTTGCTCACTCTGGCCGTGGAGGATGCCCAAGACAGAGAGGTCGGATACGGAATGAGAGGGGGAGTTGAAGTGCTGAGCCACCGGGAGGTCGGGTTGGTTATTGCGGACCAAGCGGAGGTGTTCGGCGAAACGATCGCCACGCCTCCGCTTTGTCTCACCGATATAGATCAGCTTGCATCTAGAGCAGCGGATGTAGTAGATGTGGTTGGAGGAGGTGCAGGTGAACCTCTGTCGGACCTGGAAGGACTGCTTGGGTCCCTGAAAGGAGTGGAGGGGGGAGGTAAAGGGACAAGTGTAGCATCTCTTGTGGTTGCAAGGGAAAGTGCCCGGGGAAGGGTAGAATTGACTAGGGTGTTGCGGAGGGAGCGGTCTTTGCGGAAGGCAGACGGGGGTAGATGGGAAGATGTGGCGAGTGGCGCGGTTACGTTGGAGATGGCAAAACTGGCGGAGGACTATGTGTTGTATGTGCCGGCTGGTGGGGTGAAAGGTGAGGACCAGGGGGACTTTGCCCTTGTTGTGAGTGGGGGAATGGGGAGAGAGGGCAGTGTTGCGGGGTATGAAGGAGACCCTGGCGTGAGCCTCATCTGTAGTGGGGGAGGGGAATCCACGTTCTCTGAAGAATGAGGACATTTGTGATGACCTGGTGTGGAACACCTCATCCTGGGAGCAGATGCGGCGTAGACGGAGGAATTGGGAATAGGGGATGGAGTCCTTACAGGAAGCAGGGTGGGAGGAAGAGTAGTCCAGGTAGCTGTGGGAGTCAGTTGGTTTGTAGTGGATGTCGGTCAAGAGTGTATCACCTGCAATAGAGATGGTGAGGTCAAGGAATGGTAGGGAAGTTTCGATGTATAAGTGTCTATGTCTGTGTGGGAGTCGAAGGTGGCCTGGGCTGCAAACACATTCCAGTCAGTGTTTCCAAAACGCTGCTGAAGTGCGGAGTCAGCCTCCTCTGACCAAACTTTAACTGTTCTCACTGTGGGTTTTACCCGTCTGATGAGTGGTGAGTACTTAGGGAGCAGGAACAATGAGAGGTGATCAGACTGACCAAGGTGGGGGAGGGGAAAGGCTTTGTAAGCTTCAGCCATATTTGTGTAGACTTTGTCCAGTGTCTTGTCTTCTCTAGTGGCAAAGGAGACATGTTGGTGGAATTTTGGGAGTACAGTCTTCAGGTTGGAGTGATTGAAGTCACCCGCAACAATGAAGGCTGCCTCGGCGTTGTGAGTCTGTTGTTTGCCAATGGCAGTATGCAGTTCTTTCATTGCAAGCTTAGCATTAGTGTCAGCAGGAATATTGGCTGCAGTCACAACCGTGGAGGTGAACTCTCTGGGCAGATAGAACCGTCTGCATTTAACCAAGAGGAACTCTACGTTAGCAGAGCAGTGACTCTCGATGATGGTGGTGTCTGTGCACCATGCTTTATTTACATAAATGCACAGACCCCCACCTCTGGTCTTTCCGGTGTTCTGTCCACTCGGAGTATAAGACGCCCCGTTAGCTCGATGGCACTGTCAGGAACATCAGTGTTCAGCCAGGTTTCAGTGAAGATCAGGATGCTGCAGTCTTTGATCCAGTTGTGGGAGGTAATCAGTAGCCGAAGTTCGTCCACTTTATTTGTCAGTGAGCGTAGGAATCGATGGCCTGTGTGGGGCTCGTTCTAGCCTAGCCTTGAACCCACCTCGGCATCCTCGGCGGTGCTTGTGTTCTCGTCGCCGTCTGTGGGTGCTTCCGGTCAGCCGAGCTGATTTGGTGCACTTCGCAGGTCCACTAGACTTTAAAATTACAATGCCAATTCACCTTCCCCCTCCTGTCCTGCCAAGAGCTGGAGTAAGTGTTGTATGATGGCAACATTGTTGCAAATGTCAGGTGGAGAACTGTGATATCCAATTCGCGTCAAAAGTTGATGGAAGCACAGTGTTCCTGTATTGCAACTTTGTATCGAGGTTTGTTAGAAACTGGCAGGAAAGATTATAACAGTAAAAATCTTGTGAAAGTTTGGCTGTTTTAAGTCCTTGAAATATCAATAACTTGTGAAATATCATATCAAATCTGAAGGAAACTTGACAAGTACGACGACGGGAAAAAGCTAAAGTTGTACAAAAAGTTTAGCGCTACCGTGTACCGTTTTGGCGTAGATACAAATCACACAGACAGACAGATACATAGAAACAAGATGAGACTTTTAATAGTACATATAGATTAATCTTTTTACAATACTGAAGAGATTTTGAGGAACGAGGTTATTATTCAGGATTTTACACTACTACATTGTTCTTAACAAAAATCTGCCCATCATGTGTAACCTTACAAAGAACAGATATAACATAGATAACTTCTAGACCAAAAGTCAAAAACATTTTTCATAACAGACAAATTTCCATCGTTTTACCACCATTTTGGACACCAAAAATGTGACATTTAGATATGAATATTTAATTCATAAATAAACTTCATATGGCCCCTCATACATATAGGTTTTGATAATGATCTAGGGAAATATCTTCATCTCAATACCAGGAGAAAAATACAGTAACATGTCTGGTATTCCGCCTAGTAAACAGTCGTTGTGCTTGGTGTCCATTGTCACAATGACTGTTATCGGGATTGGTACTTCCGTAAATTAAGCCACGGTGTCGCCAAACCTCTAATGCTTTTCAAAAACCCAAAGAGGTATCTTATGCTAGTAGCGATTTTTGGGCGAGTTCATTATTTCTTCTTATTCACCAATTTAATATACCAAAAACATCGTGGTGTCAAAAACGGAACGACCGTTTACGATATATTTTCCGACTTTTTAAAATCAATTAAAAAAAATGTTTGGTCATCAAGACTAAGAAACTGTGCCAATCTTCAATTTGGCAACACACTGTCTCTTGTTTACATTTCGTACGGACCAAGTCGCTAACTTCATTCCTTCATGTCAACTTCCGGAGGCTCCATAACGACCGTTACAGAGACATTTTACTTACTAAAAAATCATCCAAAATCAAACCTTCTGAAGTACCATCGGCCATCGATATAGCTCAAATCCACAAGGTAATGTACCGTTTAGATCACATTGGTGAAAATGTTTGTTTTTCGCTAACAATGTAACGTTCGTTTTCTGGGGCACCAAATCTTTGAGCGTCCACTGCAACGTACGTTTGCGTGTATGATGTGTAACGCGCGTAGAGGTGTCCACTCAGATGGATGCACTATTCTACTACATGATCAGGTGAATGAGGTGAAAACGGTGTTTGCAATTTTATTGTTCCATGTGGTATTCATAAACATAGAAAGGAATAAGAAATATGTGCGCTTACTGTGCCAACCAGGTCACTGGTGGACAACACGCGACAACTGTTACACAAAATGTATTTGTGTATTCTGATGTCATTTTTGGAAACTTTCCAGATAATACACTATCTTTTCTTATATTTTTTGTTGATACAATGTTAGTCATGAACCCAATAAAGTGTTTGCCAACTTTTTTTAAGGAATTTGAAATTTGACCCCCTTTGTCACATTATTGTGTGCAGTATTGTAAAAAGACACATATAGATTAGGGGAAAAAGGTAACTAGAGAGTGGAACCACTCAGGTTTCAAAGTGGTCAACACTGTGCGGAGCCGCAGGAAATGGGCAAGGTCCTCAAATAACATTTCTCCTCTGCATTTCCCGAGAAGACAGGACGGTGCAACTTGGGGCAGTCAATGGAAGTGTCTTGAGAGCAGTTAGTGTTACAGTCAAAAAGGTGCAGAAGGTACTATTGTGTATGAAGGTAGACAAATCTCCAGGGCCTGATCATATATAACCGAGGACATTGTGGTAAACCACAGAGGAAATTGCGGGAGCCCTGGTCGAAATTTACAAGTCGTCTTTAACTACAGGAGAGGTGCCAGTAGACTGGAGGGTGGCAAATATTGTCCCTTTATTCAAGAAGGGCTGCAGGGAAAATGCTGGGAACTATAGGCCAGTGAGGTTAACATCAGTAGTTGGCAAATTAGAGAGAGTATTCTGAGGGATAGGATATACAGGCATTTAGACGGACAAGGGCTGATTAGGGATAGTCAGCATGGTTTTGTAAGTGGGAGATCGTGTCTCACAAATCTGATTGAGTTTTTTGAAGACATGACCAAAAAGGTCGATGAGGGCAGAGCTGTAGATGTTGTATATATGGACTTCAGTAAAGCATTCAACAAGATTCCTCATGGTCTATTCATCTGCTCTATTATAGACCACCTTAATCATAAGATGCAAGACGTAAAAGTGAAAACTGGGGGTGAAGGAATTACGTACTGTAGTTGGAATGTTAAGGGAATTAATGAAACCATCAAGAGAGGCAAAGTATTAGCTCATTTAAAATCGCTTAAAACAGATGTAATATTCCTCCAGGGGACTCATCTTAAAAAGGAAGCGCAACATAGACTGAAAACAAAATGGATTGCTCAAATGTATCATTCTTCATTCACACATAAATCTAGAGGGGTTGCAAAATTAATCCGTAAAGGTATACCTTTCAAACATATATCAACTATAGAAGATATTGACGGTAGATATATTGTAGTAGTAGGCGAGTTATACTCAAAAAAAGTGACTCTCCTTAATGTATATGGACCAAATTTTGATAGCCCATTGTTCTTCAAGAGAATACAATACTATTCCGGAATGTACACAAAATAATTTAATAATTGGTGGAGATTTAAATTGTACACTAGATTCTTACTTAGACAGATCATCAACTTAAAGAAAATCAAAATCTCAGTCAAGTGAATTTTTAAACTCATATATTAACACTACCAACATTAAGGATGTCTGGAGAATTGAAAATCCATCCGGACGAGAATATTCATTTTATTCACCTGTGCATAAAACATATTCAAGGATAGACTATTTCTTAGTAGATTCTAAACTTATTCCATTTACCTACAACTCGCAATATCATAACATTATCATTTTGAACCATGCTCCATTAACGTTTATGATTAAAATAAACGGAATGGACAAGAAACAGACACAATGGAGACTTAATCCTCAAATTTAAAATGAAAAGGTAAGTTGTGAATATCTTGTAAAACAGATTAATATGTTTTTCGAGGTCAATGACCAGCCTGAAATTTCTACCTCCCTTCTCTGGGAAACATTTAAAGCATTTATACGAGGGGCATTAATCTCCTCCCAGGCATTTCTTAATAAAGAGAAATTAGGGCTAAACAACAGACATTGGAAATGGAAATAAGGCAATTAGACATAGAAAATGCAGGAGCACCTTCATTGGCAAAACATAATAAAATTGCAGCACTGAAATACAAGTTAAATAAAATGTACTCTGACCAAGTGATAAAACTTCATCAACATACAAAACAATTAAATTTTGAATTTGGTGATAAACCACAAAAACTATTAGCACGGCAGCTTCGTAAATTGGACGGGGAAAAATGATTCATAAGATTGGATCAGATAAGGGAGAAATATTAACACTCCCTAAAGATATTAATGACAGATTTTCACAATACTATCAATATCTTTATTCAACTAAAGTGACAGAACAACAGGAATGGAAGCATTTTTACAGAAATGTAACCTTAAAGGTTTAGATCTGCAAGAGCAAGAACTATTAGGTGCTGAAATAACGATAAAAGATATCGAAGAGTCAATTAGATCTTTAAAAAAATGGAAAGGCCGCAGGCCCCGATGGCTTAAGCTCCGAATTTTATAAAAAATGTTATGATCTGATTTCTCCACGCTTGCAAACACTGTATAAACACGTTTATACTCAACAGAAACTCCCGGAAACTTTAAACGAATCTACAATAATACTTATACCCTAAACTGATAAGGATCTGGAAGACCCGGCCTCATATAGAGCAATAGCTCTATTAAATACTGATCAAAAATATTAACCAAAATCCTATCTCATAGATTGAGCTTAGTGATTAACAAATTAATACACCCCGACCAAACAGGTTTTATCCCAAAACGTCATTCATTCTACAATCTGAGACGATTATTTAATATTATATACTCAAATAGAATTGCTAATGCAGATCTAGCAATTCTTTCGCTAGATGCTGAAAAAGCCTTTGATCAGCTAGAATGGTCATATTTATTTTCGGTCATGGAAAAATTTCAATTGGGCGAGAAGTACTGTACATGGGTTAAACTTTTATATTCTAACCCAACAGCTAGAATACTAACAAACCAAGTGTTATCAACTAAATGTAATCTTTCTAGAGGTTGTAGACAAGGATGCCCGCTATCTCCATTATTATTCGCTCTTGCAATTGAACCACTCGCAGAAAGTGTCATAGCTCACGCAGAAATACATGGGTACAATACTAAAGACACAATGAACAAAATCTCTTTATATGCAGATAATGTATTAATATATATTACAAAGCCAGAAACTAGTATTCCAAATTTATTATATCTAATAACCCAATTTGGTCAGTTTTCAGGATATAGAATTAATTAAAATAAAAGCGAAATCATGCCAATAATGGAACTCAATTTATATACACTACAACAATCACCTTTTCAAATAGTTGAGGACGTATACTTCTTTATTTAAATCAAATTTCCCACCTTACTGAATAAACTAAACAAGAATATTCAACATTGGAAAACACTTCCCATTTCAATGTTCGGTAGAATTAATGCTATAAAAATGATCTTTTTGCCGCAATTATTGTACTTATTCCAGTCAATCCCGATATATATTCCAAAATCTTTTTTTTAAAAAGTAGACTCTACTGTTACAAGTTTCATCTGGGATTATAAGAATCGTAGAATAAGTAAAAAACATTTATGTAAATCAAAGATTAATGGAGGTTTAGCTCTACCAAATTTTGTTTTATTTTTGGGCAGTCCATATTAAAAACATGAATTTTTAGCTGGAAGAAATGGATCAACAACCAGACTGGTTAAGGATGGAAAAGGAGGACTGTTTACCTTTTGAAATCGGTTTGATTATGCTTGCACCGACAAAATTGCACAAAAAAAACCTACAGGGAAAACCCTATACATAGTGGTACACGAATCAGGAAACAATTAAAAAAGGCTTTAAAACTTGGATAATATACCACTCTGTCTCCCTATTGTAAACAATCCCTTATTCAAACCTTCCATGCTGGATAAAGGTTTCACACAATGGAAAAATTATGGAATTAAAAAGATGGAACATCTTTATAAGAAAGGCACTTTTTTTTAAATTTCAGGAGTTACAACAGATTTATGGATTACACTCAAATACTTTTTTCGATATCTACAACTCAGAGATTATGTTAAATCAAATACACAAGATTATAGGAATAGGGAACCAGAAATCCTTGATGAATGTTTGAATAAGCATCCTAATACAGAAAAACTAACTTATATTTATAATATCCTTTTAGATAGCGAGGTACCATCGACGGAATCACATAGACATACATGGGAAAATGAATTAAGCCAACCCATAACGAAAGATATTTGGGACAAAAGTTTACAATATATACATCAATACTCGTTAAATGCCAGACATGCTTTAATACAATTTAAAGTATTACACAGATTACATTACTCAAAAGTTA
Source organism: Raja brachyura (assembly GCA_963514005.1). The sequence continues at coordinate 66,130,570 of OY740786.1, forward strand.
AACTGAATAGAATCTTTCCACATGTCTCTCCTATCTGCGATAAATGTCAGCATCTAGAGACTAACTTAACACATACTTTTACAAATTGTATAAAAATTAAAAATTTCTGGATTGAGATTTTTAGAATATCTTCTGAAGTTATTAATACTAAACTGGATCAGGACTCAAAACTAATAATACTTGGAATATCAGAACGAAGTTTAACACTTACAACAAGCCAAAGAAATTTCCTAGATTACAGTATAATAATCGGGAAGAAATTAATATTAAAATTTTGGAAAGGCCCTATAACCCCCACAATTAAAATGCGGATTATGGAAATGTCGGAGACCCTACACCTGGAAAGAATCAGATTTGCCTTAATGGACAAACAAGAACTCTTTGTTAGAATATGGTCTTCTTTCATCGATTACTTAAAAGGGTAGATTGGTTAGGCAGGGGAACCTAACTGAAACTTGGACTCGGGATCAGATGAAAAGTTATACTCTATATTCCTTGATCTTATCTCTAATGATGTATTAATGGTAAATTATTCCATTCCTTATGATTTTTTTGGGACTTTTTTTCTCTCTTTTTTTTATTACTCTTAACCTATTTAAAAAAAAACTAATAGAGGCAGAATGATTCAATTGATAATATTAATAATGTATGATTGATGTGCACAAAACATTTCTACCGTAATATGTGTTTGCCAATTTATTGCTTACCTCTAATAAAAATATTTAAAAATTAAAAAAAATTCCTCATGGAATGAGGCTGTACTGTAAGGTTAGATCGCATGGGATCCAAGGAGAGATAGCTGAATGGATAGAAAATTGGTTTAATGGTAGGAAGCCGAGGGTGATGGTGGAAAGTTGCTTCTCGGACTGGAGGCCTGTGACTAGTGATGTGCCTCAGGGTTCCATGCAGGGCCCGTTACATTTTGTCACCTACATCAATGATTTGGATGAGAATATACATGCCAAGATTCGCAAGTTTGCAGATGATACAAATGTGGGTGGTTTTGCATAGTGAAGATGGTCATGAAAAATTGGAGCTGGATCTTGATCAATTGGCCAAGTGGGCTGAGGAATGGTTGATGGAATTTAATGTAGAAAAATGTGAGGTGATGCATTTTGGTAAGTCTAACATGGGCAGGACCTACACAGTGAATGGTAGGGCTCTGAGTAGTGATGTAGAGCAAAGGGATGTAGGAGTGCAGGTGCATAGCTCCCTGAAGGTGGAGTCGCAGGTAGATAGGGGGCCAAAAAGGCTTTTGGCACATTGGCCTTCATCAGCCAGAGAACTGAGTATAGAAGTTGGGAGGTCATGTCGCAGTTGTATAAGGCGTTGGTGAGGCTGCATTTTGGAGTATTGTGTTCCGTTCTGGGCACGATGTTGTCAAACTGGAAAGGGTACAGAGAAGATTTATGAGGATGTTGCCAGGTCTAGAGGGTCTAGAGGGTCTGAGCTATAAGCAGGGGTTGAGTCGGCTGGGACTCTATTCCTTGGAACTCAGGAAGATGAGGGGTGATCTTATAAAGATGTACAAGATCATGAGAGGAATAGATCGGGTAAATGCACAGCCTCTTGCCCAGAGTAAGTGAATCGACGACCAGAGGACATCAATTTAAGGTGAAGGGGAAAAGATGCAATGCAAACAGAGAAGTAACTTTCTCACACAAAGGTTGGTGGATGTATGGAACAAGCTGCCAGAGTAGGTAGTTGAGGCAGGGACTATCCCAACATTTAAGAAGCAGTTAGACAGGTACATGGATAGGACTGGTTTGGAAGGACATGGACCAAATGCCGGCAGGTGGGAACAGTGTAGCTGGGATGTGTTGGCCGGTGTGGGGTAGTTGGGCCAAAGGGCCTGTTTCCACACTGTATCACTATATGACAGATTTTAGAAGATAATTCCAGACATGAGAGCCTTGTTTGCTTAAGGCAAAGCAACCATTCAAATTCAGTGTCCCCGAGGTCAGAATAGCGAGAGCAGATATATATGTACAGGAATTACAAGACTAGGTAAAATTACAGAATGAAAGATATGAGATAATTTCCTGATGTAAGTTTATTAACAGGAAAGTTAACATTTCTCTCTTCACAGATGATGTCCGACTCAGAGTACTTCCATCATTTACCGCTTTTAATTTATATTTTCAGTATTTGCCATATTCACTTTTAGATTATTAGCAAGGAATTAAACTTTGAAATGATTTGATACAAACTTGGATCCAGTTACAGCATGGGGAATGAATGAGCATCTGACAGCACTGGGCCTCCACTTGCTGGAGTTTAAAAGGCTGAAGGGGGGGGGGGGGATCCATTGAAACTTACAGAATAATGAAAGGCATAGAGCGGATATGGAAAGGATGTTTCCACTGGTGGGAGAGTCTAGACCAGAGGTCATAGCCTCAGAATTAAAGGGTGCTCTTTTAGAAAGGAGGTGAGGAGGAATTTATTTTGAGTCAGAGGGTACTTAATCTGTGGAACTTATTCCCACAGAGGGCTGTGGAGGCCGTCAGTGGATATTTTTAAGACAGATATACACAAATTCTTGATTAGAACAGGTGTCAAAGGTTATGGGGAGAAGGCAGGAAAATGGGATTAGGAAGCAGAGGTCAGCCATGATTGAATGGCCGAAAGGCCTAATTCTACCCCTATAACGGGCAATAGTAGTTCAAAATGATATAATTTATATAGATAAATAGAGGGAATATAGCCAAAAAAAAGGATTGAGTAAGCAACTCTATACATAACAATGGAATGGATCACTCTCTCAAACCAATCACCTTTTTCATAGTTCCTTCGGAAAGGTTTAGAGGGATATGGGCCAAACATAGTGAGGTGGGACTAATGAAGATGGGTCATCTTAGTTGGCACAGGCAGGTTGGGCCGTATGTGCTGTATGATTCTATGGTGAAGATCTTAGCAGGGGATAAACTGAGCCATTATTGGTATTGGTTTATTATTGTCACACGTACATAAATGCATTCAGTTTTGTTTTGTGTGTTATCCAGCCAAACAGCTGATGAATACAATCAAACCATACATGTACAACTGGTAGTGCAAAGAGAAAACTAGTGTACAATATAGTACTATAGCTACAGATTAAATAATAGTGCAAGGGCCACAACAAGTTAGATTGGGACAACACAATTTGTTTACGAGAAATCAGTTTAATAGTCTGATAATAGTGGGGAAGAAGCAGTTTTGGATGCAATTGTACATGCTTTCAAGCTTTTGTACCTTTCACCCGATAGAAGAGAGTAGGAATGACTGTGGTGTCCTTTCTGTGCATTTAATCTTCAGTGTGAGGCAAACAATCTAATATCATAGAGTCACCAAAAGATTCAAGCTTGCAAAGTAAAACAGTGCATCTTTATTTTAAGAGTTTTAATTTAATATTGCCCATAGGAAGAATAGGAGGGCCTTGAGAGATGGATAGTTAGGGGACAATGGTACTGGTGCAGGCAAGAAAAGCTATTGTAGGTAGTTTTGTGTGTTTACCCTGGTAGGAATGTAACCAAAGTACTATTGACACAGTAATTATATATCATAACAAGTACTTTCATTAGAATATATACAGAGACAATCGAAAAGAGTACTATAGGCTCCGAGTCGTAAGTTCGACTAACTAACATGGCTGCCCGCATTCCACCAGGTGGTAGTGTGGAAGCCTGACATGGATTATGGATCAGGTCAGCAGCAAAACCAGACATGGCTCAAATCAGCAATAGTTTGATCTACATCCCCCTTCTTAGGCTTTTGACCAGAGGGCAAACATAAAGAATGAAGTAATATGTATATAAAGCTATAAAATTCCAATCATCTACAATAAAACAATGGAGGATGTATTGCAAGTAATATAAGTAATGTCAGTTATAGTTAGAGTCCAAGATCTGCATCTAGACATAATCCCCATATCTAGCCACAGGCTTGCTGACCCGCCTTCAGCCGTACCCCTCACAGGAGATGTCGCCACAGGCATGGCCTCCATCGGGAGTTTCTTATCAGGCGACTTCAGCTACCTTCCAATCCACAGGAACTGAACCCGAGTCTATAGAACATTGGAAAATTATCACCAATGCATCCACGATTTCTAGAGCCACTTCCTTAAGTACCGTGGGATGCAGACCATCAGGCCTTGGGGATTTATCAGCCTTCAGTCACATCAGTCTATCCAGCGCCATTTCCTGCCTAATGTGGATTTCCTTCAGTTCCTCCGTCACCTCAGATCCTCTGACCACTTTCTTCCTACGAGGAATGAACTGATCCTGCACCTCCTGTATTATTCCTAGAAACACCTGCCATTTTTGTTCCACTATCATCCCTGCTAGTGTATCTTTCCAGTCAACTTTGGCCAGCTCCTCCCTCATGGCCCCATAGTCCCCTTTATTCAACTGCAACACCGACACCTCCGATCTACTCTTCTCCCCCTCCAATTGTAGATTAAACCTGACCATGTTATGGTCACTGCCTCCTAATGGCCCATGAACCTCGAGGTCCTTTATCAAATCCGGTTCATTACATAACACTAAATCCAGAATTGCCTTCTCCCTGGTAGGCTCCAATACAAGCTGTTCAAAGAATCCATCATGAAGGCACTCTACAAAGTCCCTTTCTTGGGGTCCAGTACCAACCTGATTTTCCCAGTCTCCCTGCATGTTGAAATCTCCCATAACAACCACAGAATTACTTTTACTACATGCCAATTTTAACTCCTGATTCAACTTGCGCCAGGCTACTGTCACATGTCCCTCATTCAGATAATCGTTTCCATCCTCTGTCCATAACACATCAACTGGGTCATTGCATAATCACACTGAACTTGCCTCAATGTTACCGGCTCATTTACTGGCAGGATATGTCATCGGTTTCATCTGTAGAGACCTCCGCCAGATTGAATCAAATAAGACCTTGGTGCCAGAAACACCTCCTTGACCGTGCCATAAGGTCATACTCCTTCTGGGTTTGGAGACGGGCCACCTGGCACTCCGACAATGGTTGGAGAGGACAACTAGAATGGTCATAGTACGCCTTCTGCGTCAGTCTTTTACGCTGCAGACACGCCCGAACCACCTCGGCACGCAGACTTGTGGCCTGCCCGTTCGACTGGGGGTACTCCAGACTGCTGGTGATGTGCTTGAAGTCCCACTCCTTTGCAAAGTCCTTAAAACGCTGGCTTGTGAATTGGCCACCATCGTCAGACATGAGGGTTTGAGTTACCCCATGGAGCAAAAAATGCCTTGCAAGCTTCTTGACGACTACCGCAGCTGAAGCTGTAGGGAGCAGATCAATCTCAAATCACCCGGAGTTAGAGTCAACCGGGACCAAGTATTGGTTGCCACGCCAGTCGAAAATGTCAGTAGCCACCATAGACCACGGCAAGTCAGGAACCGGATGTTGCAAAAGGGGCTTTTTCTGTTGATGTGGAGCTATGCTGCTGCACACAGCGCAGGACTGCACCCTCTGGCGTATATAATCTGACATGGCAGGCTCTTTGCTCGTTGCATTGTAGCTTCAGAGCCAGGATGACCTCTGTGTACGGCGGCAAAGTACTTCTGTTGGCGTGAAGACGGGATCACTGCCTTGTGGCACTTTTTGATAACCCCACCTTCAATGGCCAGTTCGTCTCCGAGAGAAAAGTAAGGCCGAACAGCAAGTGGAAGCCAATACTGCTTGCCAGGCCATCCGTGATTGATGACTGAGGCGAGCATCTGCAGAGTGGCATCTTCTGTCGAGCGAACCACCAATGTATCCAGATGCGAAAGGATGAGTGAAATCAAATGCCATCACGTCAAAAGAGTCTATTTCTGATGTGTGCTGAGCGCTCGGGAGCCAGATACATGTTCTTATGCTACTTGTAAGTGAGAGAGATATCATACTTCTGGAGCAGCAGCATAATTCTTGGCAGCCGCGGCGGAGCATCATGTATAGGCTTGTTTAAAATGGTAACCAAAGGTTGGTGGTCAGTCTCTATGGTAACAGCCTTGCCAAAAATGTAATAGTTGAATTTAACACATGCAAAGACCACTGACAGTAATTCCTCCTCGATCTGGGCATACCTCGTCTTAGTGTCCATCATCGTCCTGGAAGCATAAGCAACAGGTAGCTCATCCTGCAGACATGCTGCACCGAGGCCGTATTGGGATGCGTCACAGGTCAAAGTAACAGGTTTATTGACATCGTAATAAGCCTCGGTAGGTGGACACGGTAGGTTTGCCATAGAGGGAGTGCAGAGAAGGTTCACCAGACTGATTCCTGGGATGTCAGGACTGTCTTACGAACAAAGACTGCATAGACTTGGTTTATACTCTCTAGAATTTAGGAGATTGAGAGGGGATCTTATAGAAACTTACAAAATTCTTAAGGGGTTGGACAGGCTAGATGCAGGAAGATTGTTCCCAATGTTGGGGAGGTCCAGGACAAGGGGTCACAGCTTAAGGATAAGGGGGAAATCCTTTAGGACCGAGATGAGAAGGAATTTTTTCACACAGAGAGTGGTGGGTCTCTGGAACTCTCTGCCATAGAGGGTAGTTGAGGCCAGTTCATTGGCTATATTTAAGAGGGAGTTAGATGTGGCCCTTGTGGCTAAGGGGATCAGAGGGTATGGAGAGAAGGCAGGTACGGGATACTGAGTTGGATGATCAGCCATGATCATATTGAATGGCGGTGCAGGCTCGAAGGGCCGAATGGCCTACTCCTGCACCTAATTTCTATGTTTCTATGACACAACATCTGACATTTTAGAATGTCAAAAGTATGTTGCTGCTGTTCGTGCCATGTCCAGACAATGTCCTTGTGCGTAAGTTGCCGCAAAGGAGCTGAGATCTCGCTGAAGTTGAGAACGAATTTTCCGAGGTAATTAACCATGCCCAGAAATCTCTGCAGGCCTGCAAGATCAGTTGGTCTGGACATTTTGCTAACAGCCACAGTCTAAGAAGGATCGACCTTGAGACCCATATGCCCCATGTAGCTCACCTGTTTAACACGGAACCGACATTTTTGGGGATTCAATTTTAAGTTCACTTCCCTGGCACGCTTGAGTACCGTCTTCAAATTGGCATCATGTTGTTCCATGTCTTTGCCACTAACAATGATGTCATCCATGATGATAGCACAAGGGTATCCTTCAAACAGTTGCTCCATGGAGCGTCAAAACACCTCACTGTCTGAACTGATACCAAACGGCATGCGCAAAAATCTGTAGCGACCAAAAGCAGTGCTGAAGGTAGTACGCATAGATGATACATCATCCAGGGGAATCTGTCAGAAGGAACTCTTGGCATCTAATACAGAGAATACTGTTGGCTACCTCCTCCACAGTACGCATGGGGTGATGGGGTCTTTTGAGTGCGGTGTTCAGGTCCCTCGGATTAATACATATACAAATCTCCTGTTTATTCTTCTTTGCAGCAGACATCATCGAGGACACCCAGTCTGTGGGTTCTGAAACAGACGTGATGACTCCCAATGCCACCATCCTGTCCAGTTCGGCTTTGACCCGGTCTCTCATGGCAGTAGGTACATGCTGAGCAGGACGAACCACAGGTCGCACCCTGGGTCTAAAGACATAGAGTAAGTTATTGGTAGCTTGCCCAGCTCTTCAGTGAAAAGATCGTGATAATCCATGAGAATACGCTGTGTGGAATCCGGAACTGGAGTTAGTTGATGCACAGCCTTGCTGAAGGTAACCAGTCCCATATCTTTGCAGGCATCATAGCCTAAAAGTGAAATAACATTGCAGTCGACGACATAGAATCTCAACTTGCATGGTTGATCCCCTAGGTGGCACTGCAGCTTCACGATACCGACCATATTGACCTCGCTTCCCCCTTATGCAAGAAGAGTAACATTGCTGCATTTTATTAGCTCTGCCTTCCTCAGACGATTAAACTGTCCCCGAGATAAAACATTGCATTTCGCTCCAGTGTCAATTTGCATCTCGATCACTTTATTGTTTACTGTTACGGTGGCCATTGGCTCACTATTCTGCACATTTAGTGTGATAATAGAATGTGCCTGCAGAACAATTCCATCGACCTTTGGCCTCTTGTCCATGCTGCTATCGGACAAATCTGATAAGGGCTCAGCCTGCAGCAAATTTATTGGCTGCTTTGTATGCTCTCTGTTAGGTCGGGATCTGCAACATCTCCAGAAATGGTTTCAGCTCTTGCACTCGTGGCAAACTTGACCAAAGGCAGTGCACGTCTCTCTTTTAGCCAAGTGCGCCCCACCATAGTTATTACATTCTTGAATAAAACGAGCCGCAGGATAATTAAACTGTCTCTGCCTTGTTTATTCTTGTCTGGGTCGACTGGGAGATAAGGCCTGAGCGCTCCCAAGCTGACCTTGTGGTGCTATCTGCTGCTGCCTTTGTTGCCTTGAGGTAGGTTGGAAGACTGGGGCTACATTCTAGTTTATGGTAAAACTATTCAGTAGTCAGATAACAACAGGGAAGGTGATGTTCCTGAATCTGTGGTAAATTGCAGTAGATCAAGGATGGATGAGGCTGGAGTTACATGCCATGACCAGCCTTTCGAAGTATTTCATGGTGTTGGATGTCAGAGTCACTGGACAGTAGTCACTAAAAGGCACACTACTTTCCTTTTCTTTGGCACCGGGATGGATGTGGTTTTTAAGCAGATGGGAATTGCAGAATAGAGTAGAAAGAGGTTTAAAATGTTAGTGAACTGTCCTGCCAATTGGTCTGTACAGGTTCTGAGCATGCAGCCAAGGACTCCATCTGTGCTAGTTGCTCTTCATAGGTTCACTCTCTGGAAGGCTGATCTGACGTCTGCCACAGTAACTGTGGATATGGGCACACCCGAGGTTCTCAGGGCAGATTACATCATTCACCCAATCTTCTGCAGGAAACGAACAATGAATGCGTTGAGCTAGTCAGGAGGGATGTGTTGTTACCATGATACCAGTCTTTATTTTGTACAAAATCTTTACACAATTAAAAGGTGTCCGCCTGGCTTCTCTAAGATTCTAGACTAGTTCAGAATTTCCCCGGCATCCTTGATGCCTTTGCGAAGGCCACAAGCAGATTTCTTGAACCTCTTGGGATACTTTTTTTTAACCTGGGAATGGACCTCATGGCTCATCCATGGTTTCCAGTTAATTGTATACTTTGGCCTGCATTTCTCTTCACCCTTACTGAAGACTGTGACAGCTGTGACAAACTTGGTCTCATTTAAAAGGCATTTTAGTAAGAGATGTTTTTCAGACTTTTTGTTGGAAATTAAAGTTGAATTTAGGTTTCCTGTTTTTAACCGCTTTCTTCAAGAGGATATTTTCCAGTTTGATTAACTCAGCCCTCGGGCTCCTCCTCCTCCTCCTTTTTCCTCAGTCTGAAGAAGGGTTGAGGCCCGAAATGTTGCCTATTTCCTTTGCTCCATAGATGCTGCTGCACCCTGCTGAGTTTCTCTAGCACTTTTGTCTATCTTCTGGCAGATTGTTCCATATACCCACCACCCTTTGTGGAAAAAGTTACCCTTCAGATTCCCATTAACCCTTTCCCCTTCACCTTAAACGCATGTCCTTTGGTCCTCGATTCACCTACTCTGGGCATGAGACCACATGTTGGTAAAGAACACATTAGATGAACGATGGAGAGCCATACTAAAAAAAATGTTCAGAACAAGATCTGGGGACTAAAGTGAACTGCAGTTAAACAAGAAATGTGGAGGAGCCATGGGAATGAAAAAAAACAAATTATATTAGCGGAATCATTTAGAATGAATTGAAGCACAATTTATTTTCAAATATGCAGTTCACTGGTTACACGACATACAGCCCAAATAGGTCATTTGTCCCACAATGTCTGTGCCAAACATGGTGCCAAGACCAACTCATTTGCCTGCATATAATCAATTTCCCTCCATTCCCTGCGTATGTATGTGTCTAGCCAAATTCTTCTAAATATCACCATTGCATCTTTCTCCAAAACTGCATGCAGTTCCATTCTCTCGATTGGATAGCAATGTTTAAGCTAGGAGTCATTGTTGAAAATCTCCTTTGAACTTCTTCAGAACAAAAATTCAGATTGACATATAGGGGAGAAAATGAAAATTGGAAAAGACAAAACATAATTGGTTTGTTTTTTTCAAATTAACAAAATGCTAATGTGGGAAGAAAACTGGACCACTTTCAATTTACACAATGGCCGTCGGCCGTCACTATGCCTTTAAAACGGATTGGGGCCAGACATGAAAAGAGGTGCATTTTTTGGTATGATTGTATGGCAAATCAAATTCCTTGTATGTTTTTACATACTTGGCTAATTAATTACAATTAAAGTACGCATGTTTCATCCTGAACTTGCTAATATTGCCCTTTGTTGTAACTTTTGAGCTTAATTGTATGTAGACCATGTGCATTGTACCCAATTTCTCACGAGACGATAACGAGCAATTTCTATTGCTTTTCAAATTTGTTGAAAAAATGTTTGGCTGTACATCCTAATGAATGGATGTTTAATTATACATAATTCACAAAATTTATATGTCCAATCAACAAAATTCAAGTATCTGTATACTCATTATTTCTAAAGACAGTATTATTGCAGATATAAATAACGAGGTGTGGGAAGAGGAATACATAGAAAGGGAAATGGCATAATTACACCAAGCACCAATCATGATGTTATTGCAGCTCAGTTTTGTGCCTCTGAACTTTTCTTTTTTTTATAAATTTATTTTTGTTAGAAGTACAGTGATGTGGTACCTAAGTACCTAATACATACATACACATTACCATTCTTGTACAGCTTATTTTTAATTTAATAGTAAAAGAGCAGTGAAAGAAAAAGGGAAATAAAGGGTGTCGAGATAGATAGACAAGCGAGTAGAAACAGATAGCGAGAGAGACAGAGAGCAGAGATAAGAAGCTAAGGATATTGAAAGAAAAAGAAAAAAGAGAGAAAAGAAATTAGGAGAGATATACCTATTTAATATCTTTATCCATCCGTCACCCGGTTCTGAACCATTTAATTTCTAAGGTTATGTTATGTTGCACCATATGCTTGTAAAAAGTCGATAAAAAGAGACAAAATCTTTAAGAATTGGTCTACATTGCCTAATAGGAGGAATCTCATTTCTTCAAGATGTAGCGTTTCCGACGTATTTGAAATCCACATTTTGAACGTTGGTGTGGTTGCATTTTTCCAGAATTTGAGTATTTTTTTTGCTGTTATTAAACCATAATTAAGAAGAGGTTCTTGGAACGTAGTTAGTTTACGTCTCTCTTCCATTGATCCAAAGATAATCAGTTCTGTATTGGGGTTCAATTTTGTGTTGAATAGTTTTGTAAAAGTTCCAAAGATTTCATTTCAAAATTTATGCAGTTTTGTACAAGAGACAAAGGAATGTGCTATAGTGGCATTTTGAGTTGGACATTTATCATATGTGGGGGAGACATTTGGAAATATTTTATTCAATCGGGTTTGAGTAATATAATCCGTGTAAAATTTTTAATTGAATTAGGTTATGCCTTACATTAATCGAACATTTATGTACACATAATACATTTTTTTCCCATCTGTCGTTCGAGATTTTTATCAATAACTCTTGTTCCCAGTCCCTTCTAATTGCCTCTGTCGTTGGTGTTTCTATATTTAAAATTATATTATATAAATATGATATTAAATTGCTTGATTCTGCCTTTCTATTCATTCCTTCCTCTAATAAATCTGTGGTTAGAGTTTGATATCCTTGTATATATTTTTTCAAATAATCTTGAATTTGAAGATATTTGAAATATTGGTTACTTTTCAAGTTATATTTCAGTTGTAATTGTTGGAATGATAAAATGTTCCCATTTCATACATATCTCCAATCATTTTAATTCCTATTCTTTCCCAATGAATAAACGTTTTATCGTTTGGGTTGTTAGCTATTGGGGAAAGAAGCGATAAGTTTCTTAATTTTAAAGTTTATTTTATTTGTTTCCAAATTTGTATTATACTGTGAATAATTGGATTCTTCTTATATATTATATTGTTCAGTTCCATCGGGGAGAGAAGAATCGCTCCTATATCGCTAGTTTTCAACCAGTTCGCGAACGTGTGAAGTACTTTGAGGTGAAGTCAAGCCCATCCTTGATTTTAACTTTCCGGTCTCAGAAATATTTCCAATGAAAGCCTTTTTTTCCCTCAAATTACCTTTGGTTATTTAACCACTTTTCAGACATTAAACAGCTCTCCTATGCTATTTATAAACCTTTACACAGCAAAATTCAGTTAGCAGCTTCAAGTTCCTGGGCGTTAACATCTCCGATACCCTGTCCTGGCCCCAACACGTAAATGTAATTAAAAAAATGTAGGCCAAAGGACTTGTTCAAGTGCTTTACTGTTTTATGGCATAGCAGTGCCTTAATTTGCAAGGGAAGCACACTTCTATTTTTATTACTTGCATTTATTTGCTCCAATCAACTCACTTGCCCACTTTGCTATTTAATAGTGACATGGGTGGCAAAATTCAATTTTAAGTTCAAAACACACCACCAGGCTCTTACTGCTGGAAAGCAATCATGTTAATATTTAATTGCTGCAGAGATTTTGGTTTTGTTTGCTGCTGCTTCTTTTGAAATAAACTTCACTTGCTTTATTGTTTACTGAGCAAGAGAACGTTTCTGTAAGATATGTGGAAAGGTCCTGGTTGCTCCAGCTCTTTAAGTCTTTTCTGCAAGACATTGTTACGGCTTAGAGTTTTTGGTAGTAAACAGTGTCATTGATTCTGAGACAGTTAATTCTACCCAGAGCTGGATTTTTTTTTTTTTTTTAAAAGGTTCGGAACAAAACAAAAAAAAGCTAGTCTCACCAGTGGCAACCATGAAACTATTAGTTTTAGTAAAACCCATCTGCATCATTGGTCCTTCTGGAAGGAAATCTGCCATCCTTACCTGGTCTGGCCTAAACACGACTCCAGACCCACCAATCTGGTTGCCTGCCTCTTTAGTCACGCAACCTAAAAAAAAAATGCACGCAGCATCCCTAGTGACATCCACATCTTGTAAACAAATAAAATAAAAATTCCAACCCATCTCCAATTTATTGACTGCTATATATCAATGAACAAGACTGCCAAAAGGAAGCAATATGAGAAACCATTTCAATCTGCACAAAGTTGCAGGCTCTTACTATCACCCAACTCTCTCAGGACAATGATAAAAGTTAATAAAAGTTGAAATGTATTTTAATGTTTCTTTATGCTCTCACAAACACCCAAGACAGAATACTTCCCAGAGCAATCAACCTAACTTCCACTTCAGAGTAGAGTGAAGTAGGCTCTTCAGCCATAAATATTGCCATTTCATATACACATTGACTTGCAAGGCTTTGTTAGCAGAACCGTACCACCGATATAAACTCACATGTACAACTACTCATTACCTGGCCTGTAAAAGCCACCTGCTTAGCCTCAATCTATCAAGGCACTGAAATTCAGTATAAAACATGTATTATCCTCCACTGCCAAGGTTTTAATGAGCTTTGGAATCTGTGCAGCAGGTTGGATTTCAGAGTCTCAAAGAGCATCCTCCACCACCACAAGGATGTCCTGTTGAACATTTAAGACGTTTCTCCCACCTGACATTCCACAACCAGCGATAGACACAAAACGCTGGAGTAACACCGCAGGTCAGACAGCATCTCTGGAGAAAAGGAATAGGTGACGTTTCAGGTTGAGACCCTTCTTCAGACTGAGAGTCAGGGGAAAAGGAAATGAGCTGCCTTTGGGTAGCTTAGAACCCAATAGTAGGAATGTTAATTTCTCTAACTTCAAGTAACCCTTACATCCCCTTCCCTCCACCACCCAAGTCATTGCAGAGCTGCCAACGTTTGTCAGAGCATTTCAGTATTCTAGTACCTCAAATCAGTATTTTGCTGAGGAAATCAGTATTTTTACGCGGTGCCATTTTGCTGAAAATATTTTGTTTGTTGTGTGGTCATACCCATGTAAGAGTACAAGAATGCATAAGTTTGCTACCAATTGACATATCTTCTACGCAGCTTACTTGACAGTGCATTCATTGCCATCTCTTTGTATACTTCTGTTTGAACAGCTGCTTCCTGCTTTTAGCACCGGATGATGATGTAGAAGTCATTTTAGAAGCCCCCCCCCTCTCCTTCCCTCGCTCACTCTCCCTCTTTCGTCTCTTTCCCTCCCTCTCTCCATCCTTTTTTCCCCCCACTCCCTCTTACCTTCTCCCTCCCCGAACAGTCTGTGACCCATAGCGCTGCGGCCATAGCACTATGTGTAAAGCCCATAGCGCTCCAGCTGGTAGCGCTATAATTAGAACCCATAGCGCTGTTCTTTTAAATCCCCACGCGCTAAACTGACAGTGCTGTTTAAACCTGTAGCGGGACAGGCAGATCAAAGCTTACAAAAATAATCATCCAGATCTTGAAATTTAAAATACTTCAAGATGCTATGACCCGCTGAATTATTCCGGGTTTTTGTGTCTATTTCCAGTTTAAACAGGCATCCGCAGTTCCTTCCTACATATTCCACAACTAGCATTCAATATCCCACCATTTCCCATCCATCAAATCAACATTTGTGTACAAACCCTAAACAACATGTTAACATTCATATGGTGCCTTTTGCTCCGGAATAGAATATTCGCCCTTTTCTGACCATTACCTGGATTTCCATCTGGCCACATCTTATAAATATTAGATCTAACCCCTACAACCTGCAACTATTTACAGGTGCAATGAAACCCAGTGGTCTCATCCGTTTGGTTCTGACTTTGAACCTCAGATCATACTTTGAACCTTAGATCTTACTTTAAACTCAGTCAATCATTAACTGCTGAAACACGTTTACCAATTCATGATTTGAGTATTTGTAAGGTGTTCATCCATGAGCACACACGTATTTAACAAAGTACTCACCAAGTTTATGTTGTGATGTCAAAAGCATAGACTCTCCATTCAGAAATCCATCTCCAACAGCATCCATAATATTATCAGAGTTAGAAGCTTCCATGCCAGCTTGAAAAGCTTGTTTCTGAACTCCCTCAGCGACACCTTCAAATTTCTGATCTTGAAGCGATGTTACATTGCAGATCATTAAATCTAAATCCATTCCCCCAGAACGCTGCGCTGGTGGTTCATTTATGACTGGCTTTGAACTGGCATCTAAAGTGGTGACACAGGTTATCTGTATCTCAGAGTCAGGCTCAGTACTTATACCATGATTTAATGCTTCCCCTCCATTTGTCGACAAGATATTTTCTCTCCTAGGATTTGAAAGCAATGTTGCGTGCAAAGAATGGCATTCATTCAAGTCAACTTCTTTTGTTCCTGTTCTATCATCCCAATTTAAATTGTTATTCTCCAAACTTGTAGTACTGAATAAACTCTGATTATCAACGTACTGGACATCGATATTACGTAAACCAACTTTTTGACTGCCCAAGTCAGATGTTGCAAAATCAATTTCAGTTGGTTCACCAAATCCATTACTTTCATCACACCTCCCAGATGTGCTAATACTGCCAACTTTTCCTTGCTCAGGATTTCCTTCTTCTTCGTCATCAATAATGATGGGCTCCACAGAAGACACAAAATCTTTTCCTATTGGTGGCAGCGATAGGTTCATTTCACTTCCTATAGATTCCGGATTTTCCAACACTGCGAGTGAGACATTACTTTTACTTGTGTGCGAGGTTGAAGAACAATTTATAGATTGGGAAGGTTCAATGAAAACAACATCATCGTCATCTTCACCATCCTTCTGATTCTGGGAACAGGTTATGTTGTCTTCTACTGGCTTCCACCGGGAGTTATCAGAGTTAACTTTGAGAAGATTACTCAAACGTTTTGAGCCATCAAAGGTCATGGCTGCATTTGAAACTGCAGTTGACATATTAAGGTCGCCATGCACTCCTCCAGTTGCAAAGTATTTCTGTTGATTAATATAATTGTCTTCCGGCGCTGAAGTCATTTCTACAACTTCTCAATAATTTTCAATGTTCATGTCTCAAGTATCAGCTGCAATAAAAAGAAACGTTAATATTAATTATATAATGAAATGAATTATCTATATAGTTTCAAATAAAAACAGTTCAGATGAAGAAATGTCTTGATTTCCAACCAAAATGTATTGAATGCCTCAAAATATCAATCTATTCATATATCAAATAACATTATGGAATATGTACATTTCCACCAATAACATTTTTATAAATGCTAAGCAACAGCGTGCATGCTTAAAAATCTGAAAAGTTCATTAAAATTCTTTACTTTGCTTCTGGGTCAAAAATAACAGAATACGTACTGCTGCATTTGATGGTTCCACAATATACACAATGAATATTCAACCGCCCCGACGTGGTAGCTTCGATCGCTCCGATGGATGGTTTGACTGTCTCAACCATGGGAGAATAGAGGAAATAAACTGGATTTTTTTTTGCTTTCCATCACAGTGAGGAATGTGGGTAATTCGCTGTGGCAGAGCTGCCAGGTTCTGTGAGAGCATTTCAGTATTCTAGTACCTGAAAATCGGTATTTTGCTGAGGAAATCAGTATTTTTACGCTGTGCCATTTTGCTGATTTATTATTATTTTTTTATATGCGGTCATACCCATGTAAGTGTACAAGAATGCATAACTTGTTTATTGGGTATTTGTAATACAGTTTATCATGTATTATATGTAATAGCTGCTTTCTTGCATCTCTCTCTCTGTAAGGGAAGCTGGTCGGTGATTGGTCGCACCCCGCCCCTCGGGGACTGGGTCTGATTGGCCATCGAGTGACCAGCGCATTATGTGATTGGACACAATGCCCTTGGAGACAGCGGTTGATTGGACGGGAGGAGACAGATTTGTTGATTGGACCGGAATTTTAAGGGAAGCTGGTCGTTGATTGAATGCAACCATATAACATCCCTAAATGATGGGTACAAATTACTAAATAACGTGGGTGGACAAAAATGCTGGATAAACTCAGCGGGTGAGATGCTGCCTCATCCGCTGAGTTTCTCCAGCATTTTTGTCTACCTTCGATTGTTTCAGCATTAGCAGTTCCTTTTTCAAACAACGTGGATGAATGACTGCACACCAGGAAGAAGCCCGTGCTCGGGAGCCCTTAATGACAGTAAGTTTTAATAAATTCTCCCATGAATTTTATTCAAAGGAACGCGGCGTCATTAATACTTGGTCAAAACACAATTATATTGACTGAGGAATGCAGATCGATGTATTGGTGACACATTGTACAACTACGTGTTAACTACTGACTGTAGAACACATCCAAATATTCAGGGATACAATGTTAAGGGAATTAATGAACCCATCAAGAGAGGCAAAGTATTAGCTCACCTAAAATTGCTTAAAATAGACATAATTTTCCTCCAAGAGACTCGCCTTAAAATTGGTCTTCATTTATCAACTTAAGTCTTCAACTTAAAATTTATGTTATCATTCCTCATTTACACATAAATCTAGAGGGGTTGCAATTTTAATCTGTAACGGTATACCTTTCAAACATATATCAACTATAGAAGATACTGATGGTAGATATATCATAGTAGTAGGCGAATTATGCTAAAAAAAAGTGACTCTTCTTAATGTATATGGACCAAATTTTGATAGTCCACTGTTTTTCAAGAGAATACTTAATACTATTCCGGAATGCACACAAAATAATTTAATAATTTGTGGCGACTTAAATTGTACACTAGATTCATATTTAGATAGATCATCAACTCAAAGAAAATCAAAATCTCTGTCAAGTGAATTTTTAAACTCAGATATAAACAATACCAATATTAAGGATTTCTGGAGAATTGAAAACCCATCCGGACGAGAATATTCATTCTACTCATCAGTACATAAAACATATTCAAGGATAGACTATTTCTTAGTAGACTCTAAACTAATTCCATTTACTTACAAGCCACAATATCATAACATTATAATTTCGGATCATGCTCCATTAACGTTTATGATTAAATTAAAGGGATTGGATAAGAAACAGACACAATGGAGACTTAATCCTCAAATCTTAAATGAACAGGCATGTTGTGAATATCTTGTAAAACAGATTAATATGTTTTTCGAGGTCAATGACCAGCCTGAAATTTCTACCTCCCTTCTCTGGGAAACATTTAAAGCATTTATACGAGGGGCATTAATTTCCTCTCGGGCATTTCTTAATAAAGAGAATAGAGCTAAACAACAATGGAAATAAAGCAATTAGACATAGAAAATGCAAGAGCACCTTCATTGGCAAAAGATAATAAAATAGTAGCACTGAAATATACGTTAAATAAAATATACTCTGACCAAGTAATAAAACTTTATCAACACACAAAACAATTACATTTTGAATTTGGTGATAAACCACAAAAACTATTAGCACGGCAGCTTTGTAAATTGGATGGGGAAAAAAACGATTCATAAGATTAGATCAGATAAGGGAGAAATACTAACACTCCCCAAAGATATTAATGACAGATTTTCACAATAGTATCAAAATCTTTATTCAACTAAAGTGACAGAACAATCAACAGGAATGGAAGCATTTTTACAGAAATGTAACCTTAAAGGCTTAGATTTGCAAGAGCAAGAACTATTAGGAGCTGAAATAACGACAAAAGATATCGAAGAGTCAGTTAGATCTTTAAAAAAATGGAAAGACTGCACGCCCTGATGGTTAAGCTCTAAATTTTACAAAAAAATTATGATCTGATTTCTCCACGCTTACAAACACTGTATGCTCAACAATGTATGCTCAACACTGCATGCTGTACGTTTATACTCAACAGCAACTCCCGGAAACTTTAAACGAATCTACAATAATACTTATACCTAAAACTGATAAGGATTGGGAAGACCCCGCCTCATAGAGAGCAATAGCTCTATTAAATACTGATCAGAAAATATTAACTAAAATCCTATCTTATAGATTGAGCTTAGTGATTAATAAATTAATACACCCCAACCAAACAGGTTTTATCCCAAAACGTCACTCATTTTATAATCTGAGACAATTATTTAATATTATATACTCAAATAGAATTGCTAATGCACATCTAGCAATTATTTCGCTAGATGCTGAAAAAGCCTTCGATCAAGTAGAATGGTCATATTTATTTTCAGTGATGGAAAAATTTCAACTGGGAGAGAAGTACTGTACATGGGTTAAACGTTTATACTCTAATCCAACAGCTAGAATACCAACAAACCAAATGTTATCAACTAAATTTAATCTTTCTAGAGGGTGTAGACAAGGATGCCCGTTATCTCTATTATTATTCGCTTTAGCAATTGAACCACTCGCAGAAAATGTCAGATCTAATCCAGAAATACATGGGTATAATACTAAAGATATAATGAATAAAATTTCTCTATATGCAGATGACGTATTAATATATATTACAAAGCCAGAAATTAGTATTCCAAATTTACTAAATCTAATAACTCAATTCGGTCAGTTCTCAGGATATAGAATTAATTGGAACAAAAGCGAAATTATGCCAATAACGGAACTCAATTTACATATACTACAACAATCACCTTTTAAAATAGTTGAGGAAAAATTTAAATGTCTAGGTATTTATGTAACTAAGGCGTATACTTCTTTATTTAAATCAAATTTCCCACCTTTACTGAATAAACTAAATAAGAATATTCAATACTGGAAAACACTCCCTATTTCAATGTTCGGTAGAATTAATGCTATAAAAAATGATCTTTTTGCTGCAATTATTGTGCTTATTTCAGTCAATCCTGATATATATTCCAAAATCTTTTTTAAAAAAAAGTAGACTCCACTGTTACAAGTTTTATTTGGGACTACAAGAATCATAGAATAAATAAAAAACATTTATGTAAATCAAAGATTAATGGAGGTTTGGCTCTACCAAATTTCCTGTTTTATTTTTGGGCAGTCCATATTAAAAACATGAATTTTTGGCTGTAAGAAATGGATCATCAACCAGACTGGTTAAGGATGGAAAAGGAGGACTGTTTACCATTTGAAGTCGGTTCAATTATATTTGCACTGACAAAATTGCACAAAAAAACCTATAAGGAAAACCCTATAATATATAGTGGTACACGAATCTGGAAACAACTAAAAAAGGCTTTAAATTGGATAATATACCACTCTGTCTCCCTATTGTAAACAATCCCTTATTCAAGCCTTCCATGCTGGATAAAGGTTTTACACAATGGAAAAACTATGGAATCAAAAAGATGGAACACCTTTATAAGAAAGGCACTTTTCTTTTATTTCAGGAATTACAACAGATTTATGGATTACACTCAAATAATTTTTTTCGATTTCTACAACTCAGAGATTACGTTAAATCAAATACACAAGATTATAGGAATAGGGAACCAGAAATCCTTGATGAATGTTTGAATAAGCATCCTAATACAGAAAAACTAACAACTTATATTTATAATATCCTTTTAGATAGCGAGATACCAACAACTGAATCATTTAGACATACTTGGGAAAATGAAATAAACCAATCCATAACAAAAGATATATGGGACAAAAGTTTACAATATATACACCAATGCTCGTTAAATACCAGACATGCTTTAATACAATTTAAAGTATTACACAGATTACATTACTCAAAAGTTAAATTGAATAGAATCTTCCCACAAGTCTCCTCTATCTGCGATAAATGTCAGCATCCAGAGGCTAATTTAACACATACTTTTGCAAATTGTGTAAAAATTAAGAATTTCTGGATTGAGATTTTTAGAATAACTGCTGAAGTTATTAATACCAAATTGGATCCGGACACAAAATTAATAATACTTGGAATATCAGAACAAAGTTTAACACTTACAACAAGTCAAAGAAATTTCCTAGATTATAATATAATAATTGGGAAGAAATTAATACTAAAATTTTGTAAAGGCCCTATAACCCCACAATTAAAATGTGGATTACGGAAATGTCGGAGACCCTACACCTGGAAATAATTAGATTTACCCTAATGGACAAACAAGAAGTTTTTGTTAGAATATGGCCTTCTTTCATTGATTGTTTAAAGGGGTAGATCAGTTCAGCAGGGAACCCTAACTGAAACTTGGACTCAGGATTAGATGAAAAGTTATATTCTATATTCCTTGATCTTATCCCCAATGATGTATTAATGGTAAATTATTCCATTCTTTATGATTTCTTTTTGATTTTTACTTTATTTTTCTCTCTCTTTATAAAAAAAATTAGAAACAATACTGACTCTAATAACAAAATTTCATTATACGCGGATGATATACTTCTATATGTTAGAAATTCAGAAACGAGTATACCGAATTTATTAAATGTAATAGAGGAATTTGGCTCCTTTTCTGGATATAGAATAAATTGTAATAAAAGTGCAATTATGTCATTACAGCCCCAGAAAGCGAATCATCTATTAAAATTTCCATTTAAAATCGAAACGGAAAAATTTAAGTATTCAAGTTACCAGAAGATATAAATCATTATTTAACGCTAATTTAGTCCTTTGTTAAATAAATTCAACGCTCTGATTAAATTTTGGAAAACGCTACCACTATCATTAATTGGCAGAATAAATGCTA
The DNA here is from genome assembly GCA_963514005.1 of Raja brachyura. Next base: position 66,152,119 of record OY740786.1, read on the forward strand.
TAAAAAGGATAGTGCTACCACAAATAATATTTATTTCAATATATATATATATATATATATATATATATATATATATATATATATATATATATATATATATATATATATATATATATATATAGCAAAATATATATATATAGCAAAATATATATATATAGCAAAATATATATTTTTTAAACTAGACTACAAAGCACATAGAATTAAAATAAATCATTTGTGTAAACCTAGATGTAGAGGCCTTGCACTGCCTAATTTTTTATATTATTATTGGGAGTGCATATTAAGAATATTATTTATTGGTTGGATTGTCCTTCTCAACAGATGGAATAGATAAGAATGGAGAAAGAGGATTGTTTTCCTTACGATTTAGGAGCAATCCTCTTAGCATAACCATGTAACAATTACAGCACGGAAACAGGCCATCTCGGCCCTTCAAGTCTGAGCCAAACAACTTTTTTCCCTTAGTCCCACCTGCCTGCACTCATACCATAACCCTCCATACCGTTCTCATCCATATGCCTATCCAATTTATTTTTAAATGATACCAACGAACCTGCCGCCACCATTTCCACTGGAAGCTCATTCCACACCGCTACCACTCTCTGAGTAAAGAAGTTCCCCCTCATGTTACCCCTAAACTTCTGTCCCTTAATTCTAAAGTCATGTCCTCTTGTTTGAATCTTCCCTATTCTCAAAGGGAAAAGCTTGTCCACATCAACTCTGTCTATCCCTCTCATCATTTTAAAGACCTCTATCAAGTCCCCCCTTAACCTTCTGCGCTCCAGAGAATAAAGACCTAACTTATTCAACCTATCTCTGTAACTTAGCTGTTGAAACCCAGGCAACATTCTAGTAAATCTCCTCTGTATCCTCTCTATTTTGTTGACATCCTTCCTATAATTGGGCGACTAAAATTGTACACCATACTCCAGATTTGGTCTCACCAATGCCTTGTACAATTTTAACATTACATCCCAGCTTCTATACTCAATGCTCTGATTTATAAGGGCTAGCATACCAAAAGCTTTCTTTACCACCCTATCTATATGAGATTCCACCTTCAAGGAACTATGCACGGTTATTCCCAGATCCCTCTGTTCAACTGTATTCTTCAATTCCCTACCGTTTACCATGTACGTCCTATTTTGATTTGTCCTGCCAAGGTGTAGCACCTCACATTTATCAGCATTAAACTCCATCTGCCATCTTTCAGCCCATTTTTCCAACTGGCCCAAATCACTCTGTAGACTTTGGAAATCCTCTTCATTATCCACAACACCCCCTATCTTGGTATCATCTGCATACTTACTAATCCAATTTACCACCCCTTCATCCAGATCATTGATGTACATGACAAACAACAAAGGACCCAACACATATCCCTGAGGCACCCCCCTAGTCACCTGCCTCCAACCCGACAAACAGCCATCCACCATTACCCTCTGGCTTCTCCCATTCAGCCACTGTTGAATCCATCTTGCTATTCCTGCATTTATACCCAACAGTTGAACGTTCTTAACCAACCTTCCATGAGGAACCTTGTCAAAGGCCTTACTGAAGTCCATATAGACAACAACCACTGCTTTACCCTCGTCAATTTCCCTAGTAACCTCTTCAGAAAATTCAAGAAGATTAGTCAAACATGACCTTCCAGGCATAAATCCATGTTGACTGTTCCTAATTAGACCCTGTTTATCCAGATACTTATATATATTATCTCTAAGTATCTTTTCCATTAATTTGCCCACCACGTAAGTCAAACTAACCGGTCTATAATTGCTAGGTTTACTTTTAGAACCCTTTTTAAACAATGGAACAACATGCGCAGTACGCCAATCCTCGGGGACTATTCCCGTTTCTAATGACATTTGTAATATTTCTGTCATAGCCCAGGCTATTTCTACACTAACTTCCCTCAATGTCCCAGGGAATATCCTGTCAGGACTTGGAGACTTATCCACTTTTATATTTTTCAAAAGTGTCAGTACTTCTTTTACTTTGAAACTCATAGTATCCATAGCTACTCTACTAGTTTCCCTTACCTCACATAATTCAATATCCTTCTCCTTGGTGAATACCGAAGAAAATTATTCAATTTTTTCTCCCCGATAAAATGGAATAATATTATATAAGAAGAATCCAAACATACACACTATAATTCGAATTTGGAAACAAATAAAATTAACTATAAAATTAAGAAACTTATTATCATTAACACCAATAATGAATAATCCGGTATTTAAACCATCTTTTATAGATAAAACATATGGACAATGGGAAAGATTGGAAATTAAAAAGTTGGGTGACATGTATGAAATGGGAAATTTATTATCATTTCAACAATTAAAATCAAAATTTAATCTGAATAATAACCAATACTTTAAATATTTATAGATATGTGACTTTATAAAAAAAAATACCATGATTACAGAATATAACGATAGACCCACTGAAAGAAGCAATGAATATTAAGGCGGACTCACAAAAATTAATATCATATCTATATAACAGTATCCTTAATAGAGAATTGCCATCAACAGAGGCAATTAGAGAAGACTGGGAAAAAGATTTAACGATAAAAATTTGATATATATACACATAAATGTTCGATTAACACTAGGCATCATTTAATTTAAAATATTACACAGATTTTATTATTCAAAAGTTAAATTGAATAAATTTTATTCAAATATTTCTCCCATCTGTGATAACGCCTTTCTCAAAATGCCAACTTCACACATTCTTTCGTTTCTTGCACAAAACTTCAAAGATTTTGGTGTGATATATTCACTAGTTTATTTAAGATAAAAACGGAACCTAGCATGGAAATGATTATCTTTGGAGTATTAGGAGATGGAACAAATTAAATATATCCCAAATCTCATTTTTTAATTATAATTTAATAATAGCGAAAAAACTCATGCTCAAATTCTGGAAAAAGGCTACTATACCAACACTCAAAATGTGGATTCGTAATATGTTGGAACGGCCCATTTGGAAGAAATGGGACTTCTCCTAATAGAAAAAAAAAGACCAATTCTTAACGTGTTGGTCTCCATTTATTGATCTTGTGGATTAATGGGGTGTAATAACATCGTTAAATTAAAAATTATGAGTTTGAGTGAAAAATGATTAAGAACAAAAATATATATATATATCGACTTGTGGCGTGTGAGAATCTCCTTTCTGCTTCAGTTTTTCATGTATTTCTTTTTTTACACTACACTATTCTTTACTCTTCCATACTTCTTTCTTTCTCATTTCTTTCTAAAAAAAAGTAAGTTGTACAAAGAATGTTTTAATAATTCTGGGAACCTGTAAAAAGGTACCATTAAAATGTGTTAAAGAAGGAACTGCAGATGCTGGAAAATCAAGGGTACACAAAAGGCTGGAGAAACTCAGCGGGTGCAGCAGCATCTAAGGAGCGAAGGAGATAGGCAACGTTTCGGGCCGAAACCATTCTTCAGACTGATGGGAGGTACCATTAAAATGTAATGTACTTACTTCTAATAAATAAATTAAAAAATAAAATAAAAAACTACTGGCTGTTAACAAGTGCCAACAGTGGCAGTTAACAGATTTCGTCTCAGTTGAATCAAGTGATTAACGACTCCAATCTTTCTGCAGTACTCATTAAACCCGAGCTTTTTAAAAATGTAAAATTCCAAGGCAATTTTGCTGCAACATGGTCGGTGCAGCGGTGACTCATTGTAACAATTATCCACAGTCTTAAAAAAAAATCCGTATTTAACAATGCAAATTCGTATTTCCGTATTCATACCGCATTTCCGTACGAAATACGGAAAATCCGTACTACTTGGCAGCTATGGTGTGGTGGATGTTTATGTTAACTTTTATATAGTTGTGTGTCTTGCTGCTTATTTTTTCATATGGCTGTATGGTAATTTGCATATCACCATACCTTAATAAAAGACAATAAAAGATCTTTGAAATTTTTGAATAAAAATGACGTAAACCAGCAGGGGCAGCAAATCCTTTACAACTAGCCAATACAAACCAATACTACTTTAACAAATTGACACTCGGTCAAAGGTAAAACCTGTGCGATGAGAGATGGAGGAAAAAGGAGTAAGGAGCATTTACAGTGGCTTGCAAAAGTTTTCATACCCCTTGAACTTTTCCACATTTTGTAACGTTACAACCACAAACGTAAATGTATTTTATTGGGATTTTATGTGATAGACCAACACAAAGTGGTGCATAATTGTGAAGTGGAAGGAAAATGATACATGGTTTCCAAATTTTATTACAAATAAAACACTGAAAAGGGTGGCGTGCAAAAGTATTCAGCCCCGCTGAGTCAATACTTTGTAGAACTACCTTTCACTGCAATTACAACTGCAAGTCTTTTGGGGTATGTCTCTACCAGCTTTGCACATCTAGAGACTGAAATTTTTTGCCCATTCAACTTCGCAAAATAGCTCAAGCTCAGTCAGATTGGATGGAGAGCATCTGTGAACAGCAATTTTCAAGTCTTGCCAGAGATTCTCAATTGGATTTAGGTCTGGACTTTGACTGGGTCATTCAAATACATGAATATGCTTTGATCTAAACTATTCCATTGTAGCTCTGGCTGTATGTTTAGGGTCCTTGTCCTGCTGGAAGGTGAACCTCCGCCCCAGTCTCAAGTCTTTTGCAGACTCTAACAGGTTTTCTTCCAAGATTACCCTGTATTTGGCTCCATCCATCTTCCCATCAACTCTGTTAAAGGAACTGCAGATGCTGGAGAATCGAGGGTTACACAAAAAGCTGGAGAAACTCAGCGGGTGCAGCAGCATCTAAGGAGCGAAGGAGATAGGCGACGTTTCGGGTCGAGACCCTTGGGTCTCGACCCGAAACATCACCCATCTCCTTCGCTCCTTAGATGCTGCTGCACCCGCTGAGTTTCTCCAGCTTTTTGTGTAACCTTCCCATCAACTCTGACCAGCTTCCCTGTCCCTGCTGAAGAAAAGCAGCCCCACAGCATGATGCTGCCACCACCATGTTTCACAGTGGGGATGGTGTGTTCAGGGTGATGTGCAGTGTTAGTTTTCCGCCACACAAAGCGTTTTGCATTCAGGCCAAAAACTTCAATTTTGGTCTCATCAGAACAAAGCACCTTCCTCCACATGTTTGCTGTGTCCCCCACATGGCTTGTGGCAAACTGCAAACGGGACTTCTCATGACTTTGTTTCAACAATGGCTTTCTTCTTGCCACTCTTCCATAAAGGCCCGAGTTATGGTGTGCACGACTAATAGTTGTCCTGTGGACAGATTCTCCCACCTGTGCTGTGGATCTCTGCAGCTCCTCCAGAGTTACCATGGGCCTGAATACTTTTGAACGCCACACTTTTCAGCTTTTTATTTGTAAAAAAAAAAAAATTGAAAACCATGGATCATTTTCCTTCCACTTCACAATTATGCGCTACTTTGTGTTGGTCTATCACATAAAATCCCAATAAAATACATTTACGTTTGTGGTTGTAACGTGAGAAAATGTGGAAAAGTTCAAGTGGTATGAAAACTTTTGCAAGCCACTGCGTTTCGCATTTTGGATTATTTGAAGAAATAATCTGAAAATCATTGTATTATGATATTTCAAAACTGTGGAAAAAAGTTAGGGTGGAACCAATGCATGTTTAGATGCTCAACATTTGTACAGGTTTATGCCTTGCTAGACCCTCCCACCCACCCCTCCCTGCCTTCCAAAGTAGGATAACAAGTAGAAGTTATACGTCTACTTTTTGGTTATTTTCAGAACTGGAAAAAAAGCAGCAAGAGAGGAGTCACTCGTATACCATGAGGTTTGGTAGCACTTCAGTTTATTTTTGAAAACATCACTTATTTATTTCTATAAGTTCACAATTTGAGGAAATGACTGTAAATTAGGACCATTCTTAGTCACGTGCATGACCAAAAAGATGAAAAATTGTGGAATACATCTCTTCTAATTCTGTAAGAATTGCAGGTTATGTTGTGCTGTCCGTCCGTCCATCCATCTATCTATATCTACTTATCTATGTGTCTTTAGATTTTTGCAAAAACACTACGCGGTAATGATTACATTTTTACATATTCTAATTCACATTTACCCCTCTAAGCAGTGAACAGCTTCACTGAAGATGTTATGCTTTATTTCTCGACTTATTGCTGATTAAAGTAAAAAAAAAAAGAAGACTCCCTTTTTAAACGACCAGCTTCATGGCACCATGGCTCGGCTCGGAGCCCGTTTCACACACAGAATATTCCACGAACTTAGAGTGATGACACCACCCCCCCCCCCCCCCCGGTTGCCTCAAAAAGGTTGCCAACATCCTCCCTCCCTCTCTGCCCTCCAATCCCTCTCTGCCCCCCCCCCCCAACCTCTTTACCCCCCTCCCTATCTAGCTGCACCTGCACAGTTAGGGGCTATGTGTGAGTGCTTTGGGTGGGGGATGGGGAAAAGGAGAGAATAATATGAATGTAATATCAAGGGGGGGGGGGTCAGTGTGTGTGTGTGGGTGGGAGTGGTTAGTGTGTGTGTGTGACGCCGCAGGCCGCCGCCCCCCCCCCGCGACCCGACGGGTCCCACTTGGTCTATCATACACTTATTAAAAGTCTGATCTTGTATGTGAGTATATGTGTATACATATGTGTTTGTATATACGTGGTTGCCTTTACATCTTTGTTAAAACACTATGCGGTAACGATTACATTTTTACATATTCTGATAGACATTTTTCCACTCGAGGCCGAGAGCATGTTTATTGAACATTTTATGCTTTATTTCTCGACATTGCTGATTAAAGTTTAAAAACCAAATCGGAAGACTTTGGCTTCAACTGATGACGTTACAATGGCTCGACTAGCAGTGATCAGCTTCACTGAAGATTTCAACTGCTGCAGCGAGCAGGGGAAGTGCAATTGGACTTTTTTTTTAAGCCACTACTGAGGGAGGCAGGGGAGTGCTGGAATCTTACATTCGGGAACGGGTTAAGTTGCGTTGGGAGAACGGTTGAGTGGTGGAATATTGCGTTGGGAGACCACACTGTTGGGGGAGCAGACATATTCTGGTTCACAAACTCATCTTGTGTGTGTTTTTATATTTTCGCCAAAACGCTACGTGGTAACGATAAATATTTTACATTTTATGACTCACTCTAAGCAGCGAGCAGCTTCACTTAAGATTTGATGCATTATTTCACGACATTGGAGATTAAAGTTTAAAAAAAGACAAAACTGCCTTTAAGCTTTGACTGATGATGTCACAATGAGGGGACGGCCACGATGGCACGCGTAGGTACCCGTTTCACACACAGAATATTCCACGAGCTTGTACCTCATACCATCTGCCAGAAAATGAGCCGGTGCCATTATGGCAGGTTCAGTATGATTATGCAGCCGACCCAGATTATGTGTTATGACCAGAGGATGGAAACGACTATCTGAATGAGGGACATGTAACGGCACACGGTGAGCAGTTCTACGATCAGAATTTTGTTTCTGTACCTGCAAAAGGACTGACAATGGGGCTGGTGCCAATAACAAGACTCCTGTAAAGCCTGTCGACAAATCCCCATGCAAAACCTGTGCTGGTCAAGTCGTCGCCTGATAAGAAACTCCAGATGGAGGCCGTGTCACATCTAACTCCCTCTTAAATATAGCCAATGAACTGGCCTCAACTACCTTTTGTGGCAGAGAATTCCAGAGATTCATCACTCACTGTGTGAAAAATGTTTTTCGCATCTCGGTCCTAAAAGATTTCCCCCTTATCCTTAAACTGTGACCCATTGTTCTGGACTTCCCCAACATCGGGAACAATCTTCTTGCATCTAACCCGTCCAACCCCTTAAAAATGTTGTACGTTTCTATAAGATCCCCCATCAATCTTCTAAATTCTAGCGAGTCTATCCAGTCTTTCTTCATATGAAAGTCCTGACATCCCAGGAATCAGTCTGGTGAACCTTCTCTGTACTCCCTCTATGGCAAGAATGTCTTTCCTCAGATTTGGAGACCAAAACTGTATGCAATACTCCTGGTGCGGTCTCACTAAGACCCTGTATAATACAGATCTTGAACTCTAACTATAACCGATGTTACTTATCAAGTCAAGTCAAGTTTATTCATCACATACACATATGAGATGTGCAGTGAAATGAAAAGTGGCAATGCTTGCGGATTGTGCAAAAAAACTACAAAACAGAATCACATGTTACATATTTGTGAGGAAAAAAAGAAAAAACAGCTATTTTAAAAAGTCACCACACAACAGTAAATTGGTACAGTAACGTTAGTCCCTGGTGAGATAGTTTACAGTCCTAATGGCCTCTGGGAAGAAACTCCTTCTCATCCTCTCCGTTTTCACAGCATTTCACCAGAAGCGTTTGCCTGACCATAGCAGCTGGAACAGTCTGTTGCTGGGGTGGAAGGGGTCTCCCATGATCTTGTTGGCTCTGGAGTTGCACCTTCAGATGTATAGTTCCTGCAGGGAGGGGGGGGGTGAGTGTAGTTCCCATAGTGCATTCGGCTGAACGCACCACTCTCTGCAGAGCCTTCTTGTCCTGGGCAGAGCAGTTCCCAAACCAAATTGTGATGTTTCCGGACAAGATGCTTTCCACAGCCGCTGAGTAGAAGCACTGGAGGATGCTCAGACACACTGAATTTCCTCAATTGCTGGCAGTATATCCTCCATTGCTTTACTGTAGATGAGCTAATATTTATACCTTTATATACATATTACTCCTGCATGCTTTATGTTTGCCCTTTGGGCAAAAGCCCATGAAGGGGGATGTAGATGAAACAGTATTGCTGATTTGATCCATCTGGTCTTGCTGTTGACGACGTGATCTGTAATCCATGTCAGGTTTTCCACACCACCACCTTGTGACATGCGGGCAGCCATGATGCTTTTTAGTTTTACCTTGCGATTCCAAGCCTACAGTACTCATTTCGATGGTCTCTATATGTATTCAAATTAAAGTACTTGTTATGATATATAATGACCATCATGTACTTTGCACAAAGCTTACAGCCTTCTGTGGCAAAGAATTCCACAGATTTACCACCCTCTGACTAAAGAAATTCCTCATCTTCTTCCTAAAAGGACGTCTTTTAATTCTGAGGCTACGACCTCTAGTCCTAGACTCCCACGAGTGGAAACATCCTCTCCACATCCACTCTATCCAAGCCTTTCACTATTCTGTTTCAATGAAGCTCCCCCCCATTCATCCCCCCCCCCCCCAGTGCCAACAAACGCTCATCATAGGATAACCTCCTCATTCCTGGGATCATTCTTGTAAACCTCCTTTGGACCCTCTACAGAGCCAGCACATCCTCCCTCAGATATGGTGCCTGCAATTAAATTTTAAAATAGCCACTTCAAAGTCACTTTAAAAAAAAAAATCGAATTTCAATCCATAATTAAAATTATATTTGTTTTTTTCTTAATTCTGAAATTATTTTTAATGAATAATAATGAATAAGTTTATTGGCCGAGTATATTCACATTCAAGGAATTTGCCCTGGTTTATTAAACTCAATGGAGATCGATAAATTTCTGATGGAGAAATAACAGTTGGAATTTTTCAAAAAGCAGTCTGAAGCACTTGTGGGAACTGGAGAGAAACTAACATTCATGCCATTCTCTTGGACGTAAACATAGAAACATATGAGAAGTAATGCAAAAGTAAAACACATGGAATTTAGATGTTGGAGCTAAATATGATTGATTACATGCTCTTTGGCCAAATAAGTCCACATCTAGTATTGATCATAAACACAAAATGCTGGAGTAACTCAGCGGGACAGGCAGCATTTCTGGAGAGAGGGAATGGGTGATGTTTCGGGGTCGAGACCCTTCTTCAGCCTGGTATTGATCAGGGTCTCGACCCGAAACGTCGCCTATCTCCTTCGCTCCTTAGATGCTGCTGCACCTGCCGAGTTTCACCAACTTTTTGTGTAACCCTCGATTCTCCAGCATCTGCACTTCCTTCTTTAACACCTATTCACACTAGTTTAGAGGACTAGTTGGAGAAACTCAGCGGATCAAGCTGCATCTCTGATGGATGCGTCCATGTGGGGTTGCGGATCGGGACCCTTTTTCAGAATGATTGTCGTGGGAGAGGGCTAGAAAAGAGGGACCAAGCTAAGCAAGCAATAGATTATACAGGCGAGGCTTTTGTTTTGATTGGACAAAAGGGGGCTAAAAGGAGACAAAAAGGATGTTGATGAGGACAAAAGAGTGAAATGTGAAGCCTGAGGGAGGGATTTAAGTGGAAGGGGACAAGATGGTGTGAGAATGGACTTGCACCAGGTTCAGGTGGGCCCCGACTCAGAACATCACCTATTCATATCCTCTACAGATGGCGAGTTTAATAGCATTCAAGGATTTGTTTGATGGCGGGTTTAATAGCATGATGGTTTTGGGCTCCTATTTTGTATTATTGTATTTCAGGCTCCTGTACCTTCTACCTGATGGCAGCGGAGAGATTTGTGTGTGTGGCCAGGGTGGTGTGGGTCCTTGATGATGCTGGCAGCCTTTAAGGCAGCGACTGCTATAGATCCCTTCGATGGTGGGGAGGTCAGAGCCGATGATGGACTGGGCAGTGGTCACAACTTTCTGCATTCTTCTCCACTCCTGGACGCTCAAGTTGCCGAACCAAGCCACAATGCAACCAGTCAGCATGTTCTCTACTTAACACCTGTAGAAGTTTGAGAGTCCTCTTTGACATACCGACTCTCCGTAATCTTCTCAGGAAGTAGCGGCACTGATGTGCTTTCTTTATAATTGCATCAGTGTGCTGGGACCAGGAAAGATTTTCGGAAATATGCACGCCCAGGAATTTGAAGTTCTTGACCCTTTCCACCAGTCCCGTTGATATTAACGGGATTGTGGGTCCCTATCCTACTCCTTACAAAGTCCACAATCAATTCCTTGGTTTTGCTGGTGTTGAGAGCCAGGTTATTGTGCTGGCACCATTTGGTCAATCGGTCGTTCTCACTTCTATGATTCAGTGATTTGTCCCACAACAGTGGTGTCGTCGGCGAACTTGATGATGAAGTTCGCACTATGTCCGGCTACGTAGTCATGAGTATAGAGTGAGTAAAGCAGGGGGCTGAGCACGCAGCCCTGAGGTGCTCCCGTGCTGATTGTCATCGAGGATGACACATTTTCACCAATACGGACAGACTGGTCTGTGGATGAGGAAGTCGAGGATCCAATTGCAGAGGGATGCGCAGAGACCCAGATCTGAGAGCTTGGTAACCAGCTTGGAGGGGATGATCGTACTAAACACTGAGCTGTAGTCAATGAAAAACAGCCTGACATGAGTTTTTGTTGTCCAAGTGGTCCAGAGCGGAGTGGAGAGCCAGTGAGATCGCATCCACCGTTGATCTGTTGTGGCAGTAAGCGAACTGCAGTGGGTCGAGGTAGGAGTTGATATACGCCATAATTAACCTCTCAAACATTACCAACTATTATACATCTTTGGCATATACATGTGGAAATATGATAAAATTAATACAATGCTAGTAATGCAAGATAGTCATAAATATGGAGAATATGTGGATGATTTATGTTAAAATTGTAAAAACATTTAATGGCGTGCTAAAATTATAGAAAATGGTGTAAGCACAGGATCACTGCCATGAATTAGATTTGTTTTCAGTTATTAGGCCAAGTTTATTTATAACTGGCTCTAAAGCCGAGTCAGGCACTACATGAGGAATTAGCTAAGCAATTGGGGAGGATTTCAAGGAGGTGGATTGTGGTTCTACTGCAGAACTATGAAAATGCATCAACATTTTTCTGACCATGGAAAACAAAAGTGAAGAAAGAAGCAACAAAATAACAGCACAAATGAATGCAGCCAAACAAATTAAAATATAAATATTTAACAGAATGCAATGACAGCTTGAATATTAGTTTTGCATCCATTTATGTTGTTATATGTGTATAATGTTGAAATGCAGAGTCTGTTAAAATGCATTCTAGGCAAGTGGTCCGAGTGGCAGGAGATCAAAGGGAGGAAATAAAGGACAAAATATTTGGATACTACACTGAATTAGAAGACACATTTCATTATTAATGCTCATAATACGATCTGGCAAAACAAAAAATTGAGGGATGATATAGTTGAACATAGAATCTATTAAGAATGAATTCAAGGTTACATACTAGCTGTTTTCTCGGCTACCAAATAAGAAAAACAAGCAAATCTGTAGAAGAAAAACCGGCACTATCAAATGTCAGTAATGGACAATGAAACTGCTTCAGTAGAAACTTGAATAACAAAGGACAGAGGCTCAGAGTTGATGAATCAAGGACCAGAGGACATAGGTTTAAGGTGAATTGGAGATTTAATAGAAAGCCGAGGGGTACCTTTTTCACAAAAGGGTGGTGGGTGTATGGAACAAGCTGCCAGAGGAGGTAGTTGAGGCTAGGACTACCCAAATGTTTAAAAAACAGAGAGACAAGTACATGGATGGGTCACGTTTGGAGGGATATGGACTAAACACAGCAGGAAGGATGAGTGTAGCTGGCACAAATTGGGCCGAAAGGCCTGTTTCTACACTGGTGTGCATGTGTAGAAAGGGTGGTAGGGGATCTTGATTTGTACATCACTACAGTCATTTTTATTTTGGGGGGGGGGGGGGGTTTATAGAGAGCTAGATTTACAAGCCAAACTCCTGCCAAGGGTCTCACATGAAATACATTTAACTTAATTTAAATAAAACAAAATTATATCTATCATTGCAAAAAATAAATTCCATAGCACTTCGCTGCTTAATTCGCTAGCTTCTCACTGTTCTCTTGATGTTTGATGACCACATCATATCATGTACATTTGCTTTAAAGCACTTGAGCCAGCCTCCGATTGACAAGAATTTAGATTTGGACAATTCAAACAAAAACAGTGACGAAAACCCATTGGAGCTCATGGGCATATATGTCAATGGATTGGAAGAAACGATCAGTTGCATATATCCATGATTGCTGAAGATAAAGCTGAGTGGCAGTGTGGCTGAAAATAGGCACTTAATAAATATGTCCAAATGGAAGATAGAATATAACATCAAAAAAATTAGGTCACCCACTTGATTGTAAGATGCAGTATTGTTCATTTTTTCTTGAAGATTCTTGGTGTTCAAAAGGAACCCCAAAGTCTTTGAGCACAAGTCACTGCAAGTTAATACAGAGATACCAGCAATTTGGATTTTGACATACGATGAGAGATTAAACAGATAGGCCTCCAATCACTTGAGTTTAAAATAATGAAAAATGACCTTTAAAAAGTCATGTTGGATGCATGCATCTCTGATGTTCTCCGTTGCTAAAATTAAAGGTTATATTCTCAACAGCTGCCGATTCAAGACAGAAATGCGAAGAAACTTCCCTACCTGGATGAATTTTCTAACAAAGAGGGCTGCTGAAGCTCATTTACACAAAGAGACTGATGGATTTTTATGAGGAAAACAAGTCAAGAAATGGGGAAAGTGACAATGAGGCAAAATATCAACAATGATCTTAGTGAAAGACAAGCAAGCATGTGGGGTCAAAAGGAATGCTCCTATGTCTTAAATTCTTACTTTCATTCTTCAAGCAAATCTGGCTCATTGTTCTGATACATGAAACCTGTTCCTCTATTCATATATGCCGCCACCTTGTTGAGTTTTTCAGGTGCCCTCAGCTTAGATTTCCCATATCAGTCATGTTCTGACTTACTTCAACAAATCAAAATCGGAGAGTACCACAAGCATTAGGATCAACTAGAGCACGCCAGTAGCCAAAGCTTTGTAGGATTGAAGTAAACATTATAGGTGGCTAGAGGGCAGCAGCCTGATGGGACAGAAGAGGGCCTTGTGGTGCTCTGCTTGTCACAAGTACAAATGGGCTCATCGCATAGGCCAGATGCAAGTTACATATCACTGACTAAAGCACATTTCCATGTAGCATGATTTTGTCAACAAGAATCACAAATTTTAGAATATTTAAAGAAATGGCCCGGAAGTACTCAACCGGAGAAGCTTTACTCCAGTAACACAGAAAAATAATACAATGACTCTCACTGCAAGATGAGAATAAAAATGTCATACAGAAATTATTTAGAGTCCTGGACCATAAGGACATTTGTATTTCTAGACAGAAGATCAAAACCTCAAGATGCAAGAAATTTGCTGGAATGTCACTAGTGACGATGCAGTTCAGTTGGCAGAAGCTGACCAAGCTGAGAAAGTTAGGGGGAAATCAGATGATATTCCATAAAGGATTATGATAAAATATATCTTGCTCCCAACAAAGGGCTACCAGAACATAAATTTAAACTGATTGGCAAGAATGGGACAAATAGGACAACGTTTCTAATCATGAATGCAATAAAATAGATTCTGTACCAACTATCCAAAGTGAATTCGATAAATCTTAAAAGCACAACTAGAACAGATTTTTTGGAAAAGTGAATGGTGAGAATAGGCTATCAATTAAGTCAAATGGCTTCCTGCAATGGGTCCTTCCTTTCAGTGTATTCTGTTTCCCAGACAATCTCAGGTGAGGGAGATCCTACATTCGAGATCAAAGTTTGAAATTATGAATTATTACACTCGTGAGGGATAAGATAACGGATTTAATGGTACGACATAATTGCCAGTCATGAGTAACAAAGTAACAACCAGGAAGAGTAGAAAGAAACACGTTCAAGAATAAAACATCCTCCCAAAGGAACATGATAATGCCAGAGGTTGGCTACAATTCCAAATATAAAAACCTAATCAGTAGCCAAATAGAAAATATGTCATCGGCACATAAAATAATGATTTCCCTTTTTAATATTGTTAGTAATAGGAAATGAGACTACCGAGCAGAATTTATATGTTAAAATATTTGTTCTTATAAGTCACGATTCGGCAGATGGCAAGTTTCTATACAGCCACAATACCGACGAACAAAAGCGTCAAAACAGGGTGCTGAACCGCTTTGCATACGTAAAACGCAAGGAGGAATTGAATCAAGGACAGTGGTTAAATCTAAAATCTGGGCTGGATTCTCTTCGAAAATCTTTTGAAACCCTTCCAATTACCCTACGACCACCAATCTCAAAAAAAAGTTAAGTATCAAAGAGCCATAAAAATACAATCTAACTGGTATCAACGTTACATTGCTTTGTTTTTTCCTGCGGCTGAGGCGGAATTAAGAAAAATAAAACATCTCAGTTGATATTCAATCTCCGCGAGGTTCCCTTCTCCCCACCCCGCCTTCAAAACACACGCATCAAGATCGCTTGTGGCGAGCGTCGGTGCGCTTCACCATTCACACCCACAATGCTCGCAGAAAAAAAAAACTACCCACTGGGGATTACAAATCTAAAGAAGGGGGCAACGGATGAACATGAACTATTTAACAATAGGATAATTAAATAAAAAGGTCAATAATAGTTAAAGGTACACATTCCCATAAAACTGTTATGGAGAAAGAAAAAGAACAGCTAGTTCCCCAACTGCAGAAAAACACAATTAAGATACCCCAATTACTCCATAAAAAATAAATAGTTAGGAATTTTCCATTTATTTGGGTAATAAACTGATATGTATAAACGTGTAAAATCCCAAAGGAAGAGGGTTTTTTCCCAAGACTACACTCCTCCTTCCCCCCCCCCTCCCCCAATCCCTCGCGAGTTTACCCCTTCGTTGCGGTACTAACGCACGTCCGCCATTAGAGAGCGAGCGAAACAATACGTGCGGGGGATTAAAAAGGGAAAATTAGAGGCGGGACAAGTGAAACTTTACTCAATTGACCATTATTTTCCCTGATGGAATCTTAAAGCTGTATTTTACTTGTTTTCAACCCAAAGCCAGTAAAACTGTTCAAGAAAATAAAGGTTAAAGCAAGCATGGTTAATATCACATCTTACCCGATTTCCCAGAGATCTACACCGACCGCACTCGTTCCAGTCCCGGGCTAGTCTTCAAGTCACACGAACATGATAATTAAAGTCCCGCCTTTTCCGCACTCTGATTGGTTGATCTCTCATCCTTCTAGCACGGGAGAAGGTACCGCGACGTTTCTCTGGTGGTTTTGTCTGTCAGTCTTTTATGACGACATAATCTTCCCGTCAACACGTTAGGTTGACTCCTGAGTTACAGCACACTGCTTATAATCCTCGGCTGAAGAGGGCGCCTGCTGATTGGCGGGGAATTAACTGGAGGTACATTAAAAAAAATGATGAATTTCCTTCAAAGGGCTAGATTGAAAGTAAACTTAATGTGGTGACTTTTTAAAAAAGGAAAATATGTTCGTTTTAGAAATACTCAAAGAAAGAGGCAATGATTGATGGGAATTGTGGTTCAATGGGAACAATGCTGAACCTAACGGCAATGGATAAACACGCCTAGAGCACCCACCATGCTGGGCGGCCGACGTTGCGTCATTCGACGTGACGTCATTCGCTTTCAACTGCCTGAAGGTTACCACGGTAGCCATTTTGGACATATATGTGGATGTGGTGTGGATATTTCCCCTCAGCGATCAGTTTGTTTTGTGATAGTATTTTGAAGTTTACTGATTACAGACAACGTGCACACATCGAAAATGCAGTCGAAACAAATTCACCGGAATTTAACGCAAGTGAAATTGGAGAATATTTCTCCTGTCAAAAGAGACTATACGGCGGATCTGGAAGGAATCCTGACTGGTGAAGAAGGTGAAGCCCTGATAGTGGATATTAAAAATTTCGCAGGCCGGGAGAGAAGACCTACACGCAAAGATGTAGGCTCTTCGTTGGTAATTTGCATATAACGGAAGATGATTTCAAGAAATTGTTCCGAAAGTATGGAGAAGCTTCAGAGGTTTTTATCAACCAGGACCGCGGGTTTGGTTTCATTCGTTTGGTGAGTTAAACGTGTGTTCGATCAATCTGTATACGCCATGTTTGTTCTAGCAGCTTATTAAGTACAAACCACACAGATGCAGCAGGCTAGTCAACAGGTTAGGCTACATCAGCGTTGCGTCAAAGTTCGCGATTTGGGTCTATTATTTCTCCTATGTTTAATTTGGAATCAAAATTAGCACTCAGTGTTAACATATTATGTATTATATGAATTAAAACTTGTAAAATGGACGTTAATTTCGTTCATGCTTTGTTTATATATTTTTTAACTTGTCAGGTTGTGTAACTAATGTTTTATAACTTTACAATTACTTTTGAGAGTGAAGGATACTGGGAGTTTAAAAGTTTACGGATTAAAGGTATTGCACCTTTAGGATAAAGGTGCTTTAGGATAAAGGTGCTTCTTTGATTTACTATTTCTACGTGTTACGATATTGTCATGTGGAATTTAATTATGAGATTTCGTAAAGGTGTCCTTTGATATTGAGGTGCCTGCAATATCTGTGCTGCGCCTACTGATGTAAGAGAAAATTGATTAATTATGCCTAAACAAATTTGTAAACCTAGACGCTGTTGGTGATTGTAGTGAAAGCTTGCCTGTGAAACTGTTATCTGTGAAAGAGTCAAGAGTGTTAACCATCAGGACCAAAATAATGAATTTCTTGCTGCACCTTTACACATACTCCAATGCAACAACCCAAATATATACATTAAATGAAGGTATAGTAAATGATCTAGGTAACTAGACCATAATGGTGCGTTAAAGTAGAGAGTGCAACCTTTATATTAGTAATTTGCTACTGAGGTTGGGTGTTTGGGTTTGTGTAGTGTGGTTTGGAGTTGATGGGAAGAAGCTGTTTTAAATCTGCAGATATCTATTATTGTGCTCCTGCACCTTCCCCTTGGAAGCAACAAGCTGTGAGAGTGGCACCACTTACTCACAGTATACTTTGGTGGGGAGGTCAATATGCACGATGGACTGAGCAATGTGTATCGCTTTCTGAAGCCTTTGTTCTTGGATTTTCGAATTACTGAACCGGACCGTGATGCAACCAATCAATATCCTCAACTACACGCCTCTAGAGTTTTGATAGAGTATTCGAGGACATGCTGAATCTTCTCAAACATCTGAGGAACTAGAGGCGTTGAGCTTTCTTTATGATTGCATCAATGTGCTATGCGCAGAACAGGTCCTCAGAGATGAGTGCATCCATGAGCTTAAACCTGTTGATTCTTTCTACTGTTGTCCTGACGATGAAGACTGGTTCATGGACCCTCTAGTCTTGACGTCAACAATCCTTCTTGGCGTCAACAGTCTGCTTCTTGGTAACGCTAATGTTAAGAGCAGGAATCTTGTTCTGGCACAATTCAGCCAATATATCAGTCACCCTTTACTCTCACTCAATATTCGTGCCGCAGCTCTGATATTGTCAACAAATTTAAAGATGGTATTGGAGCCGTACCTAGCTACTTGGTAGAGAGAATATGACAATGCGTCCTTGAGTTGCTGTGCTGATGGTCAACGAGGAGGAAGTGTTAATGGCAATTCATACAATTTGCGGTCTGCTTGTCCACTGAGGAATTTGGGACTCTGGGTGCAGGGATGAGCAGAGATGTCAAGTTACAAATCAATGTATAATTGCTGCAATATGTTGAGTCCATGTTATCTTTAATTCCATAAATGTATAAGCTATCATGGAGCACATCAGTATATGATACGTTTTAATCTACAATTTGAGAGGGAGAAGGGTAAATCGCAAGTGTCGGTATTACAGTTGAGCAAATGGGACTATGGAACCACGAGGGAGGAGTTGGCCAAAGTTGACTGGAAAGGTACCCTAGCAGGGAGGACAGTGGAACAACAATGACAGGTATTTCTGGGAATAATACAGAAGGTGCAGGATCAGTTCATTCCAAAGAGGAAGAAAGATTCCAAGGGGAGTAAGGGTTGATCGTGGCTGACAAGAGAAGACGGGGAGAGTATAAAAATAAAAGAGAGGAAATATAACATGGCAAAAATGAGCAGGTGCCAGACGATTGGGTAATTTTTAAAGAACAATAGAAGATAACTAAAAAGGCAATATGGGGAGAAAAGATGAGGTCTGAAGGTAAGCTAGCCAAGAATATAAAGGAGGGGGTAGTAAAATATTTTTTAGGTATGTGAAGAGGAAAAAACTAGTTAAGGCCAAAGTTGGACCCCTGAAGACTGAAATGGGTGAATTTATTATGGGGACCAGGGAAATGGCAGATGAGTTGAACAGGTTGGATCTGTCTTCATTAAGGAGAACACAAACAATCTCCCTGGTGTACTAGTGGCCAGAGGATATAAGGTGGAGGAGGAACTGAAGAAGATTCACATTAGGCAGGAAATGGTGTTGGGTAGACTGATGGGACTGAAGGCTGATAAATGCCCAGGGCCTGATGATCTGCATCCCAGGGTACTTAAGGAAGTGGCTCTAGAAATCGTGGACGCATTGGTGATCATTTTCCAATATTCTATAGATTCAGCAGGGTTTGAAATTAGCGGTTTCCAGAGTGCCAATGACCACCCAAAGTGCTGCGGGGCAACCTGAACGCTGACGCATTTTGCCCGGCTTGGCAAGCAAATACAGGTTTATACCGATAGACACAAAAAACTGGAGTAACTCCGCGGGTCAGGCAGCATCTTTGGAGAATAGGAGCGTGACGTTTCACGTAGACAGCGGCGGCTGTATTCCTCTAGTATCTTTGATTGCGGGGCAAAGATACTAGGTGCGGAGTGACGAAGGGTCGGAGCGAATGACTGGTCTCCAGCCTTTGTGCTGGAGAAACTCAGCGGATGCGGCAGCATCTATGGAGCGAAGGAAATGGGCAACGTTTCGGGCCAAAACTGTTCTTCAGACTGATGGGTTTGGGCCTGAAATGTTGCCTATTTCCTTTGCTCCATAGATGCTGCTGCACCCGCTGAGTTTCTCCAACACTTTTGTCTACCTTCGATTTTCCAACATCTGCAGTTCCTTCTTGAACATAATATGTGAACGGTTCATTGAGCATAATTCTGACTGGTAACTACGCACGAGCACATTATCGCACGCGTCAGGCAAACCGTCTTAAATGACCACCTAAACTCTCATTTGGCAATCTAAAAAGCTGTCACGGTTGCCCGGCTGGCAACAGGGAAAAAAGGTTAAGCGAGAACCCTGTTCAGGATCAGTTCCGGTTGATTGGAGGGTAGCTAGTGTTGTCCCACTCTTTAAGAAGGGTGGCTGAGAGAAAACAGGGAATTATAGACCAGTTACCTGACATCGATGGTGGGGAAGATGCTGGAGTCAGTAATAAAAGATGAAATAGCAGCACATTTGGATAGCAGTAGCAGGATCGAGTCAGCATGGATTTACAAAGAGGAAATCATGCTTGACTAATCTTCTGGAATTTTTTGAGGATGTAACCAGGATAATGGACAAAGGAGAGCCAGTGGATGTAGCTGGACTTTCAGAAAACATTTGATAAGTTCCCACATAGGAGATTAGTGGGCAAAATTAGAGCACATGGTATTGGGGGTAGGGTGCTGACATGGATAGAAAATTGGTTAGCAGACAGGAAACAAAGGGCAGGAATTAACGGGTCCCTTTGTGAATGGCAGGCAGTGACTAGTGGGGTACTGCAAGGCTCGGTGCTGGGACTGCAGCTATTTACAAGACGTATTAATGATTTACAAGACGTATTAATGAAGGGATTGAAAGTAACATTAGCAAATTTGCAGATGACACAAAGCTGGGTGGCAGTGTGAACTGTGAGGAGGATGCAGGGTGACTTGGACTGGTTGGGTGAGTGGGCAGATGCATGGCAGATGCAGTTTAGTGTGGATAAATGTGAGGTTATCTACTTTGTTGGCAAAAACAGGAAGGCAAATTATTATCTAAATGGTGTCAAGTTGGGAAAAGAGGAAGTACAACGGGATCTGGGGGTACTTGTTCATCAGTCTGAAAGTAAGCATGCAGGTACAGCAGGCAGTGAAGAAAGCGAATGGTATGTTGGCCTTCATAACAAGAGGAGTTGAGTATAGATGCAAAGAGGTCCTCTTGCAGTTGTACAGGGCCCTAGTGAGACCACACCTGGAGTATTATGTGCAGCTTTGGTCACCAAACTTGAGGAAAGACATTCTTGCTATTGAGGGAGTGCAGTGTAGGTTCACGAGGTTAATTCCTGGGATGGCTGGACTGTCATATGTTGATAGATTGGAGCGGCTGGGCTTGTATACTCTGGCTTTTAGAAGGATGAGGGGGAATCTTACTGAAATGTATAAGACTATTAAGGGTTTGGACATGCTAGACGGAGATGAGGAGATATTTTTTTCACACAGTTGTGAGTGTGGAATTCTCTGCCTCAGAGGGCGGTGGAGGCTGGTTCTCGGGATGCTTTCAAGAGAGCGTTGGATCTCTTAGCGATAGCTGAGTTAAGGGATATGGAGAGAAGGCAGGAACGGAGTAATGATTGTGGATGATCAGCCATGATCACATTGAATGGCGGTGCTGGCTCGAAGAATGAACGAGGAATGAAATGGGGGGGAAAAAATGTTGGGGCAGTTAAGCTTAGGTTGCTTCATATCAGTTGTCGAATTGTATTTGACAAAAATAATGGGTTTCCAACAATATGGTCAAAAATAATAATTGGGGAATACTGAATTTTTATATTTTACTAGACCAAGGGGGACCCGTTGGGTCCAGTCTCCTCAACATGCTCACTAACCAACCCCACACACACACACACACACACACACACACACACACACACACACACACACACACACACACACACACACACACACACACACACACACACACACACACACACCCACACCACCCCCCTTGATATTATATTAATATTATTCATTCGCTCCTTTACCCCATCCCTGCCCTATCCACTCACGCATAGCCCTCAACTCGCAGGCGTGCCGAGAGAGGGAGGGAGGGCAGAGGAGATGGGAGGGTGAGGAAAGAGGGGGTAGGGGGAGGAGGAAGGGAGCGGGCAGCGGGGTGCTCGTCAACTAAAGAACTTCAGCGACTTCAATCTACAGCCCGGGGGGGCGGGGGTCGTCACAAAGGAGGGATGATTCCATAACGCTGCAGGCTTAAGGGCCCGTGTACGGGGGGGGGGGGGGATTACAGCGCGAGCAGAGCCATTGTGACGTGCCCCTCTCTTTTATTTTCAAACGTTTTCATAACGCTTGAATTTTTCAGGTAAGATGATTTTTGACTTCACAGGATAAAAATCTTCAGGGATATGTACAAATTTTACAGTCAGAGCGTCGTTTTGTTATCGAGCAGTATATACGCACACGCATGCACACACACCCCCCCCCCCCCCCCCCCCCCCGATCAGACTTTTAATAGTTACTAGACCAAGTGCGGACCCGTTGGGTCTGTTCCATCAATGTGTGGCTGGGGGGGGGGGGGGGGGGTCACACACACTAAATGCTCCCCGCACACACGCTAACTACCCCCCCCTGATGTATTAATATTATTAATTTGCTCCTTTTACCCCATAACCACCCTATCCACTGATGCATAGCCCCCAACATGCAGGCGCGTCTATAGAGGGGGGGTAGAGAGTGAGGGCAGAGAGAGAGGGGGGGGGGAAGAGGGGGAGAGGGAGAGACTTAATATTGTTTTTAAATATCAGTTTGGTTCTAATTTTAGTAAATATCTCGGGAAATAATTGACCAAATGTATAGAGGATTGCATTTTTGAAATCATACGGAAAATTTCTACCAGAAGATGTACAAATTTCTCTGTTGTAACGTCAGCAGCTGGGCAGCGGTGGCGTGAGATGGCACTGTGACTCATGCAGCAGTTTGAGTTTTGTGGGACCATGTGAAGGTTCCAATCTCCCACCCCTGTCCAATTGTGATGTCATACATATAAATGAGATCCATTGTGATTGGACATCTGTGAGGTGGCACTAACTCGTGCAGCAGTTTGGTTTAATTTTTTTTGATGTTTTGTGAACAATTTTATTCAAAATCTGGGGAAATAATCGACTGAATTTAGAGAGGATTTATTAAATCATAAGTGTAAAAATCTCCATGTTTTTGCATCTCGATTTCGAGGAAATGCGTTTCAGAGGCAAAATGACACTGGCACGCACGCACACACTTAATAAATACTAGACCAAGTGCAGACCCGTTGGGTCTGTTCCTCCAACGACCGGTTGAGGTGGGGGGGGGGGCGGCATGCGGCGTCTCACGCACTAACCACACCCACACACGCGCTAACTACCCCCCCTTGATATTATTAAGGGGGGGGGGGGTAGAGAGTGATGAGAGACAGAGAGAGAGAGAGGGGCACAGACAGAAGGGCAAGAGACAGAAGGAGAAGGGGGTTGGAGGGGAGGAGGAGAGGGAAGGTAGGGAGAGAGGGGGGGGAGGGTGGAAGAAGGGACGTAGGAGAGGGGTTGGGCCGCCCAGCAGCTGTCAGCCTCAGCCCATTGGCCTTGCATCCTTGGCGCATCCTCTCTGTACCCCCGGAGCCAGCCGGCTATCTCCAAGTCGTCACAGTGGACAGATTCCAGCACGCTTCAGACCCTGAGTATGGGGAGAGGGTGGAGCGGGCGGGCGTGATCCCGAGTGAGCCTGCGGGCCGCCAGCGAGGCACGGAGAAAAGCAGCAGGGGGGCCAGCCGATCGTGGCTTCCGCCAGCATGACAGAGCTGGACCGGGGGGGGGGGGGGGGGGGGCAGTGGCAGTGGAGGAGAGCCGGGCGGCAGCAGCCATTATCGTCGCGCGGGGCACACGATGAGAAGGTGGCCCTGGCGGCCATTACTCCCTCTGGATCTTTGGTGCGCTGCGCAGCACAGCAGGAGGCGAAAAAATGATTAAGTGGGGGGGGGGGGAGGGTGGTGGAAAGTGCGCCTGTGCGTTGAGAGCGTCTGCTTGAATCGAGAGTGGGGGGGCGGTGCCGCGAGCAACGGCATTGTGACGTCCGCAGCTGCCGCAGTGGTTTGATTTAAAAAAAACAGCCAGTTTTGTGAACAACTTTATTAAAGATCTGGGGAAATAATTGATCAAATTTAGGGAGGAGTCGATTTCCGAAATCGTAAGTTAAATCGCCACCGAAATATATTAAAAATCTCAGCGTATTTGCGTCTGGTTTTCGAGAAAATACGTTTCAAAGGCAAAATGGCGCATGCACACACACACACACACACACACACACACACACACACACACACACACACACACACACACACACACACACACACACACACACACACACACAGTTTTAATAGATATATGATAAGATAAGTTGTGTATAATAGTGTATGTATATATAAATATCATTCAATTTTTACATAATCAATTGTCTATCCAAGTTAAGGAATGTTAAACGATACAAATAATTTTTTTCAGGTTGATAGACTAGTGAGTGGGCAGCCCTGAGATTAATGTATAGGAAGGAACACCGAAGATAACCATAAATTGCTGGAGTAACTCAGCGGGACAGGCAGCATCTCTGGACAGAAGGAATGGGTGACATTTCGGCCCGGAGATTAATTAATGCTGGGGCCTCTGCAGGGCTCGGAATTAACGGTTGCCTGGGTGCCAATGGCCACCTAAAGTCCCGCTGGACAACCTATGAGCGGAGTCATTTTGCCCGGCTTGACAAGCGAAGGAAAGCTTGGCTGATGTGGACGGCCTGATGCAAACTCTGCAGGCGTTTCTCAGAGAGCTCCTGCCTTGCCCTGTGGAGTTGCTGCTTGTTTGTAAGGCAGCGGATTGGCGTTCGACACCGCTGCAAATTGTTCTGTTGCTGTTGGTCCCTTAAAGGGCCTTTCCCACTTAGTGATTTTTTTTTTTTGCGAGTGATGGTTTTAAACTGTGTCAGTCACTGATGCTCCACGGTCACCGAAAAAAATCGCGAAGTGGGACTGGTCCTTTAAGGGGCCAACAGCAACAGAACAATTTGCAGTGCTGTCGAGCATTGAGCCGCTTCTCCACTACCCCCTCACATCCCCTTCTCCCTTCCTTCTCCAACCCCCACCCCCCCCCCCCATTTGTGGACCCAGCCTGCAACCAGCGATCCCCCCGCATGCTATCCCACACACGCTAGGGACAATTTATACAAACCTCTGGAATGCGGGAGCTAGCGTGTGTGCGATAGTGTGCGGGGGATCGCTGGTCGGAGCGGACGTGGTGGGCTGAAGGGCACTATCTCTGAAATAAATGTGACACGGAGTCCCCAGGGGTTGGACTCGAACCCCCAATGTCCTCATGGGAACTAAACTGTTGTCCACGAGTTGTCCCAGAGGCAGCGGGATTTTCAACTGGGTACAGGAAATGTCGTCAATGTACCAGTGCCACCCACCTGCTCCGGCCACTGAGTCTAAATACCCACCAGCCATTTTAAAGCAGGGTGGGGGGGGGTGTTGTTCCCAAAGTCTGCATTTATCCCATTGTCAATGTTACTAAAACAGATGTGGAGTAGACTTTGTGCACTACTAGGCTGGATCCACAAATGAGGGGGCGTAGGAAAAAGTGGGTGGGGGGGGTTGGAAAATGGGAGGGGGGAGGGAGTGAAATTGAAAATTGAAAAATCTTTATTATAATTTTCCTGAGTACTTACATACCCAGAGAAAACGAAAAAATGTTGCTCAACCAGTGTCCATTCGGTGCGGTAAAAAATAAATAGAATAAAAATAAAAATACATATATCATCATGAGTTCCAATCGGCAACGGCACGACAATGGCTCTGCTTCAGTGTGTCCAGGTTGGTGTGCGATACTTTAGCAGGGGGCAAAGTCTGTTTATCCTGCTGGTTTTGCAGCTGATGCTCCTGTACCTCTTCCCAGATGGCAGGATGGGAGAATATGTGATGCGATGGGTGGTAGGGGTCTTTGATGACGGAGATGGCTCTGTTGATACATCTCTTCCTGTATATGTCCAGCAGGAAAGGGAGTGGAGCACCAATAATCCTGCTGGCGGTCTTCACAATCCTGTCTAGTTGGTGCCGTTCGTACACTTTGCAGCTCCCGAACCAGGAAGTGATGTCGTAGGTTAATGTGCTCTCGATTGCCCCCCTATAAAAAGTTCGTAGGTGTGCGGTGGGGAGACCTGCTTTCCATAGTCTTCGGAGAGGGTGTAGTCGCTGCTGGGCTCTCTTGACCAGTGCTGTGGTGTTGGTCGTGGATGTCAGGTCGTCTGACAGGTGGAGTCCTAGGAACTTCACACTGCTGACCCTTTCCACATCAGCTCCATCGATGTGCAGAGGTGTATGGCGTTGTTTTCCCGCCCTCCTGAAGGCAACCACCATCTCCTTTGTTTTTCCCACGTTGCGAATGAGGTTGTGGGATTTGCACCATCCTGTGAGCAGCTCCACCTCCATCCTGTACGCCGACTCATCATTGTCACTGATGAGACCCACCACTGTTGTGTCATCAGCGAACTTGTTGATTAAGTTGTTGTTGAGTCTAGCAGTACAGTCGTATGTAAGCAGACTAAACAGCAGGGGGCTTAGGACAGTCTTGGGGCGAGCCAGTGCTCACGGCTATGGTTTTTGATGTCCTATTGCCCACCCTGTCTGCTGCCATTGCGATAGAAAGTTCAGGACCCAATTACATGTGCCAGCATCAACCCCCAATAACTCCAACTTCTCCACCAGCTGCTGCGGAATGATTGTGTTAAAAGCAGAGCTATGAAGAGGATCTTGGCATAAGTATTTTTCCGATCAAGGTGTGGCAGTACGAGGTTCACTGTTGTTGAGACTGCGTCTTCTGTGGATCAGTAGGCTTTGTAGGCGAACCGCAGTGGGTCTAGGTTGGCAAGTAGGCTATTTTTGATATGCTGCATAACCTGTCGCTCACACTTCATTACTATGGGTGTTAGAGCCACTGGTTGAAAGTCATTATGGCAGGCTGGGTTTGGTTTCTTCGGGACGGGAACGATGGTGGCACTCTTAAGACAGTTGGGCACTGCTGCCTGGCTGAGTGAGGTGTTAAAAATGTCTGTGAAGACATCTTTCAGTTGCTCGGCGCAGTCTCTTAGAACGCATCCAGGAATGTTGTCCGGCCCTGCGGCTTTGCGTGGGTTGATGCTGGCAAAGGCCTTTTTAACTCCGGATGCGGACAGCCTGAGCGACTGGTCACTGGGAGATGGTAGTAGTGCACGTGTCTGGGTGCTGTTTTTAACCTCAAACCGTGCGTAGAACTCGTTCAGTTCATCTGGTACAGAGGGGTCATTTTGGCATATCCGCAGTGGGGGGGGGGGGGGGCTTGTAGTCAGTGATGGTATGAAATCCCTGCCACAAGCGACGTGTGCCTTTGTCATTTGTGAAGTGGCTATTAAGTTTTTGTCCATATAGCCTCTTCGCTTCCCTGATCCCCCGGGATAGGTTACTCCTTGCCAGTTTGTATGCTGCGTTGTCTCCAGATTTAAATGCAGCATTCCAGATTCTCAGTAGGGAACACACTTCCCCAGTTAGCCAAGGTTTCTGATTGGTACGCCTCCTGACGGTTTTTATATGGAGAAGGGGGGGAAGAGTGGAGCGAGATGGGGGGGGGGGGGGAGAAGGATAGGAGTGGAGAAGGAGGGAGGGGCGTGGAAGGGAGAGAGTTCACACTCACTGAATCCATCCCTGTGAAAAGTTAGGCGGTGATTTGGAAAAGGACCAATACAAAATAAAACTGAACGATTCAGACATCTTTTCATTTGCACAATTAATTTTATTGTATTAACTAGACTAAGTGGGAGCCGTTGGGTCCCATGTTCACATGGGAGGGCTGGTCCCCTAACGCAATATTCCACCTCTCCACCAATTCCAATATTGGTGGGGGGGGGCTTTCTGGAGTGATAGTATGGTTGTTGTGGGCTGAAGGGACTGGTTTCCAGAGGGCTAGTATGGACATTGTGGGCCAAATGGATTCTTGGGGTGACAGCTCAGTCATTCGAGCCTGATGTGCTGGCAGCTCACTCACGGCTGGTGGGCGAGCTGTTGACTCATGGCTATTCCTTGAAATTCCATTTCAAGCAGGGTGCAAGGCCGCCAGATTCAAGTGCATTTTCCGACCACTTCAAGCCAGGTGCAAGGGCACCGAATTCAAGTGCAGTTTCATACCACTTCAAGCAATGGAGCAGGGCCACCAAACTCAAGTGCAGTTTCATGCCACTTCAAGCAGGGTGCAAGGCCACAAAATGCTAGTACTGTTTAATGCCATTTCAAGCAGGGTGCAAGGCCACCAAATTCAAATGCAGTTTCATACTACTTCATGCAGGGTGCAAGGCCACCAAATTCAAATGCCGT
The DNA here is from genome assembly GCA_963514005.1 of Raja brachyura. Next base: position 66,180,251 of record OY740786.1, read on the forward strand.
TTCTTGCCATTTCATGTTGGGTGCAAGACCACCACATTCAAATGTAGTTTCATGCCATTTCAAGCAGGGTGAAACCACCATAAAACCACACAAAACACCACATAAACACCACACTCACAGTTCAGTAGACATTCAGTGTGTTCAGTTGATTCACAGCTCAGAGTCGTGACCTGTCCCTCCCCCATCTTGCAGAGACTGGGCCACACCCACACTTCCGGGTTTCATAATCCTTACCCCCTCCCACCGGAAGTGGTGCGGCTTTCATGGCATGATTGACAGGAGAGAGATTCTCAACATTTTCTTAAACACTAATAACACTTATTTTTCATTGATGGGAAAAATCCACGGAATGGGGGGGGGGGGGGGGGGGGAGAAACTGCAAAGCCACCTGCCCACGTTTGGTCCATATCCCTCCAAACCTGATCTATCCATGTACCTGTCTCTGTTTCTGTCTCTGTCTCAGCTCTTTTTGTCTCTCTTTGTCTTTGTCTCTCGCTTACCAGTTCTCCCCCACTTTTTCCATCAGAAACACACACATAAATTTGGGTATTCAAGCTCCCCCTATTGCTCCAGTGTAATGCCAAGTAACAGCCATGTTGCTGAAAGGTTTGTTTTGATACAGCATGGTGTTCCTGAAGACCAACACCAGAAGAACTATCCAATATCTGCACACTCCTTGACCTCTTTCTCACCATACCGGCAAGTTCAGCTGAGGCTGAGCGAGGCTTCAACCGGCTGAAGCAGCTGAAGACCACCATCAGAAGTTCTCTCCAGGACGACCAGGTGACAGACCAGCTCCTCATCATGCTCCATGCCAGTAACATCAAGGAACTTGATCCCCATCCAGCCATCAGCTTGTGGCATGCAGGAGGGATGAGGGCAAGGAGGTCCGACACGGGAGGATACCCAGCTGCACCATCTGCCTCGGGACCTCACCCTGACAGTAACAGGTCTGATGAGGAGGACGCTCGAGAGCGACTCAGATGACAATTAAAATGCCTTTCACATGTATTTGAACAGCTGTGTCTTTAATTTGCTTTTCAGGAGATGGTTTCAATATCAAGCAGAAAAGTTACACAAGTTCTCACAAATATAATGTTTCTGTTCATTTATAGATGATATCCCCCCCCCCCCCCCCTAAAAAAACAAAATACTTCAGCCATTTTTATTGCCCTTCTGGGCAATCTCACTTACCAAGTTCGATGATTGATTCAATAGAGTCACCTACTTCCATGACTCATCTTGTTAGCGGGCACAGAGTAAAAGGTACTATGTAAATTCAAAAGTATGGTATAGGTGATACAGTAACAAGTATGTTACAAGGAAAATGAAAATCAGAGTACACTTCCATTCTCTTTATTTCTTTTAAATTACAAAATCCTAGAGCAGAAGGGATATATTATGTATCTATTTTTTCCCTCGATGTTGTTACTGTGTGTACCTTCAAAGGTGTCAAACTGATCGATTCAATTCTTTATCAGCTTGCTGTGACTGGGCATAACAGAGATTGATGATTGAAGATTCGAGAGGAAAAGACCCGTCATGTCATGAAAATTTTCGGTCCTTCACAGAAAACATGCTTGCATCAATCTATAGTGTGCGTGGTTAAGCATATATGTTACCATGGTCCAGGATTTATTGACGGGTTGATCATACGCTGAATAATCCAACCACATTTTTGTTTGGAAGTGGAAAGGAATAATCAAAATTGCATTCATTGCAATGTGTAAAAAGAGTTGAGATACTGTATTATAATTTTGCTGCATGTCATTGTGGTATATATCATGTCTTGATTGGTGAATATATTTAGTTTGTGACTTTATTTGATGCAGAAATGATATGTGAATGCTTCATTGAGCATAATTCTGACTGGCCAGAACAACTAATAAAATATCCTTATATGCAGATGATGTTTTGATTTACATCACAAAACCTGAAATTAGTATTCCAATGTTGTTTGATGTTATAAATAAATTTAGTACATTTTCTGGATATAGGATTAATTGGAATAAAAGTGATATTATGCCAATAACTAATATAAATTTAAACATATTACAACAATATCCATTATCAATAGTTACTGATAAAATTAAATATTTAGGAATTAATGTATCTAAATCTCATAACTCATTAATTAGATCGAATTATCCTCAATTATTAGATAAACTTAAAAAAAATATTTTATATTGGAAAACACTGCCTATATCTTTGATTGGTAGAATAAACGCTATAAAGATGGTTTTTCTACCACAATTATTATATCTGTTTCAAGCTATCCCTTTTTTCCTTCCGAAAACCTTTTTTAAAAAAAATTGATAATATTGTTAATAGTTTTATCTGGGATTATAAAAATCATAGAATAAGTAAAAAACATTTATGTAAGTCAAAGATAAACAGAGGATTAGCACTTCCAAATTTTCTATACTACTTCTGGGCAGTACAGATTAAGAATATGAATTTTTGGTGGGTAAATACGGACCTGGAACCAACGTGGCTAAAGATAGAAAAGGAAGATTGTTTGCCTTTCAACGTAGATTCAATTATTTTTGCCCCAAAGGAAGTTCAAAAAAAAATTTATAGGGACAATCCCATCATTTATAATAATAGACGTATTTGGAAACAAATAGTCAAGACTTTACAATTAGACAACCTTTCATTTAGATTACCAATTATGAATAACCCATTATTTAAGCCCTCCACACTGGATGGAGGGTTCAGACATTGGGATAATTTAGGAATTACAAGGGTAGAGCACCTTTATAGAAATGGAAAATTTCTTTCATTTCAGGAATTACAAGATATCTACGGATTGTCTTCACAGCATTTGTTTAGGTATTTCCAAATTAGAGATTATATTAAATCTAATACACAGGATTTTAAAAATAAGGAACCAGGATTATTAGATGAATTGTTTAACTGGCATCCAACCACAGAAAAATTAATAGCTTATATATATAACATCATTATGGATAAGGAGAATCCAATAACTGAAACATATCGTCAAGCATGGGAAAATGAAATTGGATCACCTATAACCAAAGAAAATTGGGAAGAAAGTCTACAACGAATACACCGGTGCTCGTTAAATGCTAGACATATATTAATACAATTTAAAGTATTATACAGATTACATTATTCGAAAACCAAATTAAATAGTATATTTCCTAATCTCTCCTCTATTTGTGATAAATGTAAGAATTTAGAAGCAAATTTAACACACAGTTTTGTTACATGTCCTAAATTGAATTATTATTGGACAGAAATTTTTAAAGTTATTTCTGAAGTTCTTAAGGTTAAATTAGAACCCGACCCAAAGCTAATAATACTGGGAATTCCAGAGGCTAATTTGATACTTACACTAGATCAAAGAAATTTCCTTGATTATTGTTTGATATTAGGGAAAAAAATAATATTGAAATTTTGGAAGGGAACATTATCCCCAACAATTAAAATGTGGGCATCAGAGATGTTGGAGACGTTGCAGTTGGAAAGAATCAGATTTGTCCTTTTGGACGAGTATAATTCTTTTCAACAGATATGGTCTCCATATATACAGTATTTAGAGAACATTAAGCACATTATCGCACGCGTCATGCAAGCTGTCTTAAATGACCACCTAAACTGTCGGCAACCTAAAAAGCTGCCTAGGTTGCCCGGCTGGCAACAGTCAAAAAAAGTTAAGTGAGAATCCTGCTCTGCTGTTTATAATTTATATTACCAATTAAGATGAGATGAAGTAGCCAAGTTGTTTGATGTCATAGGTTGACACGTATAAAGAGGTTAAGAGGTCAAGTGTTTTGTTATCATATGTCCCGAAATGCAACAATGAAATTCTTACTTGCACGACAGATATGTAAACATGGCACACTGTGACCACCATAATAAACAAAAGCTTAATGTATGCGTTTACACCAAAATAATAGTGCAATGTCACAAAAAAAGCCTGCCAAATCTATGAAGTTCTGAGCTGACTTGGAGGTTGCAGTATTTAATAGCCTGATTGTTAAACTGAGTTCCTTTGTCAGTCTAATTCAAGGAAACTTGATTCAAACCATTGCTGCTGTTGAAATCGATTATTTATTCGGTGCTGAGTCTGATCTCCGAACCTTCCAACACAGAGCTGAAAGTTCCAGGGCAGGTCAACGAATTAGTGACTTTGGTACAAACTTAAGGCATTATATAGGTATTAGACAATTATGGTGCAGAAGGTGTGGCAAACTATTAACCAATAATTATGGTTTACCATACATTAGCTTATTTGCATTAACCAATCAACTAAATCCTTTCCAGTGATTGATAACACGTGAAGTCACGTGATTTTCCCTTTTCTGGCCTCTTTACAACCCTTGCTTCCTCTGGTTTTCTTTACCCTCTTTGTTCAAAATCATTTTATTTCAATGAAGTAAAACCACAGAAAAATAAAATCAATTCTCAGTGACCACCTCTCAGAATATAAAAGACACATCCTACAGCAATCACACAATACATACACACAAAACATATATTTTTACTTTTGGAAAATAAAGTTATCTCTAAAACTTCAGATTTAAACAAAGTCTAATACTTACAATCCTAATTAAAACACAATACACTTCACAAATAATATCCCTACAACTACATTGTTAAAATACAGTTACTTATGAATTACAAAGATTAAATATGAGTTTTGCCCCATTCTTACAAAGTGGTAAAGACTTGTAAGATATTTCCAATCACACAATTCCCAACCAAGCACACAAAGGCCATATACTTGTCACACTTGATACATTATAATTGCTTCCTACCAACTCGGGTCTAGTTTCATTCTGAATTACAACCTCCCCCGCTATCTCTGGACGAAAGGAATGTAAGGCCTCTTTACGACCCCTCACTAATTGCACTCCACACAGCAAATGGAAGATTGCTATATGCAGACCCCAATCGTTCGGCTTAGATCAAAGTTACATCATAGTTACTTTCTCAGTTTCCCGTAAACATAAGAAATCCCCCTTATACAAAGGTCACATAACCATCACCTATGGCTTATCTCTTATTTGAGCATGTACATTTAAACAGCACAAACCAAAATCACAGACTATTATCTAGCCTTGCAGTCTAAGACCCAACATAAACAACCATAAACCTTCTTTGTGACACACTAGAGCTCAAAGATGTGTCGCAAAGAAAGAACAAATGGTGCCTATGTCCTGGGAAGAGACCCCATTAACAACCTATACTCTAAACACCAAACTAAACCAAATAAAACTTCTGACAGCATTATAGCTGCTTCAAGGCAAACAAAGCTATGCCTATTCAGATCAACATTTCCATGTTATGATAAGCCATCTGTTCTCCTGTGTGTGTTCTTTGTACTTTATTTATTTGTGGGACATGTATTTCTGAAACCCCAATTCCAAGCCCTTCTCTTGCAACTTAACATAGATTCCTCACACGAATGTTATGCAAGCAATTCTATTTAATATTTCCTCATGATGATTGTTGGAAAGAAATTGCTTCCGAACATGGACATGGATTTCAGGCTCATACCACCTTCCTGATGGCAGGAGTGAAATGAGAGTGGGGTCAGGGTGGTGTGTGTCTCTGATGATGCTCTGTCAGTTGATAAATCTCCTTCCTATACTTTGACTCATTGTCACCTCTAATTCGTCCAACAACTATAGTATCGTCGGTCAATTTGAAGATTCAATTAGAAATGCGTGCATCAAACAGGAAATTAGAAATGCGTGCAACAAGGGTAACACGGTTATAATGGGTGACTTCAATCTGCATGTAGATTGGGTGAATCAAATTGGCAGGGGTGCTGAGGAAGAGGATTTCCTGGAATGTATGCGGGATAGTTTTCTCAACCAACGTGGAGGAACCAACGAGAGAGCAGGCTATTCTAGACTGGGTATTGAGTAACGAGAAAGGGTTAGTTAGCAGTTTTGTTGTGCGTGGCCCCTTGGGCAAGAGTGACCATAATATGGTTGAGTTCTTCATTAGGATGGAGAGTGACAAAATTAAGTCAGAAACAAGGGTTCTGAACTTGAACAAAGGTAACTTTGAAGGTATGAGATGTGAATTGGCCAAGATAGACTGGCAGGTGATTCTTAAAGGGTTGACAGTGGATGTGCAATCGAAGGTATTTAAAGACTGCATGGATGAAGTACAAAAGTTGTTCATACCAGTTTGGCAAAAGAATAAATCGAGGAAGGTGGTGCATCCATGGATAACAAGGGAAATCAGGGATAGTATAAAAACAAAAGATGAGGCATACAAATTGGCCAGAAAAAGCAGCCTACCGGAGGACTGGGAGAAATTCAGAATCCAGCAGAGGAGGACAAAGGGCTTAATTAGGAAAGGGAAAATCGATTATGAAAGGAAACTGGCAGGGAATATAAAAACTGACTGCAAAAGTTTTTATAGATATGTGAAGAGAAAGAGACTAGTTAAAACAAATGTTGGTCCCTTGCAGTCAGAAACAGGTGAATTGATCATGGGGAACAAGGACATGGCAGACCAATTAAATAACTACTTTGGTTCTGTCTTCACTAAGGAAGACATAAATAATCTGCTGGAAATAGCAGTGGAACGGGGGTCAAATAAGATGGAGGAACTGAGTGAAATCCAGGTTAGCCGAGAGGTGGTGTTGGGTAAATTGAACGGATTGAAGGCCGATAAATCCCCAGGGCCAGATAGTCTGCATCCCAGAGTACTCAAGGAGGTAGCCACAGAAATAGTGGATGCATTAGTGATAATTTTTCAAAATTCCTTAGATTCTGGAGTAGTTCCTGAGGATTGGAGGGTAGCTAATGTAACCCCACTTTTTAAAAAAGGAGGGAGAGAGAAAGCGGGGAATTACAGACCAGTTAGTCTAACATCGGTAGTGGGGAAACTGCTAGAGTCAGTTATTAAAGATGGGATAGCAGCGCATTTGGAAAGTGGTGAAATCATTGGACAAAGTCAGCATGGATTTATGAAAGGTAAATCATGTCTGACAAATCTGATAGAATTTTTCGAGGATGTAACTAGTAGAGTGGATAAGGGAGAACCAGTGGATGTGTTATATCTAGACTTTCAGAAGGCTTTCGACAAGGTCCCGCATAAGAGATTAGCATACAAACTTAAAGCACACGGTATTGGGGGTTCAGTATTGATGTGGATAGAGAACTGGCTAGCAGACAGGAGGCAAAGGGTAGGAGTAAACGGGTCCTTTTCAGAATGGCAGGCAGTGACTAGTGGGGTGCCGCAAGGCTCAGTGCTGGGACCCCAGCTATTTACAATATATATTAATGATTTGGACGAGGGAATTCAATGCAACATCTCCAAATTTGCAGATGATACCAAGCTGGGGGGTATAGTTAGGTGTGAGGAGGATGCTTGGGGGCTGCAGGGTGATTTGGATAGGCTGAGTGAATGGGCAGATGCAGTATAATGTGGATAAATGTGAGGTTATCCACTTTGGTGGCAAAAACATGAGGGTAGACTATTATCTGAATGGTGGCAGATTAGGAAAGGGGGAGATGCAACGAGACCTGGGTGTCATGGTACACCAGTCATTGAAAGTAGGCATGCAGGTGCAGCAGGCAGTGAAGAAAGCAAATGGTATGTTAGCGTTCATAGCGAAAGGATTTGAGTATAGGAGCAGGGAGGTTCTACTGCAGTTGTACAGGGTTTTGGTGAGGCCACACCTGGAGTATTGCGTACAGTTTTGGTCTCCAAATCTGAGGAAAGACATCTTTGCCATAGAGGGGGTACAGAGAAGATTCACCAGACTGATTCCTGGGATGTCAGGACTTTCATATGAGGAAAGATTGGATAGACTCGGCTTGTACTCGCTGGAATTTAGAAGATTTAGGGGGGATCTTATAGAAACTTACAAAATTCTTAAGGGGTTGGACAAGCTAGATGCTGGAAGATTGGTCCCGATGTTGGGGGAGTCCAGAACAAGGGGTCACAGTCTAAGGATAAGGGGGAATTCCTTTAGGACCGAAATGAGGAAAACATTCTTTACACAGAGAGTGGTGAGTCTCTAAAATTCTCTGCCACAGAAGGTAGTTGAGGCCAGTTCATTGGCTATATTTAAGAGGGCGTTAGATGTGGCACTTGTGGCTAAAGGGATCAGGGGGTATGGAGAGAAGGCAGGTACGGGATACTGAGTTGGATGATCAGCCATGATCACATTGAATGGCGGTGCAGGCTCGAAGGGCCGAATGGCCTACTCCTGCACCTAGTTTCTATGTTTCTATGGTGTTGGAACTGTGTCCCGCCAGATAATCATGAATATAGAGTGAGTAGAGCAGGGGGCTGAACACACAGCCTTTAAGTGCTCCTGTGCTAATAGTCAAATCTAAAATTGAGTCATTCTTCTGTGGCGTCAGCGTAAACACGGGCCACTTGAGCTCGAACCCTCATCAGGAGATACGAGGGCGGGCACTTGACGTCATGGGCAGAGGGAGTGTCCTGGTACATAAGCTCTCTAACCACGAGACCCAAGAGGAGTTCAACCGGTAGCTGAGCCCGGAGGAACAACCTCGCTCAGCTACAACAACCATCAATATAGTTATCGCACCCACTTAATGTGTGACTACCGAATAAAGAACCGCTTGCACCAACCCGATGTCTCTTCTTTATTCGCCACTTATGGTGCCGCTACACTTCTACAAAAACATGATCTAATAGAACAAAAGAATGGCTCGGTGCCAAGTCTGAATGACTTTGTAAATCGAATGAACACAATATGGAGGACAGGTTGTCTTTTCCTACGACAGTGACTGTAACTGTCATTGTATGCCATGTTGTTACTTGTGGGCGGAGCACCGAGGCAAATTCCTTGTATGTGAATACTTGGCCAATAAACTTACTTACTTTTCAATAAAAACATTAAGATGGCAGTCTGCAGTAATAACATGTGCTTCAATCAAGGCCATAAAGAAGCCAAGATTGAAAAAATAGCTGACACTCCAGAGATAAGTAATAACTTGTTATTGGATGAGCTTGATTTGGACCCAGCCTTCCTATCTTTGGAAAGGCTGCAGAATCTTTCAGTCATGCCATATTCAGACATGGTAGAAGTGTTTTACTGATAAGAAAAATGTATAATTTTGCTAACTGTCCTGTGAGTGGGAGCCCGAGAAACACTGAGCAACTTTTGTGCTCATTGTCGATCGCCACTCCCGTCTGACGAATCAATTAAAGATTGCCATGGTTTTACCTTTAACTGTTTTTGTTGCTATCTGCTTTTAAGGAAAAAAAAATTGACAATGGTTCTTGAAGAGGAAGTATCGCAGCCAATTCATACTGGTTTTTGTGTATTGATGAGGAAGTCTGAGGTCCAGTTGCAGAGGCAAGCGCAGAGTCCCAGCTCCGTGAGCTTGGTAACCAGTTGCCGTAACACCAAACTGCAGTCTATGAACAAAAGCCTGATGTATGTGTTTTTATTATCCCAATGGTTCACTGCAGAGTGGGGAGCCAATGCTTCCTTAACCTGTTGTAGCAGTAGGTAAATGATAGTGGGTCCACGTACTTGTTGAAATAGGAGTTGATATGCCCAATAGACAACTCCTCAAAGTACTTCATCACCACGGATGTTAGTGCCACCGGTTGGTGGTCATCGAGGCATGACATCTTGTGCAGGGGATCTGAGGCATGTGATAAGAATTGGCTGGAGCGGATAGCCAAGGTGGGGAAGAAACTGGTACTGTGGAAGCTCTCTCTATAACGGGGAAACATTTGGTCATCAGTGTGAGGTGCGCAAGTGTGGCCTTCGCTCCTTCCTATGTCACAGGGATCATCCGGCCCTTCTTCCAGTTCATCTGGGGGTTGAGGATGGACGGGGTGCAACGGGCCACAATGCACAAGTCGGCTGACAACGGGGGTAAAAGCGTGCCCAACGTTGCCCTCGCCTTGATGGCCACCTTCGTGTGTGGCTGCATCAGGCAGAGTGTACCAAATGTTACTGCCTGCTGAGGTTCTACCTGTCCCTGCCCGGTGTTGCGAAGGATGGGCCTGGCGCAGATGCCACACAATGTGCCAGTCAGCTGGACATTGCCGCACCATCTGTCGTTCATCGAAAGGTTCTTCTGGACTAACACCTTTGACTACAAGTCCATCGGGCAGTGGTCAGCATGGAACTGCCTGCAGGCACTGCAGGGAAATGACTCCATGGATCCTGTGGCGTGGTTCCCAGAACAGACTGCCCAGCCTCATTGCCAGAACTTGCCAATAAGCACCAAGGCCTGGCTTGGCTTGTGATGAGGGAAGCCTTCCTGTACCGTCAGAACCTCGCTACCAGTGCATGATGCCCTCGGGATGGCTGCTATGGAGAGGAGATGGTTGCCCACCTCTTTGCAGAGTGTGGATTTGCACAGAGAGTCCGGAGAGCTTTGCAAGGGTCCCTGTCATGATTCATTCTGAGGACTCTGATTTACGAACTGTTCTCTGACGCATTCCGAGACTGACATCGAGTGATGTTGAAAGGTCTCCAACTCGGTGAAAGACGCTCTTTGGTCTGTCCGAGCTTTGTTGATCTCCCAGCAGAGCGAGATGTCCATCTGGGAATGTTGCCACCTGGCCCGCTGCAGACTGCAGGAGTACGTGCTGAGGGACGCACTGAAGCTTGGTGCAGCCAATGCCAAGGCTCGGTGCGGGAGGACCACGGTCTAGGGTCCTTCTGCTGCTGGACATTGGGGGGGGGGGGGGGGGCAGGGTGTGGGTGATATGCTCCTCAAAATAAGAGAAGGGATTCCACGCCAGCGGGCCACAAGAGTGGCAAGGGTGGGGGAAAAATTGGAGTAATTTGTATTAACAATATAGAGTGTTTGTATAGCCTCCGCGAATGTCGGATGAGGTTTTTCCGCGGTTCCTGTATTGTATATATTTATTACTTGAATAAAGTCTATTTTGAAATCATATCATATATTATCATATATCATATCATATATCTATCTTCTATTATATATTAAAACTGTGTGGCCAGCTGCCGACAACCGTCTGCCGCGTCTCTGCCCTTTGATGTCGCGCTCCGCCGAAACAGGACCCTCGGACGCCGCCGTTTTTCCCACCGGCCCAGACGTTACGCTCGCGCTTTCCTGAAGGCGTTCCACGTCACGTTTGGACGTCGTTACGCACTCCGTTTTTAATAAAATCTGTCTCCCCCCCCCCCCCCCCCCCCCCTTTTCGAAAATCAAACTGCTCTCACCCATAGAATGTTGGTAAACGTTCCATCGTGCCATGTCACAATACCCAAGGCTCACAGATGGCCAATCAGAACGGATCTCATTTACATCTACCTCAGCTCCAGCCCCCCCGCCTGATGTTCCAGCACGTTCCATTGTGTGATGTCACAATGCAATCCCTCACAAATGGCCAATCGGAATGGATCTCATTTACATCTGCCTTGGCCCCAGCCCCAGCAGCCTGTGTGGAAGCACGTGATCACGTGTGTGGGAACGGAGAAAGAGGATTGGGGAATAGATGGACTGCCCCTACCCTGCCCCCTCCCTACTACCCCACGCTGGCGGAAGCAACAATCGGTTGGTCCCCCCGCTGCTTTTCACTGCCCTCAGATCGCTCCCTACCCCCCTCTCTCTTCCTCCTCCTCCTTCCTCCCTAGCTCCCTCCCCTCCCCCACCCTCCATCCCCTAAAACCCCCTTCACACCCATCCCCCCTTCCCTCCACCTCCCTTTCCCCCTCCTCTCCCCTCCCTTCCCACCCCCTCCCCTCTCTCTCCATCTCTCTCCCCTTCTCCCCTCCTCCCCCTCCCTCCTCTCCACCTGTCTCCTGCCCTTCTGTCTCTGTCTCTCCCCATTTTCTCTCTCTGCCCTCACTCTCTACGCCCCCCCCCCCTCTCTCTATATGCGCCTGCAAGGTGGGGGCTATGGGTGAGTGGATAGGTCGGTTATGGGGTAAAATGAACAAATCAATAATATTAATATAATATCAAGGGGGGTAGTTAGTGTGTGTGGGTGGGGGTGGTTGGTGTGTGTGAGAAGCAGCTTGCCGCCCCACCCCCCTCCTCGAAAACCAGATGCAAAAACCTTCCCCTCTCCTCTCCCTTCCCCTTACCCCTCCCCTCTCTAACCCCCTCACCCACCCTCAGGGACATGCTGCCCCACGCCCCCCCCGCACATGTGACTAGGGGGACACTGCACCACTTCCCCCCCACATGTGACTAGGGGGACTCTGTACCACTTCCCCCCCACATGTGACTAGGGGGGGGACTCTGTACCACTTCCCCCCCACATGTGACTAGGGGGGGGGACTCTGTACCACTTCCCCCACACATGTGACTAGGGGGACACTGTACCACCTAATATCCCCCACACGTGACTAGGGGGACTCTGTACCACCTAATATCCCCCACACGTGACTAGGGGGACACTGTACCACTTCCCCTCTCTCAACCCCTCCCTGAACCCTCTCACAGCTTCCCCCACCTCCCTCTCCCCTTCTCCATCTCCCTCTCTCCTCACCACTCCCACCCCATCTCTCCCCCACCCTCTTCATCCCCATCTCCCCCCACCCCCTTCCCCTCGCTCTTGCACCACTCCCTGCTACCCCTCACTCCCCTCTCCCTCCTCTCCCCACCTCTCCCCCCTCTCCTTTCTCTCTCTCTCCCCTCCTCTCTCACCCCCTCTCTCCCTCTCCTTTATCTCTATTTCCCTCCCTCCACTCTCTCTCCACCTCTCCCCTACCCCTCTTTCTCCCCCTTTCCTCTCCCCTCCACCTCCTTTTCCTCCCCTCTTCCCCATAACCCCTCTCCTCTCACCTTCCCCTCCCCTCTCCCATACCCCACCCCTCTCTACCCCCCTCACCCACCCTCGGGGACATGCTGCCCCGCCCTCCCACCCCTGCAACCGCACGTTGGGGGAACAGACCCAACGGGTCTGCACTTGGTCTAGTGCTTTTTAAAAATGTCGTCTTGCCCTTCTTATTGATGCCCTTTTAAAGCAGATGGGAACCTCATTCCTCGGTAATGAGATTGAACATTTTTTTCCCTGTTGCCAGCCGGGCAACCTTGGCAGCTTTTTAGGTTGCCAAATGACAGTTTAGGTGGGCATTTAAGATGGTTTGCATGACGCGTGCCATAATATGCTCGGATGAATTATGCTCAATTAAGCATTCACATATTATTTCTGCTTCAAATAAAGTCACAAACTAAACATATTCACCAATCAAGACATGATATATCCCAGAATGACATGCAGCAAAATTATAAGACAGTATCTCAACTCTTTTTACAAATTACAATTAATGCAATTTCTATTAGTTCTTTCCACTTCCAAACTAAAATGTGGTTGGATTAGAAACATAGAAAATAGGTGTAGGAGTAGGCCATTCGGCCCTTCGAGCCTGCACCGCCATTCAATATGATCATGGTTGCTCATCCAACTCAGTATCCTGTACCTGCCTTCTCTCCATACCCCCTGATCCCTTTAGCAACAAGGGCCACATCTAACTCCCACTTAAATATAGCCAATGAACTGGCCTCAACTACCTTCTGTGGCAGAGAATTCCACAGATTCACCACTCTCTGTGTGAAAAATGTTTTTCTCATCTCTGGCCTAAAAGACTTCCCCCTTATCCTTAAACTGTGACCCCTTGTTCTGGACTTCCCCAACATCGGGAACAATCATCCTGCATCTAGGCTGTCCAACCCCTTAAGAATTTTGGAAGTTTCTATAAGATCCCCCCTCAATCCTCTAAATTCTAGCGATTATTCAGCGTATGATCAACCTGTGTCAATAAATCCTGGAGTATGGTAACATATATGCTTAACCATGCACACTACAGATTGATGCAAGCATGTTTTCTGTGAAGGACCGAAAATTACCATGACATGGCCATAGCATGGTACAGAAACACTCTTGCTTCCCACATAATTTATCCACAACAAAATATACATGTAGCAAGGAAATTTCTATAGGCATTTTATGATAATAGTTATTAAAACCGACTATACCCATCTGACAGGTTAAACATTACACTAACTGACAAGAGATGGCCAAAGGACATAACTGCAGCAAATGTTCTTTTGGTAATATGTTTAAAGGTGTCAAAACGCCACATTACCGGACATTCAGATTAGATGTACGTGTTGTGAACAGCAATGAAGGTATAGTTGTGAATGTTGCTCATTAAATAACTACAGCACCGATACTCCATATTAAGAGCATTGATTTGCCGTTAAAATGAATTATGCAATAACGTGTCAATGGTAGCAGTGACAATCGAACACTGCGGTTTCAATGTTTCACATGTTCACAATTTAATTAATCCATCTTTATGAACTAAAACAAATAATAACATTGGGAATGAAAACACATTTGTTTGCATTCCGCTATCAAACATAGTCAATGTTTGCTCTGAAGACATTTCCAGCACAATAAGGTCAGGGAGGAGTGTGTGTGTGTGAATCAGTGTGGGGTGGATAGATGGCGGGTGGGTGGGGCTGGGGTTTAGAAGGCAATCGGTGCGGAATGGATGGATTGAGCCAGGTGAATTAGTATGTGTTGGTTGGAGTAGGTAAAATTGTGAGGGGATGTCAGTGGTGTTGAATGGGGGGGATTCAGTATGGGATGGATGGGGGTAGATAAAAGTGCTGGAGAAACTCAGCAGGTGAAACAGCATCTATGGAGCGAAGGAAATAGGCAACGTTTCGGGTCGAGACCCTTCTTCAGACTGTTCCCCCAGACATGGCTCCAGGATGACCAAGGCTGGGAGCTGAACATCCAGGGATATTCAATATTCAGGAGGGATAGACAGAAAGGAAAAGGAGGTGGAGTAGCGTTGCTGGTTAGAGAGGAGATTAACGCAATAGAAAGGAAGGACATTAGCTTGGAGGATGTGGAATCGATATGGGTATACACTAAGGGGCAGAAAGTGCTACTGGGATTTGTGTACAGGCCACCTAACATTAGTAGTGGAGTTGGGGATGGCATCAAACAAAAAATTAGAAATGCGTGCAACAAAGGTAAAACGGTTATAATGGGTGACTTCAATCTACATATAGATTGGGTGAATCAAATTGGCAGGGGTGCTGAGGAAGAGGATTTCTTGGAATGTATGCGGGATAGTTTTCTAAACCAACGTGTAGAGGAACCAACGAGAGAGCAGGCTATTCTAGACTGGGTATTGAGTAATGAGGAAGGGTTAGTTAGCAGTCTTGTAGTGCGTGGCCCCTTGGGCAAGAGTGACCATAATATGGTTGAGTTCTTCATTAGGATGGAGAGTGACATTGTTAATTCAGAAACAAGCGTTCTGAACTTTGAGGGTATGAGACATGAATTGGCCAAGATAGACTGTCAAGTGATTCTTAAAGGGTTGATGGTGGATATGCAATGGAAGGAATTTAAAGACTGCATGGATGAACTACAACAATTGTTCATCCCAGTTTAGCAAAATAATAAATCAGGGAAGGTAGTGCATCCGTGGATAACAAGGGAAGTCAGGGATAGTATCAAAACAAAAGATAAAGCAGACAAATTAGCCAGAAAAAGCAGCCTACCAGCGGATGGGAGAAATTCAGATTCCAGCAGAGGAGGACAAAGGGCTTAATTAGGAAAGGGAAAATAGATTATGAAAGAAAACTGGCAGAGAACATAAAAACTGACTGCAAAAGTTTTTATAGATATGTGAAGAGAAAAAGGTTAGTTAAAACAAATGTAGGTCCCTTGCAGTCAGAAACTGGTGAATTGATCATGGGGAACAAGGACATGGCAGACCAGTTGAATAACTACTTTGGTTCTGTCTTCACTAAGGAAGACATAAATAATCTGCCGGAAATAGCAGGCGACCGGGAGTCAAATGAGATGGAGGAACTGAGTGAAATCCAGGTTAGCCGGGAAGTGGTGTTCAGTAAATTGAATGGATTAAAGGCCGATAAATCCCCAGGGCATCCCAGAGTACTTAAGGAAGTAGCCCCAGAAATAGTGGATGCATTAGTGATAATTTTTCAAAACTCTTTAGATTCTGGAGTAGTTCCTGAGGATTGGAGGATAGCTAATATAACCACATTTTTTAAAAAGGCAGTGAGAGAGAAAACGGGGAATTACAGACCAGTTAGTCTAACATCGGTAGTGGGGAAACTGCTAGAGTCAAATATTAAAGATGGGATAGCAGCACATTTGGAAATTGGTGAAATCATTGGACAAAGTCAGCATGGATTTATGAAAGGTAAATCATGTCTGATGAATCTTATAGAATTTTTCGAGGAAGTAATGTAGAGTGGATAAGGGAGAACCAGTGGATGTGTTATATCTGGACTATCAGAAGGCTTTCGACAAGGTCCCACATAAGAGATTAGTATACAAACTTAAAGCACACGGTATTGGGGGTTCAGTATTGATGTGGATAGAGAACTGGCTGGCAGACAGGAAGCAAAGAGTAGGAGTAAACAGTCCTTTTCAGAATGGCAGGCAGTGACTAGTGGGGTACCGCAAGGCTCAGTGCTGGGACCCCAGCTATTTACAATATATATTAATGATCTGGATGAGGGAATTGAATGCAACATCTCCAAGTTTGTGGATGACACGAAGCTGGGGGGCGGTGTTAGCTGTGAGGCGGATGCTAGGAGGCTGCAAGGTGACTTGGAAAGGTTGGGTGAGTGGGCAAATGCATGGCAGATGCAGTATAATGTGGATAAATGTGAGGTTATCCACTTTGGCAGCAAAAACAGGAAAGTAGACTATTATCTGAATGGTGGCTGATTAGGAAAAGGGGAGATGCAACGAGACCTGGGTGTCATGGTACACCAGTCATTGAAAGTAGGCATGCAAGTGCAGCAGGCAGTGAAGAAAGTGAATGGTATGTTGGCATTCATAGCAAAAGGATTTGAGTACAAGAGCAGGGAGGTTCTACTGCAGTTGTACAGTGTCTTGGTATGGCCACACCTGGAATATTGTGTACAGTTTTGGTCTCCTAATCTGAGGAAATACATTTTTGCCATAGAGGGAGTACAGAGAAGGTTCACCAGACTGATTCCTGGGATGGCAGGACTTCCATATGAAGAAAGACTGGATAGACTCTGCTTGTACTCGCTGGAATTTAGAAGATTGAGGGGGGATCTTATAGAGACTTACAAAATTCTTAAGGGGTTGGACAGGCTAGATGCAGGAAGATTGTTCATGATGTTAGGGAAGTCCAGAACAAGGGGTCACAGTTTAAGGATAAGGGGGATGTCTTTTAGGACCGAGATAAGAAAATCATTTTTTACACAGAGAGTGGTGAATCTGTGGAATTCTCTGCCACAGAATGTAGTTGAGGCCAGTTCAGTTCGATGTGGCCCTTGTGGCTAAAGGGATCAGGGGGTATGGAGAGAAGGCAGGTACAGGATACTGAGTTGGATGATCAGCCATGATCATATTGAATGGCGGTGCAGGCTCGAAGGGCCGAATGGCCTACTTCTGCACCTGTTTTCTATGTTTCTATTCGTATTGAATGGGAGGATCAGTACAGGGTGGATGGGGGGGGGGGGGGGGAGATCAGCGCAGGATGAATGGGGGGGGGGTGGTTAGTACAGTGTGGGTCGGAGAATCTGTGCAGGACGAATGAGGGGATGGTGCAGGGTAAATGGAGGGTGGGTCAGTACGGGATGAATGCGTGGATTAGTACAGGATGGAGGAGAAGTGCAGGATGGATGGGAAGGGGGGTAAGTACAGGATGAATTGGGGGACCAATGTAGGATGGATTGGGGGGGTGGCAGGGGAATCAATGCGAGGTGGATAGGGTGATCGGCGCAAGATGAATAGATGGGAGCGGGGTTAGATGGGGAGGGGAGCACAGGGGTTGTCAGTGAGGACTGAATAGAGGCGGGAATGGGGATCAGTGCGCGATAGAGAGGAGGGGTCCCAGGATAGGGGGGGGGGGGGGAGGGAAGAGAGGGCTAGGTGGGGAGGAAGGATGGTCAGCGCTCCTCGGACAACATCGCCAAGTGCCGCTGCCAAAGGGGTAGGCGGTTGGGATCTCCTCGCCTCCGCCTCCCCTCCTCTGCCAGCCAACAGCAGAGATATATAGATATATATAGCTATAGGATCTTTGGTGCGGCTGCTTCAGAAGGGTCGGAGCGAATGAAGGGCCCGTCATTCGCTCCGACCCTTCGTCACCCTGCACCTAGTATCTTTGCCCCGCAATACAGCCGACATGAAACGTCACGTTCCTTTTCTCCAGAGATGCTGCCTGACCCGCGGAGGTACTCCAGTTTTTTGGGCCTATCTTTGGTATAAACCAGTATCTGCAGTGCCAAGCCGGGCAAAATGACTCGACGTTTAGGTTGCCCGGCGGCACTTTGGGTGGTCAATGGCACCCGGGCAAGCGCTAATTTCAAGCCCTGTTGAACAGAAAGGTGAAAATAGTGCATAATGTGGGACATTGTATGTTTCAGTAGGAAGATGAGGGAAAAAAACATTAAAATACTGGTTATCACTCCTGAGAGGGTCAACTTGTTGACCAGTGATCCCCACGCACCAGAACTATCCTTCACACTAGGGACAATTTACAATTTGTACCAGAGCCAATTAACCTACGAACATGTACATCTTTGGAATGTGGGGGGAAACCGGAGCTCCCAGAGAAAATACACATGGTCACGAGAGAACGTGTAAACTCTGTATGCACAGCGAGTGTAGGCAGGATTGATTCCGGGTCTCTGATACTAAGGTAGCAAATCTACTGCTACACCACTGTGCCACCGGTCTATCTAAGGTTTGATTGTTTGGAAGAGCTGACTGTCCAGTGAGTTGTCTTACCTAATTCTAGACAATTTCTATTTGTAGAAAAATATTAATTGTTTATTCATAGAGTTACCACTTCTCTCATTCCTCAATAATATCATCTAGTATGATACCTCATTCAATTTGCCATTGAGAGTGTCACAATTTGAATTGTGTCAAGCATGTTTTAAAGGCAACTGTAGTAAATTGTTCAAAAAAAGCAACATAACGGAAACAGACAGTAGAAGTTTATTTAATAGGACGGGTTGATTTATCTGCCTGTAAGGTAACCCAATCTCTTTGGCTTTGTGGGATTGCAAAGTCCTTTTTTAAAAAGTGTGGTTCAAGTTTTCATCTCCAGCTTATTACCTTTATTTAAATTAGTGCTTATGGAATGTCTAAAACGCTCAAACTGAAATTTACACAAATTAACAATTTGCAATTGATGCCATGCTTTCTCATGTAGGAAACCAGGACATTGGCTGAAATTGCAAAGGCTGAACTTGATGGTACAATGCTGCTGAATCGACCTCTACGTATTCGCTTTGCTACTCATGGAGCTGCCTTGACCGTACGGAATCTTTCTTCAGTTGTTTCTAATGAGTTGCTGGAACAGGCCTTTTCTCAATTTGGACCAGTAGAAAGAGCAATAGTTATTGTTGATGATCGTGGGAAGCCTACAGGGAAAGGTTATGTGGAATTTGCAGCAAAGCCTGCAGCTCGCAAAGCATTGGAAAGATGTGCAGATGGAGCATTTTTATTGACATCGTAAGTTTTAAAATGATTTTCAGGTATCTCATAGCTATTTCCTTTCCTTTGAGCTTAATTGTGAGCAATTAAGTTCCTTAATGTTCTTGCTTGACATTTGTGTTTTTAAAAAGTATAGCTCTGTAATGAATAATTTGCAGTGGCCTTGAATGATAATTCATTTGCTCTCTTCAGTTTTAACTTTTAGGAATTTACTTTTTTCATGAATATCTCTTATTTTGATTGGTAACGATGTGGGTTTCACAGTCTCTATATTTAATTATTTGCAACACATTTGCTTCTCCTTCCATAATGTTTGGGACAAAAATCACGTGTGGTTAAAGTGCACATTGTCAGATTTAATTACAGGCCATTTTTATAAATTTTGGTTTCACCATGTAGAAATTATAGCTGTGTTTATACATAGTTGCCCCATTTCAGGGCACCATAATGTTTGGGACTCGTGGCTTCACGGGTGTTTGTAATTGCTCAGAGGTGTTTAATTGCCTCCTTAATGCATGTATAAGAGAGCTCTCAGCACCTAGCCCTTCCTCCAGTCTTTCCATCACATTGGAAACGTTTATTGCTGTTTATCAACATGAGGACCAAAGTTGCACCAATGAAAGTCACAGAAGCCATTATGAGACTGAGAAACAAGAATAAAACTGAGGGTCTCGACCCGAAACGTCGCCTATCACCTTCGCTCTTTAGATGCTGCTGCACCCGCTGAGTTTCTTCAGCGTTTTGTGTAACCCTCAGCCAAACATTAGGCTGGTGAGCACTGGCGAGTTTACTAATCGCAAAGAGACAGGCAGGCCAGGGAAGACCTCCACAGTTGTTGACAGAAGAATTCTCTCTACAATAAAGAAAAATCCCCAAACTCTTGTCCAATGGATCAGAAACACTCTTCAAGAGCCAGGTGTGGATTTGTCAATGACCACTGTCCGCAAAAGATGTCACAAACAGAAATACAGAGGCTGCACTGTAAGATGCAAACCACTGGCTAGCTGCAAAAATAGGATGGCCAGGTTACAGTTTGCCAAGAAGTACTTAAAAGAGCAACCACAGTTCCAGAAAAGGGTCTTGTGGACAGATGAGATTAAGATTAACATATCAGAATGATGGCAAGAGCAAATTATGGAGGAGAGAAGGAACTTCCCCAGATCCAAAGCATACCACCTCATCTGTGAAGCATGGTGGTAGGGGTGTTATGGCCTGGGCATATATGGCTGCTGAAGGTACTGGCTCACTTATCTTCATTGATGATACAACTGCTGATGGCAGTAGCATAATTAATTCTGAAGTGTATCATCCTATCTGCTGAAACAAATGCCTCAAAACTCATTGGCCAGCAGTTCATTCCTCAGCAATGACAATGATCCCAAACCTACTGCTAAAGCACCAAAGGAGTTTTTCTTTTTTTTGAACTCCACATTTATTGACATAACAAAATACACATACAGGCACAACAAAGAGACACACAAAAGACAATCGCAAAATGACAAAATACAAATCACCTAACCTCTATTTGCATCACATCGGATCCTCTTAACATTCTATCATAGAAGCATCTAATTCACAGGCACCATAGTAAGCTCATCCATTCATATCCTTAATCAATCTTGGCATTTGTAATAGTACCGGTTTCCACATAATATTAAAGGCATCGGTCCTCAACTGGAGTTTAGCAGTTATACTTTCCACCAAGTACACATTTTTCAATCTTTCCCTCCACTGTTGAATATTTGGTGGCATTTCCTTTCTCCATAGCACTGTTATCATCTTTTTAGCAATCAACAGCATCATCCCAAGCAAATATTTCTGATTTTGAATATCTGTTGCTGCTGGAGTATCTCCTAATATAAAGCAAGCCGGTTCCAAAGGTAGATCCACTCCCAGAATTAATTTAATCTCTATTTAATCTCTACCTGGATGTCACCAATGTTCCCACATTGTCTCCAGCATAAATTTGAGGTGTTACTGTATCTTGCCAACACTAAAGGGGTTCTAAATACTCTCATTTTAATTTTCCAGTCGAACTCCCTCCAAGAGGGGCTGCTTGTCAGCTTATGGCCCAAGAGACATGTCCTTTCCCATATTTCATCTGTAATAATAATGTTCATTTTCAATTCCCAATTCTATATTGTACTATAGAAATACTATTGTTTCTATAATATTTCCTTTTATATAGTCTTGAAGTCCTTGATATAATGGGATATCAAATTCTTTTACAAACAAAGGACTTTTTCAAAGCTATTGATCTTGCCTTTTATATGCTGAAGAGAAAATTGAAAAGGACTAGCCCCAAAAACATAGAAACATAGAAACATAGAAATTAGGTGCAGGAATAGGCCATTCGGCCCTTCGAGCCTGCACCGCCATTCAATATGATCATGGCTGATCATCCAACTCAGTATCCCGTACCTGCCTTCTCTCCATACCCTCTGATCCCCTTAGCCACAAGGGCCACATCTAACTCCCTCTTAAATATATCCAATGAACTGGCCTCAACTACCCTCTGTGGCAGAGAATTCCAGAGACCCACCACTCTCTGTGTGAAAAAATTCCTTCTCATCTCGGTCCTAAAGGATTTCCCCCTTATCCTTAAGCTGTGACCCCTTGTCCTGGACGTCCCCAACATCGGGAACAATCTTCCTGCATCTAGCCTGTCCAACCCCTTAAGAATCTTGTAAGTTTCTATAAGATCCCCTCTCAATCTCCTAAATTCTAGAGAGTATAAACCGAGTCTATGCAGTCTTTGTTCATAAGACAGTCCTGACATCCCAGGAATCAGTCTGGTGAACCTTCGCTGCACTCCCTCTATGGCAATAATGTCCTTCCTCAGATTTGGAGACCAGAACTGTACGCAATACTCCAGGTGTGGCCTCACCAAGACCCTATACAACTGAAGTAGAACCTCCCTGCTCCTATACTCAAAACAAGCATTAGCTAAAGATGGCTGCAATACAGGCCTGGCAGAGCATCACCAGAAAATACACCGAGCAACTGGTGATGTCCATGAATCGCAGACTTCAAGCAGTCATTGTATGCAAAAGATATGCAACAAAATACTAAACATAACTACTTTCATTGACATGACATTGCTGTGTCCCAAACATCGCGGTGCCCTGAGATGGGGGGGACTATGAATAAACACTGCTGTAATTTCTACATGGTGAAACCAAAATGCATAAAAATTGCCTTTATTAAAATCTGCCAATGTGCACTTTAACCACATGTGATTTTTTTTTCTATTGCAAATCTCAAACTATGGAATACAGAGGCAAATAAATAAATGATGGGTCTTTGTCCCTAACATTATGGAGGGCGCTGTAATTGCTTGCATTAGATTTAAATGATAAAATGGGATGGGAGGAAGAAATGGCTTAATCTGCACTCATTTTAAAGTTCCTTAATGCCATTACATATTAACAGGAATGTAATGTTTAAGAAGGAACTGCAGATGCTGGAAAATCGAAAGTAGACAAAAATGCTGGAGAAACTCTGAGCAGCATCTATGGAGCGAAGGAAATATGCAACTTTTGGGGTCGAGACCCTTCTTCAAACTGATGTGAGGGTGGGGGGGGCGGGAAGAAGAAAGGAAGAGGCGGAGACAGTGGGCTGAAGGAGAGCTGAGAAACGGGGGGAAAAGCAGGGACTACCTGAAATTAGAGAAGTCACTGTTCATACCGCTGGGGTGTAAACTGCCCAAGCGAAATATGAGGTGATGCTCCTCCAATTTACGGTGGGCCTCACTCTGGCCATGGAGGAGGCCCAGGACAGAAAGGTCAGATTCGGAATGAGAGGGGGAGTTGAAGTGCTGAGCCACTGGGAGATCAGGTTGGTTATTGCAAACCGAGCGGAGGTATTGGGCGAAGTGATCGCCAAGCCTAAGCTTGGTCTCACCGATGTAGAGCAGCTGGCACCTAGAGCAGCGGATGCAATAGATGAGGTTGGAGGAGGTGCAGGTGAACCTCTGCTGCACCTGGAAAGACTGCTTGGATCCTTGCATGGAGTCAAGGGGGGAGGTAAAGCGACAAGTGTAGCATTTCCTGCGGTTGCAAGGGAAAGTGCCAGGAGAAGGGGTGGTTAGGGTGGGAAGGAACAAATTGACTAGGGAGTTACGGAGTGAGCGTTCTCTGCGGAAAGCAGACGGGAGGAGATGGGAAGATGTGGCCAGTGGTGGGATCCCCTTGGAGGTGGCGAAAATGTCAGAGAATTATTTGTTGTATGTGACGGCTAGTAGGGTGGAAGGGGAGGAATAGGGGGACTCTGCCTTTGTTATGAGTGGGGGGGATGGGGAGTGAGAGCAGAGTTACGGGATATAGAAGAGACCCTGGTGAGGGCCTCATCTAAAGTAGAAGAGGGGAACACCCGTTTCCTGAAGAATGATGACATCTCCGATGCCCTGGTGTGGAACACCTCATCCTGGGTGCAGATGCAGCGTAGACGGAGGAATTGGGAGTAGGGGATGGAGTCCTTACAGGAAGCAGGGTGGGAAGAAGTATAGTCCAGATAGCCATGGGAGTCAGTGGGTTTATAGCGGATGTCGGTCAGTAGTCTATCACCTGCGATGGAGATAGTGAGGTCAACAAATGGTAGGGAAATGTCGGAAATAGTCTAGGTGTATTTGAGTTCCAGATGGAAGTTAGTGGTGAAATGGATGAAGTCAGTGAATTGTGTGTGGGTGCAGGAGGTAGCACCAATGCAGTTGTCGAAGTAGTGGAGGTAGAGTTTGGGGATAGGGCCCTGGTACGCCTCGAACAAAGATTGTTCGACATACCATACAAAGAGGCAGGCATAGCTTGGGCCCATGCGCATGCCCATAGCTATGCCCTGTATTTGGAGGAAATGGGAGGAGTCAAACAAAGTTGTTACGGGTAAGGACCCGCTCCGCTAGATGGAGGAGAGTATCAGTAGACGGGAATTGGTTAGTTCTGAGGTCGAGGAAAAAACAGAGGGCTTTAATACCTTCCTGGCAGGGGATGGAGGTGTAGAG
This sequence comes from Raja brachyura, assembly GCA_963514005.1. Next base: position 66,204,687 of record OY740786.1, read on the forward strand.
TGACTGGACATCTATGGTGAAGATGAGGGAATAGGGGCCTGGAAAATGGAAGTCATGGAGCAGAAGAAGAGCGTGTGAGGTGTGTTGAACAGAGGTAGGGAGGGATTTAACCAGGGGAATAGGATGGAGTCGAGGTATGTGGAAATAAGTTCGGTGGGACACGAACAGGCAGAAACAATGGGTCTGCCAGGACAGTCAGGTTTGTGGATTTTGGGGAGAAAGTAAAATCGGGCCGTGCGGGGCTGGGGAACGATGAGGTTGGAGGCTTGGGAGGGCAGGGAGCTGGGAAGTGATGAAGTCAGTGATAGTGCTAGAGATAGTGGCCTGGTGCTCGTCTGTGGGTTCATGGTCCATGGTCCTCCCCTTCTCAGCCCCCCTCCACCCCCACCCCCACCCTCACATCAGTCTGAAGAAGGGTCTCAAATGGAAATTGCCTATTTCCTTCACTGCATAGATGCCGCCTTACCTGCTGAGTTTCTCCAGCATTTTTGTCTAACAGGAATGTGATGGTAACTAAGGTTTACAAAGGGGCTACGTTCAGGTTGAAATGGACATTTGTAAATTAGGAGTGTGTACCATTGTTTCCAATGTGCAATCTCAATTTTGCTCAAGCCAACTTTTAAAATACAAATATCTAAAATATTTTTTATGACTATCTTAAGATGAAAGGTCTTGAGGTACAGAATAATGTTTGTCTTCATTGAATGTATATGGAAGAAAAGATAAATAAATGAGCACATAATTTGAATTTGTGTGACTGTTCCTTCCTGGCTGAACTGGGCAGTTCTCTTGTGATTCAAAAATCCTTGTTACTGGAGCATGTTGTGTTCTCCATTATGCAGCCTTATTTGGTGCTGTGCTTGATCAATGGATTGTTGTCTCTGAAAGTGCCTGTTGCTCTTTCAGTGTAACAATACCCTGTGATCTCTTGGGCTATCATGGCAGTTTCTTGCTCCTACTGGGAGGTTTGTTCTAATTTGTGAGATGTGCCTTGCAATTCCATATCAGCCTAATTTTGCCACCATGACGATTGTTGGAGATTTCTCTAGTATGTAAACCAAAGCGAGTTGTGAACAGTCTGGTCATAAATTTTCTTGTTCACCATTCATTGATGCATGAATTTGGTCATTCCAAGAGGTATTGATGTATTTTGTGGCTATTTTTGTTGTATCTATTACCAAGTTCCTGAATGGTGAGTTTATCAATGCCATTTTACTCCAAAATAACATTCCTTAATATCGGTAGTAATACCATTCTCAACCATGGCTTGGGGTGATGGTAAATGCCCCCTTGATGCTGTCAGCCATGTCCTCTTCAACTGGATAGTCTGGGGCATTGTCACCAAAGATCAAATTTTTGTTGCCCTGGCAATTTCTTGTGCGGTATTGTTTAAGTAGGTGAAAAACAACCTGATATAATCTTGGAAGAGCAATGCCACAGTCCAAGTTTTTTTTTGTTAGATGCCATATCATATGAAAGATTTCGTCTTTGAATCTCTTTATAGAATCCTTGGGTTCTATAGTCAGTTGGACAGGGATATCCCTACAGCCAGTTGTTCACTCTTCCAGAAGGTCTATCGTTCCCTCGTATTCTATTAAATCTTGTCTTGATGTTCTTGCTCTTTCCTGGGTCTATATCAAAAATGCCCTTGATTGTGATTAAAACACATGCCCATTCTCTACATTATACTTGATGAACCTCTGGAGTAACATCCTGCTGCAACCAATAGAGGTCTGTGTCAAGCTGCTTATTATGTTAACTTTAATTATGCCAATAGCTTGTGGTTTCTTTCAAAGAGCTTAAGTCAGTGGACATTGTTTCAGAGCCACCGGCAGTCAAACTGATCACTGTCTTTGTGGACATAGCTTCATCTTTCTGCGATATCAATTTCCTCTTGATGCTAAAATTATTTTAATAGTAAGAAATTGATTTCTAGATTGGCTCACCCTCTAAAGAATCTGTTGTGTTAGTCTGAAAATCTGTGAATTAAATATTTAAGTTTCATTATTATGTCACAGAAGAAAGCCTATTGGGTCTTTACCAACCATCAACCGAGCTATCCAATTTCTTTCTCTCTAGCCCTGCAAAATATTCTCTTGTATCCATCAACTTTCTTTGGATTCTTTTTGCTATTGACCTACACAAAGGAGAAACTTATATTTATTTAAAAACTTATTTTTCTATTACAAATTTCAAATTGTGAAGTACAGCAAACCGAAATCTCGAAGTTGCAAACCAAATCTCGTTGCACTTATGTGTAATGACTATAAAATATATGATTATTATTATTATTACACAGGCAAATAAATAAATGATGGGTCTCTGTCTCAAACATTATGGAAAAATTGTAAAATCTTTCTCTATCCATAACTATCTTAAACCTAATAAGTGGTCGCTCGTTAAAAAAAAAGGTTCATCCATAAACATTTTATCCACTTGCCCCTCCCAAATTCCAAAGACTAAATCAACCATGACCCTCTCCCATGTTGAGCCCTCTCATATTGTCTGAGGAAACTTTCCTGAGCACATTGGATAAATTATAACCATATAACAATTTACAGCACGTAAACAGGCCTTCTTGGCCCTTCCAGTCCGTGCTGACCATTTATTTTCCCCTAGTCCCATCTACCTGCACTCAGACCATACCCCTCCATTCCCTTCCCATCCATATACCTATCCACTTTACTTTTAAATGTTAAAATCGATCCTGCCTCCACCATTTCTGCTGGAAGATCATTCCACACAGCCACCACTCTCTGAGTAAAGAATTTCCCCCTCATGTTACCCCTAAACTTCTGTCCCTTAATTCTCATGTCATGCCCTCTTGTTTGAATCTTCCCTACCCTCAATGGGAAAAGCTTATCCACGTCAACTCTGTCTATCCCTTTCATCATTTTAAAGACCTAAATCATGTCCCCCCCCCTTAACCTTCTGCGCTCCAAAGAATAAAGACCTAACTTGTTCAACCTTTCTCTGTAACTTAGTTGCTGGAACCCAGGCAATATTCTAGTAAATCTCCTCTGTACTCTCTCTATTTTGTTGACATCCTTCCTATAATTAGGCGACCAAAATTGTACACCATACTCCAGAATTGGTCTCACCAATGCCTTGTACAATTTTAACATTACTTAAATGCTCTGATTTATAAAGGCCAGCACACCAAAAGCTTTCTTTACCATTCTATCTACATGCGATTCCACCTTCAGGGACCTATGCATAGTTATTCCTAGATCCCTCTGTTCAAAGGCATTCCTCAATTCCCTATCATTTAGCAAGTACGTCCTATTTTGATTTGTCCTGCCAAGATGTAGCACCTCGCACTTATCAGCATTAAACTCCATCTGCCATCTTTTAGCCCACTTTTCCAAATGGCCCAAATCTCTTTGAAAATCTACTTCATTATCCACAGCACCACCTATCTTAGTATCATCTGCATACTTACTTATCCAATTTTCCACCCCATCATCTAGATCATTGATGTACATGGCAAACAACAGTGGACCAAACACAGATCCCTGAGGCGCCCCACTGGTCACCGGCTTCCAACCTGACAAACAGCCATCCACCATTACTCTCTGGCATCTCCCATTCAGCCACTGTTGAATCCATCTTGCTACTCTGCCATTAATACCCAAAGATTGAACTTTCTTAACCAACCTTCCATGGGGAACCTTGTCAAAGGCCTTACTGAAATCCATATAGACAACATCCACTGCTTTACCCTCATCAATTTCCCTAGTAACCTCTTCAAAAAATTCACGAAGGTTTGTCAAACATGACCTTCCAGGCACAAATCCATGTTGACTGGTCTTGATCAGACCCTGTTTATCCAGATGCTTATATATATTATCTCTAAGTATCCTTTCCATTAATTTGCCCACCACTGATGTCAAACTAACAGGTCTATAATTGCTAGGTTTATTCTTTGAACCCTTTTTAAACAATGGAACAACATGCGCAGTACGCCAATCCTCCGGCACTATTCCCGTTTCTAATGACATTTGAAATATTTCTGTCATAGCCCCTGCTATTTCTACACTAACTTCCCTCAATGTCCTAGGGAATATCCTGTCAGGACCTGGAGACTTATCCACTTTTATATTTTTCAAAAATGTCAGTACTTCCTCCTCTTTGAATCTCATAGTTTCCATAGCTATAGTTTTTTTCCCTTACCTCACAGAGTTCAATATCCTTCTCCTTGGTGAATACTGAAGAAAAAAAATTGTTCAATATCTCCCCCATCTCTTTTGGCTCTGCAGAATTTTGCCAAGTCTAGACCTTTTGCACAATGACAGTTCCGATCAATATTGGGAAAGTTAAAATTCCCAACTATGACAACCAGTTACAGTTCCATACTATGACGGCCTAGATAGGTAACGTAGATAATATGCATCTTTTATGGTGAAAGTATCTCTGGATCAATTGGATCCTGTCTGATAGGTTAATATCACCCTAGTTTAAACAACTGAAACTTTTATTTCAACCACAATCTTTAGTTTTGTTTATTTCACGTTATTGCCATGTTTATTGCTAGTAAATGTAAGATAAATTGTGAATAGCAAAGGTATTGTGGAAAGTTGGATTGTCAACGTATTACATTGTATATATGTTCTTGGACTTGTACATGTTTTCAGTTTATGTCGGCTGTTGCAAAAAAGTGGTTAAACCATTCCAAAAATGCATTGTTTTATGCAATTTGTTTTGAATCATTAAGTGTAATTGAGAAACAAATTGAAAGTTCTGAACACATTTTCCTACTGATATACAGCATGGCATTACTTTACAGTTCTCCACATCCTGTTATTGTGGAACCCACAGAACAGTTTGATGATGAAGATGGACTTCCTGAGAAACAGCTGCAAAAGAACACGCAATATCACAAGTAAATTGTTGTTTATAATTAGTATTACCGGTTTGATTGTATTTATGTACAGTATTATATGATTGCATATTCAATCAGATAATGCTATACAAAACAGAGCTTCGACTATACCTCCGTACACGTGACAATAATAAACCTAAATATACAAAAAATCAGTATTTTTTTACCTGGAATTTGTTTTGAAGACCAATATCAGTTTTTTTCTAATTACAAATTTTATGTGACACTTCTGCTATTTTGGATGCGTTTAATTATCACTTTGTAGTTGGAAACACCAAACAGCACAAAGGTGATACTAGAATTACCAATATCATTCTCTTATTGATAATTAAGGAGTAATCTCAATGTTGTATCTGCCAAGGATTCCTTTCCACCTCAACCTAGTAAGAACATTTATCTTTTTTAATACCCCCTCTTGTCCCATTCAGAAGATAACTGTTCATGTCTAAATGGATTTAACTTGGATCTCAAAGTTAACACTTTTCATCAATCATGTTCTTGCAACTTTAAGCAAGCTTTTATTTTGTCTTTTTACTGAGAATATTTTTTTTAACACGATCATTTTCCAAGTTGTGCATATTGCCTGTTGCAACTAAAATAGCATTTGTAATTGTGAAAATAAAAGTTTTAAGTGAACTTTTGCTAAGTCAGGTTTACAGTATTTTAAGAACTCCCAGATTCTATCCTCAGTTCAAATAAAAGAAATAAACTAATAACACATAGGTTGTTTGAAAATAGCAAATTGAAGTAATGCTAAATTATCCTCTCATCACATTGCTTGATAAAATGTAAAACTCTAGTTTATAACAACTCGTCTAGTTGTAATTTAGCAGCAGTATTATAACCTCCTTATTTTATCTAGGGAAAGGGAGCAGCCGCCACGTTTTGCTCAGCCTGGGACATTTGAGTTTGAATATGCATCTCGGTGGAAAGCTCTTGATGAAATGGAAAAACAACAACGAGAGCAAGTTGATAGAAACATCAGAGAGGCAAAACAAAAGCTTGAGGCAGAAATGGAAGCCGCTCGTCATGAGCATCAGCTTATGCTTATGAGACAAGGCAAGTTATCACTCTTTAACCATAAAATCTTTGATAATTAAAGAAACATTGGAGCTGTGGCTCTTAAGAAATCAATTTCAAATGCCACTGCCATTAGGTTTAAATATGGATTTGTATTGGCCTCTCTGCCAAAGAGCAGCACCTTCTATGTTTATGGTGGCCCATAACTGGACCACCAACTTTCAAGTGCACTTGTGTTTGCTGCACTTGAAAGTGAAATTAGAATGCTTAGGATTTGGTTGGTGGTCTCTTTTCTCCCTTGCACATGTGTTTTGTTGATATTGAAGTCCTGATCTCTTAAGATCCCTCTTACAGATGACGTTGAAACTTAAGTATGGACTTGTTTAGTGTTCTTTGAGTCAAGTTCTCTGTTAAAACCCCCCACTGGAAATTCTCCCGAGGTTGGTATAGAAATTGTGGCCAGACTATTAAGTGCATCATTGCCTAAACTGTGTGTAGGTATAGGGGGACCTGTGCAAGACCTAACATATCAGAATTTGAGACATTTCAAGATATGTTCGTAATGTATAGCGGGCAATATGCATAGAAGTCGAATATTTTTTAGTGTGCGATCACTGTATTACTACTATGCAGTAGTGTACTAATAATGTTCCTTTTCAGTGTTTTTGCCATGTCTGGAAGGTTTGGATAGTTTAATTTCCAAACGATTTAAAATGGTATTTAAGTAGGCAAAAGATCGCAAAAAGGATGGGAAGATTGTCAAATAGCTGGCAATCTTGCTGGAAGCCCGATGGGATATTAGTGACAAAGGATTGCTTTCATGCTGATACATTTCATGGCAAAGTAGATTTGATTCAACTCCGTCTTGATATCTCAAAGCTTCTAAAGCTGAGCTCTCTTTGAAATGTATTTCTTGGAAAAAACTTGATCATACAAAAATCCTTGGGCCTCTCCGTTGCAGCAGTTGGAATAAATTCCATCTGTTCATTAAGTCAAAGGCCTAGGTGAGGTCTATGAAGACAATGTACAGCATATAAGCTTTATCTGTTTCATGCAATTTCTCTGCAAATTATGCAAAAGATCACATCATCTGTGGACTGCTCTGTGCTCCATAAGCTCCCTCAAAGTCTATGCAAACAAATAATTTTTCAGATTGAAAATTGCTATCGTGTATTTTTGAGGCCATTGCTTATACTTTTAAATGTTTAGGGGAATCAAAATTTATCAATGTAATCATTTATGTGTACATCAAAAATTACCTAACATGCTTAAAAGATTATTGTATATCTCTTTGTTGCTACGAATTTCATTTTAAATACTATGCTTTGTTTCAAATGCTTAGATTTAGATTTAGATGTCTATGTTTTAATTCTGAACAGTAGCATGTTAAAATTAAGTGTTGCTTTGGGAACAGATGTTCATCCAAGCTGTAATACTGAATACTCAACCTGAACTTTTGAGTGAATCTGCAATACTGACATTTTTCTAATAAGTTGCCCAGGTATGAGCAGTTTTCTAAAAAAAAGAGGACTAATTCAATCTAGATAATTTATTACCCAATTGTGCACTTTTAATCCTGGATTGGAAGTTGTATTTAATGCGTCATCAGCACATTTGTTTCGGACTTTTCCTGTGTTACTTTGTTACAGCTTTGTTACATAATGGAAGAATCGCATGCTCGAGATAAAGTCAGAATGTCCATAACCTATGGTAACATTTTCTCTAAATCTATCTTGGTAGAAACATAGATAAAAGACACAAAATGCTGGAGCAACTCAGCGGGTGAGGTAGCATCTCTTGGAGAGAAGGAATGGGCGACGTTTCGGGTCGAGACCCTTCTTCAGACTGATGCTGGGGGGGGGGGGGGGTGGAACGGAACAAAGATAGAATGTAGGCGGAGACTAGTGGGAGAACTGCGAAGGGGATGGCGAGAGAAAGCAAGGGCTATCTGAAGTTATTTTGGAGAGGGAAATGCTACCTTCACTGTCAACATAGCTACACAAGTAAATTGACTAAGAGCATAATGGAGGTTCATGAAGCGGCAACAACGCAGACTTTTTTGCTTTGAAAATACTCTGGTTTTGTACAGTTCCCTCCATAATGTTTGAGACAAAGACCCATCATTTATTTATTTGCCTCTGTACTTCACAATCTGAGATTTGTAATTTTAAAAAATCACATGTGGTTGTCAGATTTTATTAAAGGCCATTTTTATACATTTTGGTTTCACCTTGTAGAAATTATAGCTGTGTTTATGTATACACAGTCCCCCCATTTCAGGGCACCATAATGTTTGGGACGCATGGCTTCACAAGCGTTTATAATTGCTCAGGTGTGTTTAATTGCCTCGTTAATGCAGGTATACGAGAGCTTTAAACACCTAGTCATTCCTCCAGTCTTTACATCACCTTTGGAAACTTTTATTGCTGTTTATCAACAAGATGGTCATTAAAAATATTTTAGATATTTGTATTTTAAAAGTTGGCTTGAGCAAAATTTGAGATTGCACATTGGAAACAGTGGTACACACTCCTGATTTACAAATGTCCATTTCATCAGTGTCCCTGAACTTAGCCCCTTTGTAAACCTTAATCACCATTACATTCCTGTTAATATGCCATGGCAATAGGAACTTTAAAATGAGTGCAGATTAAGTCATTTCTTTCTCCCATCCCATTTTATCATTTGAATCTAATGCAAGCAATTACAATGCCCTCCATAACGTTTGGGACAGACCCATCATTTACTCCGCATTGGACCACTTGGACAATAAAAACACTTAAGTCAGGCTGTTTACACTCTACAGTTCGGCGTTTAATACCATCATCCCTTCCAAGCTGGTTACCAAACTCACGGAACTGGGCCTTTGCGCATCCCTCTGCAATTGGATCCTTGACTTCTTCACCCACAAACCACAGTCTGTCGAATTGGAGTAACCCCACTTCATCCTCAGTAACAATTAGTACGGGAGCACCTCAAAACTGCGTGCTCAGACCCCTGCTTTACTCACTCTATACCCATGACTGTGTAGCCGGACATAATGCGAACTCCATCATCAAGTTCGCCGACGACACCACTGTGGTTGGATGAATCACAGATGGGGACGAGTCGGAGTATATAAGTGAGATCGACCGACTGACCAAATGGTGCCAGCACACCAACCTGGCTCTCAACATCAGAAAGACCAAGGAACTGATTGTGGACTTTGGTAGGGGAAGGATGACGACCCACAATCCTGTTCATATCAATGGGACGATGGTGGGGGAGGATCAAAAACTTCAAATTCCTGGGCGTGCATATTTCCAAATATCTTTCCTGGACCCAGCACATGGATGCAAGTATAAAGAAGGCACATCAGCGACTCTACTTCCTGAGAAGATTACGGAGATTCAGCATGTCGAAGAGGATTCTCCTAAACTTCTACAGGTGCACAGTAGAGAGCATTCTGACGGTTTCATCGTGGCCTGGTTCGGCAACTTGAACGTCCAGGATTGAAAAAGACTACAAAAAGTTGTGACCACTGCCCAGTCCATCACCGGCTTTGACCTCCCCACTGTCGAAGGGATCTATTGTATTCGCTGCCTCAAAGGCAGCCAAAATCATCAAGGACCTACACCATCCTGGCCACACACTCATCTCACCACTGCCATCAGAAAGAAGGTACAGGTGTCTGAAAACTGTAATGTTCAGGTACAGCTTCTTCCCTACAGCCATCAGGCTATTAACAGAACAACAAATAAGAGCAATGTTGCAACATTTTGAGATTTAAAAAACCAAGTCTGCAATTTATCCCATCAGATAAAGCATAAAAGGAAGTTTAATTTGACACCTAATTCACTTTCATATCTTCAGCATTAAGAAAGTTATGGCCATTTTCATACTCGGAAATTAGCATCTTGTTCCCCATTGCCTTTCAATTGATAACTCAAAAGCTGTGATCTAGAACAGTGAAAAACCCATAACTTTCTTAAAAACTAAGAGAACTCAATGAAATTTTCAGTTATTATAGATTGAAGCATTCTGAAACAAATATGAAACAATCTTACTTGGATGACCTGAAATTAAAGCATATTATTAGTTAGTTATCTATTTGTAGCTAATTACAAAATTCAGTGAGTAGATCTAAACATCTATCCATTTCTTAAGAAAAGATAAACTTTTTTAAATTGCCTAAGTGTCCAAATAACATTCACACAATAATCCACAATATAACATAATTTTAAAATCTCATTTTCATGAATTTATAGGCCAAATGGAAGGAATTTAGTGTTTAATGCCTGTAAATTAATGGCCATTTAAATCAACTAGCGAGTGGGTTTTAGTGGAATGCGGTGGATTGGAACGTTGTGCTTTGCGGTGAAGTCAGTATGAAAATTACAGCCTGTTTATACATTTTTTTTGTCCCCTTTTCGCAACATGAAAATGTGATTAAAGCCGTCTTAAACCCCAAGTTTTTATGTAAAAATAAACTGTGTAGCTTCTTTTATCGCCTACCTTAGGTCCATTCCGCTGTTGGTGTTCAGAGCTTTAGAAGATGATTTTTAAACTACTCTAGATAATAAATAATCTAGTGTAGTTTAAAAATACCTTTATGAATGAAATGTCGGAGCGATTTCTCTTAGCGACGATATCGCCTGGCATGGATCGACTTGGACTGCCTAGAAAAAATCGGCATTTTAAACACGCCCCCCTTCTGAATGGCGCCAAAGTCGCGCACACGGGGAGCGGCAGAACTGCAGCGCTGCTAAAGGTAGGTATTGTAACATACCTACAAATAAGCTCTGAGCTCTGAACTGCAAACGACTATATTATTATTGCACTATATTTGTTATTTGTTATTAACTTTTTAACTTCTGTTGTGCTGCAGCAAGTAAGAATTTCATTGTCCCATCCGGGTCATATGACAATAAAACACCCTTGACTCTTGACTTGACTTATTTATTTGCCTCTGTACTCCACAATTTGAGATTTGTAATAGAAAAAATCACATGTGGTTAAAGTGCGCATTTTCAGATCTTATTAAAGGCCATTTTTATACATTTTGGTTTCACCATGTAGAAATTACAGCTGTGTTTATACATAGTCGCCACATTTCAGGGCATCATAATGTTTGGGACAAGTGGCTTCACAGGTGTTTGTAATTGCTCAGATGTGTTTAAATGTCTCCATAATGCAGGTATAAGAGAGCTCTCAGCACCTTGTCTTTCCTCCAGTCTTTCCATCACATTTGGAAACTTTTATTGCTGTTTATCAACATGAGGACCAAAGTTGTGCGAATGAAATCAAAGAAGCGATTATGAGACTGAGAAATAAGAAATAAAACTTTTGGAGACATCAGCCAAACATTAGGCTTACCAAAATCAACCGTTTGGAACATAATGAAGAAGAAAGAGAGCACTGGTGAGCTTACTAATCTTAAAGGGACTGGCAGGCCAAGGAAGACCTCCACGGCTGATGACAGAATTCTCTCTATAATAAAGAAAAATCCCCAAACACCTGTCAGACAGATCAGAAACACTCTTCAGGAGTCAGGTGTCAATGAGCACTGTCCGCAGAAGATTTCATGAACAGAAATAGAGGCTACACTGCAAGATACAGAAGTCGGATGGCCAGGTTACAGTTTGCCAAGAAGTATTTAAAAGAGTAACCACAGTTCTGGAAAAAGGTCTTGTGGACAGATGAGACAAAGATTAACTTATATCAGAGTGATGGCAAGAGCAAAGTATGGAGGAGGGAAGGAACTACCTAAGATCCAAAGCATACCACTTCATCTATGAAACACAGTGGTGGGGGTGTTATGGCCTGGGTGTATATGGCTGCTGAAGGTACTGGCTCACTTATCTTCATTGATGATGGTAGTAGCATAATGAACTCTGATGTGCATAGACACATCCCATCTGCTCAAGTTCAAACAAATGCCTCAAAACTCATTGGCCGGTCTACAGCAAGACAACGATCCCAAACACTGCTAAAGCAACAAAGGAGTTTTTCTTTTTTTTTCTCTTCGTGTTAAATATTTTTATTAGAAGTAAGTACATATTAAAGGAAGAATATACATGTCACATACATTTTTAATATTATTAATATTAACAATTATTTCTTATTTGTACTTCTATGCATTTTTTTTAATTTTGAATACAGGTAGGAAATAATAGAGAAAAATAAAGTAAAAATAGAAAATCAAAAAGATGAATGAAGTATTAAGCAGTTTATACATCATTGGAGATATATCCATGGATTATTATATGTGATTCTTCATCTATTCCTTCATTCAGGCTTCAGTCAGGTTCTCGCAACGAGCCATTTTGACCCTTTAAATATTCAATAAATGGAGACCATATCCCTTTCAAATGATCCAACTTGCCCAGTAGGACAAGTCTTAATCTTTCCAGGTGAAGTGTCTCCGACATTCCTGTGATCCACATTTTGATTGTGGGGGATGTAGGACCTTTCCAAAATTTCAATATTAATTTTTTCCCAATTATTAAACTGTAATCGATAAAAATTCTTTGATTCGTTGTTATTAATTGATCTGTTTCTAATATTCCTAATATTATTAATTTTGAGTCAGGAACCAAATTCGTATTAAAAACATTCGAAATTATCTTAAAAATTTCTGTCCAAAAGTTAGTGATTTTTATACAGTTTGTGAATGAGTGCGTTAAATTAGCTTCTAAGTGTTGACATTTATCGCATATAGCAGATGTATTTGAAAAAAATCTATATAATTTTGATTTTGAATAATGCAATCTATGTAATACTTTAAATTGTATCAAAGAGTGTCTAGCATTTAACGAACAGTGGTGTATATGTTGTAAACTTTCATCCCATTCTTCTGGTCTGATTATTTGACCTAATTCGTTTTCCCATGATTGCCTATATATTTCTGTCATTGGTACGTTGTTTTCCAATAAAATGTTATAAATATATGATATCAATTTTTCTGTATTTGGGTGTTTATTTAGACATTCATCTAAAATTTCTCCTTTCTATCTCTAAATTCCTGTGTGTTTGATTTTACATAGTCTCTAATTTGTAAATATCTAAAAAATCTTTTGAATGTAATCCATAAATTTGTTGTAATTCTTGAAATGAAAGAAAGGAGTTTTCCCTGTAGAGATCGCCCATCTTATTAATTCCATAGTTTTTCCATTGTAAAAAACCTTTGTCCATCATTGAGGGTTTGAATGTAACATTGTTTACAATGGGGAGAGCTAGTGGTATACTTTCCAATTTTAATGTTTTCTTTAGTTGTTTCCAGATACGTATCCCACTTTCTATTATAGGGTTTTCTCTATAGGTTTTCTTAACTAGTTTAGTATTGGCAAATAAAATCGAGCTAATTTCAAAAGGTAAACAATCTTCTTTTTCCATTTTTAACCAATTTGGTTGTTTATCTGATTCATCCAGCCAAAAATTCATATTTTTAATATTAACTGCCCAGTAATAAAACATAAAATTTGGCAGTGCTAGACCTCCATTTATTTTTGATTTACATAAATGTTTTTTATTTATTCTATGGCTCTTATAATCCCAGATAAAGTTGGTGACTATGGAGTCAACCTTCTTAAAAAAATTTTTGGGAAGGTATATCGGAATCAATTGGAAAAGATATAGTAATTGCGGAAGAAAAATCATTTTTATTGCATTAATTCTACCTAGCATTGAAATAGGTAATGTTTTCCAATATAAGATATTCTTATGTAATTTATTCAGTAAGGGTGGGAAATTACATTTAAATAAAGAATCATCTTTTTGTTACATAAATTCCAAGATATTTGATTTTTTCTTTTGCTATCTTAAAAGGAAATTGTTGTAATATATGTAGGTTATTTACCATTATTGGCATAAGTTCACTTCTATTCCAATTAATGCTATATCCTGAGAACGAGCCAAATTCAGTTATTAAATTTAATAAATTTGAAATACTGATTTCCGGTTTTGTAATATAAAGTAATACATCATCTGCATATAAGGAGATTTTATTTTCAGTTTCTCTGGTTTCGTACCCATATATTTCAGGATGTAATCTCACGCTTTGAGCTAATGGTTCAATTGCGAGTGCGAACAATAGTGGGGATAAGGGACAACCTTGTCTACAGCCTCGGAATAACTTAAATTTAGTTGATAACATTTGATTTGTTAGTATTTTAGCTGTTGGATTAGCGTATAATAATTTAACCCATGTTGTAAACTTCTCTCCCAACTTAAAAGTTTCCATGACTGAAAACAGATAAGACCATTCCACCTGGTCAAAGGCTTTCTCCGCATCTAACGAGATAATTACTAGGTCTTTATTAATACCTCTTTTCGAATATATAATATTGAATAATCGTCTCAAGTTATATGAGGAATATCGTTTTGGTATAAATCCTGTTTGATCTGGGTGAATTAGTTTATTGATCACTGTGCTTAGTCTTTGTGCTAGTATTTTGGTTAATATTTTTTGATCAGTGTTTAAAAGAGCTATAGCTCTATATGATCCTGGATCATCCAGATCCATATCTATTTTAGGTATAAGTGTTATAACAGATTCATTTAACGTTTCTGGTAATTTCTGCAATCAGATCATAGAATGTTTTATAAAATTCCGAACCAATACCATCTGGTCCCGGAGTTTTACCATTTTTTAATGATCTGAAAGATTCTTCGATTTCATTTGCTTAGTTAGATTAGCAGCGTTCTCTGTGTCTAATTGTTTAATCTCCTTTTCCAATGTCAAAGTTTGGTCCATAAACATTAACAAAATCATTTTTTGTGCATTTAATTCTCCTATTACAATAATATATCTACCGTCACTGTCAGTTATAGTTGATGTGTGTTTAAATAAAGTGCCTTTACGAAATAATATTGCTACGCCTCTAGATTTATGTGTAAAAGAAGAATGATATGCTTTATCTATCCATTTAGCTTTCAATCTATGCTCTGCATCTTTTTTTAAGTGAGTTTCTTGGATGAAAACTACATCCACTTTAAGTGCTTTTAAATGTGCTAATACTTTACCTCTCATAATTGGTTCATTAATACCTTTAACGTTCCAGCTACAAAACGTTATTCCTTCATTCCCCGTATTCGTTTTTAAGTGTTGCATCTTTTGTTTAGGGAGGTCTATAATAGAGCAAATGGTTCAGTTCGACAGACCCAACCTTACACCCGAACTCCGAATAGACGAATTTCAAAACCCTTGGATGTCTCTCACGTATATATCTCCTTTGATCTAATTTGTAATTCCATTCAAACTTAAAATAATAATGATAGATTATAGTATAAGAAAAAAAGGGATAGATTAAGAAGTTAGTGATGTGCACAAAGAAGGAAAAAACTACATCTAATAGTGTAGTTAGTGATAGCCAAACTAACATGGCTAACCATCTACTGACTTCCGTAGTTGATGTTACAAACTTTACCAGCTCCATGGTTTCTTAAAATTATTATTCCATAACAGTATCTTACCGGGGATATTAAATTCTGAAATATTCGGATTCCATTAGTCAGGAATGTGAGGATACATATATTTAAAACATATTAAAAAATATAATTTTAAAAAAAAGGGGAGAAAGGGAGGAGAACAAAAAAAAAGATTCCAAGGAGGACAAGTGATATCAAACTTTATATTCAGCACAATTATAATTAATATTGGGTTACACAAAAAGCTGGAGAAACTCAGCGGGTGCAGCAGCATCTAAGGAGCGAAGGAGATAGGCGACGTTTCGGGTCGAGACCCTTCTTCAGACTGGTCAGGGATCAGGGAAACGAGAGATATAAACAGTGATATGGAGAGATAAAGCAAGAACAATGAGTGAAAGATATGCAAAAAAAGTAATTAATATTTATCTGATTCTAAATAATTCAGTTATGATTAAATATTAGTCATTGATGATAATTATTAACTCTAATTAGTAATGATACCGCGCTATAGCTTTAGTATTTATTAGTTATTTGTATTAGTAGTGCTGTTATTCTAATTATTAGTATCCATAGAGTTTCCAATTCGCATCTTTCTCCGGCTTCCTTAGACAAGTCCTTAGTTCCATCCAATCTTACAAAGCCAGTTTATTCATTGATGTAGTTCAATTTTAAAGATATTATTCAATCTTCCTCTCGATCCTTAGTCTTCTGTGCAAAGTCCAGTGCCTCCACAGGGTTGGTGAAAAAAAATTATTTCCGATTGTAAGTGACTCTCAGGGTAGCTGGATACCTCAGACCATACTTCAAATTCTTCACTTCCTTCAAAATTCTTTTGGTCTCCTTAAAGGCGTTTCGTTTCCAGGAGACCTCTGCTGGATAGTCTCGATAAATACTGATCTTATCTCCTTCATATGTAAGATTTCTGCTTCTTACAATTTTTTCCATCATCTCCTCCAGGACATGGTCATACTGGACTTTTATTATCATTTGTCTTGGTGGGGGGGCGTCATGTCTTGTCTGACGTCTCATCACTCTGTGCTCGAGCAAATAAAGGCTTTTGGTTCAGAGATAAAACTTTTTGCAGTAAGTTTGCAGTAAATTCTCTGGGATCTTGATTCGCCTCTCTCCCTTCTCGAATACCCACAATTCTTAGATTCTGTCTTCTCTGGCATCCTTCCAATTCAGTGCATTTATCAGTTATTTTGCCCAGTAGTTCAGATAGACGTTGATTTTCTCTGATGAGTGTTTTCACAGTCTGAGCACTTGTTTCGGCTATCTCCTCAAGGCTCTTTATGGCTGTCATCTGTTGATTCAGTGCTTCTTTTACGGGATCCATCTTTTCTTCAAAATCAGTTACCAGCTTTCTGATTTTAACATCGTCTCTTTTGTCATAATTGCAGCTTGTTCCGTCAGTATTTCTGCAATTTCCTTCTTCAGTTTGTCCGATAAATTCATAGCCGTGGAATTAATTTCAATTTTTAACTCCTTCATCTCCTCCTTGATTTTTTTTATTTCTTCCTTGAAATTCATTTTATTTAATTCTTCATTCGTTTTTGCAAGTTTACTCTTTAATTCCAGCTTTATTTCATCCTTCAAATCTGCCATTTCTTGTGCAATAAAAATTCTGAGATCTTCACTTTCCGATTTTTTTTTCTTTGATTTTTTTCGATACATCTTCTTGGGATAGCGTCCTACCTGCACCCGAGGCTTCAATCGGACCTTGTTCTTGTTCTGCCGGTTTCTGCCTTGTAAACCGAGTTTTCGATTTTTCAACGGGGGGGCTGCGCTGCATAGACATTGCAAGTCGCGTGCCTGATGACGTCACTCACAGCAGCCGGTACCGAAGCAGCAAGCAGCAGGTAGGTCGTTTTCTCCCCGGGTTTTTCAGCGTCTTTCTCAAGGAGCTGGCTGGCGTTGCTCCCTAGCCCTCCATAGCGTCACCGGAAGTCCACAAAGGAGTTTTTCAAAGCCAAAAAATGTAAATTCTTGAGTGTCCAAGTCAATCACCAGATCTGAACCCAATTGAGCATGCCTTTTATATACTGAAGAGAAAACTGGAGGGGACTAGCCCTCTTGAATTGCAGACTTCAAGCAGTCATTGCATGCAAAGGATACGCAACAAAATACTAAACATGACAACTTTCATTTACATTAGATTGGTGTGTCCCAAACATTATGGTGCTCTATAAGGGGGGCAATGTATAATCACTGCTGTAATTTCTACAAGGTGAAACCAAAGTATATAAAAATGGCCTTTATTAAAATCTGACAATGTGCACTTTAACCATATGTGGTTTTTCTATTACAAATCTCAAATTGTAGAATACAGAGACAAATAAGTAAATGATGGATCTTTGTCCCAAACATGGCGATCACTGTATATGCATTGATTAGTGGAATGTGCTGGAAAACTAGAGTGTATATCATATATATCAGAATCAGAATCTCTTTATTGTCATTGCACATGGTGCAACGAAATTGAAAAGTCAATCCAACGGTGCGATTCGCAAGAGCAATCTTAAAATATAAGGAAGGGTAAAAATATATACATATTAAAAAACAATTAAAAAAGCAATTCAGTTTGAATGTGAGTGTTATTTCTTATTTTGCATTGTTAAGCTCATGTATGGCTATGGGGTAGAAGCTGTCTCTGAGTCTGTTCGTGCGAGTTTTGAAAGACCTGTACCATCTGCCAGAGGGCAGCAGGTGGAACAGGTTGTGTCCAGGGTGGGAAGGGTCCTTCAGGATGTTGGCTGCCCTGCCAAGGCAGCGAGAGCTGAAGATGTCCTTCAGGGAGGGCAGTGGGCAGCCAGTGATTTTTTTGGGCGGTGTTGATGACTCTTTGAAGGGCTCTCTTGTCTGCTGCAGAGCAGCTGGCATACCATGTGGTTATACAGTACGCCAGCACACTCTCGATAGAGCAGCGGTAGAAGGACACCAGCAGCTTCTCTTCCAGGTTGTTTTTCCTGAGGATCCTCAGAAAGTAGAGTCGCTGCTGGGCCTTCTTGACTACTGTGGTGGTGTTTGTGGTCCAGGAAAGATCCTCCGCAATTTGTGTGCCCAGGAATCTGAAGTTTGAGATCCTTTCCACACAGTTCCCATTGATGAATATGGGTTGGAGGGCTGCACTGTTCTTACGGAAGTCTATGATAATTTCATTGGTTTTTGTGGTGTTTAGGATGAGATTGTTGTCTGAACACCACGCTGCCAGTCTTTGGACTTCCTCCCTGTAGGCTGTCTCATCTCCTCCTGAGATACGTCCAACCACAGTCGTGTCGTCCGCGAACTTGACGATGGTGTTGGTGGAGTGGGCGGGGGCACAATCGTGGGTGTAGAGTGTGTAGAGGAGGGGGCTCAACACACAGCCCTGTGGGGAGCCAGTGCTGAGTGTGATGGGGGTGGAGAGGTGATGGCCCAGTCTGACGGTCTGGGGGCGGTTAGACAGAAAGTCCTTGATCCAAAGGCAGATGGGTTGGGAAAGTCCTAAATCCATGAGTTTGGTGACCAGTTTGCTGGGTATGATGGTATTGAAGGCAGAGCTAAAGTAATTTGCTTTACATCAATGACATCCATGAAAAAGTCGCAAGTACGACCAGACTATTCGCTGATGATTGTTTGCTGTACCGTCCATTTAAGTCAGCTGATGATGAAGATGCTCTCCAAAAGGATCTCGATACTATGGTCGAGTGGTCACAACAATGGGGCATGCAGTTCAACCCTTCCAAATGTGAAACCATGCGTGTCACCAGAAAGAGGAATCCAGGCGTCACATCTTACAACATACTTGGTGTCACCCTTGAAGAATCCAAACAAACCAAGTATCTTGGCATCAAATTGCAGAATGATCTTCGTTGGAATGGTCAGACTCATCATGTAACAGTGAAAGCAACAGGTGTCCTAAACTTCCTGAGGCGCAACTTCCATCATTGTTCAGCTTCTGTCAAGGAGAAGCTGTATTTCTCCCTCGTTAGACCTCATCTGGACTACGCAGTTGCAGCTTGGGACCCATACACAGATAAAAACATTTCATCCATCGAACGTGTCCAAAGACAGGCCGCTCGATTTGTTACTAACACCTACGAGAGAGAAGCTAGTGTCACCAAACTTCTGAATTCTCTGGGGTGGAACCCTCTCCAAGACAGACGTGAAGCTCACCGTTTGACCTGTTTTTACAAAATGTTAAATGGTCAGCTAGACATGGATCACAAGACCTACACCAACCCCAAACCAATTAGGAGCAGACGAGGGCATTCGATCCAATTTGTGGTCCCAGCCTCAAAGACAGATGTGTGCCGCAATTCGTTCTTTCCACGCACTAGTAAAGCATGGAATAATCTCCACCAAGCCACAGTTGCCCAGCCAGATGCAACTAAATTTAAAGTGGCACTTTCTTCCCAATAACCCTCTCTGGCTAAACCCCTCCCTTCACCACCTCCAGTTTAAATTCCAGTTGGAATATTTTGGAGGACCAAGCACCAAGAACCAATGAAGAGCATCCTCACATAGCTCCCCTGGTATTCGAGGTGGGTCAGTGCAGTGTGAAGAGCAGTGGCGATGGCATCCTCAGTTGACCTATTTGCTCTGTAGGCAAACTGATGTGGGTTGAAGGTGGACAGGCTTTGATGTGCTGCTGAACCAGCCTCTCGAAACACTTCATGATGACTGGTGTGAGAGCGGTCGGTAGTCGTTAAGGCCACTGATAACAGGCTTTTTTGGTAGTGGGATGATTGTGGCAGACTTCAGGCACGGTGGGATGATGGATTTGGACAGGGACAGGTTGAAGATTTTCGTGAAGACCTCGGAGAGCTGGTCTGCACATTCCTTCAGAACCCTTCCTGTCACGCCATCCGGTCCGGCAGCCTTCCTCGGGTTCACTGCCCTGAGCACCCGCCTCACTTCATGCTTCTGCACAGTGAGGGTGTAGTTGTTGTTGTTAGGGGCTGGTGGGAGAATGGTGACGAGCTCTTCTGGTTCTGCCTCAAAACGAGCAAAGAAAGAGTTCAGCTCCTCTGCCAGTGAGGCGCTGCTGTCGGGCGTCGTACTGTGTCTGGGCTTGTAATTGGTGATGTGCTGGATGCCCTGCCACACCCGCCGTGGATCGTTGTTGTTAAAGTGGTCCTCTATCTTCCTCTTGTGGGCCGCTTTGGCATCCCTGATGCCTTTCTTCAGGTTGGCTCTAGCAGCGCTGTATATATCACATATCTATTAAACCTCTGTGTGTGTGGGGTGTCCCCCCACCCTCTCTCTCCCCCTCCCCACCACCCCGCTCTCCATCTGTCTCTTGCCCTTCTGTCTCTTGCCCTTCTGTCTCTGCCCCTCTCTGTCTCTCCCTATTCTCTCTCTGCCCTCACTCTCTACCCCCCCTCTTAATAATATCAATATAATATCAAGGGGGGGTAGTTAGCGTGTGTGGGGGCAGTTAGTGCGTGTGACGCCCAGCGACCACCAGCCTCTGGTTACCATTCTCAACAAGACAATACACGTGGCCTCTTCTCGGCTTCAGCGCATGATGCTTCAGCTACAACGATTCACCTTCACTGTGGTTTATCACAAAGGCAAGGACATGTTTGTTGCCGACACGCTGTCTCGGGCACCTCTCGCATCCACCACTCGTCACCCCTACGAGGCGTCCGATTTGATAGTGCTCAACATTCATTTTGTGCCCTCTAATCAGGTGAAGTCTCTGGTCCAGCACACGGCAGCTGACGCTTCGCTTCAACAGCTGGCAGCGGTTATCAAGCAGGGCTAGCCAGACCGCCGTTCGTCCCTGCCGGCTGCAGCGGTGCCCTATTTCCTGGTTCGTGATGAGCTGGTGCTGCGTGACGGTGTAATTGGGAAGGGGCACAAGGTGGTGGTGCCCGCAGCACTTCGAGAACAATACTTTGAAACTGCTCATCGTGGCCATCCCGGGGCCGAAGCCACTCTTTCCATCGCTCAGAGCCAGTTCTACTGGCCTGATATGGCTCGTTACTTCCGGGACAGGGTCTCCTCGTGCCCTACTTGCAACAGCCTCGCCCCGCAACAGCAACGGCAGCCCCTCTTGCAGCAACCTGCTCCCGACCTTCCCTGGTCTGCGCTGGCGACTGACATTTTCGAATGGCGCGGCAAGCATTTTCTGGTGCTTGTCGACTCCTACTCCAGCTGGTTTGAGGTTGACCAGCTTCACTCTCTATCTTCATCTGCTGTCATCGAGAAGCTGCACCATCACTTTGCTACTTTTGGGTCCCCTGCAAGCCTGCAGTCGGACAACGGCAGTCAATTCACCAGTGCTGAGTTCTGTGCTTTTGCACCTCCAGCTTGTGAACGAGCCTCGTCCCCCTCCGGCTGCTCCGTATGCCTCCCCTGTGCCGACTTTGCCGCCTCGTCCCGTGCCCACCTTGCCCAGTCCTCCTCCCTCTCGGCCCTCCCCGGTGCATCTTCCCGCTGTGCTCCCTGGTTCTCCGGCCTTCTCGTCTCCCCTCTCTCTGTCCTCTCCGCCACCTTTGTCGCCCAGGGGTTCTCCAGTCAAGGGCTCCCCTCCTACCTGTGCGCCGGTCCCTCTCTTTCCCATTGGGGGAGGATGTGATGGCGAGGTTCGGACCCTGTCTGGTCGCCTTTTCAGGCCGCCAGACCGTTATGGCGATTACGTGTGATTCTATGTTCCTGCATTACTGATGTTTACTCTCCCTTAGTGCATGAGACGTGGTCGCCTGTCACTGTTTCGTGTTTTGTTTTTGTAGAGGAAGGATGTAGATGATATGTGTGTACACCTTTAACAGTAGTGACGCTGCCCTTGCTAACCACTCCCCCATAATCGAGTATAACTGTGACCTTCCCACCCCTAGCTCTCTCTCTAGTGTTCGTGACAGACCACGTACAGCTAGGGCAGTAATGTGTGTGTTTAATTAATAAAATAGTAGTAAAGATTTCTCTGTGTATGTGCGTGTTCTTTACAGTTCCCAAGAATACATGTGAAATCTGTCTAGGTTCTAGTTTTGCTCGTTTGTTTATGTTTTATCAAATGGGGAGTGCGGTGGTTTGTGGTAACTTGTAGTTAGGTTTTTAAGAGGTCTTTTGTTACTGGCAAGCTGCTTTGGTAGCTCTAATTCTATTTCAGTTGTTCACATCTTTTAATAGCCTTTCGTGTTCACAGGGATGTGTTGATTCATGAGATCTTTGCAGCTGTCTTTTGGTTGGATTCCCCATGATAGTAGGAAGCCAGCTGCTTGCAGCTTCCCTGCAGTTATCCTGCGGAAATCTAACTGCAGAACCGAATGGCAAGTTAGGGATGTGTGGACTCGGCAACTTTGTTCCATCCAATGGGTAGTCGAGAGAAAGAGGTGAGCTTCAGGTCATATCCATTCTTTGATGGAATTGAAAACTTACTTTTAATTTTTAGATTTTGATAGGAAGATTTGATTTTTGGTTTGGATCCAGCAAGGGTTATGTAGCAGCTAACAGCAACCACAGCCTGAAGGTTTTATTGGTAATAGTGGCTGGAAGAATATTGAGTGTGAGTAACTTGCAGCTCAGCAAAGTATGGCAGAATTAAAGGTGGTATGCTATGCACTAAAGTGCAGGTGTTAGTAATTTAGGGTGGCAAGTTGGCACTGTAAATTTTGTTTTGTTGCACACTAATTTTGCTGCATTGATGATAAATCGAGCAGTGGAAGATATTTAATGCATATTTTGATATGACTTCTTGTACCAAAACAGGCATCCAAGAAAAGTGATTTTTTTTAAATGGCTATGTTATAAGTGGAATGTAATTGTTTTTTAGATTTGATGAGACGCCAGGAGGAACTGAGGCGTTTAGAAGAAATGAGAAATCAAGAGCTGCATAAAAGAAAGCAGATAGAAATGAGGTATGTCCAGAATGTTTAAATGGCAGGGCCAGAACAATAAAATTCTCTCTTGCTGCATCCTCCTCATTGCCCTCATCCTCCTCATTGCCATCACCCCCCTCATTTTCCTCATCCTCCTCCTCTCCTCACTCCCATTCCCTGCTGAAGCAGCACCTACCCAGGTCGTAGAGCAGCGCCAGGGACTGCAACTCGGCCTGGTTCTCGTACTCAGCCCGGCCCTGGCTGTAGACTCCAGTTGTCAGCTCGGCCGCCGCATGGTCTCCAGTCCAGGCCCCGACTTAATCTTCGGACAGACCTTGACTTCATCTCCGGGCTTGTCCCTGACCGTGGCACGTCCTTGGGTCCACCGGCAGCTTATTTATCGCCGCCGGTCATGCCCCAGTCCCAAGCCCTGAGCTCAGCCCTCACTCCAGCTCCAGGGTCTGGTCCAGCCCAGGCCCAATCGCCGGGCTTTGCCTGCGGCAGCAGCCTCCCAACGAGGCACCGGGCGGGCGTCGATGATCCTGACCCCGGCTCCTCCTTGGTTCCACAGGCGGCTTCTTTTTCGGCGCAGGTCACAGCCCCATCCCAAGCCCTGAGCTCGGCCCTCACTCCAGCTCCAGGGTCTGGTCCAGCCCAGGCCAAGTTGCCGGGCTCTGCCCGCGGCAGCAGCCTCCCAAGCAGGCAGCGGGCGGGCGTCGACCCGGGGAATTGACTTGCGAGTGGATTGATTTTTTGTGTTTTGTGTGCTTGAGTGCCCCTCCAGCGTGGAGTGTCCTGTTCTGACATCAGTCGATTTTTGTTTGTTTGGAGCGCATGAGTGCCCCCCCCCCCCCCCCCCCCCGCGCAGAGTGTCCCGTCGTGCCTTGGGAATTGATTGTGTGACGTCAGTCGGAATTTTTTTTCTTCCAAATGAGAAGGTTGAAAACTTTAATATTTTGAAGCTGTTTAGTAATTTGTTAAATATAGTTTGAAATGTATCCTGTCAGCTGATGGCATACCTGGTCGTGTTTTAAAAACCTGTGCGGACCAACTGGCTGGAGTTTTTACGGACATTTTCAACCTGTCACTTCTGAGGTTCCCACCTGCTTCAAAAGGGCATCAATAATACCGGTGCCCAAGAAGAGCAAGGTGACGTACCTCAATGACTATCGACCTGTGGCACTAACGCCTGTGGTGATGAAGTGCTTCGAGAGATTGATCATGGCGCAAATCAACTCCTACCTTGTGGCGTCAGCATAAACATAAGCCACTTAAGCTCGAACCCTCGTCAGGAGAGGGCGGGCACACAACGTCATGGGCAGAGGGAGTGTCCTGGTACATAAGCTCTCTCACCACGAGACCCACCAGGAGTTTACCGGTAGCTGAGCCCGAGGGAACAACCTCGCTCAGCTACAACAACCCTACATATAGTTAGCGCACCCACTATATGTGTGACAACAGAATAAAGAACCACTTGCACCAACCTGATGTCTATTCTTTATTCGCCACGTATGGTGCCGCTATATTGGTGACCCCCGACTGTCCGAATTTAAATTTGGACTCACCTGAAGACGCAGCCTCGGGAGACCTGATGTCTGCAGCCGGCTGCCCAGCCCTGCAGAACTACGCTGCCGTCAACCAGGCCCTGCAGTGAGGTATGTCGCCGCTGCCCCACCAGCTGCTGCAGGAGCTGCGAGCATTGCAGCCTCCTGCCCACGGCAGCCCCGACACACGCCCGACGGCCCTGGGAGCAGAGTGAGTACCTGCCACTCTCCCGCTCCCGACAACGGACCCCGGCTCCGGGCCTTGCACCGGAATGCAACTGACCGGGGACACTGCTCCAGGCCTCACTGGGTCTCCAGGCCCCAGCACCGCTCCAGGCCTCACCACGTTTCCAGGCCCCAGCACCGCTCCAGGCCTCACTGGGTCTCCAGGCCCAGCACCGCGCCAGGCCTCACCGCGTCTACAGGCCCCAGCACCGCTCCAGGCCTCACCGCGGCTCCAGCCCCTGCACCGGACCCGGCTCCAGGCCTCACCGCGTCCCCAGGCCCTGCACCGGACCCGGCTCCCGGCCTCACCGCG
The DNA here is from genome assembly GCA_963514005.1 of Raja brachyura. The sequence goes on from OY740786.1 coordinate 66,229,884, forward strand.
TCTCCAGGCCCAGCACCGGACCCGGCTCCAGGCCTCACCACGTCTCCAGGCCCTGCACCACGCCTGGCCCCGCCGACCGCTGCACCTGAAAAAGTGGGCTTACCTGAGGCGGCCGCCGAAGCTGCCCTTTAGCTCCTCGCCGGCCTCCAGTCACCAGGTGATTCCTCTTCACCCGGCCGGCAAAATGGCCGCCGCGCCATCTTGAAACGGGCGGCTTCCGACTACAAACATGGCCGCCGCCGGCCGGAAGTGCACTACGAACTTACCTGGCCGCCGTCTACAGCGCCACCTTCTGGCCGGATGCCGTCCCTGCAGCTTCACTGCCAGCAACAGCGCCACCGTCAGTTCGGCTGCTGTCACTGCAGTCTCACCGTCATCCACAGCGCCACCTTCTGGCCGGATGCCGTTCCTGCAGCTTCACTGCCAGCAACAGCGCCACCGTCAGTTCGGCTGCTGTCCCTGCAACCTCACCGTCATCCACAGCGCCACCTTCCGGCCGGATGCCGTCACTGCAGCCTCACCACTGTCCACAGCGCCACCTTCCAGCTGGACGTTGTGGCTGCACGATAGACACTGGACACTAATTATTATTATTTTTTTTTCTAACTGATTTTTTTTGTGTGCACTGCAATTAGTTTGTATATTGTATTTGGTTTTTCCCCCATCGTCTTTGGGGGCCGTGTGTCACAGGACACTCTCCCTTAGCTGGTCAAGGAGATGCAACCGTGTCTCTTCAGTCTCGTCGCACCCCTCGGTATATCGGGATCTCACACGCAGAGCGTCAACTGCGCCCGTGTAGAGCACCATCCCGACCCACGCCCGGGGTGTCCCAGACCTCTTCTGTCCGGCGGCTTCTACATCGGTCTCCTCGCACCCCTCGGTACATCGGGATCGCCCACGCAGAGCGTCAACTGCGCCCGTGGAGCCCTCCGTCCCGACCCACGTCCGGGGTGTCCCAGACCTACATGCAGAAGCCTCCCTTGACCAAGCTATACCTTCCTCCTGTTCTGGGGGGGGTCCTGTGGCGTCAGCATAAACATAGGCCACTTAAGCTCGAACCCTCGTCAGGAGAGGGCGGGCACACAACGTCATGGGCAGAGGGAGTGTCCTGGTACATAAGCTCTCTCACCACGAGACCCACCAGGAGTTTACCGGTAGCTGAGCCCGAGGGAACAACCTCGCTCAGCTACAACAACCCTACATATAGTTAGCGCACCCACTATATGTGTGACAACAGAATAAAGAACCACTTGCACCAACCTGATGTCTATTCTTTATTCGCCACGTATGGTGCCGCTACAACCTCAACAAAAACCTGGACCCACTGCAGTTCGCTTACTGCCACAACAGATCAACGGTGGACGTGATCTCGCTGGCCCTCCACTCCACTCTAAACCACTTGGACAACAAAAACTCATATGTCAGGCTGCTATTTATTGACTACAGCTCGGCATTTAACACAATCATCCCCTCCAAGCTGGTTACCAAACTCGCAGAACTGGGTCTTTGCGCATCCCTCTGCAATTGGATCCTCGACTTCCTCACCCACAGACTACAGTCTGTTCGTATTGGTGGAAATGTGTCAGACTCGATAACAATCAGCACGGGAGCACCTCAGGGCTGCGTGCTCAGCCCCCTGCTGTACTCACTCTATACTCATAGAAACATAGAAAATAGGTGCAGGAGTAGGCCATTCGGCCCTTCGAGCCTGCACCGCCATTCAATGTGATCATGGCTGATCATCCAACTCAGTATCCCGTACCTGCCTTCTCTCCATACCCCCTGATCCCTTTAGCCACAAGTGCCACATCTAACGCCCTCTTAAATATAGCCAATGAACTGGCCTCAACTACCTTCTGTGGCAGAGAATTCCAGAGACTCACCACTCTCTGTGTAAAGAATGTTTTCCTCATTTCGGTTCTAAAGGAATTCCCCCTTATCCTTAGACTCTCATGACTGCGTAGCCGATCATAGCGCAAATTCCATCATCAAGTTCGCTGACGACACCACTGTTGTGGGACGTATCACTGATGGGGATGAGTCTGAGTATAGAAGAGAGATCGAGCGACTGTCCATATGGTGCGAGTGACGTCACCCCCCCCCCCCCCCCCCGGTTATTCAAAAGACGTCGCCGGTGGAAGAAAGGACGAGCCCGGAGATGAAGTCGGCCCCGGACTGAAGACTGTGGCGGCCGAACTCGCGATCCTCGGCTCGACGCCCGCCCGTGGTCTCGCTCGGAGTGCACTGGTCGACGCGCGCCCGCCGCCTTGCTAGGGGTCCTCGGGTCGACGTCTGCCCTTGACCTCCCTCGAGTCCACGGAGTCTGCGGGTCCAGCGCCTGGTGGGGGCCTCCTTTTCTGCACCCCCCCGCTCTCTGCCCCCCGCTCTCTGCCCCCCCGCTCTCTGCCCCCCCGCTCTCTGCCCCCCCGCTCTCTGCCCCCCCGCTCTCTGCCCCCCCGCTCTCTGCCCCCCCGCTCTCTGCCCCCCCGCTCTCTGCCCCCCCGCTCTCTGCCCCCCCGCTCTCTGCCCCCCCGCTCTCTGCCCCCCCGCTCTCTGCCCCCCCGCTCTCTGCCCCCCCGCTCTCTGCCCCCCCGCTCTCTGCCCCCCCGCTCTCTGCCCCCCGCTCTCTGCCCCCCCCCCTGCTCTCTGCCCCCCCCGCTCTCTGCCCCCCCCCGCTCTCTGCCCCCCCCCGCTCTCTGCCCCCCCCCGCTCTCTGCCCCCCCCCCCCGCTCTCTGCCCCCCCCGCTCCCTGCCCCCCCCGCCCCCCCCCTCTGGCCCCCCCCTCTGCCCCCCCCCGCCCCCCCCCCCTCTGCCCCTGCTCTCTCCCCTCCCCTCCTCCGTCCCTCCTCTTCCTCTTTCTGCCCTCCCTCTCTGCCCTCCCTCTCTGCCCTCCCCCTCTCTGCCCTGCCCTCCCTCTCTCTATTGGGACCTATGGGTAAGTGGTGGAGTATTGCATTCGGGAATTGGCCCTCTCCTGCGATGCCGCGCGCCCCCCCCCACCACTCAAGCTCTGACCCTCTCCCTCTCTACCCCCCTCACCTTCTCCCTCTCTACTCCTCTCACCCTCTCTTTCTCTAACTCCCCCCACCCCCCCCCCCCCAGCCGCGCATGCGCAGTTGAGGGCTATGCGTAAGTGGATAGGGCGGGGGATGGGGTAAATGGAGCAAATGAATAATATTCATATAATATCAAGGGGGGGGGGGTTAGTGTGTGTGTGTGTGGGCGGGTGGTTAGTGGAAGTGTGTGACACCGCAGCCCCGCTTTGAGGGGACGGACCCAACGGGTCACCCTTTGTCTAGGATAGATAGATAGATAGATAGATAGATAATCAGTTATAGCAGCTAATCAGACCTAGTACAAGCTAAAGTACCTTGTGAAACCTTATACAAAGTCGCTGAAATGGGTTGTGCAGTATGGTTCAAGAGTCTTGGACTATCTCCCAATCAATCCTATCTGTGCTTCTCATGATCTTATGTACTTCAAACATATTTGCTTTAAATTGTAATTAAGTTGCATTTTTCAAAACCTGTGAAATGTAGTATACAGTCCTTTTTAGCTAGTGTACTGAACAATCATTGATGTACAGCGTTGATATTAACACAGGCAATTGTAATGTTTTTTAAAAAGAGAAGGTACTGTGTTGGTTCCAGTCGGCTGTTGCTCTTTGGCATCCTCATGTTTTTCAATTGTTTTTGACTTTTTTTCCCCCAGGCATGAAGAGGAACGTAGGCGACGAGAGGAGGAAATGATGCGTCAGGAGGAGTTACGAAGGCAACAAGAAGGATACAAGTCAAATTACATGGATAATGTAAGTCAGACAAATTGTGATTTGGGTGGTTAGAAAAATCGTTAAGTAGTCAAATCTTCAGAGTTTTGATTTGGTAAGCGGTGGAAACAGTTTCTCTCTTTTAAATTTTGTATCTTTCTTTCCCCAACTTGTTTCTTTGCAGTTATTGTTAATATTGATACAATTTCAAAAGTAATTTTCTACAACATGAGATTTCAGCAATGACATGATCGCGCTTCTAAGAAATTTCTGTGCACTGAAATACATTGCTTTATTCTAGTAATCCACTTCCTGACCAGTGGAACACTAACCTGAATTGTTAACTATTGAGATCTTTTCAGGGTTTAATTTGACTTACAGGTATCCACTTGCAGTTCTAATATATATCAATTTTCTTTGTTTTGAATTTGATTTTTGGAGTACGACTACTCAATTCATTACACCATCACCTATTTGCAGTTTTTGTTTTGCAAATGTGTTCAAATTATGGTGCTAAACTATGGTTGCTATAGTGCTAAACTTCCACAAATATGCACATGCCATACCTGCCAACTAGTCCGATTTTATCGTAGTTGTTCCGATTTTTAAGTTAAAGCGTGAAAAATCACAGTACGATTTTGAAATGAGGAGGACAAAATGGCCAATCAACCGCTGTCTCTAAGGGGGGTTGCGTCCAATTACCGACTAGCTTCCCTTAAAATTCCCGTGCAATTAGCGGCTTCTCCAAGGGCATTGTGTCGAATCACATAATGCGCTGGTCACACGGCGGGCAATCAGCCGCTGTCTCCGAGGGCCGTTGCAGCCAATCACCAACCAGCTTCCCTTATTGAAGCAGAAGATGGCTGCAGCCAAAATCACCTTTTCTCTGCTGGTTGCACACAGTGCTAGGCAAAGAGACATTTCAGGTAACATTCTTTGTAAAGATTTTTTTAGCTGTATGCAGTCATTTATCTCATGAAATATTTATCTTTTGGGAGTTATTTTACTGGTTGTGTGTTAGAAAAATTCTAAGCTTCTGTTATGTAAACTACCAGCAGAAAGCTTGGGAATCACTTTCAATTTATTAGAAAGAGAGGGAGAGAGAGAGAGATGCAAGAAATCAGCTATAACATATAATACGCAATAAACTGTATTACAAATACACAATAAACAAGTTATGCATTCTTGTACTCTTACATGACCGCACATAAAAACAAAATTTTCAGCAAAATGACACGGTGTAAAAATACTGATTTTGTCAGCAAAATACTGATTTTCAGGCACTAGAATACTGAAATGCTCTGACAAAACTTGGCAGCTCTGCATATATCGACAAACTACAAAAAAAAAGCCTTAAAATCCAGGACCTAAGACGGGCCCCTGGACCCCACCCATAATGGGCGAGCGCCTTCGGCATTGTAGATGCCATTGTGTTTTCTTATCAGCAAAGACACAACTAAAGGTAGCAAGGATGGCAGATGACAATCTTCAATACAAATATGTTTTGGATAATAAAGCTATTCGAGTTGTGCCTTGAATTTTTCTGTTTGACTTTGGGATATCAGAGTATTTTGATGGGACTACCCTTATTTCCTGTATTTCATTGCACCTGGAAGTATTGCTGTTGGAGCAGTATTTATTATTTTGTTTCTAAATGTTTATATTCTACTTCCATTGTGAAAGGTTTGATGGAAACTAATTTCCTAAGCAAAGATCTCAATTAACTTAAGTGGAGTTTATTTCTGTTCCAAAGAATATATGCAGGCATTTTGCTGCAACTTGATTAAAGAAAATATATTCACAATCAGAAAAGATGCATCACCAAATGTGATTTGTGGTGCAGTGGTTACACAAGGTAAATTGTAAGCTAAGTAGTATTCAGAAGACATGATATGCTTGATGGGAAAAGATAAGCAGCATGAACTAGGAGCAGGGAATGAGTTGCGGTTGCTTCCTTTGTGTTTTTGGCAGCATTAAGGGTTACTAGGTCCGGAATAGCTGGATACTAGTTTTGCCATTATCTCAGCTTATTAAGTTTGGTTGATATTTTCCGATCTTAAAGAAGAAATTCAGCATGACCCATTTCTCTTTTGATACTTAAATGCAGGTCATGAACCAGAATCCTGTGGATTTGTGTAGTGTTACTTGATACATATTTTAACAATGTTACATTTGAAATATGATACAGATAATACAACATGGCATTGAGGTTTCAAGTGTAAAGAGTCTTCCCCTTTTACAAACATTGGGAATGTAGAATTGGTAGTTTACACAGAAGCAGTGAAACCAATGAACAATTTAAATACTTGATCTTTTTATCCCTGTGCTGACAAGTGATAAATTGGATCAACCGACCTTTAATGTGAGTAATAAAGTGTGGCTTTTGAGTTGGAGCCCCAGAATGCGCATTGGAAAATTGTTGTTATTCGTTAAGTTTATCAAGAGAAATTAGGAGTTACAGGGTGCGACCTGAATAGTTTTCAGTGTGAAAAGCCTGCTGATTTGAGTGACCGCTTGGTAAATTATCGGCATTCTCCCACCCTGTGTTCTGGGTGTTCTGGGTGTTCTGTGCCCTCTTGGAGTGGGGAAATATAGTAAGGATTCATGCTTCCATGTTGTGGATTTTTTATTTGTACAATCTGTGACCAGGTTCATGAAGATGTCTAGTGTCATATAACATCAAAGAAATGTTGTGCAAATGCTTTACAGCTAAAGACTATACTCTAGGTCTTTGACATTGGATAATCTCTGGCTAGCACAACAGTGAATTGTTAATACAATGCATGCTGTTTTGTCCATTTTCAACTTGAAATTCTATGTTTTTCTACTATTGTGAGAATGTGCCTGAGAAGCTATGTCATGAGTCACGAAGCTCTTAATTCCAGGTCAGAAAATGGACTTGATCAGTGCTGGCTGACCCAAAGTTTATATTCGTTCCTGGAAGACCTTGTGTTTGAGAATTACTGTCAGGATGACAATAAATCTGGGATGATGTGCAGTGCCAACACTGGGCGTCAGCCACGGTGCGCAGGAGCTTTTGACTGTTTGTTCTCCGCTCTTTGTTGCAGGTAATAATCATATCTGTGAAGACTGCTTAACAAAGTTAACATTGGAAACGTGTAAACTATTGCACAGGTCAGATACTACAGATGTTGGATAACCAAATTAAAATCTGAAAATTCTGGAAGTTGTAGGTTACTCTTCCATCTCTCCTGTGTTCAGCCTGAACCTGTCATGGTTCTTGTCATTGTCTTGGAGTAAAACATACCAATGTTGACAGAATAAAATAATGCAGTACTTTAATACATTTATTGATACTTCTGAAATGCTTCAAATAAAATTATGTACATACTTGCACAAAATATGGCAATTGTTGTATGAAATCAAATTATGATATAAAGGAACCACACTGTGCACCAATATGTTCTTTGGTACATTAGCCTATAACTTGGATTCACACGTGACCTGCACAAAGTCAGAGAAAGAATCAATCTATCCACAATGCCCTTGCTTTTCTTATCTGTCCTCCCTTTATAATGCAACAATAACATCCATGACAATTTTATTAACATAATCTCTATTGACAGTACCTTAATTCTGTTGGTATGCAAGACTCTAAACTATCAAGTATAAAAGTATTGTGTTTAGCCATTGACCCAACAAAAAACGTCGTTCTCCTTTTTTTTTAATTGGGGGGGGGGGGGGGAGTTGTGCTTTCTCTATTCTGAGAGTTGATAATTCTGAAGTTTGTAAGACTTTGAGACTGCAGCAGATACAATAACACTATTATTCCTGTTGAATTGTAATTTTTATGTTGCATTGCCACTTTCATCAGAACTGGAATGTTGGAGATACAAAGTTCATTCTTAAGAAATGGAGATGGGAAAGAAGAGGCGAGTGGAATGGACATTATCTTTTTGATTGCTGAAATGTGAGGGGATGATGCAAAGATGAAGATGATATTTGTTTTCCCTAGATGCATTTCCTTTTTAAGAGCAGTATCCAAGAAAAATCTCTTTACAAGAGAATGTTGGTGGATGTGACCTGGTTTGTCATTTGTTCAAGGAAAAAGAGGGCTCTTTGTGTGGAGGGATGGAATATCCAAGATAAAAATCAGTTATTGAGACCAAGAGTCTGGAAGTGAACAAGGGGAGGAAATCTGTACTGGACAAGTCGGTGTTCAAAATCTAGTCTCGCAAAAAAATGATTTTAAATTGCATTTACCATCTTTATTTAAGTCAAAATATAGAAAGCTGAATTGATTTATTTTGAAACCATAAGAAGCAGTTTTTAAAAATCTAATAGTAATTGAAACTGCTAAATTATCCTGCTCTTTACCATTTGGCTGGCAAAGAACAGGAAAGAAGATCAATGCTGTCTTTCCAATGTAATTGTGACATTGGTGTTCTGCAAAATGCATGTGACAATGTTCACATTTAAAGCAATGAGCTCATGTTTCAAATCAGTGGATCACTTGTGCCAATTACAGAAGATTTTAGTAATGTAAATATACAACTGAAGGCGACCACAGTTGCATCATATTTCTATTTTAATAGTTGGGCAAGAATACTGCATACGGATGATCCAATTAGCCAGGGTTTCACCTATGCAATAGCCATGAACAATACCTGATTATTCTTAATGATCTGAATTAAATATCTACGGCAGATGATACTGCATGCAATCACTTGCCTGTAGGACCAGTGGAAGTTCCAGTGCAGAAAAGACCAGTATTGTTAAACAAAAGATTAGTCTTAGATGCCATCCCCTATATCTCTTGTTTCCTTTTCCCCTGACTCTCAGAAGGGTCTCGACCCGAAACGTCACCTATTTCTTTTCTCCAGAAATGCTCTCTGACCCGCTGAGTTACTCCAGCATTTTGTGTCTATCCCAGCAAGTAATCCTGGTCTTTCAAAGCGACTCTACAGTGCATGTGTCATCTTAATTTATTTTAATCTTGATTTGTTATTTTTTCCACTCATGTAAATGGTTTCCATAAAGCAATCTAAAGTTATCAGAGTACCGGTGAGTACATGTGAACTATGTTAATTTTCTTGCATATTTGTAGGAAATATACCTTTTGTAAAAATTTAATAGCCTTGGCATTGAAGTTGGTTGTTCTTTTAGTTCTGCTTAATACTGGCACCTTTGGTGTTCTTTATCAATCATGATTTTGATTATATCACACTATAATCTCACATTTATAAACTGTTTATTATAATTTTACAGATCCGGTTGCTAGCAGAATGTTTCTGAACTTCATTCACATGATACATGACCGGCCATTCGTCAAAGAAAGTTAACACAATCTTTGTGCCGACAGCATTGTACAGCTTTTAACCAAAACTGCTTTTAATTTGAATTCCTGCACATAATATTGCACTGCTCATTTTAGTGTTAAATTGGCAAAATGTTCACACTTTCCCCTGGCATACAGCCCAGTTCAAAATAAGTTCTATAAAAAATTGCAATAAAAACCAAGTTGCTGGAAATCGTAAACTGTTAATTTTTATTTTGAACTGTATTTGGTTAAAGGATTTTGTTTCCAAGCTGATGAAAATGCAGGCAGTTGGCAATAGTGGAAAAGTACCTTCCCTCCGTTTGTTGTAAAATACTTCTGTACTTCAACTATTTATATTTCTTGAGTAATGTTTGCTTGAAATTCACATCAAGTTCTATAATATGATGTAAATAACAAAAATGTAATCCCTGAAAATCAAAAGGTGAAACGTCATAGACATTTATGGTGAAAGCCCATGCAGCTGAATAAGTCCTTGTACATCACAATTTTGGAACCGGATAACAACTTGAGATCTGATTTGAAGCGTTATTGCTGTAACATGGAATCCTGATGATCCTGAATGTATTGAAGTTAACTAAATATCTCTTCTGACTTGACTTCAGTTATCACTTTTTTAATAATCTTGTGCTTTTTTGTCCGGATCACTTTGTTAAGGGGCTGTCCCACTTGGGCGACCTAATTGGCGAGTTTAGAAGAGTTTGAAAAAATGACATGTTGAAGACCTCCTTCGACTATGTTGAAGACCAGCTTCGACTAGCTACTACGACTAACTTTGGGTAAATTGGACACGGAAAAGTGGAGAGTGAAGACTACCTCTTTCGATTTCCTTCGACCTCCCTTCGACTATGATGAAGACTATCTACGACTACCTTCGACTATCCTCGATTACCTACGACTAACATGCCGGCCTACTACAACTAAACCTACGAGTAAAAAAAGTATTGATTTTTTTCCATGGCAACCTTTTTTTACTCGCGGGCATTTTTTAACATATTGAAAAAAAACGCCGCAACCTAACTGAGGCCTCGAGTACGTGGAGATTGCTCTTGAGCATGAAGGAGAGTTACGAAGGCCTCCTACGACCTTGTGTCGACCTTGCTATGAGTATGAGTCAAGGGCAAACTCGCCAGAACTCGCAGATTAGGTCTCCCACGTGGGACATGCCCCTTACTTTGTGTCTGTGTGATTTTTTTTAATTCGGCCTTGTGATATGTTGGGTCTTTAGTTGAAGGAAAAAAATTAAGAATGTTTAATATTTTTAAGAATCACCTTTAATTTGTGTATTATACAAATACCCATAATAATAATAATAGGCATTGTGGATTGGTGGCATGCTGATAGATCATAAAAACAAATGACTGTATACAGACATTAACTTTAAAATCTGTAAACTGTAAATAAGCAACAAGCCTGAATTTTATGTGAGGTACGAGTGAATCGTTTGACAATGATGTGGAGCGATTTCAATTTACAAAACTGCAGATGCTAGTTTACCAAGGAAAGACACAATGCTGGCATAACTCGTTGGGTCAGGCAGCATCCCAGGAGAACAGGGATAGGTGATGTCCCTAAACATCCCCGAGCCATGTTCTCCTAGAATGCTGACTGATCTGCAGTTACTTCTGCATTTTGTTTTTCACTTTTCATTGACAGATCTCAGAATTTGCTGAAGATCAAAGTTGTTATTGCTGTTCAAACCCCATTGTATATTGTGTTACGGGTGGCAGGAAACTATTTTTAGAAGATGAGTTATAGTGAAATTAAAATGCAGGTGATTGTCTAATTTGAAGCAACAAAGGAATATAATACAAAACACAAAGTGGAGGGACTCAAAGTTGGAGTCAAATAAAATGCGGATTTTTAAAAGAGTTGAAGGGTAAGTACACATATCAATTCCAAATGTGGTGGATTGTTGCTGGAAATCCTGAAATGAAAACAATGATAGAAATACTCAAGTTGGGGGGCATTTGGGGGTGACTGATATTTTAGGCCGTGGGCCGAGCATCGAAAATGTGTCTAGAATTTAACTTTCATGACCCATGTCTGGTATCTACTTGAAATTTGGCACAGATTTAGATAAAATATAATTAAGAAGGAATTCATTAATCGTCAGTGCTAAAAAATGAACACTAATTAATTAAGATGATTATAAAATTAGAAAAATTAAAGAAAGAAAAAGTAACTGCGCCCTCTTATGCTCAATGCTCATATTACTCTATGGGAAGCCTAATTCTGTGCTGCAGTTTATTTAAACCACATTATTATACCATAATATGCCTGGAGTTATATATAATTATATAAAAATAATATAATGAATATAATTGTGAGTCCGACTGGATGTGTATGTTGATTGAGACTGCCGCAGAGGTCCCGGGTTGCACCGGCTCCTGAACCCACCTAATTAATGGGTCAGGGCAGTTCCTGTGCATTCCTCCGTTTACTGCACCCCACTGACTGCCAGTGTGCAGAGTGGAGGTCACGGCCGTAGGGGGACTGGGGCAGTACCAGGCTGGGGGACAGATCTGTAAGGCATCTTCCAGTCGCTTTAAATGGAAAACGAATGAGACTGCCACAGAGGTCCCAGGTTTCACCGGCTCCTGAACCCGCCTAATTAATGGGTCTGGGCAGATCCTGTGCATTCCCTAATCCTAACCCTCCGCAGTCGCCGCTACAGACGGCACGACCCCCCCCCCCCCCCCTGTCGTCGTCGAGATGATCTAAACACACTCCGCGGCTCCGTTCCCGAATTGGTCGATCTAAACAGACCCTGCGGTCAGAGCACTTCTTCTCGGCAAATGATCGTAGGCAGCTCCGCGATTAGATTTTAAAGAAGACTCTTCTTTGACTTCAACAAGCTGACATTAGTGCCAACTTTTAATTTAATTTGTTCGGGAAACACAAAGTTCAAGTCCTCATCTTAAGCCTCAAAATCTCATATCTCACAATATAAGAGTTTAAATTTAATTAAAGTTCATGCATGTTAATTTTCATAAATTCTAACTTTAGATCTTATCTTCCAGTTCCAGTTGTTTCACAATGTTTCACTGGTCCCACAACCTGGCCGTTCTGTTTGTGTTGCAGCACCTTAGCAGCGACTTTGCTTTCCAGACTTTCTTCCACTTCTATCCACATAGCTGCACATTCTTCAGACTTCTTAATGCTTTTCTCACTAAATTCAATTACCTTGCTGTGCGTTTCGACGCCACATATTGCACGTCTTCATCGGAATCTCCGGTAACATTAGCATCAGTAGAAATACTCTCCGCCATGATGTGGGCTCCCTGCCTAACTAGCCTGAAACAAAGCGCGTGATTGGTCAATTGGCGGCCGACTCAATTTCAAATGGTGCTTTGATTGGACGATTACTACTCGGAAAATTTGAGGTTTTTCTCATATTTTAAACTCGACTAGATTCAGGTATAATTTCTATAATATTTTTACCCACTATGTTATAAATACGGGTAGATACATGATTTGGGTCACGAAATGAAACGAAAAAGCACCTCGACCTTGGGTCGATAACCTTCTAAAGATCATCAGTAAGACATGTTACCTTTTTTTTCAGCTGCCTTAGCCTTTGAGTATTTTTTAATATTTTCTGTATTTGTTTCCATTAGCATTTGTTGTTCATCAGCAGTGATTAATGTAAGGCTGCTTTTATTCTGTTAATTACATTAGAGAATACAATTTATTCACATGAGGCTGGTCATTGTGTGCTTGTTATGGTTTTGAGAATGAAAATGAAATCAAACATTTTTAATTTCTTGGAATGTGTGGTAATGGAATTATACTTGGAGTCACTGAAGTTTTGAAACTGAAGTTTTTTGGGGGGAGGTATTGCTCAATTTTGTGCTGCTGGAGTAATCTCATTGAGTAATATTTAAATAACCTCAAGTCCTTTAAAATGTGTTACTAACAATGAAGGAAATTAAACTTTGGTTATTTTGACAAGCTAACAATTGATCTGTTTTACAATGGTAACTGAATATCTCGACCCAAAACGTCGCCTATCTCCTTCGCTCCTTAGATGCTGCTGCACCCGCTGAGTTTCTCCAGCTTTTTGTGTAACCAACTGAATATTGAATTCCACTGCAGAAACAATTCTGGAATCCATTCGATTGCATGCCTGTATGTAGTAATTGCAACAGCACTGTGGATCAGTATGTACTACAAAGACACATCTGTTCCCAAATGTTTCACTTCTGCCTTTCCCAGAAAGCAAAACTTGTTAAAAACCAAAAGTAATCAAAGTACTGCAATCAAGACCAAATTGTATCATTTGATCCTAGTGCAATTCTAACTTGTTCTATAAACTCGCTCCACCCAAAAAGTGAGTTCTCTCAAATGCTCTTGTTTAAAATTCATACATTAACAGTGAAAATGATTGTTTTCATGTTTAAATTTATGACCATAAAGAACATTACTGAACCTTTTTTTACAGGATCATTGTATTATGTATTGTTTACTTGATGGATTGGGTTTGAAATGCTAGTTATAAGCTGAAAACTAAATACAGATTTTAAGTTTTGTACATTTTCTATCATGTTAGATCATTATTTCTTTTTGGTACGTGTTTTAATCAATAATCCAGATGTTACTGGTAGCAGTGTGCCATTCTGGCTGAGCACTGAACTGCCTTGTAATCTCTTGCGTGCCTTGTGTTAACTTCCCTGGAGTATCCTCTGGGCTGACATTATTTGCGTGGCTCCGTGTAGAACAGTGTATTTCAGATGGAGTCATTTTGAATGACTGTCAGAATAACCTCTGCCCATAACACTAAACAGAGCTGCCAAATAGTTACGATTTTCCGTATTTGGTACGGAAATGTGATAAGAATACGGATGTACGGATTTAATTTGTAAAATACGGATTTTTTAAAAATCGGCCTGACTTCCTGTTTCATCTTGCTGCTTAATAAATGCAAGGATATAAAAAGTCATACTATAACAAAAAATTATAGCAGATTAAATCTATTAGTATTTTAAATTTCAAGATCTGGATGATTTTTTTTTGTAAGCTTTGATCTGCCTGCCCCACTACCGGTTTAAACAGCGCTGTCAGTTTAGCGCGTGGGAATTTAAATGAACAGCTCGATGGGTTCTAATTATAGCACTACCAGCTGGAGCGCTATTGCTTTTACACATAGCGCTATGGGTTTGCACATAGCACTATCGCCACAGCGCTATGGGTCACAGACTGTTCGGGGTAGGAGAGGGAGAAGGGGAGAGGGAGGGAATAAGAGAGAGAGAGAGAGGAAAAAAAGGAAGGAGGGAGGGAGGGAAAGAGAGGAAGGAGGGAGAGAGGGAGGGAGAGAAAGGCTTCCAAAATGGCTTCTACATCATCATCCGGTGCTAAAAGCAGGAAGCAGCCGTTGAAACAGAAGTATACAAAGAGATGTCAATTAATGCACTATCAAGTAAGGTGCGTTGAAGACATGTCAATTGGTAGCAAGGTTATGCATTCTTGTACTCTTACATGGGTATGACCGCACATAAAAGCAACTTTTTTTTTCAGCAAAATGGCACTGCGTAAAAATACTGATTTCCTCAGCAAAATACTGATTTTCAGGTACAAGAATACTGAAATGCTCTGACAAAACTTGGCAACTCTGCCTAAAGGGTTGTTTATATAAATACTCCAGGTGGTGAAGACATGCCCTATGGCTTGGAATGCCAATATACTTAATCATTTTTAAGAAGCACAAATTAAAAAATGCAAGTAATTCCTAACTTCTAATTTATTTGACATTTACAATGATCCGTTGCAGCAATTCATTTGCCTTGAAGCGAATGGGATTATGCTATATGACCGTGCACATCCATTCAATAAGATTATGCCTAATGTGTATTTTTTGTTTCACATAAACTCTATTTTACTGCTTGGTTTCCATGACTTGATTCATGGAAACCAGAAAATGATAACATAAAATAACATGGTACAGGTTCTACCAGAAAGATTTGCAGCAAACATTTAAACTCAATCATTGGATTCGATTGGAGGCACAGTCATCATAGAAACTGTACAACATTTCTATCAGGAAATTTAGGGATTGTGAGTTCACGCTTTAATGTGCTGGAGCCCTGACCTTTACAACAGGTGCAAGGATCTGTTATTTCTCTCCAGGTTGCAACTACTTTCCCTTTATAACTTCTAGGAATTTGAATGGGATATTTGCACATAATTGTTTTAAATGATGCAAAGGCACGGGAGAGAGAGAGTGTGTGTGTGTGAGAGACAATGGTATTCTACTAAATGGCATATTAAAGGAAATTTACCTGAACAGCAACCGCAAATAAATGGTCTCTAATTGTACTTTTTAAGTACTCAAAAGGGAATGAACAACCATTTTTCGGCTTGTGACAGATTCTGGTTTGGAAATAAAATTGTGTTTGGGTATATTTTTTGGAAAGATTTTGTTCACTTCAGTTTTGAGATTTGTCCTTTTGGATGTATCTTCTGAAGAAGACCATAACTTGGATCTTTTGTGTATTTTACCGCAAGGATTGATTTAAAAATGATTATAGTTGGGGAACATTATGAACACCATTTTGTGCGAAACATTATGTTGAATATATTAAAAATATAGCTCATGGGTTTATTTTTCTTGGTGATTGCCAAAATACAGGCTAATCTCATTTGTAACATCTTTTATACATACATAGTTCATAAATATACTATATGACTCTGCAAGTTCATTCAATAGGGTTATGCCTAATGTGGCCCAATCATGTTGGTACCTGGAAATTTCTGGAAAATAATCTGATTTTTGATAATAGGTTCTATAAGTTAAGAATAAGCAGGCTTGTGTGAAAGGTTTTTTTTGTTTCATTCTTCTGCCAACAGCCTGTAATATGTCAACATTGTAAAACCTGTGTTGCAAGCAGCTGCATTAATTTGACTGTGTTTAGAGTGTTTTCATAACGAAAGGTCAGAAATTAATGGCCATTTTCATAATAGGTGGTATAAAAATTGAAGTATTGGAATCATGGTTGGTGAGGTGGGGTGTAGGAAAATTGGCTGCTGTAGAATGGGCAGCCGATCAATTAATGCCAGTTTTCCACCTTGAGCCGAAATTAAAAATTACCTTCATCATCTGATTCACAAACGAAAGCGTGCTGCAAATCCTCGTAGTTTTCTTTATTCTCGGGTTAAAAAGAATTAAAAGGAATCTTGGAAAGTTTCTACTGGTGGTTTTTTGTAGTTCTTTAGTTCTTTTGAGGGTACAAAGTTGAATATACGCAGACATTCTGTGCTAGTAGGTTGATCATGAAAATGTTTTTATTTTCAGAGAGAACAGGATATGAGGATGGGTGATATGGGTCCACGTGGAGGAATTGGCATGGGAGGTAGGGTTTTAATACATGAAAACGCCTGAGGTGTTGGACATTGTTACTTTATGGTTGTGCCTAGCAATGTTCTTTGGGACTGTACCTGTTTGAAACAAATTAAAAATGTTATTAAGCTAACTACTGTACTCAAAATACTAAAGCGACATCTTGTGTATGAAATTATAACATGACATACAACGTGTTTATGACATAGCATATAAGCATTTCTGCCATGCAGATTAGTGTACGTAACTGGGCTACACAGAAGCATACAATTGTTAGTCGTGTATTATCATATAACAAAAAAAATATTTATTACAGATGCCACACTTGAATGACCAAGAATTCAAATGTATTTGCGTTGTTATATTGACTGTGCTTTTCATGAAGTAAAAGCAGTTTCGAATTTTACGGTTGAGCAAGCTTTCATTCCTTGTCAGTAGTATATTCACTAAAGTCTTAAAAGTTGTAAATATTCAACAATTGTGCCATTACCTCTTACCAAGGATACTTGCTAAAACGTTGTGATATTGTTATAGTAGAAATTGTACTTTCAAAATATACTTCATCTGTTGTCTGAAGATTGTATAGTTTGTGCACATACATTGAAGCATAATGTTGAATGCAACATGTTAATATCTGTTTGTACTATGCAGTTTGTGGAAACATTGTAATACAATGGATATTTGGTCTTGGTGCACAAAGACACCAGTGGTCAAATATTTTTATTTGTTCACTCATTTGCCAAATAAGCTAATGACTTTGTTTTTAAATCATACTGGAGTTAAATTTTACATGGTGTCCTTTGTTCCAATTTGGTGGTTAGCTTTTTGTCAATATTTTTCAGTTGAACAACTGTGATCATTTAAGACCAGAGCATTAACATTTATAACAAAGGTGCCATCTGCAAAAAAAAGGCTTGATTACACTGACTATTGCATTACCGTGTTTCAAGTTGCACGTCAACAAAAAGGTAATAACGAGGTATTAAAATACTGAGAGTGACAATTTTACTTTATAAATTTGAGCAGCAATGGATAATCAGAGTTATTGGTTTCTACTAATCCAGTTGTCACTTTCACTGGCAATAAGTGATGTATTTTGACTGCACACAATGGAAGGGCTTAAAACAGGATGATTCATGGCATAAATTTGTGATGTCCAATTGACATTAAAGACCCAGGGTAATGTCTACAACAGCAATAATTGACAATTTGCTTTCAATCCATATAAATGCATACACTATATTGACCTGATCTGTGCTTTTCCTCTTGCCATTTTACACAAATGGTAGAAATGTACACAGGCCTGGGCTGCACGGAGGGAATTGCTATCACAGGCATCTATATCCCTCGTGATCTTTTTATGGTCAGTCTCCTATACTCCAAGCCCTAGCTTGCCCAACTTTTTTCTATAATATGGCACAAGGAGTAAGCCAGAGATTATTCCTATTGTGAGGCCCTGCTTTTTAACCTCTCTCCTAAATTCCTATATTTATTCTGCAGGCCTTCTCTCCTAATGTCTCCTATTAATTCTGAAGAACTTCATCCATTTTTCTACCTATAACATTGGTACCAATGTTCACAACGACTTTGGGGTGGACTGAAGGGCCCGTTTCCAAGCGGTATCTCTGAACCTCTGGGTGCTCACATACTTAGCCCTTTACCATTCAGCAACATCACGTTGATCCTTGCTTTCCT
Source organism: Raja brachyura (assembly GCA_963514005.1). The sequence goes on from OY740786.1 coordinate 66,247,980, forward strand.
GCACTAATTTAATGACTTCTGATTCCCTAAATAACCAAAGTATATGGGAATTTTCCTTATTGGAACAAAGTTCACAAATCTTCCGGTTGGAAAGGAAGGGGAAACGTGGTGAGATGGGTCTAATTACATTGAGTATTGAATACTTTTGATTTAATTGAAGTAAAGTATGTCCACAGTACAGATAAAGAATTTTGCTGCTTGTGCTGTACTTGATATTCATTTAAGGAAATATAGTACAGCAACATTAATTTCTACCTCCGTAATGAATTGCTATCTTATGTCCGGTTACAGAGTCTACACTTTCTTTACTGTGTGCGTGCAGATCACCACATCCATGTCAACTTTTATGGCTAATATGAGATGTTGCCCTTCTATTGCTGGTAGAGGCAACGACATTTACACCTGGTGTTACTTGTCAGTTCTAGCAATGAGTCATAAATGTAGATTACGCTAGTCTTTTTAAGGTTGGGTTGAAAAAGTACACCATTTTTGAATTCCATATTGAAGTGAATGAGACTTTTTGTCAGAATTAGAGTCAAGAAATATACCTTTTGAGATTGATGCAGATTGAACAATTAATTGCTAAACATTTGCTTTTAACCATATTGGCATCTAAAAATGACAATGAACCATGTGTTCATTCAATTTATCAAAAAATAGTAGCATTTTATTGCATACATTGTGAGACATGACTAGGAACCAGGCATGATATTCTTCTGATTTAAATTGGAATTCCATTTTATTTTCCTACCAATGAATCCGACTTGTCTTTTTTTTTTGTGCCTGATTATTCACATAAATCACTTACTTAGGCATGAGATTTCTCCACGGATTTTGAAATTAGTTTAAAAAAAAATCTGTCTAAATCTCCACTATAAATGGCTTTCAGCGCCAAATAGACGAAATGATGATTCAGCGCGATAATTGGAAGAGGGAGGCGTCGGTCAGAGGCAGAAGTGGGGGAGGGGGACTGAGAGAGATGTCCGGGGGCGGGATAAGGCAAGGACTGGTGGACGCCATCCACCACCATTCACTCGCTTCACCAACACGCAGTAAAAGCAGCTTGTAACATCGACAGAATGAACTGTGACAACTTGCCAAGACTCCATAGAATACTCCTTCCAAACTCGCAAACCTCTACCAGCTAGAAAAACAAAGGCACAAAAGCATTGGGACACCAGCACTTGGAAATTGTCCTCCAAGCCGCACACCATCGTGACATGGAAATGTATCACCATTCCTTCAACGTTGCTAGGTCATAAACCTGGAACACTCTCACTCAAAGCATTGTGATAGATCCCCCACTTGAAGGTCAGGAGTATTTCTGAAGGCAGCTCACAACCTTCTCAAGGAAAACTAGTGATAAGCAGGTAAATACACACGCATCCTGCAGAACCTACATCCCATAAATAACAAGCATGATCGTAATTTACTAGCCAAGTATGTTTTGGAACATACGAGGAATTTGGTTTGCCACACAGTCATAACAAAAAGCACCTAGGCACACTACATTAAAAATTGACATAAACATCTACCACAGCGGCTCCTCTATGTTCCTCACCGTAATGGAAGGCAATAAAGTCTTATCATCTGTCCTCCCGCAGTCGGGGGTAGTCGAACCATCTGCAGACGGCGATCGAGCTCCCACGTTGGGGTGGTCTAAGCTCCCGCTTAAATTCGAAAAATCGGTCTCTCACCAGAGACTGCGTGCTCCACGATGTTAAAGTCCGCAGCTCCTGCAGGTATACCTTCTGGAGCACCAAAGGCTGACACCTGGCAAAGGGATCTCCCACTCGAAGATGATAAGTCTACAGGCTCCACGGTTTTGGAGCTCCAGAAGTCCCAGACCAGAGGCCACCAACTCCACAATGTTAGTCCGCAGTGCCGACGGAGATACGACACGGAAAAAGTCGCATCTGTGTCGAGGAAAGAGACAAGAAAAGTTTCCCACAACACCCCCCACATAATACAAAAATAAAAATAAACTGAAGCATACATTTTACAACAAAGTAAAAACACCAAAGGAAAAGGCGAAGACAGAAGCCATCGTGCGGCACCCACTTTTGTGTCCATGAATATCTTGCTCTTTCATTTGCATTTGGTTCTGAATACTGATGGGGAAACGTGTCTCTGAAATTAAAGCATTGTTGGTGACTTGGCTCTACTGGGATGTTCCATGGCTCTGGTTTCTCACGGTCTTGTGCAAAACAGTTGCTATGTCAGGCTGTGATTATGCATCCAGATCGGATGTTTTCTATGGTGCATTTGTAGAATTAGAAATAGTCATTGGTGAATTTCCTTAGTCATCTGAGGAAATAGACGCATTGATGTGTTTTCTAGGCTATATCGTTGGACCAAGTCAAATTGTTGGTGATATTTACACCTTGGAATTTGAAGCTCTTGACCATCTCTGCTTCAGCACAATTGATGCAAACCAGGATGTGTACTCCAATCTGCTTCTTGGAATTCAAAGATCATGTCCTTCATTTTGCTGGCATTGAGAGAGAAGTTATTGTCTTGACACCATGCTACTAACTTAATTTTTTGTTTTCTGTGTTGCCATTGCTTGAGATCCGGCTCACTATTGTGATGTCATCTATAAACTTATAAAATGGGTTAGTGCAGAATTTGGCTGGAAAATAGTGAGTGTACAGGATGTATAATATGGGTCTGAGAATGCAGCCTTGTGGATCATCGGTGTTGAGAATTGTCAGGGGGGGATGTTTTTCCCCTTTTCTTGCCAATTAGTCTGTGGATCAGAAAGGATATAGTTGCAGAGGGGGTGCTGTCGTCTTTATCCTGAAGGGCTAACTTTATTTTAACACTCTGGCTTCTTCTCAACAATCCTTTGGGGATGCTGGTTTGTACTTCTAACAATCATGAACAAATGTTGTACCGCAGTTCTACTGCAGTTGTACAGGGTTTTGGTGAGACCACGCCTGGAGTATTGCGTACAGTTTTGGTCTCCAAATCTGAGAAAATACATTCTTGCCATAGAGAGGGCACAGAGAAGGTTCACCAGACTGATTCCTGGGATGTCAGGACTTTCATATGAGGAAAGACTGGATAGACTTGGCTTGTACTCGCTAGAATTTAGAAGACTGAGGGGGGATCTTATAGAAACATACAACATTCTTAAGGGGTTGGATAGGCTAGATGCAGGAAGATTGTTCCCGATGTTGGGGAGGTCCAGAACAAGGGGTCACAGTCTAAGGATAAGGGGAAATTCTGTTAGGACTGAGATGAGGAAAACATTTTTCACACAGAGAGTGGTGAGTCTCTGGAATTCTCTGCCACAGAAGGTAGTTGGGGCAGTTCATTGGCTATATTTAAGAGGGAGTTAGATGTGGCTAAAGGGATCAGGAGGTATGGAGAGAAGGCAGGTACAGGTTACTGAGTTGGATGATCAGTCATGATCATATTGAATGGTGGTGAAGGCTCGAAGGGCTGAATGGCCTACTCCTGTACCTATTTTCTATGTTTCTATTTCAATGAGATAGAAAATAGGTGCATGAGGGGGCAATTCAGCCCTTCGATCCTGCACCACCATTCATTGTGATAATGGCTGATCATCCACAAACAGTAACCCATGCCTGCCTTCTCCTCGTATCCCTAGAGTCCCGAGAGATCTATCTAACTCTCTTTTAGATTCATCCAGTGAATTGACCTCCACTGCCTTCTGTGGCAGAGAATTCCACAACTTCACAACTCTCTGGGTGAAAAAGGTTTTTTCTCATTTCAGTTTTAAATGACCTCCCCATTATTCTTAGACTGTGGCCCCTAGTTATGGACTCCCCCAACATTGGGAAAAAACTTCCTGCATATAGCTTGTCCAGTCCTTTTATAATTTTATACGTTTCTATAAGATCCCCTCTCATCCTAAATTTCAGTGAATACAAGCCTAGTCTTTCCAATCTTTCCTCATATAGCAGTCCCACCATCCCGGGGATTAACCTCGCACTGCCTCAATAGCAAGGATGTCCTTCCTCAAATTAGGAGACCAAAACTGCACACAATACTCCATATGTGGTCTCACCAAGGCCTTGTACAACTGCAGAAGGACCTCTTTACTCCTATACGCAAATCCTCTCGTTATAAAGGCCAACATGCCATTACCTTTCTTCACTGCCTACTGTATGTGTATGTTTACTTTCAGTGACTGGTGTACAAGAATACCCAGGTCTCGTTGCACTTCCCTTTTTCCTAATCTGACACCATTGAGATAATAATCTGTCTCCTTGTTCTTGCCGCCAAAGTGGATAACCTCACATTTATCTACACTGCATCTGCTCACTCACTCAACCTGTCCAAGTCACTGCAACCTAGCATCCTTTTTGCAGTTCACACTGCCACCCAGCTTTGTGTCAACTGCAAATTTGCTAGTGTTACTTTTAATCCCATCATCTAAATCAATATATATTGTAAATAGTTGTGGCCCCAGCAGCGAGCCTTGCGGCACTCCACTCACCACTGCCTGCCATTCTGACAGTCAAGTCAAAACAAAAGTCAAACAAACTTTATTGTCATTTAGAAATACATTGATATATGCAGTTCCAAACAAAATTTTGTTGCATTTGGCTCCCTGTGCAACACGATAAATTAACAGAAGGACAGGGACCTGTTTATTCCTAGTCTTTGTTTCCTATCTGCCAACCAATTCTCTATCCAATCAATATCCTACACCCAATACCATGTGCTCTAATTTTGCGCACTAATCTCCTGTAAGTTCAGATACACTACATCCACTGGCTCTCCTTCATCCATTTTACTTGTCACATCCTCAAAAAATTCCAGAAGATTAGTCAAGCAGGATTTCCCCTTCATAAATCCATGCTGACGGACCAATCCTTTTACTGCTATCAAAATGCGCCGTTATTTCTTTAGTAATTGGCTCCAGCATCTTCCCCACCACCGATGTCAGGCGAACTGGTCCATAATTCCCTGTTTTTTCTCTCGCTCCCTTCTTGAAAAGTGGGATAAGATTAGCTACCCTCCAGTCCACAGGAACTGATCCTGAATCTATAGAACATTGAAAAATGATCACCAATGCATCCATGATTTCTGTAGCCACCTCAGAGTACCCTGGGATGCAGACCATCAGGCCCTGGGGATTTATCAGCCTTCTGTCCCAACAGTCTACCAATACTATTTCTTGCAAATTTCTTTCAGTTCCTCTGTCTCCCTAGATCCTCTGTCCTCTAGTACATCTGGGAGATTGTTTGTGTCTTCCTTAGTGAAGACAGAACCAAAATACCTGTTCAACTCTTCTGCCATTTCCTTGTTCCCCCTAATAGAAACATAGAAACATAGAAAATAGGTGCAGGAGTAGGCCATTCGGCCCTTCGAGCCTGCACCGCCATTCAATGTGATCATGGCTGATCATCCAACTCAGTATCCCGTACCTGCCTTCTCTCCATACCCCCTGATCCCTTTAGCCACAAGTGCCACATCTAACGCCCTCTTAAATATAGCCAATGAACTGGCCTCAACTACCTTCTGTGGCAGAGAATTCCAGAGACTCACCACTCTCTGTGTAAAGAATGTTTTCCTCATTTCGGTCCTAAAGGAATTTCCCCTTATCCTTAGACTGTGACCCCTTGTTCTGGACTCCCCCAACATCGGGAACAATCTTCCAGCATCTAGCTTGTCCAACCCCTTAAGAATTTTGTAGGTTTCTATAAGATCCCCCCCTCAATCTTCTAAATTCCATCGAGTACAAACCGAGTCTATCCAATCTTTCCTCATATGAAAGTCCTGACATCCCAGGAATCAGTCTGGTGAATCTTCTCTGTACCCCCTCTATGGCAAGGATGTCTTTCCTCAGATTTGGAGACCAAAACTGTACGCAGTACTCCAGGTGTGGCCTCACCAAAACCCTGTACAACTGCAGTAGAACCTCCCTGCTCCTATACTCAAATCCTTTCGCTATGAATGCTAACATACCATTTGCTTTCTTCACTGCCTGCTGCACCTGCATGCCTACTTTCAATGACTGGTGTACCATGACACCCAGGTCTCGTTGCATCTCCCCCTTACCTAATCTGCCACCAGATTAGATAATTTCACCTGTCTCTGCCTTCAGGAGACCCACATTTGTCTTTACTAATCTTTTTCTCTCAACATACCTAAAGAAGCTTTTTCTATCCTTCTTTATATTCTTGGCCAGCTTACTCTCGTACTTCATCTTTTCACCCCGTATTGCCCTTTTTGTTACCATCTATTGTCCTTTAAAAATTACCCAATCCTCTGGCTTCCCGCTACTCTTTGCTATGTTATACACCTTTTCTTTTAGTTTTATTCCATCCATAACTTCCCTTGTCAGCCACAGTTGTTTCTTACTCCCCTTAGAATCTTTCTTCCTCTTTGGAATGAAATGATCCTGCATCTTCTGGATTGTGCCCAGAAATTCCGGCCATTACTATTCCACCACCATTCCTGCTTGGATCTTTTTCCAGTCGACCTTGGCCAGCTCCTCTCCCGTGCCTGCATAGTCCTCTTTGTTCAACTGCAACACTAACACTTCTGATTTAACCTTCTCCCTTTCAAATTGCAGATAAAAATGTATCATATTATGGTCACTACCTTTACCTTGAGTTCCCTTAATAAATCTGGTTCATTAGACAGCACTAAATCCAGAATTTCCTTTTCTCTGGTGGACTCCAGTACAAGCTGCTCTAAGAATCCATCATGGAGGCACTCTACAAACTGTCTTTCTTGGGGTCCAGAACCAACCTGATTTTCCAAGTCTACCTGCATTTTGAAATCTCCCATAACCACAGTGGTATTGTTACATGCCAATTTTAACTCCTGCTGCAACTTGCACCCTATAACCAGGCTACTGTTTGGGGGCTTGTAGATAACTCCCATTAGTGTCTTCTTACCTTTACAATTCCTCAATTGTATCCACAGTGACTACATCGTCAGTCCCTATGTCAACCCTCGCAAGGGACTGAATTTCGTCCCTCACTCACCAGCTACCCCACCTCCTCTACCCACCTGTCTGTCCTTTTTATAGGACGTATAACCCTGAATATTCAGTTATTCGGGACTGGGAATATTCCGTTCCCAGTCCCGTTCCTCCTGCACCCATTGTCATATCTACCAATCTCTAACTGAGCCTCAAGCTCATCCACTTTACTTCCTATACTTTGTGCATTTATATATGATGTATAATACTTTTAATACATTACTCACCTCACCTTTCACATCGATTGCTATTTCACTTGGCCATACTCTCCTATCCCTTCGTGGGCTTTCTGCTCCGTTAATCTGGTGTCTTTCTTAACTTTTCCTATACAGATGCTCCCCAATTTGTGACGCTTCGACTTGCGATATTTCAATTTTACGATCAGCAAACGTGCGGCAACGGCAGCGAGCCGCACGTCGCTTCAGGTCACGTGATCGCAATGTATCAAATGCTTTTTCGACTTGCGATATTTTCCATTTACGATGGGTTTATCGGAACGTAATCCCATCGTTGGTTGAGGAACAGCTGTACTCTCTTTCCCTCTAACTCCATCCTTGTATGTCCAATTTGTCTCCTCTCCCCACCACTATTTAGGGGGAGGAGACAAATCGAAAATACAAGAATGGCACATCCATTTTTCTAAATCTAAAAAAATGTAGATCAATCTGCTAAATCCTTGCTCGTATGGAAAATCCACAATCTTGGGAATCAATTCAGTAAACTCCTCTGCTTTGTGTGTATTGTCATCTGTATTCAGCAGACGACTAGCTCGCAACACAATATTCCACATGTGATCTTGTCTGCCACTTGTTAGAACAAAATGTATCCATTTGTGGTGAAGACCTGCGTATTGTTCATCTATTTGCATTTGCAGAGATATAGACTAAGTGCTGGAATGCATATTGTTCTTTGACCAGCATGAATGCAAAAGACTTCATGACTAACTTTTAGCGTCAGCAATTTTCTGTGGTTCTTTACTCCCAGGATTGACTTTTGCTACTTTTATCTGTTAAAGTGAAATATTTCTCACAATACTTGGTGTTCCTTAATCTACATTTTTAACCCTTGTATCATTTTCTGCAGAATAAATGCTCAGTTCTCTGGAATTAGTCTTATTGGCAACTTTATCCTTAAACCCTTTTATTCTAGCTCTATTCCAAACCCATTTGATATAGACACACGAAGATGGGTCTCGACCCGAAACGTCACCTATTCCTTCACTCCATAGCTGCTGCCTCACCCGCTGAGTTTCTCCAACATTTTTGTCTTCCTTCGATTTTTCCAGCATCTGCAGTTCTTTCTTAAACGATATAGACACATGATCGTTCTCGAAGTCTGAGTGGAAGGTGGGGGTTATTTCAAATTCCTCAAGGGTTGTTTTTGTTGCTAAACTTTTTTAATTTAAAGTTCTAATCGAGTTTATTTGTATCACATGATTTTTGCATTTGTATCTCTAATTTCGTACTCTGGTGAAGATAAAATTCTATCACATTGTTGATGGAGCTTTTAGCAAGAGTTACTAAATTAACCCTGCATCATCGCCTAAGATGATATCAGAAAGCCTGATTCTTGGTGGGGCTTACCTGGATTGGGAACTGCTCCAGTAGTGTAAATATACAAAAAGAATTTCACTGTGCAATTGCACATGTAACAAATAAAGCACCATTGAACCATGAGGTCGCTTAAAGAAATGATTCTATTTACATTCTGTAAGTTTTGTTTTGTCAGCTTCAAGTGTTCCTTTAGGAGGCACTTTGGTGGTAAATTTTAACGAAGTTTAGTTGACATTCTGGATCGTCATATTTAACTGAATTCTTGGCGAAGAACTTTCTAATACTTGTAGAACAGGAGATATTATTTTTGAGGAATCAATTTGTTGAAAATCAAAGATTTGAACAGAATTTTATGTATTTCATTACAACCAAATGAATGCATCCATAATATCATGAAGAGAGTTTATCCTTGCTAGAAATGTTTATTTGAACTTTATAGAAGTTATCTATTTTGTTTTTCCAGTTTAAATTGTGAAATATATCCAAACCAGATACCGTTTTTCATTAATACTAATTCTCTTTTGGAAAACATAATAGCTTTTTGTTCTTTACATGTAAATGTTTTTTGTGTTCAGTAAAATAGAATTTGTACAGTCCCAAAGAACAATTTTTGCAGGCTTTTAATTTGGTTAGTGGTTGCCTTGCATGGTCAGTCTATTAAATAAGCATGTTTCTGCATTTATTGACTAAAAATGTCTGCAAATATTCAATCCAGTTTTTTACCTTGGAATCAAAATTTAGATCTAGGCTAGATCTAAGTACCAACTATTTTGCATAGATGCGTATAGCCCAGCTCCTGCTGGCACCCAAGGCCCTGCTCCACTTATGGGTGTGAACATGAACAACCGTGGACCTATGCTTGGTGCAACAATGGGACCTGTCCCAGCCATTAGCCCAGAGGGAACTGCAAATCTGGGAGCACCTATGTTGGGAGACAACAGTGGAACAATGGTAATGTATTAAACCATCCATGTATGTTGTCATTACTTTTTAATTAATACAAGAAAGGTATGTTTACTTTAGCACAGTTTGGCATGATATGCAATAAAGTGCGATATACTTTATGTAAACTTTTTTCAGCACATTTTATAGAAAGCAGACTAAGAACGTCAAGGAATAGAAGACGTCTGAAGAAGTACCTCAACCCGAAACGTCACCCATTCCTTCTCTCCAGCAATGTTGCCAGTCCCACTGAGTTACAGTGCCCTCCATAAAGTTTGGGACAAAGACCCATCATTTATTTATTTGCGGGTTACACAAAAAGCTGGAGAAACTCAGCGGGTGCAGCAGCATCTAAGGAGTGAAGGAGATAGGCGACGTTTCGGGTCGAGACCCTTCTTCAGACCCTCTACTCCACCATTTGAGATCTGTAATAGAAAAAATCACATGTGTTAGAGTGCACATCGTCAGATTTTAATAAAGGCCATTTTAATACATTTTGGTTTCACCATGTAGAAATTATAACAGTCCATTGTTCGTTCCCCCCCCCCCCCCCCCATTTCATGGCACCATAATGTTTGGGACACAGCAATATCATGTAAATGAAAGTAGTCAATTTAGTATTTGGTTGCATATCCTTTGCATGCGATGACTGCTTGAAGTCTGTGATTCATGGACATCACCAGTTGCTGTGTGCCTTTTCAGGTAATGCTCTGCCAGGCCTGTATTGCAGCCATCTTTAGCTTATGCTTGTTTGGGGGGCTAGTCCCCTTCAGTTTTCTCTTCAACATATAAAAGGCATGCTCAATTGCTTTGAAAAACTCCTTCATTGCTTTAGCAGTAATTTTGGGATCATTGTCTTGCTGTAGAATGAACCAAAGGCCAATGAGTTTTGAGGCATTTTTTGAACTTGAGCAGATGTCTATACACTTTAGAATTCATTGTGCTACTACCATCAGCAGTTGTATCATCAATGAAGATAAGAATAAGTGAGCCGGTACCTTCAGCAGCCATACATGCCCAGGCCATAACATCCCCCACCGCTGTGTTTCACAGATGAGGTGGTATGCTTTGGATCTTGGGCAGTTCCTTCTCTTCTCCATACTTTGCTCTTGTCATCATCTTTGTCTCATCGGTCAAAAAATATATTTTTCCAAAACTGTGGTTGCTCTTTTAAGTACTTCTTGGCAAACTGTAGCCTGGCCCTCCTATTTTTGTGGCTAACCAGTCGTTTGCATCTTGCAGTGTAGCCTCTGTATTTCTGTTCATGAAGTCTTCTGCGGACAGTGGTCATTGACAAATCCACACCTGACTCCTGAAGAGTGTTTCTGATCTGTCGGACAGGTGTTTGGAATTTTCCTTTATTATAGAGAGAATTCTTCTGTGGAGGTTTTCCTTGGCCTGTCAGTCCCTTTGCAATTAGTAAGCTCACCAGTGTTCTCTTTCTTCTTAATGATGTTGCTAACAGTTGATTTTGGTAAGCCGAAGGTTTGGCTGATGTCTCTAACAGTTTTATTCTTGTTTCTCGGTCTCATAATGGTTTCTTTGACTTTCATTGGCACAACTTTGGTCCTCATGTTGATAAACAGCAATAAAAGTTTCCAAAGGTGGAGGAGAGCTCTCTTGTACCTGCGTTAAGGTGGCAATTAAACACACCTTAGCAATTGCAAATGCCTGTGAAGCCATGTGTCCTAAACATTATGGTGTTCTGAAATGGGGTGGGGGGGGGGCTATGTATAAACACTGGTGTAATTTCTACATGGTGAAACCAAAATGTATAAAAATGGCCTTTAATAAAATCTGACAATGTGCACTTTAACCACATGTGATTTTTTTCAATTACAAATCTCAAATTGTGGAGTACAGAGGCAAATAAATAAATGATGGGTCTTTGTCCCAAACTTTATGGAGGGCACTGTACTCCAGCATTTTATGTTTACCTTCGATTTAAACCATTATCTGCAGTTCTTTCCTACACAAGGACGTAGAATAGTTTAGTTGATCAATACTGTTTAAGATGTTTATAAATTGGTAGGTACAATTTAAAAGTAAATGTATGGATTGGCGTGTAACATTTTACACCTAAATGCAGAGTTTAGAAATTATTGAATACAATTGGCTAATCTTGAGTTTGTAAAAAGAATATAATGCTTATTAATAAGGTAATTATTGTGTTATTACAATTAAAGTTAGGTTTCAGTATTTCAGTAGGCTCCTGGACATTGCGAATTTGAATACATTGAAATCTAAGAATTTTGTGCTTTTGTTAATCTGCAATAGTGAATAGATTTTTTGAAAGGCCATATCAAACAGATTATAATGGTTTTATGTAACTGTATTGCCAATTTAAATATTGGTTATCTTTTCTGTGATCATTAGTTAGATAAAATTCTAATATTACCTTCCAGAGGGATTTTGCTAAATACATTCACCATAATATTGCACTTCACTTTAAAACAAGAATTAAGTTCATACCATGATTTGAATTTAATTTACAGAACTTGCGAGCAAAGCTTTAAATTTTGCAATTAGTGCTCTGACATCAGGTCTTTGTTTTGTCCAATGTGCCAAACTTTTGAAAATGTAAACATACCTTTCTTGCGTTAAACTCAAACTCTCTCAAAAGCATTACGTATTTTAAGTTTATTGGGCCAGAATTTAAAACATACAGAACTATGCACATTGGAGATTGAAATTTCAATATATATACTTCAATCCTTTCTCAGCAGATTTGGAACATGTTTAGATAGTACCTTGTTTCAACTTTGATTTTGATGCAGAGAATGAAAGTTTAGACAAATTTCTCTTCAAAATTGGAAACTTGAATTATTTGGTTGCATTTCCCACACCTTGCCACCAAATAAAAAAAATGTAGATTGAAATGGACTGCATTTATTCCTGAAGTATTCATTTCAGCGCAATTTTAAATGTTATGTATATATGATCCAAATATAAGTACAAATAAGTAGATATCATCATAACATGTGAACTCTGACTAGTCCCTTAATGTATTGACCTAGAATTAGAATTTGGGTCAAATATGCTGAGGAAGTGTCATTTCCACTTTCTGTCAACACTAGTTTCACAGTAATTTTTTTCTGCTTTGGGGCAGATTTACTTTAGTGTTTTTTTTGGAAACTGAACTACATGCTCCTGAAGTAAAGTTAATCTTATTATTAAAATTATAGAGACCAAAACATTTACAAGCGAAGTTGGCTGCGAATGTTGCTTAATTGCATGAATCAGTGAAAGACGTCCAGTCTTAATTGTTAACAAATTGGGAGTTTACCTCTGTGTGATCTAATTGTCCCTGTATAGTTTTTTTAAAAGCTATTTCAATCCTCATGACGTTAACATTTCTTTTAATTTGTTGCAGTCATGGCCGTCAGTGTCCATTTTGAGATGATCCTTAATGTTGTTTATGATTTAAGAATGGAGTCCAAAATCTTTTGGTAAACAATGTAGTATGGTTTTACTTAATTTGTTTCACACAGCCATGCTGTACTCCCTTCAGTTGAAACTGGTGTAATTCAAAAGCAGTTCCTTGTCAAGAAATACAACCGCATTGACTCCTGGAAAATTTCTGATCCAGCTGGAAATTTTTTGTCAGTATTTCAATGGATGGCTTTTTACTCCCAGAGCTATTTCTACTTTGTATATCTGTACACTGAGAGGGGGGAAATCATAGTCAAGGCTTACCTTGACTAATCAGTAATCTCTATTGAAAGATTTTCAGAGATGCATGCCTGCATTCCTGGAAATGCAAGTGATAGTTACAAACTATGCTTGATTCTCTTTTCCAGTATCCTTGCAATATATGTCAGGCAGAAAAAGAGAGAAATTGGAAGAAAAAAATGATTGTGCTTTGCCTCCTTGTCAAACCTTGATCAAAGGGAGAGTTGAGGTATCTGGAGTTGCAAAAAGAAATCCAGTGGGAAGCATGGTTTGTAGGAAAACAAATAAATATAGAGAGGCAAGGAAAACAAATAATGTTGGAGTTACTAAGAGGAAACTGCCTTTGGGAAGGCTAGAAGGAAGATCAATTTGAAAGGAAAAGGGTTTGGTATAAGTGACAGGATGAGATTTGAGAATGTGTGGAACAGGAATGAAGGGAGAGAAGTCAACAGGAGGGAGAGGTGATATACGGGAGAGAAGTGAAAAAGAGGGGCGGTGTGCAGACATGGAAGGTTAATGTTTAAGGAGAGATTGGGGGGTGAAGGTGGAGATATACGTAAAGGAAGTAAAAGTGAGATGGATTGAGGTAGCTTGTGGGCAGATTGTTAGGATAAATAAAATTTGTGGCAGTTACAACATTTTTAAACACAAGTTGACTTTAACAATGAAACTTTACTTTGTTTCCTGGGGAGGCCATTTAAGACTGAGGTGAGAAAAAACCTTTTCACCCAGAGAGTTGTGAATTTGTGGAATTCCTTGCCACAGAGGCCAGTGGAGGCCAAACCATTGGATGGATTTAAGAGAGTTAGATAGAGCTCTAGGGGCTAGTGGAATCAAGGGATACGGGATATGGGGAGAAGGCAGGCACGGGTTATTGATTTGGGAAGATCAACCATGATCACAATGAATGGCGGTGCTGGCTTGAAGGGCCGAATGGCCTCCTCCTGCACCTATTTTCTATGTTTCTGTAAGTCATTGAAAGGATTCCTGTGCTCCATTTACTTAAACTGAATTAGACAATACGTGAAGTGTGGTATTATGTTGATAATTTCAGTAAATATTAAATTTGTGAAGTTGGTGCAACTGAGCATCAGACCAAATTTATATCTATATTTCAGGCAACATTGAATGAACTAACCCTGAAAGATTTGCGATTATGAGCTATCAGCGAGATGGTATCTAAAAATTACTTACTATTATTTGCTGAATGTGGAACAGTCTACTGTTGTTGAATATCAGTGACTTTAAAAAAAAAGTTATTACAGCCAAAACTACAAGTACAACCAGTAAAGGGATTTTTCAGATTGTATTATTAAGGTTCTGAAATTTGACACATGTTTACATATTAATTTTGTCATTTTAAATGGCATCCTGGTCTGGTGAATAGGGAAAACGAAAAAGAATGTTGACATATTATGAATATACTTTGTATTTTAATGTGGTTTGGAGTTGTACAAATAGGTCTGATTTCTTGTATTATACCAGTAGATTGTAATGTCCTAAAATTAGGTTCTAAACGCTGCATTTCATTATGAATAGCACCATTATCTGAAAGTTAACTAATGCAATTGCTCCTTTTATTTCCTTTTTGTATGTTCCTGGTACTGCTGGACTGCCTGCCAAACTTCATGATACCAACATGGGAATGTCGCCAATCAATTGATAAAATGACCATCTTTTGTTTGGTTCCTACAATCGAATGTGTTATGAACATTCTTATAAATTAAATATTATTCAAATGGACACCAGCGCAATGATAGATTTCCTCAAGGAGCTCTTGGTCAAATAGGCTCTCCTCCTATGATTAATAGGGGGAATTTGAGTGGAACCCCTGCATCTGAGGCTGCTCCTCAACAACCCATGGTAGGCGTGGGTGCTGTGAGTGGTGCACCTGGTGGTTTTGGTAGAGGAAATCAAGTTGGTAACTTTGATGGAGCCAATAAACGTCGCAGATATTAGAAATTTTGAACTGTAGCAAGTACCATTCCTTTCTGTGACAGTTTAAGATATATGGATATCTGGTAATTTAAAACTATCAGTTGAGTTTTATCTGCTGTTATCTAACTTTTTTAATGTGATGACGATATTTGGATTTTGTTTTTGCCATAAAAAAAATTGTTATCTTTATATTGAACTACAAATGCTTCGGGTTTTGTCTCATTGACCAACAACCACATAAACATCATTGTTTAGCAAGTTGGGCTTGCAATTTGTTTCTGTAGTATAAATCTTTTAAAATGAGACCATGTTGTAAAATCCATGGAATGATAAATAAAACAAATAAACCATTTTCTTTTGTTAAAGTAATTGAATGTGAAGTAACTTGTACTAAGCAATGCGTAGTATGCATGATTTAAAAACTGAATGTTTTTGTTTTGGTTTTTCTTAGTTCCCAGTATCTATGGAGTACGGATTATGGTTTATACTGTTTCTCAGATCACTTCTCAAGATCAAGTTGTAAACAGCATGTTGCTGTTCACCTCAATTTGTAATTCCTTGTGAACAATTTGAAAAAAAAACATTCCTGATAACTCTCGCACCCTGCCTTCTTTCGCCACCCCACCCTATCTAATCCAACCAAAATCTTGGAAAATTAAGTTTGTTTTTGGAAATGTCATGACTTTGAAATCTTATGCAGTGCTGGCTATATTGAAGCACTGCAGATACTTTCAAAATAGGCATAGATTTTTGTAATTCTACATTATTTGTAAGGTAGAAATGTACTTCTAAGGAATTGAAGAATAATACCACATTATCAATTTGCTATTCAATACATGAGCTTGTTTAAGTGGAAGATTCATTTAAACACTATTGAAATGATTCTATAACAATATAAGCTATCCCTGGATAAGAAATGGTTGTTATTTTTACAGAGAGCCACCAATCTATTTGGTCTGTATGTCAGGAAGTAGACAAAATTTACTGTGGTAACCAGAATTCCACAGTTTTGCAATGTAAGGTATTAAAAGCACATAAGACTTATAAGGAAAATTAATAAGACTATGACTCCAATGCAACTCAAAATGCAGAGAAGAAACCATTTGTTGAAACAAATTTGTACATAGATTGTACCTTTTGAATGTGATAATATTGATAACTCGTATGTATGCAGGGGTGATCCTAAGTTGGGCATGTGTAACCCAAGGATAGCCTCTATAGAATATGAGTTTCAGCATATTCCCAAATGGAGGCCCAGGTTTTAAATTAGTTGTAACACTGTTCAAATGTGAGTCTTCCAATATAATGTTTTTAAAGTTACCTGAAATTTTAGTTTCTTTGTTTAAAAGGTTATTCAAAATACTTTTTTGTAGAACTATCATGGATACTTTTTATGTATAAATTGTTTACATGATTTGTGTTAATCAGTCTTTTGGTAGTTTTATGCAGTAAAATAAGTATTTATTCACTTTTTAAAAATAATACTTGTCAGACTTGTACAATCCATACTATTTTTTTCTTGAAATTGATTAGTGTTGATATTCAATGGATTCTGATCCTTCTATCCTTGGTTTTGTTTATTATTGTCATGTGTACCAATATATAGTAAAAAACTTTTTTTGCGTGCTTTTCAGGTAGAACTTCCATACATAAATACAATCCAAGCATGCAGAATAGAGTTTACAGATAGAAAGCAGATAAAAGAACATGTGCAAGGGCTGCAATGATGTAAATTGGGGGGGGGTCAGGAATACATCTTTAGTTTGAGGCCTGTTCGAGAGTATGATAGCAGCTGGGATGCTGACCTTCAACGTCATCATTTGTGTTTTGATGGAACTTCACTATTTTGGTTCTGAAAAGACTTTTTAAATGTGGGAGAACTTTTTTAAATTTAGTTTATTATTGTCATGTGTACCAGCACAGTGAAAAAGTTTTAGTAGCATGCTATCCAGTCAGCGAAAAGACAACATGATTACAATCAAATCTGTTGTCGTCACCTTAATCAATAAATGACTTTTCCCTGAATTGTCAATGGAAAGGGACAACTGTATAGTCATGTAGGAAACTAGAAGATCCCTCCCCAACTCCCAAAGGTAGTTTAGTAAAATGTTAGACTGTCCTGGACTTGCCGCATTTAATTGTTGCTGACAGATATAATTAGAAATACATATTCTTGTTGTCTCTTCCTCTCATTTGAATGATTCCAAGATTCTTTGCTTAAAACCCATGTTGGCAAATTATGTACACATCCAGATCGTTAATTAATGGATTTTTTCCCTCCATCAACAGTGCCCTCCATAATGTTTGGGACAAAGACCCATCTATTTATTTGCCTCTGTACTCCACAATTTGAGATTTGTAATAGAACAAATCACATGATTAAACTACACAGTCCGATTTTAATAAAGGCCATTTTTATCCATTTTGATTTCACCATGTAGAAATTACAGCGGTGTTTATTCATAGTCCCCGTCCCCCCCCTTTCAGGGCACCAAAATGTTTGGGACACAGCAGAACTTGAGCAGATAGGATGTGTCTATACACTTCAGAATTCATTATGCTACTACCATCAGCACTTGTATCATCAATGAAGATAAGTGAGCTAGTACCTTCAGCAGCCATACATGCCCAGGCCATAACACCCCCACTACCGTGTTTCACAGATGAGGTGGTATGCTTTGGATCTTGGGCAGTTCATTCTCTTCTCCATACTTTGCTCTTGCCATCACTCTGATATGTTAATCTTTGTCTCATCTGTCCACAAGACCTATTTCCAGAACTGTGGTTGCTCTTTTAAGCACTTCTTGGCAAACTGTAACCTGGCCATCCGATTTTTGCGGCTAACCAGTCGTTTGCATCTTGCAGTGTAGCCTATGTATTTCATTTCATGAAGTCTTCTGCGGACAATGGTCATTGACAAATCCACACCTGACTCCTGATGAGTGCTTCTGATCTGTCGGATAGGTGTTTGGGTGTTTATTATTGAGAGAATTCTTCTGTCATCAGCTGTGGAGATCTTCCTTGGCCTGCCAGTCCCTTTGCGATTACTAAGCTCACCAGTGCTCTCTTTCTTCTTAATGATGTTCCAAACAGTTGTTTTTGGTAAGCCTAAGGTTTGGCTGATGTCTCTAATGGTTTTATTCTTGTTTCTCAATCTCATAATGGTTTATTTGACTTTTATTGGCACAACTCGTCCTCGTGTTGATAAACAGCAATAAAAGTTTCCAAATGTGATGGAAAGACTGGAGGAAAGACGAGGTGCTGAGAGCTCTCTGAAACCTGCATTAAGGAGGCATTTAAACACACCTGAGCAATTCCAAACACATGTGAAGCCATGTATCCCAAACATTATGGTGCCCTGAAATGGGGGTACTATGTATAAACACAGCTGTAATTTTTACATGGTGAAACCAAAAGGTATAAAAACACCCTTTAATAAAATCTGACAATGTGCACTTCAACCACATGTGGTTTTTTTCTATTACAAATCTCAAATTGTGGAGTACAGAGGCAAATAAATAAATGATGGGTCTTTGGCCCAAACATTATGGAGGGCACTGTACCATCTTTATAAATTGAAAGTTTAAATTAAAACTTGAGTCATATCCCCTCTATCATATTCCGTCAGAACAAATGAGCCCTTCTATTTATATGCTGATGGTTTATTCATCTGCTTGATTTTGTCGTACCACCTTAGCTTTGGTATTTATCAAGGTTCAGGGGCCCAACTCAATACATTAAGTCTAAGGGTGCTATTCTTTGCTCCCATGGATATTGTTGACAAGGTTGTCATGTCCGATCTGTAAATAGAGTGGCCATTTTGCAAAGGCCATTTAAGAGTGATGATGGTGAGAACATGAGCAGAATTTAGAGCTTCACTGACATATTCACTTATCCTAAATTTATTTTACTTGAAGTGTCCAAGTTTTGTGATGGAATTGAAACTTCTGTCACTTGATTGATGGATCTCGGATATGAGACTTTTTCAATGCTGCGTACAATTGTTCAATGTTTTATTTTTTATCATCCAGCACTGCCTAAAAATGTGACTATCTCACATTGTGTGCCTTTCAGAAATAATTAAAACCTTTTCTCCCATTTTATGTCCTTCATTTTTATTTGGTTGTCTTTCCTTGAGTAAACGTGGTGAAAATCAGCAGAAATGTCAATGTACATTTGATCTAGACTAAAACACTCCAGAAGGAAGGTGTTTTGCCTTTTTATTTTTATCAGTAAAGAACCATTTAATTACCCTCCTCAAAAAAGCTTTACAAGTATTTGTCCACATTGAACATTTAGCACCAATTTAAACTGCGTAAATCAAGCATTCAATTGTATATTAAAAACAAAATCTGCTGGAAATCTCATATAGAAAATGCTGGAGATGCTAAGCAGGTTAGTACACATCTACAGGAATAAAAACAGTTAATGTTTTGGGATGAGGACCCTTTGTCAGAAAAGGGAATGGGAGTAAAGGAGCTCAAGGTGCAAGAGGTTGCAGGGAGGAGAATGTGACTGAGTAGATAAAATTGGTGTGACCATGGGGATAAGCTGTAAACATGGTTATCTGGTCAATGAGTGAATGAAAGCAATTAGAGAGTGTGAACATAAAATAATGTGGGGCTTATGAAATGAAGAGCAGAAAGATATGACCAATAGTTGAATTGGATGTTAGGTTTTATTTTAAAATATCCTGATCTTTCATTTGGTTGTTTTGCAGCCATAAATCAGGAACATCTCCCAACCAAAAATGTTCCTTACCAACCAAGATTGTTTTGGTTTTTCAATTGCCTCCTGTGAAAGGCCAAAGCTCAATTGGATGACCAATTTTTCACTTCGAAACTATTAGGTGGACGTAAGCTATTTATCCAGCGGTGATTTATCACCCTTCCCCTTATCAGTTAATTCTTTACTGAATTTTCTTTTGAAAATCAATGTACAACTGGATTATCATGCTCCTGTAATTCTGTATATTTCAAAGTACTTGGGCTCTGACCCCTCAATCAAATGTCATACAATTGTACAAGTTCCTCTTTCTTAAATAATTGGATCGTATGGGTTGATCTTCAATCTATGCAAGCAGTCTGCGTTTGAGTTTCTGTTTGCATGAACAATTGATAAGATAATCAAATTCTCCTTTTTCCATCAATGCTTTGAGGTAAATGGAAGTAGTAATTAGAATTATCACGGCATAAACCATTCCTGCAATTATTTTAATGAATTTTTGCTGCACAGCACTGCAAAATCTGTTTTACTTCTGCGATACTTTCCAGGTCTACCGCAATATGTACGCTCGCCCTTCCCAATACCATACCATCTTGCCTTTTGTAAAGATGGTTTTGGATATCCCTTGTATTCTTTGCCTTCTTGCCAGTTAAATCCATTGTACTAAGTGCATTGCACTAAACAGAACATATCTTATTAAATTATGGTTTCATTTCAGATATGTTTAACTGTTAAGCCTTTCAGCTGCAAATGCTAATTTAAAGGGAAAACTACAGGACCACCATTTGTAGGGCTTTTCTTTTACTGAATCTTCACCTGAGTCACTGTACTCCCTAATCAATTCATGGTTCACAAAATGGTATTAAAGGTGTATGGTTTCATGTATAGTAAAATGTCAATTGATTATTATCAATCTATCCGCCTGGTTGTTGTATATTACAAGTATTATACATATCCATGTAAATCTCATACCTGAGTGCTAGTATCTTGCAAATTGATTTTGATCTTTGTATCTAGGAAATAGTTACTTTATCTATGGTTTGATTATTAAAAACACAAATGTAATTGTTCATAAGACTGGTACGATTTTAAGGAATTGTGACCGTTTTCATTCATTGAGCAAGTTAAATGTTAATTTTTCAAAAATATCTTCTTACCAATTAATATTGTATGTTGGAATATATGTAAATTATTGGTCTAGTTTGTATTCATTTAGTCCAAAACTAGTCGAACAACACATTGCAAAACCTCACTGTAAAAGGTTATGTACCTTATTGTTACATTTTGTCAATTTGCTGTTATCTTTTATATGATGTTCCTGATTAAGGTTGGAAATGCAGAATGTATTGCATCTAATGTACTGAATATATGTCATTAAAATGTGGTTTTATTTCAGATATACGTTTAAAAGTAAAGCCTTTTGGGTGCAAATGTTAATTTAAAGGGAAAGCTACAGGACCAACATTTGCTGAACTTTAAAAAAAAATCTTTACCTGAGTGTAGAAGCCTATAAATTTGACAAAGCATTTCTATAATCCTGTTCAAAATGCAAGGTTCTGGATGCACAGCGGGTCAGGCAGCATCTGTGGAGGGAATGGAATTAATACAGATGTTTATCGGATAAATATTTGCCTGACTTTTCAAAAGATCATGACCAAATTTCCTTTACTCATCTTTTTCAGAAATTGTAAAATGGTGTTTTTTTCCGTCCTCTGATCAGTGACCCCATAAGTCCAGAGTTCATAGACTTATTTTTCGACAAGGAAAAAGAACAATGCCTGATTCAAACATTTATCTTATTTTACGAGCATTTCAACTCCTTCTGCAGTTGATTGGCCACAAAATCCATGTTCTGTGGCTGACGTATAACTAAGCCACTGGAATCCCTGCTCATTATTAAAATCTATAACAAACTAGTGCATAAATCTAATCGAGCTGCTATTTATTAAATTAATAACTAATGAATCAATTCTGGTTACTGAGTTTTTTATTTTTAAACTATTCTTAATGTAATTAATATATTTTGGCTTTGGTCCAATGCTTTGGTCATATCAATGTGTGAAAGATACATCTTCTAGATGCGCTGGGACACATCCACAGTGATGTGACCTGGGGTCATCGGGTGTTTCGGGTCTCACAACATCAGACACCCTTGCCCAGGCGACCCAGCCGGGGTTGATCAAGCCCCGACTTGCGTCCCAGCAGCAACCGCCCACGGATCAGCCCTCTTAATCCAAAGCCACCTAGTGGCTTTCTCTGCGGCTTCACTTGCAGATTGAATGGCCCTCTTCTTTGCCAGCCCCCTAAAGCCCAACTGGTTGAGGACTTTGCAGAGTGAGCGTCCTGCAAAGCCTCTACAGCCCACCTCTATCGGCTCATAGTATGTCTTCCAGCCTCTGTCCTGGCACATCTCCACCAGTTCCTGGTACTTTGCGTGCTTCCTCTCATTAGCCTCTTCAATACGCTCTTCCCAGGGCACTGTCAGTTCCAGAATGATCAGCTGTTTTGTCACTTCGGAGGTGATGATCATATCTGGCCGGAGTGATGTTGTTGTGATGTGCTGTGGAAACTTCAGCTTTTTGCCCAGATCGACGTGCAGCTGCCAGTCAGTGGCTGTGTAGAGGAGGCCCATCCTTGTTTTTGGTTGTGGTCGGGGCTTCTCTCCAGCTTTGACAAAATTGATTGATTTCTTTGGTGCATGGTGGTGTTTGCTGTTACAGATGGCAGTGGCTATGCTCTCAGCAACCACCTTGAGCACCTGGTCATGCCGCCACCGATAGCGACCTTCCCCAAGAGACTTTGGGCAGCTGCTGAGGAGATGTTCTAATGATCCTCTTCCAGAACAAAGAGGGCAGGAAGGTGTCTCACTCTTGCCCCAGACGTGGAGGTTTGCTGGACTTGGTAGGGCATCGTAGACAGCTTGGACAAGGAACCAGACGTGCTGGAAGTCTGCCTGCATGATGTTTGACCAGGTAATCCTGCGCTGCGGTATGCTCTCCCACCTTGTCCACGCTCCATGCTGCCTGAGCCCCACCGTCCTGCTCACACGCTCTTCCTCCACACCTGCTCGGACCTCTTCCTGGATTAGACGGTGTCTCTCCTTGCCCTGGGCCTTGCCAACCGGTGTCTTAGGGAAGTATCCCAAACCCGCTCTGCCAGTTGCCATGACTCCCACCAATGCCTTTTGCCTTAGGCGTGACTCTGCCACCTCCACTGCTTTCGCCGCCCTCCATTTCCTCCCTGTTCTCACCTCAATGCCAGCCGATGACACCTTCTGGTCCCTGGAGTCCCCGTACTGCAGTGCCTCTCTTGTTCGCGCCACCATAAACTCTTCCGTGAGGCCACTGAATGGAAGCTGCAAGATGTTACTGGTCCCGTACAGTGCAGCACTGTTGAGGCTGCAGGGAAGGCCAAGCCACCTGCGGAGAAAGCCGCTGACCTTCCTTTCGATGGACTCAACTGTGGTCAATGGAACAGCGTAAACCAGCAGAGGCCACAGGACTCGGGGCAGGATGGAATGCTGATAGATCCAGGCCTTGAATCTGCCTGGCAGACCTGACTTGTCGACTTTGGTGAGCCAGGCTTCAAGGTCTTTGATGGACTTTTGAATGGCGGCAGAGTCTTTCAGAGTTGCGTCAAAAACCTTCCCCAAGCTCTTGACAGGTTGCTCAGTGCTGGAGAGAATGGCAGTTCCGGATAGTAAGAAGTGGAATCTGTCAGTTACCTTCCCCTTCTTCAGCACCATGGACCTTGACTTTGGTGGCTTGAAACTCATCCTTGCCCAAGTGATAAGTTTCTCAAGACCTTGTAGGATCCACCTACTTCCTGGGACCGATTTTGTGGTGATGGTAAGGTCATCCATAAAAGCTCTAATTGGGGGCTGTCGCACACCAGACTTGGTTAGGGGGCCTCTGCATCCCACCTCGGCTGACTTGGCCACCATGTTCATGGCAAGAGCAAAAAGAATAACAGAAATGGTGCATCCCGTAATTATTCCTTTTCCAAGCCGATGCCAGTCTGATGTTTCTGACCCAGAAGTCACCCTCAGCCTGAAATTATGGTAATAATCCAGGATCAGGTCCTTGATCTTGCTGGGAACATGGTGTCGGTGTAGTGCAAGCTCAACCAGTTTGTGCGGTATGGACCATAGGCATTGGCGAGGTCCAACCACAGAACAACTAGGTCACCTCTGTTTTCATGGGCTTCTCTAATGAGCTGCGTGACTACTCCAGTGTGCTCCACGCAGCCGGGAACTCCCGGAATCCCACCCTTCTGCACTGAGGGGTCGTATTTTTCGACAAGGAAAAAGAACAATGCCTGATTCGAACATTTATCTTATTTTACGAGCATTTCAACTCCTTCTGCAGTTGATTGGCCATAAAATCCATGTTCTGTGGCTGACGTATAACTAAGCCACTGGAATCCCTGCTCATTATTAAAATCTATAACAAACTAGTGGATAAATCTAATCGAGCTGCTATTTATTAAATTAATAACTAATGAATCAATTCTGGTTACTGAGTTTTTTATTTTTCATTTTTAAACTATTCTTTATGTAATTAATATATTTTGGCTTTGATCCAATGCTTTGGTCATATCAAGATACAATGCATTCCGAAAGTATTCAGCCCCCATCCATTTTTCCACATTTTATTACGTTACAGCCTTATTTTAATATGGATTAAATTAATTTTATTAATAATCAATCTACAAACAATACCCCAGAATGAAGAAGTGAATACAGGTGTTTAGACATTTTTGCAAAGTAATTAAAAAGAAATAACTGAAATATCACATTTACATAATTATTCATATCCTTTGCTATGACACTCAAAATTGAGCTTAGGTTCATCCTGTTTCCATTGATTATCCTTGGGATGTTTCTACAACTTGATTGGCAATCAATTTAGTTTACCAGTGGTAAATTAAATTGATTGGACATGATGTGGAAAGGCACACACATGTCTATATAAGGTCCCACAGTTGACAGTGCATGTCAGAGCAAAGACCAAGCCATGAAGACGAAGGAATTGTCCGTAGACCTTCGAGACAGGATTGTGTCGAGACACAGATCTGGGGAATGGTATAAAACAATTTCTGCAGCATTGCAGGTCCTGAAGAACACAGGGCTTCCATCATTCTTAAATGGAAGCACTTTGGAACCACCAGGCTCTTCTTAGAGCTGGCTACCCGTCCAAACTGAGCAATCGGAGGAGATGGACCTTGGTCAGGGACCAAGAACACGATGGTCATTCTGACAGAGCTCCAGAGTTCCTCTGTGGAGATGGGAGAACCTTCCAGAAGGACAACTATATCTGCAGCACTCCACCAATCAGTCCTTTATGGTAGAGTGGCCAGACCAAAGTCACTCCTCAGTAAAAGGCACATGACAGCCCGCTTGGAGTTTGCCAAAAGGCATGAGAAACAAGATTCTCTGGTCTGATGAAACCAAGATTGAACTCTTTGGCCAAGTGTCATGTCTGGAGGAAACCAGGCACTGCTCATCACCTGGCCAATACCACACCTATAGTGAAGCATGGTGCTAGCAGCATCATGCTGTGGAGATGTTTTTCAGCGGCAGGAACTGGGAGACTAATCAGGATTGAGGGAAAGATGAACGGGGCAAAGTACAGAGATGAAAACCTGCTCCAGAGCGTTCTGGATCTCAAACTGGGGAGGAGGTTCACCTTCCAACAGGTCAACAACCCTAAGCCCACAGCCAAGACAACGCAGGAGTGGCTTTGTGACAGGTTTGTGAATGTCCTTGACTGGCCCAGCTAGAGCCTGGACTTGAACGCGATCAAATATCTCTGGAGGGACCTGAAAATAGCTGTGCATCGATGCTTCCCATCCAACCTAACAGAGCTTGAGCCAAGCTTGTAGCGTCATACCCAAGAAGATTTGAGGATGTAATCGCTGCCAAAGATGCCTCAACAAAGTACTGAGTAAAGGGTCTCAGTACGTATGTAAATGTAATATTTCAGTTATTTATTTTTAATTACTTTGCAAACATTTCTAAACACCTGTTTTCGCTTTTTTATTATGGGGTATTGTTTGTAGATTGATGATTTAAAAAAAAGTGAATTTAATCCATTTTAGAATAAGGCTGTAACGTAACAAAATGTGGAAAAAATGAAGGGGTCTGAATACTTTCTGAGTGCACTAAGTTGTTTGGCTCGTTTTATCTTTTAGTGTGAGGTTAAAAGCCATGTCTTTGGAGTTCAAAGTTGAGCTTTTCAGCTGAAAGGTTGGTGGTACGTTCCAAGTCTACCGTAAGATGTGTTGATGTTAAGGATATTAATCATGTTCGCCAGTGATATTAACCACAAGAATTACTCTTTCTTCTTTATTGCCACAACTTAAGTACACCAGAAGTGAAACAATCAGATTTTATTTCAATAGAAAATTAATTGCCTTTACCCTACTTCGACACTTAAATATGATGTACTCTTGTCTTGTAGGATCTTATAGAAACATATAAAATTATTAAGGGATTGGACACGCTAGATGCAGGAAACATGAACCTGACATTGGGGGAGTCCAGACCCAGGGGCCTCAGTTAATGGGTAGGCCATTTAGAACTGAGATGAGGAAAAACTTTTTCGCCCAGGGAGCTGTGAATTTGTGGAATTCTCTGCCTCAGAAGGCAGTGAAGGCCGACCCACTGGATGCATTCAAAAGAAAGTTAGATAGAGCTATTGGGGCTAGCGGAATCAAAGGATATGGGGAGAAGATAGGAACGGGGTACTGATTGTGGATGATCAGCCATGATCTCATTGAATGGCGGTGCTGGCTCGATGGGTCGAATGGCCTACTCCTGCACCTATTTTCTATGTACCTTAGTCTCCATTTGTTTTTTTCACATACCTAATTTAGGTTTAATTATTATCTCTATTTATGGAGCAACCATGTATTTGGTACCTCTGCATCTAACTTTCTATGAAAGATAGTTGAGCTTTGGCAATAGCTTTCAATCTAATCCATCTTGCTGTGGAATTTCCTTGATGCTCCGTATTACGGGTTTGCATATTTCAATTGACTGCTAAAAAAAAACCCCTTTCTTGTAAAAGATACAAATGAATCGTATATCTCCAACTCCCAAAGTAAAATGTATAGATTCTGGAAATACTCAAGATCAGGCAGCATCTTTGGAGGAAAAAAGTTAATGCTTCGTCAAAACCTTTCATGATATATTTCAAAATGGCTTGATAAGATTAGATGCTGTCCTGAAGAACTATGTCAGGTCTTTTGATAGTCATTTTAAGCGATTACGAAGCTTTTTCCAAAATGCTTTGAATGTTCTTGAGCAATAAGTTTATTGTTATTTTATATCCAATTGAACAGGAATTGTCATTCATTTCCCAGGAGTTTTCTTAAAAATCCACGTCTCGTACATTAAAAAGAAGCCCATTATGGCATTATTTGTGTAAAGTTGACTGGCGTAATTCAATGGCTGTTCAAATATGAAACTGTCTAGATATCTAGATAGATATTGTGAACTATTTATATGGTACTACACCAAGTTGGGCCCCGTTCCCTCAAGGCAATATTCCAACACTGACCCATAGCCCCCAACTGCACAGGTGCGACTGACGGGTTCCCATTGTGATGCCAGAGATCCCCGTTGTGATGCGAGTGACGGCAACCCTCGCCCAACTGCGCAGGCATGGCTGGCAAGTGGGAGCGTGACTGCGACATTTTTAAAGTTGATCATGGCAATATACTGTAAAATATAAGATCAATGTGAATGCATCTCACTCGCCCTCTTCAGTCCCCTATTCCCCTCGTCCATTATCCTCCCTCTCCCCACCCTCCACCAACCCTGCTCTGCTTCCTCCCCTCATCCCACCCCTCCTCCATTACCTCGCCATCCCTCTTCCTACCTCTATCCTCCTCCATTCCCCCTCATCTCCAGCACCCTCCTCTCCTCTTTACCCTCCC
Organism: Raja brachyura; assembly: GCA_963514005.1. The sequence continues at coordinate 66,275,718 of OY740786.1, forward strand.
TCTTCTTTCCCCCTCCTCTTCCCCTCGCCTCCTCCCTCCCTCCCTCCCTCTCCTTTCCCCTACCTTCAGTCACTCCCTCCATAACCCCTCTCCCCTCCCTACCCCCTCCTTCCCCTCTATCCCCTTGCTCCCCCACTCCACACCTCCCCCTATCCCATCTGCCCACAATGAAAATTGCATTTATTTTTTAAATTAAACCACCCTTCATTCCCACCCCCCCACAATAAAAAATTGCAATGTTTTTTTTTTAATGAAACCTCCCCCTTGTCCCAACCCCCAACCATTAAAATCGTGATTTTTCTTTAAAATAACCTAAACCCAATGTTAGCTGTTAATGAAAACTGAAGAATTTGATTAAAACTGAGGTTTTTTTTAATCGTGATTTTCTTTTAATGTAAATGAGATTCTGGATCCCATTGTGATGTCTTTGTGAATGAAAAAGGAAGAATTTGATTACAATGGGATTTTTAAATTCGCGATTTTTAATGTAAATGAGATCTGAGATCCCATTTTCACGTTATTGTAATGTGACTGACGGGCAGGGGAATTTGAAAAGTGTTTTTTGTAAAGTTTAAAATGTCAATAACTTGTAACATATAACATCAATTCAAACGAAACTTGTTTCATTTACTCCCCAGGACAATGGTGAGAAAGATAGGCCAAAAATTGTAGCGCTATAGTGTATCGTTTTGCTGGAGTTTTGGGATATCACATCCAGGCATGCAAGCAAACAAACAAACACGATGAGAGTTTTAGTTATATAATTATAATATTTATATAATTATAGATAGATAGATATTTTGAAGTCTCAAATTCTGTTAGCACTGTGCCACAGGATTTATTTACTTGTTTTTGATCATTTTTCTGCTGATGGTATTCACAATGTGTGCGGTGCAATTTCTGCCTCATTTCAGTTGTACGCTGAGTAAATGGTAAGGATCAAACTCTTAAACATTGCTAATTGTGATTTTTTTCATCTTGCTTTATCAGCCAAGTCACTTATTCAGGCTGATGCAATTTGAGAATTTGATAATTCAAAGTACTGTCTGCACTCCCTGCAGGCATTTGAAGTCTTTAATATGCTGCTGTACTTGCATCATGTGAAAAGAATGCTGCCATTCTTTGACATCAGTAAGTTTATATCCGCTGTTCTCTTGATTCTTTAGATTAGGGTGTTTTAGACTTTTGGAGTAATGTAAAGTTTCCTTCCCTCAATTTTGTACTTGATATAAAGTTCAGGACTGCATTGCATAATTATGTAAGATGTAACATTTGAGTAAGTTTGAACAGAAATTGCTTGATATACTTTGCAGAGTTATAGAGATATACACCATGGAAGCAGGCCCTTCAGACCAACTTGTTCATGTCGACTATGGCCCATATGTGCTAATCCCACCTGCCAACATTTTCCCCATAACCATCTAAACCTTTCCTATCCATGTACCTGTCCAAATGTATTTTTAAATGTTACTAGACCAAGTGGGGCCAAGTTGGGTCCCTGGCACATGGGAGGCCTGGTCCCCCAAAGCAACCCGTTCCCTCAATGCAATATTCCACCACTCACCCATAGCCCCCACAGGAGGTCTGGTCCCCCAATGCAACCCATTCCCCCATTGCAATATTTCACCAGTCACCCATAGCCCCCAACTGTGCAGGGGCTGCTCATTTTGCGTTATTCACCCTCCCTCACTTTTAAACTTAAAAATATGCAATTGCAGTTGCTAGCTGGCAGAACTCAGTGTACTGTGACTTTAAAAATGCATTTGATCATGCTAGGGCTAGCAGGACTCGGTGTACTTGAATACCAACAATGTTGCGAGCAGGGCTACAATCCCATTGTGATGTCATTGCTGTAAGCACAGGGATGAATATCCATGCTGCCAGGAATATATGTTAAAATCTTGTTGGAAAACAGTGTTCCTCGATTGCAACTTTGTTGCCAGCTGGGCGATTGCAACTTTGTTGCCAGCTGGGCGATTGCAACTTTGTTGCCAGCTGGGCGATTGCAACTTTGTTGCCGGCTGGGCGATTGCAACTTTGTTGCAAGCTGGGCCAGCAAGGATTTTAGCTGCTAAATTTGTCATAAACTTGAATTTCTAAAGTAAAGAATTATGAATAACTTGTAAAATATAAGATCAATCTAAACGAAACTTGACACAGCCCACCACAGGATATCGTGAGTAAGGTGGTGCAATTCTTTTAGCACTATCATTTATCGTTTTGGTGTAATTTCTGGATCACATATAATCACATAGATTGATAAATAGATAGATAGATAGATAGATAGATAGATAGATAGATAGATAGATAGATAGATAGATAGATAGATAGATAGATAGATAGATAGATAGATAGATAGATAGATAGATAGATAGAAACAAGACAAGAGTTTTAGTAAAATACTTAGTAATATAGTGTTGGATCCCGTCCCCTCGGTTGCGAAGGGGGGGGGGGGGCAAGGGGGGGTGAGCTGCACCGTCACATACACACACCAACAACACCCCCCACACACATATTAATATTATCCATTAGCTTTTTTTACCCCATCCCCGCGCTATCCACTGATGCATAGCCCCCCTCGCAGGCACGTCTAGAGAGGGAGGGTGGTAGACGGGGGGGGGGGGGGCGGAGATAGATGGGCAGATACAGAGAGAGGGAGAGGGGCAGAGAGAGTGGGGCAGAGAAAAAGGGAAGGGAGAGGGGGGTTGGGGGGATGGGGAGGGAGAGGGAGGTGGGGGGAATGGAAGAGGAGTGGGAGAAGAGGGGGCAGAAGCGGGGGAGATGGAGGGGGAGGGGGGTAGAGGAGAGAGGTTGGGGGAGGGGGTAGAGGGGAGAGGTTGGGGAGAAAGAGGGAGGACGTGAACTCGGAGAGCGGGTGACGTGGACACTGAGCGGGCGGGGCCGACTGCGAGCGGGCGGCGGGCCTCGGCAGCTCTCGGGACGTCTGAAGCCCAACCAAATTACTGTGTGTTCAGCGGCTTCAATCCAGAGCACCGGGGGGAAGGCGGCTGGGCTGCAGCGGGGCGGATGGCTGGCCGAGTGCAAGTCGACGCGGGGGGGGGGGGGGGGGGTGTGATGTAACTCGCAGACCAAGGGGACCCGTTGGGTCCTGTCCCCTCAATGCACGGTTGCGGGGGGGGGGGGGTGGCCTGCGGCGTCACACATTAACCACCTCCTACACACACACACACACATACTAACCACACACACCCCCCCCCACACAGACACTAACCACCCGCCCCACACAGACACTAATCACCCCACCACACACATACACTAATCACCCCCCTTGATATATTAATATCATTAATTGGCTCCTTTTACCCCATCCCCCCCCCCATCCACTGACGCGTAGATCCAACCTGGCAGGCACGTCTAGAGAGGGAGGAGGGGTAGAGAGAGAGAGGGGGCAGAGACAGAGTGGGGCAGAGAAAGAGGGGGAGGGGGTTAGGGACGTGGAGAGGGAGGAGGAGAGCGGGGGGAGGGAAAGGGTAGAGGAGGAAGGGGGGAGTGGGGAGAGGAGGCAGAGTGGGGATAGGAAAGGAGAGTGGGGAGAGGAAAGGAGGGGGGGGGTGGAGGGACAGGAAGGGGAGTGGGAAGAGGAGGGGGAGTGGGGAGGAGGAGAGGAGGAAGGGGGGGAGAGGAGGGGGTGGGGAGAGGAAATAGTGGGAGAGGAAATGGGAGTGGGGAGGGGGGGGGGAGAGGGAGCGGGGAGGAGGGGGTGAGGGAGAGGAGGAGGGGGAAGAGGGAGAGGAGGAGGGGGAAGAGGGAGAGGAGGAGGGGGAAGAGGGAGAGGAGGGGGTGAGGGAGGGGGGAGAGTGAGGGAGAGGGCGGATTTGAACTCGGCGAGCGGGCGGCGCCGACACTGAGCGGGTGGTGCTGACTGCGAGTGGGCAACGGGCCTCGGCAGCCCAAACAAATTACTGCGTGCAAACCAAAAAACAGTGCCCAGCAGGCTGCGCGTTGAAAACTGCGCAGCGGGCTGCGAGGAGCAGAGCCATTGTGACGGCATCGTCTGGTTAGCTTCAAAAACCTTTTCCGATTTGTGAACAGTTTTAATAAATAACTCAAGAAATAATGAATCACATTTTCAGGTAAGGTGATTTTTGACATCATGAGGTAAATCTCTATTGAAATATGTAAAATTTTCATCGTTTAGCGATTCGTGTTTTCGAGGAGATGTGAACCACAGACTCACAAATAAATACACACGCAAATAAATACACAAATACACACAAATCCAAGATCAGAGTTTTAATAGTTACTAGGCCAAGGGGGACCTGTTGGGTCCCGTCCCCTCAACGCGCGGCCTGCGACGTCACACACACACTAACCACCCCCCCCTCACATGCACCAACCACCCCCCCCACACACACGCTAACCATCTCCCCCACACACGCACTAACCACCCCCCACACACACACAAACCACCCGCCCCACACACACACTAACTACCCTCCTCCCCCCCCCACACACACACACACGCACTAACCACCTGCCCCCCACACACACACACTAACCACCCGCTCCCCCACACACACACACACTAAACACCCGCCCCCCCCACACACACATTAACCACCTCCCCCCCACACAAACACACACACTAACCACCCCCCCCACACACACACACACTAACCACCCCCCCACACACACACACACTAACCACACACACACACACGCACTAACCACCCCACCCCACACACACTAACCGCCCCCCCCACACACACACACACACACACACACACACACACTAACCACCCCACACACACACACACTAACCGCCCCCCACACACACACACACACTAACCACCCCCTTGATATTATATTAATATTATTCATTGGCTCCTTTTACCCCATCCCTGCCCTATCTACTGACGCATAGCCACCACCTTGCAAGCATGTCTAGAGAGGGAGGGGGGTAGAGAGAGAGAGAGAGGGAGGGCGAGAGAGGGAGGGCAGAGAGAAAGGGGGGGGTGGAGTGAGAGGGAGAGAGCGGACCTGAACTCGGTGAGCGGGCGACGTGGGCACTAAGCGGGCGGGGCATCGGCAGCCCTTGGGACCTCGCGGGACCCCTGAAGCCCTTGGAAGCCCAACCAAATTACTGTGTGTTCAGCGGCTTCAATCCAGAGCGCGGGGGAGGGGGGGGCAGACGGCCGGCCGGCCGAGTGCTAGTCGACTGCGAGTCGGGGGGGGGGTGACATAACTCGCAGCTCCTGGAAAACAGTGCCCAACAGGCTACGAGTTGAAAACTGCGAAGCGGGCCACGAGGAGCAGAGCCTTTGTGACATCATCAGCTCGTTAACTTCAACAAAGATTTCAGATTTGTGAACAATTTTAATAAATAACTCAAGAAATAATCACATTTCCAGATGAGGCCATTTTTGAAATCATGAGGTAAATCTATCGGAATATGTAAAAAGTTCGCCGTTAGTGTTTTCGAGGAGATGTGAATCAGACATACACATAAATACACACACACACACACACACACACACACACACACACACACACACACACACACACACACACACAAATGAATCCACATCCAAGATCAGAGTTTTAATAGTTAATAAGATAAGATATAGATAGATAAATTAGCCTCAGCAACCTCCTCTGGCAATTCGTTCCAAATTTCCACCACCCTCTGTGTGGAAATAGTTGCTTCTCTGGTTCTTATTAAATCTTTCCCCTCTCTCCTAAAGCAATGGTTCTTGATTTCTCTACTCTGGGTGAAAGACTTTTGAGCTCACACCATACCTATTCCCCCTCATGATCTCTTGCACCTTTATACCATCATCAATTAGCCTCCTCTGCTCCAAGGAAAAAAGTCCTAGCCTGCCCACACTCTCCCTATAGCTCAGGTCCTGGCAATATCCTTATAAATCATCACTTCCCAGCTTAACAACAGCCTTCCTATAGCATTGTAACGAAACTGAACACAATACTCCAATTGCGGCCTCAGGAATGTCTCATACAACTGAAACATAGCATCCCAACTATACTTAATACCCTGAGAGATGAAGGCCACCCTATCTTCTCGAACACCCTATCTACCCGTGATGGCACTTTCAAGGAAGTATGTATCCCAGATCCCTGTGCTCTCCAACACTTCCCAGGACACTGCCATTTGCTGTGAAGGTCCTTCCCTGATTTGACTTCCCAGGATGCAACACCTTACACTTAACAGCAATAAACTCCATTATCCATTCCTCAGCTCACTTGCCCAACTGATCAGGATCCTGCTGTAATTTTTGGTAACAATCTTTGCTATCTACGATACCACCTGCTTTAGTGTCCTCTGCAAACTTACAAGTCATGCCACCCATATTCTCATCCAAGTCGTATTGGGTTTACTGTCCTTAAACAATTTAATCAAGTTAAGGAAATTAAAATAGGGATTTCTGCAATTAGGCTTATTATGATAAGACAATGACTTTTTAAAACGTTTTTTGTATGTTATTCTAGCCATCTATGGGCTTGCATCCATTTTCTGCAGATATAGTTGCCCAACATGTACAGTGGCTTGCAAAAGTTTTCATACCCCTTGAACTTTTCCACATTTTGTAACGTTACAACCACAAACGTAAATATATTTTATTGGGATTTTATGTGATAGACCAACACAAAGTGGTGCATAATTGTGAAGTGGAAGGAAAATGATACATGGTTTCCAAATTTAATTACAAATAAAAAACTGAAAAGTGTGGCGTGCAAAAGTATTCTGCGCCCCTGAGTCAATACTTTGTAGAACCACCTTTCACTGCAATTACAGCTGCAAGTCTTTTGGGGTATGTCTCTACCAGCTTTGCACATCCAGAGACTGATATTTTTGCCCATTCTTCTTTGCAAAATAGCTCAAGCTCAGTCAGATTGGATGGAGAGCATTTGTGAACAACAAATTTCAAGTCTTGCCAGAGATTCTCAATTGGATTTAGGTCTGGACTTTGACTGGGCCATTCTAACACATGAATGTGCTTTGATCTAAACCATTCCATTGTAGCTCTGGCTGTATGTTTAGGGTCGTTGTCCTGCTGGAAGTTGAACCTCCGCCCCAGTGTCAAGTCTTTTGCAGACTCTAACAGGTTTTCTTCCAAGATTACCCTGTATTTGGCTCTATCCATCTTCCCATCAACTCTGACCAGCTTCCCTGTCCATGCTGAAGAAAAGCATCCCACAGCATGATGCTGCCACCACCATGTTTCACAATGGGGATGGTGTGTTCATGGTGATGTGCAGTGTTAGTTTTCTGCCACACATAGCGTTTTGCATTTAGGCCAAAAACTTCAATTTTGGTCTCATCAGACCAGAGCACCTTCCTCCACATGTTTGCTGTGTCCCCCATATGGCTTGTGGCAAACTGCAAATGGGGCTTCTTATGGCTTTGTTTCAACAATGGCTTTCTTCTTGCCACTCTTCCATAAAGACCCGATTTGTGGAGTGCACAACTAATAGTTGTCCTGTGGACAGATTCTCCCACCTGAGCTGTGGATCTCTGCAGCTCCTCCAGAGTTACCATGGGCCTCTTGGCTGCTTCTCTGATCAATGCTCTCTTGCCAGGCCTGTCAGTTTAGGTGGACGGCCATGTCTTGGTAGGTTTGCAGTTGTGTCATACTCTTTCCATTTTCGGATGATGGATTGAACAGTACTCCGTGAGATGTTCAAAGCTTGGGATTTTTTTTATAACCTAACCCTGCTTTCAACTTCTCCCCAACTTTATTCCTGACCTGTCTGGTGTGTTCCTTGGGCTTCATGATGCTGTTTGTTCACTAATCTTCTCTAACAAACCTCTGAGGCCTTCACAGAACAGCTGTATTTATACTGAGATTACATTACACACAAGTGGACTCTATTTACTAATTAGGTGATTTCTGAAGGCAATTGGTTGCACTGGATTTTATTTAGGGGTATCAGAGTAAAGGGGGCTGAATACTTTTGCACGCCACACTTTTCAGTTTTTTATTTGTAAACAAATTTGAAAACCATGTATCATTTTCCTTCCACTTCACAATTATGCGCCACTTTGAGTTGGTCTATCACATAAAATCCCAATAAAATACATTTACGTTTGTGGTTGTAACGTGACAAAATGTGGAAAAGTTCAAGGGGTATGAAAACCTTTGCAACCCACTGTATATTGATCACTATAAAAGGGGACTTTTGCTAAAGGGAATATCTTCCATTACCAACATTCTCCATCCCACTAGTTCATGTTCACATTTGATCAAAATATGTTTCTGTTCCAGTAAAGAAAACTAGCTGTTTTGTATCTGTCACATAATAGGTTATACACATCTTGGCAGTTTTGTAATACGTCATGCTATTGAATAGCACAAGTTGCTTTTGTGAGCATATCATCTCAATTAAAGTATCATGAGACTTTTACTTCTAACACATTTTATAGGCAAAGGAATGGCCACAGTGCCTGTAGTTGAATAGGAGAAGTTGATGTAGTGTAACCATTTTTCCCCCCACAATCTCATCAACTTCCCCTATATTCTACCACTCACCTATACAGGGACAATATGCAGTGGAAAATTAACCTACCAACTCACACATTTTGGGGTGTTGTAGGAAACTGGAGGATCCAGAGGAAACCCACAGGGGTCTGGGAAGAACGAGCAAACTCGAAACTGACTGCAGCAACGATTAGGATTGATTCCAGGTTGCTGGGGCTGTGGGGTAGCAGCACTACGAGCTGCTGCACTACCACTCTAATAGAGGAAGTGTTTCACTTCAGGTTTGTATCAGTGTGAATATTTTATATTTTCCCTTTTTGTGCATTCTGCACACCCTTCATTCAGGGTTGAGATAATCTGATATTCATTTCGTCGGAAATCTTTGCAGTGATTAACTGGATGGCTTAATATTGTTATAGAGAATGTTTAATCTTTTTATATTGGTTTCTGGATAGTGTTATGGTTCATAAATGTATTCCTCCTTAACCGCATAACCTTCTTGGCTAACCCTGCCATTATCGAGAGGAATTATTGAACCCTATCCATGTAAGCCAGCTCGCATTTCCAACCTTCATTTCTTCACTTCCTTAAATTTGTAGCATGTCAATTTTATGCCATCATCTGGCAACTCACATATTTGGCTCCCTCCAATTGGGTTTCTACCCCAGTTACTGTGTGGAAACAACAACAGTTTTTAAGGTAATTAAAAGCTGTATAGTGATGTCTGAAGAAGGGTTTCGACCCGAAACGTTGCCTATTTCCTTCGCTCCATAGATGCTGCCTCACCCGCTGAGTTTCTCCAGCATTTTTGTCTACCTTCGATTTTGATGCATTTGACTATAAAATACTTCCCAAACACAACTTCTACATATATCTGAATGGTTTGGGCTGCATTTGTGTGGTTTCATTGTTGCATATTCCTTATCTAGCAAGGGAATTAACTGCGGTAAAATCTCTTGCTCCTTCACTGTTACTTTTCATGTTTTTCAAGGATACATCTTCAGTTCTCTCCTATTGTTTATGTGCGTTCCATAATGGTTGGGACAAAGACCCATCATTTATTTATTTGCCTCTATACTCCACAATTTGACATTTGTAATAGAAAAATAACTTATGGTTAAAAACTTTGTCAGATTTTAATACAATTTTTATACATTTTAGTTTCACCATGTAGAAATTACAGCAGTGTTTATACATAGTGCCCCCATTTCAGGGCACATTAATGTTTGGGACGCAGCAATGTAGTGTAAATGAAAGTAGTCATGTTTTAGTATTTTGTTGCATATCCTTTGCATGCAATGACTGCTTGAAGTCTGCGATTCATGGACATCACCAGTTGCTGGGTGTCTTCTCTGGTGATGCTCTGCCAGGCCTGTATTGCAGCCATCTTTAGCTTATGCTTGTTTTGGGGGCTATTTCCCCCAATTGGGTTCAGATCAGGTGATTGACTTGGCCACTCAAAATTGACTTTTTTAGCTTTGAAAAGCTCCTTTGTTGCTTTGAAGAAGGGTCTTGACCCGTAACGTTGCCTATTTCCTTCGCTCCATAGATGCTGCCTCACCCACTGAGTTTCTCCAGCATTTTTTGTCTACCTTTGTTGCTTTAGCAATATGTTTGGTATCATTATCTTGCTGTAGAATGATCTGCCGGCCAATGAGTTTTGAGGCATTTATTTGAACAAGCAGATGGGATGTGTCTTTCCACTTCAGAATTTATTACGCTACCTCCATCAGCAGTTGTATTATCAATGAAGATAAGTGAGGCAGTACCTTCAGCAGCCATACATGCCCAGGCCATTACACCCCCACCACCATGTTTCATAAATGAGGTGGTATGGTTTGGATCTTGGGCAATTCCTTCTCTCCTCCATACTTTGCTCTTGCCATCACTCTGATATAAGTTAATCTTCATCTCATCTGTCCACAAGACCTTTTCCCAGAACTGCGATTGCTCTTTTAAGTACTCCTTGGCAAACTGTAACCTGGCCATCCTATTTTTGCGGCTAACCAGTAGTTTGCATCTTGCAGTATAGCCTCTGTATTCCTGTTCATTAAGTCTTCTGCGGACAGTGCTCAGTGACAAATCCACACCTAACTCCTGAAGTTTCTGATCTGTTGGACAGGTGTTTGGGCGTTTATTATAGAGAGAATTCTTCTGTCATCAGCTGTGGAGGTCTTCCTTGGCCTTTCAGTCCCTTTGCAATTAGTAAATTCACCAGTGCTGAAGATTTTGATTTTTGTTACCATTGATTTTGGTAAGCCGAAGGTTTGACTGATGTCTCTCTAACAGTTTTATTCTTGTTTCTCATACTCATAATGATTTATTTGACTTTCATTGGCAGAACTTTGGTCCTCGTGTTGATAAACAACAATAAAAGTTTCCAAAGGTGATGGAAAGACCGGAGGAAAGACTAGGTGCTGAGAGCTCTCTTATACATGCATTAAGGAGGCATTTAAACACACCTGGCAATTACAATCACCGGAGAAGCCATGTGTCCCAAACATTACAGTGCCCTGAAATGGGGGAACAATGTATAAACATTACTGTGATTTCTACATGGTGAAACCAAAATGTATAAAAATGGCCTTTATTAAAATGTGACCATGTGCACTTTAACCACATGTGATTTTTTTTCTATTACAAATCTCAATTTGGAGTACAGAGGCAAATAAATAAATGATGGGTCTTTGTCCCAAACATTATGGAGGGCACTGTAATTGCTGCCTCTTGCATCCTTCCTGATTAGAAGTGTATGTTGATGACATGCAGCTCTATCTCACTATTTTCTCCTATGTAATTGTCCTGTTTTTTCCCATCACCCAGTTCTGGATAAGCACAAGCTATCCCCACTTTAAATATAGGGAAAGTCCATGTCCCTTTTTTTCCCCCCACCGTTCCAGTGGGTTGGTCTCATTTTGTTTGATACCCTAAGGTAGGGTACCTTAAAGATGGTGCAATACATATAAATCTAGTTTGAGGAGTGTGAAAAGGATGGATATTTGTTTAATCTGCTTATCTGCTCACCTCTAAAATCTATGTACCACATTATGAAAGTGAAACAGCAGTACATCATTATGCTTGCCATTCAAACTGGCTCAGTGACAGGATCCGCACTCATCATTGGGAGCCAGATTCATTCGAATGTGGCTCCACATATTTAGTTGGTTAATTGGAAAAGCCCGGTGGGCTGCACAGATTTGACCTACTTAAAAATATGCTAGTTCACAGTTGCTGTTTGTTAAGCTTTGGCTTTGCTTCATGAATGAGTCTGGATACATTAATTATTTTGTTACAGAGATGGTGCGGTAGAAAAAGAGTTTGCATTCCATTCATTGTAACTTAACTCTGTTTACTTTAGAGGTGCATTTTTAAAAATTAATAATGCAAAATTCAATAAGCAACATAATAAAAATATAGACACAAAAAGCTGGAGTAACTCAGGGGAACAAGGAGACAGCATCTATGGAGAGAAGGAATGGGTGATGTTTCGGGTTGAGATCTTTCTTCAGACCATTGTACAATATTCCTGTATATGGTTAGGCTCAAAAATTCTACTTTAACCAACTTGTATTTAAGTTTTCATTCAGCATATGGAGGTATCATTAGTGAAACTGTAAAACAATTATAAATTATCAACTGGTTGCCAGATATATCAAGACCAATTTTGTAAGGCAAGGGAGAAGCTGTCGGTAATGCACAAGAAGTGGACAGGCATTCCCACATCCAGAAGGACATCAGTGCTCAAATTTAAAAACACATTTAGATTTTTGTTAACCTTATTGACCTTATGGGGTTTGCTGGAAATGTTCCATTTGAAGAAAAGTATATTGAGCATTGAGCACAGCATCTTGGTATATTTGACAAAATGCTCTCTGACTATAACTATTTTTGCTTTCAAATCTTTCAACAGCCAGGAATGGAAATGTATTGAATCTACTTTGGGAATCTTCTACATAACTAGAATTATGTTTTTTTTATTGTAAAGAATGAAGTACCATGCCTGCATTGAACTGTCGAGTTTGGGTTGAAATTCCACTTGCTTTGGGCCTCAATCACACAGTACAGAAGTTGGGTTTTTGTAAACACCATCCTTCAACCTCTATCAGCTGAAAACCACAGAATGAGACATAGTATGAAAGAACTTGTCAACAGTAAATAATTGAGCAATAACTATTACAATATTTTTACCCTCTTTTGGTACTTGCATAAACACAGTATAGACTTTTTTAAATCAGCAAGAATAAACAGTAATATGGCGTAATTTTCCGATTCAAGCTATGTTTTTTATGTAGCTGTAATTTCCATGTCTATGACCTGCATTTTATGCATCAAAAGTTCCTATCAAGTATTCCGAATAGTCATTTTGTTTTACAACGATAATATCACTTGTTTGTAAAGCTCTAAAAAAATTATTTTGAGAAAACATCTTCATTATTGCCTTCAGTATTGCGTTCAGTTTTGGTCTCCAAATCTGAGGAAGGACATTATTGCCATAGAGGGAGTGCAGAGAAGGTTCACCAGACTGATTCCTGGGATGTCAGGACTGTCTTATGAAGAAAGACTGGATAGACTCGGTTTATACTCTCTAGAATTTAGGAGATTGAGAGGGGATCTTATAGAAACTTACAAAATTCTTAAGGGGTTGGACAGGCTAGATGCAGAAAGATTGTTCCCGATGTTGGGGAAGTCCAGGACAAGGGGTCACAGCTTAAGGATAAGGGGGAAATCCTTTAAGACCTAGATGAGAAAGACTTTTTTCACACAGAGAGTGCTGAGTCTCTGGAACTCTCTGCCACAGAGGGTAGTTGAGGCCAGTTCATTGGCTATATTTAAGAGGGAGTTAGATGTGGCCCTGTGGCTAAGGGGATCAGAGGGTATGGAGAGAAGGCAGGTACGGGATACTGAGTTGGATTGAAAGAGTTAGTTATTAATTGATTGTTGTCATATTTAAGCTTTCCTGTTGTAAAAAGCCAATTGTAATGCATGATGGGATTTGGACAACTCACATCGTGACAAGGGTTTTTTTTAACTTAAGTTGAATAGTTCACAGCTCTCTTACAAGGTTTTTTATGCAAGTTAAAGAGGTTAATCAGATAAGAAGGGGCCCAGAAGATGCCATTGGGGTGTCTGGCTTTTGGCAAAGAGTGAAAAACAACTCCATATTTGGAGGTGGATGATGATTTTTTTGTACATTTCCGTCATGCAATTCGTTTTATATCTGTACGTATATAAGCTCGAGTTCTCTGGTATTTCTTTGTGTGTGCTGCTGGAGATTCAGACGTGAAACTGTAGCCTCTGGTCTCGAGGTCCACACCCGTCAGACGTTAAATTAAAGCTTTGTATGGTCTTAAGAATTTGTACTTTGCTTATCTTTTTAAGTGAACTTTTTCAGGATGATCAGCCATGATCATATTGAATGGCGGTGCAGGCTCGAAGGGCCGAATGGCCTACTCCTGCACCTAATTTCTATGTTTCTATGTCTATGTTTTCATTATGTGCATAAACTTGATAAGACAGTTGTGGGGAACAAAGTTTTTAACAATGCTCATTACTTGTGTGCAAATACCTGCAAATAAAATGTGAAATTAATCAAATAAAAGAAACCTCTGCTCTACTAGTTTTCCTTTATTTTTGTTCTTTTATCTATTTTGAGAGGTTTACAAAAATATATGAAAACAGTTGTAATAAAAAATAAACTGGAGCAGCTGGTTTACACCAAAGATAGACACAAAAACTTGAAAAATATAGTGTTTGCTCTTGACAGTTTTATCAGTTTTTGTTTATGTAGACTGGAATTGTAGTATTCTAGATTATTCAGGGATTTGGTTTCACAGACCAACTGATTTAAAAAACTGCAAGTTTTTTCGTTAAAGATTGTAATTGTACCACTTTAGACTGTAAACCATAATCTGCAAAGGCAAAAAGCTTTTAGTTGGAACCTTAGGTATTAACATTTTTAAGACTAATGGGCACTAAAAAACCTCTGTTTTTAGCACTCATGGGTAGGGTAAGTACTTGTTTGTAAAGGCGCTCCACTGGATTCTGCACAAAATGGAATGAATGTGAGTGCACTGTAGAAGAGGACTGGATCTGATTCACAACGTTCATGGTGCAGTAGGCCGAACAAACAACTTGGACAAGCAAAGTATCTTGCTCATTAAGCTACAATTGGTGTACCAGTGATGGGGCACACTTTGCTTGGTTCAGTAAATGTAAACAAATCAGTGAATCATTCCCAAAAAGGATAAATTGCTAGTAAATTGCACTTTTTCCTATTATTTATTGTCATAATGATACTTAACAGGTGCTTAGCTGTGAAGGAATAACTTGTATTGACTTTCCAGATCTGTACCGTGCTTGCACTCAAATTCTGTGAATGAAAGCTGTCAACGTGATCATAATAAATTTGATAATTTGTTACTGGCAGTTGGTAAATTATGACATTCGCTAAAGGTGTTGGGAGTTTTGCTGGATGGGTGCTGTTTATTTTGATCCTACAATATGTACTCTGCTAACACTTATGTTGTTGACAATGTTATTTAAAACTGTATTCTATGTCAAATGTAATATTATCCATATCCTGAAAAGGTTTGCATGGACAATACACTCTTTGCAACTTTAAATTAAATGGCCACCTGGAAATATCTTGTTTTTATTTTGTTATTCATCTTTTTATTCTGTTATTTATTAATAAATTTGCATGATGAAACTAGAAAAAATTGTTTCTAAATTTGATAACAATTATAAAATATAAAATGACTGCATTCGGGATTAAATTGAGCCGTCATTCAGACACTGGATTTTTGGTATTTTCTGTTAGCAATTACTTTGATTTATTCTAGTCTTAAATGACCAAAATAACTATGGAAGCCCCTGGCATATGAAAACAAGCCAAGTAGATAATATAACTTTTTACAACTGAGATTTTGTCCATTGCATGTATTCAAATTGAGAATAATGGAGTTGTGGAAACAATGATTCAGAGGATCAGTTGAAGCAAGTTGGAGAGAACAATGTTAGGAACTGAGCAAATGCCAGAGGACAACTATGTAGCCTATTCTTATTTCTTCTTGGTATTCCTTTGCCCTGTGTCCCAAGAATTTTATTAACATTTAAAATTTCCATTTAAATACAGACAGTGGCAAAATTTCAGCCTTAGTATTACTGGATCTCAGTGCTGCATTTGACACGGTCAACCACAGCATATTATTAGACCTATTGGAAAACTGGGTTGGACTTCCTGGCACTGGTTTGCTAAACTGGTTTGCATCCTGCTTGAAGACCAGGGACTACTTTGTGTCTATAGGTAATTACACATCAGAACGGACAAATATAACATGTGGAGTTCCCCAAGGGCTCCATTCTGGGGCCTGTTTAACATCTACATGCTCCCACTGCTCAGATTATGGAAAGCAACAAAATAAGTTACAATAATTATGCAGACGACACACAAATCTAGATAACCATATCACCAGGGGACAATGGTCCATTATGAATACTAAGTGCATCAAACAAATCAACGATTGGTGTGCCGAAACTTTCTTCAATTAAACAAACACAAAACTGAGGTAGTTGGAGCCAAAGAGGAACGATTAAAAGTCAGTGCTTAGCTTCAATCGGCAATGTTAAAAACCACGGACAAAGCCAGAACTCTTGGTCTAGCCACGGACTCAGACCTCAACCTCAACAGTCACTTTAAGACAATTACACAGTCGGTCTACTATCACCTTAAGAATATATCAAGGGTTAAAGGACTTATGGTTCAGCAGAATTTGGAAAAACTTGTCCATGCATTTATCTTCAGTAGACTTGACTACTATAATGCTGTCTCCATAGATCTCCCTAAAAAATCGATTAGACAGCTGCAGCTGATTCAGAACGCTGCTGCTCGAGTCCTCTCTTATTGCTTTATAAACCAATATTACTATTTAGTCAGAACTAAACATGAAGAAGCAGCGTTTAGTTTTTATGCACCACATATATGGAACAAACTTCCAGAAAAATGCAGATCCGCTCCAACTCTCAGTTCTTTTAAATTGGGGCGGAAGACTTTTCTATTTGATGCTGCCTTTAATTAAATTAAATAATTATTGATTTCTTACACTGCTCTATAACTTTTATTCTTGTATTTTATACTTGTCTTATTCTATTTTAACTTGTTTTTATTTTCTATTTTTTATTATGATTGCTTTTAATTGCTTTTGATTGTTCTTTAATGCTTTGTGCAAAGCACTTTGAATTGCTGAAATGTGCTATATAAATAAACTTGCTTGCTTGTTTTTAAAAAGCTTTGAACTGGAGTTGCATTTGGACCTGTTATTTAATTGACTTAGAGTGACATTTCTGGTGTTGGAATAAGTATCATGCTTCTTCTTCTTGGGTATGGCGTGCACAGCCTAAAGTTGCAAGACAACTTGTTCTATTTGATCTTACTTGATTGTGCACGCCAGGTTGATTGCATTCGTCAAAACAGGGCGGACCACGTGAAGGTTGCACTCTCCCACCCCAGTATCATGCTAAATGAGCACTTAAGAGATCCAAATTAGTTGCTCAGGAAATGGATTCTAGATGATCTGTTGAATATTGAAAACGTTTTAAATATATATCTCAATTCTATGATTTTGATCTAATAATTGTAATGTTGGGATGAATTCAAGAAAATAACATGGGTATGCAAGAAAATTGGAGCAGGAACAAGCCACCTGGCTCCACAGCTTGCCCTGCCATGACTGGTGCACCCCAGTCCTCAACTCAATGTCAGGTTACTGTACAAATTGGAGAAGAATTGGAAATTAATTTTAAATGGGTTTCATATCCCTTTATCCACTCGCACACTAATCTTCAGTTCATAAATTTTCTATATAATTTTACACTTATAATCCATGCTTTTGAGCATCACTGTTTTAATATATCCTCCAAGATATTGTTTACAAATGCCACATATATCACTTGTGGAATTCCATAAACATGCTGTATTTTTCTTCTTAAAATTTGCTTCTTTGTCTGTAATTCTGGCCCTAGACCTTAATTTCTCATATTTTTGCATGATTCTATGAAGCAATTTAGAAACATGTAATGTTACATTTAAAGGTATTGCAAAATTGCAAGTTTTGTTCTAAATTAGAACAACACGAGGCTGGCAATTAGTAGCAATGTTACAAAATTTTGAGATTTAAAAAATCAAGTCTGCAATTTATCCCATCAGATAAAGCATAAAAAGAAGTTTAATTTGACACCTAATTTACTTTCATATCTTCAGTATTAAGAAAGTTATGGCCATTTTCATACTCGGAAATTAGCATCTTGCTCCCCATTGCCTTTCAATTGACTGAACTCAAAAGATGTGATCTGGAAAAGTTAAAAGCCCATAACTTTCTTAAAAATTAAGAGAACTCAATGAAATTTTCAGTTATTATAGATTTAAGCATTCTGAAACAAATATGAAACAATCTTACTTGGATGACCTGAAATTAAAGCATATAATTAGTTATCTAATTGTAGCTAATTACAAAATTCAATGAGTAGATCTAAACATCTATCCATTTCTTAAGAAAAGATAAACTTTTTTTTAATTGCCTAAGTGTCCAAATAACATTCACACAATAATCCACAATATAACATAATTTTTAAATCTCATTTTCATGAATTTCTGGGCCAAATGGAAGGAATTTAGTGTTTGATTCCTGTAAATTAATGGCCATTTAAATCAACTAGCGAGTGGGTTTTAGTGGAATGCGGTGGATTGGAACGTTGCAGTTAGCGGTGAAGTCGGGAGGAAAAATATTGTTTGTTCATACATTTTTTGGGACCCCATTTCGCAACATAAAAATATTATTAAAGCCTCCCGAAAAACCAACTTTTAATATAAAAATAAACTACTTACCTTTTTTTCTCCCCTACGCAAAATCCTTCCGGTTATCGGCGCTCACGGCTTTTGAAGGTGATTTTTAAATTACTCTAGTTAATAAATAATTTAGAGTAATTTAAAAATACCTTAATTCATGAAATGTCGGAGCGATTTTTCTTCCGCTGCAAAATCGCCCGACATGGATCGATTTTCCAGGTCTGTTGAAAAACGGCACTTTAAGCCCGCCCCCCTCTGAAAGGCGCCAAAGTCGCGCACACGGGGAGCAGCAGAACTGCAGCGCTGCTCAAGGTAGGTTTTGCAACATACCTACAATTAGGTTCTCGTTTTTATGGTGTTGTACTTCTGAATGATGAGCTTCATGGACAGAGTTTATCGCTGGATCTTTGAAGGGCTGGGGAGAAAAAATCGGTAGAGAGAAATTTGTGTCTGTCCTTTGTCTGCACATTTGGTGCAGAAGGCAGCTACATATTTTGTTGCACTGTCAGTGTGGAACTTGAAGAAGTTGAGAATTTAACAAAACTATGAAGTAATTCCTGTGACACAAATGTTATTTGACCATTGCCTATGTTTTGTTGCTTGTGTTCTTGAACTGCTTCATTATCTCTGGCAGTTATCTAAGATTAATTATTGAGTAATTATCAAAGACTTATGATAAAGATGTTTATGAAACAATTTGGGGATAGTTGAGGAATAACTCCAGTGATCCTTGGATTGAGTTGATAATATTCAATGATACAGTTAATCAGATTTGATTATATTATTTCAGTGTCTCAGTATCATGGGCATGTATTTTCCCACTAATTTTTCTTTTGTTTTAAACTAAGAGTAATTGGTACTAGACTTGATCAAATAAGTCCTTCCCATCAATGTCAGGTGATGTAACGTTGCCTCGAGAAAGTGTTCTTGCCCATATTTGGACCAGGACTAATGTTGTGAGGAACAGTTAGGCCACTGTTTAAGTCTTTTCAGACTACAGGAAAAGGGAGATTATACGTGACGGTGCTGCCAGGATGAGAAATGTTTGTGGTAAAATCAGTTGGCTGGGGTGTATTTTCTTTTGGAGCTGATTGGGAAGATTAGAAAGAAAAAATTGAGGGGCTTTGATAATGTAAGTAAAAGTCAAAGTCAAATTTATTCGTCATATGCACCCGAAGGTGCAGTGAAATGAATTTGCCAGCAGCGATACACTTAAAAAAAGAACACACAATACACAATAGAATTTAACACAAACATCCACTACAGCATTCTTCACTGTGGTGGAGGGCAACAAAGTTCAGTCAGTCCTCATCCTTTGTTCATCCGTGGTCAGGGCCAAAAACCCTCCATAGTCGCCGCCACAGACGGCTGGATGTACAGGCCTTCTCGTCGGGATGGTCGAACACACTCCGCGACTTGAATCGGCACTTGAAGCGCCCGAATTGGCACTTTCCTACCGGAGACCACGGCTTGAAGTCTGCGATTCATGGGCATCACCAGTTGCTAGGTGTCTTCTCTGGTGATGATCTGCCAGGCCCGTATTGCAGCCACCTTTAGCTTATGCTTGTTTGGGGGGCTAGTCCCCTTCAGTTTTCTCTTCAGCATATAAAAGGCATGCTCAATTGGGTTCAGATCGGGTGATTGACGTGGCCACACAAGAATTTACAATTTTTTACCTTTGAAAAACTCCTTTGTTGCCTTAGCAGTATGGTTGGGATAATTCTTGCTGTAGAATGAACCACCGGCCAATGAGTTTTAAGGCATTTGTTTGAACTTGAGCAGATGGGATATGTCTATACACCCAAATTCATTATTCTACTACCATCAGCAGGTATATCATCAATGAAGATAAGTGAGCCAGTACCTTCAGTGGCCATACATGCCCAGGCCATAACACCCCCACCATCGTGTTTCACAGATGAGGTGGTATGCTTTGGATCTTGGGCAGTTTCTTCTCTCCTCCATACTTTGCTCTTGCCATCACTTTGATATGTTAATCTTAATCTCATCTGTCCACAAGACCCTTTTCCAGAACTGTGACTTGTTCCAGAACAAGACCTTTTTCCAAACTGTAACCTGGCCATCCTATTTTTGCAGCTAACCAGTAGTTTGCATCTTGCAGTGCAGCCTCTGTATTTCTGTATATGAAGTATTTTGCGGATAGTGGTCATTGACAAATCCACACCTGACTGTGTTTCTGATCTGTCGAACAGGTGTTTGGGGATTTTTCTTTATTATAGAGAAAATTCTTCTGTCATCAGTTATGAGGTCTTCCTTGGCCTGCCAGTCCCTTTGCAATTAGTAAGCTCACCATTTCTCTCTTTCTTCTTAATGATGTTCCAAACAGTTGATTTTGGTAAGCCGAAGGTTTGGCTGATGTCTCTAACAGTTTTATTCTTGTTTCTTAGTCTCATAATGGCTTCTTTGACTCTTATTGGCACAACTTTGGTCCTCATGTTGATAAACAGCAATAAAAGTTTCCAAAGGTGATGCAAAGACCGGAGGAAAGACTAGGTGCCGAGAGTTCTCTTATACCTGCATTAAGGAGGCAATTAAACCCACCTGAACAATTACAAACACCTGTGAAGCCATGTGTCCCATACTTTATGGTGCTGTGAAATGGGGGACTATGGATAAACACAGCTGTAATTTCTACATAGTGAAACCAAAATGTATAAAAATATCCTTTAATGTGATTGGAGCAGGAATGTGAATTTTCCACTGTGGGTATTTGGATGTATGACGGTGGTCGAAGCGAATACACTCATCACAATTCTGTAATTAAATGTTCACTTGTTAACTGCAGATAGCAGGCCCACTGTTGGGATTTGGCTGGGTAGGATTATCTGGCTTGAAACCAATGGGCCAAATGATGCTGTGTTGTTAATTTTGGTTTCGGTGTGGTGGGTGGGTGTGGGTCATTTTCTTAATTTTGCCACTAAGTGTCTTATTTTTCGTAGTGCAGAACACACCCATGAGCAACATGTTCCAGATAAAATAACAAACCACAACAAAACTCTAACCCGCTTTCTGATTATTCAGCAATTGTAATGATTTGGCATAAGGCTTACAAAAGATTTCCCATGCTCTCTTCCCACTCACCAGGTTTTTTTCAACTCAGCTACTTCCATAAAAAATTCACTCTGACATCGTAGAAATATTTTTTAAGTGAATTAAAGTGTAACATCCAGTAATCCAGAAAAATTGGCGACTCCGGTGCCAGTCTGGACGAGTGCTGGATTATCTGAGTTTTGCTGTGTGATATTGAACACTGAAAGAACATTTTGAATTTTTATTTATCATACTATTGTTAAATGTTTATCATGATTGTCAAAATAAAGGAATCTTCAGTAATTGAGAAGCGAACTGCAAATGCAGAAAATCTGAAATACAAACAAAGTACTGGAAATGTTGTCTACAGGGCCCTTAAATGTTAGGTTTCTCTCAACAAATGCTGCCAGACCTGTTGAGTCTTTCCAGCACTTTAAATTAATCTTTTGCTGTGGATTGATCATGATTAGCACGATCCGACAAAATTATTGGGTGTCTTTTTGTGTTCTTCAAGTTGATTGAAATACGAGTTAAGATATTGAATGGATAATTTGATGACACCTGCTGGTCGACAGACTTACTAATATGGGCGACAGATTTCTTTACTCTTCAATCCTGAATGTGTTGCCCTCACCTAGGTCTCCAACCCTAAGTCACAGTATCAAGGGGAAATCCCTCCACTTCAGGGGTCGGCAACCTTGTTCTGCATAGCGGCCAGACGCATGTCTGTGAGCGGATGGCGGGCCACATCTATCACGTGCATACATGGATCCCGCCCCGGATGACAGGCAACAAATCCCGTGCCACATACATCCCGCCCCTTCGAGGACACCACCAGGAGCACTGGACAAAGATCATAGAGCGGAGCAAGATACTCCACTATGCAGTGTATGCACTATGCAAAATATGCAGTATCAACAATGCCAAGCATTTGCACGGGTTTGTAACTGAAGGTGCTGGGTACAAAGGCAAGGAGATTGTGTTGAACTTCATTGGTTTCATTAAGGCTGGGATATTGGGCACTGCACTGTACAGAGCGAAAGCGCGGCAGAGAGCGCAGACAACGTTTACAAAACAATGTAGGAAGGAACTGGAGATGCTGGTTTACATTGAAGGTAGACGCAAATTGCCGGAGTAACTCAGCGAGACAGGCAACATCTCTGGAGAGAAGGAATGGGTGACGTTTCGGATCGAGCCCCTTCTTCGGTTTTACATACATAAACAATGGCAGTAAATCGACTGCTCTTACAGAAAGCATATGGACAGCAGACAATCCATCTCTCCCATCCCACCATCAGTCCAAACCAGTTACATAATTCCATACAACTCCTCCACAGGATCTATATTCCACAGAGATACAAAGAGTACTTGTGAATAGGCACAAATTGCTAGAGTAACTCAGCGGGACAAGCAGCGACTCTGGAGAGAAGGAACGGGTGACGTTTCGGATCGAGCCCCTTCTTCTGTCTGAAGAAGCGTCTCGATCCGAAACATCACCCATTTCTTCTCTCCAGGGGTGCTGCCTGCCCCGCTGAGTTACTCCAGTATTTTGTGTCTATTTCTTAGAATAGTCCTGCGACCTGGAACTTTGGTTGCAGTGTTGGAGAATGTCTTTTAGGAGGACCGAAGGCTGAGAGGAGATTTGGTTCAAAATCATCGGGGGGGCAGAGGGATTAAGGTGGAACAGGTTGCACTGGAATTTGGGCTGTTCGATTTAACGTTTCGATTTCATTGCACAGTATTTTTCTTTTCACTGTCTTGTACAATTTATGTTTAATTTATGTTTTGGTAAGCATCTGAACTGAAACAGGTTACAGGAGATACATAAACAATGGCAGTAAATCGACTGCTCTTACAGAAAGCATATGGACAACAGACAATCCATCTCTCCCATCCCACCATCAGTCCAAACCAGTTACATAATTCCATACAATGCCTCCACGGGGGTCTATATTCTACAGCGATACAAAGAGTACTTATGAATAGACACAAATTGCTTGAGTAACTCAGCAGGATAGGCAGCGACTCTGGAGAGTGACGTTTCAGATACCCTTCTTCAGACTGAACTGAACTCTCGTCGGTGAGAGTACTTGTGATTGTCTACCCAAAACGTCACCCATTCCTTCTATCTAGAGATGCTGCCTGGCCTGCTGAGTTACTCCAGCATCTTGTGTCTATCTTTGTTGTAAACCAGCATCTGCAGGTCCTTCCCACACAAGAGTACTTGTGATTGTAGCTGAATGTCTGGGTACTTTACTATTTGAGTCTCGTGATAAATTACCGTCCGAATACACAATCGGGTGCACCGGGACCGTTTCTTCAGGAGACCCGTTTATTTCATGTATATGAATATTGAATGCATATCGGCAGTACATTTTATATGATGGATTATTAAAGCAGGCTTCTGTCAATTAATGGCTAGTGTTTCATCATGTTTTGAGTTCATTTTGTAATACCCCTGATAATGAGACCAAACAACTAACGTCCAGTTTACAAAATAATGTGGAGATTTATACATCAACATGTCAGAAAGAGTGGGGCGTATATTCATTATTTTTTAAAGTGTCTTTCGTTGAAGATAAATGAGTTGTTCGTTGCTTGTGGATTTCCTCAAGTTTTTTAATGTGAATTTGTATCAAGTTGCATCGTTTCAGGTTTCACATTTGGAATTTATTTTGGAGCTGGGTTCAGCTGGGGGTTCATGGAAGTTGGAAGAATTCTGCTTACTTGGAATAAAGACCAGAGGCAGAGCAGCGCAGATATTTCCTGTCTCTCGGGCGTGAACGCTGGTACTAACTCACGCTGATTCACACTTACACCCACGCGGACGAACGCAGGTGTGATAGACTTTTATGCACATAATGCTGAAGAAGGGTCTCAACACGAAATGTCACCCATTCCTTCTCTCCAGAGATGCTGCCTGTCCCTCTGAGTTACTCCAGCATTTTGTGTCTATCTTCAAGGTCAGAGTTAAATAAAAAACACAGAGTGCTGGAGGAACTCAGCGGCCACCAATCCAAGACAGGTGCGGGAAAAAAAATAACGCCTGCTGGCAGGAATGGTTCCGGGGCGCGCTGAGCAGCAGGCACAGCAGCCGCTGCAACTACACTTTTAGATGCAGGAAAAAAAATTACGACCGGGGGCTGGATGAATGCAAAATATATATATTTATATATACGACTGCTGGCCGGATGGATGCGGAAAAGAAAAATCCGCCTGCGGGCCGGATGATTTCGGGTTACGAGCCATAGTCGGCCTAAGGGCGTAGGTTGCCGACCCCTGCTCTACTTGTAAAAGACAATTGTGAAGCATTAACAGTACACAAATTTATTGTGGTTTTATCTGTCACTCATCACTTTTAAATAGGATGAATAAACTATGAAAAAACGACCAGAAATAAGATTGCCTTTGGATAACCTTTTTAAAAGAAGAAACAAAGTACTTGAGTAACCTGTTCAGTGGGTCAGACATCATTTCTGGAAAACATTGATAGTCAATATTTCTGGTTGTGAACCTTCTTCAGACTGATTGTATTGGGGGAAACCTTACACAAAATGTATGGCATGGAAACAAGCCTTTTGTTCTAGTTATTCCATTTCATAGTCACCCTTCACTTAATGTGTGGACGAAATGTGATATGAACCTTTCCTCTGCCTCTCCTTTCCTGAAGTCACTAAATTAATTTTAAATGTTCATCTATTCCTTGCAATGAATACAAATTACGTTTTTTATACCATAATTATTCTCAATGTTGCAAAAATATGTAATTGCTCTGTCTGAAGTCTCTTGTGTTAATCTGGTATTCCTGTTAATCTATATCGATCACAATAACCTCATGCTTCCTTTATATCTGTTTTAAAACAAAAGCCCAAGTGTTTTGAAATATTTAGTTTATTGACGTACCAGTCAATAGACAAATGAACCACTGCTATACCTTCTCCATGGCATCAACATGTCAGAGAGTGGCATGAGCTAAGTTTCTTTAAGATCCTTCATGGATTTACCATTACAATTCAGGACTTGCAGCATAGCTTTCAAAATAAAACTGTGGTACATTAGTATTTTTAAGCTGTCATTCAGTTGATGTGCTTGATGTAGGTCTTGTTAACCTTGAACACAGATTTGCATTCTGTTTTAAATGTGTTGTTCTACACAATTTTCATTTATTCCGTGATTTGTGTACAAGAACATAAAAATGGTGCAGTACAGGAACAGGCCCTTCAGCCCACAATGTCCATTCGAACATGATGCCAAGTTAAACTACGGTAATCTCTGCTTGCACACCCATCCACTTCCATTACCTTCCCATCCATGCACGTATTGAAAAGCCTCTTAAAATGCCGCTATCGTATCTGTCGCCACCATCACCCTCGGCACTGTGTTCCAGACACCACCACTCTCTGTGTATTAAAAAAAATACTTGCTCCATGCATCACCAAAGGCAACCCCTTTCCTTTGAATATCAATTTACAATCACTAAGGTATGTATTTTCGGTGTTAAAACAAGTTGTGGTAATCCACAGTGTTTCGTTGTGAGACAACTTTAGTCAGCTTGCATTGAAAACTATTTGCTGTGATTCATGGCGTTAACTTCTATAAGCTGGTATGCAGTCTTGCTGATTATCCTCATTTGATCTTCATATGAAGGGGGTAAGTGAAAATGTTCAAGCCCACATTTCCTTTGCCAGTCTGTTTGAATTATCAAAAATATCTATGTCTTCCTGAGAACTATGTAGTGTGGTATAAAATGTCATATAGATAGACCTCAAATATCACGGCAGGAACATTTATTTGACGTGAAGATGTATGAATATACTTGAATTAACTAGCTTTTGGTGCATCCCTGCTCATTGTAAGGGATTGGAATGTTATAATTGCTTAGCATTCTCACGCCAGTATAAAATGTGAAAAATTACACAATTCAACTTATTTTAACATTACCTTAATTCACCTCAAATTGCTTCTACTGCCTGGAAGAGAACTATTACCCAAACCATCATGCCTTGGCATATTGAAGCACTGAAGGCTGCTTTCAGGGAAAGACTGAAAACTGCTGCTAATGCTCTTCACCTTTTTAAGTGGACGTAGTTTAAATGTTCCAACTGACCACCAAGAAACTTTAATGAAACTGAAGTAATGACTTGAATTGCAGATGGCATGTTTTTAGATTTTGCATTCTTAGCACAATAATAACATTCATTGGAGAAAAATACCAACAGTCGTCTTCATCTTCTAAACCAGAAAAAAAATAGCTTGGTTGTGAGACAAAAAATGCCTCTCATTTGGTCCCTTCTTCACTGTCCACTAAGATCATCTTCATAACAGTTTTTTAACACACCAACACCACACATTAATTCACAATATCAAAGGTTTCTTGATCTCTGTCTTGAATGTGCTATTTGATTGAACCTCCACAGCCCTCTTATGTGGAGAATTCGACAGCTTCACTACAGTCTGTGGAGATGGGAGTTGTCTTGCCTCAATGGCCAGCACCTTTTTGAGACTGATTCTAGACACCTGCCAGGGAAAACAATAACACTGAATCTATTACATTGAGCCATTTAAGAATTCTGTAAATTTCGATGGGATTGCCTTTCATTCTCCCAAAATCAAAAGTATAAACTGAGACCACTTTGTGATTAATCTGCTATCCTCGTAATTGACCTGTTGACCATTCACTCGTGCTCTTTATTACAAGTACATGCTTCCTTAGGTAGGGATGCCAGCTCTGTTCCTAGTGTTATCACAAGAGATCATGATATTTGCAGCAGGCTGCTTTTATTCTTACACAATGAAGACCTTTCTACTTGTTTGCTATTCTGGCATGCTAATTTTCAGCGATTTATTGCCAAGTTCAACTGGATTGTTCTGAACACCAAGAGCATTCACTCTGTCCTGCCTACATAAAATATTCTGCATGTCTTTTATCTTATGTTCTGTGTTTTGTCCTTGCCCATTCATCCAACCTGTTTATTTCTTACTACCTCACAGCTGACACCGACACCTAATTTGTATTAGCAGCAAACTTGGATTGATTACACTTGATTCCCTCATTCAGATTAACAAAAAGGATCTTGCCGCTGATTGCTAAGTCAGTCTCCCAACTGGTCTATTTAATATAAATTTTCAACCAGTCATTAATCAATTACAGAATATTTTTTAATCTGTCACATGATTCCGTACAAAATACACCCACTCGTCCAAATACACTGACTCGTATGGTCTTACCTATTCTGCAATTTGGGGATGGGGTAGAAGAAAAGCTCTTCACAGATTTATTTAATATGATTTCCTTTTCATAAATCAATGGGTATGCCCAATCCTATTACTATTTTCCAGGGACATGGGAGCTGCTCCCTTCAAAACCCTTGGATACAGGCCATATCATGGGTAAAAGCTCAGGGCCCAATTTATCCAATACTCTTTTTCTGGTAGTGCTATGTTTTTCCAACTCACTCACTCGAGACCTGTTATTCATGGAATTTATGTGTTTACTTGTTTAATTTCTCTGCCATTTTCATATTAAGTATCATTTATTTTCCCTAGGTCTGTGAGGCACCCAAATTAAATTTAGCTGATCTTTGTTCCCACAAATCTGTAGAATCTTTTAGTCTTTTGTTTCTTCCTAGCTCTCATCCTTTTCAAAGCCTTGATCATCCTCTACTGAATCTTGTTTTTAATTGGACTGCTTTTCCTTTTGTTTTTTTCTTACATTTTTAACTACTCAAACATTAATGATGGCTGGTTTGCTGTCATACCTTTTTAATGTTCTTTCCTGATCTACTGTATTTCACTCTGGTCTTGTGCCTTTGCGGTTTGTTTAATTCCAATTAAAGGCCGTGGTCTCTGATTTGCGCTAAATCCCTTTCATTCTTTATCTAAAATGTTATCATTATCGTTATTCCCTGATCATCAAATAAACCTTTTTTCCTCTCTCTCATTACACAGCACCAGACCTAAAATAGCCTGTTCCTTCATTTGTTGCTTGCCATTTTCATCAAACTATTTCTTGATTTATATCTTGATCTGCTTTATACAATACCTATAATTCCAATTTTTGACTGCCAAATACAACTTCCACTGACATTTTCTGTTTGTTTCTTGGATTATATAGTTGAGAAGTGGAATCAGTTTGTAGCCAAGATCCTTCTTTCCTATGTTTATCCCCGTCCATACTGCGCTACACGGTCCTGTTTTTTATTATGCCAATCTTTTCTAAAAGTTGAGTTTCCTGAAATAAATTCCTAACCTCTGTAACTTTGCAACCATTTCTCTAATAAAACTAGATATAGCAAAGATTGTGGTACCAGATGAAATCCAAGTCGCCATCCAGAAGTAACTGCACCTCTAGTTAGTGTCCCAGTATAACTACAATACTGTCATCCACTCAATAGTATGGAAAATTGCCTAGTTATGTCCTGTTCACAAAGCATAATCGAATTGCTGATTAATCACTGTTCATTCAGTCAAACGTGCAAACTGATGGAACACACGATTGACAATGATAAGAAGCAGCACTTGTTTTCCCAATAACCTGTACAGTTTGTTTTTTTGCCGCAGTGAGTGAGAGAGACATCAGGGACATGCCATGGTCATTTAGCTCATGATCTCAACACAACCTAGATTAAAGGGATGAATTTCAGAGGTGAAGTGAAAGTAATGGTCCTTGATGTTAAGGCAGCATTTGAACAAGCTAGGTCTCAAAGAATCCATCCAAATCATCAAGATGAAATACTCGAATGGTTAGAGTCATGCTTTGTACAAAGGAAGATGTTTAAAAGTATATAAAATAAGAGGTCTTGATAGAGTAGACAGTCGGCACCTTTTTCCTCCAGGGTGGAAATGTCAAACACTAGAGGGCATAGGTTTAAAGTGAGAGGGGCAAGGTTTAAAGAGGACATGCAAGGCAAGTTTTTACATCGAGGGAGGTGGGTGCCCAGCATGCGCTGTCAGGGCTGGTGGTGGAGGCAAATACGGTAGTAACATTTTAGAGGCTTTTACATAGGCACATGGATATGGAGGCATACAGATCATGTGCAAGCAGATGAGATTAGTTAATCTTGGCATCCTGTTCAGCGCAGACGTTGGGCAGAAGGGCCTGTTTTAGTGTTGGATTTTTCCCATGTACTGCGTTCAGACCATTTACCCTGGACACCACCATCAGTGGTGGAGCACTGTTGAGCTATGCCGTTGATCAGAAAGTTAACCTGACCAGCCATACAAATACCATGGCTGTAAGAAGCTGGAGTCCTGTCGCAAATGATTTATTTTGTTGTAACATAATTCTCCCACATCATAAGTAGTAGTAGTTATTTTTCCTACTTCAAAGCTGTTTTGTCATTCAATAATATTATGGTTGATCTAATCATGACCTCAACAGCACTTTTCTGGTGGTCTCCTTGTACCTTTTGACTTTCTTGTAATTAAGTTTCTGTCAACTTTTGCTTTCTCAACACCTACATCTCTTCATGACTGACTATCTGAGAATAATTTGCTCTGCCTCTTCTTGAAATGGACAACCCAACACTTTGAAATCATGCCTAGATATCAATTGTTCCTGATATCCCCACTTCGAGAAGCATCCTCTCAGGAGTCATCTTGTCAATCTCCTTCAGAGACTGATATTTCAATAAAAGTGGTTCTCGATCTCCTAAAAATCTGATGAGTATTGGCTGATATATCAACACAATACTCCCAGGGATCATCCTTGCCTAAACATGGAGCAATTCAACTGCAGACTAAAAATCGTCAAATTCCTCTCTGGTCCATACTGCATTAAAGGTCAATGTACCATTAGCCTTCCTAATTACTTGGTGTGCCTATACACCTATCTTTCATGTTTCATCTAACATGGATCTAAAAGCACATTGGGTTGCAGCATTTTGTAGTCTCTGATTAAATAATTGTGATTTTTCTTTTCCCCCATACGGGCAATTCTTTTCAATTATATTGCACCAGTCAAATACTTGTTTTTCACTCTGTCAAATCTACATCGCATTGGGGGTTCTTCTGTCCTCGCAACTTACCAACCCACCTTTCTTTGGGTCATCAGTAACTCTCATGGCTCTTGTTTCTATTGTTTGTTATCGATAAAGATAAATAGTCGATGCCCCAGCACTGATCCTTATGGCATCTCACCTGCTGCTGATTACTAGACTGACAGTGACCATTTTTTAATTTCAACTGTTTTCCATTAGCAAATCTTCTATCCATATTAATATACACGGCTGAGTACAACTCCATCAACTCAAACTTGGCACCCTCTAGTACATAGCAGTTTGCATAATTGACACCCATCAACCAACTGAAAAGGTTATTTCTCCCCTCTTGGAATTAAATTTGGATAGTGATGTGTTGCATTTGATAAGGCACGCCTGGGCAGGACTTGCACAGTAAATAGTAAGGTTCTGGGGACTGTTGTAGAACAGAGATCTGTGGGTGCCGGTACGTGGTTCCATGAAATTGGTGACACATACACGGTGGTGAAATGGGCGTTTAGCATGCTTGCCTTCGTTGGCCAGTGCTATCAATACAGGTGTTGGGACGTCATGTTTCAGCTGCACAAGGCGTGGTGTTGTCAGGCCACATTTGGAATATTGGTCGTCCTACGATAGCAAAGTTATCATTAATAACTGGAAAGGGGGGAAGGTGTGCAAAGGAGATTTTATAGGGTTTGCTGTATCTGGAATGTTTAAATTATAAAAAGAAGCTGGGACTTTTTTCCTCTAATGCATATGAAGCTGACGGGTGATCATATAGAGATTTATCAAATCACAAGGGGCATAGAAAAGGTGAATGCCTGCAGTCTTTTCCCCAGGGTAGAGGTCAAAATCTAGAGGGCACAGGTTTAATGTCAACGGGCAAAGATTTAAAATAGACCCGAGGGAAATCTTTGCTCACACAGTGGCTGGTGGACATATGGAACAAGCTGCCAGTGCAAGTGCTAGAGGCAGATACAATTAAGACATTTAAAAGATGCTTGGGTGGGTAAGCAATAGAAAGGGTTTGGAGGAATATGGGACAGAGACAGGTAGGTGGGACTAGCTCAGTTAGGTGACTTGACCATCATAGGTGAAGTAGGCTGAAGGGCCTGTTTCCCAACTGTATAGTTATGATTCTATGTCTCCTGGCATACCATGGCTGCAGTGTGTACCCTTTCCAAAATGCACTACCCTTCATTGCTTAAGCTAGTCCAACAGCTTCTCCCAAATTCACAAGAGAAGGACAGTAGGTGCATGGAATTGCCACCACCTGCAGACTGAATGTCATCATGATTTGGAAATATCATCAACACAGGGACCATCATTACTGGAACTATACCATCTCGAGGGAAGGTAGTGTGGGGCAATCAAAGCCCACCCTGCCAGGAAGCTGAATAGAAAGAATTATAAAATTAAGATTGTATGGATTTATTTATCTCTGCTATTAATTATTTGTCTTGTTTCTAATACTGGGTGCATTCAGATAAAGAACCTTCGGGATCTTTTAATCATATTCCTTTAGAGATACAGCACGGGAACAGGCTCTTAAGCCCACGAGTCCGGGCTGACCAGTGATCACTGTACACTAGCACTATCCTATACACTAAGGATAACTTTACCAAAGCCAATTAACCTACAAACCTGTACGTCTTTGGAGTGTGGGAGGATACCCATGCGGTCACAGGGAGAACATAAAATTCCGTACAGACAACACCTGCAGTCTGGATCGAACCCAGGTCTCTGGAGCTGTAACGTGGCAACTCTCCCACTGTGCCTCCCCATTGGTTCCCTGTTGTGCCTAAGTGAATCCCTACAATGATGTTTGTTGGCATTGCCCCTTGCTGACAGACTCTAGTTTGTGAGCTTGGTGATCCATTACATGCTGACACGCTGGGTCTATTGTGCATTTGGTGAATGTTAACATTTACCCGGGTTATTCACACCCTCCGCCCCCGGATTATTCATGATTAAAGTTTAAAAAAAAGCCTAAACTACCTTTTAAAACACCAGCTTCCATGTGACGACACAATCCCCCCTCCCCAACCAACTGTACAGTGAAACAATATTCCACCACCTGCCAGTGACGTCAGGGGGAGGGCCTTATTTCAAAAACAGCTCCCCAAAGCACATCGTTGGGGGAGCAGACCCAACAGGCCTGCACTTAGTCTAGTCTTTCTTAAAAGTCGTATTGTAATCATAATATCAATAACGTGGTCATTATATCAGGCAGTCACTCTTGTCTTTTGTAATTTTGCTCTTGGTTTGTATTTGGTCCAAGATTGTAATGAACTCTGAAGCCGAATGGTCCAACAACTCAGAGGTTGCTGTGGAGATGGTCATTTTCCAAAAGATTCACGGCTTCAGTAATGATTCACACAGTTTGGAAAGTACAAAATGTAACCCCACTATGCCGCCATGGGAGAGGTCTTAAATATGTATTTACCGTAAAGAAGCTTCGGGAAGCTAGAGAATTCGGGGCAATGAACAGTGATGTCTCAAAATATACCAATAATATGAAAAAGGATTTTTTCATGCATCTTGCAGTGCATAAAAATGGTTAAATCCCAGGGACCTGACCAAATTAACCCCCAGGGTGATGTGGGAAACTACTGGGGTCCTGGCAGAGATTTCTGTATTTTCCGTAGCTCTGGGTGAGGTACTGGAAGATGTCTTTATTTAAGAAGGACTTCATGGACAAGCCATGAACTGCAGGCTGGTGACCCTAACATCGCTTGTTACATTTAGTAACATCTGATATTGGCTGCCTCTTCAATCTAATGAGAGTGAGATGTTAACATCCAACAAAGCATCAAAAGGATACAGATTCGAGTTTTGCGGGTGAGCACGTCTTCTGTCTCCAAAACACTTTTGTATGAATCGTAGGCATTGTCTGGGGTTGGTAATGTGCATGCAAGGCCATTGCAAAAGAGGAAATAGTTACTGCTGTATTTCTAAATGTATTTAGTAGCTGAGATTTGTATTGGTTTCACGTGTAATTTAAGATCAAGGAGTCAGTGTTTGCATTGCATTTGAAGTTTTGTTTATTGGATTTTGGTGACAAATCTGCCACAGAATTGGGTCAGACTTAAAATATATTGTTTGTGTTTTGTAACTGAGTAATGTCTTTAATTTTATATTAATGATAATAGTGAAATGCATGTTTCCATGTGTTATACTTTATGCACTTCATCCTATTATATAAATAAGGCCATATTTTTGTGTTTCCATGTTCTATGTACAAGGTTTGTGTGTTTCTCTGGAAAGAAGAGCACTGCTTTTCAACAAATTATGGTAGCGTGTGATTCATTCCTGCCATAAATCAGTGATGTGAAACTGAAAAAGATGCACTCAAGATTATAGCAGACATGGTGGGCATTTAAAAACAATTCCCGATGATGCTATAAGTCAGGAAAATATGTGAAAACCCCCAAATGGATTTGCAATATGTTAATTTTACTGTTGGGCAAAGCCAAAGTGAAACAATTATTTTTGACTATGGTTGGCAGAGGTTAAACTCTCTTTAACCAATAATAACTATTTATAACTCGTAGTTAACTTTTACAAAGTTGCCTTCTTTGCTAGAACATTCTTGGGTGATCCTCTAAAGCAATAGAGAAAAATGTTTTTTAGTGATTTTTTGTTTATTGCTGTGAGGCACAAAATCTCCCTTGGGATGAAATAGTTATTTCCCAGACTACGCAGTATAAACACATTCTTATGTTAGCATAACAGAAAAAAAATGTAAGCTGCTTCCTTTATTTGGCAAAATTCAATTAAGAGATATTGAACAGGGAATGGTCAGAATGGTTACATGTTTAGAGGCTGTCAAAGTGGAAATGAAGAGGTGAAGTTTCAGGCTTCAACTTAAAACTTAGATGGAATGCAGACACACTGAGATAAATGAGAATCCCAAATATGAAAGCAGTTGACTATTGACTATTCTGTGCCTGCAGAGTGTTGTAGAAATGGGGAACAACTAGGCCATCTAGATGTAGGAAGAGAAGTTTAAATTAGAAGCATTAAGAACTATAAAAGAATATTGATTAGCGATTGTGTGGTTGATATGTACACAAGACATATTTGGATGCAGAGTTTTTGAGTGGAAGTTAATGCACTGTGGGCAGTGAACAGTGAGCATGTACTGTAAACTTAATCGCAAGGTGCAAGAAGACATGAGAGTGCTTCCAAACTAGTGTGTGATGTCCCAAAAATGAAAATAAATGGTTTTGAAAATGGTGCCTTGACCTAGTTTCAATAAAGTGAGTCGAGAATAGATTCATCAGGTTCACCAGAAGTAATGA
Organism: Raja brachyura; assembly: GCA_963514005.1. The sequence goes on from OY740786.1 coordinate 66,310,354, forward strand.
TAAGTGTGTGATTGAGGATGGGGTGAAGAAACAATATTTGAAGTTTTAAAGATGCAGCAACAAAACAGGCCCTTCGTCCCGCTGAATTCATGCTGACGTTCAATCACCCATTCACACAAGTTCTGTTATCCCACTTTCGCATCCACTCCCTACACACCATGGGTAATTTACAGAGGTCAATTAACCTACTATCCCGGTCATCTTTGGGATGTGGGATCCACGTTGTTGCAGAGAGATCGTGCAAACTCCACAGAGACATCACCTGAGTTCAGGATCGAATCCAAGACTCTGGTGCTTTGGGGCAGTAGCTCTATCCGCTGTGCTATTGTGCCACCCCAAGTATTGAAAGGGAACTTGTTCCATCCAGTTAATCTTCTATAGGTACCATCTGGGGATATCGAAGGGAAATACTTTGGGGCAAAAAATCATGATATTGTCAGTGGTAGCATATTTGAAAGAGGCAATATATGACAGAGAATATAATTTCTATCGTGGAACAATTTCTGTGCTTTTGTTTGCGGCATTTTGGAGAAGCAAAGTTGAAAAGTTGTGGGTTGTAGGGACAATATGCCAAGGTTGGGTAATTTTTTGAACGGATCCATTACAATGCTAGATAGCAAGAGGTCAGGTGATCAAACAGACAAATGATCAATCTCAATAACAAGAAAATCCATGACATGGCTGTATCTTGCTGGTGATGATGGTGGATGCTTTGGGGGAAAATATTTGTAGGAGTCATTTCATGAAGAAGTTTAAGTTCTTTTTCTGCAATTAAGAAATACTGCTTTAGATAGTAAAAGATAGTTACTGCATCAGATATGTCCAAGTCTTTGCACCTGGGCCAAAATGAAGACTTGCCACATGGAATGGTCAGTTCAGGAGAGAATAAATCCATTTCTGGGGACAGGTGCCACAACCAGTCATTAAATAGATGGGCAAATAGAGCAGAACCCTGAAACTTTGATGAAAATTAGAGTAATTAGAAGTTTGATCGTGGTTGTTGTGCTTAAATTACATGTGTTTATTCCAATGTCATATGAATAAGCAGGGGGCTGATAGGTAAAATACAGTGGGAAGAGAGGCAATGTTAAAGATTAAGGAGACTGGGAATAAAGGCAAGGACATGCAGGGAGTGGCCATGAATTAAGAAATCATAACGTGCTCATATCACTATCTTATGTTCCAAGATCGCATTTAAATAATTCAAAGATAAAGAGCATTATTTTCATTTCATTTCCATCTTTTGTTTTTGGATTATTTAGATGTGATGAAAGAACAATGGCATGGAATGTTGAAATCCTCCTTTGATGAGTTAAAGTTTGTGATGCAACGTAACGCAGTTCAGCATTCAGGAATGGCTGGGTGGAATGCATTGCCGTGCCCTGTGGTAAGTGTTTCTCATTTAAAATAACAGTGGCAGTTAAATCAACATTTTCTACTTTTAAATTAAAAAAAATATGGTGTTAAATACTATAAACTTTTAATATAGAGTAAATAGTTTGTTTATTTATTTAGCACGCTGTCTTCAAATATTCTGTTGGATACTGCAGTACTGAGCATAACTTTCATGTGTCCAATTGTGTAAACATTGTAATGTTGGCATACAACAGTAGAATCCATACATCTTGTGACTTCAGTCTGAAGAAGGATCCCAATCCGAAACGTTGTCTATCCATTTCCCTCCACAGATACTGCCTAACCCGCTGAGTTTCTCCAGCACTTTGTCTTGCTCAAGACTACAACACCTGGAGTTCCTTGGGTCCTCTTGCAATTTCATAGTATTCTCACTTTTATTTTTCCTTCGAAACCGAATTTTAAGCTGTTGTATTCTGTGAGGTGTGGAGAACTGGTCATTACAGAAAGAATAGTGTGCAACTCATGGCCTGTGTTACGACCAGTCGGTATAATTTATGCCAATCCCCAAAAATTCTGTCTTTATCCAAACCACAATGTTCAGCTGTCATGATAGAACCAGTTACCCACAACAGCTTTGAATGTTTATTAAACTGAGAGGAGAAATTGCCTCACATCAACTTGAGTAAAAATCTAGTCCTTGTCTCTTGTCCCTTCTGCCACACTGATTGCATTCACTTTTATGAATTTGTTTTCAAATGTTCCATGTAACTTTCAGATTCTTCTGAATGTGCTACCAGCAATTGCTACATTGAAAGAAGCACAGGAAATGGAGCCCTTGTCAATTTAAAGTGAGCCCAGTGCATTTAAAAGGAGCGTGGGAAAGTGCCCCAGCAAGTTGAAAAGCTGTGTGGGAAAGACCCAGTGAATTTCAATAAGCAAGTGGTTTGAAGAAAGAGTGTATTAAAATTTCCATCAGGGTAAGTAAAGCAGTAAGTAACCTAAGAACAATGATAGTATATGATTTTTTTCCTGATGTTGTCATACAGTGTGGAAACAGGCCATTTGGCTAAACTTGCCCACACCGACCAACATGCCCCATCTACACTAGTCCCACTTGCCTTTATTTGGCCCATATTCCTCTAAACCTGTCCTCACCAATTACCTGCCTAATTGCTTCTTAAACATTGCCATTGTCCCTGCGTCAAATACCTCCTCCGGCAGCTCGTTTCACACACCCATCACAATTTGCATGAAATAATTACCCCTCCGATTCCTATGAAATCTTTCACCATAACCATTTGCCCTCTGGTTCTTGATTCTACAAGAGATTGTGTGTCCATCCGATATATTCATCTCATGATTTTATAAACTCTATAAGATCACCACTCATTCTCCAGAGCACCACAGAATAAAATCCCAGCCTGCTCAATCTCTCCATATATCTCTCCACAAGTCCTGGCAACATCCTTGTAAATCATCTCTGCACCCTTTCCAACTTAACATCTTTCCAGAACCGAACACACCACTCTAAATGTGCCCCAAAGTAGTTATAGTTCTATTAGTTTTTAAATAATTATGGAAAAAGACAGAACTGGTCTACAGGTTAAAGTTTTAAATTGGAGCAGGGCAAATTTCAATGGTATTAGACAGGAGCTTGCAAACGTTGATTGGAGTCTGTGTTTGTGGGCAAATAGATGGCTTGGGGATAGTCCATATTATGCAGAGGAGGTGCTGGGTGTTTTAAAACATGTATGAAGGTAGATAAATCTCCAGGGCCTGATCAGATATCTACAAGATTGCTGTGTAAAGTTGAAGAAATTGCAGGAGTCCTGGCTGAGATATATGCATCAACATTAGCCACAGGTGAGATGCCGGATGACTGAAGGATGGCTAATGTGCCTTTATTCAAGAAATACTGCAAAAAAAAACCTGGGAACTAAGTACACCATTACTACACCAATAAGTCTGTCATCTGTGATAAGCGATTTACTGGAGAAGATTCTGAGGGATAAGATGTACATGCATTTGGAAAGATTGATTGATTAGGGATAGTCAGCATGGCTTTGTGCATGGGCAATCATGTCTCGTGCATTTGATTGAATTTTTTGAAGAAGTAATGAAGGTCAAGGAGGGAAAGGTGGAAGGCATAGCTTATGGACTTCAGCAAGTTCTTTTAAGGTTCCACATGGTAGGCTGCTCTGGAAGATTGGATCCAGAGACTGCTAACTAATTGAGCACATAATTGGCTTGATGATAATTGAAGCGGAGGCATATAACTCGTGGTGTGCCTTAGGGTCAGTGCATGCCCTATTATTGTATGTTAGCTATGAGATGAGATGAGAATGTACAAGACATGATTAGTAAGTTTGCAGATGACACTAAAATAGGTTGTATCAAAGATTGTTATAAAAAAATTGTGGCAGGATTTTGATCAATAGACAATAGGTGCAGGAGTAGGCCATTCAGCCCTTCGAGCCAGCACCGCCATTCAATCATCCCCAATCAGTACCCTGTTCCTGCCTTCTCCCCATATCCCCTGACTCCGCTATTTTTAAGAACCCTATCTAACTCTCTCTTGAAAGCATCCCGAGAACCTGCCTCCACCGCCCTCTGAGGTAGAGAATTCCACAGACTCACCACTCTCTGTGAGAAAAAGTGTTTCCTCATCTCCTATCTAAATGGCTTACTCCTTATTCTTAAACTGTGGGCCCTGGTTCTGGAGCCAACTGGTTCAGTTGGCTAACGAACGGCAAATGGGTTTAACTCAGATAAGTGCAAGCTGTTGCACTTTTGGTAGTCAAACTAGGATAGAACGTTCACAGATAATAGTAGGGTCATGGTGAATGTTGTACAAACAGAGGGACATTGGAGTACAAATAGTTTCCTGAAGGTGGTATCACAGGTAAACAGGGTGAAGAGCAACAGGAGTTTGGATGGTATGTTGCAGTTTTTGCACTTGGAGTGTTGTAGGAAAGATGCTTTTAAGCTGGAAAGAGTGTGGAAGAAATTTGGAAGGATGTTGCCAGAACTCAAGTGACTGAAATATAGAGAAAGTTTGGGGAAACTCTAACTTTATTCCTAAGTGCGTAGCATAGACAGGATGAAAGCAAGCCTGTTTCCCAGGGATGGGGAATCAGGGACTAAAGGGCATCAACTTAAGGTGAGAGAACAATTTAATAGGAACCTGAGAAGCAACCTTTATTCAGTGATATGTACTGTATATAAAACAATCTGGTAGAGAAAGAGGTTGAGGCATTTACAGAAACATTTGAAAGACATTTTGACAGGTACATGGATAGGGAAGGTTTAGAGGGCTAAATGCTGGTAAATGCATGGCTAATGCATGGATGCTGAAGGGCCTGTTTCTGTGCTGTATGATTCTGATTGTTGGTGATTTCTGACAGAAGGGGCTTCATTAATGCCACATCTGGCAAGCCGTTATTTTCACAATGGTATGTTCAAGCAAGATCAAACAACTCTCATTGTTTGTGAATAAGAAACTTATTCTTCTTGACCCCTTTGCTCCTCTAGGGATCATAGGCCATTGACAAATATCCTCCACCTCACTCGGTTGTTGCAGTTCTTTCGAGATCTCCCCAGTTGAGCCCACTCTCAGACATTTGTCTGGACACCTCTTCTCCAGCTGTTCCTGGGGCGACCTCTTTCCCTTTTTCCTTGGGGGTTCCATTTGAGGGCTTGCCGGCTGATGTTCGTGGCAGGTTTCCTGGGGGTGTGTCCAACCAAACTCAATTTTCTCCTTCGAATTTGTAAGTCAATGGGCTCCTGGCTTGTTCTTTTCCACAGGTCCAAATTGCTTACTTTGTCTCTCCACCAGATATAACCATATAACAATTACAGCACGGAAACAGGCCTTCTCGGCCCTTCCAGTCCGTGCCGACCATTTATTTTCCCCTAGTCCCATCTACCTGCACTCAGACCATACCCCTCCATTCCCTTCCCGTCCACATACCTATCCACTTTACTTTTAAATGTTAAACTCAATCCTGCCTCCATCACTTCTGCAGGAAGATCATGTTAGCCTAGAAGATGTTAGCCTTTCTAGCGTCCTTCGTCATCATGATAGCCACTCCTTCTGTATGCTTCGCTCCTTCCTCTTCCTGTCCAGAGTAGATAAATGGACTGCCCGCTGACCAATTTGATCTCCCGTGACTGTGTCCATCTTGTTTCAGCCAAGCCCAGGACTAAGAGATTGTAGTGCACCATTTTGTTGGCAATTATGGCAGCCTTGCCAGCCTGGAACATGGTTCAGATGTTCCATGTCCCCACGAGAATGGAGTTCTTTGGCATCAGTAGGTGTGTCAGCTTCCCAGCGCCCTTGCGGGTTTGGCTGGGAAACGTCATGTTCCCCATTGCTGGGGCACCTTCTTCAACCAAGTGTGTAATTTGGTTTTCATTCATCAATGTTTCTGTAACTCACACTTTTTTCCAGGGTGGAGTAGTTAACCCCACGCCCAACCCCCAACCTGAAGGACCAGGGACTGCATCGTCTGCCTCCTCACCCGAGACCTGTCCAGTTTGGTTGAACCTGCCAGGGATATGAAACTCCATCCGACATAGCTCTCAGGATCACTGGAGTACACAAGCCTCTCCTCCACGTCAAGGTTGCAATCCAGGAGAGGGAATTGGAAACTGTGCCAACTTAAACTATTGTTTTTTAATATTGTCATATACCTACCTTTCAAATCTGAGGCAAAAGTATGCACTGCCTGTCCATTAATGTTTTATAACTCTCCTTGGCTTCTGCATCAAAGTTACTAGGCAGTAGGAATCTTCCACTACTCCCAGTGCAACTGTTTATGGGAAATTTAGTGCTAAAATCTGAGTTTGGCTATTTATTCCCCCACTTTGGAACCCGACTGTCCAGAGATCATTGCAAAAAGCTCATTAATTTTCCAAAATATTTCCATGAAAGGCTGGCATTAATAAAACCCATGCTTTTTTGTATTATGGTTAATTATAATTCCCTCCACACATGATATCTAGTTACACATTTTGAATTTAAATTATGCATGATCATGTCCTGTTACATCTTGTTTTGTCTCAACTAAACTCAATCTTATCTATACACTTTTACCACCACACCCTCCCTTAGGTAATATGTTCATCAATGCCCACTTTTTAAAATTGTTTACTTTTGCCTGTTTGTGCATTTACACTGTGTGAAATAAAATACTGTACACTTATTTCTTCATCCCTACCCAAATACACTTATTTTCTCACCCAGCCTAAAAACATTAAATTTGCATTCTAACTTCATCTTCAATTACATTTATCTCACTATCAACCATCTTTTAAACTTACATATAAATTCACTGCATTTTCTTTGAAAATTTCAGACTAAATTGTGACTGGTTGTTGCCACCATTTATATTTTGTAGGAAGGGGCTGGATGTATTTTTGTTCCAATTTTCCTGCAAATTTTAATCTTTCCGACCATATTGGGCTAGCTACTTTTCCCAGCTACCTTCAAGCCAAGTTCTCTTTACCTTTCATGCATGGTTTTTGTCAACATTGCTACACATTCTTAAAGCACCTACTGCATGCATTCATTAAACTTTTGGGTGTGGTTGTGGGTAAAGTGTGCCTTGGCAAACAGCCTTTGATAGAGTTCCAAGTCAGAAAAAACACATGGTTTGAGGTTTTTGCATTCCTTATCTATTACTTGGCAATATAAGAGTATGAACCTGGAGAACTGTTAATAATAAAATAGAAAGCAACATGCCTTGCATGTTTAATGCTTTGATATTTCTTTTGTTCTTTCTGGAATACAACACAGCCTCTAAACACGTTACATACATCAACAGCTGTCGCTGGTGAATGAATGTATTTTATTTTTCAAATCAAACATGTCTGTTTAAAAATTCAAAAGCATCTTAACTGGAGCTATGTATGTAGAGTGATTTCTAATAAACTTTCTTCAATTGCTTCCCAGTGATTCTTATTTTAAGGTCAATAGCGCCAAGTAAGCAATTTGAGGAGGAGAAAAATAAATTATACCAATGAATCCCGTGAAATAGTGTTTCTTTTCTTTAAACTGGATTTACAGCAGCCTCAGTTCACTCCAATCATGCTTCTTCCTTTATTGACAAGTCTACTGATTATAATCATTAATTTCCAAATGGGTTGGATGTAGAATAGGGAAAAGTGCGTTATGTGATTGTAGCTAACTAATAGGACTTAACATATCTCCCTGTTGCTCCTGAACTTCGTAGGGTTATAAAATCTGAAGAAGGTTCTCCATCCAAAATGTCACCCATTCCTTCTATCCAGAGATACTGCCTGACCTGCTGAGTTACTCCAGCATTTTGTGTCTACCTAGAGTTATAATGATCTGCCCTTTGCTTTCAAGAAATGTGGACACTTTTGCACTCAACTAATGACAACCGATGAACCAAAATGTTATTGTTAAATATTAGAAATTATATTTTACATAAAATTTACAAAATAACTGAAATTAGCTTTTACATGGTGGGATAGAACAACTTTTGTTTATCACATTCCTTAAATCAGCATTTTCAGTAGTATTCGCAACAGTTTAGGCACATACTGGTAAGTGTACAGTTTAACTAGGAGGAAAACTAAGGCACATGGAAATGTGTAATGTACGGTATGTTCACATTTCTTTAAGTACTGCAGTAAATACCAGTGCATACTTGTTTAAAAAAATAAACAAACTCAAGAACCATCAATAGCTTTTTATAAAAGGCTATTCTATCATGCCATCATGAGCTCTACAGCACTTGTCTAAAAAGAATAAAATCAGAGTACAAACAGCTCTTAAATGGATAGTGGTTCCTAAATACTTGCTGCATCAAAAGATCACTACTAAATTCACATTCAAAAAAGTTCAAGCATTTTTCAATGTATTTACATACTTGTCAGACGAGAAATGTTGCCAAAGGCAGTAGTTGCCATTTATATATTGACTTCAAAATGAGTTTAAAACACAGTTCTAATGATACACCATACAGATTCATAAATAGCAAACTTAAAGCTACTGACAGTGGTACACCAATAAACAAATGTCATGGTAATGAAGTGATGTTATGAAATATTCCCTGGCATGTTGGCCTTGGCCATGTCTAGTCCATCCCAGCAGAGGCCCATCAGATCCTCATCCTGGAATAGCATGTGTCATGAGCAAAGTAAAATAAACCCAATTAATTCTGCTCTGCAACAAATCAAGAAAAAAAGTGTAGCAGGCAGACATTGGGGAAAAAGGTATCAACTTGTTCATAGGTACCTTTCATAAATATTAAAAAGTTGGAGCATTACCACTCTTCCACATTGTGGAAAATTTGTAGATAGATTCTCACATGCAAATAGGCACTACAACAGCTATTTAACAAATGCTGACTGCCATCTACAAAAAGACAACTTTAAAAACAATACAGTAATTACAGTATGTAAAACTTTCAATATCCATATATTTCAGTTTATAACAGATGCAAAAGAATATTTCCAGACACAGATGGACAAACTTTGGTTAAAAAAAATACTTCCAAGTGTCCTGGATGAGCTGTCCGTGAAAAAGTTTGCTCACAAAATCTGTCCATCCTAATTAATCCAGGTGCAGAACGGAACTGGGCTGTAGCCATTCACTGGAGCTGGACTCTGTATGCACCAATAAGTAGCTTTACCTGAAACAAAAGCAAAGTTTTATTAGTAAGTGATGTTCAATGGTTCTTTATTATCTTATGTACTGAGGTACAATTACAATCTTTTTGCATACAGTTCAGTAAATTATTACTATATACAAGAACAATCCCAGATTAAATAGAGTATAGAAATAGCCCACTGATACCATATACAAAGTTGCCAGGTTTTGGTGCCATTTTTAAAGCCCAAGCTGCAGCTGGCCATAACATAGAAAATAGGTGAAGGAGTAGACCATTCGGTCCTTCGAGCCAGCACCGCCATATATGATCATCCAAAATCAGTACCCCATTCCCGCTTTCTCCCCATATCCATCTAAATTCCAGTGAATAAAAGCCCAGTCGATCCATTCTTTCATCATGTGTCAGTCCCGCCATCTTGGGAATTAACCTGGTGAACCTATGCTGCACTCCCTCAATAGCCAGAATGTCCTTCCTCAAATAAGGAGACCAAAACGTCATACAATACTCCAGGTGTGTTTTCACCAGGGCCCTGTATAACTGCAGTAAGACCTCCTTGCTCCTATCTCTAATCCTCTCTCTATGAAGCCCAACATGTCATTTGTTTTCTTCACTACCAGCTGTACCTGCATGCTTACTTTCAGTGACTGACATACAAAGACACCCAGGTCTCTTTGCACCTCCACTTTTCCTAATATGATCAGTTCAGATAATAATCTGCCTTGTTCTTGCCACCAAAGTGGATAACCTCTTATTTATCCACATTATACTGCATCTGCCATGCATCTGCCCACTCACCCAACCTATCTAAGTCACCCTGCAGCCTCATAGCATCCTCCTCGCAGCTTACACTGCCACCCAGGTTTATCATCCGCAAACTTGGAGATGTTTGTAAAGGCCCGTTGTTCTAGTGGCATTGCACTATCACATTTTAAACATTAAAATATATTAATATAATATGAAAAATTGGACATTAGTTTAGCTACCTAAGGCCCTGAGGAATTGCTGCCATGGCACTGCACTTGGCCTACAAGTTGAATGGAATGGGAATAGAGAGCACAGTCAGCACTCCTGAGCCTAATGTGTTTCAGTCAGACAGTAATGGACATATTCAATTATTCGTTCTCTCACTTGAAGCAGAACCCCGCTGACACTTGGCAGATGTATATAACATGAGGGAGAACAAATATTTTGCTGAATTTGACGCAAGAAACCAGCCAAGTATAAAACTAATTATTTCAATGCATAGCGGTTCAGCAAATGATTATCTGTCTCTAACATGGAGCAAATGACTAAAGTTGCGTGAGAAAATAAAACATATAAAATGAAAGGCAGTAAATAACAATCAAACTTAATTTAATGATAAACACAGAAATGGAAGGAAAATATTAATGTATACATTAATGTTAATATATTGTAGTGAATATTTAAAATCTGATCCAGAGTAAATGATATTTCTTATTTGGGTCACTTCAGTTATTAGCACAGACACTTGATTTATTCACCAACATGAAGAAAAGCAATTTGGAAGAGATCATCAGATACATGATCCTTTTCTAATCACCTTTGTGCAAGAAAAGAAAGAAAATAGACCATTCACCTAACTAATATTACAATGGAGCAAGTCCATCTGTTTTTTATGAAGTAAAAGTAGACTTTGTGCCAGGAATTCATTGATTTGGTTCCGAACCAGATAGTGACTCCACAGCTGGACTTAAATTGTGACAGATCATTTTTAAAATATTTTAATAAATCTTTTAACCATTTTTACAGCATTCCAAAGTGTACCCACCTTGGCAGTAGGTGCTTCAGCAAGTCTAATAAATAATTTATTAGTGCCAGGCACAGGGCTGAAGGAATAAATAAAATGACTATCCTGGAAAAACAAAAACAACATTACAAACTAGATCAAAGTTTAGTATTTTAAAATCAATGACAAATTGTAAGAATGGACTTTCACAGTAATTAAGTACCATCTCATTCATTAAAAAAAGCTGCAAGGAGAATAAAAATCCATCAGACATGTGTAATAGCAAGATGCTACCTTTATACCACACAAAGATCCAGAAAGGCAAGTGCGTGAAATGAAACAACAGCGACGTTAATTATTTTGTATTCGGGTTATATGGTTGCTCATGCTCTTCGCCTTCTGCCCTACCATGACAGCCTCCTACTTCATTGAAACAGGTTAAGTAGTTGTTCTCTTCCCTCGCCCACCCCCACTCCATTTATTGCTCTCTTCCATCTGACAAAATTTGTTTTTACACCAAATATCCTATTTGGACATCATGGGAGGAATCAAAGATAATGCTTTGCTATTGGACTCTCTGGGTCCAGTTTTGGTCTGTCTATCTGTGAAATATTCATTGTTCTAGTACCGTATGGACCCTCTCCCTCCTGTATTTACAGTACATGGCTGATTGCATCAGTGCACTTCCTAACATTGTTCCAGACTGAAAAATATCACAAGATTTGCCATGTCTATCTTTTCCATTTCTAGACTGCCAAGCAAAATCTATAATCTAGGTACTAATTCTTAAAGCACACCAATTACACATCTTCCCCATCTACAAGAACATAAAGCAAGAAAATAGGAACAGGGGTTGGCCACGACACCTCTCCAGCCTGCCATATCAAGGGAGCATGTTTTCCAACTGTTTCTAATGCAGTTGCACTCCACGAGGGTGGGTTCCAAGATGTAACCTACAAATATCCATTGAAACAAACATTTTGATTTTTTCGCTGTACACCAGTCACAACATGTTAACGGGCCCAACTTGGCCATGTAGACCAAGATGCCCCATCTACATTAGTCCCACCCACCTGTGTTTGACCGTTATCCCTCTAAACCGTTTCTATTTTAAATCTATGCCCTCTGGTTCTCGATTCCCCTTGGTGGACACAAAATGCCGGAGTAACTCAGCAGGACAAGCAGCATCTCTGGAGAGAAGGAATGGGTGACGTTTCGGGTTGAGGCCCATCTTCAGACCGCCCCGACCTCTTGATTCCCCTACTCCGGGTAAAATAAACTGTATCTATTCCCCTCATGATCTTGTCTATTATACACCTCTAAGATCACCATTTATCCTTCTGCATTCCAAGGAATGGTCCTAGCCTGCCTAACCTGTCCCTATTGCTCAGGACCGCAAGTCCTGGCAACATCCTCAAGTCCTCTCTGCACTCTTGCTAGCTTAAAATCATTGTCAATATCACTCATCTTTTGTTACTCATGTTAACTTCAACAAACTTTAAGCAGCAAATGCAGCGATTTGGCATCTAAACTCCACCCACATTCAACATTACAAGATACATAAATTTCTTCCTGAACGTAAAATTCTTTGATTCAGCCTCAATTTACCAACGATGGCTGCGTCGCCAACGGTCTGTCCTCGTCTTTTTCCTTCTTTGTGTTTTTAGTTTGTTGTAAAATGTATGTTTTAGTTTATCTTTGGTTTTTGTATTTGCGGGAGGCAGGTGGGAGAAACCTTTCTTATCTCTTTCCTCGACAGAGATGCAAATTTTTCCGTGTTGTATCTCCGTCTACACTGCGTCCTAACATTATGAAGTTGGCGGCCTCTTGTTTGGGATTTCTGGAGCTCCAAAACCCTGGAGCCTGCAGATTTTAACATCTTGGAGTGGGCAATCCCTTTGCCAGGAGTCGGCCTTTGGTACTCCAACCTGTGGGAGCTGCGGATTTTTAACATCGTGAAGCTCACGTTTCCTGGTTAGGGACCGACTTCGGGGATTCCAAGCTGCAGGAGTTTCGACTGCCCCGACGTGGGAGTTCGATCGTCAGCTGTGGATGGTTAGACTCCCCCGACAGCAGGAGGAAAGGAGGAATGAAGACAAGACTTTATTGCCTACCATCACAGTGGGGAATGTGGGTGAGCCACTGTGGTGGATGCTTATGTCGAATTTTTATGTAGTTGTGTGTCTTTTTTAGTATGACTGTATGGCAAATTCCTCGTACGTTGCAAAACATGGTTAATAAATTACGATTATGATGATTTATGCCATTTTAAAATCAATTTTTGACTCGGCAATCTCCATTTCCTCACATTCGTTAGGTTAAAAGTACAAACTGAAATACTTACCAAGAATACAGGAAGTTGAAATTTATCATTCAGAATTACAGCTTGAACACTGCAGGATCCACAGAGTTTAGCCACGATGTGGTCATGGCTAAAAAAATTTGCATGAAAGATAAAGAGTAGAATCCCAGTTCCTGGAGAAAAATAGTGCTTCATTAGTTGAACTTGCATACACGCAAAGCTGCTGCAATTTAAATAGTCAGTCATACAGCAGTAAAATACGCTCTTCAGCCCAACTTGTCCATGCCGAACAAGATGCCCCATCTACGCTAGTCCCATTTGCCTGCATTTGTCCAATATCGATCTAAATCTTTCCTGACAAGTACATGCCCAAGTGTTTTAAACTTTGTAGCTCAACTACCTCTTTTGGCGGCTCATTCCATATACCCATCCCCCTCGGAGTGAAAAAGTTTCCCCTCAGGTTCCTATGTCCTCTGATCCTTGATTTCCCTATCATGGGTAAAAGATTGTTTCACCGTATCAGTTCACCTCATGATTTTATACACCTTTATAAGATCACCACTTTGCTCCTGATTGAAGTCCTAAATATAGACTCCATCCAAGGAGCCCGACAAGTCTTTCCAGGTGAGGCAGAGGTTCACTTGCACCACCAAACTCATCTACTGTATCTGTTGTTCCAGGTGTCAACTCCTGTACATCGGCGAGACCAAGCGCAGGCTCGGCAATCATTTCGCTGAACACCTCCGCTCAGTCCGTCTTAACCTTCCTGATCTCCCAGTTACTCAGCACTTTACTCCCCCTCCCATTCCCAATCTGGCCTTTCTGTTCTGGGCCTCCTCCATTGTCAGAGTGAGGCCCAGCGCAAATTGGAGGAACACAACCTCATATTTCACTTGGGTAGCTTACACCCCAGCGGTATGAACATTGACTTATCCAACTTAAAATAGCCCTTGCTTTCCCTCTCTCTCCATCCCCTCCCACTTCTCCCACCAGTTTTACTGTCTCCAACTACATCCTATCTCTGTCCTGCCCACTCCCCTGACATCAATCTGAAGAATAGTCTCGACCCGAAACGTCACCCATTCCAGAGATGCTGCCTGTCCCACTGAGTTATTCCAGACATTTTGTGCCTACATCCTAAATATTGTCTCTGTTGCTTATAAAAAGGTGACCGTCCAAAAATGCAATTTGCATAAGAGCTAATATTAAATCAAAACTACTCAATTTAATATTTTGATAAAGTTCACTACTTAAAACCACACAACACACAATGGGTTAGGTAAACCAACTCAAGCTTTACTGATCATCAGCCAGTGGGAATGTCGGGGATACATCAGTTAAGTAAGCAACAGACACTTGACTCTCCCAAGCCAACACTCCAATGAACAAAGGCTCGCAGAGTGTTTTTATACTGTGTGAGTCATGTGACCACATTGCAAAGGCATTAGTCATGGTCCCAATATACAGCAGTTCAGGACAAGTTTGGGTTTGTCTTTCTTATCAGTTGGTACCTTCCCTTTGGAGAAAGCCTGCTTAAGAAGAAATACAAAGCTACAACCTATAGTCAAGTAAAGCATCATGTATCTATTATATATTTAAAGCACTTAGCCCTTTCAATTTAGCATTAAAAGGGAAGGACAAAATATGAAGGTCAGTAAATGGGCAAGGAGGACCAGCTACACAGCTAAGGCTAATTAAGGATTTATTTAAAATAAAGGTTCCCCTTATGAAACAAGAAGCCCTTTCTTTAATGTGGGGAAAATTTAATTAAGGATCATTCAAAAATCTTCATGTCATTCTTGCGCACACTAACTTAATGACAGGTAATTGAAAGTAATGAAAATACTGACCACACAGTGGTGAGGCCTTTACTATGGAGAAGTAGCTGGCACAGAGGCCTACAAATATAACATCTTTTAAATTTGTTTAGGCTAAGATTTGCTGTCAATCCCCTCAAGTGTTGGCTTTTTAGGATTTGGATCCAGTGATAAGAATCAGTTGTGATTGGGTTTGTTAATGTGCCATTAAACCAATTTGCAGTTATTTATTTTCCCCAAATGATCTCTCAAACTACATGCATTATGACATTCAAATTGTCATGCCCAAAAGGTTACAGACCAAATCTAAGTAAATGGGACTATTATATCTTTGTGATACCTAAATATCTATTGATCTCAAATATACTCAGATGAATAGCTACCCTCTTTATGTAATTCAAGAGTAATACAAACTACTCTATTAAACCCTGTAAAAGAAAATACCGCACGTTTCAATGAAATGACCATGCTTTTAATAACCTTCAGGGAGTACAGTCCCAAACTGTTCAAACTTTCCTCAAACAATCAATCTGGTGAATCTTAGTTTTTGTTTTTGCATTCTTAACAACATGTTTCAGATTTTTGGTTTGACACATTTGTGCTCAATTTAGTAGGAATATATTTATTTTTAATTGGCTAAATTAAATACATTCTCTAGCTGATGTGTTAGTTGGCATCGTTCCAAACACTGTTTACAAAGATGTCACAGAAGATTGACATACCTTCAACTGAACTGTGCTGAGGTTTGTAGTTGAAGTCCAAAGCAAAGTCTGGTCCTTCGCAAAGTCTATGACAAGCTACAGGAAACACGGGTTCTAGCAATGACAGACGTGCTTCAAAGTAATCCCTAATTGTCTCATCTGCCACTCTGGATATGCTAGTTAGAAAATTAAATTGCACAGCATGAGAAATTTTTCAGTCAAATTTTGAAAATGTTTTGGAACAAATTGTACATTCCCAAACCCTAAAACATATTAGAAGAAGTCTGTCTTGTAATATGCAATGATGCCACATTGGCCTAACCCCAGCAAGGTTTCATCATGGCAATGGCAGCCTGGGAAAGGCCAAGGCAGAAATCAAATGGGAGGACAAACTATCTGGATTGCACCACCCTGTTGGCTGGAATGAAAGGGAACTATGAAATGTTGTAAACGTAACTAAAAAATAATGCAATGCTATTGAAAACCCAACGAGAGAAAGATTTTAATCATTTGAAATACAAAGAATTCAAAGTAGGCAGTGATGGAGCAGAGAAAGTGAAAAGGAACTTTGTGCTGCAAAAATAATGAGGTTGTTGTGAAAAAGGACATAAATGTCAGACTTTGTAAAATATGACTGTGACAACTAAAACAATAACAAAGACACCTGTTTTCCCAGTGGCACTGCATGGATATGAAAATGGATTTCACGGGAGGAGTAACGATTTATTTTAAATATGGTGTTAGGGATTAGTTTTTAAAGAATTACGGACAACAAGGGAACCACTTGGTCTTGAACAAATAAATCTCCAGTTTTCTTCAGACTGTGATATTCAAGTGTAAACTAATATATGAACGCATCTTGGAAGACATCATGCTACCGGTAAAGTGGAAAGAGAGAATTGAGGAAGGCAGAGATCAAAGTGAATGGATGAGGTATTGGAAGTCATTAGGAATTTCCAGCAGCAGCTTTCAGATGTAGTTGGTGTAAGGTATCGTGCAGAAGAATACTATTGGATTAACGGGTTAACAAGTACTCAGCAAATAAACTGATATTTCAAATTCAAATTGAGAGCCTTCCTCAGACTCATGGGGAAGAGGTAGAAAGGTGAGGGGGAACTGCGGGGTAAGAGTTAACAAGTGAGAGATGGATCTTGCTGCGGAGGTCAGGTGGGGGGAGGAGGATGGAGATGACTGGAGATGATAAATGGAGAAGACAAGAGTGCAGACAGTGCAGTCTGATATGGAAAGAAGGTGAGGAGCAGTGGGGTGAGGGGAAGGGGTGTGGTTGAGGAGGAAAAAAATGGCAGACCCAGTGTAGGAAGGGGTGGGAGATGAGCGAATGGAAAATGAAGGGAAGGGAACAGGTGACAAAGTTAGGTGAGTGCTCTTTCTTTCCACTACCCCTGCCCAAACCTGTCTCCCTCTCTGTCAGACACAAAATGTTGCATGTTCAGTTCACTTCGCAGATAATGCCCGAGTTCATTCAGATGTTTGTTTTTTTTACACACACACACAGCGCTGGAATTAATGACCGACAGAGGTCTGAGCTGTATCATGATTGCTACAGGAACTGTACAGTTAACGTTTCAGCTAGCCTTTTGATTTGAGCTAATTAAAAACACTAATCGCGGCTATTCATATTTCTCGAGAAGCTTAAGATACACGCTGGCTGTTCCCCTCAATTTAAGTAATGTTAAATGTCTGCCGAGCTTCACAGTCGTGTTTCTCTGGCTTATTAAAAGTTCTCTGCATTCCTTCTCCCCTAATGTTAAATGTCTGCCGAGCTTCACAGTCATGTTTCTCTGGCTTATTAAAAGTTCTCTGCATTCCTTCTCCCCTTTTTTAAAGGAGTGTGTGTGTGTGCGCATCTTCCACGCTGACAGTGGCCATTCCAGTTGCCAGTTTTTCAGGCGACTGCCGGTAACTTGACAGTCCGCTGAGAAATGACCTAAGTGGGACAGGCCCACAAGGATTGAAGATTAAGTTTAATCTAACTGAAAATTATAGTGGGTAAACTAATTAAATATTTAAGAGTATTTTGGAATTACACAAAAGAAATTTACGTATGAGTTATTTGTTTGGACTACAAAAATTGGCATTTGATCCTTTTTTTGCAACTGTCAACCAAAACAATCTTAAATGGTTACAATGCAATTTTGCTGGTAATCAACTTACGTTTCCACATGATTCTTTAGCAGGTCATACACTAGTATGTTGTTGCTCTGTTTAGCATAGTATAGAGCACTGTTCTGATGTTTAGAAAGGATGCCGCAATCTGCTCCATATTCTAGGAGAAGTCTTACTATGTCAGCATTTCCTCGCTTACAAGCCTGCAAAAAGCAAAACAAATATTCTTTTACATTCGCTTGACTTTCATTCTTTGTTCAATACCTTCTCTTATTCCTTGTTTACATATTGCCTCTACATAATATTTTATTGTACAAAGTACAGTCTCAGCTTGAAAGCCGGGGATGAC
Organism: Raja brachyura; assembly: GCA_963514005.1. Next base: position 66,328,393 of record OY740786.1, read on the forward strand.
AGATTTTCAGCTTCTCTGTTGAATCTACTGCCTACTGAATAACACAAAGAAGACAGGTAATCAACTACCTTACCACCAAAAACAAAACAACTTCCCTCCACTGTTATGTTTTTGTCATATACACATGTACACAGAGGTACAGGTACAAAGAAAAATCTTGCTTGCAGCAGTGTTACAAGCACAGACTTGGATAAACACACAATAATATATTATACAGTGCCCTCCATAATGTTTGGTCCCATCATTTATTTAGTTGCCTCTGTACCCATAATTTGAGTTTTGTAATAGAAAAAAAATTACATGTGGTTAAAGTGCACATTGTCAGATTTTATTAAAGGGTATTTTTCTACTTTTTGGTTTCACCGTGTAGAAATTACAGCAGTGTTTATACACAGTCTCCCCATTTCAGGGCACCATAATGTTTGGGCCACATGGCTTCACAGGCATTTGTAATTGCTCAGGTTTATTTAAATGCCTCCTTAATGCAGGTATAAGAGAGCTCTCAGCACCTAATCTTTCTTCCAGTCTTTCCATCACCTTTGGAAACTTTTATTACCGTTTATCAACATGAGGATCAAAGTTGTACCAATGAGAGTCAAAGAAGCCATTATGAGACTGAGAAACAAGAATAAAACTGTCAGAGACATCAGCCAAACCGTCAGCTTACCAAAATCAACTGTTTGGAACATCATTAAGAAGAGAGCACTGGTGAGCTTACTAATTGCATAGGGATTGGCAGGCCAAGGAAGACCTCCACAGCTGATGACAGAAGAATTCTCTCTAGTAAATCCAAAGGGTTTCTACATCTATATTAATAGCAAAAGGATAACGAGGGATAAAATTGGACCATTAGAGAGCCAAAATGGACAGCTATCTGCAGAGCCAAAAGAGATGGGGGAGATATTGAACAATTTCTTTTCTTCGGTATTCACCAAGGAGAAGGATATTGAACTCTGTGAGGTAAGGGGAAAAAGTAGAGTAGCTATGGAAACTATGAGATTCAAAGAGGAGGAAGTACTGACACTTTTGAAAAATATAAAAGTGGATAAGTCTCCAGGTCCTGACAGGATAGTCCCTAGGACATTGAGGGAAGTTGGGGTAGAAATAGCAGGGGCTAGGACAGAAATATTTCAAATGTCATTAGAAACTGGAATAGTGCCGGAGGATTGGCGTACTGCGCATGTTGTTCCATTGTTTAAAAAGGGTTCAAAGAATAAACCTAGCAATTATAGACCTGTTAGTTTGACGTCAGTGGTGGGCAAATTAATGGAAAGGATACTTAGAGATAATATATATAAGCACCTGGATAAACAGGGTCTGATCAAGAACAGTCAACATGGATTTGTGCCTGGAAGGTCATGTTTGACAAACCTTCTTGAATTTTTTGAAGAGGTTACTAGGGAAATTGATGAAGGTAAAGCAGTGGATGTTGTCTATATGGATTTCAGTAAGGCCTTTGACAAGGTTCCCCATGGAAGGTTGGTTAAGAAGGTTCAATCTTTGGGTGTTAATGGCGGAGTAGCAAGATGGATTCAACAGTGGATGAATGGGAGATGCCAGAGAGTAATGGTGGATGGCTGTTTGTCAGGGTGGAAGCCGGTGACCAGTGGGGCGCCTCAGGGATCTGTGTTGGGTCCACTGTTGTTTGTCATGTACATCAATGATCTAGATGATGGGGTGGAAAACTGGATAAGTAAGTATGCAGATGATACTAAGATAGGTGGTGCTGTGGATAATGAAGTAGATTTTCAAAGTCTACAGGGAGATTTGGGACATTTGGAAGAGTGGGCTGAAAGATGGCAGATGGAGTTTAATGCTGATAAGTGTGAGATGCGACATCTTGGCAGGACAACTCAAAATAGGACATACATGGTAGGGAATTGAGGAATGCTGTGGAACAGTGGGATCTAGGAATAACTGTGCGTAGTTCCCTGAAGGTGGAATCGCATGTAGATAGGGTGGTAAAGAAAACTTTTGGTGTGCTGGCCTTTATAAATCAGAGCATTGAATATAGGAGTAGGGAAGTAATGTTAAAATTGTACAAGGCATTGGTAAGACCAATTCTGGAGTATGGTGTACAATTTTGGTTGCCTAATTATAGGAAGGATGTCAACAAAATAGAGAGAGTACAGAGGAGATTTACTAGAATGTTGCATGGGTTCCAGCAACTAAGTTACAGAGAAAGGTTGAACAAGTTATGTCTTTATTCTTTGAAGCGCAGAAGGTTAAGGGGGGACTTGATTGAGGTCTTTAAAATGATGAAAGGGATAGGCAGAGTTGACGTGGATAAGCTTTTCCCATTGAGGGTAGGGAAGATTCAAACAAGAGGGCATGACATGAGAATTAAGGGACAGAAGTTTAGGGGTAACATGAGGGGGAAATTCTTTACTCAGAGAGTGGTGGCTGTGTGGAATGATCTTCCAGCAGAAGTGATGGAGGCAGGATCGATTTTAACATTTAAAAGTAAAGTGGATGGGTATATGGACGGGAAGGGAATGGAGGGGTATGTTCTGAGTGCAGGTAGATGGGACTAGGGGAAAATAAATGGTCGGCACGGACTGGAAGGGCCGAGAAGGCCTGTTTCCGTGCTGTAATTGTTATATGGTTATATTATATGGTTATAATAAAGAAAAATCCCCAAACACCCATCCGACAGATCAGAAACACTCTTCAGGAATCAGGTGTGGATTTGTCAATGACCACTGTCCGCAGAAGACTTCATGAATAGAAATACAGAGGCTACACTGCAAGATGCAAACCACTGGTTAGCCGCAAAAATAGGATGGCCAGGTTACACTTTGCCAAGAAGTACTTAAAAGAGTAACCACAGTTCTGGAAAAAGGTCTTGTGGACAGATGAGACGAAGATTAACTTATATCAGAGTGATGGCAAGAACAAAGTATGGAGGAGAGGAGGAACTGCCCAAGATCCAAACCCTACCACCTCATCTGTGAAAAACGGGGGTGGGGGTGTTATGGTCTGGGCTGCTGAAGGAACTGGCTCACTTATCTTCATTGATGTTACAACTGCTGATGGCAGTAGCATAATGAATCCTGAAGTGTATAGACACATCCTATCTGCTCAAGTTCAAACAAATGCCTCAAAGCTCATTGGTCGGTGGTTAATTCTACAGCAAGACAATGATCCCAAACATACTGCTAAAGTAACAAAGGAGTTTTTCAAAGCTAAATAATGGTAAATTCTTGAGTGGGCAAGTTAATCTCCCAATCTGAACCCAATTGAGCATGCCTTTTATATGCTGAAGAGAAAACTGAAGGGGCTAGCCCCCAAAACAAGCATAACCTAAAGATAGCTGCAATACAGGCCTGGCAGAGCATCACCAGAGAAGACATCCATCAACTGGTGATGTCCATGAATTTTTTCTATTACAAATCTCAAATTGTGGAGTACAGGGGCAAATAAACAAATGATGGGTCTTTGTCCCAAAAGAAAGAAAAAACAAGACATTAGATTAAAAAGGTGCAAAAGGTGGTCTGTAGGATAGTTATGCAGGTTGGTTCAAGAACATGACATTTGTAGGAAAGTAGTAATTTCTGAACTGAATAAATAGTATTCAAAATCGTCAACCTACACTGTATAACTGGCATCTACAAGAAATCCATTTGTTGCTAATAAAATCCATTTTGTCTCTGGTCACCTTGCCAGCCTCCTAATTTTTACCAATACCTGCTGTCAAACTGACCCAAGCCACCACCCATAACTAAAGATCCCTTTAAGATTGCACTGGAGAGTGGCACCATTTTACATGAAACTCCTCTTAAAACAATCTGTTACGATCGTTTCTCTCTATAATCTATCCATTCAAGTGCTGAGAAAGTCATTAGAACTAGCACTGGAAGTCTCCTGTCAATCATTGCCAACATAAAGCAGTTTTTAGAACTACTGATCTTTATCAGACTCATGACATGGGCACCGTTGTGAGTATGAACAAACCACAGAAGTGTGGCAGTTGTGGGGAGAAGGGGAGGGGTTTCCAGATGCAGTTGAAACAACAGGGGTTCCGGACACCCTACTCAAAAGTGTTAACTCGAGAACAAGTTTGATGAACTGAGCAAAGCTGCAGTATCAAATGGAGATCATGTATTATTTGTTTTACTTGAACAATGGTTCATTCCTGACTCCTCATCTTTTCTCTGTTTATTGTATGGAATATACAGAATCCTTAGGCGAGGTGAAAAGTGGCAGTGTCTGCTTTATGCCCAATTCTGTTCCTCTGACTTGGAATACCCGATCATAAAATGCTGTCCTGTTACCTACCGAGGGAATTCACCAAACTATCTTGTTAGCTGTTTGCATACCACCCCAAGCAATTGCCAAGATAACACTGTTATCTTGAACACGAATTATACTGTTGTCAACTCTCTTGAAACACCAAATCTTGACACCCCATTCATTATCACCAGCAACTACAATCAAGTATACTTCTCTTAAAAATAGAGCAAGGGATATGGGGAGAAGGCAGGAATGGGGTACTGATTGGGGATGATCAGCCATGATCACATTGAATGGCGGTGCTGGCTCGAAGGGCCGAATGGCCTACTCCTGCACCTATTGTCTATTGAGGAACAAACTCCACAAAATACCATCAACGTATTTTCTGTGTCAAAACACTAGGCCACTGCTACACAACCATTAAATGTGCATATACCGCAAGTCATCACCAGAGACAAAAGATTGTAGGGAACCTTGAGTCATGGTATCCGAACAACCACCTAGCCCTTAAGGTTAGCGAGATGAAAGAGTTGGATGGGAAACACAACCCTGTTCTCCTGGACAGAGCTGCTGTAGAGATTCGTCTGCCAAGCATCTATAGCGTCAGCAATTTAACGTTCACACTGATATGGTGATCAAGAAAACTTGCTGAATCTTCCCGGATGCTGAAGAAAGTAAATAAATGAGGATTCTCTCAAACTTCTACAGACGCCATATAGAAAGTATTCTGACAGGATGCATTCTCCAAACTTCAATTAAATAACTTTGCCTATAATCCATTTCTAAAGCTGCTATCATTAAGGACGTTTTTCTCTACTTTCCCTTGATCACTTCAGTGTTTTCAAATCATCTTGGTCAGATTTCTTAAAAAGAATCGACGAGTATTATGTTACAAAATATTTGCATCATTTACTGCCAGATATGGCAGTTGATCCCACCATCAGGAATTACAGACTGGTATGAATTTGGTATTGATAAAATGCACAGCTTTACATATTCATTTAAACTTGATGTGGTCAATAAAAATTCATGGACAACAGCACTGAAACGTATACCTTCATTAATGCAGTTTCTCCACTGATCTGTTGAGCATTAAGTTGGGAACCTGCCTCCAGAAGAATAGCAACAGTTGTAAGATAATTCTGAGAAGTGAAAAAGAAATAAGTGTTAAGATACTCGAATGATAAATGTATTAATATTGTGTTCCACTAGTTAAGTGTGAACTTGTATTAAATTTTCAGTTATAATAGCATTTAATTATGGACTGTACTGATGTATTATATTCTAGAATAATATATTATTCTATTATTTTAGTTTAGTTTAGAGAATCAGCATGGTAACAGGCCCTACGGCCCACTGAGTCCACACCGATCATCACACTAGTTTTATGTCTTCCACTTTTTCATCCACTCCCGACACACTAGGGGCAATTTATAGAGGCCAATTAACGTACAAACCCACACGTCCTTGGATGTGTGAGGAAAATGAATCACCCTGAGAAAACTCACGCGGTCACAGAGAGAACGTGCAAACTCCACCCAGACAGTACTCAAAGTCAGGATTGAACCAAGGTATCAGGCACTATGTGGCAGCAGCTCTGCAAACTGCACCACCGTACCGTCCTGGATAGTATATCAATTTATGATATTTTAAGATATTTTATGCAGGCAGATCAACTGAGTTTCTGCCATACTTCCATTGACATCGCAGTGATGAATAACGGAAAGCATGAGAAAATTCAAGGCTACAATTTTTAAATTGTGTTCACTACTTTTCTTATAAAAAGTAATCCTGCAGGTAAAATTGTCCCACTTAAAGCCTTGTTGCTAAACAGTGCCTCATAGACCAATAGACCTAGGTGTGATTTCCAGAATGTATGGGGTTATTTGATGGGTCACAGAGCTCAACTGATTTTTGGCACAGGAGAGAGGAAACTGAAGGAGGAAGGTGGAAAGGAACCTTCACAGTCACTACCCTGTGAATCCTACCCAGGAATCACTAACACATTGGCCTTGCATCTTTTCGTCCTCATCTGCAACACCCATTGCATGCAGATACTTACTGCCAATGCGGTCAGAGGTCACATGAGAAATGACAGCGGATTGCCACTACTCATGTAACCAGAATCCTAAGAGAAGGAAATAGTTATAGTTTATGGATTTATTTTCTAATCAATAGGGATTAACATATTTTACAAATAAACACTGTCGAATTTCAAATGTTAGCCTAATTATTTTAATGCATTAATAGGGGAAATTCAAGGAAGGACACCAGAACTTGAATTTTGTTGCTCATTACCTCTGAATATCAAACCAAAATCAGAAGTCCACAATATTACGTGACCTACCTCCAAGAAAACTACAGAAGAAATGCTGTTAAAACTTCTAAATCATCCACTCCTCTTAACCTGTTCCAACACAAACTGCTCAACTAATTTAAAGCATGGGCCATAGGTTTCTGCAAATGTCTTTCTTGTCCCTGCATCTAAAAGTGTTACATTATTAGAGGCCAGCATCACTCAGGAGAAAGCAGTCTGCTTGATTGGCACCTGATCCATCCTAAACATTCAGCATCAGCATGGGGCCAGTGTGCCTTCCTTAAGATGCATTCAGTTATCTGCCAACAGCCCCTCAAGTCCTTCTATCCCTACCATCAAGAAAGATTAGGACAACAAATGTTTGGGAGCATTATCACATGTAGACTCTCCTATAGGACACACTTCAAGCCAGCACTTAAATATTATTGCCTTTCTTTCACCCTTCCTGTATCTAAATACCAGAAATCCTCTACCCAACAGCATTGTAGAAATATGTTCACTGGAAGGACTGCAGCATATTGAGATGGCTCACCAGAACTTCTTAAGGGTAATTAGGAATTAGGAATAAACGTTGCCCACATTCCAAAAAAAACCAATGTCAAAATTCCTTTTCAATATTTGATCAAATCTACTCTTATCTCACACCGCAGCTCTAACTGTTAACATAGTATTAATTGAAGTGTAATTAACAAAACATTAAATTGTCTTAATTTTGGTTCATACACCTACACCGTTGCTTAGGTTAAAACAATATGTACAGGGTTCAGGATTTTCTGGAGACTTATTCAATTGAGATTTACTCAAATTAGCAATTTTACTTGCTTAAATATAAAATGTTGCTGAAATCAGATGCTTGCCTGACAATTCCAAAAAGAATAAATCTGCAACCATATATATCAAAATGTTTAATGGCGATTTCAACTACCATTACCTTTGTTAATGGATAAACATTTAAGAGGCTTTTGGATAGGTACATGAACATGCAGGGAATGGAAGGATATGGCTCACGTACAGGCAGAGAAGATTAATTTAAACTGGTATCATGTTTGGTACAAACATTGTGGGATGAAGGACCTGTTCATGTGCTGCACTGTTCCATATACCAACATAACATATACAAGTCAAAAGATTGCAAACCTGGCAAAATTTTGCGAATTAGTAACAGCTTTTCCAGCTTCCCCCTCCCCGCCCCCACCATTTATTAGGACAAAAAGGAAGAGATGTTCAGCAAAATAAAACTTCAGCAAAAATTAATTTCTTCTACAAAATATAATTCCAGACCAATTTTAATACCCTCACACAGTTAAAAGTCAAGAAAAAACAGGTATGTGCCATCTAATGTCATTAGATGGGTTATAATGGGTGTCTTCAATCTACATATAGATTGGGTGAATCAAATTGGCAGGGGTGCTGAGGAAGAGGATTTTTTGGAATGTATGCGGGATAGTTATCTAAATCAACATGTAGAGGAACCAACGAGAGAGCAGGCTATTTTAGACTGGGTTTTGAGTAATGAGGAAGGGGTAGTTAGCAGTCTTGTTGTACGTGCCCCCTTGGGCAAGAGTGACCATAATATGGTTGAGTTCTTCATTAGTATGGAGAGCGACATTGTTAATTCAGAAACAATGGTTCTGAACTTAAAGAAAGGTAACTTTGAGGGTATGAGACGTGAATTGGCCAAGATTGACTGGCAATTAATTCTAAAAGGGTTGACGGTGGATATGCAATGGAAGACATTTAAAGACTGCATGGATGAACTACAAATATTGTTCATCCCAGTTTGGCAAAAAGAATAAATCAGGGAAGGTAGTGCATCCGTGGATAACAAGGGAAATCAGGGATAGTATCAAAGCAAAGGATGATGCGTACTAAGTAGCCAGAAAAAGCAGCATACCAGAGGACTGGGAGAAATTCAGAGAGCAGCAGAGGAGGACAAAGGGCTTAATTAGGAAAGGAAAAATAGATTAAGAAAGAAAACTGGCAGGGAACATAAAAACTGACTGCAAAAGTTTTTATAGATATGTGAAGAGAAAGAGATTAGTTAAAACAAATGTAGGTCCCTTGCAGTCAGAAACAGGTGAGTTGATCATGGGGAACAGGAATATGGCGGACCAATTGAATAACTACTTTGGTTCAGTCTTCACTAAGGAAGACATAAAGAATCTACCGGAAATAGCAGGGGACCGCGGGTCAAAGGAGGAATTGAATGAAATCCAGGTTAGTCGGGAAGTGATGTTGGGTAAATTGAATAGATTAAAGGCCGATAAATCCCCAGTGCCAGATAGGCTGCATACCAGAGTACTTAAGGAAGTAGCTCCGGAAATAGTGGATGCATTAGTGATAATCTTTCAAAACTCTTTAGATTCTGGAGTAGTTCCTGAGGATTGGGGGGTAGCAAACGTAACCCCTCTTTTTAAGAAGGGAGGGAGAGAGAAAACGGGGAATTACAGACCAGTTAGTCTAACATCGGTAGTGGGTAAACTGCTAGAGTCAGTTATTAAAGATGGGATAGCAGCACATTTGGAAAATGGTGAAATCATTGGACAAAGTCAGCATGGATTTACGAAAGGTCAATCATGTCTGACGAGTCTTGTGGAATTTTTCGAGGATGTAACTAGTAGCGTGGATAAGGGAGAACCAGTGGATGTGGTGTATCTGGACTTCCAGAAGGCTTTCGACAAGGTCCCACATAAGAGATTAGTATACAAACTTAAAGCATTGGGGTTTCAGTATTGATGTGGATAGAGAACTGGCTGGCAAACAGGAAGCAAAGAGTAGGAGTAAACGGGTCCTTTTCAGAATGGCAGGCAGTGACTAGTGGGGTACCGGAAGGCTCAGTGCTGGGACCCCAGCTATTTGCAATATATCTTAATGATCCTGATGAGGGAATAGAAGGCAATATCTCCAAGTTTGCAGATGACACTAAGCTGGGGGGCAGTGTTAGCTGTGAGGAGGATGCTTGGAGACTGCAAGGTGACTTGGATAGGCTAGGTGAGTGGGCAAATGTTTGGCAGATGCAGTATAATGTGGATAAATGTGAGGTTATCCAATTTGGTGACAAAAACAGGAAAGCAGACTATTATCTAAATGGTGGCCGATTAGGAAAAGGGGAGATGCAGCGAGACCTGGGTGTCATGGTACACCAGTCATTGAAAGTAGGCGCAGGTGCAGCAGGCAGTGAAGAAAGCGAATGGTATTAAAGAAGGAACTGCAGATGCTGGAAAATCGAGGGTTATACAAAAAGCTGGAGAAACTCAGCGGGTGCAGCAGCATCTAAGGAGCGAAGGAGATAGCCGACATTTCAGGTCGAGACCCTTCTTCAGACTGGTCAGGGATCAGGGAAATGAGAGATATAGACAGTGATGTGGAGAGATAAAGAACAATGAATGAAAGATATGCAAAAAAGTATTGATGATAAAGGAAACCGGCCATTGTAAGCCGTTTGTAGTGTGAAAATGAGAAGCTAGTGCGACTTGGGTGGGGGGGTGGGGGAGATAGAGAGAGAGAAGGAATGCCAGGGACCGAGGGCTGAGGGAGAGGTGGGAAGGGGAGGAGGCAGCCTGGGTTAACAGAATTGAGAAAATTCAATGTTTAAGCCCAGAGGATGCAGACTCCCCAAGCGGAATATGAGGTGCTGTTCCGCCAACTTGCGGTGTTGCTCACTCTGGCCGTGGAGGAGGCCCAGGACCGAGAGGTCAGATACGGAATGGGAGGGGGAGTTGAAGTGCTAAGCCACCGGGAGGTCAGGTTGGTTATTGCGGACCGAGCGGAGGTGTTCGGCGAAACGATCGCCCAGCCTTCGCAAGTCGCACTAGCTTCTCATTTTCACACTACAAACAGCTTACAATGGCCGGTTTCTTAAGGGGTTGGACAGGCTAGATGCAAGAAGATTGGTCCCGATGTTGGGGAAGTCCAGGACAAGGGGTCACAGCTTAAGGATAAGGGGGAAATCCTTTAAGACTGAGATGAGAAAGACTTTTTTCACAGAGAGTGGTGAGTCTCTGGAACTCTCTGCCACAGTGGGTAGTTGAGGCCAGTTCATTGGCTATATTTAAGAGGGAGTTAGATGTGGCCCTTGTGGCTAAGGAGATCATAGGGTATGGAGAGAAGGCAGGTACGGGATACTGAGTTGGATGATCAGCCAGGATCATATTGAATGGCGGTGCAGGCTCGAAGGGCCGAATGGCCTACTGCTGCATCTAATTTCTATGTTTCTATGTTTCGAAACAATTGTATGATTAATTATTAACCTTAATGGCAAACAAACCTTTTCAGCTGCATGCATCAATGCAGTTGTACCATTTTTTTGTCGAGAACTAATCTTTGCTCCTTTCTTGATGAGCAATCTAAGGATATCATCCTGTCCTCCAGCAGCTGCAAACATGATGAGATTCATTCCACTAGGGTCCTATAACAGAAATAGGATGTTAAAATGTTTGAAAACTGCAGACTGGTTACCAAAGGAAGAACATTCATTCCCCCAGCTTTGGGGCATGTGGATTGGCTCATATCCTATTTTCTTCTTTAACAGGAGAAGGGTCAAAATCAAATACTATTTTTTAGCTCCATATGTTGTTGAACTGACCCAAAGATAGCAATAATTAAAGTTACACTGGCGTTGAAACAATTTATCAAAAATAGGGGAAGATATATTTATATGGTTCTGTCCAAGCCTTAGAACCCTTGAAGTACAGAGCTGAAGCCTTTATTGAAGTAAATAAATAAAAGGGGGCGGGGCGGAAATTGAATGGGTAAAAAGATTCACAACAGGAACACATATTTATGAGGATTCTATGTGGAAAGGAATGTTACATGAATAGGGAAGAATAAGGCAAAGAGAGGCCAAATAGTTTGGAAGGAGTTTTGAATTGAAACATTGGTGGTCTGCCATTCAAATGAGGGCTAGTAAGCATATGGCAATGGAGGATTAGACTTTGGCTTAGGTTAGGATTCAGGGAGTATTGTTTTGTCTGGGGTTATAGCAAGGGAAAAGCAGAAATCAACTAGTGCATCACTGCATCAATTTAAAACCAGGCATAACACGCAAGGGTGTGTGAATAACTCAGGGGGACGGGGGTGTGAATAACCCGTGGGAGGGAATGGGGAGTGTGAATAACCCATGGGGGAAAGGGGGCAGGGGGTGTAAATAACCTGGGGGGGGGGGGGGAAGAGGGCAGGGGGTGTGGCAATCGGCAGCTTGAGAGACCATTGTGATTATCATTACTAGGGGGGGGGGGAGACGGAGGCACCGAGAGGGAGACACGGAGCCACACAGGCAGGGACACGGGAGAGGGAGCCGGAGGCGCGGAGAGGGAGCCGGAGGCGCGGAGAGGGGGGGAGGCGGAGGCGCGCGGGGGGGGAGGCGGAGGCGCGCGGGGGGGGAGGCGGAGGCGGAGGCGCGCACGGGGGGGGGGGGGGGGGGGGGAGACGGAGGCACCGAGAGGGAGACACGGAGCCACACAGGCAGGGACACGGGAGAGGGAGCCGGAGGCGCGGAGAGGGAGCCGGAGGCGCGGAGAGGGGGGGAGGCGGAGGCGCGCGGGGGGGGAGGCGGAGGCGCGCACGGGGGGGGGGGGGGGAGGCGCGCGCAGGGGGGGGTCGCGGAGGCGCGCGCAGGGGGGGTCGCGGAGGCGCGCGCAGGGGGGGTCGCGGAGGCGCGCGCAGGGGGGGTCGCGGAGGCGCGCAGGGGGGGTCGCGGAGGCGCGCAGGGGGGGTCGCGGAGGCGCACAGAGGGGGTCGCGGAGGCGCACAGAGGGGGTCGCGGAGGCGCACAGAGGGGGTCACGGAGGCGCACAGAGGGGGTCACGGAGGCGCACAGAGGGGGTCACGGAGGCGCACAGAGGGGGTCACGGAGGCGCACAGAGGGGGTCACGGAGGCGCACAGAGGGGGTCACGGAGGCGCACAGAGGGGGTCACGGAGGCGCACAGAGGGGGTCACGGAGGCGCACAGAGGGGGTCACGGAGGCGCACAGAGGGGGTCACGGAGGCGCACAGAGGGGGTCACGGAGGCGCACAGAGGGGGTCACGGAGGCGCACAGAGGGGGTCACGGAGGCGCACAGAGGGGGTCACGGAGGCGCACAGAGGGGGTCACGGAGGCGCACAGAGGGGGTCACGGAGGCGCACAGAGGGGGTCACGGAGGCGCACAGAGGGGGTCACGGAGGCGCACAGAGGGGGTCACGGAGGCGCACAGAGGGGGTCACGGAGGCGCACAGAGGGGGTCACGGAGGCGCACAGAGGGGGTCACGGAGGCGCACAGGGGGGTCACGGAGGCGCACAGAGGGGGTCACGGAGGCGCACAGAGGGGGTCACGGAGGCGCACAGAGGGGGTCACGGAGGCGCACAGAGGGGGTCACGGAGGCGCACAGAGGGGGTCACGGAGGCGCACAGAGGGGGTCACGGAGGCGCACAGAGGGGGTCACGGAGGCGCACAGAGGGGGTCACGGAGGCGCACAGAGGGGGTCACGGAGGCGCACAGAGGGGGTCACGGAGGCGCACAGAGGGGGTCACGGAGGCGCACAGAGGGGGTCACGGAGGCGCACAGAGGGGGTCACGGAGGCGCACAGAGGGGGTCACGGAGGCGCACAGAGGGGGTCACGGAGGCGCACAGAGGGGGTCACGGAGGCGCACAGAGGGGGTCACGGAGGCGCACAGAGGGGGTCACGGAGGCGCACAGAGGGGGTCACGGAGGCGCACAGAGGGGGTCACGGAGGCGCACAGAGGGGGTCACGGAGGCGCACAGAGGGGGTCACGGAGGCGCACAGAGGGGGTCACGGAGGCGCACAGAGGGGGTCACGGAGGCGCACAGAGGGGGTCACGGAGGCGCACAGAGGGGGTCACGGAGGCGCACAGAGGGGGTCACGGAGGCGCACAGAGGGGGTCACGGAGGCGCACAGAGGGGGTCACGGAGGCGCACAGAGGGGGTCACGGAGGCGCACAGAGGGGGTCACGGAGGCGCACAGAGGGGGTCACGGAGGCGCACAGAGGGGGTCACACAGAGAGGGTGGAGTGGGCGGGCGGGTGCGGGGCGGGATTGAAATTGCGATGACAGCGTCCGGCCTTTACCCCGCCCGCCCGTCACCGTATCTCTTCTCTCGATCTGCAGAGCAATTTGAGAACTGGGGGGGGGGGGGGGGGGAGTGGGCGGGGCGAGGGAGTGCAGCTGTGGGCTTCGCACTCTATGTGTGTGAGTTTTGTGATCAATTTTCCTCAAAATCTGGGGAAATGACCATGGAGTGAATGTGCGAATGTAAAAGTGAAATCGCTAGAGAAATGGAAAAAAATGACGGCGTTTTTGCGTCTGGTTTGAGCGGACTAACAAATCAAATGCAAAAAGCCGTACACCCACACAGAGTTTTATATATATATATATATATATATATATATATATATATAAAATGTAATAAGGATTAAAAGTACCACTATTGCTTATTTAAGTACCTCTTGATCCAGATTATATTCTTCACTCGAATTAAGGGCCAGTTTTACTGTCAGGTAGTTTCCATTTTTCACTGCATCACGCAACACACCTACAGGTTTATAAAAGCAATGCTGATTTTCAATTAGGAGCGATCATTAAACATAAGTTAGATTCTTAAACTGATGCTAGTACACTTGAGCTATCATTCATCATCCCCAATGTAGTACGAATATATTTTAAATAAAATGATCACCTTGTGGTCTACACACCAACATATATTTTGAAATATATATTTCAAGAAATTAAAGAATGAGGACATCTCAGATGGGAAGAAGTGTAGTGGAGATAGTTGTGGGAGCCAGTGGGTTTGTAATAGGCATCTACACCCAAAATGAGATGTTCCATACCAAGACATCTGAGATGTCCTCATTCTTCAGGGAACAGGGGACCCCCTCTTCCATCATAGACAAAACCCTCACACATGTCTCCTCGGTACCCCACAGCTCCCCTCTTGCTCTCCCTAGCCGCAATAGGGACAGTGTCTCCCTAGTCTTTACCTTTCACCCCATCAGCCATCGCATACAACACATAATCATCCGACCTTTTCGCCATCTCTCACCACGAGTCACATCTTCCCATTTGCACCCCTTTCCGCCTTCCGCAGAGACCGTTCCCTCTGCAACTCCTCGGTTAACACTCCTTCTCCCTGGTCTCTCCTCACAGTAACTTGTCTATTGTCTCCCCTGTCCCGGTGGCCGCGGGGGGGGGGGGGGGGGGTTCAGTGGAGGCCCTGGACCCATTACTCTCTCCCTCATCATTCACCCCTCTCCCCCGCCTGCCCTTTGCGGCAATGGTGATCCCGTCTACCCGTCCCCTTGGGTCCGTCTCCTCCGCCCCTGCGGTAACTCACCCTCACGGCCTCCTCGGAGATCTTCTCCACCAGCTCATCGAAATTCGTGGTGCCCACCATGACGAACACCGACTCCAACCCCCACCCCGGCAGCGAACAGGCAGACAACGGGCCAAGCGGCAGCAGTGGGCTGGCGGGGACAGGCTGAGATGTCGGCTGAGCCGGAGTGGGCAGAGGGAGGGAGGGAGAGTTGGGTTGCAGGGTGGCCGAGCAGTTTGCGTGGAGTTTGAGTAACTCACACACACACACAATGAATATAGTTGAAATATTGTGTTGGGGGGACGGATTACATTGGCGGAAAACGGACGAGTGGTGGAATATTGCATTGGGGAATGGGTTGCGTTGGGGGACCAGGCCTCCCGTGTGACAGGGACCTGGGTCCCACTTAGTCTAGTCCACACTACAATTCATAAGCATTGGTAAGTCCCCACCAAAATCCATTCTAAGGTTTCAATATAATCTTTAACATTAATAGAACTTTAATCAATTATCAATCATGAATGACTTCATAAATGTTCATTATATCGATAATATTTAGAAAACACCTTCTAAGATTCCTCTACTTACTATATGATTATCACACTACTCACTGTTGGATATCACTTTTGGTGGAGAAAGTAAATCATCATTTCCATCCAGATGTTTTTGAAAATCTTCCAATGTCATCCAATCAAGCTGCAAGTCCACACCCAATTTAAGCATTTTGCCATCTAAATTCAATAGCAATACAAAATAATAATTACCATCCAAATCACCAATACTTAAGAACTGATATTGAAGATATTTATATCATTTACTAGAAATATTTAAAAAATAATTAAGGGAAATAAAACCTATGCAAAGTAACGTTTTATCAATGAAAAATCACAACCCGAGTAGTTATTGGTAATATTATCGAAGTATTCAATCAAAGTCACAGAAGGATTCTCTAAAATTATACTATACTACATTTACAAAATGGTTGATATTATGTCGCTCCCTGGAAAAAGTTCAGGGCACGCTATAGAAGTGATTTCTGGCATGTAGAATCTTTGTTACTCACACTTGCTTACATGGGCAAAAACAATCAATTATAAAATAACATAGACATAGAACAACTGATAAGGATTTATAACATAATGAATGGGCTGGATCAGATTCCTTAATACTATTAACCCAGTTTGCCAGATAGGGGCTAGAAGTTATGTATTTAAATTGTGTGAGAAAAACAAATCAAGAAACTAAATGTGAGCCAATTTCACAATGTAACAAAGACAAAATTTACTCTGTCAATTAACGCAATAACATTTTTTGTACCTGCATTCTCCTCAGTCTGAGGCATGGTGTCAAGAATCTTATGGGTTTCTTCAACTGCAGTCTGAATTCTTGACTCATTCTCTTTTTTCTTATCTTTTTGCAACAGTTTCTCTTTAGCTCGGTTCTCGTCAATTTTAAGATCATGGGAAACCGCACGTTTATTTTCTCTGTCCTCATGATCAGTAACATCAGAAAGGGGAATGAAAAACTTGTCAAAAAGGCCCTTCATCTCTCGATTATCTATAAAGTAAATGAAAAGAGAAAATATCTACTTCGGATAATTGGGAAGGACCATGAATTCCAGATTTGTTTTCAAAACACAGCTTGCTCTCAATGGAGGGAATCAAAGAATCTTTAGAAAGCATTTCTTCTTCTGAAAATAACTACTGTGTGCAAATAGCAGCATGGTGTGGGATGCATGTTAATATTTTGGCCTACAAACTCCCTCCAAAAAATGTTGGTTTCTCCCTGGCGACTCCTTTGAAATGGTTGAAAATACAATTTCAACTTTGGAGATTTGAACAAAAACTATGCTACCTTTGAGACTTTAAGAAGAATTCTGTCCATTCTGGTCAATGTATACCGGTCCACATTTCCTGTTGCCTGCCAAACCATTTAAGAGCTTTTTGTCTTCCATTGGCAAGATCAGCATTCATGTTAAATGAATGTTCTGACAGAACTTCATCAAGCTAGTATGTTAAATCTAAGTTTTTCTTTCAACAAATGCTGCCCAAGTGCTGCCAATATTTCAATTGCTTAGATGTTCATACAATTTGTTTATTCCTATCCAGGAAGTTCCATTAAGTCATTCTTTAGGAAAGAATAGGCAACTAACATTATGGTATGCACACTGTGGTGTTGCACGTGGAAGCCATCCATAAAAGGAACAGTTTACATTGACTTACTGCAATCCCCACTTTGTTCCTTTCGCCCTTTCTCGATATCCTGCCTCTTATCAGATAGCTCTTTGGCTGCTTCACCTTTCTTTCCCAACTTTTCCCGAGAATAAGGCTGAAAATATAAATAGTAATTTTAGCCAGATAACCATACATTTCAGCTGAAAATGCATAAAGATAACTAAAAATAAACTCAACATGTTCATATGTTCGATATTTACATATTTCAAGCAAAAACAACTGCTGGAGGAACTCAGCAGCTCAGGCAACATCTGTGGAAGGAAATGGCCAGACAAAGCTTTGGGTTGGGACCCTCCTTCAGACAGATGGAGTATAGGGGAAATAGCTAGTTGAAAGAGATGTGGGGTAGGGGTGAGGCAAGAAGTCACGATATGGTGAATGCAGATGAGAGGAGGTCGAGTGGCACATCAGATAGTTAGATATTTCCAAATGAATTCAAATTCTCAAAAAAATAACAATTCAAGTAAAGAAAGATAATGGGTTTTAACTTAAAAACATTCATATTTACTTTATATTCTCAACCAATTTATTTTCATTCTTTATTCTGCAATGTATGTGTTCCTTTCGTTTTCACCTGCTCTACAGCAGAGAAAGATAACTAACTAAAGTCGTGAGATGTTAGATGTGCACTATCATAAAATGGATCATGTTAACCAGCATTTGCATTGAATGCCTATTATTATATTCAAAATACAGATTTCTTCAGAATTTAGCAGTGACACTTAAGATTGCAATAATCTTCAGGAGGAACACTGACTTGGTGAATTCCCTCAACAATTTGTTAATCCGGTTTCCAGCACTTGCAGGCACAGGGAAATGCAGATGCTGGATTTAGTCTGAAGAAGGGTCCCTACCCAAAAAGTCACCTTTCTCCATCACCCAGAGGTGCTTTCTGACTCGCTGAGTTCCTACAGCACTTTGTCCTACACCCAGATTTGCAATCCTATCAAACTACACCTCAGATTGACTGCATTCTATTCTATTCTAGTCATGCCAGTTTGAATAACATGTTACTGTCTATAAATTTATCACACAATGAAAAGTGAACATCAACAGCAGGTTGTTTTATTATTTAATATAATCAAAATTGATATGTCTTTATCAGACATTCCTTCTCATGATAAAACATAAATAACACTAGAAATCAGAAGAAAATGTTTAGCTGCAGAAACATTTGCTATTATTCCATTTCCCATTCCTCACCATCTTACTTGTACTATACTACAGCTGCAGGTACTATTAAGGCCTAATAAGGGCCCCAATTGAATCTATGAACCGTACCAATTTAAAGTTACACAGTACATTTAAATATTAGCTCAGATTTTTTAAAAAGGGAGCTCAAACTTCAAAATCTTTAGGAAGCACATTAGAAAATGATAGGGTAGGCAAAAATGCTAGAGAAACTCAGCGGGTGAGGCAGCATCTAATTAATGGAAAATTAATTCAGTGGGCAAATTAATGGAAAAGATACTTAGAGATAATATATATAAGTATCTGGATAAAGAGGGTCTAATTAGGAACAGTCAACATGGATTTATGCCTGGAAGGTCATGTTTGACTAATCTTCTTGAATTTTTTGAAGAGGTTACTAGGAAAATTGACGAGGGTAAAGCAGTGGATGTTGTCTATATGGACTTCAGTAAGGCCTTTGACAAGGTTCCTCATGGAAGGTTGGTTAAGAAGGTTCAACTGTTTGGTATAAATGCAGGAATAGCAAGATGGATTCAACAGTGGCTGAATGGGAGAAGCCAGAGGGTAATGGTGGATGGCTGTTTGTCGGGTTGGAGGCAGGTGACTAGTGGGTCCTTTGGGATCAGGGATCTGTGTTGGGTCCTTTGTTGTTTGTCATGTACACCAATGATCTGGATGAAGGGGTGGTAAATTGGATTAGTAAGTATGCAGATGATTCCAAGATAGGGGGTGTTGTGGATAATGAAGAGGATTTCCAAAGTCTACAGAGTGATTTAGGCCAGTTGGAAAAATGGGCTGAAAGATGGCAGATGGAGTTTAATGCTGATACATGTGAGGTGCTACACCTTGGCAGGACAAATCAAAATAGGACGTACATGGTAAACGGTAGGGAATTGAAGAATACAGTTGAACAGAGGGATCTTGGAATAACCGTGCATAGTTCCTTGAAGGTGGAATCTCACATAGATAGGGTGGTAAAGAAAGCTTTTGGTATGCTAGCCTTTATAAATCAGAGCATTGAGTATAGAAGCTGGGATGTAATGTTAAAATTGTACAAGGCATTGGTGAGACCAAATCTGGAGTATGGTGTACAATTTTGGTCGCCCAATTATAGGAAGGATGTCAACAAAATAGAGAGGGTACAGAGGCGATTTACTAGAATGTTGCCTGGGTTTCAACAGCTAAGTTACAGAGAGAGGTTGAGTAAGTTAGGTCTTTATTCTCTGGAGCGCAGAAGGTTAAGGGGGGACTTGATAGAGGTCTTTAAAATGATGAGAGGGATAGACAGATTTGATGTGGACAAGCTTTTCCCTTTGAGAATAGGGAAGATTCAAACAAGAGGACATGACTTTAGAATTAAGGGACAGAGGTTTAGGGGTAACATGAGGGGGAACTTCTTTACTCAGAGAGTGGTAGCGGTGTGGAATGAGCTTCCAGTGGAAGTGGTGGCGGCAGGTTCGTTGGTATCATTTAAAAATAAATTGGATAGGCATATGGATGAGAAGGGTATGGAGGGTTATGGTATGAGTGCAGGCAGGTGGGACTAAGGGAAAAAAGTTGTTCGGCACGGACTTGAAGGGCCGAGATGGCCTGTTTCCGTGCTGTAATTGTTATATGGTTATCTATGGAGCGAAGGAAATAAAATTAATATGTAACTTTGGTTTGCAAAATGTATTCTGTTTACTAAAGTTTATAAATGCTTACCTGATTTGTGGTTTTAACTGTTTCCAGCTTCTCCTCGGTATTTATTGCTAAACAGTTTGATTTATTAATTTTCAAATTTTCTCGATTAACTTCAGAATCCAGTCGTAATTTGTCAAAGAGACTAGGCTCAGTGAATAGGGGTTGCTGTCCTGAAGTTGTTACATTGGATTCAGAACCATGAATTACTTTCTCAGTTGCAGATCGAGAATTCTCATTTACATTGTGGATTTTGCTAATTTTTTTCATTATTTTTGCAGAATCTGGTTTAGGAGTGGTACTGTTTTCACCATCCATTGACTTTCTGCCTTTGGCTTCTTGCTGAAGTTTTGGGGCCTTAATTTCATGACTTTTCTGTTTCTTGGCATGACTGGTATTCTCTTTATTTATGTGTTTTTTCTCTGAAAAATCTTCCTTCTGATTTTTTTTTTGTTTCATCTCTTGCTTCACACTGTCCACCTTGTCCCTTTTCTTTTTCTTTCTCTTTAACACAAGTTCAAAGTCATCTTCTTCAGAGCTTTCCAGAGATCGTTTAGATACCGTAATGTTATCTGGCTGGGCCGTATCCTTACATTGATCAAACATTGTGTTTTTTAAATCCAATTTGTCCTGATGTTTGCAATCATCAAGGTTCAATGATGGTTCCAATAAAGAATCATCTTCTGGAGCTGAATTTGGTAGAGACTTATGTGTTTCAGCATGTTTTTTCTTCAATTTCTTGGATTCAGTTAAAGTCCTTTTCTTCACTTTTTCGTCATCCGAGAGATCGCTCAGATGTTTCATCGAGTTGTCTCTTACCTCCTCACTATTTGATCTGACAGATTTCACTTTTTTTTCCATTTTGGGACTGTCAAGTCTCATGTCCAGTTCAAATTTAGTTATCTTCTTCTTTTTGACCTTTGGTGAAGAGATTTCTGGTGCTTCTCCAAAATCATCACCAGATTCATCTTCAAAAATATCTTTATCAAAGTTAAGTTTCTGAAATAATACAATTAAGATAGAATAAATCGAGCTAGTATTGCTAAAAACTTCAATTTTTTTTGACATTCTCTCTAAAAAATATCATAACTTAAGATGTGATTTTTTTTCCCATTCCAATATCCTTTATATCTTTGTTCCATACATTGTTGTTTCTAATCTTACTTCATTTTTATTTCAATATTTAGTGGTTCTTGGGTTTGGAGTCGTCAATTAATTAAGAGTTTTCATTGTGCCCATCTAACTGGTTGGATTGAAGAAAATGTCAATTCAATTTTTAACAAACTGTTTTAGATGAATTAAAGATCAACGCAGAAAAAAAATCATAATTCGATTGTGTTAAACTAATATATCACGTATATCAGAGGGACAATGCTCCTGGGGGACCCGACCTTTTCTCTGTCGGGTCTCCGTTGTCGTTGGGGCCTAGCACCGTGGAGCGTCCTCCAACCGGAACGACCTGTGGGCTCCAGTCACAAAGTCTGCGGACTAGTCACCATCGAAGGGCTGGCCGAGTTCGGAGCGCGGAGAGCTGTGGACGCGTGCTGCTGTGGCCCGACCCCAGGAGCTTCGGAGGCTCCAACCGCAGGCCCGGTGGACGGTAACACCAGGAGCTCGCGGGTCCCTGGTGGGAGACCGCTTTTCGGAGCTTCCGCAACGGCAACTTCTCCCACCCGAGTTGTGGGGTTGAAAATGACCTGGAGCGGGGCCGTACATCGCCCGGCGCAGCCTTAATGGCCGCGGGACATTTACCATCGCCCGCCGGGGGGTTTGACTTTGACATCGGGAGGAGAATGGGGAGTGCAGGGGAGAGATAAGACTTTTGCCTTCCATCACAGTGAGGAGGAGATTCGCTGGGATGGATGCTTGTGTAAATTGTGTTGTGCCTTGGTTCTTTTTCTCAGTTGTATGACTGCAGAAACCAAATTTCATTTGAACTTCAATGAGGTTCAAATGACAACAAATAAATTGTATTGTACTGAACTTCAACCCAAGAGTTTGAATGTTGAATTCTCCAATTTTAGGCAACTTCAAATGGCCCAACCCCCTTTCTTCACCTCCCCCTTCTCTCCCCTGTGTCTCACCTGGACTTGCACCTATTCCCCCACCCCCCCCACATTCCTTCCTCTAGCTTCATAATTCTCAACTATTTAATCCTTTTGTTGCACACCTTCTGTCTTTTCATGTGTAGCCATCTATTACTTACCAGGCTTGAATCAGTTTACAGAAGATCAAGCAGGGCAGAATTATAAACAATTCCTAGCTCATTAAGACCATAAACTCAAACAACAATGAGTCCATCAGAATAGGACTTTCTTCTTTTACAAAACTTGCAGGGCTCATATCAGTTTAGAAATCTTAATTAATGGCAAAAAAAGATCAACTTACACTGAAGCGATTTTAAAATTGCATCATATTACAAACTGCTGCTGAAGGTTCAGAACTTATATGAATAGTATTAGATAAAATGGAAGGAAGTCAAAGATGGTTCTATGCCATAAATCCAAATATTGTGTAATACAATCAAGCAAATTCTCACCTGATTGTCTCTTGCTGGTGACTTTTCTTTTGATTTTTGCTTGAAAACGTGTAGCACTTCTGTGCAGTCCTCCAAATGAGCCTCTGGCTCCCAGGTATCATCGTCAGAAGGATAGCCTTTCCAGTGAACTCTGTACAAAATTTGACCCTGTTGTAATAATTAAAATCATATTTATACATGACCTCTCAAACTATGCAGATAGTATTAGCAGATATAAGAAAAATATTCATTGAAAAGATAGCCACCGTCTCATAATACCAGAATCATACAGGGTCCATTACCCAACTATTTTAAAATAAAATCACGTGACATATTAAATGACATATTGGATAAAGTCCTAAAAATGATACTGGATATACACCCACCATGATGTGTAATGTGAAGTAAGAGGACAAGTCATCTTTTTCCAGGGAGTATTTCCTGGCTCACAAAAGGTATTACATCCAGTTTCAGGATCTCTCTGGGTTACGGAAAACCTAACCTTCATAAATTCGACAATTCGCAAATTCACCCATAAATTTTTTTTAAAGTAGTTTTCAAGATAGGAAAGTTAGCTACAGATATAAAAACATTTTCAAGAATTATCAAATAGGGGTGGATAGCTAATTCAAAAGCCAACCTGTCTTCCAAAAACGAAACTATTTTCATGTAACTTCCCCGCTATAAACAAACAGATAAATTGTCCTTTAAGAACGCAGCTGCTTGTTCACAACATGAGGCCATTTAAGAGACTGTAAACCGAGAAGGCAAATCTCTTATATTGACACTTGTAAAATGTTTTATCAAATATCAATATCCATTGATATTTTAAAGGGCCTGTCCCACTTGGGCAACGTAATCCACGAGTTTGCCCTCAATTTATACTCACAGCATGGCCGACACGTGGTCTTCGTAACTCTCCTTCATGCTCGAGTGGTCTTCGCGTACTCGAGGCCTCAGCTAGGTCGCGGCGTGTTTCCCCAATATGTTAAAAAATGCCCACGAGTAAAAAAAGGTTGCCATGGAAAAAATCTATACTTTTTTTTACTCGTAGATTTAGTCGTAGTAGGTCAACATGTCAGTCAAATGTAATCGAAGGTAGTCATAGATAGTCTCCATCAAAGTGGGCGGGCGCGACTCACGTTGCAGCGGCCCCTACAGCCTGTCTGTCTTTTTTTTTATTTTTTGTCTAGTTAAATGTAGTTGTTCGTGTTTTTTTTTGTATCGTGTTCCTAACTGTGTATGTGTGGGGGGTGGTGGTGGGGGGGGGGAAATTTTACAATCTCTTCCCTGCACGGGAGACCCGACTTTTTTCCCTGTCGGGTCTCCGTTGTCGTTTTGGGCCCAGCACAGCGGAGCGGCCTCCGACCGGGATGAGCTGCGGACTCACCATCGTGGGGCTGGCCGGCCTCGGAGCGTGGGGAGCGGTGGTGGCTCGCCGGTGCAGCCCGACTCCGGGCTCCGGAACTCCGCGTGGGGAGCGGTGGTGGCTCGCCGCTGCGGCCCGACTCCCGACTCCGGGTGGGCTGTGATATCGGGAGCTCGCGGGTCCGGGTGAGAGACCGGTCTCCGGAGCTCCCGCAACACAGCTTCTCCGGCCCGTGTCGCGGGGTTGGAGCGACCCGGAGCGGGGCCGTACATCGCCCGGTGCGGCTTCGGTGTCCGCGGGACATTCCAGCGGGACATTCCAGCGCCCGCCGGGGGCTCCAACGCTGTGACTTTGACTTTGGGCCTAGAGCGGGGCCGTACATCACCCGGCCCGGGCCTGGGACTTGGCACCGCCCGCCTGCAGCTTCGACCTCAGGAGAGAAATGGTGCGGGGGAGAGAGAAGACTTTGCCTTCCATCACAGTGAGGAGGAGATCCACTGTGATGGATGTTTGTGTCAATTGAATTGTTTGTGTGTTTTTTTATGAATTGTTCTGGTTGTAGAAACGGAGTTTCGTTCGAGCCTCTCTGAGGTTCGAATGACAAGCAATAAAATCAAATCAAATCAAATCAAATCATATTTGAAGGGAGGTTGAAGGAGATTGTCTTCACTCTCCACTATTCGGTGTCCAATTTTCCCGAAGTTAATCGTAGCTAATCGAAGCTAGCCTTCAACATAGTCGAAGGAGTTCTTCAACATGTCATTTTCAAAACTCTTCTAAACTCGCCAATTAGGTCGCCCAAGTGGGACAGCCCCTTTAGGTCAGCGAAATGATTAATTGGATATGAGATATTCTGGTTCTGCACTGTTGCAACAAAACCAGGAAAACAATAAACATAGTAGAGTAGAGTCTCGACCCGAAACGTAACCCATTCCTTCTCTCCAGAGATGCTGCCTGAGTTACTCCAGCTTTTTGTGTTTATCTTTAGTTTAAACCAACATCTGCAGTTCCTTCCTACACAAATCATACTATACATGAGTACAAAAAAAATATGGCCCCCGGGCCGAATGCAACCTGAAATCATCCGGCCCGCAGGCGTATTTTCCCCCCGTAATTATTCGACCCGCAGACTTCCGTCATCTCCAGTACATCCCGGACCTGGGGTCGCAGCGTCCAGGCACAGTGACGCAAGGATGCCTGCGTTGGCGGAGCTGCCGAGCTCTGGTTGTACTGCATGCTGCGCAAAGCCTCCGACACGGCCACGCACCTTCTGTGTCGGGATCAGGTTTGTCAATAGGTCGGGGACGAGTAAGTGTGAGTATTTGAGCTTCGCTATCGGGATCGGGGTTGTCAGTAGGCTGGGGACGGGTGAGCGTGAGTATTTGAGCCACCGCCTGCAGGACAGAGCCAAGGCAATGATCCGTAGGTATACCATGTTCGTGAGCGCCTGTAACTTGGCCAATGCTCTGGGTGGCCTCCTCGAAGTGGCGGGATCCACGTGTGCACGTGATTTGATGCCTGCCATCTGGGGCAGGATCCATGTGTATACGTGGTAGATATGGCCAGCCATCTGCTCACAGACATGCCTCCTGGCCCCTATGCAGAACAAGGTTTCCGACCCCTGCATTAGTGCAACAGGTAATGCAAAGATAAAAATACCAAAGTGTAGCAACGTTGCAGTTGCAATGAAAGTATAGCAAAACAATGCTAGGTTTTTAATGAGGTAGGCTGGGAGAGCAGGGCTAGCAGCAGAAATATTGTATGTCTGATGATGACACATAAAAATGCTGCCAACAAATTTAGAATTAACAGCCTAGTAAAATTGAGGAACCGAAGGAAATTAAAGTAACAAAGAATTCAGTGGAACTGAAAAACAATAAATCCCAAGTACCTGCTGATTTATTTTCAGGTTATGAAAGCAATAGCAATAGAGATTGTGGGTACAATGATATTCGTCCTTCAAGACAGTTTTATTAATCACAGGCAGGTGAGAGGCCCTCCATCCTGGACAGCTGCTTAAATCTGCAGTAGTGGAAGATTGCAATTCGGCCAAATGTCAGAAATTTCTCACCTGGGACACTAATGCCTAATCTCAATCTTACATGTTTTGTATTTCATGCCTAATCTCATACTTACATGTTTTCTATTTATCGATATACAGTGCCCTCCATAATGTGTGGGACAAAGACCCATCATTTATTTATTTGTACTGCAAAATTTGAGATTTGTAATAGAAAAAACTTATGTAGTTAAAGTGCACATTGTCAGCTTTTATTAAAGGGTATTTTTATACATTTTGGTGTCACCATGTAGAAATTACAGTCGTGTTTATACATAGTCCCCCCATTTCAGGGCACCATCATGTTTGGGACATGGCTTCAAAGGTGATTGTAATTGCTCAGGTGTGTTTAATTATCTCCTTAATGCAGGTATAAGTGAGCTTTCAGCATCCAGTCTTTCCATCAGTCTTTCCATCACCTTTGGAAACCTTCATTGCTGTTTATCAACACGAGGACCAAAGTTGTGCCAATAAAAGTCAAAGAAGCCATTATGAGACAAGAATAAAACTGTTAGAGACATCAGCCAAACCTTAAGTTCACCAAAATCAACTGTTTGGAACATCATTAAGAAGAACTTAAGAAGCTAACTAATTGCAAAGGGACTGGCAGGCCAAGGACAACCTCCACAGCTGATGACAGAAGAATTCTCTCTGTAATAAAGACAAATCCCAAACACCTGTCTGTTGGATCAGAAACCTTCAGGAGTCAGGTGTGGATTTGTCAATAACTACTGTCTGCAGAAGACTTCATGAACAGAAATACAGAGGCTACACTGCAAGATGCAAACCACTGGTCAGCCGTAAAAATAGGATGGCCAGGTTACAGTTTGCCAAGAAGTACTTAAAAGAGCAACCACAGTTCTGGAAAAAGGTCTTGTGGAAAGGTGAGATAAAGATTAACATATCAGAGTGATGGCAAGAGCAAAGCATGGAGGAGAGAAGGAACTGCCCAAGATCCAAAGCATACAACATCATCTGTGAAACACAGTAGTGGGGGTATTATGCCTGGGCATGTATGGCTGCTGAAGGTACTGGCTGACTTATCTTCATTGATAATACAACTGCTGATGCATGGGTCGAAATTAACGGTTGCCCAGGTGCCAATGGCTACCTAAAGTCCCACCGGGCAACCTAAAAGCCATGTCATTTTGCCTGGCTTGGCAAGCACCCGGTACACCTATCATTCAACTCTGAGCAGGCCCCCTTCTCTATCTCCCTCTTTCTGTCACTCTCTGTCTCCGCCGTCCATCCGTGTCTGGGCCGCCCGGTCTCTGCTCTGAGGCTGCTCCTCATCCGCTGGCACGCCCCGCCGCCTTGCACATGCGCACAACCACGGCCAGCACATCATCGGCCGCCTGCACCGCCACGGCAACTGGTCAGCGCCGGGCACTTTCTCCCTCCCTTTGCATTGTGGGAGATCTGGCCGCCATTGCAGTCTGGTCGCCGCCTCGCCGCGACCGCTGAAACCCAATGCAGAATCACTCACTGGAGTATCTGTTGTGCTGCAGCAAGCAAGAATTTCATTGTCCTATCTGGGACACATGACAATAAAATTCTCTTGGACTTGGACTTAAGCAGAAAAGTGTGCTTGGGGGGAAAAAAGAGCTACCTTAAATTTAGTTGTGTCAGGTTGGATAACTATGGTAGGGTGAAGACTATTCCATGCTTTAATTGTGCGGGGGAACTTCATGGAGCAGCCAGCATCTCTGGATAGAAGAAATTGGATTACTTTTTGGGTAGAGGCGCTTCTTTAGACTCCCTCTGGTTTTAGTGTTTTTAGTTTAATTTAAGGATACAGCGTGGAAACAGGCCCTTCGGCCCACTGAGTCCACGGCGACCACCGAGTTCTATCCCACACATTAGCGACGCAAGTCAAGAATGTTTTATTCTCTCACATCCCAGTTAGAACAATTACATCCTTAATCGCAGCAGCACAACAGAATATGTAAACATAGTACTCTGTAAACAATGTTATAAACTAGAAAAAGTGTGTGTATATGTATGTGCGTGTATATATATATATATATATATATATATATATATATATATATATATATTTGTAGACACACACAATACTTCCCTCCTGGGATTAATAAAGTTTTTCCGTATAGTATCGTGTGTGCAGCAAGGAACTGCAGATGCTGGTTTAAACCGAATATAGACACAAAAAGCTGGAGTAACTGAGCAGGTTAGACAGAATATCTGGATAAAAGGAAAATATTACATTTTGGGTTGAGTCTGAAAAAGGTTCCTGCACACCTTTGGAATGTGGAAGGAAACAAGAGCACCCGGCAAAAAACCCATGCGATCAAAGGGAAAAGGAGCAAACTTCATACAGCTATGGAGCGAAGGAATAGGCGGCGTTTCGGGTTGAGATCCTTCTTGAGATTGATGTCGGGGTTGGGGGGGGGTTAGGGTGAAATTGGAGAAGCCAATGTTCATACTGCTGTGGTGTAAACTACCCAAGCGAAGTATGAGGCGCTGTTCTTCAAATTTGCGGTGGGCCTCACTCTGGCCATGGAGGGCAGAAAGGTGGGATTCGGAAGGGGGGGGGGAGGGGAGGGGAGTTGAAGAGCTGAGCCACCGGGAGATCAGGTTGGTTATTACGAACTGAGTGGAGGTGTTGTGCGAAGCAATCGCCATGCCTGCGTTTGGTCTCACCGAGGGTACACAAAAGGCTGGAGAAACTCAGCAGGTGCAGCAGCATCTAAGGAGCGAAGGAGATGGGTGACGTTTCGGGTCGAGATCCTTCTTCAGACTGGTTAGGGATCAGGGAAACGAGAGGTATAGATGGTGATGTGGAGAGATAAAGAACAATGAATGAAAGATATGCAAAAAAGTATCGATGATAAAGGAAACAGGCCATTGTAAGCTGTTTGTAGTGTGAAAAAGAGAAGTTAGTGCAACTTGGGTGGGGGAGAGATAGAGAGAGAGGAAATGCCAGGGCCCGAGGGCTGAGGGAGAGGTGGGGAGGAGACAGCAAGGGTCAACAGAATTGAGAAAATTCAATGTTCAAGCCCAGAGGATGCAGACTCCCCAAGCGGAATATGAGGTGCTCTTCCTCCAACTTGCGGTGTTGCTCACTCTGGCCGTGGAGGAGGCCCAGGACCGAGAGGTCGGATACGGAATGGGAGGGGGAGTTGAAGTGTTGAGCCACCAGGAGGTCGGGTTGGTTATTGCGGACCGAGCGGAGGTGTTCGGCGAAACAATCGCCAAGCCTCCGGTTGGTCTCACCGATATAGATCAGCTGGCTCACTGAGGTTGATCATACGCTGAATAATTCAACCATATTTTTGTTTGGAAGTGGAAAGAAATAATAGAAATTTTATTTATTGCAACGTGTAAAAAGAGTTGAGATACTGTATTATAATTTTGCTGCATGTCATTGTGGTATATATCATGTCTTGATTGGTGAATATGTTTAGTTTGTGACTTTATTTGAAGCAGAAATAATATGCGAATGCTTCATTGAGCATAATTCCGACTGGTAACTACGCACTTAGTCCGAGCACATCATCGCATGCGTCATGCAAACAGTCTTAAATGACCACCTAAACTGTGATTTTGCAACCTAGCTGACGAGAAAAAGTTAAGTGAGAGCCCTGTGATGGTAGTAGCATAATGAATTCTGAAGTGTTACATCCTATCTGCTCAAGTTCAAACAAATGCCTCTAAACTCATTGTCCGGCAGTTCATTCTACAGCAAGGCATTGATCCCAAACATACTGCTAAAGCAACAAAGGAGTTTTTCAAAGCTAAAAAATGGTCAAATCCTGAGTGGTCAAGTCAATCACACGATCTGAACCCAATTGAGCATGCCTTCTATATTCTGAAAAGAAAACTGATGCTATCCCCCCCAAACATGCATAAGCTAAAGATGGCTGCAATACAGGTCTGGCAGAGCATCACCAGAGAAGACGGCCAGCAACTGGTGATGTCCATAAATCGCAGACTTCAAGTAGTAATTGCATGCAAAGGATATGTAACAAAATACGACTACTTTCATTTACATGACAATGCTGTGTCCCAAACATTATGGTGCCCCGAAATGGGGGAAGACTATGTATAAACACTGCTGTAATTTCTACATGGTGAAACTGTATAAAAATGGCTTTTTATTAAAATCTGACAATTTGCACTTTAACCACATGTGATTTTTTTTTCTATTACAAATCTCAGAATTGCGAGTACAAAATCAAATAAATAAATGAACGGTCTTTGTCCCAAACATTATGGAGGGCACTGTATAACTAAAAGTATCATCTTGTATGTATGTATGTTCCCGAAATACAGCCAAAACGGTGCCTTAATGGTAGCCATACTCACCATTCGCCTGGGGTGTGCAGTAGCAAGTTTGGTTCGATTTTACAAAGTATTTCTCTTTATAACCAATTTATAAATTTACAATCATTCAAAATATTTACCCTCAAAAGAACATTTTTGTTTTTTTTAGCATCAACATCTAAAACATGCAAGATCTTTATTTATTTGTGAACATCATAAATGTGATCACCCCTGAAAAATTGGTTCTAAATTCATCTCCAGTTTTGTTTAGAACGTCTCTGGTGAATATAACTAGGGGATATTTTGGGTCGAGATACTGTGCCTGGAATCCAGGTGAGTTGACATCCCTGGCCATCGGTAGGTCAGCCACCATAACTGAAATCTGTTATAAAGAGTTCAATTAAAACGAGAGTATACTGTATTTGTTTGTGATCAAATGTCATAGATAAAATTAATAGTATTAGCCAATAATTCCAATCAAAACTGGTTAAACGATTATTCCATTAAATAACTGAAAATTCCAATTTTAATGCTTCATTTAGTAACTGACAAACTAACCTGCCACATGCCAATTTTTTTGTTTTTTGCGTATGTGTAGATTACTTCATGATCTTTATTATAATCAATTGTCACCTCAAATACCCAACCCATGCCAACTTCTTCATTCTATATCACAGATAACTTTTTTTCAAAAAAATACTTGTGTCTAATTTATATCAACCACCAGCTCTGGCAAAATTTAGGGCATCTTGGTATATTTACATGAGATATGGAATGTGAGCATTATCAGATGTAAACTGAACAATCTAAAAGTTACATGTTCCCTTGATGGTCCCCAAATAGATCTTTTTTTTAAGCCAAATTCCACTTTTTAGCTCTTATCCCATTTGTGCATATTAAGTTTTGGAAACATTGTTCTCAAAATCACATTAAAGCTTTATTTTAAAACAATAAGACTTTGTAATCTCTGTGTACTCTATTTGCATCTTATCTTTACAATAGTTAAAACTAACTAAGATATTCCTGAACAAATATTTTCAGGCCAGAGTACTGATCTTTGAACTTGTATTTCACCCACGGTTCTCCACAAAACATTTGTATTTCAATTGGACTCCCTTTTCATTCTCTCAGACCATTTGCTCCAGTTTACTTATCCAAACTCAAATTTCCATCATTGAATGCAATTTCTTTTCATTGAGTTTTTATCTTCAGAATTCAATTACTGCCACCAGATAAAAGATCAGAAAAAGCACTTTTATTCCATAATGTTATAATTTAACAACTTTCTCAATTACACTCTTCCCAAATGTGAACTGAGAATTTAATATTACTAACCTTCATAACCTTGTGGAGTAAAATGTTTGGTAAACAAAAAGAGATTGTTACTAACGAATGAATTCATCTATTCTTTCTTCGGAAAAAATCATTATATACGAATTATACACAAATATGAGGAGAAAGGTAAATTAATTTTGGTCTAATAATATGGATTTTAGGCTTAATGATCAATGTTATTCATCTCCCAATGTTCCCAAAGCCCAGGTGTCTCTAGATTTCTGATGCAGGCAATCAGATGTCAGAAGTAAGAAAGGAAAAAGGGCAGAGACCCTTCAGACAACCCAAAATGTCAAAGAAGGAACTGCAGATGCTGGAAAATCGAGGGTTTACACAAAATGCTGAAGAAACTCAGCGGGTGCAGCAGCATCTATCTCCGGAGGGAGGAGGAGAACTTCTTCAAAGTAGGCATACCTTGAGGAGATTTTGCAGTGGAGTAGACAAAGTGTTAAAGAAGGAACTGCAGATTCCGGAGGGAGGAGGAGAACTTCTTCAAAGTAGGCATACCGCGAGGAGATTTTGCAGTGGAGTAGACAAAGTGTTAAAGAAGGAACTGCAGATACTGAGTCTGAAGAAAGGTTTCGGCCCAAAACGTTGCCTATCTCCTTCGACCCAAAATGTCACCTATCCATGTTCTCCAGAGATACTATCTGACTAGCTGAGTTACTCCAGCATTCTGTGTATTATCCAGCATCTGCAATTCTTTGTTTCTACATTGGTCAAGAGAGCACCTGCTCTGTAGAAATGGGAGATGTAGTTGCATTTTCTTGTTCGAAGGTAATCACAAAAAATGTACTCACTGAAGGCAATTACCCAGCACATGTCCATATGATCATAAAAGAGTTATCCAACTTATACTGCACTTACTGGCACTTGGTCCATTACCTTGAAGTTAAATAGTTCTTCATTTTCAACTATTTAAAGTTTAGTCATAGAGCTGTATAGCACCAAAACAGACCTTTCAGCCTAACTCATCTATGCCAACTAAGTGGCGTGATTGAGATAGTCCCACTTGCCTACTACGCCTTGCCATTTTCGCTCCAAACCTTTTGTTTGCAAATGGCTGAACAAATGTATTTTATGTCATAATTGCACCCATCTCTACCACTTCCCCTGGCAATTCATTCATCTATGTGAAAAAGTTGCCCCCAGGTCTATTTATTTTTCCCCTCGCATCTTAAATCTATACTCTCTAGTTTTAGACTTTTCTACCCTGGCAAAAAGACTGTGGCCATCCATTTTATCTATGCTCCTGTTTGTTTTATAAATCATTAAGGTCACCCCTCAATGTCCTACACCAGGGAAAACAGACCCAGCCTATCCATCCCTACTCAAACCTTCCAGACCCAACAACACCCTCATAAATTAGCGATGTTACAAACCCTCCCCCCAGTCAGCGGCGCTGTAGATCTGCCACTGGCTGTGTGTGCAACTCCGGAGCCTTTGAGGGGAAGTGCGGGATTAAAATGCAGGGTTGTATCGCTTGTCGGAGAGGGATTTGCTCGGGCTGCTAGTCGATGAAGAAAAATCGATCGGACTTCTGTTCCCTTTTTTTAAAAAATAAATTGCTGGATTAAAGTAAAAAGCGACTTCTAACGCCCTCAACGTCATGGATTGCAATATCAGGACAAAACAAAAGGTAAGTCGTTTATTCCACGTATAATCTTGCTTCATGGGGTGGCTTTAGTCTAATTTTATGATGTGAAAATGTTATTTAGTCCCCATATGAGTCGGCCATGTCTTGCCTGCTGATATGGGCTTAAAATTCACGGCAACGGCAACGTTCCAATCAATTGCATTCCAGAAACACCCACTCGAAAAATGATTAAAATTCTCTTTTTTTTTTAAGACAACCATGTCATAAGAGCATCTAAATTGTCTATATTTTGTATTATTGTCTATTCATAATCAATATTTTTATACTAAATAGCCACAACAGTTTTAGTCACATGTATTGTGCAAAAAATAATAATTTTGATTATGTTGAGAGTGGATGTTTCTAGATTAATTTATGGGAATTAAGCATTAAATTCCTTCCATTTCTGCATATAAGTTCATGACAGTGAGATTTAAAAATCATGTTATATTGTCAATCTTGTGTGTATGGGATTAGTTTGTTATTTGGATACTTAGGCAATTTTTTTTTTTTTGCCCTTTCTTCAGAAATGGATAGATGTTTAGATCTAGTAATTGAATTTAGATTAATTCAATTGATTAGATGAATTTAATTGATTTGATGAAACTGATTAATATGATTTTTTTTGTTGGTTATTTACTATTTGTTTTAGTGTTTAACTTTATCATTTCAACCTTTTTTTCTAAAACTGCAAATAATAACTTGTTTCTGTTAATGCTGTTCAGTGTTTTTTTCCCTTTACATTTAAAACAGATGTCTCCAAAGAAGAAACGGAAAATTGCCAATCCAAATGCCCAGCAAGAGACCGATTTAAACAGCATTCGCAGAGATTATCCAAATTTGGACTGCTCCAAATGTGATGATCTACAGGACATTCTTAATGGGAAAGTAGTGGGTAGAAAGGCATGTCATGCGTGGTTTAAAGAGCTAAAACCTGTAGTTTGCAATGGCAAAAAGTTGAGGAAAAACAAGGTGTACAAAGTTCCTTATTGGTTACAATCTGAGGAGTATGATGATGCTACTGATTATGATATGCCAGTGTACCAGCTAGCAACTGATCTTCTCCATACAGACTTGGTTTATTGCTCGAAATTGTAATTTATTTATCTATCCGTTACGGACTTACAGCATACAATACAATAATATTAAAGTTCTGATCTTGAGAACATCGCATTTTTAAATTTTCTTTTTGTCTTTTTTATATATACCCCTTTTTTACATTTAATTTCTTTTAAGGCTTTTTTTAAGGCTCTGAACACCAAGAAAACCAAAGAGCTCATTGTCGACTTCAGGAGGCACAGCACCGACTTAGCCTCCTTATACATCAACGGCGAGTGTGTGGAGAGGGCCCACACCTTCCGGTTTCTCGGCATCCTCATCTCCGCTGACATCTCCTGGACAGACAACATCACAGCGGTCATCAAGAAGGCTCAGCAGCGGCTGCACTTCCTGAGGGTCCTCAGGAAGCACAACCTGGACTCCAACCTGCTGCTGACCTTCTACCGCTCGTCCATTGAGAGCCTGTTGACATACTGCATTACAGCATGGTACGGCAGCTGCACCATGGTAGACAGGGAGAGGCTTCAGAGGGTAGTCAGGGCAGCACAGAAGATCATCGGCTGCCCTCTCCCCTCTCTGATGGACATTTACACCTCCCGCTGCCTCAGTAGGGTGAAGAACATTATCAAGGACAGCTCCCATCCTGCATTTGGCCTGTTCAACCTGCTGCCCTCAGGGAGGCGCTATAGGTGCATCAGCACAAGGACAAATAGACTCAAGAACAGTTTCTTTCCAAAATCCATTATCTCCCTGAACTCACACATGCACTGACTTCACAGCCTAACCCCGGACTTTCATCTATCCACCTACTGTAATTTGTACTGTAACTGTAATTTCCAATATGTGCAATAACCCATACTGGATATAGGAATCCTATTTATTCATTCTATTTATCCATTGTCTTTTTATAGATGTGTATATAGCGCCGCAGAAACTGTGCACCTTATCCCCCCCCCCCCTTTTGTTTTGCACTGAGTCGGATCAGCTTTTAATCTCATTGTACATGTGTATAGTGACAATAAAAAGGCATTCTCATTTAGAAAGGAGAGGGAAATAAATACCAGCAAAGAAAGTAGTAAAGTGAAAAATAGATGTGAAAGTGCAAAAGCGTGACATAGGGAAAGGAAACACTTGAAGAGTTAGAGACCGGAGATTAAGAGATAGACCCTGGCGAGGAAAAAGAAAAAGGGAAAGATAGAGAAAGAAATAAGAAAAGCCAGTTACTTTATTATAAACATCTCACAAAAGGAATCTACCAAATCGACGTTTTTCTTCCCCCTTTACCAAGACCCGACACCGGTACTTTTTTGAGGTATTCTTGTAATAGATTTATTATAAGAACCTTATCCTTGTAATAGATTTATAAATACAGACCACGTCTTATAGAAACAGTCTGATTTTCCTGCTAGTCAAGAGTCTCATATCTTCCAAATGTAGTGTTTCGAACATAGTTGAAATCCACATATTAACTGTTTATAGGAGAATTTTCCCAGAATTTTAAGATTAGCTTCTATCCAGTTATTAAGCCATATTCAAATAGAGTATTTTGAAACACATTTAATTCAAGGCAGTCTGGGTGTGTATTACTATTTCCGTCACAACGGTCAATTTTGTAATTAGTTACAATTAGGTAACTAACTAATTATATACTTTAATTTCAGGTCATCCAAGTAAGATGTTTTGTATTTGTTTCAGAATGCTTCAATCTATAATAACTGCAAATTTCATTCAGCTCTCCTAATTTTTAAGAAAGTTATGGGCTTTTGACTGACCTCGATCACAGCTTTTGTGTTAAGTCAATGCAAAAGCAATAGGGAACAAGATGCTAATTTCCGAGTATGCCGTAACATTTTTAATACTGAAGATATGAAAGAGAATTAGGTGTCAAATTAAAGTTCTTTTTAAGCTTTATCTGATGGGATAAATTACAGGCTTGGTTTTTTAAATGTTGTAACATTCATACATAAATCTACTCTGCAGCCTTTCCAGTTTAACGACATCAGGGCTGCCAGAACTGTACTCCAGATGTGGCCTTACCAATGTCATGCATTTTTCTACTCTGATCCCAACGTCTGACACCACAATGTTTAAAGTAAATTAGCACAAGTCTGCGGGTCCCAAATGAAGTATTTATTTCGCGTTAAATTCATGCAGTTCTATTATGAAAGTGAAAAGGCGCACGAAATGTATTGCCCAAAATTGGACAGGCACACAATATTTTCTGAACTATGTATTATTTTAAAAAGCCATAGCAAGAATAGTTCTCATAATATTTAAATTCACACAAGCTATCCGTTTGCCGAGATACCAATTTGCTGTCATGTATCCCTTTCTTGACATTTAATTATCGGGATCCGACGATAAATAAACACCATAGTAATATGACACTCCAGCAATCGGATTTACTATCTAAAATTAATGTAGTGAGTACACCGGATCGTCAAGGCGAAAATGAGGCAACACAGTGGAGCAATCGCACGGTGTTGTGGCACTTGAAGAAAGCCGAGCCGCAGGCCTCACTCCGCAAACACACCGCCTGCCTCCATGTTCGGTGAGGCACAGCAAACACCCTCGTCCGATCAATCCTGCGCTCCTACCTCAGAAACTTTCATGTCCACTATCCTCTCCACTTCGTATACATCTTCCTCTGCTTCGCTTTCTTGCTCAGAATGCTCAGATTTCTCCGCCTCCACCGCCGCCATCGCCTCGGTCGCTCACGTTCGTGCCTCTGAAAAAAACTATCAAGGAGAAACGACAACCGGAGGGCGAGGCTTGGATGACGGAGTCTCTGCCCCGAACCAATCAAAGGTGGGAATACAATGATTGGCATTAGAAGTTAACCAATCGGCGATGGATGGCTGTTGTTGACGTCGTCCCCATTCGTTAACGGCACCGCCCCGTCCCTCCAATGGGCGGTGTGGAGGGCGGCGATCAGTTCACGGACATCACCAATCACAGCTCACATCCCTCGAAGGACACATCGTTCAACCAATTCAAACTATAATTATTAATAAAGGTAAGTATTTACATAAGGCCTTAGGCACGGTAAGAAGGCGAGGATATGTTTTGAGTCTGTTCTATATATTTTAGAGGGGAAAGCGGAAGGAAAAGGAAAAAAGACGAAGACAGTAATAACATTATCTGTGGCGTAGTGAATATAAACGACGCAAAATGTATACTCAAGAATAAGGAGCATTTTCTGTGATAACCTGCGATGCTGTGATGGCTGCCTCGTCACTTCCACTGCCAGAAATTATCGCGTTCTAAGAGTTCAAAGCTTCACTTGGTCACCTTGCAGTTGCATTTGTTTTCCATGCTTTTGTGTTTTACATGATGTTCGTGTAGCAGATTTCCGAAACGTTATGTTTACTCCAGTGGTAGACAAAAATGCTGGAGAAACTCAGCGGTGAGGCAGCATCTGTGGCAAAGATACTCTTTGATCAATGGAGCGAAGGAAATAGGCAACGTTTCGGAGAAGAAAGGAAGAGGTGGAGCCAGTGGGCTGAGGGAGAGCTGAGAAGGGGAGGAGAAAGTAAGGACTACCTGAAATTAGAGAAGTCAATGTTCATACTGCTGAGGTGCAAACTGCCCAAGCGAAATATGAGGTGCTGCTTCTCCAATTTACAGTGGTCCTCACTCTGGGCATGCGAGGAACCTGAGGACAGACAGGTCGGATTTGGAATGGGAGGGGAAGTTGAAGTGCTGAGCCACTGGGAGATCAGGTTGGTTATTGCGAACTGAGAGGAGGCGTCCGGCGAAGCGATCAACAAGCCTACGCTTGGTCTCACCGCTGTAGAGCAGCTGATATCTGGAGCAGCGAATGCAATAGATGAGGTTGGAGGAGGTGCAGGTGAACCTCTGCCGCACCTGGAAAGACTGCTTGGGTCCTTGGGGGGAGGTAAAGGGGGGGGGGGGGGGGGGGTAAGTGTAGCATTTCTTGCAGTTGCAAGGCAAAGTGCCCGGAGAGGGGGTGGTTTGGGTGGGAAGGAACAAATTGACCAGGGAGTTATGGAGGGAGCGGTCTCTGCGGAAAGGAGACTGGGGAGGCAGACGGGGGGGAGATGGGAAGATGTGGCAAGTGGTGGGGTCATGTTGGAGGTGGCGAAAATGACGGAGGATTATTTGTTGTATGTGACGGCTGGTAGGGTGGAAGGTGAGGAGAAGGGGGACTCTGCCATTGTTACAAGTGGGGGGGATGGGGAATGAGAGTAGTCACGGGGTATAGAAGAGGCCCTGGTGAGAGCCTCATCTATGGTAGAAGAGAGGAGCCCCCGTTCCCTGAAGAATGAAGACATCTCCGATGGCCTGGTGTGGAACACCTCATCCTGGGTGCAGATGTGGCGTAGACGGAGGAAGTGGGAG
Organism: Raja brachyura; assembly: GCA_963514005.1. The sequence continues at coordinate 66,366,978 of OY740786.1, forward strand.
TAGGGGATGGAATCCTTAAAGGAAGCAGGGTGGGAAGAAGTGCAGTCCAGATAGGCATGGGAGTCAGTGGGTTTATAGTGGATGTCGGTCAGGAGTCTATCCCCTGCGATGGAGATAGTGAGGTCAAGAAATGGTAAGGAAATGGTCCAGTTGTATTTGAGTGCTGGATGGAATTTTTTATCCAGTGCCATTTTAGTTTGAATGGAATAAGCGAGTTTGGTATTACAACTGCACCTGCCCAGGTCATGGATAAACATTCCCGTCAGCTGAGCTGTGTGTGTATGCACCAGCGTATTCATTTCAATACGATTTATAAATAAATGTCAAATATGTCAGCAGTAGGCCACAGGGTACGGCAGGCTGCACAAATACACAATTCTATCTATTGAAATGATTGACTCAACACAGAACCGGCCTTGCAAACGCAAGGATGCCTGGAACGAACCTGTCAATTAACAAATCCCTGGCATTAGCCCGAGTCACAGCCATTCAAATTTGATATTGATTTACACCAGGGGCCGGCAACCTACCACCCCCGGGTCAAATCTGGCCCTTAACCCAAAATCATCATTTTTTCCTCAATCATCTGGCCCGCAGACTTCCGTCATCTCCGGCACCTGGAATGTTTAAGAAAGAACTGCAGATGCTGTAAATATCGATCGTAGAAAAAAATGCTGGAGTGAATTTGGAAGGCGATTTGGCAGTAAGTGAATTTGGCTGGAGTGAATTTGGAAGGTGATTCTGCGCAAAGCCGTCGGCACGGCCGTGCACCTTCTGTGTCTGGGCTTCACTGTTGGGATTGGGGTTGTCAGTACACCGGGGACGAGTGAGTATGCTATTTGAGCTCAGTGCTCCAGGTGGCGTCCTCAAAGGGATCTACGTGAACACGTGATTTAATGCCTGCCATCTGGGGCGGGTTCCATGTGTACACGTGATAGATGTGGCCCACCATCCGCTCACAGACATATGTCCTGGCCCCTTAGCAGAAAAGGTTGCCGACCCCTGATTTGCGTGAGTTACAAGTTGTGTGGTCAACCAATTTGAGATAGTCCTTGCATTCCAATCTAAACAATCTTCCTGGATTGAAGGAAATGAGAAAGTGCTGTGTGGGGGGTAGGTTGGAAAGTTCAGATTGGATTCGAACAGGCTGGTTAAACTTTCGAGGTGGGTTGGCTTAAAATGCTGTCGCTTTAACCTCTGGGATTGGTTCCACTCCGTCGGGGCACACAGTTGGGAGCCGGGTCCGGGTGACCGGGTGGTGATAATTGTGAGAATTTGCAGCAATTTGAACCGCAGCCAAACTAGACTGGCCAAACTAGCCAAATCCACCCTTCCGCCACTCAGCAACCTGGGCTGATCTGATCTGACAGCCCTCTCGCTAGCTTGCAGTGTGCCCGATCCTAATGCAGAACCTCCACAAAACCTTTGGGCTTCGGGTAACATCTGCACAGAGAGCCTATGCTAACAAAGGTTGGTGAACTGAGCTGTGCTGGGTGAGATGGCTGGGGGAAACGCAACACAACCACGGAACAGCACAGACCCTCCACTCAATCTATCCAATACTAAAGGGCAGGCATATCGCAGTTAAACGTCGTATATCAAATTGGTGGCTCCTTCACAGGGCCAACCCTGTACTCAGTTTTCCTCTGAGATGAATCTTTGTCTTAACGGTACATTCATACCGCCTGTAGGTAAAGCATCAACCCACATCACATTGATACAGTCACTGCCTGCCTCAGATTAAATATATTTTTACACATCAATTATGAATAAAGATAAGAAAATGTTTCAAACACGAGTAATATTTTCTTATTCCAGTAACAAACACATTAAGGATTAAATGAAAAAAATAAATTCTTTAACTGTTTGAATATCTCATCATTGCAGATTAATGAACTGAACTAGAACTGGGACTGTGTAAGTTGTGTGTGAACAGCAGAACAAGAAAGGAAGCTATTGAGTTGACAGAATTCTAGATTAATTCCTTGGTAGAATAGTTAACAATGTTTGCACCGAGCTGCGTTTGCTTTTTTAAAAATCCCAAATGACCTTTGACAAATTCCACAATCCCTTGCGTTTATCGAGATACCGCTCGCTTATTGAACACTCCTTGTTTTTCAAAGAACGCATGTGTACTTAAGTATGTGCCAACGATTTAAAAAAAAATTAATAGCAATATCATGGTAAGTTTTTTTACAAACAGGGTTACACAAAAAGCTGGAGAAACTCAGCGGGTGCAGCAGCATCTAAGGAGCGAAGGAGATAGGCGACGTTTCAGGTTGAGACCCTTCTTCAGACTGGTTAGGGATCAGGGAAACGAGAGATATAGACAGTGATGTGGAGAGATAAAGAACAATGAATTAAAGATATGCAAAAAAGTATCGATGATAAAGGAAACAGGCCATTGTAAGCTGTTTGTAGTGTGAAAATGAGAAGCTAGTGCGACTTGGGTGGGGGGGGAGATAGAGAGAGAAGGAATGCCAGGGCTCGAGGGCTGAGGGAGAGGTGGGGAGGAGGCGGCCTGGGTTAACAGAATTGAGAAAATTCAATGTTTAAGCCCAGAGGATGCAGACTCCCCAAGCGGAATAGGAGGTGCTGTTCCTCCAACTTGCGGTGTTGCTCACTCTGGCCGTGGAGGAAGCTCAGGACCGAGAGGTCGGATACGGAATGGGAGGGAGAGTTGAAATGCTGAGCCACTGGGAGGTCGGGTTGGTTATTGCGGACCGAGCGGAGGTGTTCGGCGAAACGATCGCCCAGCCTCCGCTTGGTCTCACCGACGTAGATCAGCTGGCTTCTGGAGCAATGGATGCAGTAGATGAGGTTGGAGGAGGTGCAGGTGAACCTCTATCGGACTTGGAAGGACTGCTTGGGTCCCTGAAAGCAGTGGATGGGGGAGGTGAAGGGACAAGTGTAGCATCTCTTGCGGTTGCAAAGGAAAGTGCCCGGGGAAGGGAAGAATTGACAAGGGAGTTGCGGAGGGAGCGGTCTTTGCGGAAGGCAGACGGGGGGAGATGGGAAGATGTTGCGAGTGGAGGGGTCACACTGGAGGTGGCGAAACTGGCGGAGGACTATCTGTTGTATGCGCCGGCTAGTGGGGTGAAAGGTGAGGACCAGGGGGACTCTGCCCTTGTTTTGAGTGGGGGAATGGGGAGAGTGGGCAGTGTGGCGTGGTATGGAGGAGACCCTGGTGCGAGCCTCATCTATAGTGGGGGAGGGTAAACCCCGTTCTCTAAAGAACGAGGACATTTGTGATGACCTGGTGTGGAACACCTCATCCTGGGAGCAGATGCGGCGTAGACGGAGGAATTGGGAATATGGGATGGAGTCCTTACAGGAAGCAGGGTGGGAGGAAGAGTAGTCCAGGTAGCTGTGGGAGTCAGTTGGTTTGTAGTGGATGTCGGTCAGGAGTGTATCACCTGCAATAGAGATGGTGAGGTCAAGGAATGGTAGGGAAATGTCGGAAATGGTCGAAGTGTAACGGAGGTAAAGGTCGGGGGTGGGGCCCTGGTACGCCGAGAACAAAGATTGTTCGACGTGCCCGACAAAGAGGCAGGCGTAGCTAGGGCCCATGCGTGTGCCCATAGCTACGCCTTGTGTTTGGAGGAAATGGGAGGAGTCAAAAGAGAAGTTATTGAAGGTAAGGACCAACTCTGCTAGGCGGAGGAGGGTGTCAGTGAACAGGTATGGGTTGCTCCTCTGGTCGAGGAAGTACCGGAGGGCTTTGAGACCATCCTGGTGGGGGATGGAGGTGTATGGTGAAGATGAGGGGATGGGGGCCTGGGGAATGGAATGCGTGGAGCCAACGGAGAGTGTCTGAGATGTCTTGAACATAGGTGGGGAGGGATTTAACAAAGGGGGATAGGATGGAGTCAATTTTTTACAAACATTCTGGTATTTGTTTCTTGTCTAACTAGTTACATTGGGTAATCCATTTGGTTGAGGATGATTTGCGTTCACTTTGGAGTTCTAAGGTGGCTGAACATGTGTGTGTAGGAAGTGCAGGTGCTGGTTTATACCGAAGATAGACACAAAATGTTTGAGTAGCTCAGCGGGTCAGGCAGCATCTCTGGAGAAAAGGAATAGTAGAAATTGCAGGTTGATAACCTTGCACTTGGACTAAATGTTATTCCCTTATCACGTACACTGTAAATGGCTCGATTATAATGAAACATTGTCTTTCTGCTGACTGGGTAGCACACAACAAAAGCTTTTCACTGTACCTTGGTACATGTGACAATAAACCTATCTTTTTTAGACCAAAAAGTTATTTTGTGTCCATGTAAGATGGCTGATATGATTGTGATTTACGAAGTATACAGTTTAGGAGTGTTGAGTGCTCCCGTTTGAATGATATTCGCGAGTTCTAAAAGAATCTACAACATCGAGGTAGTTCCAAAGCTCTGAATATCATCCGAAGTCTGTTACAGTAGGCATGGACTAAAAGTCAGCCTAGTACCGTCTAGCCAGAGTGAGAGCTATATGAAGCCTTGGTGAAGATCCTGAAAGGGAGTACCAGATGACCCCAGTGATTCAAATTACTGCAAAAGATAATATTCAAATATCTATTATGAGTCAGAATATTCAAAGTAGTGTGAAAACAGGCACCAAGGTGAATGTTTTTTTTAAAGTAACCAAAGTAGTGGCAATTGTGTTCAGTCATCTGGTAATGTACCAAATGCAATCTTATTGTAATTATTTGTTAACAGTCATAGACAATAGGTGCATTAGTAGGCCATTTGGCCCTTCGAGCCAGCACTGCCATTCAATGTGATCATGGCTGATCATCGCCATTCAATGTGATCATGGCTGATTATCCCCAATCAGTACCCCATTCCTCCCTTCTCCCCATATGCCCTGACTCCACTAGCCTTAAGAGCCCTATCTAGCTCTCTCTTGAAAGTATCCAGAGAACCGGCCTCCACCGCCCACTGAGGCAGAGAATTCCACACTCACAACTCTCTGTGAGAAATAGTGTATCCTCGTCTCCGTTCTAAATGGCATACCCTTTATTCTTAAACTGTGGCCCCTGGTTCTGGACTCCCCCAACATCACAAACATGTTTCCTGCCTATAGCGTGTCCAAACCCTTACCAATCTTGTATGTTTCAATCAGATCCCCTCTCATCCTTCTAAACCCCAGAGTGTACAAGCCCAGCCGCTCCATTCTTTCAGCATGTGACGAGTCCTGCCATCCCGGGAAGAACTATGTATTATGTAGATGATTTAGTCTACGTAGGTGGCATTAGGAAGGTGGTGGTTACTTTGGTTACCCAATGTTTGTTTAGGATAAATAATGACTCCTACCAAGAGTGGCAGTGATGAGAGAGTTGAATGGCAACTGCCTACATGCCTGACATCTTAAGATAATGTTATCAACACTGGCAGTATATAATATAATATAAAATATAAGACCTAGAAATTAATACCTAAGGTTAATTGGGTAAGGGAAGAAACTAATGGAAAGAATCGTCTGGCTATAATTGGATCATCAGTAAAAAAAAGTATTGTCCCACTAATTTAAGGAAATGGAGAATAATTGTTTTTGGTGATCAATTAAACAATAAATTATTGGATAGATTTTGGATGAGAACTTGATGCATCACAGGTAAGTACTGAAGATCTAATTGTATTCTTCATTGAAGTGAAAACATGACAGAATGAATTCAAACAGTCATGAGGGAAAATATTAACAAATTTAGAAGCTGGCAGTGGAAGCATTTTAGAAAAAGGGAGTTAAAGAAGGTGCATTACTTTAAAAGTTTTTTTGGGGCGATGCCTTCACATTACATTGGTTAGACATCTGGTGTACTTTGTATTGTTGTCGACACTGCCTCAGAAGGACTACAAATTCACCAAAACATTACCAAAGCTTATTTTATATAGCAAAATAATCAAGACTTTTATTTCCTAATTAAATTCATTTTAGGTTTTTGAAAGCAAATGCCAGAGTGATTGGGCAGATCAACAGAACATCACAGTGAATGGAAAACCAAAATGCCATTGTGTTGGAATTATTTTTACACAGATTTGTGTACATGGGGAAGAACGGAAGTAAGTAGTTATTTGTGTATATTGAGGGATCAAGAAAATAATCAGAAAATGCCTTGTTTAAGAATGATAATTAGAATAAATACACGGTTGATAGAGTGAAGTGTCCTGATAATAGAAAAAGTTATTAGGGGTTATTATTTTAAGCAATTTGGGCATTTTTCAGATAATTGGAGGTTAGTAAATGACTCTAACCAAAATTAGTAGGTAAAGCATAATAGCTCTTGTATATTATTCCTTATTTTATTGAATGTGATAGTCCAATTAAAATGAAATATTCTAGTGCTTGCAATAAAAATTATTAAAGCACTCTTTTAACAATCTAGATTTAATAATAGATTTGTCTTTACATCAGAAATGTTTTATTTTTGGTTAGAAAGAGGGCCATGAGAAGAAATTCACCACCATTATTTTCATTTCAATGTAATGGTATCCTTCCTATAACTGGGGAAAGGGAACTGTATATAGTACTCCAAGTGTGGTCTTACCAACTACTTGGAGAGCAGCATTATGATGTCTCAGCTTTTGTACTCTATAATACCCATTGAAGGCAAGCGGGCCATTTCCTTCTGTCACTTGACTCGCCACTTTCATGGAACTCCCATATCTCTGTTCGACCATTTACTGCCTGATTTGACATACCACTGTGCAACTCCTTTTGTTTGTCAGAGTTAAATTCCATATGCCATTCCATGACCCAACTGAACCAGATCCTGTTGTAAATTTTGATATCCTTTCATACTGTCCGGTACACCACCAATTTTGGTGCCACCTGCAAATGTTTCGGGTAGTGGTTGCATGGAGGGGGCGGAGGTGTTCGCAAGAATGTGCGGATTATTATTTTTAAAGATTAATATAAATGGGTGGTCGACGGAGTCTCTGTGGCCGAGTTCCCGTGCTATATATCTATAGAAAGTTTCGAAACATCTATAGTTGTACAGGTCAACACGGCTTTTAAATCACGTTTGTTATTTGGGAGCCTTTTGTATAACTGACAGCCATAAAATATTTAATGTTCCAATTATTAAATCACATTCGATTTTGCCGTTGCAACGAGCGTTAATGTATCACTAATTGGCTGCATTGTATAGCGATGTTACAAAACCTACCTTCAGCGGCGCTGCAGTTTTGCCACTGGCCGTGTGCGCAACTCTGGTGCCTTTGTGGGGGGGGGGAGGGGATTAAAATGCAGTTTTGTACTGCCTGTCGGAGGAGGAATTCCCTCGTGGTGCTAGCTGATGAAGAAAAATCGATCGGACTTCCGTTCCCGGTTTATTTAAAAAATAATTCGCTGGAAAATTTAATAATTGGATTAAAATAAAAAGCGACTTCTAACGCCCTCAATGCCTACAACATAACGGATCGCAAGAATTCAATTCAATCTTTAATTGTCATTGTGCAGTATACAGTACAGAGCCAACCAAATGCAGTTAGCATTTCCCCAGAAGAGCGAACTTAGAATAATGAACGGTAAAAAAAATATATGTACAAACAGTATCAGTACTGCAATTATACTGGGAGAAGGAGTGTCCGGGGAGGGGGGGGGGGGGGGGGGGGTGACTGGCAATCACCGAGGTGCAGAGTTAAGTATTGTAACAGCCGCAGGGAAGAAGCTGTACCTGAATCTGCTGGTCAGGCAACGGAGGGACCTGTAGCGCCTCCCAGATGGGAGGAGGGTAAATAGTCTGTGGCTGGGGTGAGACCAGTCCTTGACGATGCTGCGCGCCCTTCGCAGACATCGCTTGCTATTGACAGATTCAATGGAGGGGAGTGAGGAACCGGTGATGCGTTGGCAATCACCGGGACAAAACAATGGGTAAGTTGTTTATTTTACATATAATCTTGCTTCTTGGGATGGCTTTAATCTAATTTTACGTTGTGAAAATGTTATTTGGGCCCCATACGAACCGGCCATGTCTTTCCTGCCGATATGGGGTTCAAATTCACCGCAAATGCAATGTTCCAATCGATCGCGTTCCAAAATCACCCACTCACAAGATGATTAAAATGCTCTTTTTTTTGGACAATCAAGTCATAAGTCATCTAAATTGTCTATATTTTGTGTTATTCACTCTCCATGATCATTATTTTTAAACTAAATATTCACAACAGTTTGAGTCACATGTATTGTGCAAAAAACAATAATTTTGATTATATTTTGAGTGGATGTTTCTGGATTAATCTATGGGAATTAAACATTAAATTCCTTCCACTGTCATGAACCTATAGGCCATAGGTTCATGACAGTGAAATATAAAAATAATGTTATATTGTGAATTATCCACAATTATTGAACAAACTAAAAAAGAATATTCTATATTGGAAAACACTACCAATATCAATGATTGGCAGAATAAATGCTATAAAAATGATTTTTCTACCACAATTATTATATTTATTTCAATCTATCCCTTTATACCTCTCTAAAACTTTTTTTTAAAATCGATTCTATTGTTAATAGCTTTATTTGGGATTATAAAAGTCATAGGATAAGTAAAAAACATTTATGTAAATCTAAGATAAATGGAGGATTAGCACTACCTAATTTTTTATATTATATTTGGGCAGTTCAGATTAAGAATATGAATTTTTGGTTGGTAAATATGGATCAGGAACCAGCTTGGCTAAAGATGGAAAAGGAAGACTGTTTACCTTTTGATATAAGTTCGATTCTCTTTGCTCCAAGGGAAGTACAAAAAAAATTTATAGAGAAAACCCTATAATTTATAGCAATAGACGTATTTGGAAACAAATAGTTAAGTCTCTACATTTGGATAATATGTCGCTTTGCTTACCAATTATGAATAATCGTTTATTTAAACCCTTTATATTGGATAAGGGGTTTAGACAATGGAAACATTTAGGAATTATAAGGATAGAACATCTTTACAGGAAAGGAAAATTTCTCTGATTTCAAGAGTTAAAAGATATCTATGGATTGCATCAAAATAACTTGTTTAGGTATTTACAAATCAGAGACTATATTAAGTCAAACATGGAACACTATAAAAATAGAGAACCAGGATTACTGGATGAATTGCTTAACAAGCACCCAAATACAGAAAAACTAATAGCGTATATATATAATACTCTTTTGGATAGGGAAATTCCAACAACAGAATCATATGGGTAAATGAAACGGGCTTATCTATAATGAAAGATATTTGGGAAGAAAGTCTACAACGTATGCACCATTGTTCGTTAAATGGCAGACATACCTTGATACAATTCAAAGTATTACATAGATTACATTGTTCAAAAACGAAATTAAATAGAATTTTTCCTAACATCTCTATTTGTGATAAATGTCAGAATTCAGAAGCTAATTTAACGCATAGTTTTGTAACATGTATAATACTTAATAGTTATTGGACTGATATTTTTTAAATCATTTCTGTAGTTCTTAAAATCAAATTGGATCCCGACCCAAAGCTAATAATATTAAGAGTTTCAGATTCAAACCTAATATTAACAGTAAATCAAAGAAATTTCCTTGATTACTGTTTGATAATTGGAAAAAATATATATTAAAATTTTGGAAGGGAACATTATCCCCCACAATTAAAATGTGGACAGTGGAAATGTCGGAGGCGTTGCATTTGGAGAGAATCAGGTTTGTCCTAATGGATAAATATGAACTTTTTGAACAATTATGGTCTCCATTCACTGACTATTTGAAGGGGTAGCTGAGCTCAGCATTTTAACTCAACAAATACCCAGTTGTAGGATTAGATGAAATGATCTATTTTGAGATTTGTATACACGTCTGTATAGATATTGTTATGTGAAATTGTTCCATTCATTGTTAAGATGTATACTTCAATCATTTTTAATTATATAATAATTGTTTGCTTGGATTATTTTTTTTTTATTGTTTTGTTTTATTTTTCTTATATAATCATAATCAATATTATTTAATCTCCATCTTCGTTGATTATACACCTATTCTTTTACTTTACTTTCTAAAAAAAAGAAGCTTTCATAAATCATTTTGTAATATTTGTACAACTTTTGAAACAAGTTAAATGTGTATTTTAAAAACTGTTATATCATTGGCAATGCATTGCTTCTAATAAAAATATAAAAAAAATAAAATATTGTGAATTCTTGTGTGAATGTTATTTGGACACTTAGGCTATTTAAAAATGTTAACCTTTTCTTAAGAAATGGATAGATGTTTAGATCTAGTAATCGAATTTAGATGAATTAAATTGATTTTGATGAAACTGATGAATATGAATTTCTTGTTGGGTATTTACTATTTGTTTTAGCGTTTAACTTTATAATAACTGAAAATTTCATTCAGTTCTCTTAATTTTTAAGGAAAGTATGGGCTTTTGACTGTCCTCTACAATTAGATAACTAACTAATTATATGCTTTAATTTCAGGTCATCCAAGTAAGATTGTTTCATATTTGTTTCAGAATGCTTCAATCTATAATAACTGAAAATGTCATTGAGTTCTCTTAATTTTTAAGAAAGTTATGGGCTTTTAACTGTTCAAGATCAGAGCTTTTGAGTTTAGTCAATTGAAAGGCAATGGGGAACAAGATGCTAATTTCCGAGTATGAAAATGGTCATAACTTTCTTAATACTGAAGATATGAAAGTGAATTAGGTGTCAAATTACATTTCTTTTTATGCTTTATCTGATGGAATAAATTGCAGACTTGATTTTTAAAATCTCAAAATTTGGTAACATTGCTAATGTAAGTGTCTGAGGCAACCAGAAATGTATAATGCCGAAGGTGTAATAACGTATAATCACGAAGGTTAACACGGAAATAATACTGACTCCATCGAATGTAAAACTCTAACGATACCTGGCTTACATATGAATCATCTGAACGTTTTAAGAGTTTGCAACTCTCGGTGTACGTTGCAGAGGCGAAGTATTTATCTTAGAGAGATTGCATTTCTCGAAGAAGGGAGGCGCCAAGGGAAGGACTACAATCCCAGGATGCTCAGAGTCGGTGCACATTACGCAGTGCTGACCAATCTTTGGTGCTGACGGCGGGTTAACGTTTCAAAATGGCGGCAGATTTGAGAGTGGCCCGGGACGGTTGGGATTGTCCGTTAAACTGTTGCGCGTGCTAGCGGCAGGCGACGCTGCACAACAACTAAAGGAAACGATTTAATACTCGGATTGTCAGTTAGTCCTGGGTTAAACTGAACGAATGCAGTCGTGCAAATTGAGGTTTGTTATTGGTGATTAAAGTGATGCGGGTTTTAATGTTGACGCGTACACTCGTTGATGGTAATCGGAAATATGTCAAAGAATGTTGGGGATACTGAGATCGACCACAGCACGGAACTTATTACTTTCAGCAAAACACCGTGCTAGAGGACCTAGTGCTGCTTTAATGCAAGGAGTATTGTGGGGAAATCAGATTAATTTAGAGACTATTATGTTGTGGCCATTGCGGACACGTAGTTGTGAGAGGGACATGACTGGTAGCTCTGGGGTTTTGATGTTTCAGAAATTAAAGAGAGGGTGACAAAATAGGCGGAGGAGTTTTGCTACTAAACAGAGCGACTGTCAATGTGGCACTCGGAGAGAACATAGGGAGCGTTTGTCCGTTGAGGCAATTATGGGTAGATCTTAGAAATAAGAAAGGTACACCACTGTAATGGGATTTGTACTACAGTCCGGCCGCCCAATAGGAAGAGGCATATGGCGGACCAGATATAGACAGTTTACTGAAAGTTGCTGAAGCTGCAGATTTGTTTTAGTGAATGACTTTAACTTCCACAGTTTATTGACTGGTTCTTGTTCAGTGCCAAAGACCTAGGCAGTTCAAAATTTGTGAGGTGTATCCAAAAGGGTTTCTTGAAACTGTATGTTGATAATCCAACCTGACTACACAGGACCTTGTGTTGGGAAATGAGCCTGACCACTTGACTGGTATTACTGTGGAAGAGCAGTTTGGGTGTGGTGATCACACCTCCATAAGGTTTATGCAATTGGACTGCAATCAGTAAGAATAAGTGGTAAAATATACCCCATGATAATTCTCAACACTGGTGCTCCACAAGGTTGTGTTGCCATGCCTTACTATACTTCCTTCACACACACAATTGTGCAGCCAAATTCTGCACTAACTCCATCGACAAGATTGAAAATCGCCTCACTGATAGTGGGCTAGATTTCAAACAGTGATGAGATCGAGTACAGGCAGGGATAGAGCACCCAGTTATATGGTGTTAAGGCAGCAACCTCTCAATGTCAGCAAATCAAAGGAACTGGCCATTGACTTCAGGAAGTGGGTAGAGGATGCACCTCAGTCTGCAACAATGGTGCTGACGTGAAGACGGTCGAGAACGTCAAGTTTCTAAGTGTAAATAGCACTAACAACTTGACCTAGTCCAGCCACATTGATGTTACAGACTAGAAAACACAGTAATACCTCTACTTCCTCAAAAAAGTAAGAACATTTGGCTGTTCCCGAATGGCTCTTATCAATATCTACAGATGCTCCATTGAAAATATCCTATTGGGATACATCACAGCTTGGTATGACAATTGGTCTGTCCAAGACAGAGAAATTACAGAAAATTGTGTTTGCAGCCCCGTCCACCTCACAAACATTCCTCCCTCTTTTCCCCCCCCCCCCCCCCAACCAGTGATCACGTTTACACTTAACATCAAAAACATAATCAAGGACCACTCACACTTCCATCAATCTCTTTTTTTCCCCCTTTAGATGATTTGCGGTAAAATAATTAAACTTAGCAGTGCGAAGAAACATTCAAGGTACTTGCTGGAAAGTTTCAAAATGGTTGAAGAAACTAGGTTTGGATTTGAATTGTGAATTTCAAAACTAATAACTTTTTTTTAACTTTGGCAGGTAATTATTTGTGCAAAATTGTGAAATGCTGGGTACTTCAAAGCAAGACCTGAAATTTTCTACGTGATCCAGATAATTTGATGGAGACTTCTGAAATGTCTGTGATTATTAACAACCAGGGGCAAAACTTCTTAGCTGAATGGACAACGAATGCTACTCGTGCGGGAGTAATACTGAATCCTCCTCTTAGTTTCAATGATGTGTACACCTCCCCTCAGGAGTGCGGAAGTATAAATGACTCGTTCACTACTGAGTTTGCTCCACTACAATTCTCAAACAACAGTAGTTGCTTCAGCTTGGATTCTCTTTGTAATGAGCCTGTTTTGGCAGTATCCACGCAGAATGGAAATGAACAACATGTTTTTGATGGTGCATTGTCTTCAGATCCTTGCCCAAAAACAACACAGCATACAATTTCTCCTCAAAATGGTTTAATATCCTGTAACAATATGGCAGGGAAGTATGCTGATGTATCTAATAATGACCTCATGCAAAGACTTGAACAGGTCTGTACATCGAAATCTACTTAATCTTACTCTGTACATTGCTATAATTTACCAAACTATTGCTCAGCACCATAGGTGGCTGCTATTTGTATACATTGTGTATGCAAGCAAAGAATCTCACTGTGCCTAGGAACATGTGACAAAGTATTCCTATCCTATCCACAATGGTGAAAGATCAGAATTTAGTTGAGAAGTGAATTTCTATAATTCTCTCTAATTATACCAAAAAACATTTATAATGATTCACAGAAAAAAAATTAAACTGTAACATATTTTCTGTGCAGTATTTTTGTTATAAAGTTTATGCAGCTCTCTTTCCTTTTCTTGCCTACTTTCTCCAGTTCCTTGCTCCCTTGCTTAAAGATCCTAATTCCCATTAATAGGTCTGGTTCAGCTCTGTCAAAAGTTGGTCCTTGGATTCATCTTCAATCCGAACTCCAGAGCGAATAATCTCAACAAATGTTTCAATGGAGTACTGACCTGTTGTCTAAGGTGGTATTATTTTGCTGAGGCCCAACAAAGGCCCCATCTGATGTTCCAGTTTATTTAAAAGACTGCAGCACTATTAAAGGACAGGCTTACTAATCAACCAACACCCATACGATATAATATTGGAAATAAGATCACTAGACCCAGAATTTCATTGTCCTATCTGGGACACATGATAATAAACTCGACAAGAATCTTGATATATCACTACTATAAATTGACCCAACTTAACAACATTTGTATATCTGGAGAATGAACATTTCATATTTTCCAATTTTTATTTTTCTCTGTTTATTGCTCTTTAATTTTTTTTTCTTTTCTTTTTAGGTAGCTTTGTTTAATTTGATGATTGTCATGTACTGAATTTTACCTGGTTCATTATCAAACAATCAATACTTAAAAGTTAAGAGCAACAAATTACTTGTACGGCTTTAACACTTTGGGTAATAATAATTAGATGCTAATTTTGTAATTAAAGTTGAGAGAGTGGCAACAGGAAAGGCAAGAGCAACTGAAGAAACAGCATCTACAGCAGCTCCAGCGATTGGTAAATGAACAGCAAACACTACTTGGTCTTATGGGTACCCAAGGATACACAGGTAGCAATAACTTTGCATCACATTAAAAGTAGATTTAGATGTGTTATCCTTAGTAAATCATATGATGATGGCAGTGTGATTATGAAATATGTTTGAAGTTGTGAAAGGGTGGCAGTGAATAATTGCTTTCAGGCTGGGGTAAGGATGCAGTGATATTTATAAAGGATTGATGTTAGGATTACTTTTCCTTAAAAACACGTTAATAATGAACTTTGTAATGAAATCATAAGCCACTCCTTATAAGGAGATAATCAAGAAAGTTATTAATTTATTTAAATTTGTTTAACATGACCAATGATTCCAGAAAGTATTCCTCAGTTTTAGGTGAAGAGATTGCAATGCAGTTTCAGTGAACTGTTCCTGAATATTTATATATTCCAGTTTTCAGTCACATTCCAAGTGGATTTAAAAAATCAAGAACTATTCCTGACTTTCTTAAAAATTTGAAACTACAACATGTATAATTCTTGTCCATTCAATATATAATTCAAATAACATGTCAAGTGGCAAAGTTTAAGATATCTTTTCCCTGATGGACCTTTGAGGAGCTGTTTTGAGATCAAGTGTCATATAGATGTCAAACTAATCACAAATTTTCAGTTCTTTTTCTCATTACCTGTTCTGATTTTTGAATTACATGAACATGTGTTATCCCCTTGACTACCTATTTATTGCCTTGGCATAAGACACTTAAATCGTAGGTCTCAAAATGCAATCCTTCAAGATCACCAGTGTAGTGAATTATTTTCAGTCACATTAAGAGTGGATTCAAAAAGTAAAGGCAAAAAATGTTAAATTTAAAATGTGTTCACTGGTGCATTTACTAAACAGAATGTTAAAAAAAAAACTTGTATATATGTGGGCATCTTGCGCTTTTTATTTTCCAGAAACTTTAAGTAGCTTGGATGATATTGAAAACAAAATTCCATTAAAAGTCGTCCTGCAACAAGAAGCATACATGGCACAAGAGAATGCTTTCCCTGAAGGTAAGCAAATATAGCATGCATTAACATTGAGGTTGGGCATAAATAACATTTGCCCTAAGAAATGAATGTTGTCCTAAATCTTTAGAAATGAAGATGTATCTCTTTAGAGTTGAGGTATAAAAGTTTTGTATTTATATTATAGAACTGAAAATATCTGCAATATTCTTAATTATATCTACTCTTGAATCTAAGAATATTGCAGATTTAAAATTCATTATTTTATAAAATACTTTGACATTTGTAATACAAATCCATATTTCTTGCATCCTTGGAATTCATTTCAGTTGACGCTCAGTTTCAGTTGGTTAATAAATGTTTCTAATTAAGTTAGCACTGTTTTCAGAGTATGTACATGGCTAAAAAAAATTAACGTGTTTAATCACAGGTATATGTAACCCTGTAATTTTTTTTTAAAGGTGAGATTGAAATTCACTGTGAAGAAAGTTCTGAATCAACATCTTCAAGCGAACCTTTTAATATACATCAGAGTAATAAGGATTCTAAAAGTGGAACATCAGTTCAAAGCCAATCTGAAAAAGCTTATTTTGATGATCCGCCATCCTTTAACTCTCTAGAAGAAAGGTAAATAAACAGCTAGGAGAACACATCAAGTTTCAAATGAAAGTCTATTTTGTTATACTAATAAACTTGACCCAAGGCTTAATTTGCCACGTCATTAAAAAATAATAAGGTAGTTGTGCATATTTGGTGCAGTGTAATTAAATTATTTTCAGTATTGTATAAACAGACATTTGAATTAGCAGATTATGAATCTTTCTATTTTTGGAAATACAACAGTTCTACAGATATTATCTCTCCCTGATAGACCAATCAAGCCTGGAGTCAGTGGAGGAAAAAAAACTTTTGAAGAGTTCCTGGAGAAGCAGATGAAAATGGAAGAACAGAGACTGCAACAACAGCAACTTGAACTGAAGCAATTACCGGTTTGTGTTTGGAACAGTAAATCTAGCCTTCTCAAAATCGGATGTACAATTGACGATTTAATGTCGCAGCAACAACAGATAAATATTATACCTCAGAGGTGTATTCTACTGAATGATCAGAATTCAACAAATGGTATTGGTAAAGAACATCACTTAATGATGTGCTTTACTGTATTGTACTGTAAATTAAGGGCATTAACTTGGGAAACAATTTAAAGAATTAAAGAAACAGATGCCATAGCAACTTCTCAATAATAGTGGAGTAACTTCCTGAGAAAATGACAGAGCATGGTTACATGTAACTGATTACTCCGCTTGATTGACTGAGCACAATTGCTTTCATTCAACTTTGCTTTGTTACCATATGAAGCCTTAAACTCAAAATGTTGGGAAACTCATATGTGCCTCTTTGCTATATGATTGACTCCTTCTGAATCAGACATTCTTCATTAAAAAAGACACCAAGTGCTGGAGTAACTCAGCGGGACAGGCAGAATCTCTGGAGAACATGGATAGGTGGTGTTTCGGGTCGGGACTCTTCTTCAGCCCGTTTGAAAGTGGGGGGGAGAGGAGGAAGAAAAACTGGAAGAGAGGAGAGCAGGCCTGGCAAGTAATAGGTTGATACAGGGGTGGGGGGGCTTCTGCAGCAGATAATGAAGAAAAGCCAGAGATAAAATGATTGAATAGTTGTTGAATTGTGAAGATAGAGGAAGAGATATGGGGGGGAGGAGTGATGGGGGGGGGGGGGGGGTTTCCAGACGGTGATGTTTATTGGAAGCCTATTTAATGTTGTAATGTAATGTTAATCAGGGTGGGTTTTGTTATTTTTGCTGCAGCTTATTAAAAAGTTTCACAAATCATAGATTATTTTGAAATCATTGCATAGGCAACCGCAAGTAGCAGAGAAGAAACACAAAACTAATCTTGTTAACATTCATTTAAGAGGAATGATTGCCAGGAAGCTGGGAGAGTTTATTGAGGAAAACTGGAAGAGAGCAGGCCTGGCAAGTAATAGGTTGATACAGGGGTGGGGGGGCTTCTGCAGCAGATAATGAAGAAAGGCCAGAGATAAAATTTATTGAGGAACTGGGACACTGCTGTTGATATCTTTCCTGCCTGTCTTTAAACAGAGAGCATACCAGTTTTGGTTGAAATCCAAAAAGTACTGTTAAGTTAACATGTACGGAGATATGTTGTTCTGTGGGCTGGACAGTTACTGCCATTCTAAAATAATGTGGAGGAAGAGAAAAAGTTTAAAAAAAATTTAACGATGCCTATACAAATAATATGGATATTTCTTTTCGGGGGGGGAGAGGTTGTGGTTTAACTGCAGCATGTTTAGATTGCACAATATAATTGTAGCAGAGAATAATGGTGCATTACAAATCTGCACATTTCTGGATAATTTGTGCTACTCTCCTGTTAACTTTATTACATTTTGATGTTAATTTCTTCATAGATTATAGGAATTTAAAATAAATTTCTGCTGTAGAAAGTTATGTCTAATATTTAAAGCCTTGGAATGCTTTTAATAACTAGATTTAGTTTATTGTATTGCTAATTAACCTTTTTACTCCTAAAATATTGTATCTGAAAAATGTCAAATTACATTCTTGCAGGAAGTACATTGTACATTAAAAATACAAGGTATAACTTATTTCTTTTCCTTTAACTCGAGTTCTTAATCCAATTTTTCAATCCCTTTTTAGTTTTTCTCTCTATCCAATTTGATTCTGGTCCAAAAATGGAAAATGTCTAAAATACGCTGCTCAGGCAATCTGTGGTGAGCAAGGAATGTTTCAGAGCCAAAATGTTTATGATTAAAATTATCGATGTTAAGTGCTAATTCTATTTTTCTTTTCACTGGTGCTGCCTGAACTGCTGAGTATCTCCAGCATTTTATTTATTTTTAAAATTTCAGAATCTGCAGTAAATCTGCACTGTTTCCTTAAGTAGTTATTAAGTTCTTAATCATAGTTGTCTGATATGTCTTGTTATTATAGTTACTTCCAGAATTCTCTGAGGATAAAGGCAACAAAAATAAGTTTCTGAAGCGCGGTGAAGGACTAGCAAGATTTTCAAAAATCAAGTCGCGTAATCTAGCAACTATCAAACCCGATAGGGAAGATAACCTAACCGACCAGGATTCTGTAAGTTTAAAGAAGCCAACTTGTCAACCGATGCTGAGGAAATTGACACTTTTAAACAAGGAAAGACATAATACTGTCTCAACCAGGATTGGCGACAAACCAAAGGCATTTGGAAAAGGAAAGAACTACTCTGCACTGTGCATTAAAAAAGTAGCTGTCTCAGGAAATTGTAATGAAGATGATGTCTTCCAGCCACCTCTGCAGGCAGAGGAAATAATACATGCATCCGAAGTTCATGTTCAAAATGTCTATCAAACGGGTTGTATAAATGTGGTTCAGGAGTATGAACAAATAAAGACAAAACAAATTGGACAAGACAGTAAATCTCTGCAAAAACTAACATCAGTGCATGAAGCTGAGAGATTGCAAAAAAGTGCAGAAAATATACTTCCCACTTGCCCAAATGAAAGAGCAAAAAATGGAGTTGAGAATTCATTTGAGAGATCATTTCAGAAAAAGATGAAGAACTGGAACAAGGACAATGAGAAAGAAATCGTTGAATTGAATGAGTTTGAGTTTTTGGAGCAGGCAGCTGAAGAACTTTCCTTCTCCAGTAATTCCTCTTTTGTGCTAAAAATGGTACACAATGATTGGCAATACAACAAAGATCGCAGGTTGTCCTCCACCCCAATAAAATCTGTTCAACATCATAAAATGCTTGAAAGTCCATGTGATACAACGCACACCAGAAAGCTGGCTGATAGGGATAAGGAAAATGTTAAAAGTAATTGTGTGGTATTAGAGACAAAGTGCAAAAGTATTTTTGATCCACCAGTCAGCAATGAAGCAGTGATTCAAAATGTTGAAAATGATTCCCAAGAATATCGGTATGCTATTTGTGATACCACTTCAGATTCGGAGGGAGATCTTGATTGTACACTGACAAATGACAATAAAACACGGGTGCAGTCAGTGATCTGCAGTAGTGACAAAGAAGATGATCCTAAATCTGTGTGTGGAAGACAACCAACGGACAGTTTCAACAAAGACAAGAATATGGACACAGATCTTGACCTGTCATCTGATGATAGTGACGATGATGTTGAAATGTTGACTGTGATAGAAAAAGATAAACTTGGGTTGAGCCAGAAAGCAGATTCCTCTCTCTTTTATACTGAAAGCAAAAGCAGCACATCTTTGCATCAAGAAAAGGTTGAGTTTGATGATGACCAAACATGGACTGACCAAGATGAAACTGAATTAATTAAGGTTGAAGATAGCTCAGCAGTGCCTGTCCATACTTCTGTATTAGTAACTCAAAGTATCTCTTCCAGTAAAGTTACTGAGGACAAAGTTATGAGAAGAAAAATTGCTTCTGCTAAAAAGGAGATTGAGTGTGAAAATTATTTGAACAAATTTGAAGAATCCCCTCCTACATCGGATCTAATCACAAGATTATTTCCTTCACTGAAACCCAAGTCAAAGCCTGAGTCTCTTCAAGGGCTGGAACAGAAATCTAAAATCGTGAATGACAAACCATCAGGTATAGTTCACATCATTTTTCATTTTGATATAAAAGTAATTTAGCATCTTTCAGGCATCTCAGATCGAGGGAAGAAAAATAATTTCCAAACAGCCGCTGGTTTTAAATGTAACATCTCCAATACCTTTTTGGTATGTTAAAAAAAATCTTTTTTTGTCTTGAACTTTATATGTACTAATTTAGGATGTGGTCAGTCCATCAATGGTGGTATAGAGTAGGATGGAACGGAAATTTAAAGCTGTGAAGATAAATCATTAACTTCAAATCGATTGTAAATTAAAAAGGCTTCACCAGAAATTGAACTTTGCCTTTTCTCTATTGATTGGTTGCAGTTCCTTTGATCTTATTTCCCAACAAGCCAGCCATACAGCATGAAAACGGGCAAATTATGTCCACACCAACCAATGGGCATTCATCAGCATTAATCTTGCCTACCGGCTCTTGGACCATAGCCATCTATACCTCGGCGATTTTTTAAAGTACGCATCTAGTTACTTTATACATGCTGCAGTACACTTTTCCCCATATGAGGGGTGAATAAAACTAGAGGACATAGATTTAGGTTAATGCTAATAAAAACCTAGGGGGTCCATTCTCACCCGAGAATGTCGATTGTCTAGAATGCACTGCCAGAGAGTGTGGTAGGAGCACAGTAATCTCACCCCTCATTTGGGGAAAAGGTTAGAAAACGTCCAACGGAACGCGGCAGAAATAGATACATAAAGAGCAGCCAGTTATGAACTTGGTATCGCCCAACTTAATTGCATTGAGTTGCTGTGTGTGTCTGAGTAATTGAAAAGAAGCTGAACCTTCAGGATATTTGGAAATCAGGTCGAGACATACTCTGTATTAAAGTGCATTGTTGACAAGTAGTAAGTGGTCTGTCATCCACCATGACTTTAGGCTTTCAAACTAAAATACATACAGTGCCCTCCATGATGTTTGGAACAAAGACCCATCATTTATTTATTTGTGTTTGTACTCCACAATTTGAGATTTGTAATAGGAAAAAATCACATGTGGTTAAAGTGCACATTGTCAAATTTCAATAAAGGTCATTTTTATACATTTTGGTTTAACCATGTAGAAATTCCAGCAGTGTTTATACGCAATCCCCCCATTTCAGGCACCATAATGTTTGGGACACAGCAATGTAATGTGAATGAAAATAGTCTTGTTTAGTATTTTGTTGCATATCCTTTGCATGCAATGAGTGCTTGAAGTCTGCGATTCATGGACATCATCATTTGCTGGGTGTCTTCTCTGGTGATGCGCTGCCAGGCCTGTATTGCAGCCATCTTTAGCTTAGGTTTGTTTTGGGCGCTAGTCCCCTTCAGTTTTCCCTTCAGCATATAAAAGGCATGCTCAATTGGGTTCAGATTGGGTGATTGACTTGGCCACTCAAGAATTAACCATTTTTTAGCTTTGCCAAACTCCTTTGTTGCTTTAACAGTATGTTTGGGATCATTGTCTTGCTGTAGAATGAACCGCCGGACAATGTGTTTTCAGGCATTTATTTGAACTTGAGCAGATAGGATGTGTCTATACACTTCAGAATTCATTATGCTACTACCATCAGCAAGAGTCAAGTCAAGAGAGTTTATTGTCATGTGTCCCAGAAAGGACAATGAAAGTTGTATCATCAATGAAGATAAGCAGTTGTATCATAAATGAAGATAAGTGAGCCAGTACCTTAGGCAGCCATACATGCCCAGGCCATAATATCCCCACCACCGTGTTTCACAGATGAGGTGGTATGCTTTTGATCTTGGGCAGTTCCTTCTCTCTTCCATACTTTGCTCTTGCCATCACTCTGATATGTTAATTTTTGTCTCATCTGTCCACAACACCTTTTTCCAGCTTTGTGGTTGCTCTTTTAAGTACTTCTTGGCAAACTGTAACCTGGCCATCCTATTTTTGGTGCTAACCAGTGGTTTGCATCTTGCAGTGTAGCTTCTGAATGTATTTCTGTTCATGAAGTCTTCTGTGGACAGTGGTCGTTGACAAATCCACACCTGGCTCCTGAAGAGTGTTTCTGATCTGTTGGAGTCAAAGTCAAACTTTATTGTCATTCAGAAATACATCGATATATGCAGTTTCAAACAAAATTCCGTTGCATTTGGCTCCCTGTGCAACACGATAATTAACAGAAGGATAAACATGGATAAAATGGATAAAAATAATAAAAGGATAAATAGACAATGGTGGCAGCCCATTACATGGCATTCAGGAATCTGATGGCTCGTGGGAAGAAGCTGTTGCAGAACCTTGATGTTCTGCTCCTTATGCTACGATATCTTTTGCCCGATGGCAGCAGAGTGAACAGTCCGTGATGGAGATGTGTGGGGTCTTTTATAATACTGCTGGACTTAGATACACAACGTTTGGTCGCAATATCCCCAATGATTTTTTCCACTGTCCTCAGCACTCTCTGCACAGACTTCCAGTCAGAGGCTTTACAGTCCCCAAACCAGACAGAGATACAGCTGGTCAAAATACTCTGTATGGTGCCCCTGAATGGACAGGTGTTTGTGGATTTTTCTTTATTATAGAGAGAATTATTCTGTCATCAGCTGTGGAGGTCTTCCTTGGCCTGCCAGTCCCTTTGCGATTAATAAGTTCACCAGTGCTCTCTTCTTAATGATGTTCCAAACATTTGATTTTGTTAAGCCAAAGGTTTGGCTGTTTTATTCCTGTTTCTCAGTCTCATAATGGCTTCTTTGACTTACATTGGCACAAATTTGGTCCGCATGTTGAAAAACAGCAATAAAAGTTTTCAAAGGTGATGGAAAGACTGGAGGAAAGACTAGGTGCTGAGAGCTCTCTTATACCTGCATTAAGGAGGCAGTTAAATACACCTGAGCAATTACAATTACCTCTGAAGACATGTGTCCCAAACATTATGGTGCCCAGAAAGTGGAACTGGAAAAACTGGTTCAAGTTCTAGCATCAAAGGTTAGATAGACTACATGCAGGGATATCTTCCCTAGCTGGGAAAGCTTCAACTAGGAGTTCAACCATTCAAGACAGAGGTGGATAATTTCTTCACCTCTTGAGTTCCTTAACCAAGAGGTGCAGTTTCTTACTACATTCAAAATTAATAAGACTTTTGAATATAAAGGGTTGCGAGAGTTAGGGTTGATATATAAAAGAGGATCTGAGGTTAAAAATCAGCCAATTGAATGACAGGGCAGACATAATGGGTTGGAAGGCCTGTTACTTGTTTATGTTGTTCTATTCCATTACTGGTATCAAAGGGAAGACGCCAGCATGGATAGCAGGTTGGCTGGATGGCAGAAGAGGCGCTGGAGAGGGTCCAGAGGAGGTTTACAAGAATGAACCCAGGATTGAATGAGTTAATATATGATGAATGTTTGACGGCATTGAGCCTCTACTTGCTGTAGTTTAGAAGGATGAAGGGACCCCTAACCTCATTGAAACTTACTGAATAGTGAAAGCCCTGGATAGAGTGAATGTGGAGAGGATGTTTACACTAGTGGGAGAATCTAGGACCAGAGGTCATAGCCTAATTAAAGGACGAAAGGAAATGAGGACAGAAGGCTGTGGAGGCCAAGTCAATGGATATTTTTAAGACACATAGATAGATTCTCGATTAGTATGGGTGTCAGGGGTTATGGGGAGATGGCAGGAGAATGGAGTTGGGAGGAAGAGATAGATCAGCCATGATTGAATGGCAGAGTAGATGATGGGCCAATGGCCTAATTCTGCTCCTATCAATTATGAACTTATGTATGTTATACAGGGAGAGTTCAACATCAAAATAAAGGATCCCATTTGCCTTTTGAGTCAGCACGTAATTCTTAGCCAGAGATAACAGCTGGGATTTGCACATCTCTTTTGCACTTATGGGCCTGTCCTACAGGCAATTTTTTTTCAGAGACTGCCGTAGTCGTAGCAGGTCGTCGAAGAAACGGCGACTAGACCCCCCTTCCCCCCCCCCCCCCCACGACAATGTCTACAACAATGTCTACAACAACCTACCACCTAGTCGACGTCAAGGTAAGGCAAGCTACCGACAACCATCGACCCATTAAGACGTCCACCTACGACCATACCTACGACAACCTATGTCAACCCGTGACAAACTACAACAAGGTACGACACTGTCGGTGACAACTTAAGACAATTCAGTCGCCGGTACCTGTCGCCGGTTGACATAGGTAGTCGCCAATGGAATACACAGAAGTCAGCACCGGTGACAACCTACTTCACCTGGCGACAACCTACATCATCCTGGCGACAACCTACGACAACACCTACGTCAGGAGAAGTCAAGCTATGCTCATTGGCGTCAAGCCAACTGTAGCCGAAAAGTTTTGAACATTTCAAAATCCAGCGGAGACCAGACTTTGATTCTTCTGC
Source organism: Raja brachyura (assembly GCA_963514005.1). The sequence goes on from OY740786.1 coordinate 66,391,412, forward strand.
GACCTAGGAGACTACTCACGACCATACAGGCGACACCCCGGCGACAGCCTAGTCGCCCAAGTGGGACAGGCCCATTATTCTCGGTCAAAATCGAACCTTATGAGGTGTTTTGGATAGCAAAATATGCTGCGTTAGTTTATTCAGATGAACAGATTTGAGTTTTACTGAACAGTGTTTCGTTATCATGTATTTTTAATTTTATAGAAATACGGGATAGTGGATAAGGGATTTGTTATACTTTGTTGGGGATTCTCTTAAATAATGATGGTTGGGGAGACAGTACCTGGGGATTGGGAAAGTGCTGTCTGGTGAGATAAAAGTAGCAACATATAGCTGAACCGGTCACAAAAGAGAAAATTTACTTATTTTTTAAATATTTACTGTTTAATAATGTTAAGGTTACACAACATTAATTTAGCATTAAGGAAATGTATGTATGATTTAATGTTTTACTGCCATTAGAGTTACAGCGGAAATGTATTCTCTTCCATATTTTCAATCATGGATTATGTCTATAGCAACGTTGAAGTAAGTTTAAAATAAAAATTAAACATCAAATAAAACACATTGTACTGTTTACTAGGTAGTGGTGCCCAGTCCAAGTTGATGCAAGAAAAACTATTAGAATTGGAATTTGAAATTAACCAGTTTCGTGCAGAAAATACTTCACTGGCTAAACTCCGAGATGATAAAGAGAAAGCAATGAAGGGCCTTAGGTAAGTGCACTGTTCTTTTCAGTAGAAGGCATTTGGGCCATTTTATTTTCCTTTGCCGAAGTAATGACCTTTTGCCACGTCATGTCAAAAGTTAATATAATAACACAAGTCTGCATGCGCATCATGCAACACAGGGCACTATTTGACATCAGTTATAGGTTTCTCTTGCATATTTTTTGTAGAATTTTGCTAGTCACTCTTCGGTGTTTTTAATACCTTATTCCCTGTCTTGTATTATCCTTTTAAAACAGGGATGCAACAATTATAGCCCCTTGAAATCTGAACACAGTTATTTTCATTTGCTGCAAATGAAAAATTTCAAAACATCGGAAGGCAAATCGAGAGAGTCAGGAATGATGTGTTATTTTGCAGGCAACATTTTGCTGAATTCTTGGAACCAGGAACCTCTTCAAAAAAATATGTTTGAAATCATCAGTATGAAATCTTTACTGATGCCCAAGGCAGTCTGATTACTCATTTTAGTCTTTTTGAAATGATTTTAATATTTACTAGACCAAGTGGGACCCGTTGAGGGTCCCGTTCCCTCAACGCGCGGTTGGGGGGGGGGGGGGGGGGGCGGCCTGCGGACACATACACGCACGTGCACACACTAACCACCCTGCACACACACTAACCCCCCCCCCCCCCCCGATATTATGATTCATATTAATTAATATTTAATTAAGAGAGAGACAGAAGGAACTGTAGATGCTGGTTTACCAAAAAAGACTCTGTTGCAACTCAGTGGGTCAGACAGCATCTCTGGAAACGTGGATAAGTGACATTTTTAATCAAGACCCTTCTTCAGATTTATTTAGTTAGATTTAAATCCCACAGATGCCTTGGAGGGATTGAACACCTCTCTCTGGTTCCCTGGACTATCAAGCACATAGTTTACTGATCAGGAACATTGACCTGTGGAGTAAATCTGATCATTCCAATTTGGAAAATATCCAATGTTGAAATGTTGTAGTCAATTAGTGGCTTTGGCACAAAGTGACCATGGGGCACTTGGAATCCTAAGCGTCTAAAGGGCCTGTCCCACCAGCATGCAACTCTATGCGATGAACGCGATCAAACCGGCAGCGGGGGCCGCGCGGAGGTCGGGTGATCCCCTGTACAGGGCCGTTCCCACCAGCATGTGCCTGCATGCGGCAAGCGCAACTAAACCGGCAGCGAGGGCCGCGCGGAGGTTGGGTGGGTGGCGCAACGCGGCGCAAAGCGAGGCGAACTTGAAGCAAGTCCAAGGTAAGTTCGCCAGGACTTAGAGGGGCACACAGAGAGGGGCACCGAGACACACACACATACAGGGCCACGGAGCCACACACATAGAGGGTCACGGAGGCACTTACAAATGGGTTCACGGAGACACGATGTCCGGGCGGTGTGTAAATGTCGAGGCGACTGCGAGCCGACAAGCCGTTGCCGCGCGGGATTTTTGGACATAGTCGGTTTTTCGGAGCCCCGCGCAGTGTCGGGACGAATTCCGCGCGGCTCCGGCGATCGACGTGGGACCGGCCCCGCGACGCAGGACGGCTCAAGCGACCACGTTAGGTCGCGCTAATCGCATAGAGTTGCATGCTGGTGGGACAGGCCCTTAAGGTGGATGGTGCTGCAAGGTTTGTAGTATAAAAGATCAGTTCCCCAAATGCTTGCTTCCATTCACATTCTGGAACCTGGTCTATGGTTCTCTTCAAACTGATTTTCCATTGTTTGTTTTATAATCGTGACACAAATCCAAATTGAAGTCTGCAGACTGTTCATCTAAATATATTAAACCTGGGAGCTTTGTCTAACAGCAGTCAGGTTCTGGGGACCTTTGCAAATGTAGTGTTGATGTCAAATGTATTATAATGGAGCAGGTCAATAAATTAACTCTCCATCCCATTCCAAAACTGACCTTTTTGTCCCAGGTCTGCTCCACTGTCAGTGTGAAGCCAAACGCAAATTGGAGGAACAGCACCTTTTATTTCTCTTGGGCAGCATACAACCCAGGATTTGAACGTTGATTTCTTTAATTTCAAGTATGGCTTTCATTCGCTCCTTTTTCCCCATCCCCCGCCCTTTCCACTCGGACATTGCCCCCAACTGCGCAGGCGAGGCGGGAGAGGGAGGGGAGTAGAGGAGGAGGGGGGGGGGGGTAGAGAGGGTGATGGGGGTAGGGAGGGGGAGGGGGTAGAGAGGGAGTGGGTTGGGGGGGGATAGAGAGGGGGATAGAGACGGGCAGAGACATGGGAGGGGGTAGAGAGCGTGTGGGGGGGGGAGGGGGAAGAGAGGGTGAAGGGGTAGAGAGTGTAGAGGTAGGGGAGAGGGTGGAGAGAGGGAGGTAGAGTCGGGGAGGGGGGTAGCGTGGGGGGGAGGGAGGGTGTGAAGGAGTGTAGATGTTTGAACAACTCTCCCTCCCCCCTCCTCTCCCTCAATCCTCCCACACTCCCTCCTCAACTCCCCCGGATTTTCTATCTCTCCACTCCCCCAATCCCTACCTCACCTCTTTGAGTGGAGCCGATGGAGCTGGGCTTAATGGGTCCGAGCGGAGTGCGCGTGGCCGAAAGGGGTCCCAGCGGGGCCGAGCGTGTCCCAGCGGAGCTGAGCTGGGCCAAACGGGTCCCAGCTGAGCTGAGCGGGGCCGAACCGGTCCCAGCGGGGCCGAATGTGTCCCAGCGGGGCCGAACAGGTTAGAGTGCTGGAGTTCCCCTCGTAGGGGGGTAGAGAGGGAGGGGGAGGGGGTAGAGAGGGAGGTGAGGGGGGTAGAGAGTGAGGGGGTAAAGAAATGGAGGTGAGGGGGGGTAGAGAGGGAGGGGGTAGAGAGGGTGAGGGGGGTAGAGTGGCAGAGAGTGAGGGGGTTAGAGAGGGAGGTAGAGTCGGGGAGGGGGTACAGCATTCTTGCCCAACGATGGCACAGGTGCCCCCTTTGTTGGTCAGAATGAAATCAAAGGCCATTCGATTCTGTAGCACCACTATCATCATGGCAGCCATTTCAGCTGTCAGTGACCCGATCTGGCTTGAGTTCCCGTAAGGGCAACTGCTGTTTTATTAGCCAATTCCTCCAATAGCCCAGTAAGATGGTGCTAATCTCCGGAGATTAGTGCATTCCGATTTACTCCATACCAGGGGAGCATTGTCATCCCAACACTCTCACCTGGGGAGAATTACAGTTTTGTGAACTGAGACCTAGGTGTGAGATTTTTAATGTGGGATGGTCTGTTATTAGCTTAAAATGGCATACAGCAGGGATCACATAAGCAAGGTAACAGCATCCTGTCCAGTAATGAGGGCCATATACCATACTTCCATCGTTCGGTGCATCCCTGGTAAACATGGATTGGCCCATGATCCACATATAAAATAGGTACCATTATCAGATCGAGGTGGGCCAGAGGTAGCACTAGTGTCCATTGTAGTGCATGAGCTGTTTCCCAGGAAAACCCGTGTGCCTTTATGTGATGGTGACAGATGGCATTAACTGGTTTCTGGGTAGCTTCTATTATCTTTAATCGTGTGAGCTCTGCCCCTTTTTTAACATAAATTTTCCAATCCGCCTTAAAAGGTGGGACGTACCATCCCTTAAAGTTGTTTGACTTTGAAGAACCCTCCCTGTTACCCCTACGGATCGTTTTATTAAAGGAAGAGGACAAAAACTGTAAGGCATATTCAGTGTTATTCAGTGGGATAGGGACCAGGGGAATCCCTCCCTTCCCATTTCATGGCATTGAGCATACCCAGCAGGACTAATCAGTAGGAGTGAAACTGCGTATGCATGGGCTGCTTTAAGGTACACATTCCTCTCGCATGGTTCAGTTATCGGGGTCAGGGAACTGATGATAATGAATACTGTCCAGCACCAAGCTATGGCAAAAGTGCCTTTATTTGTGGCTCGGTGCAGCTGTCTTCTTGCAGTCAGGGTTATGCACCCACCAAGGGTGTCCTTCTACTTTAACGGCTGTTGGAGTGGTGAGTACAAGGTATGGACCTCTCCAGCGGCCACCCAATTTATTTCGATCCCAATTGCGTATCAGAACGTAATCGCCAGCCTGTAACAGTCCTTCCATCGTCTAAGGACCGTTGTGTCTCTCGAACCTGTGAGTGCAAAACTCACAAAATCCATTAGTAATCGCACGTATGTCATCAATTGTTCATCCAAGGCAAGGAGATCATAGGTTATCTCCACAACTTCATCGGCCCACCCCCCCCCCCCCCCCCCAGCGAGTCTTGAGGGGCCTCCCATACATTAGTTTAGCAGGGGTCAATTGAGCAGTAGAATGGGGAGTGGTATGCATAGCAAATAAAGCCGTAGGCAAAACCTGGACCCAATTAAGCTTTGTCTCTTCAGTTAGTTTAGCAAGCTTGCTTTTTAAAATTCCATTAACTCGCTCCACAATTCCTGCAGCTTGTGGATGGATGGTGTACACAGTGAAATTGTTGTCGAATGTTCAATTGCTTACACGTTTCGTCATTAACCTTAGCCGTAAAATGTGGCCCGTTGTCTGAACTAATAACAGTAGGAAGTCCGAATCGTGGCATAATTTCACGTAGCAGAACAGCAACAGTAGACTGGGCCGTAGCATTAGTAGTAGGGATTGCTTCAACCCATCGACTGAAAAGATCTCTAATAACTAAGCAATGTTTATAATAATACATTCTAGATAAGTCAATAAAATCAATTTGAATGCACTGAAAAAGCTGATGCATTACAGTCATTTGTCCTGGTTCGGTCCGCACGGCTTTTCCAGGGTTGTGTCTCTGGCAAATCTGACACTGGATACAATTTGTAATACTTCTTTCATCAAATGTGGGTGCCACCATGTAGCTTTAGAGTTTTCTAACATTCCTCCCTTTCCATTACGTGTAAGGGAGTGTACATATTGCAACAACATAGGCAATAAAACATGGTAGGATAAGCAATCCATTTACTAAAGATGTTTACAATAACCAATACATATTTATAAAACTGACATCTTGAATGATTGCCATTGATTTTTCTGAGGGAGACATGTATTTTTCTATGCTTTATCAGCATCATCATTTTAGGTACCACCACCCCGTACCCTTGGAACATTTCCTTAGCTTCTTGGCAATTTGTTTTAGCTACATAACGGGTTGTAACAGATCTGATATCAATTGCTGGTGAGAAGTCTGTTCCTGCTGATGTCAAGAATCCCCTATTTATCCACAACTGACCAAAGTCACAGATCACTCCAAAAGTATATCTGAAGTCAGTGTAAACGTTGATTCCCAAGTCCTTCCCTGATGCAGGCTCTTATCTGGACAAACAGCTCCGCTTGTTTTGTAGAGAATGATGTTTCAAAGGTCGACGCCTCCACATTATTGCCATGCTGATCTATAATTACGTATCCTGAAAGTCTTTCACCTAGAGATCCACTCCCACCTATATACATAGTTAAGTCAGGGTTTGTCATGGGAATATCTGTCAAATCTTCCCAAACGTATCTTCTTTAATCACAAATGGGCAGTCGTGCCCTGACTCAGCTAGTTCCTCCGGTTGTTTGACGAGAAAGGATGACGGATTGATGGTGGTATAATACTTAAATTGCAAGCTTGCCTGCTCCTTCAGCCGGTACTGTCATATAGAGTTAACTTTATAGTGTTAACTTTTCTGGGGAGCTACTTGGATGGGGTTAATCTGGACACATCCAACCTTAGTGGAGTCTTCTTCCCACACCTGTGGGTCCACATACTCTGTTACCTCACTCCCCAGATGATGTTGTAACTGTGTAGTAACCCTCCTGGGTCATTGATAAAATTGAACAGTACAATTATTAGACAGTTCTTGTTCCTGGCTCGTGTTTGGATTTGCCAGACCAATTGCTTGCTTAACCATAGCTCCCAAATCCTTTGCATTAGATGGGACGTTCACTTTATTTGTGATATGCACGGCAACCTCATAGTCCTGCTTCCACAATTCCAAAGGCACCTCATATCAATACGTTTTAGTATAGTGGTAGTAAGAGCAGTAAGGATTGCTTCCTCTCTGGCTTCATTCTGAGCATGTTAATTAACCAGCACATCATGGGTTCGGAACCACAAGTTAGCTTGGAATATTTTGTGTTCTACTGGGGTTAGAACTTGTTGGATAGGTTGGCTCTTTTTAGTCTTATTCTTGGAACAGAGCGTGACTGGGGATGCCACCAAACGGGTGCTGTCAGAGTTAGGGAACTCTGCCTGTGCTGCTGGAGTGGACGCAGGTGGTGCTGCAAGGGCTGCAAACTCGATTTTACCGTAGGTTGGGGGCTGTATGAATGGTGACGGTTGCCACAGCACGTAAGCGTTAGTACAGATTCTCTCCCACTCATCCAAACCAATCCTCGTCTCTCTATCAAAACCAAAACCAACCATTAGATCACGCAAGCTGCTGCTTGAGTCCTCGTTAAGTCTATAGTGGATCACAGTTTTAAGTTCTTTACACTGGCCTTCAGTCTGTCAAACAATGGATTTCAAAATATTACTGTTGGTTTATAAAACATTGAATGGTCTAGGGCAAAAATACATTTGTGATCTTCTGCTAAATTATGAACCATCCAGACCTCTGAGGTCATCTGGGATAGGTGCTTTCTGTAAAAACTGAAGATGGAGGACCATCGTTTATTCTTTTATCCACCACATATATGAATCAACTTCCATAAAAATGCGGGTCCACTCAAATTAATAACACAGAATACTAATGGCATTAATCAGCCAAGTTCTAACATGTTTCTATTCTGTACCAATTCATTCTGTCCCCTTATTCGATCTAATTACCATAACAGGGCCCTTTTTATCTGCAAGCAATGCAATAGCAATTAGCGCTTTCATGCCTGTGAGTCATTTTGGCCAAAACTTTCACACAAAACAATTAGATTCTTACAACACAAAATTCCACAGTGAAATAAATTCCACAGTACACCTCCACAAAACTCAGTATTTAGAGTCACAAAAGTAAAAAAAAGTGGCAGCCTCCCCACCTTTTCAGCATAAGTAAACATCATGCGAAGAATATGCAAAGTTAAGCCAGAATATAAGCAAACGTAAACAAAAAAAAGTCACTATATACTCCCGCGGCCAAGCAGTCAAACTGCTCTTTCGAGGTGATCGATGTTAAAGCCCCCAAACAATAGCCATTTCTTAAAGGGACATATATACATCTGCTCATAGCTTCAAAGTGTAACTACATTCCACATACAATAGCATTTTTTTTTCACAAGCAGTACATAATATTTCACCTTCAAAGACGTCTATTTGTAATATATCCTCCCGTTTTCTGACAAGTCTGTTCTATGTACCAGAATCCTGGTTGCAAAAAATTTACAAGAAGCAATTTAGAGGTTTAGCTGTATTAGCAGCCATGAGTCTCTTGCTTTTTCTTCCAACTCCAATCTTTTTATAACAGAATTGCTTTTCAGAAAAAGGGGTCCCCGGCGTGATTTCTTCCACTTGTCGCTTAATTTGTGACCCAACGCTTTTCTTATCTCTTAACTCTATTCCTTTCTTACTTGCAGTATCCATCCAGCTTCGATCTCTACTCTCCTTGTGCAGTTTAATTACCTCGTTTCCACGTTCCACCTACTGGCCAGGCTTCACCATCCAGTCGCTTAGTCAAAGTCGCTGACAATTGTCTCAAATTTCTACTTCTACCCTGATCCGTAAAACACATAGGCTGCACTGGCGACCTGTTGTCGCTCTTATCTAAACCTTGTCCCATTCTATCTTCCCTCCTTCGATTCTCAACCCGACAAATCCTCGGATGTCTCAACAAAGCAACCTCCATTCCGTGTTTCTCAACCCAGCAAACCCTGGATCTCTCAATAAGGCAGACGCACTATACGTCCGGTATCTCTAAACCCGACAAATCCCTCGGGTGTCTCAACAAAGCCGACGCACCACAAAATTCACAATAATCCAGGTGGTTCACTCACCTCAATTCCCTTATCCCCTCGTTCGTCTTGGATATCGGTTGGGAACACCAGATCTGACCACAGGCATGGGGCCACAATGTTCCAGTGAGTCGGATGTTGGGGACCCAACTCAAGGGGTCAGGATTATGCACAGAATCCCCCTTCGAAGTCTCTGTTTCACTGTTGCCACTTATTCATCCGTGCCATCTATCCCAACGAAATCCTGCCGACTACACCAAATGTGAAAGTCTGCCGAGCTTCCAGTGTAAAATAACTCAAAACACAAGTCTCAGTGAACGAGTCTTTACTAGAAGTCACACCCGGGTGATAAGAGGACAGTCACTTATATGGACACGGAGTCCATACAAGAGGCTGCCGCTGTCCCTTCCTGAGCATACAAGCGAAATACAGTGTATACAGATAAAGCAGCTCGAAGCACATGGTTGTGAACAAAGGCACTCAGTTAAAAGAAGAGATACATATTGAAGTTCCTTAGACAGGTTAGGGAGGCATGGGAGAAAGAAGAGTATGGTCAGCTGGACATAGCTAAAGGCCCCATTGTTTGATAACACACGGACTACGAGATGTTACCATTAGAATGGAATGTCACAAGGACGAGAATGGCTCTTATCTATGTTCTCTCAGCTACTGCAAGGCCGTTCTGCCGGATGACTGCAAAAGCCTGTTTTACTATATGCTAACATCTTTAACTGAAAATGGAGGTTATCTATATTACTAAAAGTCTGATCTTGACCACTTCTTGTTGTTCTGTATATTGATTGTAGAAAGAACGCTGCCACTTACTCCTATGATTTTTGGCCATCTTACTCGGAGTCCCCCTCCGCTGTGCAGGACAAGAGGATTATTCTCATCGATACAAAATAAAAGAGTTATTAGTTTTTAAAAAATGTTGAGATTCTCTCCTGAAGGCCACGCCCCTTCCGGAGGGACTATAAAACCCGGAAGTGTTGAGTGCCTCAGTCTCTGCAAGATGGGGGAGCGAGAGGGTCACGTCTCTCAGTCTGAGCTGTGAATAACACTGAACACGTGTCCACTAAACTGCGAGTGTGGTTTTACTAACCTTGAGTGCCCTTAATGTGGTTTGAAAATGAAAATATGGTTGGGTTGAAATAAAGCACAGCAAATGGTTGGTGGTGGTTGCTTTGAAATAAAGCACAGCAAATGGTTGGTGGTGGTTGGATTGAAATAAAGCACAGCAAATGGTTAGTTTGAAATAAAGTACAGCAAATGGTTGGTGGTGGGTGTTTTGAAATGGCAAATGATTAAAAGTCTAAACTTGACAACTTCCTGTTTGCACTGTATATTGATTTTAGATAAAACACTACCACTTAGGGCTGTGAATTTTGGCCATCTTACTCAGTCCCCCTCTGCTCATCAGGTGCAGAGGATTCTTCCCATCAATGAAAATAAAAGTGTTATTAGTGTTTAAAAAATGTTGAGAATCTGTCTCCTGTCAATCATGCCATTAAGGCTCCTGGTGAGAAGGGGGATTATAAAACCCGGAAGTATGGGTGGGGCTCAGTCTCTGCAAGATGGGGGAAGGAGAGGTCACGACTCTGAGCTGTGAATCAACTAAACACATTGAATGTCTACTGAACTGCGAGTGTAGTGTTTTGTGTGGTTTTATGGTGGTTTCACCCTGCTTGAAATGTTATGAAACTGCATTTGAATTTGGTGGCCTTGCACCCAACTTGAAATGGTATGAAACTGCACTTGAATTTGGTGGCCTTGCACCCTGCTTGAAGTGGTATGAAACTGCATTTGAGTCAACTGCCAGCCCACCAGCCGTGAGTGAGATGCCAGCACATCAAGCTTGAGTGACTGAGCTGCCACCCCAATAATCCATTTGGCCCACAATGTGCATACTAGCCCTCTGGAAACCAGTCCCAGCCCCTTCAGCCCACAACACCCATACTAGCGCTCCAGAAAGCCCCCCCCCCCCAACTGGCCACCAATATTGGAATTGGTGGAGAGGTGGAATATTGAGTTGGAGGAGCAGCCCTCCCGTGTGAACATGTGTCCCACTTAGTCTAGTAGCGAATATAAGCTAAATAAAATGGCGGCTGGCACATTAACTTTTACAGGGAGGGTAGAGAAGGACGGGTGTAGAGAGGGGGGAGGGAGGGTAGAGACAGGTGGTAGGGAGGGGGTAGAGAGGGAGGGGGCGTGAGAGGGAGTGTAGACATTTGAACAACTTTCCCTACTCCCCAGAATTGTTTTTCCTGTCCTCCACTCCCCCAATCCTTCCCTCACCTCTCCATGTGTGCGGGACCGTATGTGTCCCAGCGGAGCTGAGCTTGCGAAGCCGAATATGTCCCAGCGGAGCCGAGCATAGGGAGACAAACTGGTCCCAGCAGAGTCGAGCATGCGGGGCCGAACGGGTCCCAGAGGAGCCTAGCGAGGCCAAAGTGCTATAGTGCCCCTTGTAGGAGGGTAGAGAGGGAGGGGCAGGGGGTAGAGAGGGAGTTGAGGGGCATAGAGGGAGGGGGTTAGAGAGAGGGCATAGAGTGGGAGGGAGGGTAGGGATGGAGAGGGCGAGAGGTTCCCAGCTGGTGGGAATTTTTTTCTTCAAAATTAGAGCTTGGAAAACTTTAATATTTTGAAGCTGTTTTTAAAAGGTTGGTAACTTGTGAAATATATGTTGAAATACGACGGGAAGGAAGAGTTTTTTACTGATCACAAGAAAGCATTGGCGTATGTTCGGAAGATTGTGGGCCCGAGTGTGGACTGAATAACATTCATATAATATCGTCATCTTTGTTTAATATTTTTATTAGAAGCAATGCATAATGCCAATGATATAACAGTTTTTCAAATACACATTTAACTTGTTTCAAAAGTTATACAACTATTACGGAATGATTTATATAAGCTATTTTTTTTTTAGAAAGTAAAGAGGTGAAAGGATAGGTGCTTAATCAAAGAGGAGTCTGATTAAATAATATTGATTATGATTATATATTTTAAAAAAATGTAAAAAACACAATAAAAAAATAAAAATAAAAATTAATAAAAAATAATACAAGCAAACAATTATTATACTTCAAAAAAAAATGTAAAAAAAGGAAGTATACATCTTAACAATGAATGGAACAATTTCACATAACAATATCTATAGAGACGTGTATACAAATCTCAGAATAGATCTTTTCATCCAATCCTGCTGCCGGGTATTTATTGAGTTACAATGCTGAGCTCAGCTACTCCCTCATATAGTCAGTAAATGAAGACCATATTTGTGCAAAAAGTTCATATTTGTCCATTAGGACAAACCTGATTCTCTCCAAATGCAGCGTCTCCAACATTTCCACTGTCCACATTTTAATTGTAGGGGATAATGTTCCCTTCCAAAAATGTTAATATTAATTTTTTTCCAATTATTAAACTGTAATCAAGAACATTTCTTTGATTTACTGTAAATATTTGATTTGAATCTGAAACTCCTAATATTATTAGCTTTGGGTCAGGATCCAATTTAATCTTAAGAACTATAGAAATGATTAAAAAAATTTCAGTCCAATAACTATTAAGTTTTGTACGTGTTACAAAACTATGCGTTAAATTAGCTTCTGAGTACTGACATTTATCACAAATAGGGGAGATGTTAGGAAAAATTCTATTTAATTTCGTTTTTGAATAATGTAATCTATGTAATACTTTGAATTTTATCAACGTATGTCTGGCATTTAACGAACAACGGTGTATACGTTGTAGACTTTCTTCCCAAGTGTCTTTTAATATAGATAAGCCTGTTTCATTTTCCCATGTTTGTCGGTATGATTCTGTTGTTGGAATTTCCCTATCCAAAAGAGTATTTTATATATATATATATATGCTATTTGTTTTTCTGTATTTGGGTGCTTGTTGAGCACTTCATCCAATAATCCTAGTTCTCTATTTTTATAATCTTGCACGTTTGATTTGATATAATCTCTAATTTGTAAATACCCAAACAAGTTATTTGGGTGCAATCCGTAGATATCTTCTAACTCTTGAAATGAGGGAAATTTCCCTTTCCTATAAAGGTGTTCTGTCCTTATAATTCCTAAGTTTTTCCATTGTCTAAACCCCCTATCCAATATAGAGGGTTTAAACAAAGGGTTATTCATAATTGGTAAGCAAAGCGACATATTATCCAAATGTAGAGTCTTAACTATTTGTTTCCAAATACGTCTATTGCTATAAATTATAGGATTTTCCCTATAAATGTTTTTTGTACCACCCTTGGAGCAAGGAGCATCGAACTTATATCGAAAGGTAAACAGTCTTCCTTTTCCATTTTTAACCAAGCTGGTTCCTGATCCATATTTACCAACCAAAAATTCATATTCTTAATCTGAACTGCCCAGAAATAATATAAAAAATTAGGTAGTGCTAATCCTCCATTTATCTTAGATTTACATAAATGTTTTTTACTTATTCTGTGACTTTTATAATCCCAAATAAAGCTATTAACAATAGAATTAATTTAAAAAAAAAAGTTTTAGGGAGGTATAGAGGGATAGCTTGAAATAAATATAATAGTTGTGGTAAAAAAATCATTTTAATGGCATTTATTCTGCCAATCATTGATATTGGTAATGTTTTCCAGAATAGATCATTATTTTTTAGTTTATTTAATAATTGGGGATAATTGGGATTTGAATAGAGAATTGTACGATTTAGATACATTAATTCCTAGATATTTAATTTTGTCCGTAACTATTTTAAATGGAAATTTTTGTAATATATTTGATTTTATTCCAGTTATAGGCATAATTTCACTTTTATTCCAATTAAGTCTATATCCTGAGAATGTACTAAATTCAGTGATGACATTAAGTAAATTAGGAATACTAATCTCTGGTTTTGTAATATATATTAAGACGTCATCTGCATACAAAGATATTTTATTCGTTGAGGTATTGGTATTATATCCATATATTTCTGGTTCTGATCTAATCCTTTCGGCTAATAGTTCTATTGCAAGAGCAAATAATAAAGGTGATAACGGACATCCTTGTCTACAACCCCTACAGAGATTAAATTTGGCTGATAATATTTGATTTGATAATATTCTTGCTGTTGGGTTAGAATATAAGATTCTAACCCATTTACAAAATCTGTCCCCCAGTTGAAATTTCTGCATTATCTTAAATAAATAAGGCCATTCAACCTGATCGAATGTTGTTTCCGCATCAAGAGATATGATAGCTAATTCAATATCATTAATTCTTTTTGAATATACGATATTGAATAGACGTCTCAAGTTATAAGTAGAGTAACGTTTGGGGATAAAGCCTGTTTGATCATGATGTATTAATGTATTAATCACTAAACTTAACCTTTGAGATAGAACTTTAGTTAATATTTTTTGAGCAGTATTTAGAAGAGCAATTGCTCTATATGATCCTGGATCTTCCAGATCATTATCTGCTTTAGGAATGAGTATAATTGTGGACATTTAAAGTTTCTGGTAACTTTCCTTGTTCGTAGGCATATTTATATATTGTTTGTAAACGTGGGGAAATCAAATCGTGAAACGTCTTATAAAATTCAACACCTAAACCGTCGGGGCCAGCAGCTTTTCCATTTTTCAATGATCTGATTGATTCCTCAATATCTTTTACTGATATTTCAGCGTCTAGCAAGTCTCTTCCTTCCTGATCCAAACCTTTAATATGACATTCATGTAGGAATGTTTCCATTCCATCAGATTGACCCGTCAGTTTGGTTGAATAAAGTTTTTGATAGTAATGCAGGAATCTGTCATTAATATATTTTGGTACGGTTAGTATTTCTCCTTGTTCAGATCTGATTTTATGTATTATTTTTTTTCTTCATCTGATTTTCTAAGTTGGCGTGACAAAAGGTTTTGTGGTTTATCCCCGAATTCAAAGTATACTTGTTTAGTCTGTTGGAAAAGTTTAATAACATAATTTGAGTATATCTCATTTAGCTTATATTTTAATGTTGCAATTTTATTATATATCACCCTAGATGGGGATATTGCATTTTCAATATCTAATTGCTTTATTTCATTTTCCAAATTTTGTTGAATCTTTCGGTTTTCCTTATTAAGGTGTGCTTGCGCAGATATTATAGCACCACGGATAAAGGCTTTAAATGTGTCCCAAAGAAGTGACGAAGAAATTCCAGGTTTATCATTAGTCTCAAAGAACAGTTTAAATTGTTTAACCAGATAATCATAACTAGCCTTATCATTTAATATTTGAGGGTTGAGACTCCATTGAGAATATTTATTAGTTATACCCTTTAAGTTAATCTTAAATGTTAATGGGGCATGATCCGAAATAATAATATGATATTTTGAGTCATACGTGAATGGAATTAACTTTGAATCTATTAAAAAGTAATCTATCCTTGAATAGGTTCCGAATACCGGAGAATAAAATGAGTATTCCCGACCAGAGGGATTATCAGTTCTCCAAACATCCATGACATTTGCGGTACTAATAAAATAATTTATCAGTTTGCTTGATTTAGATATAGCTTTCCTTTTGGTTGATGATCTATCTAGATAATTATCTAAAGTACAGTTTAAATCACCCCCGATTATTAGATTATGTTGTGTAACTATAGGGATAGTATTAAATATTTTCTTAAAAAACAACGGATCATCAAAGTTGGGTCCATATATGTTCATAAGAACGACTTTCTTCAAATATAATTCACCCGTAACTATTATGTATCTACCCTCAGTGTCTTCTATTATTGAGCTTTGTTTAAATGGAATGCCTTTACGAATAAGTATTGCAACTCCTCTAGACTTATGTGTAAATGAGGAATGAAACACTTTAGAAATCCATTTTGCTGTTAGTCTATATTGCGCATCCTTTTTAAGGTGCGTCTCTTGAAGAAAAATTATATCTGATTTAATTCTATTTAAATGGGCCAAAACCTTACCTCTTTTAATTGGTTCGTTAATTCCGTTTACATTCCAACTGCAGAAGGTGATTCCATCACCCCCAGTTTTCGTATTAATGTCTTGCATTTTAATATTAAGGTGGATTATAATGGAGTAGATGTCTCAGCATATCCATCCCAATCTCATACCCATGTTTCTGATCGATGAATTTTAATACTAATAACTTTTTCTTACATATCTCTTCGAACCAACTGTATAATACCAATCATAACTAAAATAATATAATACATTATATAAAATATAAAAAACAAAATAAAAATAAAAATAAAAAATATTAGTGGTGTTAGTGAAGTGCAGAAAAAAAGGGTGACTACAACTAAATTTAGTGTAGTTAGTGTAAGCCACACTAGCGTGGCTATTAATCTACTGACTTCCGGTATTAAAAAAAGATGTTTATGATTCCAGCTCCATATATGCCTTAAGGGCTATATATATATAGGGGTGGGGCGTTAAATTTAAATGCTTATTAATGCTTTATAATTTTGACTACTGTCGATTTTAACTATTTTAAGAGGAGTGACATGCAATTTTAAGTGATAATTAATACTAAGCTATTTCTATTGTATGTTAGTTTTTTATTAATAATCCATAAATCCTTCTTAACCAGTGATTTTAAAAGTCCGTTATTCTTCCTCCTTCTCTCTGGGTAATCAGTACCATCAGGTAAGTGTTAAGTATAGTTCGAGTTCACTATTCTTCATCCTCATCTTCCACTGCTTCTTCCTCTTCCAGCTTCTTCTCGATATTACGAGCAAACTCAAGTGCTTCTGTATGCTTGATGAAGAGATGCTCTTTGTTATCGAAGCTTACTTGTAGTGTAGCAGGATACATCAGGCCATATCTCAGACCCTTTATAGTCTTGAGGATGCTTCTTGTTTCAGTAAATAAAGCTCTTCTCTTGGCCACTTCCGCAGGGTAATCTCTGAATATGCTGATCTTATCTCCATCGTAGATAAGATTTTTCTTACGAATTATTATCTTCATCATATCTTCCAAGACGTGATCATAAACCACTTTCGCAATCAGTTGTCTTGGGGGTGAGCCCGTCTTTGGGCGTCGTCTAAATGCCCTGTGCGCTCGGCCAAGCAGGGGTGCTTGATCCAAATTCAAAACATTTTTTAGAAGTTTTGCAGCAAATTCTCGAGGATCGTGATCTCCCTCTTTGCCTTCTCGCACTCCAACAATACGCAAGTTCTGGTGCCTTTGACGTCCCTCCAAATCAATACATTTCTCAGTTATTTTGTTTAATAATTCTGTTAAACGTTTGTTCTCGGAGAGAAGTTTCTCATTCGCCTTAGCACTTGAATCGGCAATACTAGTTAGTTCCTTTATTGCCTCGTGTTGTTGATCAAGTGATCTTAAAATAGGTTCCAGCTTGAAATCAACCACCGATTCCATCCCACCGACTTTAAGATTTACGTCATCCATCTGCTGTTGCAGAGCAGCATCCGCCCTTATTTTCCAGTCATCAATCATAGTCTTTACTGTGATTATAACTTCTTTTTTCAATTCATCTTTTACTTGTTCTTTTTCAGCTCACCCATAATAGTAGTTTTAAGGTCTTCCATCTCGGATTTCCTGGGAGGCAGTCAAACTCGAGGCCGAGGCTCCAGTCGGGCCTACTTCTTTTTTCGTTACAAGTTTTTTCTCTCGGGGGGGGGGGGGGGGGGGTTCGTTGAATCGACATACCATCGGTAAAGTTGCGCGCCTGATGACGTCACGCACCTTTGTAAAGCTGCTGGTGCCGTTCTCACCCGTTCTCCTCTGGTGAGGACTTTAAATCACCCCGTTTTTCCCCGTTTTTTAATCAATTTTTGTGGAGCTGGTTGGCGCGAGTTCCACTTACTCCATAGCACCACCGGAAGTCATAATATCGTCATCTTACTGAGAATAAATGGAACTTTAATTCGCCTTATTCAAGGACTAATGAAAGCTGATAACGACAGCTGAGCAATCCTTGTTATGGACACATTATTCTAATATTTTAGTACTAATTTTTACTAACAATTACTATTCATTAAGAACACTTGTTATTAGTATTGGAATAATTAGATAAAAATATGAAATATTAAAAAGATATAATTTAGATATGCTTTATAATTTGCTATGTTCTTCCTTTTTTTTACATCAGACTATCATTTGACTAATACTTAGCTAAGAGAGTAATAGACTCTCACTAAATGATAACTAACATTCTGGACCAAAATAGTCCTAATTTAATCCCGTAAATTACTTGCATTGACATTTATTTTATTTTTTAAAGCGTGGAGCTAGGAATATTTTTTTTAATCTACAGAAGTCATTAGATGGCCAGCCACGCTAGTGTGGCTAGCACCAACTACACTAACTTTAGATGTAGTTTTTTTTTCTTCTTACACTTTATTAATATTTTATTTTTTTACTTTTGGTATTTTTTACTTAATTACTATTTTGAACTTGAATTAATTTATAAATATTATTTGTGGAGATATGTCCAGGAGGAAGATCTATTTGAACTAGATTTACAACTCATCTGTCCTGTGTTCGGGTGGAATGTCTGGTTTACTGTGCTGAGCTATCTGCTCTTTGAAGACGTTCTCCTCCGCCCTACGAAGACAGTTTCACCATCTCCTCTCTAACTGCTCCCCCTCTGTGATACCCCCTTCCCTCCAACTCTATGACCACATCCTCACCCAGACTTGAAAACAAAAGAGTCTGAAGAAGGGTCTCGACCCGAAACGTCGCCTATCTCCTTCGCTCCTTAGATGCTGCTGCACCCGCTGAGTTTCTCCAGCTTTTTGTGTAACCCTGCTCTTTTATAGACCACTCTAACCACAAGATGCAAGACGTTAATAGAAAAAACGGGGGTCAAGGAATCACTTTTTGTAGTTGGAATGTTAAGGGAATTAATGAATCAATCAAGAGAGGTAAGGTATTAGCACAGTTAAAATCACTCAAAGCAGATATAACATTTCTTCAAGAAACCCACCTGAAAAATGACGCACAACATAGATTGAAAGCAAAATGGATCGCTGAAACATATCATTCTTCATTCTCCCATAAGACCAGAGGTGTCGTAACGGTATACCTTTTAAACACATATCAACTATTGCGGACACTAATGGTAGATATATTATACTAGTGGGTGAATTATATCTAAAAAAAGTGATTTTTCGCAATGTCTATGGACCAAATTTTCACAACCCTATGTTTTTTAAGAATATACTTAATACTATCCCGGAGCTCACACAACATAATTTGATAATCGGTGGAGATTTAAATTGTACACTAGACTCTTATCTCGATAGATCATCAAGACAAAGAAAAGTAAATTCTAAGACGAGCGAATTACTAAACTCATACTTGATATTGGTAATATTATTAATACTACCAATATCAAGGATGTTTGGAGAATTGAAAACCCATCTGGAAGGGAATACTCATTTTACTCGAGGATAGATTACTTTTTAGTAGACTCTAAACTTATCCCATTTACTTATAACTCTAAATATCATAATATTATAATTTCAGACCATGCTCCTTTAATATTTATGATCAAACTAAGTGGAATGATTGATAAGCAGACACAATGGAGACTTAATCCTCAAATTTTAAAGGATAAAGCATGTTACGAATATCTTATCACACAGATAAATATGTTTTTTGAGACAAACGACTGCCCTGAAATATCTGCCTCCCTTCTTTGGGAAACATTTAAAGCATTCATACGAGGAGCGTTAATCTCCGCGTAAGCCTTTCGTAATAAAGAGAACCGCGCCAAACAACTGGTATTGGAAATGGAAATAAGGCAATTAGATATGGAAAATGCAATCGTGCTTTCTATGATAATACATAATAAAATTGCCGCGCTCAAATATAAGTTAAACCAAATATATTCAGACCAAATCATAAAACTTTATCAAAAGACTAAACAGCTACATTTTGAATTTGGTGATAAACCACAAAAATTCCTCAGCACGTCAACTCCGGAAACAGGAAGGAGAAAAAACAATATATAAAATTAAATCAGATACGGGAGAAATATTAACATTGCCCAAGGATATTAATGATAGATTCTCTCACTACTATCAAACACTTTACTCAACAAAAACGACAGTGGGCTCAGCAGGAATTGAATTATTTTTACAGAAATGCAATCTTATAGGTTTAGACCTGAAAGAGAGGGAATTATTAGGGGCTGAAATATCAGTAAAATATATTGAAGAATCTATTAGTTCTTTAAAAAATGGAAAGGCCGCTGGCCCAGATGGGTTAAATAGCGAATTTAATAAACCATTTCATGATCTGATCTCGCCACACCTACGGACATTATATACTCAAGCATTCATGCAACAGAACCTTCCAGAAACTTTAAATTAATCAACAATAATACTTATACCAAAAACGGATAAGGACCTTGAAGACCAAGGTTCATACAGAGCAATTGCTCTCTTAAACACCGATCAGAAAATTTTAACTAAAATGTTAGCACATAGATTAAGTTTAGCGATTCAAAAATTAATACACCCCGATCAAACAGGCTTTATTCCAAAACGTTATTCATATTATAATCTGAGACGATTATTTAACATTATATACTCAAATAGAATAGCTAATGTAGATTTAGCAGTCATCTCGTTAGAAAGCATTCGATCAAGTGGAATGGCCCTACTTATTTTCCGTGATGGAAAAATTTCAACTAGGTGAGAAGTTCTGTACTTGGGTTAAGCTTTTATATACCAACCCAACAGCTAGAATAATGACAAATCAAATGTTATCAACAACATTTAATTTATCTAAAGGCTGTAGACAAGGATGCCCGCTATCCCCGTTACTATTCGCCCTTGCTATTGAACCACTAGCAGAAAGAGTTAGAGCACACCCAGAAATATATGTGTATAATACTAAAAATACATTTAACACAATTTCTCTATATGCAGATGATGTATTATTATCTATTACAAATCCAGAAATCAGCATCCCTAACTTGTTAAATCTTATAACTCAATTTGGTTTATTCTCGGGATATGAATA
Organism: Raja brachyura; assembly: GCA_963514005.1. The sequence goes on from OY740786.1 coordinate 66,411,979, forward strand.
AAATGGAATAAGAGTGAGATTATGCCAATAACGGAACCTAATTTATATATATTGCAACAATCACCTTTTAAAATAGTGAATGAAAAATTTAAATACTTAGGAATTTACGTATTCAAATCAAATTTTGTGCCTTTACTTAATAAATTGCATAAGAATATTCAATATTGGAAAACACTTCTCATTCCAATGCTCGGTAGAATTAATGCTATTAAAATGATTTTCCTTCCTCAACTACTATACCTCTTTCAATCAATTCCGATATTTCTCCCAAAAAATGTCTTAAAAAAGTCGACTCTATTGTAACAAGTTTTATTTGGGATTATAAGAACCACAGAATAAGCAAAAAACACTTATGTAAACCCAAGATGAATGGAGGATTAGTCTTACCAAATTTCTTATTTTATTTCTGGGCAGTCAATGTCAAAAACATAAATTTCTGGTTGGAAGATATGGATCAACAACCAGACTGGGTAAAGATGGAAAAGAAGGATTGTCTGCCTTTTGAAATTGGTCCGATTCTGTTAACTCCTACAGAATTGAATAAAAAAAATCAATAGTGAAAATCCAATAATACATAGTGGTATTCGAATTTGGAAACAAATAAAAAAATACATTAAAATTGCATAATTTATCACTTTCTCTCCCTATTGCTAATAACCCTTCATTTAAACCTTCAGTATTGGATAAAGGTTTTGCACAATGGAAAAATTATGGAATTAAAAAGATGGGACATCTTTATAGAAAAGGGATGTTCCTCTCGTTTCAGGAGGTACAACAGAATTATGGATTCCACTCAAATAATTTTTTTAGATATTTACAACTTAAAGATTATGTTAAATCCACATACACAAGAATACAGAACTAGAGAGCCAGAGATTCTAGATGAATGTTTGAATAAACACCCCAACACCGTCAAATTAATATCTTATATTTATAATACTCTGTTAGATAGTGAGATTCCGTCGACGGAATTATATAGACAAGGATGGGAAAATGAATTCGTTCAACCCATAACGAAAGATATTTGGGATGAAAGTCTACAACATACACATCAATGTTTGTTAAACGCCAGACATTCTTTAACACAATTTGAAGTACTACATATATAGCATTATTCTAAAACAAAATGAAATAGAATTTTTCCTAATATTTCTCCAATCTGCGATAAATGTCAATATTCTGAGGCTAATTTAACCCATACCTTTGTAAGTTGCATAAAAATTAAAACATTTTGGATGGATATTTAAAAAATTATTTCCGTAGTGGTTAATACTCAACCCGATCCTAAATTAATAATATTAGGCATATCAGAACAATACCTAAAACTTACAATAAACCAAAGAATATTCCTTGATTACAGTATATTAACTGGGAAAAAATTAAAATTTTGGAAAAAAACAGCAACCCCCACAATCAAAGTGTGGATTGTGGAAATGTCGGAGACCTTAAATCTGGAAAAAATTAGATTTGTCTTAATTGACAAACCAGAAATATTTACTAGAATATGGTCTCCGTTCATAGATTATCTGAAGGGGTAGAATGGGCCGGCGCGGAAACCTGACTGAAGCTTGAACCCAGGACTAGATGAATGGTTATGTTCTCTGACCTACGGACCTATCTCCTAAATTGTATTATGGATAGTTTATTCTATCTTTCTAATTTTCTTTTTTCTCTCTTTATTTTTTCGAAAATTTAAATAAATAAATAAATAAATATAATGGAGATAAATAAAAAATAAAAGAAATGCGACGGGAAGTTATTTATCTGATCCGTGGAAAAAATGTGAGTAGCATGTGTGAAAATGGAAAGGCTGTGGCCTAACGTTTGGAAGAAGATAGAAATTAAGGAGATTAAAAGAAACCCTGGCCCACACGACACGAGAACAAAGGGAAGAGTTTTAGTAGGCAGAAAGGGTGGGGGAGTGGGTAGAGAGGAAGGGGGTTAGAAAGGGAGGGGGGTTAGAAAGGGATGGGGTAGAGATGGAGATGGGTAGATAGGGAGGGGGGAAGAGGGAGGAAGAGAGAAAGGGGGGTGGAAGAGAGGCCGGGGGGGAGAGAGGAGCCGACCGAGGAACTGAGAGAAAGCGATCCCCAAGAGAAAGCGACCTCCGAGCGTCTTTTGAATAACGGGTGAGGGGGGGGGGGGGGGGAGAGGCGGGATATTGCAGCGCGCAGATCCATGACAACAGCACGCAGATCTATTGTGACATCATCAGCCAAAGCCATCCGGTTTTATTTTCAAATTGTTTTAGACGTGAACATTTTGTGTAATAACTTGAGACATGAAGCATGAATTTTTCAGTTAAGACTATTTCAGATTCCAGGGGATAAATCTGTACCGGAATATGTAAAGATTTTACCGTTAGCATGTTGTATTTTCGAGAAGATGTGATCGCACGCACACACGGGGGGGAGAGAGAGGAGGGGAGATAGAGGGAGGGGGGGCGGGAGGGGAGATAGAGGGAGGGGGGGCGGGAGTGGAGTGGGGGGGAGAGAGAGGGGCAGAGAGACAGGGAGAGAGAGGGGGGAGAGAGAGAGGGGGGGAGGGGGAGAGGAGATGAGAGGAGGAGCAGCGGGCAGCGGGGGGGGGGGAGTGGGCTTCCTCTAAAGGACTGCGAGGAGGGGGGCGACATCACTAGCAGTGCATGGAACACAGCGCAGGCGGCACGCAGCAGGCCCATTGTGACGTCATCAGCGAGACCCTTGTTTATTTTCAACGTTTTATCGGATTTGTGAACATTTTCATAGATAACTCGAGAAATAAAGCATGAATCTTTCAGATAAGGCGTATTGTACTCCAGGAGGAAAATCTCTACCGGAATATGTTTTACCGTATGCGCATCGATTTTTCACAAAGATGTGATTATGCACAAACAAATAAATACACACACACATCCAAGATCAGTTTTATGATTATAAATATGGATAGATAATATAGATAAATAAATAGATACCATTGGCATATCAACTTGTTTTTGTGAGGGTACTTCACTTTTGAAACGGAGCTCAGTTGCTTAAAAAATAGAAAAACAATTACAAGTTTAGTCTTTCTGATTAGCTTTAACAATTACAATTGGAACTGTCTTTAATTTGTTAAATTCTGAGCATGTCTAATTTCCAATCAAAATCTTATTACAACCAATTGAGTCTACTGAATGCGAATAGTGTTCACATTAATAATTCATCAATTATCCCACTGGCATGGAGAAACTTAGAAATAATGAACTGGGGATGCTGCTTTACAAACAAAAAACACAGTGCTTGAGAAACTTAGTATGTCAGGTGATATCTCTGGAGAACATGGATAGGTAACGTTTCGGATTGGGACCGATCTTCAGGAGAATGCGTTATGTAGAATTTCCTGTATTTTCCACCAGATCTTTTAAAAGATCTATTCATTCTGATGTCATTTTACTTTGTCATCTTTGCCACCTACATTTGTTATTTTTGTATATTGTTAACCATGGCTTGAATAAGTTGCTTTTAAATATTTAATAATTTTAAACTTTAAATTTGTTTTGCTTTCTAGGAATCTGCTTTTTTCTTAAATCTTCTAGAATTAAATTCCATTGTGATCCAGATTTAAAATGACCTAATCTGGCTAACTAATTGGCAACGATGTTCAGAGACAGATTGGATTGACTAATGTCTCTGCTTATCAATTTTGAAGGTTGTTACATGTAATGTGTTGAAGACAAAGTAATTGCTAAAAATATCTTTTAATTTGTAGTAAAGAAATTGCAGACTTTGAACGTAAGAAAGTTGAGGAGCTGACTCAGTTGGAAGAATACAAAAAAGAAGAATTAAAACGACTACAAAAAGAGAGAATGGTTTTTGAAAAGTACGCTGCAGCAGCAAGAGCTATTCCTGACAAAAAGGAAAGAGGAGAGATGAAGGTGATGTATTTCTTTTGGCATTTGAACCCTCTGCCGCCACCCCCCTTTTTTCCAAATGCTGATACACTTTTCAAAATAATAGCATAATACTTACTATGCACACTACATTGCCATGTTGGAAGGATAGTATGTCCTGCATAAATATCATCCATAAATCAAGAACAACTTTTTTTGAAAATGACCGTACATGGTGGTAGAGAGGGGGAGGGAAGGTAGAGAGAGAGGGGGCGTGAGAGGGAGTGTAGACATTTGAACAACTTTCTCTCCCTCATATTTTATAATTATATGGTTGATGTCAAAAGAAGGATGAACTGGAAAGTAAGCAGAAATAAATAATAATTTAAAAAAAGCAGGCATTTAATGCTGTAATTGTATAGTGCTCTGAAGTAAACTTATGTACTTTGGTTACCCAAAAAAACTTTCAAGTCCTGGAGTTCTCACCTCTGAAGAGTAATTATGATTCTTGGCCTAAGAAAAACACTAATGTCTTTGGATTTTAACAATAATATATTCATGACAATAGGCCTTTTAAAAGATTTCATTTTAGTACATATAAAGTTAATTTAGAATAAATAAATTTAAATGAGTTTTAGTTGTAAACCAACGTCAAAGAAGTAGTGCTACAATAGTAGGGGTGGCACGATGGTGCTGCTGCTGCTAGAACTGCTAGTTCACAGCGCCAGAGACCTAGGTTCCATCCAGACCATTGGAGCTGTTTGTGTGGAGTTTGTGTAAAGAATGGTCTCTTACACACAGAGTCTTTACTACTATTTTATTCACTAGTCAAATACATCGCAGCCCTAGCTGTACGTGGTCTGTCACGGATGCTAGAGAGAGAGACAAGGGTGGGAAGGTCACAATTATACTGAATGTTAAGGGGAGTGGTTAGTGGTGGATATGTCACTATATTTAAAGGTATACACACATATCATCTACATCTTTCCTCTACAAATAAGCTATAAGGTTGTGGCGGGGCGACCACGTCTCATACGCTAAGGGTATTTAAACAGCAGATACACAGGAAGCATTAATCACACAAAATCACCATAACGGTCGGCGGCTTGACAAGGCGGCCCGACCGGGTCCGTACCTCGCCGTTTTCCCCCTCGATGGGAACGAAAGGGGTCGGCGCAAGGGCAGGAGGAACAACCATGACAGGGGATCCACGGGGAGATGAAGAGGAGGGAGAAGGCGGAGAAACAGGGACCACAGCGGGCGGACGCACAGGGGAGGGTGGATGAGCCTTGGTTCTTCATCGCGAAGGAGACCCGGTGCGGCGGGCAGATAACAGGCTCGATGTATGAATCGAGAGTGATCTTGTAGCTGCAGGGGAGCCTGCCCAGCTCATCATTGAAACGGTCTGGATACTCGGCCAGTGGGTCCAGGGGCGACTGCACCAGGTGAATGTCACGGTGGAAGTTGACCAGGCGACGTCGTGGCATGCCCGGATGCCCAGCAGGGGCGTGCATTTGCTGTCTAGCAGAAAGAAAGAGAGGGTCCGAGAGGCCTTCAGTACCTTGAAGTGGAGAGTGGCCCTCCCCACTGGAACGAGAACACCTCCCCCATAGGCATGCAAGACAGAGCGGTCAGTGGTAACGAGCTCATTATTTCTAATCTTCTTGAACAAGCTTGTTGACATAACATTGGCAGCCGCCCCCGTGTCGACTTTAGCAGAGAAGGTCGTTCCATTGACTCTGACTTGAACGGTAGGGTCCGTTATCAGCGCAGGTGCATCCTTCAGAGAAAACACGCTGAGCTCACTTTGGGAAGAGCTGGAGTCAGACAGAGGGAGTTCTTCATACTGGTGATGTGAACCAGATGCGGTATCAGCATGTACCAGGTAGTTAGAGAAGTTACGCTGTGGCTGCGCAGGCTTCCCACGGGAACGGCATGTCGCGGAACAGTGGTTCTGCTTGTGGCAGGAATTGCAAGTTTTGCCCAGAGAGGGGCACACATTAAAACGATGGGAAGCAAAGTTACAGTTCGGGCAACGTTGAGGGGTCCTGGTCCCGGGCGGGGGGTTTTCCGTCGTTGCTGCTGTGTTGAGTACTGACGGCTGGGAACGCTAGCCGCACGAACGTCATGATCAGGAGGCGACACCGTCGAGGTGACAGCCTCTGCCATGCAGGAGGCATGCAGCGCCTCGTTAAAAGTCAGGTCGGGCTTGCGAAACTCAGCCCTCAGTTTCTGATCCCGGAGGCCATAAACTAAAATGTCCCGGGTGACAGTTTCAGGTGTCAGTGTGTTAAGGCTGCAGCAACGAGCCAAGTGCCGCAGCGCGGCGACAAAATTGTCGACCGGCTCACCCGGGTTTTGGCGGCACCTGAACAGTTTGAACCGCTCCAATATGCAATTGGTAGGGATATCACACAATGCAGTGAACTTAGCAAGCAGACATACCGGGTCCTGAGCACTTTCGTTGTCACCGTAGACGAATGACTCCGAACGTTCGAGGGCTTCAGGACCGGCCAAGTTGAGCAGGAGAGAAGCCTTGACCACAGCGGTCACTGCAGGGTGCGCGAGCGTAACGTAATGTTCAAAGTCGCGCCTGAAGACGCTCCTGCGGTGGGCGATGTCAGAATCAAAATCCAGAACATCAGGTTTGTGCAGGCAGAAGACATGGTAGCAAAGGGAAGGGGGAACTGGGACTAAAGAAACAAAAACCAGTAAACAGGAGGCGCAGGGCAAGAAACTTCTGACACCATGTAAAGAATGGTCTCTTACACTAGGTATGTTACAAAACTTACCTTTAGCGGTGCTGCAGTTCTGCCGCTGGCTGTGTGCGCAACTTTGGCGCCTTTAAGGGGGGGGGCGGGGTTGAAATGCGGTTTTCCCCATGCAATCCGGAGCTTTATTTTCTCGGAGTGCGATCTATTTTTGGAGGTTCGTTCCGACTGCCGGTAAGTCCGTTTTTAAAAATAAATCGTCCGACTATTTAATTACTGCAGTAAAATAAAAATTAGCTCCCAATGCAGTGAACGCCGACAACGGGAAACGATTTTACGTAGGGGACAGGTAAGTGAAAGCTGTTTATTTTTTCATATAAACCTGCTTTTTTAGGGGACTCTAAAAAAACAGGTTGCGAAACAGTGATTTAGCCCCCATATGAACTGTCAGAATTTTTCCTGCTGATATGGGGTTTAAATGCACCGTTACCGCAACATTCCAATGCAGCGCATTCCATAAAATCCCACTCGCAAGCTGTTTAAAATGCCCATTAATTTACAGGCATTAAACACTGAATTCCTTCAATTTGGCCTATAAATTAATGACAATTAGATTTAAAAATCATGTTTTATTGTGAATTATTGTGTGACTGTTAATTGGGCACTTAGGCTTTAAATTTTTTTTTAATTTTTTCTTAAGAAATTGATAAATGTTTAGATCTAGTAATTGAATTTTGTAATTGGCTACAATTGGGTAACTAACTAATTATATGCTTTCATTTCAGGTCATCCAAGTAAGATTGTTTCATATTTGTTTCAGAATACTTCAATCTATAATTGAAAATTTCTTTCAGTTCTCTTAAATTTTAAGGAAGTTATGGGCTTTTGACTGTCCTCGATCACAACTTTTGTGACAAGTCAATAGAAAAGCAATAGGAAGCAAGTTGCTAATTTCCGAGTATGAAAATGGCCTAAACTTTTTTAATAGTGAAGATATGAAAGTGAATTAGATGTCAAATTAAACTTATTTTTATGCTTTATCTGATGGGATAAATTGCAGACTTGATTTTTTAAATCTCAAAATTTTGTAACATTGCTACTTACACACAGAGTCTTTACTACTATTTTATTCACTAGTCAAATACATCGCAGCCCTAGCTGTACGTGGTCTGTCACTAATGCTAGAGAGAGAGACAAGGGTGGGAAGGTTACAATTATACTGAATGTTAAGGGGAGTGGTTAGTGGTGGATATGTCACTATATTTAAAGGTATAAACACATATCATCTACAGTTTGCATATATTTTTTTAACATATTTTTATTAGAGGCCATACGTATTACAAATAATATGATAATTTTTTCAGATATACATATTACATCTTTCCAAAATTATATAAATATTACCAAGCCATATATATAGGCCTCAATTTTTTTTAATAGTGTGAAGAAGAAAAAAAAGAGTAAAGAAAGAATAGAGATTAATTTAAAGAGTGTGATTATAATTTTGATTAGAAGAGAAAGAGAGAAAAAAAAGGAAAAAAAAAGACATATAACTAATAAACAATTATTATACTTAAAGATAAAAAAAAAACAGTATACATCTTAACAATGAATGGAACAATTTCTAATTATAATATATTGAGACAAGTATATAAATCTCAGATTAAACATTTTCGTTTGATCTTACCACCGGGTACTTGTTGAGTTTCAATGCTGAGCCCAGCTACCCCTTCATATAATCAGTGAATGGAGACCATATTTGTTCGAAAAGCTCGTGTTTATCCATTAGGATAAACCTAATTCTCTCCAATTGCAACGTCTCCAACATTTCCACTGTCCACATTTTAATTGTAGGGGATAATGGTGCCTTCCAAAATTTTAACATTAATTTTTTTCCAATGATTAAACAATAATCCAGAAAGTTTCTTTGATTTGCTGTTAATGTTTGATTTTGAATCTGAAACACCAAATATTATTAATTTTGGGTCAGGAATTAATATGATCTTAAGAACTATGGAAATAATTTTGAAAATCTCAGTCCAATAACTATTAAGTTTTGTACATATTACAAAACTATGAGTTAAATCAGCTTCTATGTGCTGACATTTATCACACAATGGTGATATATTAGGAAAAATTCTATTTAATTTCTTTTTTGAGTAATGTAATCTATGTAATACTTTGAATTGTATCAAAGTATGTCTGGCATTTAACGAACAGCGATGGATTCGTTGTAAGCTTTCTTCCCAAAAATCTTCTGATATCGGTAAACCAGTTTCATTTTCCCATTTTTGGCGAAATGATTCTGTTTGCATATTCTCCCTGTCACCGTGTGTTTCATCCAGATGCTTTGGTTTACTCCCACATACCAAAGATGTGTGGGTTTGTAAGCTAATTGCCCTTTGTAAATTACCCCTAGAAAATGGGATAACATAGAACTGTGATGGATGGTTGGCGTGGACTCTGTGCCAAAGGGCTTGATTCCATGCTACACTGTAAACTATGACAGTGAATAGGTTGCTGATAGTTTGAACTTAAAAGATAATTTAGGACAGGTGCCATGACGGGGCTGGGAAAGGCCAGGGCGTGGCTACAGGGCCGGGGCCTTGTCGGTATCAATAAACGTTTTAAAGCAAGTAGAGGGAGTGTGTGTGAGCCCAGGTGAGCAGAGGGGGGAAGTCTCTGTGAGTGTGAGTAAATGTACGGGGACATTCCTGTGAGTGTGAGCAATGAGGGGGTCCCTGTGAGTGTGAGCAAAGGTGAGGGGTTTCCTGAGTGTGCACAGTGAGGGGGTCCCTGTGAGTGTGAGCAAAGGTGAGGGGTTTCCTGAGTGTGCACAGTGAGGGGGTCCCTGTGAGTGTGAGCAAAGGTAAGGGGGGATCCCTGTGAGTGTGAGCAGTGAGGGGGTCCCTGTGAGTGTGAGCAAAGGTAAGGGGGGAGGTCCCTGTGAGTGTGAGCAGTGAGGGGTTTCCTGGGAGTGAGCAAAGGTGGGGAGTTTCCTGCGAGTGTGAGCAGTGAGGGGTTCCGTGTGAGTGTGGAAGACCCTGCAAGAAAACAGTGTCATTTCAAGGTACAATTATCAAAACAATTCTGCATTAAGGGGGCGCTGCTCCCTTTTACCCCCGTCAGGGGCGTTACCCCTTGGAATCCTACCTGGACCCCCACCTCTCTTCCTCTTTTTTTCAGTGTTTTCCTGTCTCATGCCTGCCCAACTGCGCAGGTGGGGGCATGTTTCAAGTTAATTCATAGTGCATTCAGAAAGTATTCAGACCCCTTCAATTTTTCCACATTTTGTTACAATAGACAATAGGTGCAGGAGTAGGCCATTTGGCCCTTTGAGCCAGCACCGCCATTCAATGTGATCATGGCTGATCATCCCCAATCAGTACCCCATTCCTGCCTTCTCCCCTATCCGACTCCACTGTTTTTAAGAGCCCTATCTAGCTCTCTCTTGAAAGCATCCAGAGAACCCACCTCCACCGCTCTCTGGCAGAGAATTCCAGACTCACCACTCTCTGTGAGAAAAAGTGTTCCCTCGTCTCCGTTCTAAATGGCTTACTCCTTATTCTTAAACTGTGGCCCCTGGTTCTGGGCTCCCCCAACATCGGGAACATGTTTCGTGTCTCCAGTGTGTCCAAATCCTTAACAATCGTATGTGTTTCAATGAGATCCCCTCTCATCCTTCTAAACTCCAAATTGTACAAGCCCAGCTGCTCCATTCTCTCGGCATATGACAGTCCCGCCATCCCAGGAATTAACCTTGTAAACCTACACTTGTAAAGCTGCACTCCCTCAATAGCACGAGTGTCCTTCCTCAAATTAAGGGACCAAAACTGCACATAATACTCCAGGTGTGGTCTCACTAGGGCTCTGTACAACTGCAGAAGGACCTCTTTGCTCCTCTATTCGATTCCTCGTGTTATAAAGTCCAACATGCCATTCGCTTTCTTCACTGCCTGCTGTACCTGCATGCTTACTTTCATAGACTGATGTACAAGGACCCCCAGTTCCCGTTGTACTTCCCCTTTTCTCAACTTGACGCCATTTAGAAAGTAATCTGCCTTCCTGTTTTTGCTACCAAAGTGGATAACCTCACAAATATACGCATTAAACTTCATCTGCCATGCATCTGCCCACTCCCCCAACCTGTCCAAGTCACCCTGCATTCTCATAGCATCCTCCTCACAGTTCACACTGCCACCCAGCTTTGTGTCATCTGCAAATTTGCTAATGTTACTTTAAATAATGTGGGTTTCCTTCAGTTCCTCAGTCACCCTAGATCCTCTGGCCACTACTATATCAGGAAGAGTGTTTGTGTCCTCTTTAATGAAGACTGATCCAAAGTACCTGTTCAACTCATGTGCCATTTCCTTGTTCCCCATAATAAATTCACCTTTTTCGGTCTTCAAAGGTCCAACTTTGGTTGCAACTAAAGCAGGTAAAGTCCAGCAGCAATTCGAAAATGGGAGAACATATGAAAAATGGAAGATAAATTATATTAGAACAATTAATGACTTAATTCACCTCCAAAGTGAAAAGAAATATGCGAAAAGACTGTTTTGTGACTAGCAATGTGAGAATGCTGAACCTATCTCATGAATAGCTGAGAATAGCAACAGATTAATTTGAAGTGCAGGTTGGCAATTAGAGCTAGGTACTATGGAGAAAGTTTGTGGAGTTTATGTCTGCAGAGATCACAGTGCCCTCCATAATGTTTGGGACAGAGACCCACCATTTATTTAATTGCCTCTTTACTCCACAATTTGAGATTTGTAATAGAATAAATCACATGTGGTTAAAGTGCACATTGTCAGATTTTAATTTTTATACATTTTGGTTTCACCATGTCGAAATTACAGCAGTGTTTATACATAAATAAATGATGGGTCTTTGTCCCAAACATTTTGGAGGGCACTGTATTTGGGTTGAACAGGGGATTTCTTGCTTTGTATTCTATATAACATCATCATGTCGTGGCGAGTATAGCCATGCCCATTGAAAACATTTCAAAATTATTTTTGTTTTTGGGGATTAGGTTCTGAAACAGCAGATTGCAGACTTGCAAGAAGAACTGAAACGAAAAGAGTTAAGATGGTCAAGTACTTACACAAGACTTCGAAATCAGATTGATGTACTTACTAAGGAAAACCAAGAGCTTCAAGATGAGGTTAAGGTAATGGAAAGACTTCGGTTAGAAACCTGGAAGAAAACTGACACAGCAATGGAGAAGAAAGCAGAAAGCTCTCTATCACAGCTTACGAAAATGGAAGTGGTAGGTCAGTTTTCTTATAAAAAACATTTTTACATGACGACAACATAGAAAATAGGTGCAGGAGGAGACCATTCGGCCCTTCGAGCCACACCGCCATTCATTGTGATCATGGCTGATCGTCCCCTATCAATAACCCATGCCTGCCTTCTCCCCATATCCCTTGATTCCACTAGCCCCGAGAGCTCTATCTAACTCTCTCTTAAATCCATCCAGTGACTTGGCCTCCACTGCCCTCTGTAGCAGGGAACTCCATAAATTCACAACTCTCTGGGTGAAAAATATTTTTCTCACCTCAGTGTTAAATGACCTCCCCTTTATTCTAAGACTGTGGCCCCTGGTTCTGGACTCGCCAACATTGGGAACATTTTTCCTGCATCTAGCTTGTCCAGTCCTTTTATAATTTTATATGTTTCTATACAATCCCCCTCATCCTTGTAAACTCCAATGAATACAAGAAGATCAATACAAGACAAGACACTCCTGAAGATCATTTAAAAATTTAATCAGTTCGATTTCCCTTTGGTCTGTTAATACCATAATTTATTAGCCAATGATAGATCACACCAAAACTTCATCAGACATACAGAAATTAATACTGTGGCTAATTTTGCCATGGTTTGCACTCCACTAAACCTCCATCCCTTATCCAAATTTTCAGTGTAACACTCTTACTCTTTTCCGTATATGTTTGCCCAGACTCTCCCGAAGTGCATCGTTACATTTTTGTTCTGGTGAATTCTATATTTTCCGACTAAAGGGGCTATTTGCTGAATTCCCTCTGGATTGCTTAGTCACTTTCTCATAACAATTATCTCTATTTACATACACATGATCTTCCCCACACTTAGAAATATATCCATGCACAGCCATTTACTTGAAAGTAAATGTTATTTTGTAATAGGTCTCATCAGATGCGAGGAATAAGGAAAATGATCCCATTACCAAACAGACAAGTGGAAGCAGAACTCCACAAGCAACAGGAAAGAAAAGTTCACATAGAAATGAGCAGGTAATACCAAACTTTAATGTTTTTTGGCTATTAAAGGCATATTGGATATAGTAGTGGGAGTCATGTATGAGGTTTTTTGTGTAGTATGCTGCTCTTCAAATTGTGTGTGTTAAGTGCTGGTCAAAAGATATGGGTTAGCATTTACCTCCTAATATACATAAAATAAAATGTTTTCATAAAAAACAAATTAAATGTTGGCCTTTATCTCAGGGAGGTTGGAATACAAAGTGCGAAAATAATACTTTTATTGTAAAGAGGTTTTGTATGACCCATGTACAATCTTGGAAATTGTATGTTAGAGGGGCTATAATATTGATTCACCAGATTTATCTCTAGCGATGTGAAGTTAAACCAATCAAATGGACGTGAAATATAAATCAATAACAATCAAATTGAATATTGGAATGGACCGGATACAGACTATTTCTGGAATGTTCCAGTGACATCACTGCCTAGCATGAATATCACTGAGTCACTAAACCATCATTTTCCCGAACAATTGTCTGAGACTGAATCAAACAATGGAGAACTTTGGAAAGAAACTGTAAACATTTCAATTTGATCACCTTTCATTAGTACTATTAAAAGTTAGATGGTAGTATAATTCAAATGGTACTGATGCCAATTGAAAGAGGATGCAGTTTGTTCACCGCTAATCTGGTCTGGAGGAAATATAGATGGAACGTGATGAATAGGGACAGCTAAGCGAGGGGATGTTAGAACAAAATGATCTAATGCAGGTTTTGCATTAGTTGGAAATCTGCGGGGGGGGGGGGGGGGGGGGGGTTGTGGCTGCTGGAAATCCCAGTAGGACAGGCAGCATTTGAGGAGAGGGAGAATCTGAGTTAACATTACAGATGATTATCTTTTCATCAAACCTGATATGTGTTATGTAACTTTAAAAAGCCTGGTTATCTGACACTATTGAATACTGAGGGTTGTTACATGCTGAGCCAGAAGATATGGTTTTCTTTAAACTTATACTGGGCCTCACTGGGACTGTGTAAGATGACAAGGATAGAGCATGAAATGGGAATGGAGAATTAAGGTGAGAAGCAGCTGAAATCTCAGTCGCTTTTTTTAAAAAGCGGGTCACCCCATGTAGTATTTTTGTTTGAGCCACGTCTACTTGATGATGAAGCCTTTGACAGCATAAGAATTCAATAATTTTCCAGCTTTTTCTGTTTGTATCAGAACTTATTTTTCTTTTGTGTCCATCTCCCATGTTTCAAATGTTGACATTGCTGTCATCATCAGTCCTGAAAAGGACGCAAGCTTCCGGTGACAATCAGTGGGAGCCATCACTTGTTGTAATAGATGAAGTGGTAACAGAATTAACTCAGGATACTTCCAATTTTCAGCCCCGCGACGTGGACGCTTCTATTATGGGGCCTGTATCAGAACTGGCAAGTTTTGATTGATTTGTCTCCCCCTCCATAGATGCCTGCTGAGTAATGTAGCATGCTCTAGTGAAACTGGCACCTACCCGGCCGTGCGAAGAATATACATGCGATATATGAATTAATGACAGACACGATGTTGAAATAGTAGAGGGAGCTGAATTGTTAGCACATCTTAAGTTTTATTGTGGTCATTTGTTTAAACCTGCATTTTAGCGTTTTTATCGTTTTAATTGTTATTCACGAGTAGAGACATATGTGATTTTTACTATTGCAGACTTCCCCGAGAAATGTTAAATTGATTCATCCTGCGAAAATCACTGCTGCTAGGAATGGCTTGAAGGAAAGTGAGTATTTTTCTGTAAATATGAATATAGCTGAATTAGTTACTTTATATTTATCATGTTATCAAGATAATCTGTTGAGCTACAACACAGTAAAATTGATTTTTCAACTTTCATTCTGAATGCTATGCTCCAAATTTATAAAGGTGCCCACTGTATTCATATGCATGCCACATGCAAAACATTCACTCAAGAAAAAACAGAATATTCAATTATTTTTAGTGCTAAAATTAATCACTGTATGTAATGCAAGTTGTACTACATTATTTGACTGGAGAATCCCCCAGTTATTTTGTTTTAAAATACATTGTCATGAAAAGAACTCTATGATTTATTGCAAATTGATTAAATAACTTGGATGACCATTCTATTTGTTGCAATAAATTGTTTGCAAAAAGTCTGACAGGCGAAGGTACAGAAAATAGTTAACTGGTGGTATCACAACTTGAGTTTCGGAATCAGAATGCCTTTTATTGTCACTATACACATGTACAGTGAGATTAAAAACTGCTCCTACTCAGTGCAAAACAAAACAAAAAGGGGGGGGGGGGGATAAAGTGCACAGTTTCTGCAGCGTTATATACATATCTATAAAAAGACAATGGATAAATAGAATGGATAATAGGATTCCTATATCCAGTATGGGTTACAGTTACAGTACAAATTACAGTAGGTAGATAGATGAAAGTCCGGGGGTTAGGCTGTGTGAGTTCAGGGAGATGATGGATTTTGGAAAGAAACTGTTCTTGAGTCTATTTGTCCTTGTGCTGATGCACCTATAGCGCCTCCCTGAGGGTAGCAGGTTGAACAGGCCAAATGCAGGATGGGAGCTGTCCATGATAATGTTCTTCGCCCTGCTGAGGCAGCGGGAGGTGTAAATGTCCATCAGGGAGGGGAGAGGGCAGCCGATGATCTTCTGTGCTGCCCTGACTACCCTTTAAAAGTGAAGATAATGTTTCTTGACAGATGGAGAACCATTGAAGTTAATAACTGTAATAAAACAAGATTACCATTTTGTTTAATTAATTAGATTCAACTTTAATGAAGAATATGGAAGACACCAATGTGAATGATACTGCAATATCTGCAATTAATCTTTCAGTGCCATGTGAAAGCTCACTAAACCAAGAGCTGGTTTCAGCACCAGCTAGTTCGGTAAGTCTCTAATTAAATGTGTATTAATAATAAACAAATCAAATAACGTTTAAGGCTGAAAGTTTAAATCGCCCAGTTACAAAATAGTAATTCTTGGAATGGAGCTTTGATACTTAGAAGGAAAAAAATAGTCAAGTAACCTGACATTATTGTTGGGCTGCATAATTAGCCCAATGTGTTTATCCCATGAATAACTAAGGTACAGTATTAAGATTTTAAAAAATCAAACTGTTAATCTCAAGTTGTTCTAAATTGTCCAGGGGTGCAGCAGTTTAGGAGCATTATAATTGGCCATGAGAATCCCAGTTTAGGGATGCAAAATCCAATCCAGGTTTCCCGCCATGTTGTTATCTATGTGTCAGATTGGTCTCGGGTCTGACTTCTTTCTTCCACCTCCATGTCATTCAGGTATCCACTGTACCACCCATATCACATTGCCCAGTACCCAACAGGCCACACTATACAGTATCACCCAGATTTCAGAACATTAGCAACATATTATTACAGACAAAAGAACTCAGTCATTTAACGACTATATAATTTCACCTTATTATAGACCTTGCCTTTGATTTGCCCATTACCATCCCACTTTCTTTGCCACATACTATTTATTTTTCTCAGTTCTAATAGTTTTTGACCAGGAACATTGTTTCTTTCCAGAGATGCGGCCTGACAAAAGTTTACCCCATAGTTTATTTGTTTTAAATGTCATAGCATTTTCTGCCAATCTTCACCCCACTATCCTTTCAGGTAGACAAAAAACTGTCTTGGCAAAAGACAATCTACACGAGGAACTCAACAGGTTAGGCAGCATCTATAGAACGGAGAGATGACGTTTCAGGTTGGGACCCTTCATCAGACTGATAAAACATTCCTTTCATGTAGTCTATTTTTGGACTTTACCTTTATTTCTCCAACAGTGTCTTGGGAGAAAAGGCAGCAACCAAGATCCATTACAAGCTTGCAGCCTCACACAGCAACTTTCTATAAATGTCCAGAACCACACTCAATACTCTAGGTGTAGTCTGTACCAGGTTTTATATCACTACTTTGTACCCTAGATATTAAGGCCAGTGTTCCTTTTCTTTTTCTGCATCTGCCCAGGAGATTTTATCTTGGCCCAATCTCCTATTCATTTTCATTTTTCTAAGGATCTAGTGCTTTTTGAATTCTAGGTAATAAACGTTGGGATTTGGTGGTGGTGGACAACGGAGGGGGAAGAGAGAGAAAACAAAAGTAACAAATGTAGAGTTGTAATCTTGCAACCCTTTGTTTCGGGCTAGGTTGTTTTTAAACACCACGAGATTTGTTTACATTTAAGCTTACACTTAATTCTTATAATGGGTAAGTTGCTATTAATAATTTTCCTTCATTCTGTGCAAAATAAATAATTCTTAAAGTTGTGCTGTATAATAAGGAAATATACTAATATTAAAGTTGAAAATCAACCTAGTCTGTTTATCCTCCAACTTTAAGAGTGCATTAGGTTTTGCCATGTGCACAGCTGTGGGATATCAAAATGATGATTGTAACCAATAGCTTGCTTTTTAAACATACAGATCTGATGACTCAGTTAAATTTTAATATTTAGAGGAAACAAACTAATTTGATTGAAGCACATTAAAATTACATTACATTTTGATGTTTTTTTTAAACTTTAAGTGTCTTGAATTTAACGGGGCCAAAGATGAAATTCAAGAGGAGATTAAATACTCGGATGGAAAGGTAGGAATTTGTTCTTTTAATTTATAGAACTTTTGATATTCTCCAATAATTCTACATTCTTGCTTTCTAACAAAGTGCATTAAAATAATAAATGACTGACATTTTTTAGAACACCATCCTTACAAGTTTTGAATCACATTTTTTTGCAGCTCATATACAGTGATTGCATCTGTACATTATCAATTTTTGGTGATGTCGACCCAAGGCAAAGCTGCATCCAGCGTAGTTAATTATACAAAGTCCTTCCCCATATCAACTGGCAATGTTTAAATAGGGAGAGCTGTTCCAGATTTAAGAATTTGATATACATTCAAAGCAAACTTCTGATTAGCACTTAATTAATCATCCTAACTATTCACAACCTTGGGCTCTACATGTCTGCAGTACGTGCCACCAAATGCACTATAGTAATTCACAAGTAGTTGAGAATTTTGCTGGTATCAAAATGTTGCTTTAATTTTCAGCTTTTTTGTTAGGGCAGTACTTGTTAGAGCAGCTTAAAAAACTTGAGGAAAGAACGGTGTAAAATTAGTACCTCAATTGCTTGAGATGCTACATTTAGTAAAATCTTGGCTTGTCCATTCACTTTGTAATCTCAGCATATTAGAATCTAACTCTTTACCACTGCAGGATCCAGCAATGAAATCCTCAGTGTATAAAATGTGCAACAGGTGTGTGTACAGAAGAACTTGCATTTGGAGGATGATGGCATTCTGTGCTGCTTATACTAGAGATTAGAAAAAAAAGATTGTATTTGAACTTTATTCAAATCTCTCTTTATTATTTTCTGTTCGTGTTATTTTATTTCTTGAATACCTATAGGTCGAGCAGGTATTGAGAAGTGGACGACATATAATTATTTTCTCTAATGGTACACGGAAAGAAGTGAGCGCAGATGGGAAGACCATAAAAGTAACTTTCTTCAATGGGGATGTAAAGCAAATGATGTCTGACCAGACCATAGTAAGCAATATCACAATCAGAAATTGTAAATTTTTCTTTAATATATAATTCTGTATAAAGACTGCAGACAAGTGTTTCCTATTCTGCAGATAGTATAAAAATGTTATTGCAAAGTGAATTTTAAATGACACATTCACTATTTTACATTTTTAATACCAATGAATAACCGTTACTGAGTACAAATTCAAATCCTTCATTTGAATGATAATAAGAGGCTAACTATCAAACCCATCTATATTTGAAATTCAACTTGCGTTTACAATATTTAAAGCTCTTGAGGTTTTCATTGATTTTTAATCTATTTTAAATGAAACCCGAAGCTTAATTGAACCAAAACGAAGGATTTCATTTTAATCTTTATTTCAACAAGTTTTCAATATTTATTATTCAAATAACAAATTTTATTCAACTAATTGTTCTTATTTTCCCTAAGTTATATAATGTTGACAATATTGAGTATTGTGCAATGCCTCGATAGCAAGCTGTATAAACATTTTTCCAAATGGCCAACATTCTTAAAATATATTCTTAAAAGGACAAAAAAGCTGCCCAAACTACCAATTCTGAGAAATAATTGCATAAAAGTTCAATTGGAATTGTAAATGTTACAATGGTAGAACATGCAATTCAGTCATTGTAGTTCATGCTCGTACTTTCCTCCAGTAGATATCTGGTCTTTTGCTCTTTTATCTTTTAATAATTTGTGTACACTATGTTCAGTCATCACAATAACACCAATCCTGGTAAATTATTACACAGCCTGTCTCATGTTGCATACCAGATGGGTAAAAGTTTACATTAAAAATTAAATATAGAATATATTCTGCCCCAATAATTTTATTTTCATCTCTAACACCAGGTGAATCTCTGCTGAAGTTTTTATCATGTATTTTGTCATCTTTGGACTGTTCTCCAATATTATTTTTGCTTTCTATGTTGTGTAAGATTTGATAAGCAAAGGTCTGCTCATTTTGACCTACTACATGCCCTTCACCTGTCTGAAAAAAAAGTCCTGACCTGAGAAGTTGTCTGTCTATTTTCCTCCACAAATGCTGCCTGACCCTTTTGAGTTTCTCCAGCAGTTTGTTTTTTTGTTCAAGATTACAGTATCGGCAGTTTCCTGTCACCCAAGTAGTATTTGTGCAGCAACTGAAACCATTTTTTCTGGTACTTTTGTCTATTAATCAGCCTTCCAAATATTCTTTCGGCTTTTCCATAATTTACTTTTTTTTTTAAAAACAGATATACTATTATGCAGATGCACAGACAACACACACAACGTATCCTGATGGACTTGAGGTTTTACAGTTCCCAAATAATCAGATGGGTGAGTGAATTTTTTAATTGACATATTCAGTTTTAATTACAATATACTTTAATGGAAGAAGATTATCTAAAGCAGTGCACTACAGAGGTAGAAGTAGGCCATAGTGGTGGAGTGGATGTTTGGTCAGAAGTGTAGCTGAATAGGAACCCAAATTTGCAAAAAATCAAAGTGGAACAAACTCTACTTCCACATTTAATGTGTCACTTCTCACATCCAAAACAGAAAAGGAAACTTACCCGTGGAGCTGTCGGGTCCCTGAGGGGAAAAAAAAGATTTTGACGTTGGTCAAGTAGACGGGAGGGGCATTGCAAGTTGGGGCGCTGTTTTATCTCGCTAGCACAGAACCCGCTAAATAGCCTGCTGCACGGAACGTGTTAAGAGCTTGCTGCAGCCCGGATAAAATCTTGTGGCGGGCCAAAATTTGGAGACACCTGCTCTAAAGCATTGATTTTTTTTAAATCAAAGAAAGTCTATATTCTCTACTTTAAAGGAAATTATCTGAGTTTATTATTACTGCAATCATTGCTAATATTGGTAACTTGGCTCCACACTCTTATTGGATTCAATAGAATAGTATAGGAGATTCTTTTCAATGAAAAAGATTGTAATTGTAATTTAGTTTAGTATTATAATAATTCTAGGCAGAACTTCAGTCTATTAAGAATGAGCATTGAATGAGAAACTGGAGTGAATTAAAAGCAGACTACTGAATGTGGTGCAGATAGGCATGGCACAGGCCAGACTGCATATTGCAATGTGCAAGAGTGGAGTTCCTGAAGAGTAGAAAATTATATTAATGCATTTTCAATAAACTTCATTGATTATAACAAGATATATCAGTGAATCTAAAGATGGAATTGTAAAGCATAATACAGGTATTGATATGTATATTACTGACTCCAGAGAAACATTACCCAGATGGCAGAAAGGAAATCACGTTTCCAGACCAGACCATCAAATACTTGTTTGCAGATGGTCACGAGGAGAGTGTGTTTCCCGATGGAACAATAATACGTGTACAGCTGTAAGTAAACTGCCTTAAGCTATCTGCATCAATTTTAGTTAAACTGATATTTATAGAAATAGGTGTAGGTTCAGTTCTATTACATTACAATCTATCTGCACGATCTTATGGCACCAATAATGGCTGTTATGCTCTATTCCTCCCATCTTTTGATTGTTATTGAACGTTACCAAGGATGCATATTCTGACATTACTTAATTTGTACACCAGATTAAAAACCCATCTTCTCTTCCAAATTGTTAGTTGACAGTATTTGTTTTAAAGATTTAAATATATCAGTAACTCCTTAATAGCACAATTTAAACTGAAATCACCTGATTTCCAGTAGTTAGAAGGCTAAAAATAACCTGGATAAAAACATCTTATCCCCCTCCCGCTCCCGCTCCTTAAAAGGATTTGAACTCTACAGTGAGAATTTGGCAATTTATAAACATCCGATTATTTTCTCTGCCTTTAATCAACAATTGTGTACTCGGCTGGGAATGAGGTTTCTGGCTTCAAGCCCCTCATTGAATCAAATTTCAGGTTAGTGGATTGTTGCAGATGTACTCTACATTCTAATGTAGGACATTGAGCCACAAAATCAAAGCACTGTCATCCAGTTCACTTGAGAGCCATAATATATTTGTTTTCCTGTATCTTAGTGACTATCAATTATATTGGTTATTTGCTTCTTGGAGCATCACTTCCGATGTGCCATGGTGGCTCACTCTAAATCTATATCTATATATTATACTAAAACTCTTCCCTTCGTTCTCGTGTCTGTGTGGGCCAGAGTTGTGTCAGCTTTCTTTTAATCTCCTTAATTTCTATCTTTTTCCAAACGCTAGGCCACATCCTCCCATTTTCACACATGCTACTCACATTTTTTTCTGCGGACCGGATAAATATCTTCCCGTTGCATTTCAACCTATATTTCACGTTACTAACCTTTTAAAAACAGCTTCAAAATATTAACGTTTTCCAAGCTCTCATTTTGAAGAAAAAAAATTCCGACTGTTGTCACAATCAAGGCAGGACGGAACATTCTGCGCAGGAGGGGAACTCAAGTGCCCCAACCCATTGGGCTCAACTGGGATCTCTCACCCTCTCCATCTCTACCCACTCTAACCCCCTCTCCCCCCCCCCCCCCCCCCCCTCACCACCTCCTCTCTCTCTACCCCCCCCCCCATAAGGGGTAATACAGCACTCCAACCCGCTGGGACCCGTTCGGCCCGCACGCTTGGCTCCACTGAGACCAGTTTGTCTCCGCTCGGACCCGCTAAGACCAGCTCGAAGAGGTTAGGGAGGGATTGGGACAGTGGAGAGGAAAACAACCCTGGGAAGTGGACCAGGGGGATTGGGGGAGAGGAGGGGGTAGGGAGATTTGTTCAAATGTCTACACTCCATCTCACGCCCCCTCCCCTGACTCTACCTCCCTCTGCCCTCTCCACCCCCTCACCTACCTCTCTACCCCCGCCTGCGGAGTTGGGGGCTATGCGTGAGTAGATACGGCAGGGGATGGGGGGGGGGAAGGAGCTAATGAAAGCATTACTTGAAATGAAAGAAATCAACGTTGAAATCCTGGGTTGTATGCTGCCCAAGTGAAATAAAAGGTGCTGTTCCTCCAATTTGTGTTTGGCCTCACACTGACAGTGGAGCAGGCACTAAAAGATCAGTTTTGGAATGGGAAGGGGGGTTAATTTATTGACCTGTGACATTGATATCAACACTACATTTGTAAAGGTCCCAGAAGCTGACTGCTGTTAGACAAAGCTCCCAGGTTTAATATATTTAGATGAACAGTCTGCAGACTTCAATTTGGATTTTTGTCATGATTATAAAACAAACAATGTGTGTGTAACGCCACAGGCCGTCCGCAACCACACGTTGAGGGAACGGGACCCAGCGGGTCCCACTTGGTCTAGTGTTATTTAAAACCACATTTGTCCTTTTTTTTGCAGTGACGGTAACAAGATTATTGAATTTAATAATGGGCAAAGGGAAATACACACACCAAACTACAAAAGACGAGAATATCCTGATGGAACTGTTAAAACTGTTTATCTAAATGGCCAGCAAGAAACAAAGTACAGCTCAGGAAGAGTAAGAATAAAAGACAAGGAAGGCAATGTAATCATGGACAGTAAACCCCATTGATTTTTTTTAATGTATTCAACATTCTTTGACATTAAAAAAAATACAATTGTAAAGATTACATGCTTGTATTTTTCATGCAAATATTTGTATTAAAATGTTAACCATGTGCTTCTTTAAATGTTTATAATAAATGTATTGAATTATTTGTATGTTAATTATGGAATTAAGGTAAAACTACATGAAAGTGAACCAAGTATCGAGTCTGCAGTCTCCTTTGAAGCACATTCATGATATCACCAAACAATGTTGCTGTAACAAGTTCATTTTTTATTAAAGTCCCTACAATTTTAATCCCACAATAATTGTGTATTACTAAACCACTAGAGCCACAATTTAAACCTGTGGGACCATCTTAATTTAGTTTCCCCATAACTTGTGGGTTAGTGCAGGGAGAAGTTTCTCCCTGGTTTAAAAGCCAATGTTTGTCAGTGAACATAACTATTGTTTTCTTCAGAGCTTGCTTAAAAACACTTCCTATACTTTTCCTGTCACTAGTTAACAAATATTTGATTGTGTCTGAACAGAAAACCAAACTAATGAAAAGCTTCTGATTTCTTAATCTGTGCCGTCATTCTACATTCATATGACTTTGGTACACAATGCTGCAAATTCTATGGTTTTCCATTACCTTGCCAAACCATCTGGATTTTCATCTAAATTGTTGAGATTGATGTTAGCAATTTGCCCCACCCAGTGAATTCAGTTCAGGTACGTGTTGTGAGGAAGTAGGTGCATATACTTGGATTTGGATAAAACTATAACTTTGCATACAAGCTAGCCAAAACATTGTGTGCTGGGTGTGAGGTATTCTTTGATTACTGGAAAGGAGTAGTTGAGTGATTTGGATTACAGTAAAAGCAAACCTGATGCATGGTTATAAAATAATTTTCCTTGCATGTTATTCCCAAGTCTCAAATGATGTTCATCT
The DNA here is from genome assembly GCA_963514005.1 of Raja brachyura. The sequence continues at coordinate 66,435,826 of OY740786.1, forward strand.
AGATTTTGTTTTAAAACTGACTTTAATTATAGTTTAATTTTTATCTTTGGCATGCAACTGTAGATGCAAAGTTCAACATTTTGGCAGTTTGCCATAAATTGTCTTTCTTAGTGGATGACAAGTTCAGCTAAATTGAGTTGGACGTAAATAAAGATATGTTGTTCAGTAAATTTGCAGATGACACCAAGATTGCTGGGGGTCACAAATTGTGAGGAAGGTGGTCAAAGTATACAGCAGGATATAGATCAGCTGCATAAATGTGCAAATAAATGGCAGATGGTATTGCACTTGGGAGGTTGAATGTAAGGGGAAAATATACATTTAATGGCAAGACCCTTAACAACAATGGGATTTTGAGGTCCAAGTCCACAACTCCCTGAAAGTGGCAACAAGTAGATAGGCCACGTTTGGAGTATTGCATGCAGTTCAGGGGAGACCCGCTATATGTAATAGAGGATAGGGGAGACAACCTCTTCCCCCCCCTCCCCCCCCCCCAGGATGGAAATATCAAATACTAGAGGTCGTAGGCGAGAGGATAAAGTTTAAAGATGTCAAGGGCATTTTTTTTAAACACAGAGGTGATGTGGAGGCAGATACCATGGTGACATTTAAGTCTTTTGGATAGGCATATGGATAATGTGTGATCCATTGTGGGTAAAATGGGCCTGTTCTGTAGTTCCAAGGACACAGAGAATCCTCTATCTTCCACAATTTAAAATACTGATGCCAGCTTGGAACTGACCAGAAAAACCTGTTCATCATTTCAGCAAAATTTGTTTAGTGTAGAAATGCCATCGTCTGCAATGTTTTTTTTCATATAAATCATTTTGCCAATGTTTAGTAATACCATTGAATTTTGAGACGATCAACCAGGACAAGGTAATATGCTGCTGAAACATTTCAGAAACACTTTTATTGAAAATATCAACTTTGGTATCAGTCTGAAAAACATCAATAAATGTAAAAAAAATCATTAACTGCAGCCTTTCAGTAGTACATTATTTATATTATAATTTGTAGTAGAGCAAAGTGGTATTGTATTGTAAGAATATTAAACAAATTTACACTCAGTGAAATACATTTTTTTTAGTCAAATTACAATGAACTGAAATTAAAAAGCAATTTTCTCATTTACATAAAAATCTTGATAATACTGAAAGGAAAATGAAGATATGCTAAGTATCTTAGCGTATCAAGTATGCTCAATTAGAAAATAAAGTTCAGATACATCAACTTAGCTTGAACTGAGAACAACACCGTACAATTAACTAAGTTACAAAAAATGTGCAGCTATAACCAAACAGCAGATTACTGAAAGTAGTTTCAAATCTGATCAATATCTTGTTGGTACTCGTTACAGAGATTCAAAGTAAATTATTTTCAGAATTGTGTCTCTGGAGTGTAGTCCTTTTGTATTTTGAATATAGATATCTACTGGATCAGGCTGAAACATGTAGCCACTAGTTAACAAAGGGTTTTTATTCTGCAATGGTGGTGCTATATGAACTGAACATGCTGACGAAGCCTTCCACTTTTTCTCAAAAGAAACTCAGAACCCGAATTCCAATATGTAACTGCCTTATTGATGAAATCTCCATTTCATCTATTGTTCAACTACCATAACATTCAGTAATCCATTATCCAGATATGAAATGGCTATAAGACAGTAACAAGAAAGCAAACAGAATATTTGATAACTTACTATCACATATCCAAATCTGCAAGACCCTTTTCCACAAGAGAAAGATGTATCAATGATTCTTCTTCATACAAGAATACCGAGACTTCTGGATGTGAACTCTGAAGAGTATTTTAAATGCCAAAAATCAGTCACTTAAGAATGATAAAACAGTGAAGATTGGACAATGTTAAAACTGCTACTGTACTTTTCTAAGAGTTATGGATAAAATTGAAAAACATTTATATATTGAAATAAACCCACTAAATACAAATTAGATAAACTATGTCAGGCAGCATCAGTCTATTTCTTCCACGGATGCTGCCTGACCCGCCAAGTTACTGCAGCAATTTGTTCGGGATGATAGCATTGCAGTTCTTTGTATCTCCAGTTATTTGCATTGCCAGATACACCATGCACATTTCTGTTTATTTCAGGAAGTTTCTTTTTGCATATTTTGAGTTGCCAAAGCACTGTGGATCTTTTTGAACAGAGATTTATCTTAAATTATGAATTATATTTACTACTGTGGCAATAATATTATGTCATTTAAATATGGGAACAATATCACTGAGGGATGTTTTAACATAACATTTCTCTTCCAGTTCTTTATTTCATTTCAATCTTTGGTTACTAATTTTAAAGTTTCACTAAGCAGCTTGCCTCCACTTAACACGTATATTGTTCTGCTTATCCTTCAAATAAACCAATAAATTCTCCCTGCCAAAATATAACATGCAAGCTTATCTTGACAGTTTAACTATTGTAAGCAGAAAGAAATTGATTGAAGAATTATAGTGCACATTCTATATTTTATAGAAAATACTTACAACCAAGAATGCTGTAAGTTGATTCCCTTGTACAATGTCAATCATGGTCCATAGAGCTTCCATGGACCATTCTGGGCTGTAAGCAAGTAGGTCCATCTCATTCATTAAAGCTGGTGGTTTAAAACCTGCAAGCTTGACTTTGATGGCTCGTGCTGGATACTGCACCAACTGTGCAGGGATCTGTCGAAGCCTGGCATTTAAGAAATTAGATCAGACATTGTATTTATTGCTTATGCACAAAACCAAAAATGGAAATTGAAGTCTTCCTGTTTTGCAAACCTGACAGAGACCATGAAGTTGGTCGTGAAGGAAGTGCTTGACTAGGAATCACATAGCAAGATGGATTCTCGAGCCAGGGCTTACAATCACTGTCTCTCATTACCTTAGTTCTGCTTTCCAGCAAACCCATTAGCTTGCAAGGGATTTCAAAGACCTCACATAATGCTTACTTTCTCTTCATGCAGCAGAAATTCCCGAGGACCTATTTTTGCAATATTTGTCTGCGCCTCTACTATGAACTGTCTTCCTTGAAATGACAGTACACAATTTCAATAAGCTCAATGACATATCATCCATCAATCATGGTATTGTCAAGAGAGCAATACATGCCTTCGTACTACAAACAAATTTAATGCTTAAGATGGAAATTCTTATTGTAAAAAATTCCAAGTGGAGGACATGGAAGCATAGTGACATAGGTTCTGTAGTAACAAATGTCTCCCTGCACTACTTTTAAGAATTTTTTATAACTATATTGGGTTTAATATGTACGTTACCTTCTGTGCAGTGGGTGTGAGGATGTTGGGGAGAAAGCAACTTACATGCAAGCAAGTGTTCTGGATTTTTACTGAAACATCTTTGAAAAGATCTACATAATTAGCAAAGATGCCAGATTCTATTTTAGTTTCGCTGAAAAACTAAATAGTGGCCATGGCCCATTTCAAATATCTCTGAAAGAACTCATCTAATGGCAAATAAAAGCTTTAATTGGATAAGGTAAACTATTAGTAGCACTGATTAAGAGTATTTAATTGCAACAAGAACATATATTCACACACCAAATCTTAGAAGATCTTTTCGGGTTAGTTACCTCGTATGTGGAAGCAATGCAGTGGACCCAAAATCAACATGCTGTACAAGAATCATCAATGGATGAAGTTTATCTAGTGATAGTACTTTTGCTCTGTACCATCGCCCATCGCTATATTCAACAAGGCAAGGCATTTCTGTAAAGAAAATTTCAACGTTTCAAACTAATAAGCAGATTTAACAAAAACAATCGGCAAAAAACCTAACCCTTTACTGCTCTAAAGTAATCAATCAGATGAATATTTACGATATATGAATAAACATGTCACAGCCCAAGTAAAAAATCAGTGCAGAGGATTATTTTGATCTTGTAAAAACATTAGTACTGTACTTAATTTTGGGTTTGGGTAGTAGTTTTCTAATAGTCTGTAAAAATGAGTTGGAGTCAGTCATTCAGCATAGAAACAGGCTCGTCGGTCCAACTTGTCCATGCCCACAAAGATGCCCCATCTACACTAGTCCACCTGCCTGTGTTTTTCCAATATTCCTCTGAACCTTTCCTATCCATATAGCGGTCCAAATATATTTTAACTGGTGTTGTAGTACATGCCTCAGTAACCTCATCTGGCAGCTCATTCAATATACCCACCATCATCTGTGTGAAAAAGTTGTCCCATAGGTTCCTATTAAATCTTTCTATTCTCATCTTGTGTCCTCTGGTTCTTGATTCCCGTACTCTCGGTAAAATACTGTGCATTCACCCTATCTATACACCTTCATCCTATCTATTTCCCTCATGATATATCTCACCGTTCTAACATCACCACTCATCCTCCTGTGCTCCACGGAATAATGTCCTAGCTTGTCCAACCTCTTATAGCTCAGTCCCTCAAGTCCCAGCAACATCGTCGTAAATCTTCTGCACACTTTCCAGCTTAACAACATCTTTCCTATTGGAGGGTGACCAAAACTAGCCATAATACTCCAAAATGTGGCCTCACCAACATCTGGTACAACTGTAAAACAACATACCAACTTCTATACTCAATACCCTGACTGATGAAGGCCAATCTACTGAAAGCCCTCTTGACCACCCTGCATGCCAGTTTCAGGGAACTATATAATCACACTCCTAGATCTCTCTGCTCTACAACACTCCAGGACCTGCCATTTACAAGGGAAGATAAGACACAAAAAGCTGGAGTAACGCAGTGGAACAGGCAGTATCTCTGGAGAGAAGGAATGGGTGATGTTTCGGGAAGAGACCCTTCTTCAGACTGTTTAGGGAGAAGGGAAACGAGAAAAGTCCCGACCTGGTTTGACTTCCCAAAATGCAACACTTTGCACTTACCTGCATTAGGCTCCATTAATCATTCCTCAGCCCATTTGTCCAACAGATCAAGATTCTGCTGTAATATTTGATAATCATCTTCACTATCTACAATACCACCCACATTAGTGTTGTCCGAAAACGTACTAGTCATGCCTTGTACATTCTCATCCAAATCTTTGGTATAAAACACAAATAGCAATGGGCCCAGCACCGATCCCCGAGGTACACCACAAGTCACAGGTCTCCATTTTGAAAAACATCCTTCCACCATCACTCTCTGCTTCCTTCCATGAAGCCAATTCTCTATCCAGTTAGTTAGCTCTCCCCAGATTTCATGTGATCTAACCTTCAAGAGCAGCCTATCATGTCGAACCTTATCAAATGTCTATCAAAGGTCCATATAAAGAATGTCTATGAATTTGCCATCATCAACCTAAACTTCTACTGGGCAATTCTTCCCAACCTCTAGAACTGCAATGCAGCATAATTAGAAGAAAGAAAAATTAAAAGATGACAGATGGATTGTAACATCCTGGCCAACCATCTCTGCAAAGCCCACTCCTTCCCCATGGTCAAGTCAACCCTGGTCAACCAAGTCCCTCCTGAAATGGTTCATAGGATACAATGAATTTCTTGAGGACTTTTCCTGCACTGATTTTCTATATTCTAATTCAATTCAAGTTTACTTGCAACTCTTTGAGCAGTGAACATTTGATTTAAACAAATTTTACAAGGTAAGCATTTGTTTATTGCAGTCGTTGGTTCGTCTGTTCGTCTGTTTAAGCAGATAGAGTATACAGAAAAAAATTGCAAATTATCAGGTCGACTATGATCGGGAATACGTGCAGGAATAAAATAAAATCTGCTTGCTTTGTAAGGGCAGTGGAGACCTTAATGTTATGGGACTAAAGTTATTGTTCACATTAACACAAATTTGTTGGAATTCATTTACAGCCATTTGTCGATTAATTGTTTTCATGGAAAGCAAAATTTTGTTTTTGAGCAAACTGAGCAAAATGAAGATATTGTTATTGGTTGAGCGTGATATGCTATCGCTTATGACAAAAACATTTTGTAGGTCAAAATACTCCAAAGAGTTAATGGCAGTATTGCAATTTTTTTTTACCAAATGTTTCAAAATCAAGCAGTTCCTATATGGCACATTATAAGGATTGTTATTAAAATGTTATGTTTAATAGTTTATAGATTTGAGTGAGCTATTGAAGTTATACTTTATCAGAGAACCAAATGAAATAAATCTAGTTGTCTATACCAGATCTGAAATCTGTAAGTAAAGGAAGAGCTTCTGCATTTGGATTAAGCTCCCTCAGAGATTGCTCAAGATCATCTTCAGACTCATAGCTTATGCCACTATCATCGGTATCACTGTCGGATCCAACATTTTTCCTTGTACCAAGGGAGATATACACCTTAAAACAAATTGCATAGGATTAGCACACAGAATCATGCCATTCAACGCAAACGGCTAAGTGAAGTTTAAATTCCAGGCGAGTAATGTCCCAAATACCAGCTTTGTTACTCTATCCTTTATATTCTCTTCTCTTCAAACCAGCAAACCATGATATTTTTACATGTTGACACAGTTTTCTGTTCAATGAATAATAATGATAATAAATTGCTTTTCTAAATCACTATTTATACAAGGTTTTGAACTGATTTGACAAAGCCCAGTTAGCACCTTCGGTGGTGACAAGGTAAATTTTAGAGAAGAGGAAGATAATTCCAGATCTTACGGTAAAACACTAAAACTGTAGCTGCGACAGTTGAAGATGACAAATCTTAAATCAAGGCTCTTCTTCAGACTAATGGAGGGGGAGAAAGCTGATAGAGAAAGGTAGTCCGGCTAGGAACTGGCATGTGTTAGGTGGATGCAGGTGTGAAGGAGTGATTGGCAGATAGGCGGAGTGACTAGGAAAGATGGAAAGTTGAAATGGAGACAAAGGGGTGCCAGGTTAACAAAGAACAGTAAAATGTAAAATGGAAAGGAGGGATACGTGTGGAATGTGATGGAGATGGGGAGCGGTTGGAGATGAGCGCTAGGAGTGGAAAGGAACAGGGCTACGAGGATAGTGGGAGAAAGGGGGGAGGAGGAAGGGGGAAGAGTAATATTGAAATTGGAGAATTCAATGTTCATGCTGTTGGGTTGCAGGCTGTCAAAGCCAAACACAAGGTGCCATTCTTCCACAATGCATATGGCCTCACTTTGACAGTAAAGGAGGCAGACGACAGAAAAGTCAGAATGGGAAGAGGGAACGAGAGTAAAAAATGTCTAGTAACTGGGAGCTCCAGAAGGCCTTGGTGGAACGAGTGCATGCGTTCGGCGAAACGGTCGCCTAGTCTAAGTTTGGTCTTGCTGATGTAGAGAAAATGCTGTTAGGACAGATGTTTGAAAAATAAAATATTTACTGTCAGATTTAGGGAGCAGGACATGGGGTTTGAGCAGACCAGCTTGCTGAAGGTTGGCACGTGGATGACAGAGCAACGATATTGAAAGAAAAAGAGCTATTGAAGAAAATAAAACAGGACATAAGAGGAAATGAAAAGTTCAAGAAACGGCAGAACAGAAAGGAGCTATGCTGATACTGTACACTGCATTTTTGCAGGCTACATGCAGGGATGTAGGTTTATTACGTTCAAATTCAACATTGAGTTTGGGCTACCAGATGAAGTTGTCAACTTTTATTCCAAGGATCACACAATATTTTCTCAAATTACAATAAAGAATAGGGAAATGGGATGGGTGGTAGGAATGAGGCAAATGAAAAGCTTGGAATGAGATTAGCAATGTTTACTATGGTCAAAACAAAGAGGAAATCAGAACGGCTTTTTGTGATGCCACTTTTAATAAGTCCAGTCAGCAATTATCATGAAAACTTTAAAAGTACAAAGTCCAATTAATCTTCATCAGGGAAGCAAGTGTTACAAAAAGTGAAAATTAATTATTTTGACGACATTCACCTAGAGGTAGGTAACATGCAGATTTTAATGGAGCCCTTGATATCATCTCAGAGACCAGAAGGACAGTTCATCAGCCATCCTGTTCTAGTTCTACATACATGGGAATGCAATACTGTTACATCCCTCAAGCAACCGGCTGGATGTAATTGGCTCCTATGAAGTTGTGTTCCCATACATCTTCCAGGCAAGGAGAAAGACAAGGGGGGAATAATAGATGAATTAAGAAGTATTAAACTTGGTCATTTAAAAAATAAATCAGTGCTTGTGCTTTCTGATGGTAAATTTATGCAACAAGTTTTAATCTTTGGGCAATTCATATTTAGTTTGTGGAGGCAAGGAATCATAATTTAAGAAACTGATCCAATGTAAAAGTACAACAATATAACGATACATTAATTTCATTGAAATAATATTTCATAAACAAAATCTATCTGAAATCTGCCTCCAGAAGGTTGCTTACAAACCTGATTAGGAGTTTCTAGGTGCTTTACAGTTACTGGGAAAGCCTTTCCGGGCATAGGCAACAGTGGATAATCATACTCTGGTAACATAACCGTTTCAAACTGTGAAGATAGTAAGCTCTGTAAATACAAATTTCCAACACGTTAGTTTATTCATTTCTTCCCACCAGGCTCCTGTGACACTCAGCATTTACTTGACATAATCGCCTTGCTTTTGTGGAAGATTAATACATTTATTAGAGTTCAATGGTCAGATTTAAACTGGAAAGCAAGCTAAAAATACTTCACTTATTGTTCATCTAAATATGAGTGTCTGACAGTAAGACTTCAACTTCTAGACTTAGGGCGGCACACTGGTGCAGCAGTAGAGATGCTGCCTCACAGCGCCAGAGACCCAGGTTCGATTGTGACTACTGGTGCCGTCTGTACGGAGTTGGCATGTTCTCCCTGTGACTGCATGGGATTTTCCCAGTTTCTTCCCACACTCCAAAGACGTACAGGTTTGTAGGTTAATTGGCTTCTGTAAATTGTCCTGTGTGTTTAGGATAGAACGAGTGTATGGGTGATTGCTGGTTGGCGTGGATTAGGTAAGCCGAAGGATCTGTTTCCACGCTGTATCTCTCTAAAACTAAAAACTAAATTAAAAACCATCACATCCACCTTGTTTTCCCACTAATATCCTCCTATTCACACTGTTGCAGAATTATTGGATATTATGGCAATAAATAGTTCTAAATAATCTACAATATTTTCGATAAATAAAAAATATTACTGAAATTACTCAAGTGTTTAGGTTGTTTCCGCAAAGTGAAAATGTTGTGCTGATATGGCAGGTCCTATAATTGCCATCAAGACTTCTCTCTTTCTGTGGTAATGATGGCTGGGGGCTTAAATAATGGGTTTCACCTCAACTCCACCATGTAGTCTAATCAAAGTATAAAAGGTGACCGTGCTTGCAGAAGTTCACGACTAATACTAAAATTAACCCTCGTTTAACTTTTGGTTGCAACTGAAAAGCAGCGACAAGGGACATATTCACAAGAACTCAAGATTTTATTTGTGTACAGTAACTTCTTACTTCAAATGTCAAATCCCAGTTTTCTTCAGGTATATTTTCTTCATTTAAACCAAGTGAATCTCTCTGCAGAAGAAAAAAAAATCACTATCCAGTGTGCTACATTATAAAACATTTATATTAATTTAAGTATTTAAAGTATTTTATTTTTGTTGTCAGTTTTAACAGATCGTGCACAATAGTAAAAATCAAATTAAGGCTCCAAATACCAGTTCCTTGCTGATAGCTAATGACAGTACCTAGGAATGGGCAGATCTCTGTAAATAAGATTTCATTTTTTCTGCTGGCACTGATATTCTTCCTCTTCTGGCTGCAATTCTAGATTGCAAACTGCAAACTCGAGATTTAGATATTCATTCAAAGTATTTGCAAAAAGTAGCATTAAGAAGCTTCTGGAGACAACTCATTGCTCTTCTCGTTATTACAAATCTAATGTCTCGTGATTTTAATTTTATAACGTGCACAAGATATTAGTTACAGGAATGTACAGGAGAAGATTCACACCTCAGGAGGAGGTACAGTTTCATAAGTTCAAAAATAATAGGAGCAGAAATAGGCCATTTGGCCAATCAAGTCTACTTCGCCATATCATGGCTGATCTATCTCTCCTTCTTAATCCCATTCTCCTGCATTCTACTCATTACCCCTGACACCTGTTTTGAACCAGAATCTATCTATCTTTGCCTTAAGAATATCCATTAACTTGGCCTCCACAGCCTTCTGTGGCAATGAATTCCACTAATTCACCACCCTCTGACTAAATAAATTCCTCCTTATCTCATTCCTAAAGGAATGTCCTTTAATTCTGAGTCCGAGACTCTCCCACTTCAGAAGGTTTCTACATCTGTTAAATGTCAACTTTAGACACACACACGGCATATTTTTTGTTGAAAATGCACACCATCCTATTCATGATTAATGAATTGATTTAATATATTAGATAACAAAGATTATAGTTTATAAAGACCAATTTGCATGAAAAGAGTTTTCTTCTCCACAAATACAGTTTGATCAAATAATCTCAATATTTTGGTCCTATTACAGTTCTTGCCCTTTCTGCTTTCCTTATTCCTGCATTAGTAAGTCTTATGAGCAATAGCTAGATGGCAGGAACAGAAGAACATTCCATTTATGTAAAAGTTCAAAGTGAAATGTTTATTACTTCAATTTTGGCAGGAAAAATGATAATTATTGGTCGGCAAACATAGATGATAGCCAAAAGGAACTTGCTGATAAACTTCAACGGTTTAAAGGTTCAAATTTATTTGTCTCATGCACCATTAGGTGCAGTAAAATGTAATTTACCATGCACCGTTACAATTAAAAAAAGATATAATACACAACATAATTCAACACAGACATCCACCACAGCATTCTTCACTGTGGTAGAAGGCAATACAGTTCAGACAGTCCTCCTCCTCCCTTGTTCACCTATGGTCGGGACCCTGACCCTCCGTAGTCGTCCGCTATGGACGAACGGATGTTCAAGCCCTCTGGTCAGGATGGTCGGAACGATGTTGAAGTCCCCGCTGCGCCGCCGCTGAAGCTCTGGGCCCGACTCCAGGAAAGGCCGCACCAAACCAGCTGTAAGGCCGCAAGGAGGGGGGCGAAGAAGCGACAAGGAAGAAAGTTGCATCTCCGTCGAGGTAGGTGCCTGAAAAGCGGTTTCCCCCTATTCCCCACCACCACCCCCCACACAAGACATACTGAGAAACACCAAAACATACATTCGGACATACAAAAAAAAAATAAAAAAGTCGAAACAACAAACCCGCTGCAGGCGAGGCAGCTGACTCGCAGCACCACCGGAACTGGAAAGTTGAGGAATTTCAGAATTTTGGAATGCAATTTTGGAAATCTGATGAGATTTGGTTATATTTGTAGTTTTACCTTCAATGTTAAAGCGGCTTTTATAGTTTGAACAGCATGATTGTGATGAATCATAAAATAGGAAACAGACATTCCATCCAAGCGAAGATCAACTATTAACGCTGGTGGGCAATTTTCTGATGGCACCTGTAATACAATTTTTGAACAAATAATTTCTCAACCTATTAAACACAAGAGAATAAAGAACCTACATTAATGCAATCTATCATCAGGACACCTCTCTCTGAACCTATGCCGTTCTGATGAACGTGCTCCACTACTTTTCGACACATTCCAGTAACTACAATTTCTGCACCAGTCTCCGGAAACTGATCTATCTTAGGATGCTCGGTTTCCTCATTTCCTTTGTCTTGTTATTTAAAAGAAATAAAACACACAAATGAAAGTGCAAATCTGTTAAATTAATGTCCACTGTTGTCTCATCTCCCTTATAAACAACTTGCTCAAATTAAATCGAATAGAAAATGTTTCTTTTTATTGTTCTTTTAAAATGTTTGTCTCATGCATATGAAGTGACCCAATTGGAGCCAAATGTTTTTAAGTAGATTTATAAGATACATTTCAAGGGAATCTGATCATTTGCCCTCACCACAAAATCCAATAACACTGAAGGCTTCAAAACTTCAAGTAAGTTTTTGAGTGCTACCTGAAACCCACGTAGCTGCACTGCAGAGTCGAGCGCAGTCCAACTTTACAAAAATATAGAGAAGATATAAGAAATTGCACATGCTGGTTTGCAAAAGAAAGACACAAAATCCTGGAGTAACTCAGCGGGTCAGACTGTATCCGTGGAGAACTTGGATGGGTGACGTTTCAGATTTGAAGTAGCGTCCCAACCCGAAACGTCACCTATCCATGATCTCGACAGATGCTGCCTGACATGCTGTGTTACTCCAGCACTTTTTAAAACCAAACAAAAATTTAACTGGGAAATGCCTATTAAAATGTAAGTGCAAATACCAATGTCACACCAGAAATCCTGTAAAAACTCTTACCATAAGAGTACATACATTGTTTAATGTACAGCTATGTCTTTCATTTGATGGAAATAATATTGATAATATTGATATGATATATCAAATGTTTTCTTATCAGGTTCAACTTTGTAACTATTTAAATTTGAAAAAATGTCATTATATGTAACAATTACATTAATACCAAACATATTTAGCTTTGATAAGAACGTTGGCGTAAAACTGCTGGACGTAATTACCACGATTTCAACTTCTAATATTCTCTGTACAAGTAATTCTCTCAATGTATCGATAGCATCTTCCTGCCACTTGTTTCCTACCTGTAAATAGAAACAATTGACCTTTCAGTGCAGTCTTATTAATTTATATACAATTCTAAAAAGACACATGTATGTTTTCCTCAAACTATTTTGATTATTTTGTGTATCTATCTATCTGTCTATAAATAACTAAAGCTCTGATCTTGTTATCCTCCGGTTTGTGCGGCCATTCTATTTGCGCAAAAACGGTACGCGAGTGCATTACGATTGTTCGCCAGCTTGCTCACCATTCTCCTGCACTGCAATTGCACCAAGTTCCATTCCCATCGGTGGTCTAATGTAAACGTTAGCGAGATTTTAAAAAATCTTAAAAACCACTCGTGCGCAGATTAATTTCCTCTCCTGCCGTTCAGCGCCACGTGTATTGGTCTTTTCTCCTGTCACTCCGTGGGACAGTCCGCCCCTTCCTGCGGCATCGCGTCCTGCAGCTGAGGATGGCCGGCGGAAGTTTCCAACAGAACACAATTTTCGGAAGGACCAGAAGTCCAGCCCGGGGCAGGAGATGTCCCCAAAAGGAAAGCGGAGACTGATCCCGGTGGTGAACGTTCAGAGATCAGCGCCCGCTGTGAGTCACCATTCGCACCGTCAGCTCCAGCCCCTTTCCTTCTGGCCCCCCTCTCTGGGTCCTGTCACCCTGCCCCCTCCCCCACAATCCCCGTCTTTTATCTGAGCTCTCCCCCCCGCCACCACAACAGCCCCCCCACACACACCCTCCCCCCGCAACCCCCACCCACACACCCCCTCTCTCCAGCTCCACAACGCTAGCTGCCCCCCTCCCTTCCTACCCCCCCACTCACACTCCTCCTCCACACCCCCTCTCCTCCACACCCCTTTCACATCCTCCCTCCCCCCACACCCCGCCCACACAAACCCCCTCCCCCACACACACCCACTCCCTCCTTCGCAACCCCCCACCCACAGCTCCCTCCGCCCACACCCCCTTCCCCAGTCCACACCCTCCCCCCAACCCACACCCCGCTCCCCCCCACCCAGCTCACACACTTCCCCTCCCCCCTCTGCCTACACAGCCCCCCCACCGCGCGCACACACAGGGCCTAATGGTCTGTATCCCAGGGTACTTAAGGAAGTGGCTCTCTAAGGCACGGGTTATTGATAGCGGACGATCAGCCATGAGCATATTGAATGGCGGTGCTGGCTCGAAGGGCCGAATGGCCTCCTCCTGCACCTATTTTCTATGTTTAACTAGGAAAATGGACAAGAGAGAGCCAGTGGATATAGTGTACCTAGACTTTCAGAAAGTATTTGGTAAGGTCCCACATAGGAGACTGGTGGGCAAAGTTAGGGCACATGGTATTGGGTGTAGAGTGCTGACATGGATAGAGAAGTGGTTGGCAGACAGGAAACAAAGAGTAGGGATTAACGGGTCTCTTTCAGAATGGGAGGCAGTGACTAGTGGGGTACTGCAAGGCTTGGTGCTGGGATCGCAGCTATTTACAAGATACATCAATGATTTAAAGGGATTCAAAGTAACATTAGCAAATTTGCAGATGACACAAAGCTGAGTGGCAGTGTGAAGTGTGCTATGAGAATGCATGGTGACTTGGACAGGTTGAGTGAGTGGGCAGATGCATGGCAGATGCAGTTTAATGTGGATAAATATGAGGTTATCCACTTTGGTAGCAAAAACAGGAAGGAAGATTATTATCTAAATGGTGTCCAGTTGGGAAAAGGGGTTTGTACGATAGGATCTGGGGGTGCTTGTTCATCAGTCAATGAAAGTAAGCATGCAGGTACAGCAGGCAGTGAAGAATGCGAATGGCATGTTGGCCTTCATAACAAGAGGAGTTGAGTAAAACGGTGGTGGAAGTGGCGGCCGGAAGTGGCGGCGCTGCCTGGCAGCTGCGGCTCACCTGCAGTCTGTCTGGTTTTTATTTTATTTTTGTCTTCTTGTGTCTGTTTTAGTGATTATTTTGGTTTATTAGGTTGTGTACGTGTGTTGGTGTGGGGGGGAGGGTGGGAGAAACAGGGTTTTAGTCTCTCCCTTCGGGGGGTGCGACTTTTCTTGTTGTGTCCCCCGTCACCGTCTCCGTCTGTGCTGAGGCCCTAATGGCGGAACTGGCGACCTTCCAGCAGCGGCACGGCTTTGGAGCTTCAGCGGCGACCTGGCTTTCGGGGCTGCGGTGCTCCAGCGCCGCCCTGGCTTTCGGGGCTGCGGTGCTCCAGCGGTGACCTGGCTTTCGGGACTGCGGTGCTCCAGCAACGTTCCAGCGGTGACCTGGCTTTGGAGCTGCGGTGCTCCAGAATTCCAGCGGCGGGCCCTGTGCGACAGCCCGGCTTCGGAGGCTCGGCCGCGGGCCTGGTGGACGGCAACATCGGAGGCTGGGATCTCTTCAGTGCAGAGGGAGAACAAGGAGGGAAGAAGACAGAGACTCTAAGACTTTTGCCTTCCACCACAGTGAGGATGTGTTGGTGAACTCACTGTGGTGGATGTTAAATTTGTGTTTATTGTGTGTTTTTGTTACTTTTAATATATGTATGACTGCAGGCATGAAATTTCGTTCAGACCGAAAGGTCTGAATGACAATAAAGGTAATCTAATCTAATCTATAGGAGCAAAGAGGTCCTTATGGAATTGTACAGGGCCCTTGTGAGAGCACTCCTGGAGTATTGTGTGCAGTTTTGGTCCCCTAATTTGAGGAAGGACATTATTGCCATTGAGGGAGTGCAGCGTAGGTTTACATTAATTCGCGGGATGGCAGGACTGCCATATGCTGAGAGAATGGAGCTGCTGGGCTTGTATACTCTGGTGTTTAGAAGGATGAGAGGGGATCTTATTGAAACATATAAGATTATTAAGGGTTTGGACACACTAGAGGAAATATGTTCCCGATGTTGCGGGAGTCCAGAACCGGGGCCACAGTTTAAGAATAAGGGGTAAGCTATTTAGAGCGGAGATGAGGAAACACTTTTTCACACAGTTGTGAGTGTGAAATTCTCTGCCTCAGAGGGCAGTGGAGGCAGTGGAGGCTGATTCTCTGGATACTTTCAAGAGAGCGAGATAGGGCTCTTAAAGATAGCGGAGTCAGGGGATATGGGAGAAGACAGGAACGGGGCACTGATTGGGGAAGAACAGCCATGATCACATTGAATGGCAGCTCCGGCTCGAAGGGCCGAATGGCTTACTCCTGCACCTATTGTCTACTGACAGCGGTAGGCCATGGCAGCGTTCCTCCCCCCCCCACCGGCACCACGACAGGCCCTGCCTGAAGTTCCCCCCCAGCCCCCGCCAGAAGCCGTCCCCATTCCTAGCAGTAGGACGCTTCCCCACCAGACCCCGCTTAAAGCCGTCCCCCTCCCCCGCTGCAGGACGCTCCCCGTCGGCCCCCGCCTGAAACAGTCCCCCTCCCTCGGCTACAGAACTCTCTCCACTGGCCCCCGCCTGAAACCATCCCCATCCCCAGCTAGTGGGCGCTCCCGCCTGAAGCCGTCCCCCTCCCCCTCCCCCGGCTGCAGAACACAAGAGACGCATCAAGAATGAATGGACTGAATAAATCTCATCTTTTACGTTTAAATTGTTGTTACATTTAAAGAGTTATTCACATTTTAAGCTTTAATAAATCCCTTTTCCTCTTGCCGTGCCCGTCAGCTGCGCCTGCATTTAGGGGTTATGGGTGAGTGGTGGGGGGATGAGGGGGGTATGGAGTTAGTGCGTGGGGGGGGGGGGGGGGCGGAAAGGCAAGTGGCGGAGTGGGGGGGTGAGGGGAAATCAGAGGCGTCACAACGGGAACCCATCAGCCGCACCTGTGCAGTTAGGGGCTATGGGTGGTGGAATATTGATTGGGGGAATGGGTTGTGTTCGGGGAATAGGCGAGTGGTGGAATATGGGTTGCGTTGGGGGCCAGGTCCTTCGTGTGACTGAGACCCAACGGGTCCCACTAGTCTAGTATCTACTAAAGTGTGCTTTTCACCTCTGTTTTATTTATATTTTTCCTCTTTTCAAGTAGTTTGTCTTTGGAAGATGATAACTGAAAGCAGAAAATAATCACTACTTCCCTCCAACTTGATTTGAATGTATATGTTATTTAGTGTGTGCTGTCTCGTCTGTCGTTCCTGGTTTAGCGCGCTTCAGAAAGAGCTCTTCAATACGAATTAGTCAAAAGGGATTTGGTGTTCCTCCTCCTGCTCATGGACACCATAGATCCTCTAAAAGGCCTTGTAGATAATTTGCTTTTGGAGTTCTAGCAAGTTCGCAAAAAATTTGTAGGCAAGTGAATGGCAAGCACTGTTCCCAAATGCAAAATAATGTTACAGTGTACAGCACAAAAACAGCACAATTGGCTTTACATGGTCATCTAAATGTATAATCAAGCTAATCCCATTTTCTTGCATTTAGTGTGTATCCCCCTATTCCTTTGCCATCCATGTATCTGTCCAAATGCTTTTTAAAACGCTGTGATTATACCTGCTTTACCACCTCGTCTGGCAACTAGTTCCATAAACCCACCACCCTTTGTGGTAATACTTGCCCCTCAAGTCCCCTTTAAATCTTTCCCCTATAACCTTAAACTTAAGCACTCTAGTGTTAGACACCCCTATCCTTGGAAAAAGAACATCAACCTTATCTATGCCCCTTATGAATTTTATTAACTTTTATAAAATCACCCATAAGCACCGAGCACTTCGGTGTTAACAATCCAAACCTGCCCAATCTACTAAAGGCGGCAAGAACCTGGTGAATCTCTGCTGCACTCTTTCTAGCGCTATCCTCTTCTTTCTGTACTGTGGCGAACAACACTTGACAATACTTCATGACAGTTAAAAAAATAAATCTTGACTCATTTTCCAGGGTCGGAGCACGAGTGACTAGGCAAGTGTGTATTATCTATTTCTTATTATCCTTGAGGCCACTCAGTCCTTCTCATGATAGGTTCTGGACGGGAATTCCTAGTTTTAAGCTCAGCAAAGGAAGATGAAGACAAGAGACTGTAAATGCTGAAATCTTGAGCAAAAGGCACGCTGCTGGAGGAGCTAGGTAGGTTAGGCAGCATCTGTGAAGGGAAATGGACAGGCCACACATGCATCTGCTGTCCTTGTCCTTTTTGATGGTGGAGATCATAGGTCTGGGAGATGCAACCAGACTAACAGATGACAACTGCAGTAACTTTTGTATTTGACACTGTTTGCAGCTATAGCACAATGGCTTTGGAGAAGATTAATATTCTGGGTTGATTGCGTTGTCTTACTGAGCTTTTACCTTGAGGTTTGTTGAACCTATTTAAGGTAATCAACAGCAATGTTAGCGTCTTTCTCCCTACAAAAGCTTTCTGACTAGCTGAGTATTTCCACCATTTTCTGATCAATACAAACTTTATAAGCGTGTAATTTAATCTAAAAAAAAAATCACTTAATCAATAGTAGAAACTTACTGGTGTGACTCCATAAAGCTGAAATGGCAGGCAAAGCTCTGGAATTTCAGGATACATAAGCTCAGGATAAACATGGCACTGGGGGATTGTTTCAGAGTATCCACCATCAACGTAGTGCACCTAAAATCAAAAGAATATATATATATATTTCACAGCATATGTTTTCACATTACAATCAGTAGAAGATTTGCATGTTAAAGATTAAATAAAGAATCTGAATTTTTGGTTTTGTATTCCTCAAATTTTTAATCAAAGGGGTCACTAGTCATGTGAGTAAATAATTCTAATCAATTCAAAATTATTTAATAGAAAACTTCCATCATTTTATGTTAAAAAATGCTGAATGTCTCATTGGGTGAAAAGATTTGCCATGAGAAATGCAATGCATACAGGAGAAAACGACACAAAATTGTAGAATGCAATTTTATTAAATGGCACATTCCCAGAATCAAAGAATAGCACAACACAGAAATTGTGCCACATATTTACGCAAATGCAATTTTGCCTGCATTAGGCCCTTATCCCTTAATGCCTATTCATTTCCTATTACCTGTCCAAATGCCTGTTGAGCATTCAAATTGTATTTGTCTCGACCACTTCCTCCGGAAGCTCGTTCCAGATAGTCACCATCGTCAGAGTGACCTTTGCATTTCTCCTTCCCATATTATACCTGTGCCCTATAGTTCAAGAACACGTACAACTGGGAAAAAAGACTCTTTTTGACTGTGATATTTATACTCTTCATAATTTTGGAAACCTTTACAAGGCCTCCCTTCAGCTTCCTGCATTCCAGTGAGAGCCCTGTTTATCCAATCTCTCCTTAAAACTGTTAAAGAAGGAACTGCAGATGCTGGAGAATCGAGGGTTACACAAAAAGCTGGAGAAACTCAGCGGGTGCAGCAGCATCTAAGGAGCGAAGGAGATAGGCAACGTTTCGGGTCGAGACCCTTCTTCAGACCTTAAAACTACTGCCCACCATTCCTGGCAACAACCCAGTGAATATTTTCTGCACTCTTTCTAATGCTACGACGTCCTTCCTATAGAACTGTATGCAATACTCAAAAGTGTTGCCTAACCAATGTTTCAGAGAGCTTAAACATGTCCCAACTCTGATCCTCAATGCCTCAGCTTACAAAGCCAAGCATATCAGATACTTTATTCGCTACCCGTTACACCCATTTTGCCACTTTCAGCAAGCTAGACTTACTCCTAAAGTCCCTTGATACATCCCATATTAATATCTTCACCATTTACTCCAAATGTCCTATGAGAATTTGATTTCCGACAGTGCGTTCTCACACTTGTCTGAATTAAACTCCATTTGCCAGCACTGCATCCTTAGACAACCTTCTTCACTATCTACAGCTCCAATTTTCGTGTCATCTGCAATGTTTTCATTGAAGTGTATTGTAAGCAACAAAGAATAATGATCCCCATGGTACACCATTTGTTAGTCTTCCAGTCAGAAAAACACCTACCCACCACTATCCTCTACCTCATTATCATGAAGCCAATTTAGGATTAGGTTTTCAAACTATTTGAATGAAAAAATAACATTCTTCACCCTCAATATGGAGCTACATAAGGAATGTACAATTAAGTGAAAATTATACATTTTAAAGACTAGAAGAAAATAAATGAAAAAAAAGACAACAATTGTGGAAATACATAGAAAGGGAAATCTGAGTAGTCTGAAGAAGGGTCTCAACCCGAAACATCATCTATTCCTTTTCTCCAGAGATGCTGCCCGATCTGCTGAGTACCTCTAATTTTTTGTGTCAATCGAAGGGGGAAACTGATGTGGTTATGGCCTACACTCACGGATTGTTAACATGGCAATAGCATGAGTAAGTTACTTTGAGGTTGACAGAAAACTTGTCTTTGCAGACTTAAGTAAACAGACAAAAAGAACATTATGTGGGAAATAGTAAGGTTGTCCATTTTTGGGAAGAATAAAAAAAAAATCAGGTTAGTATGTGCAACATGAATAGTAGTGGTCAGAGATCAGGATGCTTTTGTACAATCACAGGATGTGTGCATGCAGGTACAGCAAGCAATCAACTAGGCAAGTAACATATTTGCTTTTATTGCATGAGGGATGCAGTAGGGGTGAAAAATTGACTGCAGCTGTACAGGGCTTTTGTATGATGAATTTTGGAAAACACTGGCAATATTAACAGTAATAAATCACCATGTTTCAATACAGTGCATTCAGAAAGTATTCAGACTCCTTCATTTTTTCCACATTTTGTTATTTTACATCCTTATTTTAAAATTAATTCCAGATTCTCCATCCCAGAATGAAGAAGCAAATACAGGTGTTTGGAATTTTTTGCAAAGTAAGTAAAAATAAATAACTGAAATATCACATTTACATATGTATTCAGACCCTTAGCTATGATAGTCAAATTTGAACTTGTCCGTTGACCTCCGAGACAGGGTTGTGTCGAGACACAGATCTGGGGAAAGCTATAAAACAATTTCTGCAGCATTGCAGGTCCCGAAGAGCACAGTGGCTTCCGTCATTCTTTAATGGAAGAATTTTGGAACCACCAGGACTCTTCATAGAGCTGGCCGCCCGGCCAAACTGAGCAATTGGGGGAGAAGGGCCTTGGTCAGGGAGGTGACCAAGAACCCGATGGTTACTCTGACAGAGCTCGAGAGTTCTTCTGCGGAGATGGGAGAACCTTCCAGAACGACAGCTATATCTGCAGCACTTCACCAATCAGGCCTTTATGGTAGTGGCCAGACGGTAGCCACTCCTAAGTAAAAGTCGCTTGACAGCCCGCTTGGAGTTTGTCAAAAGGCACCTAAAGGACTCTCAGAACATGAGAAACAAGATTCTCTGCTCTGATGAAACCAAGATTTAACTCTTTGGCCTGAATGCCAAGCGTCACGTCTGGAGGAAACCAGGCACCGCTCATCACCTGGCCAATACCATACCTACGGTGAAGCATGATGGAGGTAGCATCATGCTGTGGGAATGCTTTTCAGCGGCAGGAACTGGGAGACTAGTCAGGATCGAGGGAAAGATGAACGGAGCAAAGTACAGAGAGATCCTTGATGAAAACCTGCTCCAGAGTATTCTGGACCGTAGACGGGCGGAGGTTCACCTTCCAACAGGACAACGACCCTAAGCACACAGCGAAGATAACGCAGGAGTGGCTTCGTGACACGTCTGTGAATGTCCTTGAGTGGCCCAGCGAGAGCCCGGACTTGAACCTGCTCGAACATCTTTGGAGGGGACCTGAAAATAGCTGTGCATCGACGCTCCCCACCCAACTTGACAGAGCTCGAGAGGATCTGCAGAGAAGAATGGGATAAATTACCCAAATACAGGTGCGCCAAGCTTGTAGCGTCATACCCAAGAAGACTTGAATCTGTAATCGCTGCCAAAGGTGCCTCAACAAAGTACTGAGTAAAGGGTCTGAATACTTATGTAAATGTGATATTTCAGTTATTTCTTTTTAATTACATTGCAAAAATGTCTAAACATCTGTTTTCGTTTTTTTATTATGGGGAATTGTGTGCAGATTGATGATAAAAAAATGAATTTAATCAATTTTAGAATAAAGCTGTAATGTGACAAAATATGGAAAAAGTGAAGGGGTCTGAATACTTTCTGAATGCACTGTACATTGCATGTGTACTTTACCCACATACTATTAAGAACATTAAAGGAAAACAAAAATATTTCAGGGATGACAACTATACATATCTACCGTATATTATTTTTGTCTACAATCGTATTTTTGTAACCCTTTACTTTAATACTAATTGCATAAATAAATGTTCAATGCATCTTACCATGACAGATACCCCAATGACTTCCAAAATCCTTCCTCTATACCACAGTGCATCCGAGCCCTTAACAACACATCCTTCATTTTTGCGATAGCAATATGGTTTCAGAAATGGTAAAACTTTAAAGCTAGCACCAGTCAACATGGTGAATTGATCCTCTGTATTCAAAAGATTAACATATTATAATGGTTAAGAACAATTGTTAATTTGAATAGTTTACAAAAAAGCTGTACAAAGCCCAAACATGAAAAACTACAAAATGCTGATATTCCTCATATTTAATTTGAACATGAAAATATGCCATTCATATTAAATCTTTGTAGGATCCTGTATCACCAAATGAGATAAACCTTCCCTGTTAAATACACTCTAATCCCTCTCACATGACTATTAACTCCCCCAGTTTTCGTATTACATTCCTGTCCTGGGGGCAATTTAGCTGCCAATTAATCTTGTAGCACATCTTTATGAAGTAAAGAGAATACACAAGGGAAACTCGCTCCATCACAGGGAGAATGTACAAAAATGCAAACAAACAACCGAGGTCGGAATTGACCTAGGTTGCCGGAAAATGTGAATATACACATTTTGAACCATGACGCAGCAGTAGTTGCTGCCTTAAAGGGCTTGCAGCGCCAGAGACCCGGGTTTGATCCCGACTATGGGTGCTGTCTGTACAAGTTTGTATGTTCTTCCCCGTGACCGCTTGGGTTTTCTTCGAGATCTTTGGCTTCCTCCCACACTCCAAAGACGTACAGGTTTATTGGTTAATTGGCTTGGTTAAGTGTAAATTGTCCCTAATACGTGTAGGGTAGTGTCAATGTGCAGAGATCGCTGATCAGTGCGGACTCTGTGAGCTGAAGGGCCTTTTTCCGCACTGTATCTCAAAACTAAACTTCAAATGAATTATCAAAACAAAAGCTCAGGAGCCACCAATGAACAAAATGCAGAAAAGTCTCATAATTTTAATTTAATTTTAATAGAAACTTTTATCCATAACAATGTCCATCTTTAGCACATCAATAGGTGCAGGAAAACGTCTGACCTATTCTAGTCACTGATTTAAAAAAAAAATAACCTTGAGAATTACACTTGATTAGCAGTCTTGCATTGGTATTAAATGTGCTGGTCTTCAGCAATTTAACCTACATTTAGCAACAGTTAATTTTGTACTACATAGAAAATAGGTGCAGGAATAGGCCATTGGGCACTTCAAGCCTGCACCGCCATTCAATATGATCATGGCTGATCATCCAACTCAGTATTCCGTACCTGCCTTCTCTCCATACCCCCTGATCCCTCTAGTCACAAGGGCCACATCTAACTCCCTCTTAAATATAGCCAATGAACTGGCCTCAACTACCTTCTGTAGGAGAGAATTCCAGAGCCTCACCACTCTCTGTGTGAAAAATGTTTTTCTCATGTCGGTTCTAAAAGATTTCCCCCTCATCGTTAAACTGTGACCCCTTGTTCTGGACTTCCCCAACATCAGGAACAATCTTCCTGCATCTAGCCTGTCCAACCCCTTAAGAATTTTGTAAGTTTCTATAAGATCCCCCCTCAATCTTCTAAACTCTAGCGAGTCTATCCAGTCTTTCTTCATATGAAAGTCCTGAATCAGTCTGGTGAACCTTCTCTGTACTCCCTCTATGGCAAGAATGTCTTTCTTCAGATTCGGAGACCAAAACTCTATGCAATACTCCAGGTGTGGTCTCACCAAGACCCTGTACAACTGCAGTAGAATCTCCCTGCTCCTATACTCAAATCCTTTTGCTATGAATGCTAACATACCATTCGCTTTCTTCACTGCTTGCTGCACCTGCATGCCTACTTTCAATGACTGGTGTACCATGACACCCAGGTTTCGTTGCATCTCCCCTTTTCCTAATCGGCCACCATTCAGATAATAACCTACTTTCCTGTTTTTGCCACCAAAGTGGATAACCTCACATTTATCTACATTATACTGCATCTGCCATGCACTTGCCCTCTCACCCAGCCTATCTACTAGTTACATCCTCAAACAATTCTATAAGATTCGTCAGACATGATTTACCTTTCGTAAATCCATGCTGACTTTGTCCAATGATTTCACCACTTTCCAAATGTGCTGCTATCCCATCTTTAATAACTGACTCTAGCAGTTTCCCCACTATCGATGTTAGACTAACTGGTCTGTAATTCCCCGTTTTCTCTCTCCCTCCCCTTTTAAAAAGTGGGGTTACATTAGCTACCCTCCAATCCTCAGGAATTACTCCAGAATCTAAGGAGTTTTGAAAAATTATCACTAATGCATCCACTATTTCTGGGGCTACTTCCTTAAGTACTCTGGGATGCAGCCTATCTGGCCCTGGGAATTTATCGGCCTTTAATCCATTCAATTTACCCAACACCACTTCCTGGCTAACCTGGATTTCACTCAGTTCCTCCATCTCATTTGACCCCTGGTCGCCTGCTATTTCCAGCAGATTATTTATGTCTTCCTTAGTGAAGACAGAACCAAAGTAGTTATTCAATTACTACTGTCATGTCCTTGTTCCCCATGATCAATTCACCTGTTTCTGACTGCAAGGGACCTACATTTGTTTTAACTAATCTTTTTCTCTTCACATATCTATAAAAACGTTTGCAGTCAGTTTTTATGTTCCTTGCCAGTTTTCTTTCATAATCAATTTTCCCTTTCCTAATTAAGCTATTGTCCTCTGCTGGACTCTGAATTTCTCGCAGTCCTCTGGTAGGCTGCTTTTTCTGGCTAATTTGTATGCTTAGGAGTAGGAACTCCGAAACTGGTAGGAATTTTAAAAGGGAAAGATTGAGCTACTTTATAAAAATCACAGCAGACGCCTAATTTCCCCAGACCACTCCTTTGGCTTCTGCTGTTCAGATTGGACTATTGAGGAGGTTTGTAATTCTTTGGAATTCTTGAAAAGCTCTTCCCTCTTTAGGATGCTTTTAAAACTTAAGCAAAAATTACCATGCAAATATATGCTGAACTGTTTTATATGTGTATCTGCTGGTCTATTCCCCCAATTTTAGTGTCATGCAATTGCTGGCTGACTGCAACTCAAAGCTCAAGGTGTAATAATTTATTCAGAATTATCGCATTAAAACTAAACGAAAGTCATGAAAGACCATGTGGACTGCAATTAGAAAAATCAGTGAAATTATGCACGTCTTGTTGAGCAACCTTGACGATCTTTCACTTACTTGATGACACTGGCATTCCATAGATGATTCCACCATCACCGACCCCTGTTACTTCAATGTCAAAAATATTCATATTTGGTACAACAGGTGATTTGTACACTTTTTTGGATGAGCAATCTTCACAACTGGGTGCCAGATATTCAACATTTTCAGGTGCCTGACCCAATGACTCATGCCTGTCATTTTGCTTCATCTTATACTGTACATCTTTAGTATCTGGTGCGGTTGAACTTAAAACAAACAATTTATTGGTCAAATATAAAGATCTAAAAATCAACGTATGATATACTGAAGAAGAAATGTACAAATTAAGTATAGCCTCCATGTTAGTAGCTCCTAATTGATAGCACCTGCCAGAGTAGAGGTTGAAACTCTCGTCTGGTACTCTTGGGGCCTGAATCGTGTTGGACTATACTGATCAGGAGGACTGTTTATCTAAGTATAGACAATCCTTGGCCACATGATGGTTCAATGAATTGTTGGTAATGAGAAATTTCTGCTGCCATCTGGGATAACAAACGTTGCACCACTTACACACAGCACAGAAACAGGCCCTGCAGCTCATCTCATGCACGTCAACCAGGATGCCCATCTACACTAATCCCATATCCCCCGTGGTTGACCCATATCCCTCTAATCCTTTTCTATTCCAAATCACAAACCACCCTGACCTGGAAGTATTTTTTTTCTTTCTTTAAATGTCAATCCAACTCCAACAGGCGTGGCTGCTTCATAAAATGGGTTTTTTGGGACAGTTTACGATATGATAAAACTTTATTCATCCCCGGAGGGAAAATGGTCTGCCAAACAGTCCAACACACAAGGTACACGAAAACATGAAATTAAAAGTGAAAACAAAAATAAAACAGACAAGCGACTGTTGGTTGGCTGCCGTGTGCGCAGCGCCTTCTCCGGAACAAAACGGAACAACCACAGACTTATCCTCCAAATAGAGGATTTTAAACTAGAGTGCCTTTGTACCCCCCCCCCCCCCGGGTGTCCCCCTATGTTCTCCCACCGTCCCTCATGGTGGTCCCGCCACGCCAGGTCCCCATTGTTCTTCACAGCCGTCCCTCTCCACGCAGGGTCCCCATCGTGCTTCCCCTCCCCCCTCATGCTCATCGACGGCAGTGGGGCCACCGAGACTCCCGTTGCTGCCGAGGCCAAACGCCATCGATGCTCCCGTCACCGCCGAGGCTCCAAGTTTAGCTTATTGTCATGTGTATCGAGGTACAGTGAAAAGCTTTTGTTGCGTGCTAACTAGTCAGCGAAAAGACTATACAAAATTATAATCGAGCCGTCCACATCGTATAGATGCATGATAAAGGGAATGATGTTTAGTGAGATGAGATTAAGAGCTTAAGGGGACGGGGGGGGGGGGGGGGAGGAGGGGCTTGGTGGAGGGGGGGGGGGGGGGGGGAGGAGGAGACCAGGCTGGAGCAGCCGTTATGGTGGCTGGCCACAAAATGAGTGAGTGTTGGGGGGGGGGGGGGTGAAGGGTGTTATTAAAAAATGTGTACATAAAAATGTCTAAATGTAATGACAGTGGATGCGTGAATGTAAGTGTAGCGTCCAGCAAAATGGAAAAATTCTCGGAGTACCCTCATTGCGTGTTTGCGGGGGGGGGGGGGGGGGGGGAGAGGACACACGACGGCATGCTGCGTCACACACACGAACCACCCCCACACTAACTACCCCCTTGATATTATATTAATAATATTAATTAGATCCTTTTACCCCATAACTGCCCAAGCCACTGACGCATAGCCCCCAACTCGCAGGCGTGTCTAGAGAGGGAGAGGGGGGGGTAGAGAGTGAGGTAGGGGAGAGAGGGGGAAGAGTGGGGAGGGAGAAGGAGATGGGGTAGGGAAGAGAGGGGAAGGTGGAGAGAGGGGGAAGAGTGGGGAGGGAGGGGGAGAGGGGTGGGGGAAGTCCATCTATTTCCCACTCCCTATCACCCCCACTCCTCTCCCTCTATTCCCACACTCTCCCTCCTCACCTCCCCCATTCCCCCCTCTCCCTCAATCCCCCTCTTCACCTCCCCAGGATCGGACCTTTACCTACCCGTAGCCTCATCTCTTCTCCCGATCTGCAGAACATGCCGGCATGAGAGTGGAGTTGTGGGCTTGTGACCAAAGATCCTGCTTGTGACTCTCTGGAGCGCTCAGGGGATGGGAGGGGTTCGCAGGTGGGCGGGGCTTTGCGAGCTGCGCCAGCTGTGAGTTCAGCGGAACATACGCCTTATCTCCTCTGCCAACCGGCAGAGCATTTTGAGAGTGGGGGTGGTGGGGGGGTGGTGTGGTGGGGTGTTTGGAGTGGGCGGGCGAGTCCAGCTACGAGAGGCACGGCGCGTGCATAGTTGGAAGGGGGGGAGGAGCCGGGCTGCCAAATGAAGAGAATGGGATTGGTCGGCATGTGGGATTGTGATGGTCCCGTTTAGATTTTAAAATGAGTGAGAGTGGGGAGGATTTTATTAAAAATGTGTACATAAAAATGACTAAATGTAATGAGTGAATCCGTGAATTTAACAGATTCACTCGGGGGAGGGGGGGTGGAGGGGGGGGGGGGGGGGGGGGGAGGGGAGTGGAGGAAGTGAAATCGGGAGCCAAATCGGCAGGGAAAATCGGGGAAAAAAAATGGCACCGGTTTTGGAGGAGAGCGAGCTGCAGCAGCTTCAGTTATGGTGGGTTACACAAAAAGCTGGAGAAACTCAGCGGGTGCAGCAGCATCTAAAGAGCGAAGGAGATAGGCGACGTTTCGGGTCGAGACCCTTCTTCAGACTGGTCAGGGATCAGGGAAACGAGAGATATAAACAGTGATGTGGAGAGATAAGGAACAATGAGTGAAAGATATGCAAAAAAGTATTGGTGACAAAGGAAGCAGGCCATTGTAAGCTGTTTGTGGTGTGAAAATGAGAAGCTAGTGCGACTGGGGAGGGGGGGGGGGGGAGATGGAGAAGGAATGTCAGGGCCAGAGGGCTGAGGGAGAGGTGGGGGGGGAGGCAGTCTGGGTTAACAGAATTGAGAAAATTCAATGTTTAAGCCCAGAGGATGCAGACTCCCCAAGCGGAATATGAGGTGCTGTTCCTCCAACTTGCGGTGTTGATCACTCTGGCCGTGGAGGAGGCCCAGGACCGAGAGGTCGGATACGCAGTGGGAGGGGGAGTTGAAGTGCTGAGCCACCGGGAGGTCGGGTTGGTTATTGCGGACCGAGTGGAGGTGTTCGGCGAAACGATCGCCCAGCCTCCGCTTGGTCTCACCGATGTAGATCAGCTAGGGTGCCTGGCCAGCAGGAGGCCACAAAATGAGCGAGTGCTGCAGCAGCTGCAGTTATGGTGTCTGGCCAGCAGGAGGCCACAAAATGAGTGAGAGTGTGTGTGTGTGGGGGGGTGTGAAAGATTTTATGTTAAAACATGCACATAAAAATGTCTAAATGTATTGAGGAGTGCGTTTGTGAATGTCTGGCAAAATGGAAAAAAAGGCAGCGTTTGAGGGTCCAGGATTTATGGAGCAGGGAATCAAAGGGCGAAAATGTGACAGCCAGCCGGCAGCCGGCAGACACACACAGAGTTTTAAAAATATATATACTAGACCAAGTGCAGACCCGTTGCAGGGGGGGGGGGGGGGGGCAGCATGTCCCTGAGGGTGGGTGAGGGGGGTAGAGAGGGGTGGGGGAAGGGAAAGGGGAGAGGAGAGGGGAAGGTGAGCGGAGAGGGGTAATGGAGAAAAAGGGGAGCAAGGGAGGTGGAGGGGAGAGGTGGAGAGAGAGTGGAGGGGGGGAGAGAGAGAGAGAGAGAGAAAGGAGAGGGAGAGAGGTGGGGAGAGAGAGGGCGCGAGAGAGGAGGGGAAGAGAGGGCACGAAAGAGGAGGGCGAGAGAGAGAGAGAGAGAGAAAGGAGAGGGCGAGAGGTGGGGAGGGGACAGAGAGGGGAAGAGTGGGGAGTGAGGGGAAGAGAGTGGTGCAAGAGCGAGGGAAAGGGGGTGGGGGGAGATGGGGATGAAGAGGGGTGGGGGAGAGAGATGGTGGGAGCGGTGAGGAGAGAGGGAGATGGAGAGGGGGGAGGGAGAGGGGGAGAGGGAGGAGGAGAGTGGGGTGGGGAGGGTGTGAGAGGGTTCAGGCAGGGGTTGAGAGAGGGGTGGGGGAGGGGAGGAGAGAGGGAGGAGGGGAAAGGGAGAGGGGGGAAGAGTGTGGAGGGAGGGGGAGAGGGGTAGGGGAGAGAGGGAAGAGTGTGGAGGGAGGGGGAGAGGGGTAGGGGGAAGAGTGAGGGAGGGGGAAAGCGGAGAGAGGGGGAAGAGTGGGGAGGGAGAGGGAAGGGAGGGGGGAGAGAGGGAGGGGAAGAGAGGGGTGGGGAGGGAGATGGGGAGAAGTGGGGGATGGGGGAAAGATAAGTGGAAGTGGGAGGGAGGGTGAGAGGTGTAGGGGAGAGTGGTGGAAGTGGGAGAGAGGGGGAAGGGGGAGTGGTGGAAAGAGAGAGGAGTAGGGAAAGGGGTGGGGGAGATAGGGAGGGAGGGGAGAGAGAGAGGGTGGGGAGGGAGAGGTGGGGTGGGGGAATGGAGAGAGAAGTGGAAGATTGGGGAGGGAGGGGGAGAGGAGTAGGGGGGAGTGGTGGAAGTGGGAGAGAGGGAGGCTAGGTGGGTGGGGGAGTGGTGGAAGAGGGAGAGATGGGTAGGGAAAAAGGGGTGCACGGGAGAGAGGGGGAAGGGAGGTGGAGAGAAGTGGAAAAATGGGGGGGAGAGGGGTAGGGGGAGTGGTTGAAGGACAGAGGAGTAGAGGGAAGGGGGTGGGAGGGAGTGGTGGAAGAGGGACATGATTAGGGGGAAGGGGGCTGGGATAGTGGGAAGGGGCAGGGGGAGAGAAGAAAGGGGGGTGGGAGGAGGAGGGGGTGAGGGGGAACAGGAGGGGAGAGGGGGAGGTGAGAGGAGAGGGGTGGTGGAGAAGAGTGGAGGAAAGGGAGAGGTGGAAAGGGAGAGGTGACGGGGAGAGGAAGAGGGGGAGGGGAGAGGTGGAGAGAGAGAGGAGGGGAGAAAGAGAAAGGGGAGGGAGAGAGGTGGGGAGGGGGAGGGGAAGAGTGGGGAGTAAGCGGGAGTGGGGTAGCAGGGAGTGGTGCAAGAGAGAGGGGAAGGGGTGGGGGGAGATGGGGGTGAAGAGGGGTGGGGAGGGGGGAGAGAGGGGGTGGGAGGGAAGGAGGGAGGGGTGAGGAGAGAGGGAGATGGAGGGGGAGACAGAGGGGAAGGGGAGATGGGGTGGGAAGATGGTGAGAGAGGGTTTGGGGAGGGGGTGAGAGAGGGGTGGGGGAGGTGGGAGAGAGGGGTGGGAAAAGGGGAGAGGGAGGAGGGAGAGGGGGAAGGGGAGAGAGGGGGAAGAGTGTGGAGAGGGGGTAGGGAGAGGGGTAGGGGAGAGAGAGGGAAGAGTGTGGAGGGAATGGTAGGGGGAGGGGAAGAGAGGGGGTGGGGAAGGGGGAGAAAAGTGGAAGAGTGGGGAGAGAGGTAGGGGGAGTGGTGGAAGTGTGAGAGAGGGAGGGGGTTAGGGGGGAGTGGTAGAAGAGGGAGAGAGGGGTAGGGGAAAAGGTGTGGGGAGAGGGAAGGGGGTGGGGAAGAGAGGGATGGGGTGGGAGGAGGAGGGGGGAGAGGGAGTGGGGTGAGGAGAGGGAGAGGGGGAAGGAGAGAGGTGTGAGAGAGGGGAGGGAGAGAGAGGTGTGGGAGAGGGGGGAGGGGGAGATGGGGTAGGGGAGAGAGTGTGGAGGGAGGGGGAAGAGTGGGTGGGGGAGAGAGGGAATGGGGGTGGGGGAGAGGGAAGGGGGTGTGGGAGAGAGAGATGCGGGTGGGAGGAGAGAGAGATGGGGGTGGGAGGAGACGGAGGGGGTGGGAGGAGAGAGAGAGGGGGTGGGAGGAGACGGAGGGGGTGAGGAGAGGGGAGGAGAGATGGAGAGGGGGAGGAGAGAGGGGTGGGGGAGAAGCGAGGGATGGGGAAGGGTGAGAGAGGTGTGGGGGAGGGGGGAGGGAGGAAATGGGGTATGGGAGGGAATAGGAAGTGTGGAGGGAGGGGGGAGGGGTGGGGGGAGAGAGAGGAAAGAGTGGGGTGGTAGAGAGGGAGGGGTAGGGGCAGTCCATATATTCCCCACTCCCCATCACCCCCAATCCTCTTTCTCTATTTCCACACACATGGGCACATGCTTCTACACAGGCTGTTGGGGGGGGGGGGGGGGGGGGAGACTGGGGCAAAGGCAGATGTAAATTAGATCTGTGAGCATTGGACATCTGTGAGCATTGGGCATTGTGACATCACACGATGGAATGTTTACCAACGTTCTATGGCTGAGACCAGTTTGATTTTTTTTTAAATTTTGAAATATGGGGGGGGGGGGAAGGATTTTATTAAAAATTGTGTACGTAAAAACGTCTAAATGTAATGAGTAGTGCCTTTGTGAATGTACAAGCGTAATGTCTGGCGAAATGGAAAAAGATGGCGGCGTCTGAGGGTCCGGTTTTGGCGGAGCAGGGAATCAAAGGGCGATAATCTTATCTGAAAAAAAAAACGGAATTTGAAAGCCGGCCGGCAGCTGGACGGCGGTCGGCAGACACACACAGAGTTTTAAAAGTATATATAGATAGATTTACTGAAAGCAGTGCTAATGAGGCACTGACTATACTTTGGATTCTCACTGCTTATTAATACCTTCATATTTAATTCACAGTTAGGTCGAAGCCATGTACCCTAATTAACTTCCAAATCTATGTACCCCAAACAGCCACACCAATTACCATGCACATTTTCAGGCTGGGGGAGTGAGGTAAATTGCAGGGATTTAATTGGAGAAAGGAGAAAAAAAATCAAGTAATGTTGAGTAGGCAATTACATTTCAAGACCCATTCATTTCCTGCAATTTTCATTTAGAAACAGTAGTGGCAGAACTTTGTTTAACTACAAAGATTTGAAAATCTTTCGATTATTGTGTCAACAATACGTTGAGAGTATCTATTTTCCTTTCCTATTATCATTTAATTATAAATTTAATATTTCATAATATTCCAGTCACAAAATTGAAATAATTTGCAATAGGGAGCATAAGTGATAAATTATCCAAGGCAAAGGCATGCTATCATTGTTGAATAGAATATTTTTGAAATCTTGCGTAGCATGCCGAGTAGCAAAAACGCATGATGCAGGATCGATATATAACTGCTAGAAATCATGATTAAATTGGATTCTTCTCAAGCCGAATCATTCTTGTAAACAAAACATTAATTATATTTTACATGAATAAAAGATAATTACATGTTCTGAGGCAAGGCCAGGCCTTTCTCGATCAAGTACTGTGCAATGTTGACAAACTGCCCGATTTCATCCTTTGCATACAGCTTCACAGGCAGAGGTGACTTGGAAGATGATCCCTAGAAGTAGATTTTATACAAAAAGATTGTTATAAACTGCTAAAGTGACCATATCTGCTGACCTAATGTTATGCATGTTACAGAAAGCTACCGTCAGGTACAATTTAAAAACTAATTATTCAGTGGCATTACCTAGTATTTGAGCTATCCAAAAATTAAGATCAAAAGGTGAAGATCATGTCTCTTACTAACAATGCCACAAATGATAGCAGCTGACAGATTTCGTGCTAAACATTGAGTGGAGAACAAAAAGGTTTTGAGAAACAAAAGTTCCTCTATGGAAACAGCTGCGTCATTTTGCAAGCAGCACTGCAGATAAAAGAAACACAAACTAGTGCTGTAACTATTTATCTGCAAGTACAGATGACAATGGTGTACAGACTGTTAGGGAACAGGCAAAGGCATGCTATCATTGTTGAATAGAATATTTTTGAAATCTTGCGTAGCATGCCGAGTAGCAAAAACGGATGATGCAGGATTGATGTATAACTGCTAGAAATACTGATCTCTGTTATAAAGGTCTTAGCAGTCCAAATCTAGGCAATTGAGTGAAGAGTGTTCTATCCCAATCAAGTGCACTTTGCTATCCAATTCCATTGTATTAGGTAAAATGTTCATCAATTTCCACAAATGCACTTTATCAGATGCTTGCTTAATCTGCATGATGACCACTTTCATAAATATTATTCATCTCATTTGTTCTATTTCTGGGAATGGGAGCCGAAAAAAATGCTCATTGGGGTATCCAATTGTCCCACACTAGAAAGGTTCATCTGGAGTTACACAAAAGGCTGGAGAAACTCAGCGGGTGCAGCAGCATCTAAGGAGCGAAGGAGATAGGCGACGTTTCGGGTCGAGACCCTTCTTCAGACTTCTTTCGGGTCTGAAGAAGGGTCTCGACCCGAAACGTCGCCTATCTCCTTCGCTCCTTAGATGCTGCTGCACCCGCTGAGTTTCTCCAGCCTTTTGTGTAACCCTCGATTCTCCAGCATCTGCAGTTCCTTCTTTAACACAAGGTTCATCTGGAGACAGCTACCATCCATGCCCGTGATAATCAACCATCACATTAATCCACATTATACTGCATCTGCCATACCCAAATTTCCCTTTCCTACACAAGTAGAAGAAACAAAAAAAAGGAAGAGGAATGCCTGACATGAAGAAGTATTGATATTAGGGTGCACTCACGGTACACAATTCAGAACAGCATAATTTTGCACTCTTGCCAAAAGTTATTATCAGCCTAACCTTCTCATTGGCCACACCACAACAATCAGTTCTTTTCTCCAAATGTTGGATATCTTTCTCCTACAGATAGAATAACAAAATAAATCTCAACACATTATGCAGTCTTTTGGTTGCACAAAACATGCAATGGAAAAATATTGTTAAAATTCTGTTTTATTGTGCTTAATTGAGTTGTCAATGAGCACAATTAACTCAAGTATTATTGTGCTCTCTCCAAGAAGCAATTCTAAAATCAGATTGAACTGACTGGTTGTAGGAGCCCCAATGTTTACTAGGTGGTAACTTGGATGCAGGCAGCACTCATTTTAGGAACCAGCATGTATCAGATAATATAATTGTTCTTATATATATATATATATATATAATCATTTTTCTTGTAAAGGATTATAATTTTCTTTCACTCTACCTCTAAATCTACAGCTCAATCTACAGCTTTCCAGATTGAACAGAAATGCCAGTATCATAAAATGTATTTTGTATTCTCCTCCTTGCTATATCATGGAGAGGGGGGGGGTGAGAGAGGAGAGGGGGAAGGAGGAGTGGGGGGAAGGGGGAGAGGGTGGGGAGGGAGGTGGAGCTGGGGGAGGGGAGGGGGAGGGATGGAGGGAGAGGGGAAGGGGGTGGAGAGGAGGGAAGGGTGGGGAGAGAGAGGGGGGAGAGAGAGAGGGGGGGAGAGAGAGAGGGGGGGAGAGAGAGAGGGGGGGAGAGAGAGAGGGGGGGAGAGAGAGAGGGGGGGAGAGAGAGAGGGGGGGAGAGAGAGAGGGGGGGAGAGAGAGAGGGGGGGAGAGAGAGAGGGGGGAGAGAGAGAGGGGGGAGAGAGAGGGGGGGAGAGAGAGGGGGAGGGAGAGAGAGTGGGGGAAGGGGAGTGAGGGGGGGGAAGGGGAGAGGGGGGAAGGGGAGAGGGGGGAAAGGGGGAGAGGGGGGAAGGGGGAGAGGGGGGAAGGGGGAGAGGGGGGAAGGGGAGAGGGGGGAAGGGGGAGAGGGGGGAAGGGGGAGAGGGGGGAAGGGGGAGAGGGGGGAAGGGGGAGAGGGGGGAGAGGGGGGGAAGGGGGAGAGGGGGAGAGGGGGGAGGGGGGAGGGGGGAGGGGGGGAGAGGGGGGAGGGGAGAGAGGGGGAGGGGAGAGAGGGGGGGAGGGGAGAGAGGGGGGAGGGGAGAGGGGGGAGGGGGAGAGAGGGGAGGGGAGAGAGGGGAGGGAGAGAGGGGGAAGGGGGGAGAGGGGGAAGGGGGGAGAGGGGAAGAGAGGGGGAAGGGGTGGAGGTTGGGGGAGGGGAGGGTGGAGAGGGGGGGAAGGGGAGAGGGGAAGGGGAGAGGGGGGGAAAGGGGGAGAGGGGGGGGAAGGGGGAGAGGGGGGAAGGGGGAGAGGGGGAGAGGGGGGGGAAGGGGGAGAGGGGAAGGGGGAGAGGGGGGAAGGGGAGAGAGGGGGGAGGGGAGAGAGGGGGGAGGGGAGAGAGGGGGGAGGGGAGAGGGGGGAGGGGAGAGGGGGGGAGGGGAGAGGGGGGAGGGGAGAGGGGGGAGGGGAGAGGGGGGAGGGGAGAGAGGGGGGAGGGGAGAGAGGGGGGAGGGGAGAGAGGGGGGAGGGGAGAGAGGGGGGAGGGGAGAGAGGGGGGAGGGGAGAGAGGGGGGAGGGGAGAGAGGGGGGAGGGGAGAGAGGGGGGAGGGGAGAGAGGGGGGAGGGGAGAGAGGGGGGAGGGGAGAGTGGGGGGAGGGGAGAGAGGGGGAAGGGGGGAGAGGGGGAAGGGGGGAGAGGGGAAGAGAGGGGGAAGGGGTGGAGGTTGGGGGAGGGGAGGGTGGAGAATGGGGGGACAGAGAGGGGGGAGGGAATAGGAGGGAGGGAGGGGGAGAGGAAGGAGGGAGGGAGGGGGAGAGGAAGGGGGGAGGGGGAGGGTGAGGGCGAGGGAGAGGGCGTACTTGAACTCAGCGAGCGGGTGGCGCGGGCACCTAGTTTCTTGAGTCATTAATAAATAACCCAAGAAATAATGAATTCAGTTTTCAGATGAAGCGATATTTGAGATCATGAGATAAATCTCTATCGGAATATGTAGAATTGTCACCGTTAGCGCGTCGTGTTTTCAAGAGAACACACACAAATACATCCACATCCAAGACTAGAGTTTTATAATTATACAGATCAAAATGTATTCATTTAAACTTACATTTTAGCTTTGACAGGCATAGAAAATAGGTGCAGGAGTACGCCATTTGGCCCTTCACCGCCATTCAATATGATCATGGCTGATCACCCAACTCAGTATCCCATACCTGCCTTCTCTCCATACCCCCTGATCCCCTTAGCCACAAGGGCCACATCTAACTCCCTCTTAAATATAGCCAATGAACTGGCCTCAACTACATTATGTGGCAGAGAAGTCCAGAGATCCCCCACTCTCTGTGTGAAATTTTTTTTTCTCATCTCGGTCCTAAAAGACTTCCCCCTTAGACCGTGACCCCTTGTTCTGGACTTCCCCAACATCGGGAATAATCTTCCTGCATGCAGCCTGTCCAACTCCTTAAGACTTTTGTAAGTTTCTATAAGCCTGCTGCACCTGCATGCCTACTTTCAATGACTGGTGTTCATGTCTCGTTGCATTTCCGCTTTTCCTAATCGGCCACCATTCAGATAATAGTCTACTTTCAAATGCCTTTTCCTAATCGGCCACCATTCAGATAATAGTCTACTTTCAAATGCCATTAGAAACAGGAATGGTGCCAGGGGGTTGGCGTACTGCGCACGTTGTTCCATTGTTTAAAAAGGGTTCAAAGAATAAACCTAGCAATTATAGACCTGTTAGTTTGACATCAGTGGTGGGCAAAATTAATGGAAAGGATACTTCGAGATAATATATATAAGCATCTGGATAAACAGGGTCTGATCAAGAACAGTCAACATGGATTTGTGCCTGGAAGGTCATGTTTGACAAACCTTCTTGAATTTTTTGAAGAGGTTACTAGGGAAATTGATGAGGGTAAAGCAGTGGATGTTGTCTATTTGGATTTCAGTAAGGCCTTTGACAAGGTGCCTCATGGAAGGTTGGTTAAGAAGGTTCAATCTTTGGGTGTTAATGGCGGAGTTGCAAGATGGATTCAACAGTGGCTGAATGGGAGAAGTCAGAGAGTAATGGTGGATGGCTGTTTGTCAGGTTGGAAGCCGGTGACCAGTGGGGTGCCTCAGGGATCTGTGTTGGGTCCACTGTTGTTTGTCATGTACATCAATGATCTAGATGATGGGGTGGAAAATTGGATAAGTAAGTATGCAGATGATACTAAGATGTGCTGTGGATAATTAAGTAGGTTTTCAAAGTCCACGGAGAGATTTGGGCCATTTGGAAGAGTGGGCTGAAAGATGGCAGATGGAGTTTTAATGCTGATAAGTGTGGAGCTGCTACATCTTGGCAGGACAAATCAAAATAGGACGTACATGGTAAATAGTAGGGAATTGAGGAATGCTGTGGAACAGAGGGATCTAGGAATAACTGTGCATAGTTCCCTGAAGGTGGAATCGCATGTAGATAGGGTGGTAAAGAAAGCTTTTGGTGTGCTGACCTTTATAAATCAGAGCATTGAATATAGGAGTAGGGAAGTAATGTTAAAATTGTACAAGGCATTGGTAA